>BSBM01001024.1:2790000-5190000 GCA_027924585.1 Larix kaempferi | reverse complement strand
AGAGGATGGTGCACACTCCAGCTGAACGCTCAGAGATTTCTAGACAGACAGAGATGTATAGGATGGCAGCGGGGGTTTTGGGTTATGAGATGGCTATCTTAGATAGGACTGCAAAGATGCCAGGTAAGCTTCAATTTCAATTTTTTTTAATATATATTTGACATTTATTATTTGATAGAAATATATTTTGTTGTCTTCCACTGAATCTTTTCATTTTATTCATTGTAGATATATGGTGGAAACAATATGGTGGAAAGCTCCCAAAGTTGTAGAAACTTGCTGTTCGGGTGCTTAGCCAAACTTGCAGTTCATCAGGGTGTGAGCGCAATTGGAGTGTCTTTGAAAAGATACACTCCAAGAAGCGCAACAGGTTAGAAATGTTAAAAAATGCAACAATGAAAATTTAAATTGCATATATTTTTTAATTTGTAATTTTGATTTACTACAATTTACCATTTGTCCATTACTAACTATGGCCCTTAATGTTCATACAGGTTAGGTACCCAACGCCTCAATGACATGGTTTATGTTACTACAATTTAAGGCTATGGGTGAAGCAACTTGACAAAGAACCTGACATAGAGGCCATAAATTTGGATGCCATTGACACCACTACTCAGTGGAGAGTGGAGTTCGAGGAGCCTGAGATGGAGGAGGTACCCGAGTGGTTGGAGCCGAAGGAGGGGGAGGATCATGCAGATGATTTGGGGGATGAGACCACAGTGGAGAGGGAGGGTGGGGGAGCAGCAAGAAGATGATCCACTGTCTACAGATGTTAAGGAGGAGATTGATCTTTTGGTGCAGCCAATGCCACCACCACCACCACCACCACCACCATAGAGACCTGTAGTTGGGGTTGGGGTTGGGAGTAGACAACCCACTTTATCTTCTGTCTTGGGTGGAGTAGTTGGAGGTGCTGGATCTTCCACTCCATCCTCATCCCGAGCGCCTCCACGACCACTTACTGCTTCCATAGGACGAGTGGTGCCCTTTACCCGTAAAAGGGGTAGAGGGAATCGATGATTGGGATTCCTGTGATCTATCATTTTGATTTTATTATGTACTATTTAGTATCTAGATGCCTCATGATGATTCATCTCATGAGATACATTTATTGTGAGTTTTTGATGCGATTCTGTATCATCCTATCAAGAACATGTTTCAGAATTTTCAGTTTAGTGAAGATATGTGACCACTTGCATCTTATGCATCTTATTTATTACTTGTATCATCATATTTATGTAACAATGTGTCTATTTGATGTTGTTGTTGCTTTATATGTTTTAAAAATTGAAAAAAAAATGAGTATTTTTTTATTTTTTGTGGCCTGCCGACATTTTCCGATATATTCCGCCGATACTGCCGAGAAGTTATATTCGAGACCCTCGCCGATACTTTCCCCGAGACGATATATGCAACATTGGGAGAAAGCACTAATATATATCATCATCATGTAGTCATGCCAAATATAAAATGATACATCCAAGTCGATACTGAATCATGAAACATCATAGTTGTCCAATCAAGGACTCAAAAGTAGATAACCAATACAAAATGACATCACATATATAAATGTATCTCAGCAAAACTAGGAGCTAGCTATCTAATATCAATCAATGTTTTAAAAACCGGATCCGGGAATCAAACCGGTCACGGGTCAACTCGGACCGGAACCGGAACTGGTAATGAACCGGAGCGGTTTGATTTCAATGAACCGGACTATTAAAAAATACAAAAAAAATTACAATTTTAATCATAAAAATTATATTTAACATTCCAAGCTATATTTCAAAGCATTAGACACATAATATGTATATTTGAAACCATTAGACACATAATATGTAAAGTCTACTCATATAAACTTTCAAATTTTCAATATGATAGAAAAAAGAGCACATCACAATCTTGAATGCATCTTGTATTTAGGACCTAGAAAGGATAAAAAGCCATAGGTATTCGAAATATTTTCACTAAATAAAGACATACGCATCACACATACATCCACAAATCCATGACTTTGATAGCAATAATACCAGCCAGTAAACATTCTCGCTGCTGAGTTAATGTTTTAAATTTCAGAGGCTGTAAGGTAATTTTTAATGTAAATTTCTTGCTTGGGATATATCATTAATATCATAGGAATTCATACTATATGAGTGTTTTAATGTAAAAATTGAAAAACCCCGATTCTGGGCCTGTGGATGTGTTTTCAAGCTGGCCGGCCGATTTGGTAATGAACCGGTCCGGTTAGGGCTGGTTTGGTAATGAACCGGTGAGGTTAGGTCCGGTTCATTACCAAACTGGCCCCCAGTCCGAGTTGACCGTCGGTTCGGTGCTCCATTCGCTTTGGCCGGTCAAACTGGCCGGTTCCGGTTCGAACCGGACCGGTTTTTAAAACACTGATATCAATGCCCTCTTCCCCTTTTACGGGAAAAGGTCATCGGCCATTTGTCAGGCCTGCCCCTAACACTAGTAGTAGCAGCAAAAGGCCTTGGCCCTGCATCTAACATCAGACAATGAGTGATGGTGGTGGCGATGCTAGCACATCACCCTCCGTGGTGTCTCCGACCTCCTCCTCCTCCTCCTCTTGCCCCTCCTCCTGCCCTTCCTCTGTCTATAGCCATGTAGGTGACTCCACCATGATAGGAGTCTCAATCTCCACCCTCCACTTAGACAATAGTCAATATTGTCTAAGGAGATGGCATTGGCATCTGGTTCTTTCTCTATCTGTCTCATTGATAAGCGAAGATTGTAATGGACATAGACCAAGTCATTGAGATGTGTGAACTCCAACCTGTAAGAGGGTAATAAATTATTTTATGAGTATGGAGGTTCAAAAATTAATAAATTATAATATGAGAGGATGATAGTCATAAATTACATTAAATGCAATTCATTTGTTGAAATTCTAACCTTCTGCGTCTCTTTGCGTGTATCTTTTCAAACACACTCCAATTGTGTTCACATCCTAAAGCGGTACATGTTTGGATAAGAATCTTGATGGAAAATTTCAGTAAATTTGGTGTCCTTACACCATAGGTTCGCCACGAAGTGTAGCTACAATAAATAAGAAAGAAAGAGAACTAAATTACATTTCATTGCACTGGAAAACTGAAATAGGAAATAAATAAATCATAATTCAACATTTAAATAAAAGTTAAACACTTTAATAATGTACATGGCATGAAATTGGTCTTGTCACAAATAACATCACCAAAGTTAAATACTCCAGTACCATCCCGATACACCTCTATCTCGCGATTGATTGCATTGTGAGTCTCATAATTAGGTACAATCCTCTGAATACAAGTGAGGAGCCCCTCCAACACTTTGCCATCAAAATCAAAATTGCATTTGTTGGAAAATGCAAGGGTGAGGAAGAGAGCTGCTGCATGAATGGGTCGACGAAGCATCCCGGTCCATCGATTATCAATCAACTCCCATAACAACATGTGCTTGTTAAAGTTAGTGCAACTGTGAGACCCATTCTCACAGAGGATGGTACCCTAGTAAGTGAACTAGGGTTCTTGGTCAAGTTACCAGGCAGAGTAAAGAGTAAGACCCTAGAAGGTACCCTAGGGCCCCCAGCTGTCTCTTGGGGTTCTTGGTCGGGGACCAAGTAGGTTGATGTCATGGAAAAGTTCCTAGCATGTGGCTAGGGACCCTATTTGTCTCTAGGGCATTCTGGTCAGGGACCAGGCAGTTTCTTGGTCATGAGGACGATGCAGGTCCTGCAGGTTGAGATAGAGACCTCCTGGTCTGGGACTAGGCAGATTCTTGGTCACGAGGACCAAGAAGTTCCTGCAGGTACATACCTGGTCAGTTAACCAGGTGGATCTTGGTTAGTGGACCAAACTGATGATGTGTGATGAGCTCCTCTCCTAGGTCTTCGAGATGGTTGAGCTAGATGGTCTTCTCAAGGGAATGGCCACTCCTTGATGGAGTCACTAGAATTTGACCTAAGGAGCAGTCTGGAGGACCACAGGATCACATCATCCAGTGTGAATCCTTATACAGTGATGATGAACTTTCAGGTAGTGTGTGGAATACTTATACATTTGAGAGAGAGATGATTGGTTGTACCCCACCTTGGTTGCTCACCCTTGGTCTTTACACCTTGTTGATTCTTGGTCTTGTGGTTAGAAGGGTTATCTACCCACCTTGAGTTGTCTTGAATTATACCACCTTGATGTTCTGGTCTTATGGGTATTAGGGTTGATTGCCCACCTTTTTGGTACACCCTTTGGTGCTAGGGGTTATGGGTCATGTACCCATTCTTGTTTTATGATTTGACTTGTACCATTTGATTGGTCCTTGTACCCTTTACTATGACCCTAGTACCCACTTAAGACACCTTAATTATATTTTTTTATTATTAAATGGTTTTATTATTTTGGTGTCTTAATTCTTATGTATTGGTACCCACCCCATTTAATGAGACCCTAACTTAATTAAATTATTATTTTAATGACCTTTCTAGAAGATTTAAGATC
The DNA here is from genome assembly GCA_027924585.1 of Larix kaempferi. Classification (NCBI taxonomy): domain Eukaryota; kingdom Viridiplantae; phylum Streptophyta; class Pinopsida; order Pinales; family Pinaceae; genus Larix; species Larix kaempferi. The sequence goes on along the minus strand of BSBM01001024.1, from coordinate 5,185,507 downwards.
CTATATATTGTTCCTCATTTGGCATGATCATTCCATCACATCTCAGATCTGATATTTTCTGCTTGACGTCAAGTGTTTGAGGTTTATTCTACTGTTTGGTTAGGCCGCCCACCTGCTATAGATTACCTCATGTTCCAGATCCGACTGTTCAGGGTTGATGTGAAGTTTTTATGCTGCTGCTGTTCTAGTCGTGACTTGTTTATGGAAATCCGTGACAACTGTTAAGCCGTGAAGCGCAAATTTGTTTGATTAAAATCTGGTTGAGGTCTGTTTTACCTGCTTAGGTTATGATTGAACTTCGATCTGATTGGATGAGGTCTATTTGAGAACTGATATGCTATTTGATTGCTAGTTAAAAGAGGTCGTGACCCTAAATTGTTAGTCGTGAGCCTTGTTGGTCTTCAGTCTCTCTGCTGGTTGCAATTTTGTGGAGGCCATGAGGCTTGAAAGTCTGATCTAGTATGCTTTATTGAGGCCGTGAGGCCTGAGGGTCTGATTTACCTTTTATAGTGATCGATCTTCTTGCTGAAGGTCTGATCTGAGCATATATATGGAGGCCGTGGCTGTTGAGGTTTGTTGTTCAACTTTTTGATGTGGACTCTGTTGATGTATATGTAACTTCGGAATGTATTTCACCTATGTATATTGTACTCCTATAGAGATGTTATTATTCCTCTATACGGAAGTGTCGTCATTTGTATTGACAAGTGTTGTAACTTGCATGTGATGGGTTATTAGACCGCCAAGTGTGGGGTCGGCTCTGATTAGTAATACCATGGGTTATTAGACTGAGTTAGACAAGTCGGCCCTGCTAGTTTATTAGGCAGGTCAGGTCATGTATAAATAGAGTGCAGGAGGCACTCTATTTGATCATCTCATTATTCACTTCTACACTATTCGGAAAGTGGCGCACTAGTGGAGGAGGAGGTTCAGCTGCTAGGAGGACTCTCTCTGTGTACTTTGGTTGTATCATTGCTCTTTCTATCTCTGAAGAAGTGTGGGGTTTTTCACCTTTATGGTTTTCCCCAGTGAAACTCTGTGTGTCTATTGTCTCATGTGATTGCTTGGTGTGATTGATATGCATTGTTATACTTGATATGCTGTACATGTTATTCACTCAGTAAAGATCTTAGAGTATGTTGAATTAATACTAAAAAATTAACATGGTATTAGAGCTAACCTGAGAAGAAGACACTATGCAGTTGCGGAAACTAGGGTTTCCTGTTTATTGGGTTTCTCTCCACAGATCTTGAAAGGCAGTAGGGTATTTTGACTCTCCTCAGCAAGGCACATCTTTCTCTCCAATCAGAATTCAATTCTGGGCACTTTCATTTTTGGCCCTAAAATTTAGGGTTTCCACAAAATTAGGAATTTCTGAAATTTGAGGACATAACTGGAAGCTCTGTGGAAAAATCGAAGTTTAGAGCTTTGGATCGAGATTTTTGGTTGGGTGAAGCTCCGGGAAACTCAAACCCTAATTCAGGGTCCTCCCTAGTGAATCCGAGAGATTGGAAAGCATTTCTGAAGGGTGAAACTTTGTAGTTTTCAATTTCTGAGTATACCAGGCTAATCAGCTCATCAAGGCGCATTTTCCTATCCTTTCAAAAAGTTGATATTCACATTTTGAATTTTTAGGGTTTCCCTGACAAACCCTAATCCAACACCAGATCCATATTTCTGCAAATCAACTGGTAAGACCTAAATCTTTTCTATTTCCATTTGAAGTACTCTTTAAGATGTCTCACCACACCAAGCTTGAGGATAAGCTTGAAGGGGCTGATAACTTCCGAGCATGGAAGTATACGATTGGGTTAATCCTGGAAGAAAATGAATTGGACACCTACATAAGTTCTGAGGTCCCTGTCCTAGAGGAAGAAGAGGCTAAGGCCTTACATAAGAAGAATTTGGTCAAGGCAAAGAGGATCATTGTTGATTCTATCAAAGACCATCTCATACCACATGTGTCATCTCTAAAGACACCCAAGGAGATGTTTGATTCCCTAACCAAGCTCTTTGAAGGGAAGAACATAAATCGGAACATGACTCTGCGGAAACAATTAAAAGGTGTAAAGCTTCGAAATGGAGAGACCATTCAATCCTATTTCTCTAAGGTCTCTCAGATCAAGGAACAACTTGAAGCTATGGATGTAGTAGTAGATAATGGTGAAGTTGTCATGACCACATTGAATGGCCTACCTTGTTCATGGGACTCCTTCATCCAAGGAATCTGTGCAAGAAGGAAGTTGATCTCTTTCAATAGACTATGGGAGGAATGTTCACAAGAAGAAGCAAGGCTTGTGGCTCGAGAAGAAAATATGGGAAATGAAGATCAAGCTCTCACAGCACACACCAAGAAAGGAAGGTCAAAGAGGAAGCATTCTCATACCAAGAAATCTTCACACCACCATCAACATAAAGATAAGAAAGATCTCAGATGTTTCACATGTAATGAGAAGGGACACTTTGCTTCAGATTGTCCTAAGAACAAAAAGAACAACAACAACAACTTCAACAAAAGGAAGAAGAACAACAAGAAGAGATATCATGCTCATGTTGCCGAGGATGATGAACCTCCCAAGAAGAAGGCTAGAGCAGAAAGTGATGACTCATCTAGTGAAGATGAATATGTTCTAATCTCTGCTCTCACGGGTACTATCTCTCATGGTTGTAATGATTGGCTTATTGATAGTGGGGCTTCCAAACACATGACTGGGTTTAAAGAATCTTTTGCAAATCTATCTGAACATGAGTCACCCCATAAGGTGAAACTTGGGGATGACTATCAATACCCCATTAAGGGAAGTGGTGAATCCTTCTACAATCTAGACTCTGGGAAGTCTTTGAAGATGAAAGATGTTCTATATGTACCTGGGCTCAAGAAGAACCTACTCTCCATATCTACATTGGATGCAAAAGTCATGAGGGTTGCATTTGTAGATGGCCAAGTCCTAATGTGGCCAAAAGGTAAAACTATAGATGATGCAGTAGTGATTGGGGAGCAAGAGGGAGGATTGTACAAATTGAAGGGACAACCTGAACATGCCATGATAAATGATTCAGTAGAGCCAAGTGAACTTTGTCATAGAAGGCTTGCACATGTGCACTATAGAGCACTACCAATTGCAAGTAAAGCTGTAGACGGTCTTCCTGAAATCAAGACAAAGCATGAAGGGGTTTGTAAAGGATTTGCAAAAGGAAAGAACACAAAGAAGGCAATCACAAGCAAGGAAAAATGAATTATCCACTCCGATGTCATCTAGTTCTCTGAGTGGGTATGTATACTATGGTTCTTTGATTGATGATTTCTCTAGGATAAGTATTTGAATTGTCATTTCTTGTATATTTTGTTTGTTTAAATAATGTATATACTTATGTCCCTAGACTTAGGTTGTGTATTAGGCATATTAGAATAATTGCATTAATGAACAGTATACTACTAATATGCATGTGATGGGTAAGTGGCCTATGGCATTGTGCAACATTCCATTGCTACTTATCTAGAATGAAACCTCTTTGCTGACATGTTGGGAGTTGTGCACACTCTTAACAATGTTCTGGTAGAGATTGGAAGGCATCTAGAAAGTTACGGGATATGGATAAATGTTGTGTTGAAGCATTAGCTAAAATAATTGCATGACTGTATGACATATTTCTTTATGTGTAAGAAATTGTTCTGAAAACTATGAGATGTTTCTAATCATGCAATTTAACTTGTCTTGTATGAAAGATCATATACCATCACCTACAAAAGAAGGACTACAACATTTGTTCCAGTAACAAAGCTTTCTATTGAAGATATTGAAGTTATTGAAGTTCCCAGGATCCGGGATGAAGTAATGGAGGAATGCCATGATCCGTCGATCATGAAGAATGATGGTTGGGATGTGGTCCCAAACCAGAAGGGAAGTCTGTTGTGACTTCCAAGTGGGTCTACAAGATCAAGCATGCTGCAGATGGCAGTATAGAAAAGTACAAAGCAATATTTGTAGCTCGTGGCTTCTTCCAGAAAGAGGGAATAGACTATGAAGAAACTTTTTCCCTTGTAGCCAGGTATACTTTCATCAGATCAGTACTTGCCCTGGCTGCAGTGATGAAATGGAAGATACACCAGATGGATGTCAAGACAACTTTCTTGAATGGTGTAGTCGAGGAGGAAGTGTATGTGGAGCAGCCACTTGGTTTTGAGACACATGACAGAGAGTCACATGTGTGTAGGTTGAAGAAAGCCTTGTATGGCTTGAAGCAAGCTCCTAGGAGTTGGTATGGTAGGATAGACAACTTTCTATCTAGTTTGGGCTTTACTAAGAGTAAAGCAGATTCCAACCTTTATTACAAGGTTGAGGAAGGCAATCCTGTGATACTACTTCTGTATGTGGATGACCTGTTTGTTACAGGGGAGGATGGATTGATTGTCGATACCAAGAGGAAGCTTGCTGCCGAGTTCGAGATGAAGGACTTGGGGATGATGCACTATTTTCTAGGCATGGAGGTGTGGCAGAGTGCAGATGGGGATCTTCCTTGGACAAGGGAAGTATGCAGTAGAAATCCTGAAGAGGTTCGGGATGATGGACTACAAAGGCCATGGCCACACCTATGGCATCGAACCTGAAGCTTCTGTGTGATGCTCCATCTGAGCTGGTTGATGTCACAGGGTATCGTCAGATGATTGGGTCCTTGATGTACCTGACGAACGCGAGACCAGATATTTGCTTTGCGGTGAACACATTGAGCCAGCTCCTGACGGATCCCAGAGGTGTTCACTTGGTTGCTGTAAAGCATATTCTGTGGTACCTGAAGGGTACAATTGATTATGGGCTCAAGTATGATGCGAATCAAAAGTTTAACTTGCAAGGTTATGTTGATTCGGACTGGGCAGGCAGTGCTACAGATAGGAAGAGCACTTCTGGGTGTTGCTTCAGTATGGGATCAGGTGTGATCTCTTGGTTTAGTAGGAAGCAATCCTGCGTAGCACTAAGTACAGCTGAAGCAGAGTATGTAGCAGCTTGTTCGGCTAGTTGTGAGGCAGTATGGATCAGGAAGCTACTGTCTGAGGTATTTGATCTCCCGCTGGAGGCTACTGGTATCTTTTATGAGAACCAGAGTTGTGTGAAGCTGTCTGAGAACCCGGTGTTCCAAGACAGGTCGAAGCACATTGAGATCAAATATCACTATATCAGGGATGTGGTGCAGAGAGGAGCAGTGAAGCTCCTGTATGTTGCGACGGATGAGCTGGTTGCGGATGTGTTGACGAAACCATTAGACAAAGTGAAGTTTGAATACTTCAGAGAGAGGCTTGGTGTTCTTCAGATTGACGACACTTCGAGGAAGAAGTGAGGGACACATTTGCAGCAGCCATTCCAAGCATGGTGAGAGGAGGATCCTTCCCATGGTTATGGATGTAAGCGCTGGATGATGAGGATCAGGACGATGCTCTAGTTACTGCTCTGTATATGCATCATGTTGGATGTTGGATATGATCAGTTGGATCATGTATATGTATATGCATCATGTTGGATGCTGGATATGATCAATTGGATCATGTATATGTATATGGATCATGTTGGATGCTGGATATGATTAGTTGGATCATGTATATGTATATGTATCAGGTGGATACATGGTATGCATCAGGTGGATGCATTGATGATCAGGATGATCATGCTATGATGACATGCATCAGGTAGATGCTTTGACATGATCAGATGGATCATGTGTGATGAGTCCGAAGACACAGATGCATAAAGCCTTTCCGACGTGGTGGTAGATGTGCTCTCCCATGTGCGTTGATGTAAGTGCAGCGCCTTTCCGACATAGTGGTAGATGTGTTCTCCCATGTGCGTTGATGTAAGTGCAGCGCCTTTCCGACATGGTGGTAGATGTGTTCTCCCGTGTGCATTGATGTAAGTGCAAAGCCTTTCCGACATGGTGGTAGATGTGTTCTCCCATGTGTGTTGATGTAAGTGCAGAGCCTTTTCGACATGGTGGTAGATGTGTTCTCCCATGTGCGTTGATGTGAGTGCTGAGCCCTTCCCGGATGGTTGAAGTGTGTCTTCCCATGCCGTTGAGTGTAAGTGCTGTATTGTGTGCATCTGGACTGTGCTTCGTAGACGATGTTATGATCAATATGATCATGAGTATCAGGATGATACTATGTGGCCGTGGACAGGTTGTGCAGTGGCATGTAAAAGGTCCTGGGAGATCCGATAGGTTGAGCAGTATGCTCGTAATTAGTCCTGGGATGCTCTTTCGAGGTTTTGGCTTAACGCACGTAATCAGTCCTGAGGATTCCACAGTATGGCTAGTGATGATGAAGACCTACAGGTGGTGGGCCTACATCCAGTATGAAAAAGGACTGGCTCTGTAGAACTTCCTATGACGAGTAGATCAGAGATTGATTGAGATAGCAGCAGCAGTGACGATGACGATGATCCAGAGAAGAAGACTTGTGCTAGCAGATCTGTGTCGAGAAATACCTTCCTAGTTAAGAGGGATTGTTGATGTACATGTAACTTCGGAATGTATTTCACCTATGTATATTGTACTCCTATAGAGATGTTATTATTCCTCTATACGGAAGTGTTGTCGTTTGTATTGACAAGTGTTGCAAGTGTCGCAACTTGCATGTGATGGGTTATTAGACCACCAAGTGTGGGGTCGGCCCTGATTAGTAATACCATGGGTTATTAGACTGAGTTAGACAAGTCGACCTTGCTAGTTTATTAGGCAGGTCAGGTCATGTATAAATAGAATGCGGGAGGCACTCTATTTGATCATCTCATTATTCACTTCTACACTACTCGGAAAGTGGCGCACTAGTGGAGGAGGAGGTTCAGTTGCTAGGAGACTATCTCTGTGTACTTTGGTTGTATCATTGCTCTTTCTATCTCTGAGGAATTTGTGGGGTTTTTCACCTTTATGGTTTTCCCCAGTGAAACTCTGTGTGTCTATTGTCTCATGTGATTGCTTGGTGTGATTGATTGGTGTCATTGACCATCACTGTTTGACTTTTATACAACATATCATCTCTCTCTCTCTCTGGTTTGTACTTACCCTCTAGTAGGGTCAGCTGGTTCCTAGTGATTGACTGGCCTCTGAGAGGCTCAGTTCATTCTGAAAGTTATTTCTTCTGAGTATAAATAGGAAGGGTCCCACACTCCAGGTAAGTACCCTAACTTCTCCTTATTAATTAGACTTGTTATTGTTAGTTAGTCTTATATTGCTGATTACATGCTACTGAAGATTATTTTAACACAGGGACCTACTTGGTAGTGTTAAAGTTCAAAGAGATGGAAATTATGTTTTAAATTATCTTGTTTGAGTTACTGCTGTACTATTATGCTCCAGTTCTAGTTATGGTATTTAATTTTGCATTAAAGTATATGAAAGTTTGATTTCTCTGCATCAAACCCTAACCGTAACCAAAATTTAACAATTGATTTGTTGAAATTCTAACCTTCTGCATCTCTTTGCATGTATTTTTTCAAACACACTCCAATTCCGCTCACATCTTGAAGCAGTACATGTTTGGCTAAGAATCTTGATGGCAAATTTTTGTAAATTTGGTGTCCTTACACCATAGGTTCGCCACCAAGTAGCTACAACAAATAAGAAAGAAAGAGAACTGAATTACATTTCATTGCATTGGAAAACTGGAATAGGAAATAAATAAATCATAATTCAACCTTCAAATAATAGTTAAACACTTTAATAACTTACCTGGCGTAAATGATTATTTGACACTGGTGGGAAAATTTTTCAAAGGAAGCGGGAACCACTGGGTAGCGATCTCGAGATACCGTTAGACTATACCCACTTGTGGTATAGTGTTGAACACCTCCCAGAGACTCTGATCTAGCCCACATGTCGAAGTGAGGAGCCACCTTGTCAAATTTCGGACATATTTCCAGTACCTTAAGGTATATTGGAAATCTCCCATCCATAATAAAAACTCATTACCACATAATAATAAAATTTACCAAGAACAATTGCACAACATTGTCATTTCATTTCAAGCACTTTATTTTTAAACTCCACTGATCAACACTGGTCTTATTATTGGATATTTTAAGATGATGGATGTTATGTATCAAATGATAATGATGATGTGGCACAATGAGTGATATCATCTTTTATATTGCTTTGTTTTAGAAAATAAAATTTTCTAACTCCTAGATTAATTGCTTTTTCTTTCATAGATTAAACACCTTAGATTTTATTTTACTTTTTTTGGGTCCACCTCCCTTGGGTTCTCTAGGAGTAGGCCTAGACAGAGGAGTCTGAGTTTCAGGTGACAACACTTGACTTTGGCTTGCCCGCAAGGCCACACCAGCGGCTTGAAGATTTTTGCCGTCTTTTCCCAGGTGTGATTCCAGGCGGCAACATTTTGGCGTTGTTGCCGGGGATAAATCTTTTTATTCCCGGAATACGACTTTTGTTTTCTCCTTTTTTTTTGCTTTGTTTGATGAATCTTTAGATTAGTTTTTCAATTTTTCATCTGGCGACTCCACTAACTTTTTTTTTCCTTTTATAAAATTTCAGAGAAAAGCAAAAAATAGAATTCTTTGTGAGATTGTTTCATATGCATATTTTTATTCTTACATGGCGACTCCATTGAAGGGATAAAACCCTTGTATCTCATAAAATTTGTTGAGACTACTTGTGTGTAGATGAGTCCATGCAATACAGTAAAATATTTAAAGCTCACCTTATGATAGCTCCACTGATTCAGTACCAGATGTATCCATGGTCATTTCAAATGCAGGCTTTTGAGCTTTGAAAATGGATGATGAAGGTCTATTGAGCAAATTTCCAATGCACATCCCAGTCATTGACTTCTCAGACATCCTAGGTTTCCCTAATTATCATAATGGTGAAGATGTATCTGGTTATCTGCCGGTCTTTTGGGGAAATGGTGATATAGAAATCCGGCATGTCTTGTCTTTTCTTAAAGTTATGGTTGACTTCAATGTTTTATATGAAGATAACATGATGGAGATGTTTGTTAGTACGTTGCAGGGACCTGCTTATCAAAGGTATTTTAAAGAGCTTCAAAATAATTTTTTTAACTCTCTTTCGAGCCTTCTTAGAATATTTATAAGGCAGTGGCATAATAGAGGAGTTAGTATGGAAGCCCTGGACAGGATCCTTAAAAAGTGCTTTCCCTTGTTCATACCTTGGATTGAGTATCATGAGGAAGACCCCAACTTTCCTCGTATCATCATGACAAAGAACAATAAATATTGGGAGGTACCTCTGAGTTATATCAATCTTATTTGTCCCCCTAAAGCACAGTATGACTTTAAAGAAGAGATTCAACATGACCCTATTGAAAAGTTCCATGAAGCATCCCCGATTGAAGATTTTGTTGTAAACCATCCTCTTGTCACCATAACTAAAAACATTGAAGATATGGAGTGTTCTCAAATCTATGATGATGATCACATGTGTATTCCAGATTTACCTAAAGAGGAAGCCATTATAGAAGTTTATAAAGAAATTCATGAAGGGTCTTCAATTGAAGATGTTTCAGAAGAGCTTCCTCATTTTGCCATGAAAGATTTGAACCTCTCTCAGGATTACTTCAGTGAGAATGATGACATTTGTACTTCAGATTCACCTTTGGAAGAAGCCAGTACAAGGGCCTATAAAGAAATTTATGATGAATTATGTATGGTTTATGATAACACTCCTCCATGTTCTCCACATAGTGGTGAAGTTTTGGATAGTTTTACGCGTTGTAATATCTTTCAAACCAAACCTTCTAAGGATGATTATTGTGAACATGAGGATGGGTATGGCTAGGGTTGTAATGCAATAGACAAAAGACTCCCCTTTCATTTACAGGGATGGGTATCATGATTACTGGACGGATTTAGAAAAACCCATTTTTGATATATCAAGAGAAGGGAGTGTTGATTTTGAGATCTTGGGGAATCTTGATATGGAAGAGGAGCATGCAGATACTTCTCATGATCAATTAGAGCCATGCATGAGTATAAGTAATGAAGATTTGGATCAGCAGTATAGCGAAGAGTTGGATATGATGCAATCAGTGGAATGTCAGTGTCATCCTTCATCAGCACATTTAGAAGTTCCTTATGATTTGGAGCAGCTTGGAGCTTATACTTTCATAGAAATTTACTATCAAAAGAGCCCTTCAGATCAATATGATGAGGTAGTTGGTCTACCTTATCATTCAGAGTTTTTTCTTAGTCCTATCCAGTCATGGGTAGAAGAGGCCTGCGTGAGGACTTACCATTTGGGGAAGCACTTCAAAGATCTATCATATGCCTATGATCACCCATCCAACCCTCCAATCCAGAATTATCATGCAAGTTTGCATTTTCTGAATAACGTATCCTTCTTTTGGTTGGTAACCAAACACGAGGTAAAAAGTTTTTATATTGATAAAATGTTAAGATGGTTGCATTGGATTTATCATTTTACTTACTATTTTATTATGTTATGCTTAGAGTAGGAAATAAGCTCATAAAAGTGAGTATTTACTTTCAACATTTATTTTTCAGTACTTTCTTTTTACGTACTTAAAATTTTTCATTAGTTAGTTTTTCTTTTTGCATAAAGCAACTTATGGTTCATTGGCCTCTTATAAGAACGTGTGCTACTGAAAGGTTTTCTTGTCAAGTTGAGATCTTTTTACAGGACATAGAAACCAGAGATTCTGGTATTTCGTATGCTCTCCTCGCTTGAAGACCAGATCGAGCACACATCCCACAGTTGGAGCCAGATGTTACCAGCTAAGTTGTATTTAGTTGGACTTACCAGCTATGTTACAACTTCACAAAGATGATGAAAGGCAAATTACCGTGGCGATCGAGGAACGAGAAAGCCATTTCATTAGCTGCTGCTTCCATGTTTTCTTCTTCACCAATTCCATCAGTTACCTACGTCACCGCTACATTTTCTCTCATTTTTGATGTCGAAGATGAGGATGAATAAAGAACGACCCTTCAAACATAGTGATATTCGATGATTGTTCCTTCCTCGTCCCAATATCAAGAGCGTGTGAATCCGAGGTTGATAATCAAGAATTGCAAATGGGATTGGTAAGCTTTGTGAATCCGCTCACCATGAACAACACTAACTTAAATTTCCCGAAGCAATGGTCTAATACATGTGGCTTGTACCAGATCATTTTATAACAAAATCCCATTATCCAAATCTATTGGTTACCTTACATTGCCTTACCAAGAACGAGGGACGTTGCCAATGCATGATTGATGTAGAAATCATTGAGATGTTATTGATCTTGTTGGATTTTAGGGTTTCCAAGATACTAGAGATTATAGATAATCCCCACAGAGCATTGGCTAATACTTTAGGGAGTTTGGTCATATTTTAGCCACGAGAATGAGTGTGAAACTTCTTGATAGACTAGGCCTATGTAACAAAAAAGAGCGAGAGCAGATAGGGTAGATGGTTGCATGCAAATTAAGGGGTTTCGATATAAAACGGTCACGATCTAAATAAAAGGAGGGACGGCCATTCTCATTCATAAGATAGAATCCAGGTTCAATATGATTGAGTAAGGAGATTGAGATTTTGTGAAAGGGAGATAAGGTATTGCAAAGCTAAGCATGATCACAGTACACATTGGGCACTATTTCAAAAGATGTCTCAATAGGTGGTCAAATTAATGACTACTATGAACGACTCTATAGTAGACATCATAGATGTGAGCATTTTAGAGAATCAAACATAGATAGATTAAGAGATTACTGGATTTACAGGCCTCTAAATTCAAGAATAGAAACAAAGTTTTGTTATGTTTTGAATATTAAAAGATAGAGAAGATTCGAAATGTAATGTTGTTGAAGTTAATGAAACCAACTTTAAACTTTCAAAGATCCTATCAAATGAGGCCCTATTATAGTGACAAGGTCAAATTAATAACAATGCTTTGAGGATGGTTTCTTAAAAAATCAATAATCTTAATAATCTTATGTATATAAAATATGATTGTTTATATATATATATATCATTAAAAGGTGTATTCTTAAAGTCATAAATTTACATGAATGGTGATCACAAGGCCTATAAATTCAAGGTCATTATTGATTATAAATTATTATTCATTATTTAATATATTTATTATTTATATTTCTTTGGAATATCTAATTGAAATTATGAAATCAATTTAAGCTTCCACTGGATCAACTCTTTGACTGGAAAAGGCAAGTGAATCCTGTAAAACCCTAAGAAAGGTGCGAGGTTTATGTAGGAAACCTCATTACCTCCACTTGTGTTTCTTGCTAGCATGTTGTTATTGGCGTTTAGCTCATTGGAGCTGCTCATTCCTAATGATGGAGTGAGATGATGTAGCCTACCTTTTAATTTGACCCCCGTGCTTGGTTCGTTCCCCTTACATTTATCACTTCAACTATAATTCATTGAATACGATTCATAAATAAAATCTTATTATTAGTTGAATGACAACTCATGATTTGAATGGCACAAATCTCAACAGGGATTCTCTATTTCAGTAACTTGGCCTAGTTATTGAGGCATCCACGTTTTCAGATATTATTATTCTAGAAACAAAGGCACAACTCTATTGTATTGCAACCAACAATCACCTTTACAATTTTCTCTCCTCCCCCCTCAAACCACAAAGGTGGCATCTAAATTTTGTTGAAAAGGGAATAATCTAATTATTCTACATCTAATGAATGAGTTAAATTGGTTTTTCCTTCCCCACCCACAAACGTGGCATATGGATTATTTGGATTGACTAGTGGATTGTTCATAGGATTGAGCCTTATTGACTTAAACAAAATACACTACAAAGATTGAAATCTTGGAAACTTAACTTGCAATGAGTTGGAAGAGTTTCAGATGGGTACCATTTACCCATCCGCCTTGAAGTGTTCCATACAATTAAGCCAAGCTTACTGCTCCTAAGTTTTGTATCCATGCTATCATGAAGGGGCACAAGCAATGCATTTGTGGTTTCCGTAGGTGATTAAGGTATTTGTTGTCATACACAAGAATATGTTGGAATCGATTTAATACTGAGAGGGGGGGTGAATCAATATTAGTGCAGTTATTAGCAGTTTTTACCATCTTTAACATATTAGCCTTTACTTAATATTTATCTTATGTTATGCATCAATAAATAAACATCCACACATATATGCACCACATAAAAAACACTTAACAAACAAGATTTTTATGTGGAAACCCAAACTGGAGAAAACCACAGAATACTTCTTTATGATGAGAAAGAATACACTCAAGGAAGCACTGAATTCCTGTGTTTACCAACACCAACTGGAAGGAGGAACCAACCCCCTGGTTTTACAGGCACTGACCTGAAGGAAGCTTCCGCTCCCTGTGTTTCTCTAGCACCGACTAGAAGGAGGCACCTACCCCCTGTCATCTTTGTTTTATAGGAACCAACATGAAGGAGGATCCAACTCCATGCCTCCTTTCCCCATCCGACCGCCCTGATGTCCAATGTATGTTGCTGTCTTACTGAACTTCATTTCTGCACACTTTTTTAGATCTTTTGATGAAAATTCTGTTGTGCGCTACCTTCGTATGTAGACTATACTCTCTCACTATGCTGCATACATCACTTGAATTCTCATTCAAATCATACTTCTGCTGATGACTTACTTCATGTACTGTGTGCTTCTTGATACTGCAATTTGCGTCTCTGGTTATCTCAACGTTCTGCTTTGCATTACTGCAATGACCAATTGATACTATGCCTTCGATTGATAGTTTGTTGTTCTGAAATGAAGCACTAGTAACAGATGGAAATGCACACTTTTTGATGTGTTTGTTCTATTTAAGTGTTGTAGTCTCTCAGATAATCGGCGACGTCCTGTGCATCAAATGATCCATCCATTCTTTTTAACACACTTGTCTTAGATCATATGCATCATGATGCGCCTATTGGATCCTGCTGCTATTCTATCGTTGCACATCAGATGGAGTTCTCAATCTCACACACTTTCACTTCTACTCATATGCATCAGCTAGACATATGCACAATATATCTAATAAAATTTGCTTCTATCTCTGCACTTCTTTCTCTACAACATCTGTAAGAGGAAGATTGGCGAGAAAATATGCAAGCAAACATGCAAAAAAATCATGGAAAAGATAGAAGTTAACAAACATATGTTTTTCTACTTGACCCAATCATTTGTTATGCATTTATAGTAGTCATTGACTGCACACTTACTGCTGTCTGTTACAATTTCCCTTCTATAAAATAATTGTTATCAATGAGGTTTCTGTGTCTGTGTATGTGATAGCACAAGTCAGTCTTGCAAGAAGGCATTTGCTTGTGACCTGCATAGTCAACATCAGTACGAGAGGTTGCTTAACAAGTTGATCTTTGTTCTATTTCTTTGGTGCTGAGTATACCTTTAGATAGGTGGGAGTTCCTCTAATGCCCCAGTTGGCAGTATAGATTGACTTTTGGTTTTACTTTTTAATTAGCAGCAATGCTTTCTAAGTAAGAATCTTGATCTTCCAGTGCAGGAAGATGCCCTTTGTAGTTATTGCATTATGAACTAAAATGACCACCCCATGAAGTAGGCAGTACTGGATTTCGATTTTATCTATTATGAGTCTATCTTGTAAATGTTAAGTTTTTACTTGTTTAGCATAATAATATTAAACAATATAATCACTGAAAGAAAGACAAGCACAACAATCACAAAGAACACAAGATTTCTCTCAGGGAAACCACAAGGGAGAAAACGCCGGCAAAACTTCCTCAATATAGAATTCACCAAGTACAAGATAAAACCCCAAGACAAAACAGCTACTTCTCCTTCACCAGCGAACTTCTCTCTCTCTCCTATGCAAACTTTAGTGAGTGAATGAGTGTGTCAAATGAGCAACTCGACCTCTCTATTTATGTTCTTCAGTTGGGAACTTGGGTGACTTTTTCCCCAACAGGGCCGACTTCTCCTAACTGACTGGGCCGACTTTATCTAGGGAGATTCAATAACTTATTTAATACAACACTTGAGGGTACTATTTACCCGACTTACAAAGGAGGGTTTACATTGACTCTTTCAATGACTCTTACATGACCAATTACATTAATGACATCTCCCGAAGGAGGAATAATAATAATAGAATAGACAAATACATTTACAATATCTTCCGCAGTTACATTTCTTTAACAGTAAAAATCTTTTAATTATTAATATATTCTTTTGCATTCTTTATTACTTAATTGTTTATACTCGTATAAACAATTAATCATAAGAATGTAGAACTGCATTCTTGATTGATTACGTTCATATGCCGGTATTCTTTTGCAGTTTGGACCTGTGGAGGGTGCCATTTTTGGGGACTATGGAACGGATTTTGGTTCAGGGCAGACTGTTCCAGGTATGTCACTACGAGGGTAATCATTTTGAATATTTTATGTTAGTGTAGGGACTATAACTAAAACGAGGAAATACACCAGGTGATCCTGCAGGTGCTCGTAATAAACCAGGAAACGGATATGGTTACGGTGCAGGCATTGGTGTGCATTCGCCACTGGGGCCTTTGCGGCTGGAATATGCCCTAAATAACCAAGGTCTTCGACGATTTCACTTTGGAGTAGGTTATCATAACTAGTGTTCATCAGTATTTCAAAAATGAACTGTTTCTTATTCTTTAAATGTAAATATTCCAGTTCCTCAATTACTGTACCTAAAGTGTCAGGCAGTTTGGTTTAATTATCAACAGATGCAAACTGCATGTTGTAGCAAAAGATGACATGTTTTGTAGTTTGTCATAATGCTCTTTGAAAGAAGACACCTTTGGCTGAGAAAGTCTTAGAGGAAATCAATATTAAAAAAATGCTTGGATGTCACCTTTTTTTGGCAGAATTATTCAATACGGAGTGCTCAAGTCATTGATTTATATGTTATCACCGCACTTTTTTATCAATTTAATAAAGGATTTTAATTTTGAGACCCAACAACTCTGTTTTGTTTGTGGAGTGAGTTTTACAGACATACATATTTGACTGCTGAAGTAGATTTCTGATATGCAGTTACACAAGGAAATAACAAGCGAGATTTAAGTCTTACGAATTTGGATATTAATATTAACATTTATTCGGATGGCATGGCCATTAGGATGAACTTTGAACCCATTTCTAGACAAGCATAACATGCTTAGAGGGGACAAAAAGTATATTTTCCTACATCACACCTTTGGAATAAAGCCATATTATCTCTATACATCTCTTAACTATCTGCATAGCACCAGCGTAGTGTACTTAACCAATGGACAGTAAATTCTGAGCTATATGTAAAAAAAATATAAACTGCCGAAAATTATATGGGAGAGGCAATGATATTAAGCCTGCATAATAGAACCATTAACCTTGTATTGATCATCCAGAAATAGAGCAATGTAAACACACCTCTTTGTGGGTGGCAACTTCCAATTAAGTAGATCTCCAATGCAATGGCAATACTTGCTAAAACATTACATAGCCTTCTACCTTCTATAAATAACTTCTCACTACAAAGTTGTAATTACTTGTGGTCCCATTGTTAATGAGTACCAACCTCCTCATGGACCTTATTTAATACATAGGACTTCCTTACATTGATTAACCATCCACTAACTACCTGATGGGTCTTATTCAAGAAGATGGTCTCATACATTTATTACCTAAGTACTCTGCTGTAGGGAAGTTAGGATATGGTCCCAACAATTGTCTTAAATAAAACACTTCCAAAGATTCCATGGAGTAATTCCAAGGCAATATGTTGTTTTTTTTTCCTTGGAAAAAGTCGTAATTTTATTTCAAGTGGATTGAACAAAATTACATTCTGCACATGTAATAGAATCATAGTGATCCCTACATTATCGCATATTTGCTGTTCATGTTTCTGACTGGTCTAGTGACCCATACATACTCAAAATAATGCTGACCATACAGCACACATATAGCCGGTTACATATACCAAAATAGTCTCAAAATGTAATAGTTCCTATCACACGATACTCTGTCTTAGCTGCCCGAAAGCACCAAACAGAACAGATGTAAACAATTTGCCAAATGCTCCATTACGGTCCACCAAAGCCTCATAAAGGCCTGTAATAATACCATTATGCAAAATACAAAAACCATAAAGTAATCAAAACAGAACTGTTGTGTAATCTGAGCAAACAGATACCAATCAATCTCCCGCCCTGTCCTCCAGTGCCTCGCTGAAAGGCCTATGGTAATAACTGTAGGATGTAGCAGTAGTATGTAATGTGATTCGCCATGTGCCGAAATTTAGACGTTGCTGCGACGCTTCTTTGGAAAGAAAGTCGGCCATGCCATTTCTCTCCCTGTAAACATGTGTAAATGTTAAAAGATTAAAATTCTGCTTTAACCGTAAAACATCTTCCAGTATAGGTGAGAGAACCATCACATTACATTGTGTATGCTCATTGGCCCAATCAATAACAATCAGTGAATCACCAAAAATCTGTAGTGAAAGACAATCCTGTTCTAGAGCAAATAACAGCAACAGTCTAAGTGACATGATTTCTGCATAGTTGTTTGTACCGCTCCCCAATCCAGCCGCTATGTGAAAATAGTGTGAATCAGATTTATGTAGCACGATCCCCCCACCGCACACCAATTGATCCTGTGATGCGCCATCGAAAAAAGCCCACGGTATTGTTTTATCAATCGTTTCAGCGATCACAGGACGTGTTCTAATTGGTTTGGGAGCAGTCTTGTAATGAACAATGATAGCCACAGCTTGTGCCACTACTTGCTCAATCGGGATTCTACAGTCCTGGAAAATAAGCCTGTTACGTGTGATCCAGATCCCCCAGGCAAAAATGCATGGGGCCGCACAGATGGTTGATGACTGTTGTTCCGACCACCAGTATTGAAATGCCTCAATAACATTCTCACCCCACCAACGCGTATTGAGATCCATATAATGGCAAATTTGTGTCCAAACCGCCCGGGAGAAACGACAGTGTACAAATATGTGTGAAATAGTCTCGTCCGCCTCCCTACAGAGTGGACAAAAACCCGGGCCTTGTAGGAATCGTCGCTTCAAAACATCCCAGGTAGGTGCCTTTTGTTCCAATATCGCCCAGAAGAGTAGTTTGGCTTTACCTGGGCATTTAAGCTTCCACAGGGATTTCCACCACCACACCAAAGCCCTGTTTTGCACCTCCACATTTAACTGTATATATCCAAGTTTTGGTGTGTATTTCCCTGAGGGATGGTGATCCCAGATAAGTTCATCAGGCCTATCTGTCAGACGGATATTGGAGAATCTTAAGATCCGAATATAGTCCTCCCAATCCCCGATCATGTCCTCAGGAACTACAAGACGCTGGGCAGAGTACCACCCCTGGTGCATTAGAGTGGATAATCCCGGTTGTGTGATATCAGCTAAGAAGTGACAGCCCCTAGCTGCCAGAAAGGTCCTTAAGTCTACAGGCAGTACATGTCCCCCCCTGCATCCTACCCAAGGATCCAGTCCAATACGAAGTGATTGCCCATCTCCTATTCGCCACACTAATCCCGATCCCACAAGCTGAAAATTCTGAACCACCGCTTTCCAAACCACAGAGCAATTTGCCCTCGACTTGTTTCCCTGCCTAATCCATTCAAGTAGGGTTAAGGGAGCAATGTATTTGTGGTATACCACCCTGGTCCAGAGGCTCCGTGAATGGATAAGTCGCCATACCACTTTTGCCCCCAACGCTTTGGCAAAGAGAAAGATATTCTTTATGCCCCAGCCTCCCAGTGCTTTGGGGATTGCAATCAAATCCCAACGAACCCACACCAAGGCTCGATTCGCACCCTTACCCTTCCAAAGGAAGACAAAAACCAACCGACGGATCTGCTCCAAGATACCTCTGGGAATCCAAGCAAGAGACATCCAGTAAACCGGTATTGCTTCCAAAACAGATTTAACCAGAACCAGTCTCCCAGCTCGCGAGAGCCATTTTTGACTCCAACCATGCAATCTCAGCTCCAATTTGGCAATTAGCCAGTGCCAATCTGCCTTATGATATGCATTAGGTTTTAAGTGAAATCCAAGGTACTTTAAGCCATCATCAATATCCATAATCCTATAGGGGAGTCTGATGGCCAATCTGTGCCTCTCCTGCTCAGTTAAATGCGAGCATGAGATTGTTGATTTATCAATATTCACTAGCATACCCGTGGCTACTTGCAGTAAATTGAGTCCTTCGACCACCTTATCAATATCCTGTCTCGAGCCATCACAAAATATGAGAATATCGTCAACAAATAGGAGATGTGTGATATACAATACCTGTGTTATGGAGATGCCACGAAAGGATCCATCAGCTTTAGCTTTCAGGATAAAACGACTGAGGCCTTCAGCAACAAGGAGAAATAGCAGCGGTGAAAGTGGGCAACCTTGTCGTAGCCCCCGGCCTGCATGGAAGAAAGGGCTAGCCGAACCATTTATCAGAACAACAAAACTAACCGTGGTGATGCAGGCCATAATCCACCGAACAAATTCATAGCAGAAGCCCAGATGTGTGAGAAGCATCCGGATATAGAGCCAGCTAACCCTGTCAAATGCTTTAGAGAGGTCAATCTTAATCACTGCTCCCTTCTGCTTCTGAACCTTCAGAGTGTGTATACCTTCTTGTGCAACTCCAATGGCCTCGTGAATTTGACGACCTTCCAAGAATCCAAATTGTTCACATGAAATATGCTGTGACAAGATATTTTTTAATCTCCTCGCCATAATCTTGGCTATGATCTTATATATGCAATTGCAGAGTGAGATAGGTTTGAATTCCTCAAAATGATCAGGCTTGTCGGTTTTAGGGATGAGAGCAATAAATGTCGAGTTGAAGGGACCATGTACAAAACCAGCCTTTCTAGATTCTTCCACCAAAGCCAATAATTCCTCCCCAAAACAGTCAAAGAATCCCAAGAAAAATTCAATAGGCCAGCCATCAGGCCCTGGGCTTTTATCTTTCTGGCAGGATTGCATAACCTGCAAGAGTTCAATTGGTAGCACCTCCTCCATCAAAAGTTTGTTCTCTTCCTCCCCCACAAAACGTGGAAAGAGCTGAGCCATCCTGATAACCTCAGCTATGGAGGCCCCAGGTGGAGCGGTGAATAAGTCTTCGTAATGTCGAACACCCATCTCAGCCAAACCATCAAAGCTGGAGACCCGTTCCCCTTCAGTAGAAGATAATTCCCAGATTGAGTTAGTGAATTTTCTCCCCTTAGCATATGCTTGAAAAAATTTTGTGTTCTCATCCCCACATTGTAACCAAATCGCCCTACTTTTCATTCTCCACAGCTCTTCTCGCTCACACAGTAACACATTCCTGCTACTTTCCCAGTCCAGTAGCTCACCTTTCTGCTGTTCATCCAGATAACCCATACCCTGACAATGTAGAAGTCTATCAATATTCATCTCAGCATCCCTCAGAATCTGTTCATCTTTTACCCTTTTAGCAGTGGCCCAGTGAATTGTGGCCTCTTTAATATGCTTGAGATTGTGTTGAAAGTGTACGCCCGCATGTTCCTGTGACTCCATAGGTCGATGAATCCACTGTTGCTGAACTAATTTAAGATAATCCTCCTCCTTCAACCAACTAGGATTGAACTTGAATGGACTAGGGGGTTTGTTTCTACTGCCTCTTAATTCCAGTAAGATGGGACAGTGGTCAGAGACCCCCCCTGACCCAACCCATTGCTTTACAACATCAACCCCCAGTGCTAACACATCAGCCACCAGAAACCTATCCAGTCTTTTGGCCACCCTTTGTTCCCCTGTTCTCTTATTCCTCCACGTCGGGGTTAACCTGGTTGGCTGTTTATCAAGAAGATCCTTCCCGGCGAAAGCTTGTATGAAAAAGTTAGCTAATGGATCCGGAGCAGCACGAGGCCCCCAAACTTCAGATGACCCCAGAGAAAGGTTGAGGTCTCCACCCAAGATCACATCCCTTCCGCCAAAGAGATCCATGCTAAGCAAGGAGTCCCAGAAACCAGCCCTATTTAAATAGGGTCCATAGATATTGAGGATCGTTATCATCCTACCAATCTCTGCATCCCATACTTCCAACCCAATACCAGAAGAGATACCCCAAGAGCTATCATATCTGCAGTTCTTCACCTTCCACCCCGTAGCCAGCCCTCCAGAATGACCACGTGCATCCACCCCCACGAACTTCCAGCCAGGTAGCAATGTTTCCAAAACCCTAACCACCTCCACACTGCCGCCCAATGTTTCTTGTAGTAGTAAAATATCAGGTTGATTTAAATCCACCAACCTCCGGAGTGATGATTTTTTAATGGGGCTCGCCAACCCACGATAGTTGAATGACAGTAATTTCATATGAAACCCCCTTCCAGGGCTTTCGCTGCTCTAAGTGCCCATTCAATAGAGGATTGTGTGCCCATTACCAAGTCAAATTTTGCCCGGTCTTGTGCTTTTGACAAATGAGATTTCCGTCCCCGGCCTTTCCCCATAGTGCTAACAGCCAACTCAGGAAGTCCCCTGCCCCCCGATTCATCAGCAGATATCACCCTATTTCTAAGAGCATAGCGGATACTACGTCCCACAGAATTGGGAGAGGGTAGAGTGGATACTAGAGGTGGCGTGTAAACACAGTCCGTGACAGGTATTAAACAAGGAGCTACAGTGCTTAGTGAAACAGGGCTGTCAGGAGGATGAGACTTTAAACATACCCCCCCCAAATCAGGAGAGACAGAATATAAAGAGACATCAGAAGAGAAATGATGAGACATACCCGGGGGATTAGTGGAAGAGCCCCGACGAGAGATTGCCTGCGCTTGTAGCTTCCTGGAAGCAGCCCGAGTCAAAGGTGTCGTGGTGCCCAAAGCAGTCCCCACTACAACCGTCTCCTTGCTCCCAAAGTTATCCAAACCCGCGTTCTCCAGGGTTGTCAAAGGTATCCCGGATCCCTGTATTCCACACGATGCCACAGGTAGCGACGATACCTGGACATCCCCTGTGTCAATAGCAGTCACGAATGCACTATCCCCTGCCACCTGTGGACTCCCCTTCTGCGCAGGATCAGTGCTAACAGCTGCTACAGGAACAACCGACAGTCTGCTACCCCGATATGGTAACGTGCACCCTGCTACCAGGTGTCCAAGAGCGTGGCAGCGGTGGCATCGAAACGGCACCCCCACGTAGTCCAAAATCTGAGTGAATTCCCCATCCTTCGTCTGAACCAAGATCTCAGCCGATAGCCCCAGCCTAAGATCGATTTTGACCAAAATCTTAGCCACCGAATAGATACCAGTTTCAGTATGGGAATAATCAGCACAAATGTATTCGCCAAGGAAATTCCCTATGGCTGCAAATCTTGCTTCATTCCAGAGATGCATGGGAAGCCCCGGTAGCTTCACCCAAATAGGTTCTTTGTCAATTCTTTCAGATTTGGAATCAAAGAAGGGCGACCATCTTTTTAGCACAATGGGGACGCCCAACATAGTCCAATGACGGCCTAAAACAACTTCTACCTCTCCATAATTCGCCAAGATAAAGGAGAACCAACCCTTCGTCAATACCCTAATCACAGGTGCAGTAGCTACCAGGTCCTTCCAATGCTCGGCCGCCCATCGCTGTAGGAAACCCCGCCCGAGCCTCTTACCGCGGACATGTCCAACCACTGCTATGTGGGAGAAGTCCTCCGCCTCCTCCATCGAGACATCCACTCCCATCACCAATTTGTCCTTCCTACGCCGTTCCTTGACCTTTTTGGCAAAATTTTTAAGTGGAGCCGCCTGTGCAGAAACCCTTGCACGAGGAAAAATCAGAGATTCATCGTCAGGTAGCAGTTCACCCACCCCAGGTGCCGTCGCTGCAGTTGCACTAGTTGAGTGTCCCTGGTCTCCACTGGCCTGTCCCCGTTCCTCAACGTCACGGTGTTCCACCGACAGAAGCAGATTTCCGACAGAGAGAGAAGCCGGTCCGCCACCCGACCGCTTGTTTTCACACCCAGCCAGGGTTTCGAGCCAATCCTCTCGCCGGGCTTCCGAAGGTAATGGAAAATTAGTAAATGACCCCAGTTGGGGTTGCAGTGTCCGCCCCAGAAGACCCGCCAAGTCTGGCCTGTCCCTAATGCCAGCAGAAGACCGAAAGGTCTCCAATTCCGCCTCTAAACCCTCCAGCCCAATAGAGATGACTGGCGATGTAACTCTGGCAGATGACGGTGGGGTGATGTGGTGCCCGTCCAAATCCATCACTCCCTCGGGCCCAGGTAGATCCCCGGTCCCCCCGCCTGTCATGAAAGGGCCAGACAAAGCCCCCGACCCAAAATCCACAGAATTGAGCGCTCCAAGATCAAAAATCCCAATGCCACAGTCCCCATCCAAGGTGTAGTCCACCTCCTGCTCATCTCTGCTCCCCATACCACCCCAGCGGTTCCCCCACGGCAGGCAAACCGGACCCCGACCGAGCAGTCAGCCAAATAATCGGATGCAAACCCAGATAGGGCCCAAGCCCCTATCCACCGTTCAATATGCAGCAATCCTCCACGAATGTCGAATCCCCACACTTCCGCGGATCCTTTCACTCAGCCGTAGTTTTCAAGCATCACCTGCCCACCCCTCCATATACCACTCCGTTACAGAATAAGCTTTTACCAAGAACCCGAAGAACGCCCGAACGAAGCACTCTCATCCACCATGTACAGAAATCATGGAGCTGTGCGATATCAGGGCCATACTGTTTCAATCGGCGAGAAGCTGGTCCAGCCACGTCGCTGGTAGTCGAGCCTCCTCGGTCCCTGTTTACCAGGCCGCCAACGCCCTAAACCAGTCCATACCACCGCCATGTCCAGGGTTTCTTGGAGCCCAATTCATCTTCGTCTTTAGAAATGGTATTGATATTAGGCACTATGTTGTTATTATCAAAATGAGTACTATAAAAATTTGGCATTTTATGGGTGTAACGGCAGCCAGGGCAATTGGGGAATTTAATGCTGTATTGATTGAGCAGTCATGCATTGTAACAGTCCTTTTTCTAATGGGAACCCAAATATATGGCTTTGGTTATTGTTTGGCATGCATATTATATTATAGGATACGGTGGTCCGTTGGTGGGGATAGATGGATTTCATTCCATCCACTCGGGTTCAATTCCGTTGAGACATCTTTTGGCCTGAATCACTGGTTGACGGTTTGCTCGACCTACCATTCACGATATGTGAGGAAGTTTGTTGAGATTTCCCGTGCCTGTTAGCTTTCCTTGATTCCTTTGGAATAGCAGGAAGTTGATTTTTCCGCTGAGAAAAAAGAAAAAAAAATGTAGACAATTGGATTCATCGTCGCATTTAACAGGGGTTAAAATACATTTTTTGATGGTGCCAAGGAACACAACCTTCTATGAATAGAGAATTGTTGTAAAATTTGTATCAATAGCAGAAAACGATGAAAGAGAAAAGATTCAAATAACTTGCATTATTTTCGAGAACAATACATTCTTGAGAGTAGAAGTCATTGTGACTCTTCATCTCCAAAAGTGTTTTTTCATACTGCATTTAATTAAAACCTAATCAAGAGTGTGTTAAACTCATTTTAATTTAACATAATATTTATATACCCTGTATTAACACCGATTTTATTAATTAAAATGGCTAAATTACTTTTATTGGTAATTATGATTGCATATGCTTTCTCATCTCCGCTTAATAATCTAACTAGAAATTACACCAAGCTTATCTCCAAAACATACAAAGTTATCTTGACAGAGGTTTAATAAGTAGGTTTGCTGGAGGTCTGTAGTGTGTTTTTAAGACGGACAATATTGCAACTCAATTGCTTGTTCTTCATCCAATTTGAGATGTAATGATGATGCAATACCACATGTTTGATAAAATCATGAAACACATGGTTCTTTGCCAATTTAAGTATACTGTGAGAATGCTAGTGGAGTGTCATGGACATGATAGTGGTGTTACCTGCAAATCAAGAATTATTCTCTTCAATAAAATTGCCACACAAGCTGCACTAGTTATTGCAGTATATTTGGCTTTAATGGAGGGAATATACCCCATAGTGGATTTCCTCTTTTCCACTTATTGGAAACATGTTTAAATATAGGTTTGGTATTATGTCCACAACCCATGCAGATATGCCCCTAAGGCATATAGTCAATAAGCACATAAAATGTCTATAATGATTCAACATGAGGGACCACGCCCATATATAACGAATATTGGAATGGTTTGACATGTTAGACTCATCCAAATTTTTATTATTGTGTTTTTGATAATAGATGTATTATTATATATCAGAATAATAACACAGAGTAATGATAAGACTAATGCATAATTATTAAATGACCTATGTCAAGATTATACCATCATCCCTCCTTAAGCTTGAGTTGGGGGGAGGGACACTGATAACAACAATCCCCCCTTCATGACAACAATCATTACAAAGCAATTTATGCAATTTGACAAATTTGGCTTTTATCAATGATTTCAGAAAGATGTCTCCAATATGATGGTACTTCAATCGAATACACAAATCTTGTAAAAACTACTATAATGAAGATTAATTGACCATGATGAAGAGCTACTATGCTCTCATTGGAGAGGACATCCTTGGAACCTCCCAAACACCTTTACATAAACCTCTTCAAAATCAAAGAAGCAAACATGAGTTTTAAGAGAGCTCTATGTTAAAATTGTATTCCTAGAAACATGTTCACTTGAAACTCTTCAAAATCAATGAAGCAAATGTAATGTTTGTTGGTTCTATTTTAGACCAAGGTTTGTAGAGGTGTCCAACAGAGGGGTCCATTGCAGTCTAAGCATTGGTATATTAAATCCCTTAGGGAGGGAATGTCTCAACCGAAGCACAGTGCCAAGGCAAGAGAAACTACGGGGCTCAAGCAATGTGATTGTCACGACCAACCATTTCATAGGTTAACTTAGAGTTTCCTATCAACAAACGAGAATGCCACAACCACTCATAACCATAACAATATACACAATGATATGAAGCATTCATTTTAACAATTGATCACATAAACTATACCGAATGTGGCACATCATTGAACACCATAATTAATATAAAATACAACATCATCACCATAGAGAAACAAGAATTTAAATTTTTTTAAGGGGGCTCTTATTTCATTACTACATATGATCCAATGCATTGCTAGCTGATACAAGTGATCATATAGATCAAGTGCTATCATCAATTTACCTGAGCCTAGGCATTTACATTATATCTATTGTAGAGTTACAGGAAGGTGCGTGGAGATCTTGGTTAGTAGTGTTGTCTTTGTGCTAGACTTGACTTGATTAACTCCCAATTTTCTTCTTCTTCCTCGACTAGGTAGCATTCTCCTTGCACCACCTCCTCCTTGGTTAATTGGGGCTCTGCCTCTTGTCAATCTCTTTTGCCCATGTCCTTCCTTGAGCCCAATGGTCTAGATGATACATGGCACCACTTCTTTTGGCTTAGTTGGTTTCTCTTGCACCAATCTATCCTTCTCACTATCACGATTGAAACTCAAGGCTTTGAAAATTTGAAACAAGGGGCACAACAAGGCCAACCACACCTCTTGTCTTGTCCTTAAGTCATCTCTCGTCAATTTGGCTCGACTCGACGTCTTCCTCTTCCTTTTGTTCGGATGGTGCATCCTTCTGAAATGAGGGGCCCAACTTCGGGACCACCTCCAAATTTTTTGCTCGAAATTCCGTGAATTCCATGAGCTACTTAAACTATTTATCGACCATGTTGTTTAATCCAACAAGATATACATTGGCATGGTCTGGGTCCAAGGTTTGTGGTTGAGTACTTATATTGTTGCATGCTTTGATTGTTGTTGTTGCATCTATTGCAAGGATGTTAGATGAGTGAGGGTGTTTGGTCTAAGTTGTCACAATTGGGATTGAACTAGTCTGCTTGCTTAGTAAGCATGGTCAATTCTTTCGTCCTAGACTAAAGGATTGATGGTCTGCTCAACCTCTTGCTGTAGCTTGTTGATTTTCTCTTGGATGGCTTCAATTGGGTACTTGTGTCATTAACAATATGCATTTGCTTTTGCGTTGTGGCCACACTTTCTTGGGATTGTGTAGTTGCTTCTTGTAGGTATTGACAGACTCCCTTTGCAATGATCGTTCTAGGCTCTAGAGTTTGAATTATACGACCCATATTTTGTTGTTCAATTACGCGTCTTGTATCCCATATTAGCTTCATTTGTTCTTTCCCTTTCTTTATTTGTTGCAATGCTTGCTGCAACTCATTTGCTGTTTGAGGTAGTGGGGCATTTGTTGACAGTTCTTGAATATGTGGGCTTTCCTCCTAATTAACTGGCAACATGAGCTTGAATTGCTCTTAGGCGGATTCAACTTGATCATGCAATCATTCCTTCTCTTTGCATAACTCCTTTTTTCATGGATGACATCATCGTAGTAAAGTTGTAGATTTATGTTCTCGAGGTGCCACTCATTGATGTCTTGTTATGTTAGGGTGAGCCCACTCTTTATCTCGTCCCCTGGTATTAAATGTTTGATTAGATATTCAATTGATACCTAGCTTATATTAGATAATTGCAAAGCACGAGGGTGTAAAACTACTGTGGTGTCCATCTTGGCCATAGGTTGTGACTTTCTAGGGTTGGTTTATTTCTTGTTGGTGACCTCAGTGAGGTTAGTCTCCATTGGCGCCTTTCCCTCCATACATATCCACTCTTGTACCTCTAAAGAAAGGTACTTGGTAGTGTCGAATGTCTTCTAGCATTCTTCAATGATTAATAGTTGATATTTATGGTCTTGTGGTAGCCGAGAAATGATAAATCTTGGTGTGCCCGGCTGATATGGAGGTCGACAGTTTTTTTTTAGTTTGTTCATAACCTTCCTCGCCTTGTTGAGTTTGTTTGTCACTTTTCTCAGGTAGCATGTCTTCCATTAATTCGTTTGTTTTTTGCTCTTTTTTTTTCTTCCTCTTTTTTTCTCTATCTATGTATTGTTGGTTGTTTAGTTCACCCCACAAGTAGGGTCTTTCTTTGGGTCTTGGTCATCCCCTCCTATAGGTAGTTGTGACTTTTGTATTACTAGTTCCTGTTGTGACTTTGGCTCCATAGTTTGCTTCTCCATAGGTGGGTTTGTCTTTGGTTGCTATTGTTGTTGAGGGCCACTAGAGGAAATTTGAGGTCTAAAATGGGCCTCCTAAGAAAATTAATAAAATAATAGTTAAAATAATGAAATAATAGTTAAAATAATAAAATAATATTTATTAATTTTGGGGGAAGAAAGAAAAAAACTACTTTTGTTGTTCGTATTTTCAACATATCTACTTTTGGATGCGTAATTTAATTCCATATCCAACGAGTGGTCCCACTCGATATTTGAGTGAAAACACAAGGAGATATGTTGAAAATACAAACACAATTTTTTTTTTTTTATAACAAATATCTCAAGTCAACCATTATGGTTGACTCATTTTATTAAAAATCTATTGGTCCTTGAATTCCAACACATCAAGCAATTATGGTTGGTTCGTTTTCTTATATTATGGCTCGTATTTTTATAAGGCCCATTTTAGACCTCAAATTTCCTCTAATGGTTGTTCCTCGACAATGTCTTATGGATCCACGATTATTTCTATTCCTCTTAGGGGTGAGCTCGATGGTTCTTTTTCAGTGAGGTCTATGACCTCTCCTATTGTTGGGTATTGGATCTATAAAAGTGGAATACTTTGATTTATCATTGGAGTACTTACTAGTGGTGTTTGAGGGGTTTCTATTACTTTGTCAATGAATGCGTTGAGTGCATCCTTGGATTTTTGGTGACTGGTCTTGCCAACATTTTTACTAACTATGTAACACCTCTTTGGACTTTGTACAATGTCCATGTTTCCTTCTGGACGGTAACAATACTTGGAGATGCATTGGGGTTCTTGCGATGGTCAACAAAGCTATTGCGGGTGTCTATTCAGTGGCTTGGTTTGATCATTGTCCCAGTTCCAAGAATTTTCTCTTCCTTTGGATTTGAAAGTAAGGAAACAATGAGGGTTCTTCTAAGAGAATAAGAACCTTGTCAAATTCATCGTCCTCCTATAGTTTGTATTTCAGAAATAGAAACACATCTTTTGAGTCAATTGTGATGATGTTCACCCTTGGCCAATTGTGTACTTCTTCTTAGATTTCCTTGGTTGTGAGAATGTATGGTAGGGGGGAATTCTTTCAGCTCCTCCCAATGATGGGTCATATGTAGCTGTCGTCCTTGGTGGATTTGAAGCACAACCACTTGAAGTAGTGGTTGATCAACGTGGTGGGGAATTAGGGCTTCTACCTAGTGGCCTCAACCATGGACCATTATCAGGCTAGGAATTCCTTCTCATTAAACTATATTTGGTCAGGCTCCATCCTTGCTGTCCATGGTGTGAAGGCTACTGAAACAAGTCTCTACTCTATTGGCATGAGTTTGCGACTCTTTGGTTGTTCCGAATTGAACATGGCATCGACGATGAGGAAATACCCGTTGTTGAAGCAAGAAATTTTATCGTAGGCCTTTAGGTGACCTCGATGAATTTGTTCATAAAAATATTGCACCAATTTAGTCAATGACCCTTAGCACATGCCTCAACTGCTAAAAGGACGTCCAAGTTGCATTCTATCTTCCTTTGTTTCTTGAAGGCACAACATACTAGGATGTGTACCACGATTCGAATGGGGAACAAGTTCATCATGTTTACGTTATCCCCTTCGCTACCTCATTGTGTCTCACACCAAGTGTATATGCCCTCCGATTCTTCGACTTTCTTGGTTTTCTTTTGTTGTTGAAATGTTGTTCCAACATCGAGTCCTTCCCTTGAACTAGTGATATCTTGGATCAACTCTGGTGTAAATGGTTATGGAAGGTCAAGTCAGAGTTTTACTTGATGCACTCTACTTAGTAGAACCTTTATGGAATTCTGTAAGTCTAGAGCTGATGTGCTAAACATTGAGATTGATATGTTTCACAAATAAGGCACTTGTAGTAGTAGGACTTCATAAGTGGCCTCTTCTCTGTTTTTTTTCGTTACTGGTAAGTCACCTTCTGTGTCATTAAGCCATTTGTAGGTTTGGGAATTGTTTTGCATCTATGAAGTCATGCTCCACTATAAGCATCTGTTTTAGTATCTCCTTGAATTCTCCTCGTTGCAACACTTGAGGGTCCAATATTGGCTCTTCAATTACAACTTCTTTTTACTCTAGCACTTCATAGACCTTAACCTTTTTCATGATGTTGTTTGTAGACTTTTGACGGGTATACACTAGTGGGAGTCCTTGAGTGATACTTTGGAGCTCTAGTAAGCTAACTCAACTCTGGTACATGTCTTAGTAAGTTAGTTGGAATTGTTCTCCAAACTTGACAATCCTCTCCTTGTCTGTTCATAATAGTTTTGAAAGGAAACCCATTTAGAAAGTTTAAACACTACTACCCTCGCACTTCATTAATCCACATGTTTGTGTTACAGATATATAATAACATTCTCTCTCTATATGCTTAAGATCTTAGCGTATTATTATAATATGCATTTGTAAAGTCATAACTTTACATGAATAGTCAAAACAAAGGCCTACATTCAAGGTCATAACTTTACATGAATAGTCAAAACAAAGGCCTACATTCAAGGTCATTATTCATTTTAAGACGTCATTCATCATTTTATACCTATTATTTATATTTTTTTTGGAGTATTCATTTGAAATTTTTAAATCAATTTAAGCTTTTGCTACGTTGATATTAGAGCCAAATTTGTGGACATCATGTTAACTTGCCAAACAACCGCCACCATTTTTTTAATATATGATGGATATAACTAAGGAGACTATAACTACCATTTAAAAAAAAAAACTCGATAATAACTACCATTTTCAAAAAATATCCTATTGGATCCGGGTAGAATTCCTACAATCGAGACTTTATTACTTTATTAATATTTGCACAAGCCGGAAGATAGTGTAGCCCGATTTGATAATGAAAAAGAGAATGGAAGAATGGCTTTCATACTATGAGTTGGAACAATACCTGGCAACTTTCTGGTACGTAGAAAAGCAACGCAAGGACGTGGTTCTCTTACACAACTTCACAAAGATGATGAAAGGCAAATTACTGCGGCGACCGAGGAACGAGAAAGCCATTTCATTAGCTGCTGCTTCCATGTTTTCTTCTTCACCAATTCCATCAGTTACCTACGTCACTGCTACATTTTCTCTCATTTTTGATGTCGAAGATGAGGATGAATACAAGACGACCCTTCAAACATAGTGATATTCGATGATTGTTCCTTCCTCGTCCCAATATCAAGAGCGTGTGAATCCGAGGTTGATAATCAAGAATTGCAAATGGGATTGGTAAGCTTTGTGAATCCGCTCACCATGAACAACACTAACTTAAATTTCTCGAAGCAATGGTCTCATACATGTGGCTTGTACCAGATCATTTTATAACAAAATCCCATTATCCAAAGCTATTGGTTACCTTACATTGCCTTACCAAGAACGAGGGACGTTGCCAATGCATGATTGATGTAGAAATCATTGAGATGTTATTGATCTTGTTGGATTTTAGGGTTTCCAGGATACTAGAGATTATAGATAATCCCCACAGAGCATTGGCTAATACTTTAGGGAGTTTGGTCATATTTTAGCCACGAGAATGAGTGTGAAACTTCTTGATAGACTAGGCCTATGTAACAAAAAAGAGCGAGAGCAGATAGGGTAGATGGTTGCATGCAAATTAAGGGGTTTCGATATAAAACGGTCACGATCTAAATAAAAGGAGGAACGACCATTCTCATTCATAAGATAGAATCTAGGTTCAATATGATCGAGTAAGGAGATTGAGATTTTGTGAAAGGGAGATAAGGTATTGCAAAGATAAGCATGATCACAGTACACATTGGGCACTATTTCAAAAGATGTCTCCATAGGTGGTCAAATTAATGACTACTATGAACGACTCTATAGTAGACATCATAGATGTGAGCATTAGAGAGAATCAAACATAGATAGATTAAGAGATTACTGGATTTACACGCCTCTAAATTCAAGAATAGAAACAAAGTTTTGTTATGTTTTGAATATTAAAAGATAGAGAAGATTCGAAATGTAATGTTGTTGAAGTTAATGAAACCAACTTTAAACTTTCAAAGATCCTATCAAATGAGTCCCTATTATAGTGACAAGGTCAAATTAATAACAATGCTTTGAGGATGGTTTCTTAAAAAAGCAATAATCTTATGTATATAAAATATGATTGTTTATATATATATATATATCATTAAAAGGTGTATTCTTAAAGTCATAAATTTACATGAATGGTGATCACAAGGCCTATAAATTCAAGGTCATTATTGATTATAAATTATTATTCATTATTTAATATATTTATTATTTATATTTCTTTAGAATATCTAATTGAAATTATCAAATCAATTTAAGCTTCCACTGGATCAACTCTTTGACTGGAAAAGGCAAGTGAATCCTGTAAAACCCTAAGAAAGGTGTGAGGTTTATGTAGGAAACCTCATTACCTCCACTTGTGTTTCTTGCTAGCATGTTGTTATTGGCGTTTAGCTCATTGGAGTTGCTCATTCCTAATGATGGAGTGAGATGATGTAGCCTACCTTTTAATTTGACCCCCGTGCTTGGTTCATTGCCCCTTACATTTATCACTTCAACTATAATTCATTGAATACGATTCATAAATACAATCTTATTATTAGTTGAATGACAACTCATGATTTGAATGGCACAAATCTCAACAGGGATTCTCTATTTCAGTGACTTGGCCTAGTTATTGCGGCATCCACGTTTTCAGATACTATTATTCTAGAAACAAAGGCACAACTCTATTGTATTGCAACCAACAATCACCTTTACAATTTTCTCTCCTCCCCCCTCAAACCACAAAGGTGGCATCTAAATTTTGTTGAAAAGGGAATAATCTAATTATTCTACATCTAGTGAATGAGTTAAATTGGTTTTTCCTTCCCCACCCACAAACGTGGCATATGGATTATTTGGATTGACTAGTGGATTGTTCATAGGATTGAGCCTTATTGACTTAAACAAAATACACTACAAAGATTGAAATCTTGGAAACTTAACTTGCAATGAGTTGGAAGAGTTTCAGATGGGTACCATTTACCCATCCGCCTTGAAGTGTTCCATGCAATTAAGTCAAGCTTACTGCTCCTAAGTTTTGTATCCATGCTATCATGAAGGGGCACAACCAATGCATTTGTGGTTTCCGTAGGTGATTAAGGTATTTGTTGTCATACACAAGAATATGTTGGAATCAATTTAATACTGAGAGAGGGGGTGAATCAATATTAGTGCAGTTATTAGCAGTTTTTACCATCTTTAACATATTAGCCTTTACTTAATATTTATCTTCTGTTATGCATCAATAAATAAACATCCACACATATATGCACCACATAAAAAACACTTAACAAACAAGATTTTTATGTGGAAACCCAAACTGGAGAAAACCACAGAATACTTCTTTATAATGAGAAAGAATACACTCAAGGAAGCACTGAATTCCTGTGTTTACCAACACCAACTGGAAGGAGGAACCAACCCCCTGGTTTTACAAGCACCGACCTGAAGGAAGCTTCCGCTCCCTGTGTTTCTCTAGCACCGACTAGAAGGAGGCACCTACCCCCTGTCATCTTTGTTTTATAGGAACCAACATGAAGGAGGATCCAACTCTATGTCTCCTTTCCCCATCCAACCGCCCTGATGTGCAATGTATGTTGCTGTCTTACTGAACTTCATCTCTGGACACTTCTTTAGATCTTTTGATGAAAATTCTGTTGTGCGCTACCTTCGTATGTAGACTATACTCTCTCACTATGCTGCATACATCACTTGAATTCTCATTCAAATCATACTTCTGCTGATGACTTACTTCATGTACTGTGTGCTTCTTGATACTGCAATCTGCGTCTTTGGTTATCTCAATGTTCTGCTTTGCATTACTGCAATGACCAATTGATACTATGGTTTCGATTGATAGTTTGTTGTTCTGAAATGAAGCACTAGTAACAGATGGAAATGCACACTTTTTGATGTGTTTGTTCTATTTAAGTGTTGCAGTCTCTTAGATAATCGGCGACGTCCTGTGCATCAAATGATCCATCCATTCTTTTTAACACACTTGTCTTAGATCATATGCATCATGATGCGCCTATTGGATCCTGCTGCTATTCTATCGTTGCGCATCAGATGGAGTTCTCAACCTCGCACACTTTCACTTCTACTCATATGCATCAGCTAGACATATGCACAATATATCTAATAAAATTTGGTTCTATCTCTGCACTTCTTTCTCTACAACATCTGTAAGAGGAAGATTGGCAAGAAAATATGCAAGCAAACATGCAAAAAAATCATGGAAAAGATAGAAGTTAACAAACATATGTTTTTCTACTTGACCCAATCATTTGTTATGCATTTATAGTAGTCATTGACTGCACACTTACTGCTGTCTGTTACAATTTCCCTTCTATAAAATAATTGTTATCAATGAGGTTTCTGTGTCTGTGTATGTGATAGCACAAGTCAGTCTTGCAAGAAGGCATTTGCTTGTGACCTGCATAGTCAACATCAGTATGAGAGGTTGCTTAACAAGTTGATCTTTGTTCTATTTCTTTGGTGCTGAGTATACCTTTAGATAGGTGGGAGTTCCTCTAATGCCCCAGTTGGCAGTATAGATTGACTTTTGGTTTTACTTTTTAATTAGCAGCAATGCTTTCTAAGTAAGAATCTTGATTTTCCAGTGCAGGAAGACGCCCTTTGTAGTTATTGCATTATGAACTAAAATGACCACCCCATGAAGTAGGCAGTACAGGATTTCGAGTTTATCTATTATGAGTCTATCTTGTAAATGTTAAGTTTTTACTTGTTTAGCATAATAATATTAAACAATATAATCACTGAAAGAAAGACAAGCACAGCAATCACAAAGAACACAAGATTTCTCTCAGGGAAACCACAAGGGAGAAAACCCCGGCAAAACTTCCTCAATATAGAATTCACCAAGTACAAGATAAAACTCCAAGACAAAACAACTACTTCTCCTTCACCAGCGAACTTCTCTCTCTCCTATGCAAACTTGAGTGAGTGAATGAGTGTGTCAAATGAGCAACTCGACCTCTCTATTTATGTTCTTCAGTTGGGAACTTGGGTGACTTTTTCCCCAACAGGGCCGACTTCTCCTAACTGACTGGGCCGACTTTATTTAGGGAGATTCAATAACTTATTTAATACAACACTTGAGGGTACTATTTACCGGACTTACAAAGGAGGGTTTACATTGACTCTTTCAATGACTCTTACATGACCAATTACATTAATGACATCTCCCGAAGGAGGAATAACAATAATATAATACAAATACATTTACAATAGCTTCCGCAGTTACATTTCTTTAACAGTAAAAATCTTTTAATTATTAATATATTCTTTTGCATTCTTTATTACTTAATTGTTTATACTCGTATAAACAATTAATCATAAGAATGTGGAACTGCATTCTTGATTGATTACCTTCATATGCCGGTATTCTTTTGCAGTTTGGACCTGTGGAGGGTGCCATTTTTGGGGACTATGGAACGGATTTTGGTTCAGGGCAGACTGTTCCAGGTATGTCACTACGAGGGTAATCATTTTGAATATTTTATGTTGGTGTAGGGGCTATAACTAAAACGAGGAAATACACCAGGTGATCCTGCAGGTGCTCGTAATAAACCAGGAAACGGATATGGTTACGGTGCAGGCATTGGTGTGCATTCGCCACTGGGGCCTTTGCGGCTGGAATATGCCCTAAATAACCAAGGTCTTCGACGATTTCACTTTGGAGTTGGTTATCATAACTAGTGTTCATCAGTATTTCAAAAATGAACTGTTTCTTATTCTTTAAATGTAAATATTCCAGTTCCTTAATTACTGTACCTAAAGTGTCAGGCAGTTTGGTTTAATTATCAACAGATGCAAACTGCATGTTGTAGCAAAAGATGACATGTTTTGTAGTTTGTCATAATGCTCTTTGAAAGAAGACACCTATGGATGAGAAAGTCTTAGAGGAAATCAATCTTAAAAAAATGCT
This sequence comes from Larix kaempferi, assembly GCA_027924585.1. Lineage (NCBI taxonomy): Eukaryota > Viridiplantae > Streptophyta > Pinopsida > Pinales > Pinaceae > Larix > Larix kaempferi. Next base: position 5,149,402 of record BSBM01001024.1, on the reverse strand, counting down.
TGGATGTCACCTTTTTTTGGCAGAATTATTCAATACGGAGTGCTCAAGTCATTGATTTATATGTTATCATCGCACTTATTTATCAATTTAATAAAGGTTTTTAATTTTGAGACCCAACAACTTTGTTTTGTTTGTGGAGTGAGTTTTACAGACCTACATATTTGACTGCTGAAGTAGATTTCTGATATGCAGTTACACAAGGAATTAACAAGCGAGATTTAAGTCTTACGAATTTGGATATTAATATTAACATTTATTCGGATGGCATGGCCATTAGGATGAACTTTGAACCCATTTCAAGACAAGCATAACATGCTTAGAGGGGACAAAAAGTATATTTTCCTACATCACACCTTTGGAATCAAGCCATATTATCTCTATACATCTCTTAACTATCTGCATAGCACCAGCGTAGTGTACTTAACCAACGGACAGTAAATTCTGAGCTATATGTAAAAAAAATATAAACTGCCGAAAATTATATGGGAGAGGCAATGATATTAAGCCTGCATAATAGAACCATTAACCTTGTAATGATCATCCAGAAATAGAGCAATGTAAACACACCTCTTTGTGGGGGGCAACTTCCAATTAAGTAGATCTCCAATGCAATGGCAATACTTGCTAAAACATTACATAGCCTTCTACCTTCTATAAATAACTTCTCACTAGCAAAGTTGTAATTACTTGTGGTCCCATTGTTAATGAGTACCAACCTCCTCATGGACCTTATTTAATACATAGGACTTCCTTACATTGATTAACCATCCACAAACTACCTGATGGGTCTTATTCAAGAAGATGGTCTCATACATTTATTACCTAAGTACTCTGCTGTAGGGAAGTTAGGATATGGTCCCAACAATTGTCTTAAATAAAACACTTCCAAAGATTCCATGGAGTAATTCCAAGGCAATATGTTGTTATTATCAAAATGAGTACAATAAAAATTTGGCATTTTATGGGTGTAACGGCAGCCAGGGCAATTGGGCAATTTAATGCTGTATTGATTGAGCAGTCATGCATTGTAACAGTCCTTTTTCTACTAGGCACCCAAATATATGGCTTTGGTTATTGTTTGGCATGCATATTATATTATAGGATACGGTGGTCCGTTGGTGGGGATAGATGGATTTCATTCCATCCACTCGGGTTCAATTCCGTTGAGACATCTTTTGGCTTGAATCACTGGTTGACGGTTTGCTCGACCTACCATTCACGATATGTGAGGAAGTTTGTTGAGATTTCCCGTGCCTGTTAGCTTTCCTTGATTCCTTTGGAATAGTAGGAAGTTGATTTTTCCGCTGAGAAAAAAGAAAAAAAAATGTAGACAATTGGATTCATCGTCGCATTAACAGGGGTTAAATACACTTTTTGATGGTGCCAAGGAACACAACCTTCTATGAATAGAGAATTGTTGTAAAATTTGTATCAATAGCAGAAAACGATGAAAGAGAAAAGATTCAAATAACTTGCATTATTTTCGAGAACAATACATTCTTGAGAGTAGAAGTCATGGTGACTCTTCATCCCCAAAAGTGTTTTTTCATATTGCATTTCATTAAAACCTAATCAAGAGTGTGTTAAACTCATTTTAATTTAACATAATATTTATATACCATGTATTAACACCGATTTTATTAATTAAAATGGCTAAATTACTTTTATTGGTAATTATGATTGCATATGCTTTCTCATCTCCCCTTAATAATCTAACTAGAAATTACACCAAGCTTATGTCCAAAACATACAAAGTTATCTTGACAGAGGTTTAATAAGTAGGTTTGCTGGAGGTCTGTAGTGTGTTTTTAAGACGGACAATATTGCAACTCAATTGCTTGTTCTTCATCCAATTTGAGATGTAATGATGATGCAATACCACATGTTTGATAAAATCATGAAACACATGGTTCTTTGCCAATTTAAGTATACTGTGAGAATGGTAGTGGAGTGTCATGGACATGATAGTGATGTTACCTGCAAATCAGGAATTATTCTCTTCAATAAAATTGCCACACAAGCTGCACTAGTTATTGCAGTATATTTGGCTTTAGTGGAGGGAATAGACCCCATAGTGGATTTCCTCTTTTCCACTTATTGGAAACATGTTTAAATATAGGTTTGGTATTATCTCCACAACCCATGCAGATATGCCCGTAAGGCAAATAGTCAATAAGCACATAAAATGTCTATAATGATTCAACATGAGGGACAAAGCCCATATATAACGAATACTGGAATGGTTTGACATGTTAGACTCATCCAAATTTTTATTATTGTGTTTTCGATAATAGATGTATTATTATATATCAGAATAATAACACAGAGTAATAATAAGACTAATGCATAATTATTAAATGACCTAAGTCAAGATTATACCAACATCCCTCCTTAAGCTTGAGTTGGGTGGAGGGACACTGATAACAACAATCCCCCCTTCATGACAACAATCATTACAAAGCAATTTATGCAATTTGACAAATTTGGCTTTTATCAATGATTTCAGAAAGATGTCTCCAATATGATGGTACTTCAATCGAATACACGAATCTTGTAAAAACTACCATAATGAAGATTAATTGCCATGACGAAGAGCTACTATGCTCTCATTGGAGAGGACATCCTTAGAACCTCCCAGACACCTTTACATAAACCTCTTCAAAATCAAAGAAGCAAACATAAGTTTTATTAAGAGAGCTCCATGTTAAAATTGTATTCCTAGAAACACGTTCACTTGAAATTCTTCAAAATCAATGAAGCAAATGTAATGTTTGTTGGTTCTATTTTAGACCAAGGTTTGTAAAGGTGTCCAACAGAGGGGTCCATTGCAGTCTAAGCATTGGTATATTAAATCCCTTAGGGAGGGAATGTCTCAACCGAAGCACAGTGCCAAGGCAAGAGAAACTACGGGGCTCAAGCAATGTGATTGTCACGACCAACCATTTCATAGGTTAACTTAGAGTTTCCCATCAATAAACTAGAATGCCACAACCACTCATAACCATAACAATATACAGAATGATATGAAGCATTCATTTTAACAATTGATCACATAAACTATACCGAATGTGGCACATCATTGAACACCATAATTAATATAAAATGCAACATCATCACCATAGAGAAACAAGAATTTAATTTTTTTTAAGGGGGCTCTTATTTCATTACTACATATGATCCAATGCATTGCTAGCTAATACAAGTGATCATATAGATCAAGTGCTATCATCAATTTACCTGGGCCTAAGCATTTACATTATATCTATTGTAGAGTAACAGGAAGGTGCGTGGAGATCTTGGTTAGTAGTTTTGTCTTTGTGCTAGACTTGACTTGATTAACTCCCAATTTTCTTCTTCTTCCTCGACTAGGTAGCATTCTCCTTGCACCACCTCCTCCTTGGTTGATTGGGGCTCTGCCTCTTGTCAATCTCTTTTGCCCGTGTCCTTCCTTGAGCCCAATGGTCTAGATGATACATGGCACCACTTCCTTTGGCTTAGTTGGTTTCTCTTGCACCAATCTATCCTTCTCACTATCGCGATTGAAACTCAAGGCTTTGAAAATTTGAAACAAGGGGCACAACAAGGCCAACCACACCTCTTGTATTGTCCTCAAGTCATCTCTCGTCAATTTGGCTCGACTCGACGTCTTCTTCTTTATAATGAGAAAGAATACATTCAAGGAAGCACCGACTTCATGTGTTTACCAACACCAATTGGAAGGAGGCACCAACCCCTTGGTTTTACAGGCACCAACCTGAAGGAAGCTTCCGCTCCCTATGTTTCTCGAGCACCGACTGGAAGGAGGCACCTACCCCCTGTCTTCTTTTTTTTTATAGGCACCAACCCGAAGGAAGCTCCAACTCCTGTCTCCTTGCCCTGTACAACCGCACTAATGTCCAATGTATGTTTCTATCTTACTGAAATTCATCTCTGTGCACTTCTTTCATGTCCCCAATTTTGGATCATTTAGTTCCCATGGGTAAAGGGGACAAAATAACCCCTAAGGAGATAAATTTATTTCATTTTTGTATGCTTAGAATAAAAGTTATCCTAAGTCTAGTATAAACAATAATTTTTTTAATTTTAATTATTTTTATAAATAATTGTTCCTAAATTTTGAGCAAGTGGGCCAAGAGGGTTTCCTCATGAGGATAAGGTTTCTAAAATGGAATTGGAGGCAAGAAAATAGCAAAATATGAAAAGCAGGGAAAGTCTAAGAAGTTTCCAAAAGCAGAAAATTGGAAACATCTAGAAAATCCAAGGGAGGGTGTAGCTTCCAAAAGCAGGTCATTTAATAAATCAACAAACATCCCAATTGGTGAAATTTCCAAATTAGAGGCCAGTTTACAAAGAAGACAACTATTTTACAAAGTAAGAAACATCTAAAGTCAAGGAGGGCGCAGTTTCTAAAAGGATGAAACACTGTAAGAGAGGAAAAGCAGGAAATACTATGCACTCAAGGAGGGAGAATTTGGAAGGGCTCTCACAGGTCACCAAGCACATCAACTTGCTTAGCAGGTCATCATGAAGTTTATAAAATAAGCCAAGCAACTCATTTTCACAACCTTTGATCATTATTGAATTTGTGTGTGAGCACTTTAGCTTACCAAGGCAAGGAAATGCGCCCTAGCCAACCAATGAGAGATGAGCCCCATTCCCTATCTTCAATTATTCTTCTGTGATATTCTTCCTTCTCTTGCATCCATGGATATTCTTATTGAAGGTCCAAATAATTACATCCTATGAAAATTCCAAGCCTCCAAGTCCATTTTGCAGAGATTGGAGAGATTTGAAGGAGTTGATGAAGAAACTGTTCCAGTTAAAGAGTCCATTGAATTTGGAGGAGTTATGAGAGAGAAATATGATGCATATGCATCATTTGTGAGCCTTAGTACATCCATCCCTCTTGTTAAATTCTGATTTAAGTACCTCTTGTTCTTATCATGCGCTTCCTTGAAGAGATTGGTTGATGTATTGTAAGAAGCACTTCATATCTTGAGTTCTATGTGCACGGATAGGATGATAATGTGAAAGGATGCCATAAATGTATAAATTAATTTTATGCTATCATATCAGTCCTAATTCAATCTGCAAAAATTATGTTTGGATAGCTTGAAATCCTCAAATATTGTCTACATACTCCTCATTCAATACTAGTTAGTTTACATGAGAATTATAACTAGTTTTGGATGTAATTACTGCTGGAAGCCAAAGAGAGAGTGAAGTGTAATTATATTATTTATTTCAGGTCTGAATGTACTTATAACACTCATCCCAATAATTAAAATCAGACTTAGAATCCTTTTCTAGCTATTAGAAATCTTCATTCAGGAGTCTCTCTCTCCTTGCTTGAATTTTTTACTAGTTTAACTGTTTTGGTCATAAATGATATTCTATACATCCAAATTCAGTTCCAAAAGTTTATGTAGATTATTAAGACCCTATTGATCCCAACACCACTTTCATATCAGAGTTTAGTGAAGTTCGTATTGTGTCTGGGTCATCCAAAAGTTTTGGTATCCCAACAATCCTATATTTTCAAACCTCATCCAAGTCTCCCAAACTCAGTTAAAAAGATCCAAAACCTATGTATCTTCGGTGTATCAATATATTAGAGGTTTAGTGACCTATCATCCACCTCTAGTTGATTTCAAGAGTAAGCAGAAGAGTTAGTAGGCATTGGAGTAGACTTCAGCCTGTGTTGGTGCGCCTAGGAAGCATTGGAGTAGACTTCAGCCTGACTGATGTTTGAAACATAAATGGCCCCAGTAATTTGTGCTTAGAAATCAGAATCTAGAATTGATGATGCTTCAATTTCTACTGCAAACTCCCCAGTACATTTTTCAAATCCAAAAGTGTTCTCCTATCAAGCTTTGGGTGGGTTAATTAATGTATGAAATTAGTTTCTTCATGACTAGTTTTGATAACTAGTTCCATGTCTTGCAAATTCCTGTTATAATTTTTGGATCTGAGATAATATCCTCTTAAACAATATTTGGGGATATTACAACTTATTCATATATTTTGATGACAATTCTACTGTGCACTACCTTCGTATGCAGACTATACTTTGTCATTGCGCTGCATACATCACTTGACTTCTCATTCAAATCATACTTCTGCAGATGAATTACTTCATGTACTGTGTGCTTGTTGATACTACAATCCACGTTTTTGGTTATCTCAACGTTCTTCTCGGCATGACTGCAATGACCAATTGATAGTGTGCTTTCAATTGATAGTTTGCTGTTCTGAAATGAAGCACAAGTAACATATGGAACTACGCACTTTCTAATGTGTCAGTTCTATTTAAGTGTTACAGTCTCTTAGATAATCTACGATGTCCTGTGCATCAAATGATTCGTTCATTCTGTTTAACGCCGACTTGTCTCACATCATCTGCATCATGATGCGCTTATCAGATCCTACTGCTATTAGGTCGTTGCGCATCAGATGGAGTTCTCAACCTCACACACTTTCACTTCTGCTCATATGCATCAGCTAGACATCCACGCAATATCTGATAAAATTCAATTTTGTCTCTGCACTTATGTTTCTACAACATCTGTGACTATTGACGTGATGATTGTAATTTTGTCTTTTGAAGCATCAAGCACTTGCACATACTTCAGTATTTCTTCCTTTCAGTACTCGCGCATCTGTCACAGATCTATCGCATCATTCTGTGCACCATCTAAAAATTCATTCTGCTGCATGTGCATATTCAGCTCTTCGCTAGATCATTATGTTATGTCCATGAGCCCCTTGATGCCCCGAAAAACAAACAAACTGAAACTTGCACTGGAAGCTCTTATGCTCTCGCCATCATTATTACTTCAAATCTCATTAAACTCTCCAACTTACATCTCTATTTATACATGTCCTGCATGGATTGTATGTTTACAATTTGGATGTGGCATCCCTTATTCCATACTTCACGAATTGTGCATATGCCACGTGTCATATTCTGCATTGTTGATGTGTCATCTGATATGTGTCTTGCACCCTCAAGGTCCACAACTTAGTGGGACTTTACACCTTGGTGATGTAACTTTGCACTCTTAATGTACAATTTCCTTATGGTATGTGCGCAATCTTATACTTCATCTTTTTATGGATGGCTTGTGCTATACCATACCTTGTGGGTAAGGCGCCCTTGTGATATTAATACTTTGCGGGATCTACGCATACTCCAACTTATTCTTAGTGGAATTTTGACCTTTGTCACTTCACCACTTGTGGGTTATGTGCACCTGTTGTACCGTCAGTTGTGGAAGTTGCTCATAGATGGTCTACAAACACTGTACCCTTCTAGGAACTTGTGCATGTTCTACTTACTGAAATCATATTCTGATTGGATATGCTTGTGCGCTTTCAGGATTGTCCAACCATTAAATGCTTGCACACTTCCATCCATTAACCAAGTAACGCTGAGGCTTGCTTTCACATTCTAGATTCTTCCTTCAAAAAACTTGCGCACTTGTATCGTTTTCTCAACCACTATCCTTGGCTATTTGTACACATGTACCATTGTTCAACTAACTCTTTTGATTGCTATCATGAGAGAGTATGACTTGCTAGACTTGATATCTGCGCAAGGACCACATGATGTGGTATACATTGCTTGTGTTCTTTCTTTAACTGGATTTGCATGATGTATCTTCTTATGTATTTCTTCAAACTTGTCATGCATGATGTATCCTTGAATCACATATTCAGACTGAATGCACTTCTAGATATACTCCAAAATTGCATACATGTCTGTCACCTTCAACATTTGCGCATATACTTTTGCTACCAATTCTCTGTGCGAACCATTATTCTTTTTGTTACATCTATGCATACCATATGTTCAGTTATCTTCACACTCTTTCATGTATGCTAAGGCTTCATCCTCTTTAACATCTTCTAGGTCTTCATGCTGTTCCTTTTTGTTGTCTTCAATTCTCCCCCATTCATGATGTCCCACTGACTTCATGCATCGCTTTTATCATTATGTATATAGCAACTTCATGCATCTCTCCTTTCATTTTATCCTGCTGACTTCATACATATTTTCATGTCTCAGCCTCCTCATGTTAGCTTCTGATGTGCATTTCATGCCTTAACTTCATGTATCTCTCCCCCTTTGACATTGATGCCATTCTTTTGCACTATATGAGTTCTTCTTGTTTGTTTTGCGCTAGCATTCATCACGACTGTATGCAGGGATAACTCCCCCTGTCTTTATGCTTTGTTAATTTCATGTTTTTGTATGAATGGCAGATTTTTATCCTTCGCAGATATTTTGTTATGATTGCAACCTTTTCTTTTAATTCTTCTTCTTTTCTCGATTGCAACCTCCCTCTTATATTCATGGGTTGTCTTTTTTTGTAGCATCCAACTTCTCTCCTTTTATTTTTATTTTTAAATTTATTTTTTTATTTTTTATCTGATAGTTCTTGAGCCATTACCGCTTGTATGGAACTATTCACTACTTTCGCCCTCCATTATGATACTTTCTCCTGAGAATATGCCCTACAGAGGGGCTCGAAATGTCGAGAACAAAATCAATCAACGCAATTTTCAATCTCTCCTTTGAATTCTCTATTTAGTTCATCAATTCTCATTGATTCTATATAGGGTGTGGTTTGGCTCCCTGAGGATACCAACAATTTTTCTTTTTGAGATTCTATGACCTGATGTCCTAGGGAGCTTATTAATGCATTAGCCTCTTCTAATTTGAAGGTTAGGTCCCCTGCTTCGCCCTTCTTGGATTCCAATTCTTCAATATTGTCCTCTTATATCTATTTTTCTACTGACAGGGTGGAGTTTTCCCCTCTCAAAAAATATACCTCACTTGCAAGCCTTGGATTTTATCCTGTCGTTCTTTTCTTTCAGGAAGGCAATGACATCCATCATCTCATGCTTTCCCTCTACAATTGATACACGGTTAGCTTGCAATTTATTCCTTTTAGCCTATAGTGCCTTATATTTAGAGCTTAGAAACTAGTTTTTTGTGGTTACGATACCTAGTTTCTTTTTGTAATTACTTCTGGAGGATGTTTCCCTAAGGTATTTTTCATACATAATGCTATATATTCCTTGGGACATGGATGTGTCATCGTCAGGTAGAATACTAGCAATATCCATGGTTATTTGCAATTTTAATCAATCTCGATATTGCATTTATTTATATTTCTCTGTTTCAATGGCTCCAGAGTAGTGAAAGTGAATTTCCCAGTGGAAAAATTGGATGTTTCCAAGAGTCTGGGTTGCACCTGAGTCTCCATGAAATCTGTTACCACTACACCTTGCCATGTCTTGACACTTTTTCTCTTCTCTTCTCTTAATATTTCCATTCGGTCGCAAGTATCCTTTGTTTGGATAACATTGACCCATGAAATATGTTGTCCCACCTCCTAAGAGGAGTTGGTGTTGGGTGCAGTAGTTTATTCACGAGTTGTAGTAGCAACAATGTTAGTAGAATCAAAGCAAATATAGGGGAGATAAGTATGAGGTGGATAGTCTCCTTTCTTTACCCATGGTAGCAAATCCACTACTTTGTTTGGTTGGGATTTTTCAATTTTCTATAATTTGAGGGTTTTCAGACAATGTTCTTGTCGTTGTATGAACATGTGGATTAGGTACCAAGGGTACTTAAACCCCCTTGTATATAGATCAAAATATAACCATACCATGGGTCTTCTGAGATGATAAGGAATATATGTTCATAAGTTAAAGATGAATCTTCCAATGATCCCTCATCTGCTCTGGGAAACTCTGCATCAATTTAGCAAAAGCTAAAGATTTCTTTGATTTTTCCAATGTGAATCCTAAATAGAACTCCCAGAGGATTAAAATCCACCTATTATACTTGCAAATGATTATACGTAAGGATGAGATATGTTGGAAATGATTGACATCAACTATAACAGTTTTCCACCTAAGTAGAATATAATTTCTAAGTCGTTGTATTGCATGAACAAGAGTAAGGGAAATTTTCTCAACATGTGAGTACCTTAGTTCGGGGCCAACGAGATTTTTTCTTAAATAATAAATGACACGTTCCTGATAGGAATCGTCTTCTTATACCAGAACCATACCTACAGTGGATTCAAATGCTGCTATATACAAAAGAAAATCTTTGTTGAAATCTAGAGGACTCAACAACGAGGCAGAGACTAAGGCCTTTTTCAACGAATCAAATGAACTTTGAGCGTAATCATACGCAATAAGTGAGACCCATTTCCTAAGTAATCACATAAAACCCTTAGTAAGTTCAACATAGTTAGCGACGAATCTATGCAACAGATTAGCTTTCCCTTGAAGGATCTGTAGTTGATTCAAGTTTTGCGGTGGAGGCAACTATACTATTTCCTCTACCTTGAATGGATCCGCCATTATAACATCTTTAGACACAATAAATCATTCACAACCAATCTGATTCAACAAAGAAGATACATTTATGAGGATTTATCTGAATTCTATAATAATGACACCTATCGAAGACTGTCCACAAATGTTTGGAATGTTCCACTCTCTTCCCTGATTTGGTGGTCAAATCATCTAGGTAGGTTTCTACGATCTTCTTTATGTGGTGAAAAGCATAATATATGTCTCTTTGGAAGGTAGCTCCGACATTCTTCAAATCGAATGGCATCTTCCTATAGGAGAATGTCCCCCAAGGGCATACAAAATTAGTTTTATGTTGATCTTCAGTACAAATTTGTATTTGATTGTATCTGGAGAAATCATCCATGAATGAGAAAATCTCATTTCCAGTTCATTCATTGATGATATGGTCAATGAATTGGGTGGGGAAGTTGTCTTTAGGGAAAGCTAAGCTGAGATCTCGAAAATCAATACACACATGGATGTTTCCTTGTTTTTTGTCAACGGGTGCCATATTGGATTCCCATTCAATTAAGGGAACATGATAGATGAAGCTAGCTCCGAGTAATTTTTCAACCTCGGATTTGACAGCAGTGGACTTGATTGGGTTAACTGGTCTAATCCTTTTACAAATAGGTTTGTTGTTGGGATATACCTTAATCTCATGTTTGAAAATGGATGGATCAATTCCTGACATTTCTTCATAAGAACAGTTGAAGGCATCTCTATATTCTTTGAAGCCTTGTTGCGTATATTTGAATTTCTTCAAGTCAACAATCAACACCGATAAATACATTTTATACTACACTTCGGGACTTGGAAATGTCTATGGGGATGGTTTTATAAATGTTTTCCACATTTCCTTCAACATACACTTGCAAAGGTGCGAGAGGCTCCCATACCATTCCATAGGACCTGGTTTGATGGTTCCATCTGTGTCAAGTCTAAGGTCACTTTCATCTAGGAGGAAAGATGCACGTTGATGCATGTATTTCCATGGCCTATCCCCTAATGAAAAAGCCTCAAGAATTGCTTCATTAGATGGAAATAGTGTCTAGGGGGTCGTGACATGGAAGATAACTAACAACCAAAATGATCATAGAATATTGGTCATTTGGTTCTAAAGCAGAGTGTAAACCAACATGGTCTGCTTTGCTTGAAATAGTGTCTTGGTAAGCTACTTCGGTTGTAGACAAGGCTTGATTGGTCCGACAACACCCAGTTTCTATTGCTGGTAGTTTTCAGGGGTCATTAAAATAAAAAGTTTTAAAATGAGAGACCTTATATGTGGAAATCATGGAAACCATGGATATTGTGTGTATTAGGGATGCGTTTGCATGTAATTCATGCGGGGGAGGATTGAAATATCCCATTAGTGTAGGGTACATTCCCATGCTAAAATTCTCGCAATCCTTCACAGAATGGGAAACTAGGGGGATATTGGAACCATTATGGTGGTTGGAACTAATGGTGCAAAATAACAATAGATCAATGGTTACAAAATTCCCATTATGCGAAAACTTAATTGCTCGAAATATTGAAGAAACTACTGCCACCATTACTTGGGTCCAACTTCTCCCTAATAACATGTTATAATATAATGGAGATTCAACCACTTCCACTTCCATGTTAACTATTTTGCCTACTAGATCTGTTAGGAGTGCTGGGTGATTCCATGAGGTTTGAATAAGTGGTCATCGAAATCCTTTAACATCATCACAGGATCAATGACGTCAAGAGATCCTATGGCCTTCCAGCATGATAGTGACATCATGCAAGTGGAGCCACCCTCATAAAAAACCATACAATGTATAGTAGAACTTTTGGAGATCACCTGGATCTGGAATATTGCATGATGGGGTAAGTGAGCCTTCCAATTCTCACAATCCAAAGCCATAATCTGAATATCTGAGGAATCGAAAGAACCTAGAGATGAGCACAAGTTCTTACGTTGGGTTGGACAACCCTGTAGGACCTCGCGAGTGGACATTGCACAAGGAGCTTGTTCCATATCTTCCACTATGATATATTTTTTGGTGGCACATGAATTAGGGTTGTACCATGGGGGGTTCACTAGCAAGGCAATATCATATCACATCCATTCATATTGGGGGTTTGAATACTCTTAAAAACGTAAAAAATAGATTGCCCATATTAAGGGGTCAAGGGGGATTTTTAATTTGACATATTAATATAAATATTGGGGTTTATTTTATTTGGTTGGGCTAAAGAATAACTTCCAAATTTTGGCATGGATGGATTCATACCTCCAAATCATGGGCTCAATTCATACCCACCTAAAACTTAAGCACCCTCCATTTTCATTTGATATTGCTTATGATCCTAAGTTTTGCATAAATCTAATAATAGTGTACCAATGATAATATCGATAGAAGTCTCTTTGCATTATTGGCCTTGAGATATCCTCATTTAATAGCTTATTTAGGTTTGGTTTGAATTGATGTTATATTTTTTTTCATCTTTAGGTTAAGAGATGTAGTTAATTGGGAGTTCCAGAGTTTAACAATTGTATTGTATTTTTTTAGGCATTCGAGTAAAAGATCTAACTCTTCATTTTTTAGGTCGAGGTTTAGGTGGGTCTTGAGATTCAATCAAACCTTACTCCATGACAACCAAGAAAAGTGAGATCAATATTTCTTGACTAATTATTTATTTCAGCTTTTTGTATTCTTCTTTAACATTTTCACATTGCCATTTAGGAATAGTTGTTAGATTGAGTTATATTTGGCACATTCATAATCGTAATTTCAATTCTTATATGCAAGGTATATGTCTTAATATTGTATTGGAACTGACATGAACATAGGTGAAAATCTAAATCCTTATTTACATACCCTATGTGTTATCATTACCATGAAATTGTATCATATAAGTTTCACCATCTATGTATCTTTATAACTATTGAATGCTTGAAACCTAATAATGGAGATTTTTCTCTCTCCTGTAAAAAAAAAAAAAAAACTAGATATAACCCTAGAAAATGTAATTAAATGTTGTTAATTCCCTTGATTGCAAGAATAAATGTAGAGGAAGTGGAGGAAATTCATATATTGCATCTTGTGAATGACCCAAATCCAAGCTATGCACATGATCATATTGTGTTATTGGAAAGTAAGATGAATTTTTCTATTTTCATTTGGGTTCAAACATCAATGATGTTTGTTTTGATAGGAAGGTAGGGGAGTCCATCCACAAAAGGGTTTTAATTTTGCATTTTTATGGAGTTCAATTTATTAAGCTTATAGAAAACATGAGCTCTCTATGGCTATACTTATATTAACATGATATAAAATTGGTAGATTGACAGGTTGTGGTGTGAAACATCTACAATTCTCATATTTTCTAAACATTGCACTAACTATTGGACTATCGTCCTTACATTCTTTATTCTGTTGATCTCTTGACTGGGTTTTCTTTTACACATTTTTCCTTCCCAGTACTATTTTGATGGGTCTTCAACTATCCAACACTGCAAATTGATCAGTCACCCCTGCAATCCTGGTGGGATCATTATTAGCATTATACTATTATTTTATTTAGCATCATGTTTGCTTATACTAATATGTGTTAGGACTCTTGTTTGTTACAACTAGATAATATGATATAAAGGGGGTATTAAAAATGGGTTGATAAAAATGGATACATACAATATTTGGTGAAACTAGGGGTTTTCTTAAATGGAAGGCATATTGGGAGGGGTGTTCAACTATAAAATTTTATGAGGAATTTTCCAATATTTAGTGGAATTAGGGATATTATTTAATATCACGTGAACGATTGTGCTATGTAACAAGTTCACTGAGTGAACCCCTCGTGGGTTGTACGTGGCCTTTTTTAGAACACCTTTAGGTATTTTGGGCATAGTGTCATTTTCTGGTTTCTTGATGTGCAAATAATTTGCATAAGATTCAAGCGTTCCTTTCCCTTTAGGTCCAGATGTAGCTGTATCATAAGATTTATTTCTATTTTGAAGATGAATGTCCTGCTCACACATGAATACTTAATTTTGACTTAAATTCCACCCTTGAGAAGAGGCACCATGATTGTCCCCTTGCGACGATCCAGGGTTGGATTGGGTCGTAGCAATCATCTGCTATTGCGGCTGAGGAAATGGATTTGTTAGGATGGAAGTTTGGTTGTATATTTCCTGCTAAGCCAATAGATTTTGGGACATTTCCATATTGGGGAATTTTTAAGTTAGTTTATCTTCCTTGTATAGCAAGCAGGGAAACTTTCTTTTACCTTTCTCATTCTTAGCCCCACCCCACCAACATTATTGTTTTGGTTTTTATTATTGTTGTTTACATTAGTATTATCCTTATTCCCTATTTTCTTATTCTTGTTCTTTTTCCCTCGGGGATGTTGGTTTTCCTTAGGACCAGTTTTCTAAACTATTAGAACATCCATCAGAGGGTTGGGATTAGGGTTTTGTGTATTGTTCGAGGCACCTGCTAGTGAATTTTGAATTATAAGGTTCGTACCCTGGCTAGATGAAGTGTTGGTTGTTGAACCAATTATGCCATCGACATGTGGTCTGAACACCAACTTAGTTGGATCTACTTCTTCTCTAGGAGCATTGGGAAATATTTCATAAGACATCCTAGACTAAGAATAAACTAAGTCTAGTTGCTTTTATTTAATAATAGCCTGCTCTTCGTTTTGAACCCATGAGAGGGCCACATCTTTCACAATACATGGTTGCAAAGACTTAATGAATCAATCTATTAAGGATTCATCCAGAATATGATATTTTATCAGAATCCTTCTCCTCCGCCATTTATGAATGTGGTTGGAGATATGAGTAGAATTGTCCTACCAAAAAGAGGTTAAAAGATCAGTATCGGTTTAATAACGAACTGGCATATGAAAATGGTTTAAAAGGGTCATTGCAACATAGTTAGAAGTTTGGAAAGAAGTGCATGGTAATTCGATATACCACTTTGTTTCCACACCCATTAAATTCCTTTGGAATATCCTGAGTCTTATAGAATAATCCATTAGGGAATTGGATGAACACCATAGATGAAAAGTCCTCACATGGTTTATAGGATCTTCTTTAGGTTTTCCTTCAAACTTAGCAATGTCTGAAGGTAACTTTGTAGGGAGTGGTATCCATCCAAGGTTATGTTGAACTAGATCATTGGTCAAATTAGTTAAATCCGAAAAATTTAAAGTATTCAAAAAGGACAACTTGATTTGAGGCATGGTATTCAGAGGTCCAGGAGCATTAGATGCCCACGGAGGTCCATGAGCATTTTTCCAACTTGAGTTTGTGCGAATGGTTGGGTGAATCCTACTGAAGTCCCCCTCATAACCCCCATCGTATGACTACTTAGTAAAGAGTTAATTGTTGGGTTAAGCATGTTTGGTACGCCTATCCCAGAAAAGGGGATGTTCTCAAATGGAGCAATCTTCCCCCAAGGAAACCTGTCATTATTCCCCCGTAGCCCAAATGTGTTACCATATAGAATAGTTGATTAAAATGGGTTATTAGTACCTATGATTCCCATCAATTGATAAGGAAAACTAATCTGAGGCATGGTGGAATCACTAACAGCTCCAGAAACGGGGGTGGGGTTGGGAGTGGACACGTGTCCACTAAAAGGTATTGACTGACCACTATGTGAGGTAGTAGTATATGTATATGTGGGAGGCATGGAGGTAGGTATAGATTGGAATCACGTGAAGTTCATCCCAAAATAAAATGGGTTTATAATTTGAAAACCATAAGAAGGTCCTTTTGTTAGGATCATTGATAATGTTGGACTCAAACCATAACCTACGACCAACGATGCATTTGCAACGACTCCTCCTATATAAGAATCATTAATTGGGGGATTTACCTCCCGAATACTTGGAAATTCACCAATGCTTTCCATATCATCCCACTGGAATGATGGATCACTTATCCCAAAACAATTAAACTCAATTCTTTAACTAGAGTTCGGGTCTTACAGAGGGTTAATCAATCTTGAAGGATCTATAAGGTCCTCAATAGTAGGAAAATATATGATCTCCTCATGCTGAGAAGAAACTACTGGAGAATAGTTATTCAACTATTCTTCCGCATTGCTAAAGTGTCCCTCTGATGAGGACTCAGACTCTACAGAACTAGAGTTGTTTTCTTCTTTTAGTTGTTCATTGTTTTGTCCTAGGTTTTATTCATCTACCCCATGAGGGGGTGAATTATTATAATCCTGTCTTCACCTAGGCACAGGGATTTATCTTTGTTCAGGAGAGTGTCCTTGAATTCTCCAGGACCTGTGTAGAGTTTGATTATCCACGGTGGCTCGCAGAAGACATAAAGGAGAATTCTAAAAAATATAAAACAAAAAACAACACTCGCTATAAAGTCCCTAAAATTATTAAAACAAACAAACAAATATCACAATGAAAAGTACTTGGCTGAAAGCACCATTCAATGTGTTGACACAGCGACTATCGACAAGGGTTCACTTTGTACTACTATAACAAACATCAACCAAACTCCTTTAAGCATTGGCCCAGAAAGGTTTTACCCTTTCCAGCAACACTCGTAGAGTGAGTGAGGTCTCACCCGAGATGATTAAGGGGGTTGCAAGAACCATATTTACGCAGTGGGGGGAGGACATGCATCGATTCTCACTCTACAGCTACAGAAACCAAAGATTATGTCTTCGCATTACACTTGACAGTTCATACATTTATTCATGCTTCGCATATTCCGTGTATAATCAACATTCTCATTATCATGGTGAAACTAACATTCACATCAATAGCATTTACCTAACCACAAAGCTTTAAACATTTCGCAATTAACACTTGCATTCGTCATGAACAGAGACAAAATAGATAATTATAGCCGAACATCTTCATGCATTCATCAAAAACTGCGATATAACCTTCGTAGAAGTAGTTCAAAACACCTTATCGTGGATCCATACAAAACTGCTAAAAACATAGCAAAACATTACAGAGTTCATCCACACCTCTATCGATCACTTATGATATTATTCTAGGATGCCCTTAGGCTTACAATCATAGTCCTATTTATAGAAAACTAAGGTAGTTACAAAACAGTCCAAATGACCCATTCTAACTAACTAAACCAATCTTGCGCTTTCGTTGGCTCCTTATTCTCCGCGAATGGTCCTTTCTTCCGCGGATTGTCCTTTGCGTCGCTGTTGGCTTCCGCACTTCATGCGGTCTAACCCCGTGCCAACAGGACCCTAACCTAAACTTGTGGCTCTCCCTCAAGCCACCTCAGTTGGACACCTCTGGTACTTCTCTGGTTTACTGTTGTGTGATCCTCGAACCCATCCGTCAGTCTCTTGATTGCTGGCATGTACTTCTCGAACTCATCCTCCAGTCTCTTGATCACTGTCATGTACTTCTCGAACTCATCCTCCAGTCTCTTGATCGTTGTTATGTACTTCTTGAACTCATCCTCCAGTCTCTTGATCACTGTCATGTACTTCTCAAACTCGTCCTCCAGTCGCTTGAAACCTTCTTCACCTATCCCTTTTGCGTCGGCTATTGCGCTTCATGCTGGTTTCGATCTGGGGAAAAGTTCATCGACATCACCAATTTGAGAAACAAGCCAATTGCTCTGGCACATCTGTTTCGCACATTTGGCCGTCCACTGTTGGGGCCAACGTGCCTCCGCCCTTGGTGTTCAGGTGGTCGCAGAGACCACAGTTCTTCTAACTACTATAACTCGCATAGACATCTCGGGTGAGACTTCATCTTTGTTCCTCCCAGTTGTTTGTGCCACTCCCCTTGTTGGTTGTCCATAAACGCTCGTCGTCCTTGCTCTTAGCATACCTAGAGTGCTTCCGCTCGAAATGAAATGTACCATTTCCACAGCTTCCTTGGAATTGCTCGTTCAACCGACTAACTTCATTCCTAATGCGCATAAGCCTTCATTCTCCCAACCCTTCTTCGCTTGTATTTATGATTGTTCCTCATGTCCTTGCTGCATGATCATCAAATATTTCACATTTTCATTGGATTCTGTACTCAAGTGTGTCATAATAAGCTTCCGCCATTTGCTAGTCATGCCACATCATGGTAATAATGCGTTGAGTTGGATCCTATGTTCTAAACGTTGGCAAGCATCCGGTCTTGCCATGCCCCCACTCCCGCGTGCTAAACGTCGACGAACATCCGGTCTCGCCATGCTTCTACTTTTGTGTCATTATTGGTTTTTTTTTTTTTTACTCGTTTCTCAGCCGCTATGCACCTGGTCATAGCGACAGGGTTTCAACCGATTCCCGTTTACTAGCTTTGGAAACAACATGCCATCTAAACTTTTTAACTGCACCGCACCTCCGTCAGTGACAAAATCTATTATGTAGGGACCCAACCAATGCATCTACAACTTACCTGGATGCTTTGCAAACTTACTGTCATATAATAGAACCATATATCCTCTCTGAAAATGATTTGGTTTGACATGGCGATCGTGCCAAGCCTTTTGTCGATATTTTTCTACCTTCTGATGAAATCCTGTGATGAACCGATCCTCATCGAGCTGTACTAATTGGGCTAATCGTTCTTCAAGTGCTCCATCGTCGCTCATTCATGTGGTTGCTGCGATGTGCATACTTGGCAGAATATACTCCATCGACATTACTGCTTCCTGTTCGTAAACGAGCTTGAACAGGGTTTGGCTAGTCAATAGTTTACAAGTTGTGCGATACGCCGAGAGTATCGTAGGAATATTTAAATCCCAATCATCATGGTTTGCGTTGCACACCTTTGCAAGTGCATTCTCCAATATTTTGTTAAATGCCTCAACTGTCCCGTTAGCTTGAGGATGATATGGGGTACTCTTCCTGTGTTGAATTTGAAAATCCTATTACACCTAAAATCTTACCATTCATAAGACTCAGTGTAAACATCCCTAAAGTCTCTATGACTAAGTTGTTATCTTGGAAGAGATCCTGACCTTTTCCTATTGGGTTTTCGAGGGTCGTCGCAGGTTGTCCTCATGAAACATGCGACGTCGCAGGTTGTCCCATTGCAGCATGCGAAAAGGTCAGTTAATGGACTAAAATAGATTCTTCGAGCCCATTCTCGAAGCCAGCTGACATGGATCCCTATCCCTAGCCTTTTGGGAGAGCTGGCATCCAGTTCCTAACCTCTTGGAAGGATCCCCTATCTCTCTCCTACCATATCTCAACCTACCCTATCCACTTAGTCCTATATAAGTGAGGCTCATTCCCATACAAAGAGGAGGAAGTCTATAGTGTCTACATGCTAGTGAAATTACTTTAGGAGATATCTCTACTCATCTATTGGGAGACTCACACTTCCTTGGGAGGCTTTAGCATTGGCTTGGTCGGAAGAGGATTGCTACGTTAAGTCATTGGTCATAATCTTCTCATCCTATGTACTTCTCTTTTCAATATAGTAATATAAGTGCTTTCCACCAATCTCGTTGTATTAATGATGTATTGCGTAGTTTGCCTACTTAACTGCTTACTTAGCGCTATTATTGTATATATACGTTTTACTTGTTTCGTTGTCTTGTTATCTTGACAGGTTTTGCAGCTTGGATTTGAAGATCGTCAAGCTTGGAGCAGCATTCGAGGAGAAAAGGATTAGCGATCTATAAGGTAAATGTATCTAGTTCCTTGATCCCTAATTAGATCTAGGAGAGTGATTTATATTCTATCGTATTTGTTCAAGACTCGCGTTGAGCTAGGGAGATCAAGCCTCGATTCCGCTCCTGGTAGATTGTCCGTCAAACAAATATGGCGACCATACTGGGGACATTTATTCTCTTTCAAGCTCATTAAAAAATGAAATAGACCCTCAAGCATAGTTTACCTTTGGTTTCAAGCTTGTGTAAAAATGAAATAGATCTCCTTCCCATTGATTCAAGTATCCCACTAGGTCTAGGACTTGAACCTTCATTTCTTCTGCCTATGTCACTTGACCCTCATTCTTCTTACCCACCCAGTGAACATATTCATATTAGTAGCCAAGTTTTGAGTTGGGTAAGGCAGAAGAGTAGTCAGACGAAACAAAGTTTAGGGGGCATGTTAAGCCGTGCCATTAGCAATCATGTTGGGGGCACAGTTCTCTTTCTATGTCAAGCTCGTTAAAAAATGAAATAGGTTCTTGTGAGCATAGTTCTCTTTCTATGTTAAGCTTGTTAAAAATGAAATAGGTTCCCACAAGCAGAGTTCTAATCTTGTGTCAAGCTCATTAAAAAATGAAACAACTCCTTTCCATTTTAGTCGAGTCTTTCCATTGACTTAGTACTTGAACCTTCTTTTCATCCGCCTAAGGGTAGCTTAGGTGAATGAAATGAAGCTTGGGAGCATCTCTTCAACATCGGTATGTTATGTTGAAGTCAACTCGATCGCCTCTTCACACCATGTTGGAGCTAAGTCACTTGCTTCTAGCAATCATGGTGGGGGCATGTACCAACCTCTGGATACCATGTTGAGGAATAATCCAACAATGGGAATGTTTTTGAGAATACTTTTCTTTTGGTTTTCGAGCTCATTAAACCATGAAAATAATCCCGAGCATAGTTCATTTTTTGTTTCAAGCTCATTAAAAATGAAGAAGACATTATGAGCATTCTTTTCTCCTGTCTTCGAGCTCGTTAAAAACAGTAAGATGGTATTTGAGCTTACTTTTCACTTTTTTCATGCTTTGGTGAAAACATGAAAAGTGGTTTGAGCTTAGTTTTTACTTTTTCGTGCTCTGGTTCAAATATGAAAAAGATTCTGAGTGCTTTTGATACCATTATCGTGCTCGTTAAAAACTTGAGTAAAAAGGTGTGTCTAACGAGTATAGGTTTATCACTTTATCCGGCCTCGCTAGACTATTTATGGAAAAGGAACTGTGCCAAGTTTAATTTTTTCTTTGTCGTACTCGATTATCAACCATGACAAAGTTGTTCATGGAGTCCTTTTTAAGCTCTTTTCAGACTCCTAAAATAGGCAAAGATGGCTAAGCGAAATTGATTCGTTCACGCTTGTAAAAGGATTTGAATGATCGTCTTCCTAGTGATAGTTTACCCCTTTTTCAGACTAGGGGGAACTATTTACAAAAAAGGAGCACTCCAGCCAATCATGATTGGAAGAGTCCTCTCTTGCGTTTTTTTACCCTTTTTCAGGCGAAGAGGCTAACTTACGAAAAAGGACCGTTGGAGTATTCTTTAGTTCTTTTAAGACTCTCTAAACATGAAATGACAACCGAGTTTCCCTTCTATGGAATCGTTAAAATTTAACATTGAAGGGCCCACCATGGGACAAACCCCTCCTCTCCTAGGTTCGGAAAATATTTGGGATTGGACTCATCTATGAGATGAGCTATACCGAGCATCTGGTTACCCTCATCAAGCTCGTTAAAAAACAAGTGAGGCACTCATCAGTCATGATGGGGAAAAAGGAAAGATTTTATGTTATATCCTTTATCTGTGGTAGTACATAGTCACTCTTGAACATGGCACTCGTTTGCATTTGCATTCAGTACTTGGGTAATCCGTTTGTCTTCGAGTCTTGTCAATTCCGTGAGTCTTGGTACTCCTTTGGGTCGTCCAAAGAATGCTTCCACCATCAGTTGCATTGGGGGTTGGTGTCGTTCTCGTCATGTCAATACTGCCAAGTCATGCCATGCCCATGTTCAAGAGACATTTGTTACTCATTATCTGTAGTCAGTACACCTTCAATCATGTTGGTCTACCTTGAGTCAGTCTTGCATGTTACCATACCATCCGATCTACTCCAAACATCTATTATCGAGTTTCGTGTCGATGATGGGGGATTCATCATGGCCCTCCTTCGACGGAGTCATCCTTGTCAACTTCAACACATCATTCAAGGATTGAATCTAGAAACCAATCAAGTACCTTGGACCTGCATGCCTCAATGGCAGGTTACCTCGCTTTCGACATGAGTTTACATCATTGACTCTTGATTGAAAGATTTCATTTGGCGTTTGACTTCAACTCATTTATTCACACTTGATGATATGTATTGTGGTACCTTGGGGATCATTGACATCAATGGTGATTTCCCTCGCACTTGTTAATGGTATACATCAATGACAGGTAATCAAGTGGTTTCTACCATGTTCGACGTCAAGACATTTGTAATCACATGGATGGATTCGTATCATTGCAGGTTCGGCTTGAAGACCCTGGGGAGTCATGTTTTACCCAGGTTGCGATGGAGATTGTTTTGATTCATCTTACACGGATCCACATTTGTATTGGTCATGGCTGTGTTATCATCTCATCATGGATCTACGCTTGTGTCTAGTAGCCATGATTGTGTCCAGTCATTTCTCTACTACCATGGATCTGCATTGTATTGGTTGACAACCATGTTGCATGTCATATGAGACTGTGTACTCAGGGTCAGTTGTACTACAACAATGTCCTTCATCCGACAAGTCCATTGTCATTCCTTCTGTCAAAGCATTTCACCTGTCCAGTTTCAACAACTTCATCCTTTGGGGGGCATTCTGTTACACCTAAAATCTTACCATTCATAAGACTCAGTGTAAACATTCCTAAAGTCTCTATGACTAAGTTGTTAGTTTGGAAGAGATCCTGACCTTTTCCTATTGGGTTCTCTAGGGTCGTCACAGGTTGTCCTCATGTAACATGCGATGTCGCAGGTTGTCCCATTGCAGCATGTGACGAGGTCAGTTAATGGACTAAAATAGCTTCTTTGAGCCCATTCTTGAAGCTAGCTGACATGGATCCCTATCCCTAGCCTTTTGGGAGAGCTGGCATCTGGTTTCTAACCTCTTGGAAGGATCCCCTATCTCTCTCCTACCATATCTCAACCTACCCTATCCACTTAGTCCTATATAAGTGAGGCTCATTCCCATACCAAAGGGAGGAAGTCTATAGTGTCTACATGCCGGTGAAATTACTTTAGGAGAGATCTCTACTCATCTATTGGGAGACTCACACTTCCTTGGTAGGCTTTAGAATTGGCTTGGTCGGAAGAGGATTGCTACGTTAAGTCATTAGTCGTAATTTTCTCATCCTATGTACTTCTCTCTTCAATACAATAATATAAGTGCTTTCTACCAATCTCGTTGTATTAATGATGTATTGCGTAGTTTGCCTACTTAACTGCTTACTTAGATCTATTATTGTATTGATACGTTTTACTTGTTTCGTTGTCTTATTATCTTGACAGGTTTTGCAGCTCGGATCTAAAGATTGTCAAGCTTGGAGCAGCATTCAAGGAGAAAAGGATTAGTGATCTATAAGGTAAACGTATCTAGTTCCTTGATCCCTAATTAGATCTAGGAGAGTGATTTATATTCTGTCCTATTTGTTTTAGACTCACGTTGAGCTAGGGAGATTAGGCCTCGAGTCCGCTCTTGGTAGATTGTCCATCAAACAACTCCTCCACCATTTCTTCGATTGTCTTATTCACAAAGTGAGTGCCTTGGTCACTCATTAGTATCTTTGGGAACCCAAACCTGGTGACCACGTTGTTGAAGAGGAACCTTGCTTCCATTACAACTGTGTAGTCCTTTACTGGTGCAGCTTCCGCCCATCGCGTTAAGTAATCCGTCAGAGCAATAATGTATCGTGACCCTGTTCTTTTTCCTAGAGGGTTTATAGGTCCCACAAAGTCGAATGCCCACTTGTTGAAATCCTGCAGAGTCACTTGAGGTACTAATGGAATTTCATCCCTTCGTGATGGTTTCCCTATTCTCTGACATACGTCGCAAATTTTTGCATAGTCCACTGCATCTTCGTGCATCGTCAACCACCATAGTGCGGCTCGAAGGATCTTCCCAGTAGGGTCAAGTCCTCCATAGTGTCCTCCTGTGATCTTATCGTGAGCTTCTGCTAAAATCCTTTCTTGTTCATGCGGAAGGACATACCGTCGAAGTGTCTCATCTGGTCCCATCTTGTATATTTTCCCAGCAATTAGTTGGAATTTGCAGCCCTGATAACCAACTCTTTCTTTTGGTTGGTATTAAACTCCTCCAGTGCCGTTCCCGTCGCCAAAAATTGCATAATTTTCTTGTAATGATCATCGACCATTCCTACTCTAAATAATTGAGCATCGGGCAGTCCTTCATGAATACTCCATGGTTCTTCACCTGACTCTATCCTCGAAAGATGATCCAGTCTTGCATTCAGTGGCCCTGGCTTTACAATTATCTTGAAGTCAAATTCTTGAAAGAGTAATAGCCATCGACAGATTCCCCCCCTAACACAGGCTTGTTCACTAGGTACTTGAGTGATGAATAGTCAGTGAACATTTTAAAATGACCTCCAAGTAGATAGTGTCAAAACTTCTGTAGAGCGTAGACCATTGCCAAACCTTCCCTTTCCATTGTTGTAAAATTCTTCTTCGCAATAGACAGCTTTCTACTTGCGAATGCGATCGGGTGGTCAATCGCTCCTTTTCCTGGATGGGTTAATATAACTCCTAGTGCGACTGATGATGCATCGACATAAACGTGGAATTCCTTCGTCCCGTCTGGAAACACTAGTATGGGTGCTGCAACCATCTTTTCTTTCAATACATCAAGACTCTTCTGGCATTCTTCATTCCATTCGAACTTAACATCCTTCTTCAAAAAAATTTCCATCGGTGCCGTGATCGTTGCATACCCTCTGATAAACTTTTGGTAGTATCGTGTGTGTCCCAACGTCACTCTTAATTGCTTTACTGTTGTTGGTGGTGGTAGGTCGACAATAATCGGGAGAAAACACGAAGCTGGGAAACAATTCCTTGACAATGGAGTGAAAAAAAAGAGGGGCGCGCGGATGTAAAGGGGAAAAAAAGTCAACCTCAAACTCTAGGATGAGAGTTTAAAAAACTCTAGGCCGAGAGTTTAAAAAAACTCTAGGCCGAGAGTTTGAACCAATCACCGCGCTGTATTTTAAAAAAAACTCTCGGATAAGAGCTTGAACTAAACTCTCGGCCAAGAGTTTGGAAGATATTTTTTTCGGTCGAGAGTTTATGGTCAACAAACCTGCAAAAATATATGGCATCTTTCTGGAACCTACAACTTCAGAAAGCTCTAAACCCTACAAATTCTAAATATTATTTGTTGGACTTGGTAGCAATGGATTCATCTCCGAATCTAGTTTCCAATGATATAATAATTGTTTCCTTTCGATTTGAATTTCTATTTATTAATATTTTTTTTCTAAACCTTATCCTTTAAGAATTTTATTACTCTGAAAATCACCCGAAATGAAAATTCAATATCATAACAAAGGAAACATAAAAAAATTTGAAATCTTCACAAAGATCATAATTGTCTCGTCCTCTTCAAAAGGGTACTTTTAGTTTTTCCAATAAGAGTCACACTAAAAAGAAAATTGAAGCTCACCAATGTGTGTCGATAATGCACCATTTTCTGAACATATATTTTTTTTTGATAAATAATAAAAAATAGTTTCCAAGTCTTAAAAAACTAAAAATATAGTCCATGCACAAGTGTAGTGTGTGAAGAATCCAAACAACTCCATTTCACAACTTTTGTCATTGTGAAGTTTGTATGAGAGATTTTAAGCTCCTCTAGGTTTGGTGATGCACCCAAGCCACTCTATGGGTGATGTGCCCCATTCTCTCTCTCTCTCTCTCTCTAATAGGTATTGAAGACTATTGGGAAGCCATTGAAGATATATTTGCAGCCACTAAAGATAATTTTTCATCCATTAAAGTTCTGATAATAGTCTGGGGTCGAATTGCTTCAGAAGACTATAAGAGTTTAATAGTTCAAGAAGAATCCTTCTCATTATCCCCTCTCTTCTTCCCCATTCTTTAATATTGCAAGGTGTTGGTGGACGGGTTGCTCCATTGAAATAATTCCAGTGATCAATGTGATGAAGGACCTGATTTGTGATGGCCATATTCAGAAATGAAGTTGAACTTACGGCCATTCATTCAACTTCTATCATGGCCAAGTGATTCTAGTGCGAGATTCCCTAAGGTTCTCATGTTTTGTACTCAAAAGGTGAAGAACTGAGGGATTAAATATTCTTTCCTTCTGTCATTGGAGAGGATGGTTTTCTGTTGTTTTTCCAGCCATCAAAGCCCTATAATAAACATCTAAACTCAATCCTAAAATCTTCTGAACTTCTCATATGAATATGCCCTAGAGGTTCATGATGTAATAATGGCTTTCAGTCTTGTTTTTCTAGCTTATTTTGGAGTAGTTTCACCATTCAAGCACTGTACTTTCGAATGGTAGATGTATGCAGCTGATTAGATGATTTATAATATCTGATATAACTCGTAATCCATTACAGAAATATTTTCAACCAGATATATGTTTCAATGAAGGATTAGATAAACCTAGGGGGTTTTGAAGGTTTTTATGGTATATAAGTTATCTAGAAATGTAATGAGGTGATGTAAAGTTTGATGCTCTGTATTTTAAATCAAATATGTTTTAATAGGTCCATTAAATACAGAATTAAATCTTACAGTGGTCAAATACAAGTTTAACTCCTCCCCCTATGCTCATCGGGCACTCTTGGAGGACTAGTTTTAGAAGAAATTGCATTAAAAGAGTTCTGTTGGTCAGAAACTAGTTCCGTCAGTTGCTTCTGCTCATGTAAAGACCCTAGAACACATTCCAACCTTAAGGTAATGAATTTGGGAGGTTTTTACCATGTTTTGGAAGTCAACCATTAAAACTATCTCGACAGTCCAAGTCACAACAATTTTCACCCAACTCTTCATCCAGTGTTTAATTGCTGATTTTTTATGCCCATAGACCTCCATGAACACAAATATCAGTTTTTTAATCCTTCCCAACTCCCTGGTCTAGTTTTTACATCCGGATGTACCCAGGAAGCATTGCGGTAGGCTTCAGCGGTAGCTGATGTCCGACACATAAATGGTCTCCGTGCTTTGTAAAAAGGATCCTAAAATTTTCCCTCTGTATAAATTGTTGCTGCACACTCTCACATACAAATTCCAGAATCTAATCTCATTCCTACCATCCTCATTCAGAGTTTCAGTCCCCATCACTTACATCCTGCTCAGTTTGAGAAATGGCCTTAAAAATTACTAGCCAAATCTTGTTAAAACTTGGAGTGGAAGTTAATATCTTGGTCATATCTTGGATAGGATATTACGTTCAGGTTTAGCGAAATCTGGTGTTGTCGACATCTTTCCAGCATCAACCTCAAGTTCGCAACATGATCCTTGACCAACCTGTACACTGTCCAATCATCCATGTATACTGCAATAAATTTGTGGATGTAATCCTTGAATGCAACAAATACCAGTCTTGAGAAATTTCTAGTGCATTCTTTAGGCCGAATGGCATCACCGTATACTGAAAACATCCCCATTTTGTGACGAACTTTGTTTTGTGTCAGTCATCCTTCGCAATATTTATCTGGTGGTAGCCTGAAAATCTGTCAGTAAATGAGTATATTCCTGACCTCCCACTCCTTCTATCACCTCATCCATGAATGGTGTCGGAAATGGATCATGTAAGCATGCATCATTCAAATTTTGTAAATCGACACAGATTCGAACTTCGCCAGTTTTCTTATCTTGGACCACCATTGGGCTGATCCACTTTGATTCCTTCACTGGTTCTATAATTCTTGCATCCAACATTCGCTCGAGTTCAGCTTGCACTCGCTCCTTATACCTTGGATTCAACCTGTAAGGTTGCTGCTTTACTAGCTTCACATCGGGTTTCATGGGGATTTTCATTTCGCCTAAGTCCCCATAAATTCCTTTCATCTTCGAGAATTTCGTTGGGAACAAGTACTGAAACTCATGCAGCAGGTCAATCATCTTGGAAATGGTCGAGTCATCCCAATAATCGTTGATACTCACAAACTTGAGATTCTCCTCCGACCCAATGTTCACTTTCTTGATTTTCAACGGTTGCTAAAACTTGTCGAGAGGCATTTCTGGTAACTCGACACTGCGACTTCCCTCTGATTCCAGTATATATGTAGCCCTCAGATCATTTTCGTCGTCCGGTTCACCTATTATGTTATAGCACTCCATCATCATTTTTGATGTCACAGTCCACCGAAGTACCATTGGTTGCTCTGTCAGAACTGCTTCAAATAATTTCTCGTGGATCTCCTGTAATGCGATGTGGATGAAGGGGTTTTTGTCGGAGAAAATGAATGTTTGGCTAAATCCAATAGTTAGCTATTCCCATGAGGTGGGTCTGCGTCGCATTTCTGCTACGATATACCAACTTCGCGGTACTTCATCCAGTGTGTGAATGAATGCGTGGACCCATTCATGTTTCACCCATGAGCCCCATTGGCTTTGGCATTCATTCAAATGCTCCTTTGGATCTCCTCTTCCATCGTACTTCCTTCTATCGTATCCTGCAGCATCGCCGAATCTAACCTCCATTAACTATCAACATAGTGGCCAGTTTGTTATACTTGACTTGTGCGCCTCCCACCATTGCGCTGGTGTAGCCTTCAAGGCTTCCTCCAACGCTGGTAGACGTTGTGGTTCCACCACTTTTTCTTCAAACTCAATGAGTAATGTAGTCAGGTCAGGAAACCCCTCATACGTTGGCAGTGCGCACTCTTCTATGGATACCCATCGCAGGGACTATGTGATCCATGCACACCTCCTAAACAATACTTCATGTAGTTGATTCTTCCAATTTTCAAGCACCTCATCCAAATCTAACGACGCTGAACTGATACTGCGCCATCCTAACTCTCCATCTGCAGTACGATTAATGTAGTCGTCAGATATGTTGTAGAGACTATCCCATCCCTCAGTGAATTCATCCCTTATCGGTTCAACATATTGTTGCCCTTCTGCGGGATCAAGAGGTGTGACTACCCTCATTTCATGGTTTTCAAATGACATAGTTCATTTCTTGGTATTGATGATGGCCTAGTTCTCCATCGCCCAGTCTATCCCTAGCATCACTGGATATGGGCTTGTGTTGTCGACAATCTCTATCACATCAAAGTCTGCATATGTTTTGAGTCCCTCAATTTCAACTGGAACCTGGCACACTCGACCAATCGGAGTAACCTTACTTTGATTCGCTAGTCGCAGCTATACTGGTGACCAAGCCAACTGTGGTTTCCCCATTGTTTCCCAAGTTTGTTTGGTCAGAATGTTTACGTATGACCCCAGGTCTAAGATGATTGAGTCGACATCAAATGCTCCGATTTGTGCATACATCCACATTTCTCTTCCTGTCTTCCTCTTATCTATGCGATTAATTGTGCATTCCTGGTGTGCACCCTCCCGTCGATGTAACAGGCTAGATATTTCTACCAATGCATCCTGATCTTTTTCCAAATCTAGGCAACTTTCCAAGAAGGA
Source organism: Larix kaempferi (assembly GCA_027924585.1). Classification (NCBI taxonomy): domain Eukaryota; kingdom Viridiplantae; phylum Streptophyta; class Pinopsida; order Pinales; family Pinaceae; genus Larix; species Larix kaempferi. The sequence continues at coordinate 5,119,727 of BSBM01001024.1, read as the reverse complement.
TGTTAAGGTGTTAGCCTTTCTCTGCAACTTTGTTGTGTCGAACGTTGGTGGCATGTCATAAGTAACTTCTTCTTCGTGAAGTGGTGACTTACTCCTCTGCCTCATTTCCTCCTATGTTTTCAAGAAGATATCCCTCTATGCTTTCGCATCAAATGTGACGTGCTTCCATGCTGTTGGTCGGATGCTAGCCTGTGACCTGTCGATTCTTGTCACAACTCCTCCCCGGGTCACTACTCCAACAGTCATAGTATGAATTCTGACCTCTGCTGATATCTTCTGTACCATTGGTGGTATATTTTGGTTCTGATTCTAATTTGGTGGAGGCGGGGGCTGGTTCTTAGTTTTCCATTTTGCGATGAGCTGCGGACAATCTTCGACACCACGGTCCACAGCGCTACAATAATTTCACTATGGTGTTGGATTCGGGAAATCCATCTGATAATGCCCCTGCTGCCCACAATTGTAACATATGATTGGTCCTCATCCTTGTCCTACATCGACACCTCGACCTCCGCAGAACCCCCCTCTAAAATCTCCTTGCGGTGGCCCATATGGCGGCTACTGCGGTTGACCATACTACGACGGTTGATATTGCAGTTGTGGATATTGCGGTTGACCATACTGCGGTTTCCCTTACTGCCCTTGATCGTACTGCGGTTGCTGGTTATAGTGAGGCTGCTGTTGATTATACTGCGGTTGCTGCTGTATCGCCAATTGCTCTTCTCCCTTCATGAAAAACATATCCGCAGTCTGTTCTTGAAGTAGGTCATAAGCCCTGCACTCTTTTTGGTCATGTCCAACCGGTCAACAAAATTTGCAATACAAATTTACTGGCTTTGATACCATCTTCTGTAGGTACACACACTCTTTCAGTCGATTTCCTCTCATCTGGCAGACATGACACCACGACATCCATCCTTGACTGAGGGGATTCGGTGCACCTGACTGCAGATACTCTCAAAATTATGGGCAATTATCCTTATGGTGTCCTTTTGTTTTACATCTACTGCACCATATATCTTTGTGGACTTCTTTTCCCTTCTTCATATCTTGTAGCTGAAGCGTCAAGTTTTCCAACTGCGCTTGTATTTGCTCCATGCCTATGCCCGTTTCAGCGATTGGTGAAGCCTCCAGCTTCATCGCAATATCCAGTGCTTCGGCTTGAGTCGCTACCTTATGTTGCATTAACGGTCCGCGGATATGTGGCACCAACCCTGCGATAAACCATTCTTTATGTTGCATATCGCCCATCCTGAAACTCACCTTCGCCATTAATGTTTAATAGCGTTGATCAAATTCCCATACCGGTTCGTTCGAGTATTGCTTGATTTCTTTGAGCTTGGTGATGTACTGTGACTCCGATTTTGGTTTTCTTAATTCATCAATCATTCCCGTTTTGATCTGTGCTAATGTTTTGTTTGGATTCCCCGTCGGTACCTTAGTAAAATTCATAAACTAGTCTAGCGCACGGCCCCTGAGGGTTGTCGCTAGCTGTCCCTTTTTAATATCTTCATCCTGGACCTCCTTCACAGTCCATACTGCTTCGCACGGGAACTAGTACTGTTCAGGATCCTCAGTCCCGTTCCCCTGGAAAGTTGGAATTTTTGCGTCATCACCTTCCATTCTTGCATGCCTATTGTTATTATTTACTGATGCGCTACTCCTACGCTGCATGCAGGAAAAATTTACGAGTAACTTGTATTTCTTCCTGTAAAATTCCGGGTAGTGCACGGAGTTGAAGGTATGTTGTAACTTACAATCTGTCACTCTTCTGCTTCTGGGGTAGACTAGTCACCTTCTTCTTCGTCGTAATAAGTTCGCTTCGTCCCTTGTGGTCCTATTTCACAATCTTCCGTTCCAGGCCCTGAGGAGACTCTCTCTCAGTCCTCCTCTTCTTCTCTGGTTGCTGGAATACCTCCCCACTCCTCAAGGTACCACAATCTTCCTCAACCTCCCTTAAAAATTCATCATCACTCATGTCCATCTACCCCACATCTTTCTATCGGATCCACATTCACATGATACCCACAGCCTCCGCACACTGATCTTCTACTCGTCGGAATTCATCCTCAGGATGCCCTTTTCGTAGACGAGCATCTTAATCCACAATTTTAGCGATAGTAGGAATCTCCCTCTAGGTCCTTTGAAATTTTTTCTCTTTGCGTTGCTATATGATTTCATTGTGTCAACTGCAAACTCAGTAATGTATCCCTCTAGGATGCTGTCGACCCAGAAGTCAACAGCCCTTGATACCTTATTGTTGACCCGTTTAAATGTTGGAACAATTCTGGGGTCCAGTGGTTAGGTTCACCTCCTTGGTAATTGTTCTTCCTAAATTTTATCTACGCCAACCACTCGTGTAGCAATACCGGGAATTCGCAGAAAAACACCTTGTGTACATATCGGAATAAATATGCTTTTGCAACCAATTGCTTAATGTCTGCTTAGGGTTCTGTTTTTCTCCCTCTGTGAATTGTTCTGTCTTCTTGTCGAACCACTCCTGAATCTCCGGTTTCGTCGGGTGCCACAGCGTGTCCTCTTCTTTCTTCTTCAGGGTCTCGACAACGGAACCATTTGTTGACACAACGGCTATCGACAGGGGTTCACTTCGCACTGCTGTCAACAAACATCAACCAACCTCCCTTAAACATCGGCCCAGAAAGATTTTACCCTTTCCAACAACACTCACAGAGCAAGTGAGGTCTCACCCGAGATGATTAAGGGGGCTGCATGAACCAGATTTCCGCAGTGGGGGGAGGAGTATGCATCAGTTCTCACTCTACAGCTACAGAAACCAGAGATTGTGTCTTCCCATTACACTTGACAGTTCATACATTCATTCATCCTTCTCATATTCAGTGTATAATCAACATTCGCATTATCATGGTTAAACTAACATTTGCATCAACAACATTTACCAAACCACAAAGCTTTAAACATTTCGCAATTAACACTTGCATTCATCATGAACAGAGACAAAAGAGATAAACATAGCCGAACATCTTCATGCATTCATCAAAACCTGCGATATAACCTTCGCAGAAGTAGTTCAAAACACCTTATCGCGGATCCATACAAAACTGCTAAAAACAGAGCAAAACATTACAGAGTTCATCCGCATCTCTATAGATCACTAATGATCTTATTGTAGGATGCCCTTAGGCTTACAATCATAGTCCTATTTATAGCAAACGAAGGTAGTTACAAAATGGTCCAAATGACCCATTCTAACTAACTAAACCAATCTTGCGCTTTCGTCGGCTCCTTGTTCTTCGCGAATGGTCATTTCTTCCGCGGATTGTTCTTTGCATTGCTGTCAACTTCCACACTTCATGCGGTCTAACCCCATGCCAACACAATGAATATCCATATATGGGATCTTTGGAATATTATCTTGGGATTATCAAGGCCCAAGTCCAACCAACGAATATAGAGAAACAATTACACTAACGTTTCAATCACCAAGGGTGCAAGTATTAGCCTTCCACCAACACCCTCCCAAGGGGTTGAAGAATGCAAAAAAAAATTGGTCTTTTATGCAAAATGAAAACTATGCTTCATATGCCAAATGCAAGTTTATCCTACAAACCAAGTGTACAACGATCTTAACACACACTACAAAACCAAAAATAATTGTCTTTTTCTTTTTTTTAAGTGCAAAATGTCAATGTCTTAAGAGCTTGCAATGCAAACACAAATTCAACTTATAATAGATCCAACTATTTTTGTTTTTTGAAATGAAACACAAAACTCACTCTTGAACAATTACTCAACAAAACCAAATTAATACACTCTTGACAACCCTATCACACACAAGTGAAAGCATCTTGAAACTCAAGACCTTTTAGTCATACAACAAGCAAAGCAAAGGAAAGTATATGAATTGAATTTCAAACACCACTTAGCAAATGGACATACTAATATTCTAGGTTTGGTTAGGCATGATTCTTGCACCCAACCGATGCAATCGGGGACTTGAAACAACTCAAAGACATCACCGATCTTCCACTTTAAGGGGGAATCAAAAGTACAAGGTCTGAAAGGATGAAAATAATTCCAACAACTAAAAGACTATCTTTAAGATTTTTACACCAATAAGTCGAAGGTATAGACTGGAAAAAGAGTGCAAACTGACTACAACACTTATTAAAATCGTTAGGGTTCTATGGTTGAGGTTCTTAGGAAATGGGAGGCTTAGAGGAAAGTTGCGAACTTAAAAATGCAAGAAAAATGAAGGCAATTCATAGGCAACAAAATTTGATGAAGCCTTAGGCAAAACCTAAAAATTCTCATGTTAGAGGTTGACTATGAAAGTTAGAAAGAAAAATTGGAAGAGATTGCTCTATGAAAGTTAGAAAGAAAAATTGGAAAAGATTACCAAAGTTAAGGAGCTTCAAGACAAAGTATTTCTTCTTTTTGTAAAACAATTTATAAGGTTTACACAAACCATAGTATGAATTTGTAAACATAGGAATATAAATTAATTCTATAATATAAATAATGATCAATAATGTTGATGTAAATTTAAAATATAATAATAAATAATAATAATAACAAATAAATTCATGATATTTTACATTAAATTAGCTCATATGCTTATTAATTAATATATATGTAAACCTATTTTCACCTCAAATTTATTAAGAATAATCAATTTCCCAAAACCATAAACCATATCTTTTGATGTCACCATTTTCAAACATTAAAAATTAAATTGCTACAAAATTAAATAAATGACTCACAAATAGAATTGCAAGATTGGCTCATCATTTGTAAGAGGGTTACATCCATCGGGAAATTTCCTCTCCACCACGGTTCAAATCTAGCTTTGTGACACTTGCTCTTTGGAAGCATACTTTAACTATGTAGTGATTGTAATGTTGGCCATATCTTGATTCTCCATAATAACACTCAAAAAAGAATTGCAACATTGACAACAAAAATCATCTTACAAAAATAGAAAATCCATGTGTGAAACATATGAGATTTCTCTAAGTGGACCCAACTTCGATTCGATAAAATGTTGTTTTCAACAAATTTGAAGAATGCTTTTAATGATTCTTCTTCAGTTTTGTCGAAAATGAGCGTTTTGTCAACAACAAATACGTTTACGTTGACGACACCCTTATTCTCTGGTTTTTCTATGTACTTTCATTCAACAACGAAAGAAAGAAAGGTGATGAGCGTACAGCCTCCTGTAGTAAGACCTGCCACCAACCAATGGCTTTCATTACTTTCCTTACCTCCAAATTTGACTAGCAAACTTGAATGGCCATTGGCTGCAAGTTAATAACGTTATCAGGCCTCTCATTTCTTCCTGCGTCATCAAAATGACGCAAGCCAGGGACACCCACGTTACCAGGTTGGGAAACAATTGATTTCCATAAGATTTCTGCGTCAAATTATTTAGATGCCACACCGACGACGACTGGTCCTGTTGAACCATTTGAATTTGCGTGGTCAACATGTCATGGAAGGCATCTTCATCGCTGTACTGTCAACAACAAATATAAACTATGTTTCTACTTTCACAAGGTAAAGGATCTACCTACTTTCGGTTTCACACATTCTTCTTCAATTCTACGTCAAAACACACTGCACTAGGACTACATTCTTCCTCTCTCTTATTTTAATCGATGGTGAGATTCTTAGTCTTTTTTGACCATTTACCAAAGAAAGAAATAACGCATTTGAATGTTAACTCCCATCTTTCTTTAGATTTGAACGGTGGACTTGGACTGACTGTCCCTCAAGCCGATAATAATTAGCTTATGTGTTGAATGGCGGTCTGTCTCCCGAATTTTATGTTCAGGCAATGAGGCAAATGGTGTTATCTCGGGAATTAATTGACATATTATTCTTAATTTATACGACTCCATGGAGCGATTTGACTATGACCATGAATGGTAGTTTCCAGTAATTTAGGGCGTCAAACTAAGTAATATAGAGGCAATTGTATCCAGCAATCTTCTTTAATTCTTGAGTCTAGTCCATTGGTTCACTGTGATCCTAAGTTAATAGTGTACCAATGATAATATCTATGGAAGTATTTTTGGATTACTGGTCTTGATCCATACTCATTTAATATCTTATTTAGGCTTGGTTTGAATTGATGTTATATTGTTTTTCATCTTTAAGTTAAGAGATGTAGCTAATTGGGAGTTCCAGAGTTGAACAATTGTATTGTATTTTTTGTAGGCATTTGAATAAAAGATCTAATTCTTAAGTTTTTAGGTTGGGGTTTAGGTGGTTATTGAGATTCAATCAAACTTTGTTCCATGACAACCCAGAAGAGTGAGATCAATATTTTTTGGCTCATTGGAACAAAGAAAAGTTAGATCAAGCTTTCTTGACCAATTATTTCTTTCAACTTTTTGTATTCTTATTTAACATTTTCACATTGCCACTTAAGAATAGTTGTTAGATTGATTTATATTTGGCACATTCATAATTGTAATTTCAATTCTTATATGCAAGGAATCCATCTTAATATTGTATTGAAACTGAAATGAACATAGGTGAAATATTAATCCTTATTTACATACCCTATGTGTTATCGTAAACCTAACAATGAAGATTTTTCCCTCTCCAATAAAGATAAAAAAAAAAAGACTAGATATAAACCAAGAAAATGTAACTAAATGTTGTTAATTCCATTGATTGCAAGAATAAATGTAGAGGAAGTGGAGGAAATTCATTGCATCTTGTGAGTGACCCAAATCCAAGCTATGCACATGATCATATGGTGTTATTGGAAAGTAGAGAAATTTTGCTATGTTCATTTGGGTTCAAACATCAATGATGTTTGTTTTGATAGGAAAGTAGGGGAGTCCATCCACGAAAAGGTTTCATTTTTTAATTTTTATGGACTTTTAATTTATTAAACTTATAGAAAACTTGAGCTCTCTATGACTATACTTATATTTACTTGATATAAAATTGGTAGATTGAGACTATGGTGTGAAACATATGCAATTCTCATCTTTTATAAGCATTCCACTAACTATTGGACTATCATCCTTTTATATTCTTTGTTATGTTGATATCTTGAGTGGGTTTCCTTTATGCATTTTCCTTCCTAGTACTATTTCGTTGGGTCTTCCACTATTCAAAGCTACAAATTGATCACTCACCCTTGCAATCATGTTGGGAGTTAGGGCTCTTGTTTGTTACAACTTGATAATATGATATAAATGGAGTATTAAAAATGGGTTGATAAAATTTGATACATACAATATTTCTTAATTGGAAAGGAATATTGGGCAGGGAGTTCAACAATTAAATTTTAGGAGAAATTTTTCAATATTTAGTGAAATTAGGGATATTCTTTAATATCCTGGGAACAATCATGCTATGCAACAAGTTCACTAAGTAGTTGGTATTTGTGCTTGTTGAATGTAGCAACTCTCTCATCCATATATATATAGATATATAGAAATGTACATTCCTACCTCCTCAGGGTGACTAAAATACACATGTTTTTAATAATTAACTCACTCAAATTATAAACCATATATATATAGATATATAGAAATGTACATTCCTACCTCCTCAGGGTGACTAAAATACACATGTTTTTAATAATTAAGTCACTCAAATTATAAACACTCAATGCTTTAATTACTTTGGATATTAATAAAGTATTTTATCGGTTATAAACTTCTTAAATCTTTAAAAGAGATATGAATGGAATAAATTCTTTCATGGGTTATGTGTGTGACACACATTTCCAACCCTAGCCCACTTAAGGCTGTATAAATACAGCCTACCCGTCTCTCAATACAATTCATGACAAGACTTCTGTAGACTTGAGTTTAGACTAGTTTAGAGTTTAATATTCCTTGCAGCTCGAAAAACTACAGTCTGTATAATAACACAAGCTATAGTAAGTGAAAGGATTTGTGATATATTATTGCATTCTGCTGAGAGAAAGTTTGCACGACAGATTTGTATTTTGTGTGGAATTGTTTTGCAGATAAGCTACATGTCTGCCCATTTGAAGACAGAGACAGTATATCCCTGCGCTGCTTGCAAGAATCAGAAAAAGAAATGCTCAGAGAAATGCATACTCGCTCCTTATTTTCCACAGAACAACCCCCAGAAGTTTCTGTTGGTACACAAAGTGTTCGGAAATGTTCATGTGACCAAATTACTACAGGTTTGTTCCATTGCTTCAGTGCGAAGTGAAAATCAATCAATTTAAAGAAGAAGTCTAAACGTTGGCGATTTAGTTAGTCACAGAGTTTCTGGTTATTGGTTAGAATGTTGGTAATCAATTTAAAGAAGAAGTCTAAACGTTGGCGATTTAGTTAGTCACAGAGTTTCTGGTTATTGGTTAGAATGTTGGTATTTGTGTGGTTTAAATTGTTTTTCCAAATGTGGGCTTTTTAAAGGATACCTCGATTATGCAAGTTTAACAATGTTATGTAAGATTTTAAAATTTCTTTCAGAATTAATTGATATCTACTATCTTCCACAAACACACTTCTCTAAATCCAGTCTATTGGGAACAATTAATATAAATTCATCTTAACTTCTCTCTTTGAGCGGCTGGAATTGGCAGCAATATACGAAAAAGAAGTCAGAAGTCTCTTAAATTTAGACTGGAGATATTGTTCCACCATATATCAAAATCCAATCACATCCAATCACAGTAGTACTTTAATTACATTTGGAAATTTGTTAAATTTTTAACAGTATTATGATTTGAAAAATGATCCTTTTGCTTTAAAAAGATTTGATTGTTGTACTATAAACATAATAATGCTTATGCACCTATATTCCACATTTCTTCTCTTACATTGTATAATGCAACTGCTCTAGTATAAAAGTTGTGAAATTAGTTTACTCATATACCAACTTTCTCGTTAGTAGAATGTGCTTATGAATGGCGGGTTGATGGATGTGAATTTGCAGGATCTTCCGGCAGAGAAGAGAGGTGAGGCAGTAAGCAGCTTGGTGTACGAAGCAAGAGAAAGGCTTCGAGATCCTGTGTATGGCTGTGTAGGAATAATCAATGATCTGCATAAAAAAATAGCCGAGCTGCAATTCCATTTGGCTTCCACAGAAGAGAATCTGGCTCACATTAGACTACTACATGCTAATCTGTTAACCCTGGATACAGGATATGATCAAGTTTCGGATCCCAATTTTTACAGCGAGTCAGTGCAAGCTGAGAACATATACACGAGTACGAACGCACCTGTTTTAGACGATGGAGATTCTCTGCAGTTATGGGAGCCTCTGTGGACATACACACAATGAGTAGCTATCGCTTGCTTTGAGAAGTACTGTATGTAAATATCAGAAGTAATCTGATTGGAAAAGTTTTTCAATGGTTTTCAATGAGTTATTGTATATTTTTCGCTTAGTGCATTGGTTGAATACATAGATAAGGAAATTTCCTTTAAATAATTTGTTAAATGGTAATGACGATTTGTCTTTGCAGTGGTTGACTATAACGGAATTTTCATAAAACAATTTGTAAAATGCTGAAGAACAATTTGTATTTTTGGAAATGATTTAAAAAAAAATAGTGTTAAGAAAGATGGAGGGAAAAAGATCAAAGGTTTTGAAAAGTTAGTAGAAGAAGTGGTAAATTTCTTCAAAGATCTTTATACAGAACCTGATAGAAATAATCTAACTAAGATTGTAAATCTTTGCTCACTCTTTCCTAAATGGATCTTTGTAGAAGACAACGAAACACTTTATGCTCTTGTTTCTTTAGAAGAACTAGAATCCATTCCGAGGAAAGCAAAAAATGATAGAAGCCTGGGTCTGGATGGATGGATTTCAGAATTCTTTCTAGCATTTTTTGAGTTATTGGGCTCTGATTTATTAAATGTGATTGAAGAAACTAGAACAACTCGTAGGATCCATTCTTGCTTCAATTCTACTTTTTTAGTCCTCATCCCTAAGATTGATAAACCCACCTCCTTTGGGGACTTTAGACCTATATCTCTTTGTAATGCTTTATATAAAATCATTTCAAAGATTATAGTGGAGAGACTCAAACCTTTCCTTGCAGTGAACATCTCAGCAAAACAATTTGGTTTTATAGAAGGGAGGCAAATTCACGATGTTGTGGGAACATCACATGAGTCCTTACACACTATCAAAACTTCTGATCAGCCATCAAAGGTCATCAAATTAGATCTGTCAAAATCCTATGACCATACCTGCTGGATGTATTTAAGGCTTGTTCTCATTCATATTGGGATTTTAGTGGATATGGTCAATTGGATTTGGGCATGTTTGACCACAGTAAATTTTGCAGTGGTAATTAATGGATCAGCATAAAAAAAAAATCCAGCTTCTAGGGGATTAAGGCAAGGATTCCCTATGTCCTCGTACTTGTTTCTGCTAGTAATGGAGGCACTAAGCAGATCTCTGCAGGTGGCAAAAAACAATGGGAAAATCCAAGGTATCCATTTTGGGGAAGAGGTAAAAGTTACTCACATTTTATTTGTTGATGATGTGCTTTTGTTTCTTAATGATAGTGTCGAGGAAGAAAAGGAAGTTAAGACTATCCTTGACAAGTTCAATTTAGCAACTAGAATGCTAATAAATTATGACAAATTAACAGTCTATCACCAAGCTATTGAAGAATGGGACTTGCAGGCCTTCAATGTTACTTTCCCTATGAAACAACATAAACTGTCTGGGGGTCTTAAGTATTTGGGGTTTCATTTGAAACCAAATGACTACTACATCAAAGACTGGGACTGGCTAATCTCTAGAGTAGAAACCAGAATAAAATTTTGGTGCAACAACTTTCTTTCAAGAGGAGGGAAATCAATTTTGATTAAGGTAGTTTTGAATGTGATTCTTGTGTACTGGATGATAATTGCCCATATACCCAAGGGTGTTTTGACAAAATTGAGGAAGTTATGCTTTAATTTCTTATGGCGAGGGAAATATGGAAAAGGAATACATTGGTCGAGATGGACCCAATTAGCAAGACCAAAAGATATAGGAGGATGGGGCTTCAAGGAACTTGATTGTTTTGGCTCTTCCTTGGCTGCAAAGTCACTATGGAATCTTTTGACAAAAGATGGGAAATGGAAGTCAATATTGAAGGTTAAGTATATGGGAGGAGGAGACATAACTACCTAGATTAGACAACCTAATAAATCTCATAAAGGGGGATCTTTATTTTGGAAATCCATCTGCAAGGATTTTCCAGTGATTGGGGATCTGCTAGCATGGAAGGTAGGCTTAGGTGAGAAGGTTCTGATTCATAAGGATGACATCATGGGGTGTGGACCATAAATAAAACTATCACAAGGACTCATAGACTCACTAAATAATAGAGGATTTCATAAGCTTAAGGATGTTTCCATTCCAGGAACAGGTGGCTCGTAGAGACAATCATGGCTCTTGGCACTTGAACTGAACCTAAATGAATAGTGGAATGAGGAATGGGAGAGATAAAGAATAGGAATACAAAAAGTGTTTTATAACTCTTAATGAAGACCCAAATGCTCTGATTTGGATTGGAAACAAAGTAGGAAGAACCTACTCGGCCAAAGAGTCCTATGCAATTTTATGGAATAGTCTAAACATCAAAAGAAAGTGGTGGTGGAGTGCAGTTTGGAAGGTTTTAGCACCGCATAAATGTAAAAATTTTATGTGGCTGACCTTGCAAAAGAAGTTGGTGACTTGCGATAATCTACTGAAGAGAAACTTCTGTGGGCCTAGCATATGTATGATGTGTATGAGAAATGAAGAAACATTGGAGCACTTACTAATTTCCTGTACATACTCACAAACTGTCTGGACAGAAATATATGTGATGGTCTAAATGTGGAACAACAATGGAAGGCAAGCACTTTTGAAGAAAACTTAGTCCCTTGGTTTGAGAAATCAGAGTTACAGAAGGTCAAATGCATTCCCTTCCTAACAATCTGGAGAATATGGAGAGCTCGAAATAATAGAATTTTTTAGGACCAACATAATCCATATTTCCATGTAACAACTCAAGTATGAGAACTACATTTAAGTTTTATAGAGAAAGATCCCAAAAATACAAGATTTATCAATACATTAACTTTTGATTACAAGGGTTGTATAGCTTATTTTGACGGAGCCTGCGAAAATGACTTTTGTGGACTGGGAGGTACCATTGCCCTCTATGAGAATGACAACATTGAACTAAAAGAAAATGGAGGCCAAGGTACAAACAACAAGGCATGAGGCTTGGCTTTAGGAACTATCCTAAGTCTAGATTTGGAAGAAGGAATTGAAGAGTTGGAGGTCCATGGAGACTCATCAGTTTGGATAGACTACATGAATGGAAAAAACCAGATCAGGAATATCAATCTTTAGGGTATCAACACAAGACTTAAAAGGATGGCATGAACATACAACACTTTTCGAATATGCCACATTTTCAGGGAATTAAATGAGAAAGCAGACTCCATGTCAAAAAAGGGTCTTACTCTTAGAGAAGGGACAACACTTACCAGGACAAGATCAGGAGTTTCTGAGACTAAGATGGTCATTTTATCTTCTTTTTTATTTTCTGCTATGTGAATATATGAATATGTCATAGTAATTTGATTTCATAATGTAAACAGTGTGAAAACATCTTTTGATGGAAGTGTTTTGGAAAAAATAACCAAGTGCATAAATACAAAGATAGTAAGTAGATTAATGCAGTAAACTAAAAGTGCTTAAGTGCACCTGAATATTGCATTTTGTTTTTCCTTTTGAGAAATAAGATATGTGTTTTTTTCTTTGGAAAAAAAATATTTGTTTAATGGATAATGTTATAAAAAATTTAAGCATGATGATGTTATATTTTAAAATTATGATCTATGTCAAGAGAGTAATAATAATAATAGATAGATAGATAGATATATAGATAGTATTAGGATGGATTTATATATGTGTAGTTTTATTTCTATTTATGTAGTTTATTTAAAAATTATGTGAAAACCAAAAATATTAAAAGGGATTTAGAAAAATGGAGGTTTTGTTGTTTTTGTAGCCCAAATTACTAGGTTCATCATGTTGAAGATAAATAAGAAGCAACCATATCAATAAACATGCAAGTGGGATTTTTCAATCATGCTAAGATTTTTTTGGCATGCATTTATAAATTCATACTCTTATAAAAATGTACACGCATTCTAAATTAAACATGTTCACATTCCTAAAATGCACATGGGTTGTTGTTATGAACAATAGATGCATGCCATGGCACTAGAAATTGCTGATTTATTTTTGTGCAAATAGATATTGGTTGTAGGGCACATGCATAAAGTTAATGGTTGAAAAAGTTGTAATGGGGAATTAGGGAATGTGCTCATAGAAGGCACGTTCACTATAATGCACACACACACACACACACACACACACATGTATATATATATATATATATATATACATATATATATATATATATATATATATATATATATATATAGATATATATTTAACCTCTAATTGTGACATGGGTGCTCGTAGGAGGTTTTACACATGAGGACTATGTTTCCATGACTTAACCATTGTAATGGGAGGAAAATAAGGAAATTAGGCTCTAAATGAAGCTTCTAGGGCTCATGGGCCATGAAGAAGTCTTCAAACTACCACATGGGTCCTCTAAAGGGGATAATATAGGTCCAAGTGGATTATGTTTGTTCCTACCTTGCCTTGGATAGTAGGGATGGGTCACAAGGTCTTGCTAACATGAGTCAAAGGAAAATAATGATCATAGGCCCTAGATTAAGCTTCTAAGGACCAAGGGTCATGAACAAGTCCAAAAACAAAAAAACATGCCCTATGTAGGAGGTTATTGTCGTTAGAGTGTGATATGGGTTCCATTATAAGGTTTTGTCCACTAAGGATGGGTCCCAAGGATTTGACCATTGTTGAAGGAGAAAATGAGCTAATTAGACCCTAAATTAATATTCTTGAGCTAATGGGCCATATCAAAGCCTCTAACCACAACATAGGCCTTAAAGTGGATCTTTGGCATACAAGTGGGATGTGGACACGATCAAGAGTTTTGCACTTTAGGGATGAGTCTAAGATCCTTTACCATTGTTGGCATGGGGCTAAGTCGCAGAATTTTTGGTACAACCAACAACAAAGGGGTCAACGACAAGGGTAAGAGACCAATCACGGAGCACAACAAGGCGGATACAGCAGAAGTAAAGAGGATAAAGCAGAGTCATTAGTTAATTAGTTAGTTAGTTAATGGGTCACTTTGTGAAGTGGACTAAGTTTGTAATGACTAGGGAGCCTATAAATAGGAGTGGAATTGTAAGCCTTCGGGCATCTTATCTTAGGGGATTTTATCCAATATTTTTCTCTGATCTAGTCTCTTGGTCGATGAAGGTATCTTTGCATCTGCGGAGTTTTGATCTATCTTTCACACTGGATAACCTTTTGTATTGGACCTGAGCAGTAGAGATGGGTTTTGTGGATTTGTATTCCTGATTTGTAAGAACAGATTGATGTATAATGAGAAGGAATGTTTGTATATAACTCTGTCGCTTATGTGATGTACCGCAGTATGATGTATTTTGTCGCAGTATGGATAGATTTGATATGTGTTGCTCATCTGTTGAATATGTTTAGATAATATGTTACTGCATCGATCTAATTAGTATGTTTCGATAGTGCTATGGTGTGAATGCTAATTATGTCGATCTTTGGGTTATGTTGTAATTAAATGTGAATGATGCATGTCCTCTTATACCTGCGGAAGCTAGGTTCCTGCAACCCCGTTAGGTATCTCGGGTGAGACTTCACTTTCTTTGCGAGTGTTGCTAGAAAGACTAAACCCTTTCTAGCCCAGTATCTATTGGAGTTTGTGTCAAGCTTTGTTGACATAGTGCGAAGTGAACCCCTATCGAAATATCCGTGTTAACAAATGGTTTCGTTGCCGGGACCCTAGTGCGAAAGAGAGAGGACATACTTTGGAATCCGATAAAGCCAGAGATTGAGGAGTGGTTCGACAAAAAGGCGCGAGAGTTTGCCGAGGAAGAAAATCAGAAACCTGGATGGTCGATAGAAAAATGGTTGTAGAAGTACATTTATACTGATATCCACGAGTTATTTTTCTGTGAGTTTCCTATACTCCTGTATGAGTGGTTGGATAACCTAACTTTTCAGAAGAAGAATTCCAAGGATGCGAGCCAGAGCATTGGACCCTGGAACTAATCCATCAATTGAGTTGTGTTAACAATAAAGCTTCAAGGGCTGTCAATGTCTGGGTAGATAACATTTTGGAAGGGTACATTACTGAGTTTGTTGTCGACACAGTTAGGTCATGCAGTGACACGGAAAGGAAATTATTCAAAGGACCCAGAAGAAGGTACCTATTGGCGTTACCATTGTGGATTAAAATGCTCATTTGCGAAAAGGGAATATTGAAGATGAAGTCCAATGAGTAAACTCTGGTGTGCGGAGGCTGTGGGTACTGCGTAGATGCAAGTCTGATATAATGATGTGGAGTAGATGGAAATGAACTACGACAAAATTGTGAGGGAATTTGTGGAATATTGTGACCGCTTGAGAAGTGGGGCGAGGTTCTGGCCGGAGAAGAAGAGGAGGACTGAGATAGAGAGAGAGATTCCTAGTGCGACCAGAATGAAGGACCGTGAAATGGGCCACAAGGGACTAAGAAACCTTATGACAATGAAGAGGACGACCATGCTACCCCTGAACCTGAGGAAGGAAAAACCCAAAACTACAACGTACTCACAACCCCATGCACTGCGCCAAACTTTGGAGGAAGAAACACAAGCTCGTCGCAGGGTTGTCCTGCGTATCACAATAGCAGTAACAGTAGCGGATATACAAACACTGGTAGACAACCAAGGATGGTAGGCGAAGATGTGAAGTTACCTCTCTCTCAGGGAAATGGGACGGAGGATCCCGAGCAGTATTGGTTCTTGTGCGAAGTAGTGTGGACAGTAAAACAAGTACAGGATGAAGCTATCAAGAAGGGACAACTGGTGATGACCTTCAGAGGTCGTGCATTGGATTGGTACATGAATTTTATACAAGTCCATGTAGGACGTCAGCATAAGACTCTGGAAGAAATTAGAGCTGGTTTGATCGACGAGTTTAAGAAGCCTAAATCGGAATCGCAGTACATCACATAATTGAAGGAGATAAAGCAATTCCCTATTGAGTTGGTGTGGGAGTTTGATCAGAGATTCAAAACTATGATGGCTAAAGTTAGTTTTGGGATGAGCGACGTACAACACAAGGAATGGTTTATTGCAGGATTGATACCACACATTCGAATTTCGTTAATGTAGCAAAATATCCTATTTCAGGTGGAGGCGTTGGAAATCGTGATGAAGCTCGAAGCTTCATGATACGGGTCGTGTCCAGGAAGCATGAGGGGGACAACAGTTCGACTGAATGAGTCAGCTCTTTTATGGTGGAATAAATTAAGCATAAGCAAAATGAGAAAAGCAGGATTACACTACACAGATAAACACAATATGCGCAGACAATATGTAGGAATGAGAACTGTTCTTCTATTAGATGTAAAATAGGTAAATCAATGATTGTATGTTACAATATTATACATGCTTATATATATTTCTGAGACGCTTGGGTTCCTTCCCGTTACATTCAGTTACAAAGAAGAAGTTTAGAATGGTTCAACAGTTCAA
Organism: Larix kaempferi; assembly: GCA_027924585.1. Classification (NCBI taxonomy): domain Eukaryota; kingdom Viridiplantae; phylum Streptophyta; class Pinopsida; order Pinales; family Pinaceae; genus Larix; species Larix kaempferi. Next base: position 5,103,087 of record BSBM01001024.1, on the reverse strand, counting down.
CCGTTACATTCGATTGGAAGACAGAGAGAAAGTATGTCGAAGTTCGACAGTCGCTGGTCACATGTCGACGCTGCTTGTCGATGTAGTGAATTGTGAGGTTGTTGAACATGTCGAAGGTGCGAATGTGTCGAGGTGTGTCGAAGTCGATACTCGTCGGAGTTGTGTTGAATTCAGAACCTGTCGTAGATAACCTATCAAGTTGAAGTCGTGTCGAAGTTGAAACTTGTCGAAGTTGCATCAACGTCGATGACTTGCCAACTGCGATGTGGATCGGACCTCCTTCCTTAAGAAACAATGGACCCCATTGTTTTCTCGCGAAGGTGAGGAAACTTGTCGTTCAATTCAGTAACCGAGTACTACTTTCCTTGATATGGGATCTAGTCAGCCTTGGCAACCTGAAACAAGCGAATTATGTTCGTCCTTGTATGGCGTACTCGCCGTCCCACAATGATGTCGCAAGGAAGAGGCTCCTGAACATTTGGATGGATGTCTTCGGGTTCTGTTGTCTGCAAGTCATTCTGTTCCATCAAGGGTGCATGGTATGGTCAAAGGAGATCCACATTGAATACTGTATGTAGACCAAGGCATGTAGGAATGTCGAGATGGAAGTCATTTTCGCCAATCTGTCGAAGAATACTGTACGGACCATATCGCAAAGGCTTGATCTTCTTGAATGGGCATGTGAAGCGCTCCTTCTTGAGATGTAACCATACCTTATCCCCAATTTGGAATGAATGAGGAATAAGATGCTTGTTGTGTCGGGCGTTAGCTTTCTCTCTTTCTCTGTGCAGCATTTCCTGTGCTTGCTTCTAGATGTAGCATATCTGATCTCTGAACTTAACTACTTTATCAACTTCTCGCTTGCTGTAGTCGGTGTCGCTTGACTGTGTCAAGGAGATGATCAATTCAATAGGAGATGAGGGATGAAATCCATAACATACTTCAAATGGACTCTTTCCTGTAGAACTGTGCTGAGCACGATTGTAGCTGTGCTGGATGTATGGAAGAATTTCATCCCATGTGCATCAATGCTAGTGATTGTACATGCGAAGCAGTTGTACTACCAAGTGATTCACAATTTTTGTTTGTCCGTCGGTCTGAGGGTGGAAAGCTTTCGACAATGAGAGTCGTGTGTCTAGCAATTGCCAAAGGGTATTCCAAAAGATGCTGATGAATCTGGAATCTCGATCGGAAATAATGGTTGTGGGTAAACCAAAGTGTTTCCAAACATGTGTAAAGAAGAGTTGAGCAGTTTGTTGTGTTATCGTGGTCTTCTTACATGGTATGCAAATGGCCATCTTGGAAAATCGGTCGATTACTACTAATATCGCGTCATGCTGATGTCTGGTAGTAGGATAACCCGTCAAGTAGTCCATAGAAATAGATTCCCATGGTCGACTAGGAACTGGTAGAGGTGTATACAATCCCTGTCGTCGATTAGGTGGCTTAGCAATGGTGCAAACCATGCATGATTGAATGTACTTGTTGATGTTGGATTTAAGTGTAGGCCAAAAGAAATACTTCTGTAGAATAACAAGTGTATTTGCTACTCCAAAGTGTCCTGCAGTCTTGTTGTAGTGCATGTCCCAAATGAGTTGCTGTCGGTGCTCACCGGTCGGTACACAAAGCTGTCCAAGCCTGTATAGAAAGGTATCTTTCAAGAAGTAGTCGGAGTCTGAGGTCGAAAACTTGTTAATCTGTAACTGTCGGTAGACTTGATGAGCCCAGAATTAGGTACTCTATAGCCCCTTTTATGCCACACAAGCACAAGAAAGAATAAGGAAAATACCTCTGTTTGTGGGGATGAATGCATTTGTTTTGATTATTTAATAAAGTAGTTTAGAGATTATTCTTCTTATGCTTAAAGGAGTTTTTATGTGCTAATTATATGAAAATAGGAATGTATGAGTAGGGTGCAGGTGATCAAGAAGACAACAAGTAAATCAAGCTCAAATACTGAAAGATCACGAGTGGCTCAACGCTCACATTTTCCCGATTTATAGAAAAACTCATGTTTACCAGGATCGGCATTTACAATGTAGAGTTAGGTTAAGAATTAGGAATAAATAGGAACCTATGAATAGAAGGGGGTCCTGTTGACATTTTATAGAAACAATCTTCAGCACATTTTATATTCGAGACAATTATGTTTAAGTTTTTCTTGGAACATGAAGTTACGATTTTGATAATGGAAGACTGGTCTTGTTTAAAATCCTTGAGTTTATAAGTCTTTTTCACTCCTGGAATATGTATTGGGGAGGGCCCCCTCAGTACGTAGATCAGGAGCTTTGTATTTGATCACATGTATTTTTCATCCATTTTGTTAACTGGCTTAATCATTATGATGTGTGAAAGTAATTTGATAATTGTTTACATAGTGGATTTTGATTTCAGATTCAACGATTTTCTCTGTAGTTCGATAATACCTATTCTGTAGTTCTGTAATACGTTGTCCGTAGTCCTATGTATGCATTCTGATGATAATAGTATTTAGTGTAGGGTTGTGTCTACACTAATTTAACTATCTTCCTAAGGAATGGTGAGTTCCTATGTCAGTAACTTGAAAAGATTATTACAAATTTCCAAAAGATCTAGATCTATTCATCAATCAAGACAAACACAGTTAAGATCTAAAGACATCCAAGAATTAAATTCATACAAGATAAACCAGATTTAAACTCATAGATGGTAGAAACTTGAATCTATTCATAGTAGAATAATGGAGAAATACATCCTTACCATGGCACTAGATATGAATCCTTCCTCCATCGACATGAGTTTCCCTTCCTTCACCCTTTCTTTTCAAGAATTTGAGCTCTTTCTCCTCCTTCAGAATCTTTCCAGCATCCTTTGCTCTTCCTTTGTGTCTCTTTACCATGCCCCAATGACTTTCTTATATAGCATTGGGAAATGTGCCTTAGGTTTCTCTTTTGAGTGTGGGATAATCCATGTTATATTATTTTAACTTGAAAACCCACTTTTCATAGTTTTTAGGCTTTTTGCACCATTTAGAATGATTTTAAACACAATTAATGCATTTCTTAGAGAGGGTTCATTTTGCATGAACTTGTGTCATGTCTTCCTGCTGCAGGTGCATGGTAAAAATGCGCTTCTTCCGTCACTTGATTAAGAGTGTTAATTTTATTGTTAACAGATGCCCCCTAATGTGTGAGGTCCGGAGCAGAGCTAAGGTCCGAAATACATTACTGAAATTTATACTCTGTATACTGATACTCTTTATCGTTCAAAGCAAGGATAAGGGAAGGAAAGCTCACATGTGATGGATTGAGGATCACACCTGTAAAACATAGCAATTTCTCAAATATATAATATCTTCCTGAGGCTGGCATACCCATGCTCAGCAGTAAAAAAGCATGGCCACGAACAATACATAGTGGATCCATGTCAAAAGCAAATTTTTCTGAAAATGTAAATGTGCACTTTGATGAGTGCGATAACAAAGTCTTTTTGGGATTCTGACATGGCAGTCTAATCTTGCGCAGCTCGGGTAGTGCATCGATTAGTGATACAACTGTTTTTCCCAAGGTCTTCAATACAAACCGACGATAGTACGAGTCTATATCATGCGAATAAGTGATCTGATGTCAAGCATAATAAAACACCATCTGATTATCGGTCATTGATGTATACCGTTAATAGATGCGAAGATACCCACCGATAATGATGATGGAATCTACGGTACTGAGTACAAACTAACAAGTGTGAATAAATGTTCTGAAGTCGAACACTTGTAGAATCAAACAATCAGGGGTCATTGATGTATACCCATTGTCATTTGCGAGGAAACCTGCCACTAATGACTGCAAGACCCAAGGTACTCCCGGGTTTCTAGATCCATGTCCTAGATGATGATTTGATGTCGATAGGAATAGATCCATCGGAAGGAGGGCATTAATGCATCCCACATCAACCGATACGAAACAGAGGTCAATAGTATGATATAATTTGGTAAAACTGCGAGATCCAACACTGTATACTGAAACAAGGAAAGCCATCACGACTGGTCAGGAATATTTGGGGAATGGCCGACTCGGTTTGGACTTCCCTTGAACACATAACACGACACAGAATGGACACTTGGAAACATAGGACTTTGAGTAACCGACCTTAATGAAATCCGCTAATGCCATATGCATTAACGAAAGCTCTATTGTTGATGGGAATGATAACTCATCGGTGGAGATTTGTTCAAAATACTGGTACAGTTTCCTAAGGCAAATGCAGATGGTGTACTGACAGTGGAGACGAAATTATGTGCCGTGTTCAAGGGTGACAAGGAATGACTATTGTCGTTTTCTCCAAAGATTATATTATGAAGTGATTCAAGTCTCTACCATTTTGGATTTTTGTGTTTTTTAATTTATATGCTTTTTTATTTTTTGTAAAAAAGAATAAAGAATGTTATGATACATAGGAGGGAATGAGTGTTGCATGGGAGTATGCCTATTTTTCAAGGGCACAGGCTAGGCTAAGGCAAATATCCATATTGCAAAGAAGGTCTAAGCTAGTTGTGCACACTCTTACAGCTGTTCCTTCCCAAGGTAGGCTATCTGAAGCAGGATTATGTGTCGACGGACGGTGAAGAAATACCATGTGACTGAGGTTATCCAATTTGGTGAAATGGTCAAGTAGGAGTGGTTTAATGAGGTTTACTTCATCTTGAATCTTGTGAAAAATGTCAAAATCATAGATCATCATGAATCATGGTCTGTCTCAACTACCTGAGTCAAATAGTTCGAACTGTTAAATTCTTCAAGTCCTGAAATCAAAAACCATTTCACTAGCCAGCAGTTTAGTTAGAAACTGGTTCAAATGTGCATTTAATATCTAAAAAGATAGCCAAAAACGAGGAATTATGCATCTTTCTATTGTTCAAAAGGATACGGTTTGTATATGTATGAATAAAAGATAAGTAAAAATACTCATGATTTACCATATGTATTCTTTGTGTAGCCGATGTATGAGAGGAGGTATCCCCTTTCAGCTTGAATTCCTAAAAGCTATGAACCTTTAGTCTTTGATCTGCCAGTAGTGGGTTAGTTTCGATGTTGAACTAGAAAAGTTTGAAACAGTTTCCCATGTTTTCGAGTTTTCTAAATATTCCAATTTTTTTGTTTATATGAACATTTTTGGGTCTTATCTGTAAGAAAATAATCAAAAAGGGAAATAGCATTTACGCTATTCTTTTTGGTGTGTGCGAAGTTTACACACTTTTTGGGTTATGATGTAAGCTAGATTATTTCGGTTTCACTTATGTCCTTAAATGATGTGTTTAATTAAATTGGCCATGAAATAATGTACATTCTTGCTTTTTGGTAAAACGTTAATGACTTAGATGGAAATCAAGTACATAGTTGGCCAAAGAATCAGCCAAACTATTCAGACTTCTAGGAACGTGTATATACTCAATAAACTCGAACTGACGCTCTAAAAGACGTACTCGTAGAAACTTTCTAAACAATGTAGGATGTCGAACCTGATACTGACCATTTAACTGGGATACAACTAATTCTGAGTCCATTTTGACGATTATTCGTTGGATGCCAAGGGTGATAGCCTCGACAAGAAGCTCAATGACTGCGCTATATTCTGCAACATTGTTGGTTGCAGATCCGAGAAAAATGCCTCCTAAACTAAGAACTTCGTTATTAGGTGAAAAAACAACCCATGCAGCGGAAGCAATGTTCCCAGAGCTATGGCTGGCGCCATCTGCATATCCCAAATATGTGAAAGATTCTTGTGCCATCTGCCAAAGTGACAATGCCAAGCAAGATAAGTGTGTGCTCGAAATAACTAATGTACAAAAGTTTATACAAAAAATACAACATAATACAACAAATGGTGCGAGGCATCAGTGCCTACGCGAAGTATTTCTTCAGATAGAGACCATTTTTGATCTCTGACATGGGTTCCCCATCAAAATTGACCAATTCATAAGCTCCCTTTTTTAACACAGTTTTGACAATAAGCAGGCCAAACCATTTAGGTACAAATTTTCCTTCTCCTATTTTATCTTGGTCTTGGTCATAAACTAAAACCAGATCGCCTTCGGAAAAGACTCGAGGACGAATGGACTTGTCATATTGTGTTTTGACCCTCTTCTTATGTACTTCTATGTTTAGAGAGGCTTCTCTTCTAGTTTCATCCAAAGCATGGAGATGGAGAAGCCTTTCCTCTTCCGCAGAAGTGTTAGGTATGAGTTCGACAGCTATCTTTAATGATGGGATTTCACATTCAATCGACAACACAGCTTCTTCTCCATAAACCAGTTGGAAAGGAGTGAATCCAGTTGTAGTTTTAGCAGTTGTTTGGTAGGCCCAAAGAGCAGTAAACAACATCAAGTGCCAGTTGTTCTTGTTTTTATTAATCATCCTTTGTAACATGGTTTTCAAAAACTTGTTGATGGCTTCTACTTGTCCGTTAGCTTGAGGATAATATGGTGAGGAAAAGTCCTACCGCAATCCTAACCGGTTTGTAAGTTCATCCATACAGTAATTCCTAAAATGACTTCCATTGTCCGTAGTGATCTCTTTGGGTACACCAAACCTTGCTATCATATGATTGAATAGAAAGTATGTTGCAGTTTTACCCGTGCAATTGAATGTAGGCATCGCCTTAGCCCACTTGGTGAAGTAGTCCACTTCTACAATGATGTAGTGGTGGCCATTGGCTGAAGGTGGGTTGACTGTCATATAATCAATGGTCCATTTTGAAAATGGACCCATGGTTACTACAAGGTGTAAAGGAGCAGGATGTGCATGCATTTTTCTTGTGTAAATTTGGCAAGGGTGACACTTTTTGACAGCCTTTATGCAATCTTTGAAAATTGTAGGCCAAAAGTATCCTCCACGCAATATTTTATGAGCAGTTGCTAACCCAGAAAGATGACCACCACATGCTCCAGCATGGCAATCATTCAATGCTTGTTTAGCTTCTTGGTGTACTAAACAACGTCTTAATATCATGTCTATTCCTTGATGGTACAAAGTATCCCCGATGATGAGGTATCTTCGAGCTTGATGTCGAATGAGACGTCGTTCAATACTAGAAAGCTGAGGATCGATCCTTTGGGTTTGAAGGTATATAATGAATGCTCCATACCATGGATCAGAAGGTGCAATGAGGAATACATGTTCATTTTCCCAAGTTTCAACAGATATAGTACCCTCCTTCTCTATGGGTAACTCAGACATTAATTCAGCAAATGCCAACAACTTCTTGGCTTTAGCGTTTTTGAATTCAAGGTCAAATTCTTGTAAAATTACTATCCATTTTGAGTATTTGCCACCAATGACATGGCGGGACAAAATGTTTCTCATGGGGTTCATTTCGACCACTATGGTTGTTTTCTTTGGAAGTATGTAATGTCTAAGTCATTGGACAGCATGGACTGCTGCCAAGGCCAACTTCTCGACCTGGGAATATCTCAATTCAGGACCTGCAAGGCCCTTACTAAGATAGTAAACAACATGTTCTTGATAGGATCCATCTTCTTGTGCTAAGACCATTCCAATTGTGCTAAGTCTCGATTATAGTTCGGTGGACTAAGCACCGGGGTGGAGACCAAATCTTTCTTTAGTTCATCGAATGAGTGTTGAGCTTGGTCATCCCATGTAAATGTTGCATCTTGTTTTAAGAGATGCATGAAACCTTTAGCTTTTTTAGGAAAATTTTCGACAAATCTTCTCAAGTAGTTGGCTTTTCCTTGAAGGCTTTGAAGTTGAGTTATTTTTTTGGGGGAAGGAAACTGAAGTATTTCCTCAACCTTGATGGGATCAACCATGATCCCTTTTTGGGATACTACGAACCCAAGTAACCTCCCAGAGTCCACACAAAACATGCATTTATGTGGATTTAACCTAATGTTGTACTTGTGGCAACGCTCAAATATGGCTTGTAAATGTGCACCATGTTCAGCTCTCTTTTTAGATTTAGCTGCTAAATCATCAAGGTAAACTTCGACGATATCTTTAATACCATGAAATGTGTATGACATAACTCTCTGAAACGTAGCTCCGACGGTTTTAAGACTGAATGGAATTTTCCGATATGAAAAAGTTCCCCAAGGGAATATAAAAGATGTTTTTATGTTGATCTTCCTTTTTTATCTGGATTTGGTTATAACCAGAGAAGCCATCCATGAATGAAAAGATTTCATTCTCGGAACATTCATCGATGATCTGATCAATGAAGGGTGTGGGATAGTTATCCTTAGGACAAGCTAAGTTTAGATCTCTAAAATCGGTACAAACCCGGATAGTTACTTGTTTTTTTTAATTGGAACAGGGTTGGATACCCAATCAGTCAAAGGAACAAGATAAATGAATCCAACGTTCAAGAGCTTTTCGACTTCTGCTTTTAATGGCAGCTGATTTCTTAGGGTTCATTGGACGTAGTTTTTGCCGCATAGGTTTAACATTGGGATCATTTTTTATTTCATGTTTTACGATGCTGGGATCGATGCCTGGCATTTATGCATAAGACAATGCGAACACATCACGATACTTTTTAAATAAAGCAGTGTAAAATTTTATTTCTTCAGGAGAACAATTCTCACCTATGTTGATGTGCTCAACAACACCAGGTTTGATAGATATATCAATTCAGATGGTTTTCGAAATGTTCGCCAAATTACCTTCTGAACTCACATTGTGTATCAGGATAGGGCATTGGTATTTACTAATGTCATCATCAATGTAGAACCTTTTCGGCCAATTTCCTTCTGAAATCACATTGTGAACTTGGTCAAGGCATGGGTACTTGCTAATGTCATCATCGAAGTAAATATTTTCAGGTTTAACTTCTAATGAATCGATCTTAGGAAGAAACGAGGATTTGTGATGCATATCGTCCCAGGGTCGTTCTGATATGTTCATAGCCTCTAAGATGGCTTCATCCGAAGAGAAAGTCTGATCTAGGAGATCATGGTTACTTTGAGAGTTCAAGGCCCAAACAGGTGAAGTATAGGGATCATACCCCTCTATCTTAGGAGGGTTTTGATCCGGTTCTACCGAAGCCATTTGAATAGCTTGATAAGCGAGCTCCGCGGAAGAAAAAAGAACACTACTCTCCATTTCCTCATGGTGTGCAGAAGTATGTATCTTGCCATCATTATATTCATCTAAGGTGTTTTATTTGGAGGTCCCAACCGATGAGGTGGAACCGACCTCCGAAACAGAATGAGGGAAAAATATTAATGGAAAGTATACCTCTGATGTTATGGTGAAAATTGGAGCAATGTTAGGGGTCAATATTGGTGGTAGAAGTGGAAAAGTTCCCAAAAGGGACGAGTCTTTAAACATTCCTACCCCAACATCTTGAATAACCGTCATTCCATCCCCTACATAAGGTACATTTGAATGGATACTAGTTTCAGGTGAGCAGTAATCTAGTTGATCAATTGTAACAATCTTCCCTTGGTGGGGGAACCGAATGACTCGGAATACGGAAGACACTATCGCTGTCATCTTGTGTATCCAACTGCGTCCCAATAGAAAATTGTAGTCTATGGGTGCATCCACTACCTCGACATCTACTTGAACTGTTTTTCCCCCCAGTTCGAATGGGCAAGCCAAGATAAGTACATGAGGTGGGAGCGAATGTCCATCAAATGCCTTGAGTATTGTGTGGGATGGTACTAAGGTGGGTGATCCCAAATATTTCCAACAAGCTATGGACATGACACAAGTGGAGGCTCCTTCATCCACAATGGTTCAAAAAATCTTCTTCCCATGTGAAGTTACTTTAATTTGGAAAACAATTTGTGAGGGAAGCCTACATGTGGGCTATTTTAAGTCAAATGTGATTAAATTGGTATCTGATGGATCAATAGCACCGATGGCAGACAAAAGTGCTTTCCGCTGAATGGGACAACTTTGCAACACCTCCAAGGCAGACATTGCACAAGGGGCTTGAGCTAAATATTCAACCACATTGTAGTTTTGAGCAGCTCACACATTGGGATTGTGTGTTGTTTTGCGGAGGACCCCTTTTGGAGGTCGAGGCACCATGTCTATGGTTGGTTTTTCAATATTTAGAAAACCACTTGGCTTAGATCCAGTTGCTTCAGCATCTCTTGAAGGTATGCCGTAAGAACGGGCCCTAGTTTGGATATGGATTTTCTGTTCACCAATTGTGAAGATATTTGCGTTGGGTGGATTGCCCCCCGGTGGGGGGTTTGCCTGGTTCCCTCCTGGTGGAGGTACTGGCGCCACAACAACCATTTGTTGTTGCTGGGGGAAGGGTTGAGTTAGGACAACAAGTTGTGGTTTTTTCCCTCCTCGTTGTGCTAACATGCGATGAATATCATCCATATGAGGACAAAGATGAGTAGGATGATCTTTTTTGCAAATTTTGCAAGGATATTTGTTTTTTCTATTTTCTTGATTGCCTCCTGTGGGGTTATTCACCTTAGGTGCCTCTCTTGTCCTAGGGTTTGCATTAGGTTTCTTATTTTGCTTCTTTTTTTTCCTTTTGGGTCCACAGTTTGAACCGTAAGGACTTCGGAAGTTTGGGAAGGAGTTGCAGCTTGTTAAGTTGCCTGGCCAGCTGTGGGTTGCGGGTTTTGAACTGACATTTGTCCCAATTGCTGGGTAATCTATTCAAGTTGGTTCACAGATCCAATCACACCATCGGTATGAGGTCCTTTTGGCGGCCTAGCTGGATCAGATGCAGGTCTTACAGCATGGGGTGTTAAATCATAAAGTGTGCCCGATTGGGAGTATACTAAATCCATATGGTGAGCACTCTGAATGAGTTGTTCTTCAGTCATGGCTCTTGACATGGCTACATCTTTAGCACGAATAGGAGATAGTGATTTAATGAACCAATTTGCTAAGAATTGATCAGGGATTTCATCTTTTATAAGCCTTCGACGTCTCCTCCACTCGTGGATATGATCCGAGATGTGAGTAGCGGTGGATTGCCTAAGTGAAGTTAAAAGTTAAGTTCCCGTCTCATAGCGGATAGGTAATTGAAAATGTGTCAAAAATGCCATAACTAAGGATGAAAATTCTGTGAATGTATTGCGGGGAAACTCAATGTACCATTTCGCACCATTTTCGGTTAGGGTCCGCTGAAACAACCTCAACCTAGTACTATCATCAACTAGGGAATTGGATGAGCACCACAAATGGAATGTCATCACATGATTTGATGGATCTTCCCCTGGTTTTCCGTCAAACTTGGGTATGTCTGAGGGTAGTTTGGTTGGTATGGTTGGCCACCCATTCAAATGTAGAACAGGGTCATTGGTCAGCCGGGATAAATCTGGTAGATTCAATGTAGCTAGAAATGGTGACTTGGATGATGCCGGAGCAAATGCTTGATATCCAGGTGAAGCTTGATGACTCCACTGTTGTGGTCCTTGGTCTTGAAAATCATTCCAAGCAGGGTTACCTCCTTGCGGAGATTGCATCCAAAAAGGTGGGTTATTTCCTGAATATTGTCCATTCCATTGTGGGATAGGATGCATGTATGGATTGCCCCCTTGTGGAGGTATGTTCCATTGAGGATGGATACTTGGTGGAACATTGACACCCCACTATGGCATAGGATTAATGGGTGGATTTCCCCCTTCGGGGGTATGTTCCATTGATATTGGTTACTTGTTGGAACATTACCACTCCATTGTTGGTTGGGATTCATGGGTGGATTTCCCCCTTGCAGGGGTATGTTCCATTGAGATTGGTTACTTGGTGGAACATTACCACTCCCTTGAGTGTTTCCTTGGTTTGGATAAGAATTCTAAGGTTTATTTCCCCCTTGCGGGGGTGGTGCCCAAGAAGATTGGGTACTTCCTAGAACTTTCCCACTCCATGGTGGAATGAAGTTGGTGGATGGGTTGCCTCCAGGTGTGCTGCCTGTTGGGGGAATGGGATTGCCCCTTGGATTTGTGCTAGGAAATTTTGGATAAAGGTTTCCCGAGGCACTTCCACTAACTTGTGGAGTATTACTCCAATTAGCATTAGTGTTCCATGGTCCATTAAGCCCACTAGGGATGTTGAGAGTCCAAAGTGAAGGATTCCCCCCAGGGTTAGGATTTGGAAAAATGTTTGGTATGCCAATAGGATTTTGGTTAACTCCTGAATTGTTTTGACCTTGAGTAGCCAAACCATATGGGAAACCCAAGTTTGGTAAGGAAGACCCTCTAGTAGGGATTCTTGTAGGTAAAGTGGATGTACTTCTGGGATTGGAACCTGAAACTGTACCAACTGGCACTGAAGTGCTAGTTGAACTTATGGTAGAAGCAGGAAAACTAACTCGTGGAGTTGTGGTAGAGGTCAAGTTGAAAATATTACTACCTCCAGCAATCGTGTGAGGTTGTGATGATGTGGTCCCTTATGCTCCTGATGAAGCCATAGGGATGTTGGGAGTATTGCTACCTCCAACACTTGTTTGAGATGGTGCTGATGTGGTCCCTTGTGCTCCTGATGAAGCCATGGGATTATATGTTGAATTTAGCATGTGTACCAAGTGTGCCACAAGAGGATTGATGGTGTTCAAAGGTTCATTGATGTGGAGTACCACTGGGTTTGAAAGATTTGTCAGAGGTGGATTTACGGGATTTGCAGTGTTGTCTTCTAATGTTTCAATTGAAATTGGAGAAAGACGATCAACAATTTCTATGTTTTCCTAGGTAGGTGGTGTTGTAGTATTTGTTTGATGTGTCTCTGCTCTACTATTGATTATTGAAGTTAGAAGTGTGTTGGTTTCAAAGTCAAAGTGTCTTGTATTTTGTAGTCGTCTCCGCAATCTAGTGGGGCCTTCAATTTCTGGTGACTCGCCTCTATGCCGCCGTGACTGGCGGGTCGGAAGATTATCCACTTTGAAGAATATGGATAAAAGGATATGTTTAAAAAGTTTTTGAAAACAGAATCAAACAATCCTATGGCTTTCTAGACTCAACACAATAAAGTGTCCACACAGTAAAAATTCCTTAGAGATTTCAAGGAAGCAAACTTACTCTTCCAAAGAACCGAAGCTCAGTGAAAACATGGATTGTAGGGAATTCTGAAACTAGTAGCTACTGAGGGATTTCATGTCCTCATACAATTGCTAGGAGCGAAAGCGTGAGAAACAGTTACAATAAAATTTAATCCCCAAGGGTACAAGTGTTGGTTCCTGACCACTCTCTCTCCCAAGGAGTAAAAGTTCCAAATTTTGTCTCAGGTATTGCAAGTGTCCCACTCACAACAGCCTATGTGATATCCTAAGAATATCCACTAAAGTTACCACTTCACAATCGACGGTCAGGCGGACAGTTGTAAGTCGAGGACAACTCTTATTACTAGAAACTCTAGAAACAGTGATGTCACCTCGAGGACTTGTCACTGAACGTAGAATCCCTTCGATAAGCTCATGTCCCACTAAATAAGCAAGAAGGGGGAACCACCCTTACTTATCCAGATTGACCTCGTGCTTGACGCATGTTTCAGAAGCGCTTTCCTGACAAGTGTTTTTTGCAATAATGGATACTCTCTTTAATCAATGCTAGTTTCAAAGTTTTGCAGCCCAGGAGTGTTAACTCTCCAAAACTAATCCAGGGCACTAACCTAATCTTGTTGGTGATATGAAAATCAAAAGTTTGTTAATTTTAGATTAAGCGCCAATTTTTAGTGGAAGTTTGCTTAGTCTTAGGAGTGGAAGTGAAACTGATGGTGTTTCGACTCGAAAACAAAATGAACCACGCAATGCAAGATGCTCACGATGCTATCCTTCAGTTCGATGAATATCCTAACTGAAGGAAGAGTTAGAGGTTCATGAGCTTCTTTCAAACATACAAAATTTCTAGTAGATGGTTGTATGTTCATGCACAATTTTTTTCTGAAATATGGATAATAATCGATGTGTGAAGACCAATGTAATCCAAATAGTTATCTCAAGTAAACATGAATCTAATTCTATTACATGGGGGATCCATGTTTCTCATTCACAAGATTTCCCGAAATCCCAAGTGAAGAGGATACGTAGAGTCCTTTGGAATTCTTTTGAATTAAATTTGAAACTGTTACACGTGAGATACACTTTCTCATTCACAAGGTCATCATAAGATGCGAGTGAAGAGGATACGGTGCCTCAATATAAGATGCTTGAAAATCAAGCCCTAAACTATTACACGCGAGATACGCTTTCTCATTCACAAGATCATCATAAGATGCGAGTGAAGAGGATACGGTGCCTCAATATAAGATGCTTGAAAATCAACCCCTAAACTATTACACGCAAGATACGCTTTCTCATTCACAAGATCATCATAAGATGTGAGTGAAGAGGATACGGTGCCTCATACACAATATATCTCAAGAAAACTGAACTCTAAAGGTGCAATTCTCTCTAATTATGCATGAAACTCATGAAAGCAATCCAACTCTTAAAACGAAATGTAACTAATTAAAGTTTGTTTCTGTTTTGTGGAAAGAAATGCTCTCAAATTATCTCAACATGTGGTGTTCCAAGTGTGTTCTTCAATGCAAACGTGTGTGAATGGTTCCTTTAAAATCATACAACTGCAAGCATAACTCAATTTTGATCCAAACTGTTCAAGCTTTGTAAAAAATTTTGCAATTTTCCTTTTCTTTTTTGTTTTAGTCCAAAATTAATGACTTGGAAAGAAATTATGGAAAAGTTTGAAAACTTTTCAAATTTTTGAACACAAAGATTTGAATCCAAACTATGCAAAATGTTTCAAAACTTTTCAAACTTTTTAACACAAATATTTGAATCCAAACTATGCAAAATGTTTCAAAACTTTTCAAACTTTTTAACACTAAGATTTGAATCCAAATTATGCAAAATGTTTCAAAACTTTTCAAGCTTTTTAACACTTAGATTTGAATCCAAATTATGCAAAATGTTTCAAAACTTTTCAAGCTTTTTAACACTTTTCTAATCTTTTCAAAAATGCATAATAAATGATTTTTTTAAACCAAATGAAAATTATTCCAAACCCTATCATGCAAAGTTTGAAAGGCACTTCACACACCTCTTCAACTTAAAGAACACTCTTCAATCTTGTTCAAAGGCATAAGAAACTTATATATATATATTTAAAGTTTTTTTTTTGTTTTTTTAAAAAAGATTGAGTGTTTTAAACAATTTCGAAAAGGTTAAAATATTATGTGGGGTTAGCTGGCCGTTGGTGCTCGAATTTCACCCAACCAATACATCATTCAACCATTGTATGCCGCGTGTATTATTCGACACTTCAGGCAGCAATGGGGGACCTTCACGCATCGCTTAAAGAGTTGAAATGCTAAAAGATCTATGCAGATCAAACGTTAAAGGTGTCACATTGAGATTCACTACGCTGGGTTAAAGCTTTCTCAGACCGAGGTCTAAAATTTGACTCTGAGCTCTGTCAAATCCATGCAGAGGTTCAACAACTAGACACAGAGGTTAACGCAGAGGTAGAGTGTCCATTCACCATTCATCTACACGTATTCATCAAATGATAGGTATCCTCGCAGAAGGGGAATCTACATGAATTCTACACATAGAGCTTCACGCAGAGGGGCATCTACACGCATTCATCAATGTTCATGTAGAGCTTCATGCAAAAGGGAGAAAATCCAGGGCACTTTCTACGCCGATTTTTTATTCATGGTGAGTTTGAATCTTATCACATTCCAAAATGCCTAGAAATTAAATCAAATGCAGAGATCAGAATTCAGTCAGGGTTTTGAAATTTTGCACGCTAAGTTTGAATCTTATCACATTCCAAAATGCCCAGAAATTAAATCAAATGCAGAGATCGGAATTCAGTCTGGGTTTTGAAAGTTTGCATGCCGAGTTTGAACCAAACCGGTAGCGTATTCACCAAATCAATAATCTACAAGTCACACAGGGTTTAGAATGCAGAGTCTAAAGAACTTTTAACGCCTCACACTCCAGGTTTAAAGGTGATAGCACTAGATCGTGGCAGGGTGTACTCAATGCATCACAATCGATTTTAAAAGATCTGAAACCACCATAGCAAGGTCTGAATAAATATTTAAACACAGACCTTTAAAGGTTCCAAATATATGCAGGGGATGAAAGAAAAACTTGCCAGAATGTTTAAGGAAATCACGCAGACCAGCTCTCACAAATCAAGAAATTCAAAGTTTCAGACCCTAAGAAACTCAGAACAAATCAAGAAATTCAAAATTTCAGACCCTAAGAAACTCAGAACAAATCAAGAAATTCAAAATTTCAGACCCTAAGAAACTCAGAACAAATCAAGAAATTCAAAATTCCAGATCTTAAACAAATCAAGAAATTCAAAATTCCAGATCTTAAACAAATCAAGAAATTCAAAATTCCAGATCTTAAACAAATCAAGAAACTCAGATTTGAGTGTAAAGTGAGATGATTTGATGAATTAAAGGTGGATTTAGGCTGATCTTGAGCTTCTCAAGCCAAATATGAGGTTATTTTAATGAACTTTAAGCTACAAAGGAGCAGATCTTAGTGAAGAACACCTAAAAACTTGAAGAAAATTCATGAAAAATCAAGAAAATTCAACAAGCCAGTATGGTCGCCAATCTGATAATAATATTTAGTGAAGGGTTGTGTCTACACTAATTTAACTATCTTCCTAAGGAATGGTGAGTTCCTATGTCAGTAACTTGAAAAGATTATTACAAATTTCCAAAAGATCTAGATCTATTCATCAATCAAGACAAACACATTTAAGATCTAAAGCCATCCAATAATTAAATTCATACAAGATAAACCAGATTTAAACTCATAGATGGTAGAAACTTGAATATATTCATAGTAGAATAATGGAGAAATACATCCTTACCATGGCATTAGATATGAATCCTTCCTCCATCGACATGATCTTCCCTTCCTTCACCCTTGATTTTGAAGAATTTGAGCTCTTTCTCCTCCTTCAGAATCTTTCCAGCATTCCTTTGCTCTTCCTTTGTGTCTCTTTACCATGCCCCAAAGCCTTTCTTATATATCATTGGGAAATGTGCCTTAGGTTTCTCTTTTGAGTGTGGGATAATCCATTTTAGATTATTTTAACTTGAAAACCCACTTTTCATAGTTTTTAGGCTTTTTGCACCATTTAGAATGATTTTAAGCACAATTAATGCATTTTAATGCATTTCTTAGAGAGGGTTCATCTCTGCATGAACTTGTGTCATGTCTTCCTGCTGCAGGTGCATGGTAAAAATGTGCTTCTTCCGTCACTTGATTAAGAGTGTTAATTTTATTGTTAACATCTGCGTAGGCATATTTTACATCTATTTTCCAGCATTTTTCTATTAATTCCAAATAATGATTCAAATATGATGCATACTTTCCTTATTTAAGTCTGATCCCATAGAAGTTAAATATTTCAGCATTTTGATTTGAATAGAATAATATTCATTTCTTTTAGTACTTGATTGGAATAGATATAATTTGATTGTTTTCTAGCATTAAGGTTTCTAGATTAGATTTACCAGCTTACAGTATTTAATTCCTATACTAAATTACCAGCTTTCAATATTTAATTCCTAGACTGAATTACCAGCTTTCAGTATTTAATTCCTAGACTAAATTTTCAGATTTCCAGTATTTAATTCCTAGTCTAAATTTCCAGTTCTATCAGTCTTCAGCAGATTTAGGTTATAGATTTGCATTCTTTTGATTATTTTTAGCTTCTTAGTTTTAGAGCAATATTTCCATTTCCCTCAAAGAAACCTTTTGGATACATTCAAACACCCTTAACGACATAGATCACGCTATAGTGTACATACAGTGCTTAGCACCTCTTAAGTTTGTACGCTCCCTGGTTGATAATTAAAGTATACTCCCGGTATAGCTACCTTAATTAGGTACCCATTCCTGGAGTCCACCACTTTTTGGTGCCACTGTCGGGGAGGTGCTTAATCTATAGAGGACATCTTGAAAGAAAAAAAATTTACTTTTTTTACCATCAATGCCTCGACGACAAAGGGATAGATTTGGATGCTTTCTGCCTAACCGCCCTATGAGTAACAGTAGTTCTGATCATTCTCAATTTGAATTCCTTAACTCAGAAGACGAAGCCGATTCTAGCTACGATCCAAACCGAGATAACTTCCTTGCTATCTCTAGCTCAAACACTACTATGGCAGAAGAAGAGGATGAACCTAGAGAACTATTCACTTTTCCCATTAGTGTACCTCTTGGGGATGCCAGGATGAAGAATATCAACCCTAATAACCTGACAAACTTCCATGGCTTAACCTCAGAAGATCCTGACACATTTTTATTTGAATTTGAGGTAGTTTGTAGGTCATTTGGTTCTTGGAATAATTAATTCTTCCTACCATTTATTTATTTACATAAGATGCATTAATTAATCATTTATTGGTTAATTCTACGTAATAAATTAGGAAATTGCCATTGTGTAGACCACAAGGCAACATGGGAGGTTCAAATACATCCAAGGTGTGTACCACAAGACACCTAGTACACTTGTGCAATTTCCTTAAAATTTTTGGATAAGATTTGAGGAGAAAAGGCACCCTTATGGAGTTTTACTGCTTTTTCCCCCATAGGGAAAAGCTAGTCTACCTAGGAAACTGTTTTTTACACCAAAAAATTTCCTTAATGTATTTTCCACCCAAATTTCGTATTTGGAATTTTTTTTGTCCATATTTCACCTTCAGATCACTAATTAGAGAATTCGTGAGCTTTTGGAGTGATTTGGAAAGTAAACTTTTCACCTAGGGGGGATGCGCATATTTAGCAAGTCTGATGATTAGGAGATTCTTTTGGCATATTTAGCCATTCGATTTTCTGTTGTAATTTTATTTAATAGCATCCTATTACTTTCATAATGTCGGCTGATGTATTTTTATCATGAGAAGTTAATACATAAATCTACTCTTGTGCATAATTTTTGTGCCTTTGACTAGTTGTGTGATATTTTTCATATGAGAGAGTGTAATTTCTTGAATAGTTCTTGGATGTGATCTGATTTTCACATGGTATCAGAGCCATCAATCTATTCCTTTCATATTTTATTGTCTTGCAGGATCCAATAGTCTCAGGAAGGGTGCATTGATCAATTCACCAGGTGAATTCTATTCTCTGCAGGGCGCATTTTGGAATCCAGAAGTGTTCTAAATTAAGTCTATAAGTTTATTTCAGAGCAGAAATGGATCACACACAGTAGATCATCCTCACTCATTTCAATTACTTTGATTGGAAAGCATAGATGGAGATTCTACTGAGGAGCAAAGGGCTCTACAGGGTGACCATGGCAACTGAAGCTGAGCCAACCTCAGCAGTAGAGAAATCGAAATGGTATAATCGAAGGGATGAATCCTATGGGATGTTATGTCTCACTACATCCAGATAGATTCTATTTCATCTTGATGGCCTCACTTCACCCAATGAAGTATGGCTGAAACTTCAAGAATTGTTCGGGAAAACCGATGAATTGAGAGGCCACCAATTGGATAACGAGCTAGTCTCTTTGAGTCCACAAAATTTTGATAATCTACATGATTTTTTCTCCAAATTTAAATCTCTTGTATTGCAGCTGAAGCAATGTGGTATTGACAAGAAAGATGAGAAATTAGTTTTGGCCATGCTCTCCAAGCTTGGCCCCGACTATTCAATCTTTGTATCGACCTTCCATTCCACCCGAAAAGCAGTTAAAAATTGGAAGAGCCCAACACTTTCAGAATTCATGGAGTCTTTGACACAAGAACAAGACAATTTGGTCTTGATGGGAGCCATTAAAAATCCATCCAAAGACCACTGTCCTAATTTTGGAGATTCAAGAGGTTCGAAAGGAAAGAAGAAGGGCAATTTCAAGAAGCCCACCAGTGAGAGGAAAGACAAGCAGATTTCAAATGGAGAGACATCCAACTTCAAGAAGAATCCTAACAAGAAGAATGAGAGGACAAAGTGCAATTATTGTAGCAAGGGCGTTCATCCTGAAAGCTCTTGCATGAAGAAAACCATTGACCAATTGAATTCACTCTTGGAGAAAGCCAACATTCCTCTTCCAGAGAGCGCAAGGAGGAAGGATGGAGGACAAAATTCCGATGATAAAGAGAGAGTTCATGCATTGATGGCCAACACTTCAAAACCTTCTTCATTCATCATTGATTCTGGTGCATCAAGTCACATGGTGTCTACAAGTAAGTTTTTCACTTCACTTGACTCTTCCAGTGGTCCGAATATTGTATTGGGAGACAATTCGAAAACTTCTAGCAAAGGAAAAGGTAGCGTAGTGCTGGCACTATGATTCAGTTGTCATTGATGGTTGTAAAGAGTTGATGTATTTGTAACTTCGGAAGATATTCACTTGTCTATTGTATGTATTACACTTGTACTTTATTGCATACCCAATGGAGATGTATTATTCCTCTGATTGGAAGTGTTGTCATGTGTACTTGCAAGTATCGCAAGTTATATTGTAAGTGTCGTAACTTATACTTGATGGGTTATTAGACCACCTTGTTGGAGTTGGCCCTGTATGAGTCATGTGGGTCAAAGGGTTATTAGACCACCCTATTGGGGGTCAGCCCAGTCAGAATTATGTTATGTGGTTAAGTTAGGGCCGACCTAGTTGAGTAAAGGTCAAGTGATGTAGTGTATAAATAGAGAGTGTGTCTCTCTCATTTTACACATTCTATTGTTCACTCACTTCACATTAGTGAGAGAAGAGGAGGATGCGCACAAGTGGAGGAGGAGCATGCTGCTGTAGATATCTATCTCTTGGGTTTGATCATGGTGATCATTGTATTGATGCTTATTCTATCTCTGAGGAAGTTGCGGGGTTTTTCACCTTCTTGGTTTTTCCCGGCGAAATGTTTTGTGTCTCTTGTCTCTTGTCTCTTATACTTGATATGATGTACATGTTGTTCTTTCAGTTAAGATCCTAGATCAAAATGTATTAAGTTTTGAAAAACTAACAGAAAGCAGACAAGGTAGGTGACTCAGAGCATACCAAATTCAGTTTACTAAAGCTGCGACTGAGTTTGAAATACAAGAAAAGAATGTTGTTAGACAAGCTGCAACTCAAACAGCTACAACTCAGACAACTGTGACTCAGACAAGTTGTGACTCAGACGGCTACGACTCAGACGGCTGCGACTCAGACGGCCGTGACTTAGACAGCTGAGACTCAGATGGCCGTGACTCAGACAGCCGCAACTCAGATGGCTGAGACTCAGAAGGCCATGACTCAGACAGCCGCGACTCAAACAAGATGCGACTCACAAAATTTTATTTATTTATTAATTAGTCAGTTACAGGGTGTAAGTTCTGGAAGTCAAAGAGACAGTTCAATTTTCGAATTGGGAGTTAAAGAGACATTTTTAGTTTTAGAATTGGAATATCTGGAAGTTAAAGAGACCGAGGCATATAACTTCATCATCTATAAAAAATAATTGATGAGAAAAAAATCAGTGTGAGAATTGAGAGGATGAAGATGAGTGGTTGTTGATGAAGCTGTGATTCGAAGAAAATAGTTCAGAACAAAAATGTATGGCTCAATTTAATGAAGAACAGAATGCCCAGAAACTCAAGCTGTAGCAGCACATAACAAAAATGAAAAGGTTATGTACTGATATATTTGAACCAGTGTGATATAATTGACTGAAAAATTCTTAACAATTCAGAAGAAAAATGTGTGCCTTGATTTAATGAAAAATAGAATGCCCAGAAACCCAAGTTGTAGCAGCACAGAACAAAAATGAAAAGAGTATGTGTTGATATATCTGAACCAGTGTGATATAATCGACTGAAAAATTCTTACATAGGGTGGAAGGGAGGTGTTAGGGAGGATTGATTTCCTCTGTAAATCAGGTTGATGCCTGACTATTGGGAGTGGGTGCTAGAAAAACATGAGAGTTGGTTCTCTCAACAAGTTGCAGCTTGTTAAATAGAGGTTGTAGCCTCATCTTGAGTTGGTGCTCAAAGATAATTGATGTACAGGAGTTAAAGACTGCTTATCATTTTAAGAAGAAGAGGTTTTTCCCTTTATGGGTTTCCTCATGAATATCTGTATCTGTCTACATCATATGTGTGAATGATGATTACTAGTTCTTTGCTTCTCTTATTCATTATCTTGACAATCATTTTGTGAATGCTACTAAAATTTTAAAAGAAAATATAAACTGACTATTTTTGTTATAATTACAATTGATTCAGCCCCCCCTCTCAGTTGTAACAATTGGTATCAGAGCAGGTTCCTTTTATTTAAAGGTAGATTTGTGAGCTTGAAACATGACTAGTCATGATGGAAATTCAATCAATAAGGCTCCTCTGTTTGATGGGAAAAAAATTGCTTTCTGGAAGGTTAGAATGAGAACCTATCTTATGTCCTTAGGTGTTGATGTATGGGATGTAGTTGAAACTGGATATGTAAATCCCATTGTACTAGCCACCAAAGATGACAAACTGGAATTTACCTTTAATGCAAAAGCAATGAATGCTATTCTCAGTGGTATTGCAGAAGCTGAATTTGTAAAAGTTATGCATCTTGAATCTGCCAAAGGAATGTGGGACAAACTTATAAGTATTTATGAAGGGAATGAGAAAGTAAAAGATGCCAAACTACAGACATACAGGTTGAAATTTGAACAACTAAAGATGAATGAGGATGAGAATGTTAGTAAATATTTCCTAAGTGTTGAAGAGCTTGTGAATGCTATGAAGGGCCTCAGTGAAACAATTGAAGAATAATTTTTAGTTCATAAAATTTTAAGATCTTTGCCTGATAAATTTAACCCCAAAGTTTAAGCAATAGAAGAGTTAAATGATCTTAAAACTCTGGGCATTGATCAACTCCTAGGAACTCTAACTGCTTATGAAATAAGGATTAGTACAGACAAACTTATCACTAGAGAAGCATCCTTTAAAGCAGATAAGAATATTGATTATGGAATAGATGAGATTGAGGCAAAATTTGTAAGAAGATTGAAGAAAGGATCAGGTAAATATAGAGACAAGATGCCCTTTAAATTTTTTAACTATGGTAAGATAGGTCATTTTGCCTCTAAATGTCCTCACAAGAAAAAAGTTCAGAATTATGATGATGAAGAGAAATACAGTAAAAAGAAAAGTTTGTGTGCAAATGATGATGACTCAGAGGATATAGATAGCAATTCATCTTGTGAAGATAGAATGAATGATTTTATGCTTATGGCCATAGAATATCTTAATGATGAAGAAGCTATGATTGACATGGAAGTTGAATTAATCAACGCTTTAGAAGAGATTGATAGACTCAGACTTAAGAAGAGAAAACAAAAACATTTGTTGATGCTGCTTGAAAAAAATGGTAAAGGAACAAGTGAAGATTTTGTGCTGTTAAAATTAGAATTAGAAGAAGAAAAGAAAATAGAAGACACTCTAAAACAACAATTAGCAGAAAAAAATTTAAGATGTGAAGCTCTGGAAGAAGAAGTAGTAAAATCTAGAAAAGATTTGGAGAAATTTCAAGCTTTGTACCACCAAAATTTGTCAAGTATCAAAGCCTTAGAAGAAATGAATAACATCCTGAGTAAACAAAGATCTCCATTGATAAAGACTGGCCTAGGTTATGAAATTGGGTCAAGTAGCAGACTGTCAGATGATGATAATACCTTGCTAACCAAAATTAATAAACATAAGTTGAGATCTGATCAGGAACATATCCAACAAGAGACAAAGCAATCAATCCCTGAAAGAAGACCAATATCCAGGTACCAAATTTTTTTCTATGGTTATTGCTATTATTGTTCTAACTTTGGTCATAAAATTGCAAATTGTGGAATTAAATTTAGAAGTATGCAACTACAGAAGTCAAAGAGTTGGATGCTACAAAACAGAGTTGGACAGTCAGTGAGGAAACAAGGATATCACGCAATTCAGTCCACAACTAAAAGAAGAACCGATTATCAACATATCAACTCTTTTGATCTATTAAATAATGAGCCAAAGTGCTTTGTTTGTCATAATTTTTGATACAAAGCTACAGACTGTCATTTAAGGAAGTACAAAACAAATCTGAGAATAAATTATACATTTGAAAAGAATAAGGTGATAAAAATAATTTTTTGTCTCTAAATGAAAGCAAATCAAGAAATGTGACCTTTGGAAACGATGCTCTAGGAAAAATCGAAGGAAAAGGGATGGCAAGCTTGAATAATGGCAGAGGAAAGGCTCAAGATGTGTTGTTTGTACATGGTTTAAAACATAACCTCCTTAGTGTCATTCAGGTCTGTGACAAAGGGTGTGAAGTAGTTTTTAATTTGAAAGGTTGCAAGATAAAATCTGTACCCTCGGGACAATTGATTGCAAAAGGCATAAGGACAGAAAATAATGTTTATGTTTTGAATGAAGAAAAGGAAGAATGTCATCTAAGCAAGTATGATGAGAGTTGGTTGTGGCATAAGAGACTTGGACATTTGAATTTTGATCATATAATCAAACTTAGTAACAATAGGGCTGTAAAGGATCTTCCAAAGATATCAAAGCCATATGATTCAGTGTGTAAGTCATGTCAAATGGGAAAGCTGACCCGCACTCAGTTTAAATCAAAAGGTTTTACATCAACAAATGAGCCCTTCAGTTAGTACATATGGATTTATGTGGACCATCCAGGAAGAAAGGTACAGGAAAAGAAAACTATTTCATGTCGGTTATTGATGATTATTCTAGACTCACGTGGGTTTCTTTTCTGAGAGAAAAATCTGAAGCATTTGAAAAATTCAAAGTGTTTAAGGCTTTGACTGAGAATCAAATAGGAAAAATATTGAAGGCAGTAAGATCTGATAGAGGAGGAGAATTTAGTTCAGGAGATTTTAAAGAATTATGTGATAAACATGGGATCAAAAGGGAATATACTATTCTAGGGAATCCATAGCAAAATGGAGTAGTGGAAAGACAGAATAGATCAGTTCAGCAAATGGCAAGATCAATGATGAATGAAATTTTTTTTTCTTAGATTTATTGGGTAGAAGCAATTCATACAACTGTCCATATTCTTAACAAAGCGCATCTAAGACCAAACAGTGATAAGACTCCTTATGAACTTTGGTTTGGGAGACCTGCTACTATTAAAAATTTCAAAATCTTTGGAAGTAAATGCTATATTAAAAATAATATGATGATCGAGCTGATGAAGGTATCTTTTTGGGATATGCAACAAACAACAAAGGATATAGATGTTATAATAAAAGATTTCATAAATTAGTTGATTGTATTGACATTAAAATTGATGAAGAAATCTCAGTTAAAAATGATCAGATAAGCAGTATTGAACTAGATGCAGAGGATACAATTGAAATTGAAGACGAAGAGGTCCAAGAATCATAAAGAGAAGACCTTGAGTCAGATGATGGAGATGCAAATATTCAGGCAGTTTCAAATCAACAAACAGAAACAAAATCACCTTCCAGAATTGTTAAAAAGAATCATCCTGATAGTCAGATAATTGTTGACAAGAATAAAGGAGTTCAGATAAGAAGAAAATTGATTGAAGCTTCAGATCAATCACATATTGCTTTTCTATCTATGGTTGAACCCAAGAACTTTGATGAAGCTATTAAAGATGAAGATTGGATTAAAGCCATGAATGAAGAACTTAATCAATTGAGAAGAATAATACTTGGGAACTTGTTCCTATACCTACAGATAAGAATTTAATAGGCTCTAAATGGGTGTTTAAAAATAAGATGAATGAACAAAGACAGGTTGTGAGGAATAAATCCAGATTGGTCTGTAAAGGGTATGCACAAATTGAGGGTCAGGATTTTGATGAAACCTTTGCACCAATGGCAAGATTATAAGCCATTAGAATGTTTCTTGCATATGCTAGCCACAAAAACTTCAAAGTGTATCAGATGGATGTTAAATCAACATTTCTTAATGGAAATCTGGAAGAAGAAGTCTATATGGAGCAACCTGAAGGATTTCAACTGACAGATAATCCTGACTATGTTTGCAAACTGAAGAAGGGACTATATGGATTGAAACAAGCACCAAGAGCCTGGTATTATAGATTGGATAAGTATCTATTGGACAAAGGTTTCAAGAAAGGTACCGTTGACAGTAATTTGTAGATCAAGGTTGAAGGTGTTGATTTATTAGTTGTTTTGGTCTATGTGGATGACATTATTTTTGGATGTACTAATGATTCTTCTGTTTAGTGGTTTTCTAATGCCATGCAATCTGAGTTTGAGATGTCAATGATAGGAGAATTGTCATTCTTTCTTGGTCTTCAAATCAATCAGAGTTCTGAAGGTTTATTTCTCTCCCAAGAGAGGTACTTGAAGGAGATGTTGAAGAGATTTCATATGGAAGATTATTCACCTGTCAACACACCCATGGTTGTTGGATGCAAGCTCAGCAAGGATGATGTATCACCAGATGTTGATCAAAGAACATATCGGTCAATGGTAGGTAGCCTGTTGTACATCACATCATCTCGTTCGGATATAATGCACACTGTTGGTATGGTAGGTAGATTTTAGTCTGCTCCTAAGAAAAGCCATTTAGTATTTGTTAAGAGGATATTCAAATATTTGAAAGGCACAGTGACTTATGGTCTTTGGTATCCTAGAAATCATAACTTTTAGTTAACATCATATTCAGATGCTGACTAGGAAAACTGTTTGGATGAAATAAAGAGCACAAGTGGAGGTGCATTCTTCTTAGGTGATTCACTAGTAGCATGGCTAAGTAAGAAGCAAGGATCTATAGCTTTGTCTACCACAAATGCTGAATACATTGCTGCAGCCACATGTTGTACACAGGTTATATGGATGATTCAAACTCTTGCAGATCTAAAAGTAACATATGTTGAATCTATTCCTCTTCATTGTGATAACACAAGTGCCATTAGTGTCTCCAAGAACCCTGTTCTTCATTCCAAGACCAAACACATTCCAATCAAGTATCATTTTTTAAGGGAGCAGGTTACAAACAGAGTTGTCCAATTACATTTCATTCCTTCTAAAGAAAAGATTGCTGATATCTTTACTAAACCCTTATCCAAAATCCAGTTTGAATATCTACGCCAGAAGTTGGGTGTCATATCTTGTTCCAACTAACTTGTTCACTTTGGCAGGGGGAGTTTGTGCTTATTGCATATCTAATGTAATTCTGAGATGGTTCCAGAATGTTTTCTTTGCTGGTTTCTAAGTTCATCTTGATAGGTGGAGATGTATTGTCATGTTTTCTTTGACATTGATGTCAAAGGGGGAGAAGTTCAAGTAGTTGCAGATGACAAGCAGTCAGTGATTACACTTGCAGCATCATAAATTTTAGGTTTCCATCAATGCCAAATCGGGAGATTGTTGGAACTATGATTCAGTTGTCATTGATGGTTGGAAAGAAGACAAGGCAGGTGAATCAGACCATACCAACTTCAGTTTACTAAAGCTACGATTGAGTTTGAAATACAAGAAAAGAGTGTTGTTAGACAAGCTGCAACTCAGACAACTGCAACTCATACAGCTGTGGCTCAGACAAGTTATGACTCAGACGGCTGCGAATCAGACGGCTGTGACTCAGACGGTTGCGACTCAGACGGCTGAGACTCAGACGGCCGTGACTCAGACAGTCGCGACTCAGACAAGCTGCGACTCACAAAATTTTATTTATTTATTAATTAGTCAGTTACAACGTGCAAGTTCTGGAAGTCAAAGAGACAGTTCAATTTTCGAATTGGGAGTTAAAGAGACAGTTTCAGTTTTAGAATTGAAATATATGGAAGTTAAAGAGACCGAGGCATATAAATTCAGCATCTATAAAAAACAATTGATGAGAACAAAATCAATGTGAGAATTGAGAGGATGAAGAGGAGTGGTTGTTGATAAAGCTGTGATTCGAAGAAAACAGTTCAGAACAAAAATGTATGGCTCGATTTAATGAAGAACAGAATGCCCAGAAAGTCAAGCTGTAGCAGCACAAAACAAAAATGAAAAGGGTATGTACTGATATATCTGAACTAGTGTGATATAATTGGCTGAAAAATTCTTAACAATTCAAAAGAAAAATGTGTGGCTCGATTTAATGAAAAATAGAATGCCCAGAAACCCAAGTTGTAGCAGTACAAAACAAAAATGAAAAGAGTATGTACTGATATATCTGAATCAGTGTGATATAATCGACTGAAAAATTCTTACATAGGGTGGAAGGGAGGTTCTAGGGAGGATTGATTTCCTCTGGAAATCAGGTTGATGCCTGAATATTGGGAGTGGGTGCTAGAAAAACATGAGAGTTGATGCTCTCAACAAGTTGCATCTTGTTAAATAGAGGTTGTAGCCTCATCTTGAGTTGGTGCTCAAAGATAATTGATGTACAAGAGTTAAAGGCTGCTTATCATTCTAAGAAGAAGAGGTTTTTCCCTTTATGAGTTTCCTCATGAATATCTGTATCTGTGTACATCATATGTGTGAATGATGATTACTAGTTCTTTGCTTATCTTATCCATTATCTTGACAATCATTTTGTGAATGCTACTAAAATTTTAAAAGAAAAGATAAACTGATTATTGTTGTTATAATTACAACTGATTCACCCCCCCCCTCTCAATTGTAACACGTAGATCTCGAGTTTGGGTCATTTAATAATGTTTTATATGTCCCTGGACTTGCTGTAAACCTACTGTCAGTCTATCTGATGACCCATACAGGGCTTCCCAAGAGAGTAACCTTTACCCCCAATGATGTTGAGATAGCAGAAATTTCAACAGGAAAAATTATTGCATTTGGTACTGCTGATCATTGTTCTAGAATTTACAAGTTTTCTCATTTTGTGCCAAACCCCTCACCTTATGCTCTGTTAACCCATTCCAATGAGTCCAGCAAGCTATGGCATGAAATATTTGGCCACCTAAACTACAAATACCTTTCCCAACTTCATGAGAAAGAGATGGTTATAGGGCTTCCTAATATCAAATTTTCCAAAGGTGTCTATGAATCTTGCATCCTAGGAAAACACCCTGAGCATAAGTATGGGAGATCCATCAGTGAGATCAGTGAAAGTATGCTTCTGATCTATTAAAGAAGTTTAAGATGGCTGATTGCAAGCCTTCTAAGACTCCATTCCTTTCTGGAGTTAGACTAGAAGATGCAGAATCTACACCTTTGTTTGACAACACTTTATACAGACAGTTGATTGGCAGCTTGCTCTACTTGACACACACTCGACCAGATCTTGCTTATGTTGTGAGTGTGGCATCAAGATACATGGAGCAGCCACATGGGATACATTGGAGGGCTGCAAAAATAATCCTTCATTATGTGCAGGGCACAAAGAGTGATGGGATTCACTATGCTGCAGATTCGAGCCTAGATCTCTTGGGCTTCACAGATTCAGATTGGGTTGGTGATAGCCTTGACAGGAATTCCACATCAGGATTTGTATTCATGCTTGGAGGTGGCCCTGTTTGCTGGTCCAGCATGAAATGAAATGCCATAGCACTATATTCAGCGGAGGTAGAGTATAGAGGAGCAGTGAATGCTGCTACACCGTGTGTTTGGTTGCAGGGGATTTTGTCTGAGTTTCAGATTTCTTTCACTACTTACATTGTCATTTATTGTGAAAACCAGAGTGCCATTAGAGTTTCATGTGATCCAGTACAGAGGCAGAGGACCAAGCACATAGAAATTCATATGCACTACATTAGAGGCCTAGTGCATGACCAGATCATAGATTTGCAGTATTGCCCCACAGGTGAGCAAACTGCAGATATCTTCACCAAGGCTTTCACAGAGAAGACATTCAACTATCTTAGATCACTGCTTGGGATGGTCGAACATGTGGTAGAGTGAAGGGTTGATCAACAACCTTTCAATTTTGATACGTCCATGTTTTGAGGGGAGTTTTTTCCCATGAGGTTTTCCTTCTATCCTTGTTTTTTGTGGACCGACAGTATTGTACAGGGTGACCAAGTCTTGTTACTGGGTCCTTAGTATTTCATTTTCTGATATTTAGATCATTTAAGTCAGAATTAAGAGGGGGTGTTGGAATAATTAAGTCTTCCTACCATTTATTTATTTACATAAGATGCATTAATTAATCATTTATTGGTTAATTCTATGCAATAAATTAGGAAATTGTCATTGTGTGGACCACAAGGAAACATGGGAGGCTCAAATACATCCAAGGTGTGGAACACAAGCCACCTAGGCCACTTGTGCGCTTTCCTTAAAGTTTATGGATAAGATTTGAGGAGAAAAGGTGCCCTTCTGGATTTTTACTGTTTTTCCCCCATAAGGAAAAGCTAGTCTACCTAGGAAACTGTTTTTTACACCAAAAACTTTCCTTAATGTACTTTCCACCCAAATTTCATATTTGGCATTTTTTTTGTCCACATTTCACCTTCAACTCACTAATTAGAGAATTCGTGAGCTTTTGGAGTGATTTGGATTAAAGTCAACTTGCCACCTAGGGGTGATGGGCATATTTAGCAAGTCTAATGATTAGGAGATTCTTTTGGCATCTTTATCCATTCAATTTTCTATTGTAATGTTATTTAATAGCAGCCTATTAATTTCATAAGGTTGGTTGATGTATTTTTATCATGAGAAGTTAATACAAAAATCTACTCTTGTGCATAATTTGGGTGCCTTTGACTAGTTGTGTGAGATTTTTCATATGAGAGAGTGTAATTTCTTGAATTGTTCTTGGATGTGATCTTATTTTCACATTGGTTACACTACTGATGCACAAAAACAGAGACTCTTTCCTTCTACATTAAAAGATATATCACTCAGATGGTTTATGATCCTAGAAGGAAACAACATTTTCACCTGGGACCAAATGAAACAATCCTTCTTAGAAAAATATAGGGACTACTGTAAGGAAAAAGATACAAGAGATGAAATATTTAGAATGCAACAAGGAGAAAAAGAATCCCTAGAATACTACGCACAACGCTTTCAGCTCAGTTACAAACGAGCTAGTCACTGTACCTTAGATCAAGATTCACTGAAACTTGTCCTTCTTAGAGGAATCAAAGAAGAAAATCTAGAAGTATTGAACCTTCTAGGAGATGGGGATATATTCCAGAAAACCTTTGACCAAATCCTACAAATATTCAAGAACTATTCTAGATACAGAAAAGGTAAAAGTGTGACAAGCGATTTACATCCATTTACTGGAGGATCGTCATCTTTAGGACCAAACCTCACAAAGTCTAGTTTAGGTAACCTTCTTGATGATATGAAAATTGATATCCTTCAATCCCTAGCAATGCAACTTGATGCACTCCAAATAAAGAAGAAACAGGATGAGATAAACCAAGCACTGGCAGTATTTTTCCCACACTGTAGAAAGAAACATGAAAAAGAACAGTGCACATTGAACACCATAGAAATATCTGCCCTCTGCATTGATGATCACTCCACTGATAAATGCCCTCTGTTGCCATCATTCAAAGCTGCCATTCAGGATCCCACAACTAAAGGTACAATAGAACAACTCTGTTTTGTTAATCAAAGAAGAAACAATTTTGTTAGGCCCTTCCAACCCAACAACCAAGCATACTTTAATCAGGGAAGTAATCCAAAAAATTGGAACCCCTCAACACCAACCTCATGGTCTCAACCAAATCCAAACCAATGGCAGCAAATCCAAGCACCATATCAATAGCCATATTACACACAGTCTTACTCTCCATATCCCCCACCTTTTTCTCAACCACCAACAATATAAGGAAATCCATATCCATACTCAGCAAACTGGAGAGATCCATTACAATAGCCACTCATCATGATGCCCCCACAGAACCAACCACATCCTAGACCACCTCCAATTCCTACCCAACCAATTCCAAACCCAAACAACAACAGAGCAGGACAACAACAAAACTATAACACTGAAATAATGCAATTCCCTACTTATGTCGTGGATACACTGGAAATAAATGAAATCAATCTCAGTTTTGGGAAAACATTACAAAACACACACACACAGAATAATCAAGGAGATGTCGATCACGAAAAAATAACACAACCCAAAATTCAGCAGCCAGCCGAGACAAACCCTCAGGAAGAAGAAATTCAGCCCCACATACCAAATAGAAACCCGCCATTCCTTGAAAAACTCATTCGAAACACCAAAGAGGAGGAGGAGAATGCTATCCTCAACGAATTGAAGCATTTGAACATTCAAATCCCCATTTTACAAGCCATAAGAGATGTGCCAATCTGTAATAAGTTTATTAAAGAAAATTGCTTAAAAAGACCTGGTAGAAAAAGACGTGACCCACCAACTATAAACGTAGTAGGCCAATTAGCAGATTTAATGTTGGGTGTCATTGTCAACCCCAAATACCTTGACCCAGGCAGTCTAGTAGTCAACGTAACCATTAACAACAGACATATTGCAAGCAACCTAATTGATTTAGGGGATGTAATCAACGTAATGACAAAGGACACAATGACAGCCCTAGGACTCCAATCGATTATCATACCAACAAGTACCGTACTACAGCTTGCTGACACATCAACTGTAAAACTTGAAGGAATGCTCGAAGACATCATTATCAACATAGAATCCTGGGAGTACCCAGATTGCTTCATAGTTATAGAAGTAAAAAGTAAGCTCAGTGGGTACCCAATAATACTAGGGAGACCTTGGCTAGCAACAACAGATGCCTATATAGGCTGCAGATCTAGCAACATGACAATCACCAGTGGGAAAGCTAGAAAGAAAATCACAATTTATCCTCTAGCGAGAAAGTCTAAAGACATAGAATATCAGAACTGGATAGATGATTATAATGATATAACCGACCAAAACATACAACCTATTCTTACCATCGAATCTTCCTTATCACTAAAAGCCATTGATGAAGACAGTCATTTAGATAGATTTATTCAGAATGCATCTTCTAATCATGATATTCTTGAATATTTTTTCTAAACAGATCAGAAACAGGAAGAGAAAGAATCACCCCAAAACACTGACAGAATGTGGGCAGAAGTGCTCACACTTGAACAACATTCAATGCAGATCAAAATAGTTGAGATCATGCCTGGAAATACAATTGATATTAACTCCAATTTGGAGCCAGAACAAGAACATCAATTAATGAAGGTAAGAAGAAAAAGAAAAAAAAGAAAAAAAAAAAGAGCTTTTGCATGGACATACACCGACATAGTTAAGCTGGAGTTACAAAAGTTGTTAGATGCAGGGTTCATATACCCAATCTCAGATAGTGAATGGGTCTCACCATTGGTTATAGTTCCTAAGAAAGGAGGGAAGTGGAGGATCTGTGTGGATTACAGAGAGCTCAATAAGGAAACTAAGAGAGATCACTTCCCTTTACCATTCATTGACCAAGTATTAGACACCCTAGATGGAAACAAATTCTTCTCATTTTTGGATGGATTCAGTGGAAACAACCATATCCTAATCCACCCTGCTGATCAGGATAAAATGAAATTTACATGCCCATGGGGCACTTATGCATACAGAGTACTACCATTTGGACTTTGTAATGCCCCAACAACATTTCAAAAGGCCATTTTAAGCATATTCTCTGATTTTATTAATGATCAAATGGAAGTCTACAGGGATGACTTCACACCCTATGGCCAACATTTTGACCAGGCATTAAAGCATCTAGAATTAGTCTTGAAAAAATGCATCGAGATGAGCTTATGTATGAGCAATGATAAATGCTGAATGCTGATGGAAGAAGGCATCGTTCTTGGACACCATATCTCACAGAGAGCAATTGAAGTTGATCAAGCAAAAGTCACAGTCATTAGGACACTACCACCACCTGTTAAACAAAGGGATGTGAAAAGTTTTCTTGGGAAAACAGGCAAATACAGAAGATTTATCAAAAGCTATAACAAAATTGCTGCACCGATGTTTGCTCTTCTCACTAAAGATACAGAATTCATCTGGACAAAGCATTGTATGTCAACATTTGAAAACCTCAAAGAGAAGACAATCACAGCCCCAGTACTCCAGGGACCCATATGGACAATACCATTCCACATACATTTAGATGCTTCAGACAAGGCCATTGGATCATTCCCTGGGCAAGAAGAATAAAAGAGACCGTATGCCATATAATACATTAGCAAAAACTTAGCAGGAGCAGAACTCAATTATACAGTCACAGAAAAGCATTTTTTGGCTGTCATACATGCCATAAACAAATTCAGGAACTACATAACTGGATACCAAGTTTTTTTCCACACTAACCATTCAACAATCAGGTATCTTATGAATAAACCTAATACAAGTGCTCGAATAATTAGATGGCTACTCCTCTTGCAAGAATTTGACATAGCAATCCTGGATAAGCCAGGAAAACACAATGTAGTAGCTGATTTTCTGTCTAGACTCACCCATGGACAAGACAAAGAATTGGTAAATGATAACTTCCCTGATGAGCACCTTTTTACAATCTCAACAAAAAGCCCATGGTTTGCTGCCATAACAAACTACTTAGTGTCTGGTAAATTTCCACAACATTACAGCTACCAAGAGAAGTGCAGAGTCATAAGGCAAAGTGCCACTTACACATGGATAGAAGGAATGCTTTTCAAAAAAGGGCCAGACCAAATATTGAGAAGATGCATAAGAGAAGATGAAGTCCATGAAATACTGCATGCCACTCACAATGAGCCATGTGGAGGATATTATGCTGCAAAAAGAACATCCTATAAAATATTGCAAACTGGATATTATTGGCCAGCACTCCACAAGGACTCCTATGAATATGTTTCCACATTGTGATGACTGTCAACGAATGGAGAAGCCTACACAAAGAGAAGAAATGCCTCTCCATCCCCAAATCTCTTTGGAAGCATTTGAGAAATGGGGATTTGATTTTTTTGGTCCATTCAATCCCCAATCAAATAAAAAAATCTATATTCTAGTATGCACTGACTACCTTACAAAGTGGGCAGAAGTGGCAGCACTTCCAGTAGCAAATGAAACAAATGTGGCAAATTTTTTTACAAAACAAATCTTCCATAGATTTGGAGTCCCAAGCGAGTTAGTTTCTGACCAAGGTACATAGTTTACATCCAACCTTATAGAGGACTTGCTTCGAAGAAACAATGTTAAACACCGAAGGTCCTCCTCCTAGCACCCTCAAGCTAATGGTCAAGCTGAGGTGACAAACAGAGAGTTATAAAGAATCTTAACAAAGACAGTAAAACTACACAAAAGAGATTGGGCAGACAGATTGAGCGAAACAGTTTGGGCTTATAACACAACATGGAAGACAACAACAGGCTTTACCCCATATGAGATGGTTTATGGAAAGAAAATAATGTTGCCCATTAAATTTGAAATCAAAACATTGAGAATTGCAGCCAAGTTAAATATGAAACTTTCAGACATCCAAGAGGAATGCATGCTACAACTGAATCAACTGGATGAGCAACGCCAACAAGCACTTAGCCACACTGAAATCATCCATCAACAAAGGAATAAATGGCATGACAAAAACATCAAGTAGAAAAAATTCAAAGAAGGTGACTGGGCACTACTATATGACTCCAGGTAAAGAAGAACAAAAAAAAAGAAAAAAGAAAAAAGAGAAAAAAAGAGAAAAAGAGAAAAAGAAAAAAAAAAGAGAAAAAGAAAAAAAAAGAAAATAAAAGAGAAAATAAAAAAATCCACTCAGGATTATATCAAAACAAAAATTGATGGACTCGATCCATACCTATGAAGAACCAGCAAGCAAATTTCAAGCGATCCAACAAATTTCAGGAGCAAAGAAATCAAGAGAGCCAACAAAAGAATAACAATCAAATTTCAAGTGAGCTAACAAAATTTGATTGAGAGAGCCAACAAGCAAATTTCAGCAACTTCAATCAAGCGAGCCAGCAAAAAATTTCAAGAGAGCCAGAACAGCAGAAAAAAATCTAGCACTACAAAAATCAAATCAACCAAGTTCGGAGAACTAGTACAACGCAACGCTGAATACAATCAAAAGTCAAATCAAACAAACTTGCACAAAAATTCAAGCAAGCGAATGAAACAAATTTAAAGAGAACCGGCAGAAAGAAATCATTAAGGCATAACTACTGACATGACCAAAATAACTACAGACGCAGATGAAATCTACTACGGAATCCTGCACCCATAAAATCAAGCCCACATCATACACTCAGGTACGCTAGCATAACAGGTAATCGCTGAACTCTTTGTTTTATTTTCGAATCAAATCATTTTCCCCACAAAACGGTTATTTTTCAAAGCTAAGGACAGATTTTAAGATATTTCGGTGACACAGTTCAGAGTAACCTTGTTATAGGTCAAATCTGCACTTCTCCATCCATGATCACATTGTTCTGTCGATCACACAAAAGGATAGCATGGATTGAAGAGCTAGGATTGACCTAGATGACTTATGGACTGGAACTACCCTCTTTAGCTGAGAAATTCCCTGTTTCTCCTGATGTTTTGACATGTGCGCTACTCTCTGGGCAGTAAACCAATGCACATATGGGAAATTCCCTACTTTACTTATGGGAAACCAGTGCACACCTTGGAAAAGTTGCAAACGCTTGTTGTAAAATAGTGAAGTTGCATATTGTGTGCTACTATGCCTTGAGAAACTTGCGCACATCTTAAGATGAAATCAAAAAATATATTAAGATTACGAATTGGGATT
This sequence comes from Larix kaempferi, assembly GCA_027924585.1. Taxonomy (NCBI): domain Eukaryota; kingdom Viridiplantae; phylum Streptophyta; class Pinopsida; order Pinales; family Pinaceae; genus Larix; species Larix kaempferi. The sequence continues at coordinate 5,066,501 of BSBM01001024.1, read as the reverse complement.
AGTTGAAGTTGGTTCTGGAACTTCCCCAACCTCCCAATTCAACCACCTCTCGAATCCAACTGCCTACCTTGTCCCATAAATACAAGAAGGATCCATGAGAGAGGAACCTAGAAAGAATGCATTAAGAGTTGTTACACTAGAGGAAAGTTGCAAGTCAATGTGAAGAGAAGGAGCCCAGGAATTGGTTGCAGAAACATCTTGAAAGTTCAAGTATATTGTATTGATTCATGTTTCTTTGACAATAAAAAGGTCGTAATACCCTTCCTGTCCCGAATCGAATGTCTACTAGATTGCATGTTCATTTGGATTAGTATCTGAATATTGTTTGATGTTTGTTTGTTTTAAATATCCATCATATTTATATATAGTCAATATACGCTGAGGAAGGTATATTTTGTGTTGCAGGTTCATCAAGCGGGAGATCAAGTGAAAGCTAGGACCAGCCGTTGGTTAAAGGTATGTATTTCAATATCCCAATCTCTTTCATTTGTAAGAACTAGTTGCAATGCAATGAATGTATTTACCTGTCAACCCCGCCCAAGTTGGTAGTTTCTCTCCTCAATATAAGGTTAAAATCCGGAACAACAAACCTCACTGAATCATGATTACCTACCTTAGACATGCTAGAGAATGACAACCTCCGCATCTAGCTACTCTATCCCCTGATGATAAAAGAAGCAATGCAATGTACAATGATGGAAAGGAATGCAGTGGGAAATAATGAAAAGGAATGCATAAGTCAACAAATATGATGCACAATCATCAAGATAAGTGCGTAAAAATAGCTAAATAAGGCATCAGAATATACAAGAGGACCCAATTTGGCAATGCAAGCTGCTCGGGAAGAAAGAAAATTGGAAGTTCGTATCGCCACTCAGCCAGCAAGCTGCTCACAAGCCTGTGATCAATCCCAACCAGACGGGTAAGTCGTCCACCACTCAGAACTTTGTGGTTTGTTGATTATATTAACAAATTCAAAAATGACAAAGGGGTTCAAGAAGAGTGAGCTGGAGGACCACACACCTATCTATGAAAACCCACAGGTGTTGTCCATCCTCCGTGCAGCGAGATGGATGCCCTTTATCTCGGGACTAAGAGGATCCAATACTGAAGTAGCCTTAGAATTTGACCAGAACCTGAAACACATAAAGGATGAACAATATGTCGCCTAGATAAGGGGACTACACATCAGGCTCGACGAGGAAGCAATTGTGAAGTATACAGGACTGTCCATGGGGCTACATTGGGGCAGAGATGACATGGAAGCTAACCTGAGGGAGAAAGTAGCTTTCTTCGGACAGAGGGAAGGCTATGAAGAATACAATAACGAAGTCAAAATAATCACCATGCCTACGCCTTGGGATGAGATAGCTTATGTTGTCCTGAGATATATAATGTGCATAGGGAGACTTAGTTATATCCCGATCTTCCACTTCAAAATTTTGGAGCTTCTAAGATATAGGGGCCATATTACATCAAATAATAATATCAGCATTCCTTACTACCTTCTTCAGTCTCTTGGAGAAATGAGCAAAAAGGTAGTGCAAGGGAAGGAAGATGCACTGGATCACCATGGACTGATCAAGTTAATAATTTGTGAAGAATTGATGGTGCAAATTCCAGATCTCTCGTGGGAGGAATTTGTGTTGGTCTTAGCCCAAGATGTGCAAATAATGAGAGGCATGCCTAATCCAGGCATACCTCTAGCCTCTAGATCAAAAGAAAAATCCACCTCGACGTCGGGAGCTAAGTGCAAAATTGACCTGGATAGCGACAATGAGGTTATGGTCAACACCCTAATCAGAATAAAGCATTCCAAGGATGCCTCTCTCCCAAAAGACATAGGGGTTTCTGCCAACAGGAAAGGGTCAAAAGGACAGAGTAGAAGGTTGGAAAAAAACAAGCATACAAAGAAGGTATAAAAAGAGCCTAGCCCCATAATTCAAGACTTATATGATGATGACGATTTCGGGGTAGAACAAGATGACCCTTATACACCTGTAGAAGAGGATGCCTTCCAGTGGAACCCTACTGATGAAAATGTAAACATTGGAAGCAACAAACAGCTGATTGAGGCATTGGTTGAAATAGCAAAAGTTAGGGAGGAGCTGGCCACCTTAAAAATTGAAGCAAGGATCCAAGGAATACAACCAACTTCACCAGCATCCCCACCATTTGTACATGAAAAGACCCAAATTTTAAAGATGCAGCACGCGGGAGAATTAAAGTTGGTGGAGCAACAAAACTTAGCATTAAAAGAGAATATGGTTCAAGCCCAGGAAGAGTTGGCTCAGAGAGACCAGAGGATCCAAAAATTGGAAGATACCTTGACCACCACTGCCAAAATCTATGATGATATATTGGGACTCAGACCACCATCCATGATCTACACGGTTTACTTAAGGGAGAAGTGGGGAAAGTTCCAGTTACAGAGGCTAAAGAAAGGCCTACCTATAGAATTAAACACTCTAAAGGAGTTCGTAGACACTTCTATGAGCTGCACAGAATTGGAGAAAGATCAGTTATGCAAATTTTTCTTGCATAACTTCGTGGTACTGAGCTCACCCAACTAGTCACCGAATCCCTACATGGGCGACTTCCAGTTAAGAGCACTATGCTCCTGGATGAACCATGAGATAGAGAGAGAAAAAGATGATCATCTCTACCTTGTAGAGGAGTGGAAAAACCTGCTATGGATCAGGGATAAGGCAACTCATCCTGAAAAAGTAATTCAGGACCACCGTGCTATCACCACATACGAGGATTTAATTCCTATCCTTCTTGAAAAACAACAGGAGGCAGTAGCACATTTCGACCTCACCACTCAATGCACTTGTAGAGAATTTCAAGAATCCCTCGGTGAGAGGTGGACAGGAATCTCAGAAGATTTGAAGAAGAGGGAGCCTCACTCCCCCCTCAGGATAGAAACTCCACTCACCAAGGCTAAGATTTACAGGGAATCTTTAATAAAGCACCAGCTCAGGTGGATAGGTGTTGGAGGGGCCTAGCGATTGAAACAAATTTAAAGAGAACCGACAGAAATAAATCATAAAGGCGTAACTACTGACATGACCAAAATAACTACAGACGTAGATGAAATCTACTATGGAATACCGCACCCATATAGTCAATCCCACATCATACACTTAGGTACGCTAGCATAACAGGTAATCACTGAACTCTTTGTTTAATTTTAGAATCAAATCATTTCCCCCACAAAACGGTTATTTTTCAAAGCTAAGGACAACTTTTAAGATATTTCGGCGGCACGGTTCAGAGTAACCTTGTTATAGGTCAAATCTGCACTTCTCTGTCCATGATCACATTGCTCTGTCGATCACACAAAAGGACAACATGGATTGAAGAGATAGGATTGACCTAGATGACTTATGGACTGGAAATACCCTCTTTAGCTGAGAAATTCCATGTTTCTCCTGATGTTTTGACATGTGCGCTACTCTTTGGGTAGTAAACTAGTGCACATCTGGGAAAATGCCCTACTTTACTCAAGGTAAACCAGTGCACACCTTGTAAAAGTTGCAAACGCTTGTTGTAAAACAGTGAAGTTGCATACTGTGCGCTACTATGCCTTGAGAAACTCGCACACATCTTAAGATGAAATAAAAAAATATATTAAGATTACGAATTGGGATTAGTTGAAATTGGTTCTGGAACTTCCCCAAACTCCCAATTCAACCACCTCTCGAATTCAACTGCCTACCTTGTCCCATAAATACAAGAAGGATCCATGAGAGAGGAACCTAGAAAGAATGAATTAAGGGTTGTTATGCTGGAGGAAAGTACCAAGTCAGTGTGAAGAGCAGGAGCCCAGGACTCAGTTGCAAAAACATCTTGACATGTTAGGTATATTGTACTGATTCATATTTCTTTGACAATAAAAAGGTCGAAATACCCTTCCTGTCCCAAATCGAATGTCTACTAGATTGAATGTTCATTTGGACTAGTATCTGATTATTGATTGATGTTTGTTTGTTTTCAATATCCATCATATTTATATAAATTCAAGATACGCTGAGGAAGGTATATTTTGTGTTGCAGTTTCATCAAGCAGGAGATCAAGTGAAATCTAGGACCAACCGTCGGTTAAAGGTATGTATTTTGATATCTTGATCTCTTTCATTTGTAAGAACTAGTTGTAATGCAATGAATGCATTTACCTGTCAACCCCGCCCAGGTTGGTAGTGTCTCTCCTCACTATAAGGTTAAAATCCTGAACAACAGACTTGCGACTCTGCTAGGGAGTAACTGGTAGTTATTCTGCTCTAGGAGACCTAGTTTAGAGTTTCTTCCAGTCCCTTTTTTCAGTTTTTGATTCTCTGAGAAGTCTTGTAGGTATTTGTTACCTGTTCCTTACTATTTGATTCATCTCAGTCCACTGTTGCAAATCCTGTTTCTATCCTTCTGAGGCATGTGCACTGGTTTACACTACTAACAGTAGCACATACCACCTGATGAACGCTTCTTTACACACTGCACAGTAGCACATATGTCCTAGTGTGTGTTGGTTTCTGCACTGCACAGTAGTGCATTTTCCTGTAGTGTCCAATTTTTGGTTAGGGTTTGATTTCCAGTGGTTTGATTTCATTTCCAGCCTGTTGCTTTGCTTTCTTGATTGACCCCTGAGACTCCCATGTCTCTTTGAGTCTTGTTGACCTCTCTTGAGTCTTTTAGTTTGTTTGTGCTTGCTTGAGAACTTGTTTAAGTGTCTTTACTTCTTTCTAGCCCTTTTTGAAGTTCGTGCACTATCCTCTTTTGGACATAGCTGCATACTTTCACCCTAGTTGTTGTTGCAGCCATACATACATGCATTCTTAATGTTTGTTGTCTGATGCAACATTTAGCATGATTTCACTTTGTTTTATCCTTTCCATTAGGGTTTGAATTCAAGTTTGAGTCCTTAGGGTTACTTTCAAAAGGTTGCTTGGTTTAGATACTTTCTGATGGTCTTATCAGTTCAGTCCAAGTAAGTCAAATATTTCTAGTTTTCTTTATGTTGAGTTCGTGTGTTGTTAAAGTCATTCTTTGTTCGATTGCTTACTTTTGCCTGGCTTAGTGTTTTCTTAGGGTTTTGATGCTTAGGAGAAACCTGCTTAGGTCCGCCTTTCCGTTACGAGTGTCTCTTTTCCCTACTTCTTTTACATTTTTTTTCCAAGCCTCAAGTTTTTCTTTTGCAAAAACTTGGTAAGTCAAGTCTTCATCGAGTCGTTTGATTCGTTTGCTTTGAGCCATTTAGATGTTTGTCATGTGCACACTTTACATTTAGATCTTGCTTGCTTTTGTACAAGTTCTCTTTCTTTTACAGTTATCAGAAAATAAAAAATTGTTCAAGTAACTTAGTAGTAAGGTCTTTCATTATTTTGAGGTAGCATAGTTTGCTTTGAAATATTTAAAAGAAAAATACAAAAAGAAGTTTGATTTTAGGATTTCCTAGTTTTCGATTTTTGAAAGAATATAAACAGAAAAGAGAAATTTTTTTGTGAATTTGAAAGCATTACTTTACATGCACTTTACTTTCATAACAAACCATTCCACACACCGGACTACAACCCTTGAGTAACAAGTAGCCCTTAAAAAGAACCATTAATAAAATTTATTAGCAACATTTTTATTTTTAGGTATACACATTATCAACTAGTTTAGGCTAGAGTTTTGGACTTAAATCACCTTAAACGATCCGAAACTAGCTTCATTACTCAACAATCGTAGTACGACTTTCATTTAGGTAAATCCATCTCTATCAAATAGTCCTAGGATGCTCTACTCAAACCAGATTTAAGCACGAGGCCGTGGGAGATTGGAGTTGTTGAGGATAGCCCCTCACTTTCCTCTCAACCATAAACCAGAGTTGACTCGCGTACGGGGGTCCTTTCGGACTTCGAGCTTTGCTACCCTGCCCATGCATTTCGACTAGGATGACGAAATCCCCCCCAGTTTATTTTGTATTGATGGTATCCTTAGTATCAAACTTTTAGGGCTCTACACAGGTAGAGTGGGCGGTTATTCCCACTTCACCTCGGACAGACATGGAAGGTAACCCTTTGGCAGTAATCCTGGGAGGGCGATTTGGTGATTCAAATGCTTGCACCTAGTGAACCTCCTGAGGATGTCATGTAACTGACCATCGATACTCTGTTAGTCTGTTCTAGGCCCTAATCATCCCAGAATTGCTTCCAAGAGTATTTTCCATCGTTTTCCTGGTTTTATTACTTAGGAAATTTTTTAGTGGTATGTTGTTTGCTCCTTAGTTGTAGTGGCCACTAGGTTTTTTTACTTAGTCTACTTTTTGTAGTTGTGGAGGAACAACATCTTCGTCGGTCTCGGAGGTTACAAAACCTTCCCCCACCCATAGTGGAGCCTCCACCACCACCGCGATGCTAGAGGACAGATTCCCGTGGTTCTTTTGAACTTATGGGTGACACAGAGGTTCTTGGTGAACCACAACCCAGAACCCCAGATCAACAAGTCTTTGATACTGTCGAGGTTGAGGATCTAACTTCTAGAGAGTTCAGTACTCCTTTCAACCCTCCTCTTACTAGACCAAATGATCCACTTTTGGTACCTGTAGGTTTTCAACAACTTGAGTATAGTTCTTACTTGTTTACACTCGGTTATACTATGACTAACCCAGGAGATGAGCATAGAGTCCCTCAAACTCCCACAACTTCTATAGATGCAAGGATTGTTAATCCTTCGTTCACAAACATTGCTACCCCGAGTTCGTTGCAGACTGCTTCTACCTCAACTTCATCCTTTAGTTTCAATGCTGGTACCCTAGGAATGCCGAGCTCATTAGCTTCAACATCTGCCTCAGTTTCCACCCCAAATTTTGGACCAAACAATGTCCCTTTGTCAGGGATACCCACAGTGAACTTCACTCAGTCTTCTGCTACACAATAGTTTCAGGGTGTAGCTCAAGCTGTTGCTTCCACTTCCACTATAGGATCGATTCCCTCCACATCTATGGTTGTCATGGGTACCATGACTGCACCATCCATTACAACCACACCTAGTTTCAACCCCTATGCAGGGTACAATGTGAATCCATTGAACATACCTAGAGTGAGTATCCACTTCTCTTTGTTTGTTGGAGGAGGGGGTAATATGTTTAACCAATAGTATGGCGGGGCTAACACCCAGCCACAATGGACAAACACACAGGGTTTCAATCCACTTTCTTTTGGGTGGAGTAAATTCAATCCTTTCGTTTCACAACCGATGGATGGGGGAAACCCCAACCAACAATACACGAACCAGGCGATGGGTGGTTCCCAATACTAGGTTCCTGTCTATCAAATGCCATCGGCTCAACCCCATTTACCTTTTTTGGAAACTTTAAACTTGCCAGATCTTTCAAAGCTCACGAACGACCCGGTGCGTCATGACTCTGCATGGCCACCCGTTCCCACTAAGTTTCCCTCAGACATACCAAAGTTTGAAGGTAAGACTGGTGAGGACCTCGGTGACCATGTTACAACATTTCATCTATGGTGCTCCTCCAATTCACTGAATGATGATTCCATAAGGTTGAGGCTCTTCCAAAGAACCTTGACAAGTGTTGCAGCCAAGTGGTATATTGAATTTCCTGCAGTCGCCTATGGCACCTTCTAGGATCTTGCTATTTTTTCTTGAACCACTTTCAACTTCCTATCCGGTACGATGCTGGCATAGACCTTCTGTCGACCTTTCGACAGAACAAAGCCACTCATCTATCTGATCATATTCAGGAGTGGAGAAGGTGAAAGAGGCTCATCAAAGCCGACATCCCCCCAACATTCTTATTAGAAAGGTACCTTAAGTCTCTTCTTCCTTATATCTCTAAGGAAGTTGCCACTTCAGGGGTGTCCTCCGAAGAGGAAGCCATTTTGAGAACCCAACAGCTGGACTTGGTCTATGCCTAGTCTGGAATTTTATATGAAATTATTTCTGATGCGCCGAGGTCTAATATAGACTTAGGTAAAACTAAACCTGGACCACATGCTAATGGCATTGTGGGTTCAGTCGATTCTGCAGCGTTTGATGCCTTAACAAAGCAGGTTCATGCCTTGTTAGTCAAGCAGTCTGCTATAGAAGCAACTTCTATTGCATCCTCCCCTTCAACTATAGAATCTGTACAGCAGGTACAGACAAACCAAAAGGGCTCTCGATAGCCCAAAAGATAGGGCAAGAAAGGGGAGGGAAACCAACAAAAGCCCAGAAACACACAAAATGCCGAGGAGGGTAAAAAGGAGAAAAGGAAGGCTAAGTTCCCTTGCAAGTTATGTCAAGAGGACCACCTTACCCATCAATGCCCTCTAATGGAAGAAGCCCAGAAGCTGATCCGTGAGAAGAAACCAGCTGGTTTAAAAGACCCTTTTCCTCACGGACAAAGTTCATCTTCTAGCAGCTCTAGTGCTAGGGGAACCACTTGTGCCACCTCTACTGATCAGTCTTTTTTTAATATGGTTAACTCAGATTATCTACTGCAAACTCGAGCAAAGAATTATACCCCGGATCCGTAGCAGAAAGATGCTCCTGAATCCTATACTCCTCTTCACATACCAGTGGAGACGCTACCGAAAGGTGTCTACAAACGGGTTGTGCACAACCCCAATGCGCGGGCTGCCCCCAACTACAATGTTGTAGAGGATTTAGCCTAGAATCCCTGTGCCATTTCTACTTTGGAGGTACTGCAAAGTTTCCTATTGCAACGCAGTGCACTCCTCGCAGCGATTGGGAGTGTTGATTCGTCCGCCATGCTTATGTGAAAATCCTCACAGTAGATCTAAGAGATGATGTATACCTCACAAGAGTAATTATGATTAAGTAGGAAAATAGAAGAAGAGTGATCAATGCAGTATAATGAGCAACAAAATAATATGGTACAATAGAACTCGAATAGAAGCAATAATACTTCACACACACTAGTTAATTAATCACAATATGGACAAATAAATAGTACAATGGTAGAGAGGATTCGAATGCCCAAGGTGGCAATTCGAATTAGCCTCTCAGAGTGTAACTAAGTGTAATTGAGTGTAACTGAGTGACAACTAGACTGGTAGGTGAAGAAGGGCGAGTTGCTTCCTAAAATCAAGGAAGAAGGGCGCATTAAGCAACTGGAGGGTTAAAACTGAATAGTGAGAAGCTCTTGGGGGTTGGCTAACTGAGGGCTAGGTGCTGGACTGATGACTGGGATGCATGCAAACCCTAGAATGCATGCAAACCCTAAAGGTTCATGCATGACTGAAAATGTAAATGATCAAAATACTGGTGGGACTAGGATGGAGTATAGGAATATCCTAACACCCCCCCTTAATCCATCCTGGGCCCTGGTAACTAAGACCAAAGGTCACCCAATACAATGAATAATAACGATCAATAAACCAAGGAAGTGGAAAAATTTCATGGGAAACATACCCCCTCCTCAAAAAACAGACTGTAAGGCACACACAAAAATAAATGCTCCAAACTCAAGCAGGTGTGATGCTTGGTCATATGTCTGTAGGTATCTTGTTTTTGGGAAGAGGTGGATCATGCTAAAAAAACATGTGTTTGTACTTGCTATTCAAATTGAATGTGATGAGAACATATCCAACAGTATGAGAATGATCCTTGAACCTGTGATTCGAATTAGCTGAGGTAGGATCAAATCTGTGAAAGTGCATATAGTCTTTTGTCTTCTCCTTCGAACCACCATGGGTGAGATTATGCCAAAAATAACTATTACATGTTTGCTTGAAATCAAAATCAGATTTAAGACTTAAAAAATAGTTTCTCGAGATCTCCTTTGAACCAGCAAGGGTGAGATCAAAACTATCATATGCATGAGAAATTATCCCAAGCAGTAATTGCTTAGAACCCAATTTAGATACAAGACTTGAATCATGGTTTCTTGAGATCTCCTTTGAACCATGAGAGGTGAGATCAAAACCAGTAGATGCATGAGAAATTATCCCAAGCGAATGGCAATGGCCATATTCTTCAATGACCTTCTGAAAGCATGGAATTATGATCATATAGTATTATAAAAGAGGAGATAGTTGGAGAGGAGCGAATGCATTACCTTCAAAATTTGATTTTACCTCCGAAATAATCATGTGATCATGATGCAAACCAACAGTCTCTGGTGCAAGAGAGGATTTAGGACCTTCTGCAATATCTAGAGTGTGAGCTAGCACAAAAAGAGAAGAAAGTTGGAGCATGAGTGGAGAATCTGCAAGTTCTTTATCAACAACTTCAATATGAGATTATACTGGTTCATGATCTGAGAGACCATCAAGGGGAGCGAATGCATCACTTTTCTTTCTTTTGAAGGGGTTTGGACCAAATCCTTCATTCTGTTTGCCGAATCTTTCATCCAGGTGAGCCCATAGCTCTTTTGGAGTTTCAATATCAATAATGAAAGGGTACAATATGTACTTAGGCATAGTAAGCATCATACTTCCAAGGTGCATGTCACCTTTATTCAACCAGTCAATCTTGTCTTCAGAGGATTCAAACTCTCTTTCAAAATAACAATCAAAGAGATCATGGCTCTTTAAATATGATATCATATTCGGTTTCCATTCATCATAGTTGAATAGATAAAGAGGAGGGATTCCTTCTAAATCATACATTGAAGCTGTAGAAGACCTACAAAAAAATATAGAATAACTGCAACTGCTACTGCTGCAAAAATGCAGAAACTGCTACAACTGCTACACTCGAAATCTTGGTAATAACCTGCAAAAAACTCTCAGAATGGGGATAAACAATACTCTCAACATGCTCTGATACCATGTGAAAATCCTCATAGCAGATCTAAGAGATGATGTATACCTCACAAGAGTAATTATGATTAAGCAGGAAAATAGAAGAAGAGTGATCAATGCAGTATAATGAGCAACAGAATAATATGGTACAGTAGAACTCGGATAGAAGCAATAATACTTCACACACACTAGTTAATTAATCACAATATGGACAAATAAATAATACAATGGTAGAGAGGATTCGAATGACCAAGGTGGCAATTCGAATTAGCCTCTCAGAGTGTAACTGACTGTAACTGAGTGTAACTAAGTGTAACTGAGTGTAAATGAGTGTAATTAAGTGTAACTGAGTATAATTGAGTGTAACTGAGTGACAACTAGACTAGTAGGTGAAGAAGGGCGAGTTGCTTCCTAAAATCAAGGAAGAAGGGCACATTAAGCAACTGGAGGGATAAAAATGAATAGTGAGAAGCTCATGGGGGCTGACTGACTGAGGGATAGGTGCTGGAATGATGACTGGGATGCATGCAAACCCTAGAATGCATGCAAACCCTAAAGGTGCATGCATGACTGAAAATGTAAATGATCAAAATACTGGTGGGACTAGGATGGAGTATAGGAATATCCTAACAGCTCGTGCATTTTGATATGAAAGATATCAAGTACCGGTTTCCATATCATGTCGCTCTCTAGATAGAGGTCGTCCATGGTCCCATGACCATTTGACAAGTTGTTGTAGATGAGGGTGCGTCAACGTGCGTAATGTCTATTTCTTGATGGAAGGCTTGGGCGAACCTGAGTTAGCTCCCTCTAATACGGTACTCATCGCCTTTGATGGAAGATCTTTCCGTCCACACAGAGTCTTACCATCATTTGATATTGAACTTGCAGGAAAGTTAGTATCGGTAGAGGTTGAAGTTCTGGATGCTCCACTCGATTATAACTTGTTGTTGGGTAGGAGATGGACATATTTGTTGATGTATATGTAACTTCGGAATGTATTTCATCTATGTATTTCATATATATTTATTGTACCCTTATTAGAGATGTGTTATTCGTCTATAAGGAAGTGTCGTCATGTGGATTGAAAAGTGTCGCAAGTGTGTGTACTTGCCGATGGGTTATTAGACCACCATGTGTGGGGTCGGCCCTGAAATATATATATTATAATGTGGATGTACCTAGCTAGACAAGTCGGCCCCATAAGGTCACTGGGAAAACAGATTAGTATAAATAGAGATTAGGTGATCTCTATTTAGATCATTTCGGAAAAGTACATCTCTCTCTCTCAGAAAGTGGCGCACTAGTGAGGAGGAGGATCATCTGCTACTAGGAGACTATCTCAGTGTATTTTGGTTGTACTTTGGTTGAGCCAGTGCTCTCTCTATCTCTGAGGAAGTTGTGGGGTTTTTCACCTTAGGGTTTTCCCCACAGAAACTTTGTGTCTCTTGTCTCTCATGCTTTTGATTCTTGTGATGCTTGTCATGCATTGATATACTGTATATGTTATTCTCTCAGTGAAGATCCTAGAGTATTGTGAATTAATGCTCAAAATTTAACATGGTATCAGAGCTAACCTTAGAAGAAGACATTTTGTAGTGACAGAAACTTGAGTTTCTTGTTTATTGGGTTTCTCTCCACATATTTTGGAAAACCAGTATAGTAGATTGACTCTACTCATCAAGGCACATCTATCTATCCAATCAGAATTCAATTCCGAGCATTTTCAGATTTAGCCCTAAAAATTAGGGTTTCCACAAAAATAGGAATTTCTAAAATCTGAAGACATAGCTGGAAGCTCCTTGCAAAAATCGAAGTTTAGAGCTTTGGATCAAGATTTTTGGCTGAGTAGATCTCCGGGAAACTCAAACCCTAATTCAGGGCTCTCCCGAGTGAACCCGGGAGGACAAAAAGGCAAATCTAAAGGGCAAAACTTTGTTGATCTCAAATTCTGAATGCACCAGCTTGATCAGCTCATCAAAGCGCATCTTTCTATACTTTCAGAAAATTGAAATTCACATTTTGAATGTTTAGGGTTTTTCCGACAAACCCTAATCCGGGACCAGATCTAGTTTTCAGCATTTCAAGTGGTAAGACCTAAATCTTTTCTATTTCCATTTGAAGTAATCTTTAAAATGTCTCACCACACCAAGCTTGAGGATAATCTTGAAGGGGCTGATAAATTCTGAGCTTGGAAGTATAGGATTGGGTTAATCCTAGAAGAGAATGAGTTGGACTCATATATAAAAGAAGACATCCCTATCCCAGAGGATGAAGAGGCCAAGGTATTGCATAAGAAGAACTTGGTCAAGGCAAAGAGAATCATTGCTGATTCTATCAAAGACCATCTCATACCCCATGTGTCTTCTCTAAAGACACCCAAGGAGATGTTTGACCCTTTGACCAAGCTATTTGAAGGAAAGAACATAAATCGAAAGATGACTCTGCGGAATCAATTGAAAGGGGTCAAGATGTTGAATGGAGAAACCATTCAATCTTACTTCTCCAAGGTCTCTCAAATCAAGGAGCAACTTGAAGCTATGGATGATGTAGTGGACAATGGTGAAGTTGTTATGACCACTTTGAATGGCATACCTAGGTCATGGGACTCCTTTATTCAAGGAATATGTGCAAGAAAGAAATTGATCTCCTTCAGTAAACTATGGGAGGAATGATCTCAAGAAGAAGCTAGACTTATAGCTCATGAGGAAAAGATGGGAGGTGAAGATCAAGCTCTCGCAACTCAAACCAAAAGAAGCACGCCCAAGAAGGAGCACTCTCGCTACAAGAGATCCTATCAAAAGAATAAGAAGGATCTAAGATGCTTCACATGCAATGAGAAGGGTCACTTTTCTTCAGATTGTCCCAAGAACAAAAGGGATAATAACAAAGACTCCAGTAAGAAGAAGAAGGGTAGCAAAAGAAAGTTCCATGCTCATGCTGCCAAGGATGATGAACCTCCAAAGAAGAAGGCTAGGGCAGAAAGTGATGATAGTGATGATGACTCATCAAGTGAAGAAGAGTATGTTCTGATCTCTGCTCTCACAGGTACTATCTCCCATGGTTGTAATGATTGGTTAATTGACAGTGGGGATTCCAAACACATGACTGGGTTTAAGGAATCTTTTGCGAACCTATCTGAACATGAATCACCCCATAAGGTGCAACTTGGGGATGACTATCAATACCCAATCAAAGGAAGTGGTGAAGCCTTCTACAACCTAGATTCTGGAAAATCTTTGAAGATGAAAGAAGTCCTTTATGTACCTGGGCTCAAGAAGAACTTACTCTCCATCTCTGCATTGGATTCAAAAGGTATGAGGGTTGCATTTGTGGATGGCCAAGTCCTAATGTGGAAAAAGGGAAAGACCATAGATGATGCAGTAGTGATTGGAGAGCAAGAGGGAGAATTGTATAAATTGAAGGGACAACCTGAACATGCCATGGTGCATGAATCCATGGAGCCAAGTGAACTTTGGCATAGAAGACTTGCTCATATGCACTATAGGGCACTTCCAATTGCAAGCAAGGCTGTAGAAGGTCTTCCTGAAATCAAGACCAAACATGAAGGTGTTTGCAAAGGATGTGCAAAAGGTAAGAACATTAAGAAGGCTTTCCCAAACAGTGAAAGCAAAGCCAAAGATATCCTGGAAATCATACACTCAGATGTATGTGGTCCTATGTCATCCAGTTCTCTTAGTGGGTATGTTTACTATGTCTCATTTATCGATGACTTCTCCAGGAAGACTTGGGTATACTTCTTGAAGAACAAAGATGAGGTGTTTGATAAGTTCAAGGAATTAAAAACCTTGATGGAGAATCAAACTGACAAGAAGATCAAAACATTCAGATCCGACAATGGTGGATAATTCACCTCAGGTGACTTCAAGAAGCTTTGTAGTGATTCAGGGATTAAGAGGGAGTTGACTGCTCCTTCTAATCCTCAACAAAATGGAGTTGCAGAAAGGAAGAACAGAACTATCATGGAAGCATCAAGGGAAATGCTGCATGACTAGGATCTACCTATGCATCTATGGGTAGAAGTAGCTAGAACAACTGTATATGTGCAGAACAAAACACCCCACAAGATATTGGACAACAAGACACCAGAAGAGGTTTTTTCTGGTAAGAAACCTGAAGTCAGCCATCTCAGAATATTTGGTTGTCCAGTATACACTCATGTCCCAAAGGAAAAGAGGACTAAACTAGATCCTTCAGGAAAGAAGGGTATCTTTGTGGGTTACAGTGAAAGCTCGAAGGCTTACAGGATATACTTTCCAGGGTTCAAGAAGATTGATGTCAGCAGGGATGTAACATTTGATGAAAACTCAGCATTCATCAAATCAAGGAAGGCACCTATCGAAGTTTATGAAGAACCTAAGGAAACTAGATTTCAAGACACTACCATGACTGAAGCAGTTCCAGAAGTTGTTCGTGAGTTTGAAGATCCACAAGAACTTGTAGATCCACCCCGTGAGGATAACTCTCACAAGAGGAAACCTGCATGGGCTAGATAGCTCATTCAAGATGCAGAAAGATTTGGCATTCCAGAAGAAGAACACAGAGCAAAGAAGAGAACCAGATCACATACCAGCTATGTTTCTTTACTCTGTGACATTATGAACAAAGAGCCTTCCAGTTATGAAGAAGCAGCGGAAAAGAAAGAATGGAAGGATGCCATGGTTGAGGAATACCAATCAATAATGAAGAATGATGTTTGGGATGTTGTCCCAAGACCTAAAGAGAAGTCTGTTGTGACTTCCAAATGGATTTGCAAAATCAAGCATGCTGCAGATGGCAGTGTAGAGAAATACAAAGCAAGATTCGTAGCTCGTGGCTTCTCTCAGAAAGAGGGAATAGATTGTGAAGAAACTTTTACACCTGTAGCCAGGTATACTTCCATCAGAACAGTACTTGCCCTGACTGCAACAATGAAATGGAAAATACACCAGATGGATGTCAAGACTGCTTTCTTGAATGGTGTAGTTGAAGAGGAAGTGTATGTGGAGCAACCACTCGATTTTTAAATACATGACAGGGAGTCATATGTGTGCAGATTGAAGAAAGCCTTGTATGGATTGAAACAAGCTCCCAGAACCTGGTATGGTAGGATGGACAGTTTCCTATCTAGTTTGGGCTTTTCCAAGAGTAAAGCGGATTCCAACCTTTATTACAAGGTTGAGGAAGGGAATCCTGTGATTCTACTCCTATATGTGGATGACTTATTTATAACAGGAGATGACAGATTGATTGCAGATACGAAGAGGAAGCTTGCTGCTGAGTTCTACATGAAATATTTGGGAATGATGCATTATTTCCTAGGTATGGAGGTGTGGTAGAGTGCAGGTGGGATCTTCCTTGGTCAAGGGAAACACACAGTAGATATCCTGAAGAGATTTGGGATGATGGATTGCAAGGCCATGGCCACACCTATGGCATCGGATCTGAAGCTTCTATGTGATGCTTCATCTGAGCCGGTTGATGTCTCTATGTATCGTCAGATGATTGGTTCCTTGATGTACCTGACGAACACGAGACCATATATTTGCTTTGTGGTGAACACATTGAGTCAGTTCTTGACAGATCCGAGGAGTGTTCATCTGGTTGCTGTAAAGCATGTTCTGAGGTACCTGAAGGGTACAGTGGATTATGGGCTCAAGTATGAGGCGAATCAAAAGTTTAACTTGTAGGATTATGTTGATTCAGATTGGGCTGGCAGTGCTGCAGATAGGAAGAGCACATCTGGATGCTGCTTCAGTATGGGATCAGGTGTGATCTCTTGGTTTAGCAGGAAGCAGTCCTGTGTAGCACTGAGTACAGCTGAGGCAGAGTATGTTGCATCCTGTTCAGCGAGTTGTGAGGCAGTATGGCTACTGAAGCTACTGTCTGAGTTATTTGATCTTCCGTTGGATGCTACTCATATCTTCTGTGATAACCAGAGTTTTGTGAAGCTGTCCGAGAACCCAGTGTTTCATGACAGGTCGAAACACATAGAGATCAAATATCACTATATTAGGGATATGGTGCAGAGAGGAGCTGTGAAGCTCCTATATGTTGCGACGGACAAGCATATTGCATATGTGCTGACGAAGCCACTAGCCAGGGTGAAGTTCGAGTACTTCAGAGAGAGGCTTGGTGTTCTTCATATCGAGGACACTTCGAGGAAGAAGTGATGGACACATTTGTTGAAGCCATTCCAAGCATGTTGGAAGGAGGATCCTTCACATGGCTGTGGATGTAAGCGCTGGATGATGAGCATCAGGATGATGTTCTGGTTTCTGCTTGGATATGATCAGTTGGATCATTTATATATGTATATACGCATCATGTTGGATGCTGGATATGATCAGTTGGATCATTTTTATGTATGTATGTATGCATCATGTTGGATGCTAGATATGATTAGTTGGATCATTTATATGTATGTACACATCATGTTGGATGCTGGATATGATCGGTTGGATCATGTGTATGTATTTTTTGTATATGCATCATGTTGGATGCCTGGACCATGTATCTGTATATGTATCAGGTGGATATATTGTATGATCAGGTAGATCATGTATGTTGATATGTATCATGTATTTGTATTTGTATCAGGTGGATACACTGTATGATCAGGTAGATACACTGTATGATCAGGTGGATCATGTATGATGATATGTATCAGGTAGATACTTGGTATGCATCAGGTAGATGCATTGTATGATCAAGATGATCATGGATGATGAGCTTCAGGATGTTTCTCCAGATGACATGCAGCAGGATGTTGCAGTGATGATGATCAGGATGATCATGTATACATCAGGATGATGTATGGTGAGTATTAGGTTGATACTCTATGGCCGTGGATCAGGTTGTGCAGATGAGCATATAATTTGGCCCTCGGAGATTTGCAGATAGTCTTTCGAGGTTTTTCCTATGGCATATAATTTGGCCCTGGGATATCTGGCAAATGCTCTTTCGAGTTTTTGCTCTGGGAGGACATATAATTTGGCCCTGGGAGATCTGCAGATAGTCTTTCGAGGTTTTGCCTATGGCATATAATCTAGCCCTGGGATATCTGGCAGATTCTCTTTCAAGGTTTTGTCCTATGGCATATAATATGTCCCTAGGAGATCCGATAGGTTGGGCTGTGTGCCCGTAATAAGTCCTGGGATGCTCTTGTGAGGTTTTTCCATGACCACATATAATCTATCCCTGGGAGATCCTATAGGTAGAGCTGTGTGCTCGTAACATCCTGGGATACTCTTGCGAGGTTTTGTGGTGAGGTCACATATAATATGGCCCTAGGAGATCCTATAGGTAGAGCCGTGTGCTCGTAACAGCCTGGGATGCTCTTTCAAGGTTTTGTGACGCACGTAATAAGTCCCGAGGATTCCACAGTATGGCCAATGATGATGAAGACCTGCAGGTGGTGGGCCTACATCCAATATGAAAAAGGACTGGCTCTGTAGAACTTCCTATGACGAGTAGAGTCAGAGATTGGTTGAGATAGCAGCAGCAGTGACGATGATGATGACGATGCATCGATGACGATGATCCCGAGAAGTAGACTTGTCTAGCAGATCTGTGTCGAGAAATACCTTCCTAGTTAAGAGGGAGTGTTGATGTATATGTAACTTCAGAATGAATTTCATATATATTTATTGCACCCTTATTAGAGATGTGTTATTCCTCTATAAGGAAGTGTCATCATGTGGATTGACAAGTGTCGCAAGTGTGTGTACTTGCCAATGGGTTATTAGACCACCATGTGTGGGGTCGGCCTTGAAATATATATATTATAATGTGGATGTACCTAGCTAGACAAGTCGGCCCCATAAGGTCACTGGGAAAACATATTAGTATAAATAGAGATCAGGTGATCTCTATTTAGATCATTTCGGAAAAGTACATCTCTCTCTCTCAGAAAGTGGCACACTAGTGAGGAGGAGGGTCATCTACTACTAGGAGACTATCTCAGTGTATTTTGGTTGTACTTTGGTTTAGCCATTGCTCTCTCTATCTCTGAGGAAGTTGTGGGGTTTTCCACCTTAGGGTTTTCCCCACGGAAACTCTGTGTCTCTTGTCTCTCATGCTTTTGATTCTTGTGATGCTTGTCATGCTTATTGTGATTGTCATGCATTGATATACTGTATATGTTATTCTCTCAGTGAATATCCTAGAGTAATGTGAATTAATGCTCAAAATTTAACAATATTCCATGCAGGCAGTGCCGTCAGCTGCTTTTCAGATCATAATGTTCCCTCACGAAGGAAAGATCGTCACAGTCGATCAACTTTCGTTTTCCCAGAAGACCAACCAGAATTCATCGGGTTCAACTATGCCGTTGATTGATCAGTCCAACCCAGTCACTGAGAATTTGGGAGTAGGTCTCTATGGGTCATTAATAGGCACTTTTGACCTACCTTCTCCCGTTAATTTTATTGGTTCCGAGGAATGTTCTTCGCTTAAGACTTCCACGGTCGGTTCAATGACAGATCCGTGGATTCTCCCTACTGAATCAGAACCAGTTGTGCCTATACCTGTTGAAGAGGTAACCTACTTGGATTCACAACAAAATACAACATAACATATTATGACTCCATTGGTCTCTACTGAGTCAGATATGGACTGTGCTACTTCATGGTCAATGGACTCTACCCACTCTCCTGATTGTTTATACACGGTTTTTCCTTCTGACGAAACATTTTTTGAAGCTATGATAGGACTAAGGCACCCTTGGGAACATTTACACCCTAGGTCCTATTTACTTCCCGTTCTAAACTTTATAGAGAGAGGTGAGTTCCCTTGGAGACCCAGTGAGAATGTTGATTGGTCCTCCATCCCTTCCACTTCACAAGTTGTTTTTGCTGAAGGGAATAGGACGAGTACATCGAGAACCATCCCGATCAAAATTTCCACTGAACCTGGAGTCATAGAAAACATCTTTATTGGAGCGGACTGTTATCTTGATGAGATCATTCCGTATACCAATATTTTTAACAATTTCTGTGACATCTTTGCCCGGTCCCATGATGAGATCCCAGGCATTGATCCTACTTGAAGAAGTACTATGCTTAGGCATCTGTGTTTTTTCATGTATTTTTAGCTGTACATTTTTGTAAAGTTTTGTTTACAGTTGTAGTTACGTCTTATGCATCCATTATTTTGTGTTTCAGATGTCGACTGAACACTTCATAGGGTTTGCTGATGGCGCTAGCCACCACACCCGTCAGTTGGCCTCGGCTTCCTGGGTTATCTACTCACCAACTGGCCAACTGATGTCTTCGGGAGGGGCTTTTTTAGGTCCCACAACGAATAACGTAGTTGAATACAGTGCAGTCATAGAGCTACTCCGAGATGCTCTGTTCCATGGAATTTCACATTTGGAGGTATGAATCGACTCACAGTTAGTTGTTTTTCAGTTACTGGGTGTTTATCAGGTTAGATATCCTACTTTGCTACATCATTTTATGCACGTTAGGTTACTTGAGAGACAGTTTGATTATATCACATATCAACATATTCCAAGGAACTTGAATGCATTAGTTGATTCATTTGCAAACTACGTTTTAGATTGGCATTTGCATCATTCACACATATAGTAATTCATGCATAACACACTTAACACACATGTAAATATAACCGATACTGTATATATATCCGATACTGTATCAAAAAATAATATAAGTTTGGGTCATAAGTCTGTCACAGAGTCATGTCATAAGATAAAAAATTGGGCTCGATGGCCTCAAAAATATACATAGAATATCCTTCTCCTATGGAGAATGTGGGGCCTCATCTTCCTCTGCTGCCTCTCGGTAGCAAATGACAAGCCTAGCTACTTTCTGTAGTAACCTAATCCAGGCTAGGGGCAAACCAAACACATCCTCCTGCATATCAACCGGCATCCGCTCAACCCGATATGTAGGAATGTCATGAGTCAAACGACTCATCTTCCTCTCTATGGTTCCCAGCGTGGCATCAGCTGCACCCACTTCTAATGGTCTCATGAAAGTATATGGGTTTCCCTCAAGGCACACTGGTCCAACATCTGCATTTGACACTTTGTCTCAGTATTTCAAACTCACCATAAAAATCATATATACAAAAATTGAAAAATTAAATAAATTCTCAAAAACATAAACATACCTATCTCTCCCCAGGCTACACCTGGAGGAAGGATCAGCTCAGGATCTCCGCGGAATTCCATACCTGCATATGGAAACTTCTCAAGTGCTGGCACCTGTCTTTCCCACCAACCCCAGAAATCATCCCCGTGGTAACAGAAGTTGCTCTCACCACCACCTTGGCGGAGAAATATTTCACCCCCATGAGCCAGCCTTGGCTCACGAGCACTAGTACAAAATGAGAAATTAATGACTAAAATTCGACTATAAACGACTATTTTTGAGTCAGTGACTAATAGTATCCGATTTCCACTATCTTATCTCTAGTCGTATTTCACTAGTCATTAATTGATTGACTTATTAGTCATTGATTTAGTCATTGATAGTCAATGATTAAGTCATTGAGTTAGTCATTGATACTCACTGATTTACTCACTTATTTAGTCATTGATTTATTCATTGACACTCATTGATTTAGTCACTGATTTAGTCATTGATTGTCACAATTAATGACCAAATATATGACTAAATAAACTACTAGATGATAACATATTAATGACTAACCAAAATACGACTAAACGTTAGTCGCGCTATAAGATACTGGAAATTAGCTACTAATAGTCGTATATATGCGAATTTAGTCCTTTTCTTAGTCACTAATTTATGATAGGGTACGGAGGAATTGAACCACCAATCTCCTGCCTATAATTAGGCAGGTGCTCTACCATTGAGCTAGCACCCTTTAATAAGTTGTTATTGCTTGAAAATGATGATATTCAAACCAATTTTGCATGGGAACAAAATGAATGTCAAACATATTCAAGAATAATGCTTCAAGTACTAAAAGAATTCTAAGATATAGCAGTTCAACTGTGACAATGATGAAAATTCAAAGAAGAATGATCTTACAAACTACGCATGAGTACAATAATCCATGGCTATACAAATTATCAGGAACAAAAGCAAGTTGTTTCCCTTCACAGACAGAAAAGAATACAAGATCCAACTTGCAATAAATTTGTTTTAATTGTCTATAAATTGTTGATCTCTCGACAGATAGAGACATTTTCCTGTCTGAGATCCAAAATACATACAATTATCTTTAACTTCACTTCTTCAAAACCAGTTGCAGTAAAAATTATTCTAGGAATTGTCTTATGAGCATCAACTACTTTTTTGAACAACAGGCTGCCCTTTCATTTGTACAGTTGGATATTCTCCATCACCAAGTGTATATAATGAAAAACATAAAAAAAAAAATTTAACTAAGCCAACCAACCAAGGAGACCCTTTTAGAACTGAATCTCAATGCCTCAGGATTGGACCTGCTCAACGTAATAGATTAGAAAATAATATTCAATGATCTATATCTTATAAAATATTTGCTTTCTCAAAATAATAAAATAGAGAAAGCCATAACAAGAGACCAATACATCAAAACTCTGAATTTTTTTCAAAACACAAATTTCTATTCTTGATTTTGTAATAACCCTTGCCAATACTACCCTGGACTTTTAACTCAATTGTTGTTAGGGAAGACTTGTTTATACCACTACTCCTCCTTTAAACTACTGCTACTTTTTTTTCTCTTGCCAACTGATAATGGTTAGGCTTACTGTAAGGGTTATTTAAATCCCGATTTTGTCAAACACTTCACTTTCCATCTACTGTAGCATACTATTGGAGTCTAGAGGCTTGAAGATATATTGTACGGAATTGTTTTGGTTTTGATATTTCGTTAAACACTTCCTCTACCCACTAACTTCTTCGCAACTTAGTTCAAATATGATTCTTGCACTCTCCTTTAAAGCTTCCAATTGTGTTTTCAAGGCATAGTAACTTGTGGTTTCAAGGTTAGGGCCATGTATGATATAGAGATCATTTAAATATTCATATCTTAACAAGAAAACACAAATACACAAACTGAAACAGAAAATGAGAAGCAATAATACAAGGACTGATATATAATAAGAATTCACTATATTACATGCCTAGAAGTGTTTCTTTTTATTGAGATAAGTAGACTTGTCCCTTTATAGAAGATGTTGATGCTAACAGCCTTCCAACTGATGTAAATCGTTGCTACTTCTTCAAACAAGAGTTGGATAAACCTAAGAAGCAGATCTGAGTTCTTTTTGCACACCTCTTGTCTCAAATAAGTAATCCCTTGAGTGTTGTAGAAGAAGCTATGAATTTATCATTGTGCCAGTGCTACTCCCTAGTTTATGTGGATCCCGTGCATCCTGGTGTTAAAGAAGTTGTTGAAGTCTGTAGAAATGCAGGTATTATAGTGAGAATGGTAACTGGCAACAATATTAACACTGCAAAAGCAATTGCAACAGAGTGTGGCATTTTAACATATGATGGTGTGGCAATCGAAGGACCTGATTTTCATGGAAAGATCCTAGAGGAAATGAAGACTCTGATACCAAAGATTCAGTTACAGTTTTATTGTCTGAGAAACCAGGGAAACCAGGGCATTTGCTTGGTTTGTAGACTATCAGGGTCTTACCACAAAAGCTAGGCAGGATAAGTCAAACTTTGCAGAACTCTCCTTGTGGGATTTGTGGGAAACAAGAGACATTAGAGCACCTTTTTTGGAGACTGTAAAGTTGTGAGGACTGGATGAGACATGGTGCAGTTCATATTTCAATATATGTGGTTTAGCCTTTGCATTGGAAAGCTTCCATCCTAGTGATTATCTAATTTTTTTTTAGATTTTTTTTTGAGCATTTATGGTTTGTGCATTCCAATATAGATGACCCAGACTACTCATAGTATTGGGAATTTTCTGTTGTTCCCATCAAAATCAGATCTATGTGCCCTTTCTACTAGCTTATGTTCTAGAGATTGAGACTAGTGCATACTGTGGCAATGAATTCCCCTACTTCTACACCTCACCATTCTTCCCTCACTAAATCAAGAATTCAAAAACCTACAAACAAGGATGAAAACTAAATTTCACTCTCCAAATTGGAGATCTCTCAAACCCCAATGGGTGGAAAAAAAACAGTGAGAGTGGAAAACCCATTTTCTCCCTTTCAAATTTCTATATATAGGGAGACATTAACTTGACTCCTAATTTGTACTTGGCACCTGCTACACATGGGACTCCCCTCATTTATTCCCTTCTAGGAAATTGTATAATCCATTTATTAGTAAAAGCATGGTGGCTTCTCACCCTTATTACAAATTACATCATAACATTGCTCAATGAGATAACCAAAACCAAGGTGGACTTCATAAATGAGCACCCTTATGTCATGAGTAAGGAATCGACAAACAAGTTTCTTGAAATGATGAGGGCCTGCAAAGAAACCCTCCTAAGGCACCTTCACATGAGACATCTACTCTAGGAATGTCAAGAAACCCTTCACAAGTGGCTGCTCCACCAGAGAAACCTCTTCCAAGTGACTCTAAACTCTCCAAGATGCTGGTCGTTGCCTTCAAATGCTAGTACAAGTTCAAGCAATGTAGTTCTAACATTGTTTGTGATTGTTGTTCATGCCTAGACTGCAAGGTTGTTATACTTTATCGTTCTTTTTATGCATAGGAGGTTAAAACTAGGTTGGAAAATACACTATAAGAATTCCTAGGATTAACGATTAAGGTCTTATTATTGTTATTGTGACATATAGGAGATCCCAGAATTAACCTTTTAAGGTTTTTTATTATTTTCATGACTAACTAGAATTTTTCTTTCACTCGAAGTCTGATATTTAGGGTTGTTTATGTGCCCAGTGGCCACACATTCCTAGACGGTTGTTTCTTATGCCCAGGAAGGTACAACATTCCCAGAATTGTCCTTAGACCTACCGAGAATTCATATTGATTGTCTTGTTAGGTTAAACAAGTATGCAAACACACCTAGAACTTTCCTAAAACAGACATAGACTTGGATTTTAGGATTCCTTGTTGCTGCAATGCAACCAGAAATATCCAAAACAGTACCCAAATATGCTTCATAATCTTCTTTTAAAATGACAAATGCCCAGAACTATTGTACAAGCCTCCAAAGTTACTCAGAATTGATCTAGACTTCATTGATCAGCCTAAACTATGCCCAGATTCAGTTTTCAACCCATTGAACTAACCATGAATGCCTCCTTTGAAAAATTTAGTGAACACCTTATGAAAATAAGGGCGTAACAAGTTGCAAAACAAAAATTAGTTTGATTGGTTATTACAAATGTTTAATTGGAAGTCTCAACATCTTGTATGGTATCTCAAAGAATATCAAATTTGAGAGTTGAATCTTTATTATTTTAGGTTATAATTAAGTCAACAACTTGGAGGAATGGGCATATTAAAGAAGTACAATTTTTTTGATGTAGAAAACTACTGATATTTTCCCACCTCTCCTCTAAAATATAAAACCATGTCTTAACAAGTTACTTTCATCTCCTCTATTTATAATTTTAATCCAAGGCACCTATTTTCTCTATAGCAATCTCCTAAAATTATGCCCAATTGATGGCATATAGGAAGGCCTTGTTGGTGTAGCTTTATTGAACACATCCTTATAAAAGGAACAATGAGAAATGTTATCTCTCAAACCTTCACTTTTTGAGATAAATTCCTAAAGTTCAAGTGATACCTTAGAGGAACCAAGAGGGATTTCCAATGTCACCAAAAAAATTTCTTCTTCAATGGCTAGCAGATTGTGTTGTCGGGTAGTAGCCACAAAGGCACAACATAATTATACTTTGAAGGCTTTTGACAACCATCTTGTAGGCTACAATGCACATAATACTCATAAATTTCTCAAATTGGGCAAGGAGCGGTTTGTCAATCACATGTGATCTTTTTCCTACGTACCTAACAACTGAAAATGTGGTAAAAATTCACTTTCCTACTTGTACTCTAGGAATTAAATATTAGTTGTACACTATAAACCTTTCTTTGCTCAATGTTTTGGTAGATATGTCCAATCTCTAATCTATTGTTTTTCTAAACTACAACTTCATCCACACATCTTTTGGTAACTACCTAAGATAATGAGAATGTGCCTTAGTGTGCTTTGATTTGGCATGTATTACATTTTTTTCCCACTAAATCATGCCATGATTATAAGGATATAGATATGCTGGTAAATTGTGCTCCACAACAATGTCTACTAAGACTCTTTTCAATCAAATTGCTTCAAATGTTGCTTCTAAAGACACTTTGTGTTTTGCTTCTATCAAAGATACTGCAAATGCCCTATACTTTTTTCTACTCTAAGGGAAGATGTTGATCCTAAATGGAACACATAACAAAATTTCGACTTCATGTCATTTGCACATCCAAACCAGCAAGAATATGTGTAATTTCTTTTCTACCCTTGTATATTCCAGGACCACAATTTATTTTTCCTTTGATGGACTACAGTATTCTCTTCATGACCTTCCATTGCCTTTGCTTGGATCTGCCATATACCTCAACACTAGATCAACAACAAAGTCGGTATCTTTTAAGGTATTTATTTTTAGAAATTGCAGATATTAGAAACCATGCAACTTAGACTCGTAGAATATCACTAGCAAATATCCTTAAGTTTAAAAGAGATATACCTTCATCCATTGATCATTGTTAAGGCTTGGCCAAATGTGGTGTGGCTCAATAAAAATAGTCTTGTGTGGTTTCAACAACATTTTTTCTTTCTCATTGTTCACATGAAGGGTACAAAGGATCAATATCAGACAAGAAAATTCCATGTATGGTGAGATAGTCTTAACCAATAATCATATATGTGGAAAAGAACCATATGTGGTTCTGTAGCCTTTAGAATTAGGTCACCAAATTTCTCAAATTTTAAGCATACCTAGAATGGTAACTAAAGCTCATTACATTTAATGACAATGTTAGGAAAATCAAGCAAGTGAACGTCCACAGGATCAAGCATTCCCTTACAACTTACAATTATTTGTTTTGGATTCTCCTCGACAGGTAATGAATGTACCAATGCAACTAATTCTTCATATGTCTTCCATTTAGATGACCAAGACGCTCCTGTCCTACCCAAACACTAGTATGGATAACCAGGAATGTACAATTAATTGCATTATGTTAGACTAGAAGTCAATCCCATATAAATGATGACTCTATCAACTACAAAAGTTGTACATAATAGTACATATAAAAAAGAAAATCATACAAGAAACAAACCTTCAAACATAGTTTCCCTGTCCTTGGCTTGAATATGAAAATTGCTACATTGATAGGCATTGTTGTAAGATTTCTTTCAAAATTCTTAGGCATTGTTGTAATATGTGCAACAACCACAAGCGGATAGACATTGCCACTACACATATAAACCAACACAAATCCATTAGATCATTTTTCTCTTATATGGAAATGCCATTGAAGTTTTCGATTTTGCTGTGAGATATCTAAGATGCTAACCTGTTGAAGCTTGGCTGTATATATATGGAAGGTGCAATGCGGCAACGTGGTCTCAAGCTTTTTGAATCAAATACTCCAACAACACCACCCATGAAACTAGCATAGACTAGAAGGTTGTCACATGAGTATGTTGCATTTGAAAGCTTGCACCAAATTCACCCAGGGCTTGCACCAGCCTCCAACCACTAATCCATGCCTTGAGAGGAACTAAACCTTGGTGCATGGCCTAACATGCCACCATCTTCATCATTGAACCATGACCCTCATTGACAACTTTGTGACATTACTATTAATAGAAGATACATAAAGCATTTCTTATGGGTGTAAAAAAGGCAGCACATTATAGCAACCATCAGGGGTTGTAAATAGTAAACACTCTAGCTTGTGAACAAAATTTCATCGAATATAGACACAACCACTTACAATTCCTTCAAGTATTCAGTCATTTCCAACAAAAGAACCTTATTACACACTTTTGTTAGCAAACTATGATTTCTATCAACTCTTCATGGTCCATAGCCATTTTCTTATTTCTGGTATAATATAATACCAATACATATCATACATCATCTCCATCCCCAGTACTACAAACTCATGCCAATTAAAGAAATACTTGAATAGAATCATTAAAAATATTAAAATAACAAATCAAGACTAAAATTATTTCCAACTTGTAAATAAATAATATTAGAACAATGGAGAAGGAAGGTGAGGCAATACCTAATGTTGCCAAGGATAAAGAATAAGAATAGAAGATATTTTTTCCTAATTTGAAAGATCAAACAAACTACTTGTGAAACAAAAGAAAAACAAAGTATTCTCTAGAGAAAATATGATGCAAGTGATACCAGGAAAAGAAGCCCCAATCACCTAAAACATATTTGAGAAGAATCTCCCAAGCTGTTACAACAATGAACAAGAGATTTGTATAAAGACATAATTAGCGTTGTAAATCCTTAGAGTAGAAAATGATAGCCTAAATTCACAAAAAGGAGGAGGAAACTTGATGAGAGCATAAACCAACTTTAGAAGTGTGACATAGGCCAATACTAACACCGTGGAAAACTATATGGATGAATATCTTCTTCAATATGTGATAAATTGGGAATCATACACAGTAAAATTATAGTTTAAAATTAGCATGATGAAGCATATTAAACCAAGATACAAGACACCTATTCATGTTGTACAAAATCATTTCACCTTAAATGTCATCATGTTGAATAGGGACACCTTCCTACCAGAAGCAGACATAACATAAGAATCATTCTTTGACAAGGCTATGCATGAGACTGCTTCTTCTGTATTTGTATCACTCATATCATTTGTCATATGGATTCCACTTGTTGGCTGCCACAATTGCGGTGCAGTATTTGCTGTGGCCTGAAAAATGAATTTCCAACTTTCAAATGCTTGCAAATGCTTATTAAAAGCAGATTTCTAAAACTGAAATCAAACACTAGGTTAGGACACTTTTAGAACTGTACCTTGCCAGATGGATTGTGATCATTACACAACCATTTCCAAATCTTGTGAACAATATTGGAGGAAAGAGATAGGACAAGAACCCCTGAATTAGTGTATATTAATCTGACTACATGTAAAACACATGTAATGTTATATCCTGATTCAAGCACAAAAACCTTATAAGATATAGAAAATAAGGTCCAACAGCTATGTTATGTCCTTGTTTTTTTGGGTATAAAAGAGATCATGCGCACAAATTGCCTTTCCAACTCGTTCATTGAAAAGCCTCCCTTAATTGGTCAACTCTTCCTTTATGCATCAAAGGAAGCTTTAATGAACACTATTTAATGGTAGCATTTCCTCAATAACTACTTGACCAAGACTTGTGGTATGTTCTAGCTATCTCATATCACGTGTGCAAAGAATGTGGAGCATTGATTTGACCATATCAAGGGCTACCATGTTAACAAATTTTACTTTAAATAGAAAAATATAAGGAAGTGCTCTTCATCAACCATGATTATTTAACTTTGATACCTTATGTATTCTTTTGAGTTAGGGAGTTCCACAATGCTTAATCCTCCCAAAACGTACTTTTAAGTGCTAATCATGCTCTAATTCTCCAACTTCCTTCAATTTGATTATGGGATTATGATGAGGACCGACGAGTATGGTGTCCCGAGGGCCCAAATAGTTGGTCTAAACTTCAACCTAACTACAACTAAATTCTTTCCATCTTTTCTTTGCTATCCTACAACCATAGTTGAATCTGTCTTTTAATTGATAACGCTCATTACTTTCTACAGACCTAGAAATTCGTGTAAGAGATGAAGTTGTGGAAATGTGATACCAACACTTTTACTGGATTTCTAACTATGAATTGATGCTTGATTATTGCCCCAAATAATCTACATACTTCTTTTACTGCTAGTATTTATATCGACTATAAACTTCAAACCCTTTTATTGTAGGAAAATATAATAGAGTTTTTTTCCAGTTTTGCTTCAATCTTGCCTAAGACTAGTGAACCAAATCTTCTTGGTATATTCTCCATAATGCAGGTGCCAACACCAACACTCTATGAACCTCAGTTTGAACGTCATTCAAGGCAACTATCATATTTTGAGGATCTACAGGAACTAGTATTTTCTCAACCCAGGTTAGTGCTGTCAACAAACTTCAACTAACCTTTTCCATATTCGGGGGATCATATAACAACAATTGCATATCACATCAACCATGCCAATAACTAGAAACGGTGACGGATCTGTCTAATAGTCACAAGGGATTTTGGAATAACATTCATAAATTGGAATGAGCAATTGTATTTGTAGGAAGATGCAACACCATGCTTCCCCAAGACCTTCATATGTGGCTTATTCTACCTGATTTTGCAGCCTACTAAAAATCAATTATCACTACGGTATGAACTCCATAATGATGTCTAGAAATTGTTGTATATTTTGGATCCTAGGATGGACTTTGTACCCTGACTGCTTATATATTGAATATAAATTTTGTTATAAAAACCATTCTTGGCAGACCCCTTATTATATAATGTCCCATATGTTTGAATGCTAGGCCCTATTCCAACACCAACTATTTCATGAAAAAATTGAATTTTCTCCTCATATATATGTTTGTTATAAGACGGTGTATTTCCAACTATGAAATAGCACACTTATATTGCTGAAAAGGTATGAAAATATCCCCTTTCTAATATGCAATTTTTCATGTTAGTCATCTCTCCATTACTCCATTTATTGCTAGTCAAAATCATGCTTAAGATAACACTATCATGCCTTTGAAAATTCTCAAAATCCTGATGCATTTTGAATGGTAACACTTGGCTCCACATGGGAATTTGTGTTCTTCTTGGAAGAGTGCAAGAGAAATCCATATCTCTGATGTACTTGCTTATACTACCAACAAAAGGTGAGAGAAAATAGTGGTGGGATGGTTCCAGAGTCTCCACTCAAAATGGGATTAACTACCAAAAAAGGAAAAAATAAACAACCTATAGCAAGTGAGCTTAATGCCTCCTTGACAAATAGATTCTTCTTGCATTGGTATTATGATACTATCAAGTAGTATGCATTAGCTAGTAGAAAAAATGAACCATATCAAGGTCATTCTAAAGAGTGCATAGAAAACTCAATACAATATGGCCCGAAGTCACCTTATGGATGCAAAACCATACTAATGGGTTTCTACCATTCAAACTCCCCCAAGTAACTTTGTTGGTTCCTTTTGAGTAGGGTAGTTTGGAAAGTTCCCCGGGTCACTGAAGTCACTTGGATGAGGAGTTTTGAACCCTTTCCAGTGAAAATGGGCTTCTAGTTCATGAAAAGGAAAAAATAAACAACTGACCACAAGTGAGCCAAATGCCTCCTTGGCAAATAGCTCCTGCAAAATTGGTGCTATCAAGAAAAATGAACTACCTGGTTGACAAAATGAACTATGTAAGAGCCATTTGGAGGAATACATACAACACTCAATGGACTATGTCTTGATCTAGACTTATGGATGCAAAGGCATGCTCATGGATTTTTATCATTCAACCTCCCTCACCCTGCACAACTTTGTTGGATCCTTTTAGGTCGGGTAAGATCGAAAATTCCCCAGGTCATTGGATTCACTTGTACTGTATGAGAAAAACTACAAATGGTTGTAATATGCTTATAAAATCACAAACCAGTTGATATCTTCCAAGCTATGGTTAGAATGTGTGTTTGTGTATTAGGCATTGAATTTCATTTGAGCCCCTGAGCTTCAACACCTCAAAAGAAATACCCAAATAGATCAATTACAATCAAGGTGACAAGGTGGGAGAGAAAATTTGTTACTATTTATTTTTGTATTATTCTAGACAATAATGTCCAAAATGAACATATTTTTTCTCATCCTACACAAAACTCTTGCGGGATTTGTCACAATGTCTGAAAACATGTAGAACATTTTTATTACATTTATGCAATAGTACTTTTAATGCCAGGTGATAGCGAGTTAAGATCCCATGGAGTTACCTAATCACCCACTAAAATGCACCCAAATCCCTAAACCATAAAATCCAAGCTAAGCCATTTTTATATCATTGAAAAAAGTCTCAGAAGAAAATAACATTTTTCAATAACATTTTAATAAATAATCCAATAAGGATACTGAGCCACCAGAGAAGTTTTTCCAACCCTAGAAAATTAAAAATGAATAATAATTATTGAGAATTAGACATGGTCGTGAAATAAAGAAAGCATACTGATTTTTTATTTACAAAAAACTTACCCACTGTCATCGAGAACAATAATATTGAACAGGGCGCACTTTCGAAACAACATTTTTATTTTTAAACAATTGGACCTGCGAAGTAGGATGAATTTTAGCAACTGGGGCCTCTCTGATCACAGTCGAATCGCCATCGCTTCTTTTGTGATTCTCATCGATGCTCACTTCTGTTACTTGATAGGTGAGGACAAGTATTTCGTGGGAGTGTTTCAGAAAATCAAATGCATAGTGATGGGACATCTTTGGAGTCATTTCTTCTAGTTCCATCATCTTGTGGATTGTTGCTTTAAGACACTAATAGACAGATTATTAAACTGCAAAATCCCATTCTCTTCCATCTGTTGACGGAAAGTGAATTGCAACACTTGATGCCCCCACAACTTTTAGCCCCTCAACTTTCAGTTAAAGGTAAAGACTTACAATCACTTCTTTAATCAATAAGTTTATGTTTTTTCTGTGAAATAAAGTTGTGCTTTGATTAATTTTCTAAATTTTAATGATTGAAATTGCTTTGAAATGGTAAAAAAAATTGAGGTAAATTTTCATAAATTATTATTTTAAAAAAGATCATTTAATTAGAAGGGATGTTTTTTTTTTTCATCAGATGATTTTTTTTTTTTTTTTGATAAAAACATGTGATTTATTTTCTTATAACATGGTTTGTTTATAGGATAAAAGTATTTTGCTTTTAAAATGGCCTAAATTTTCTAATATATATGAAATCTTTAGAAATCTTATTTTTTTATGAAAATATATCCAAGCAATAATTAGTAAGATTCACTTAATATTAAGGTTTCTATGCTTAATATAAGTATGGATTCTTAATTTTTTCCATATATATAATATACTTGTTATATAAAATAGTGAAGTTATCATCCTTAAATTCCTTAAATGTGGTAGTAACCATAAAATGATAAATAACATTCCATTTTTTGATAAAATAGTAAATGGCATTCCATCTTTTGATCACATTACATGATGATAATATTGCACTTACAGAGGAGGTTTGAGGCCAGCAAACACATCCACCAACATCTGGAGTTATCATAAGCCATGACCTCCAACTATGTTGATAAGCCATGACCTCAACTTTGTTAAATTAGATCTCCAGCCATGGTATAAACTTGCAATTCCATTATCATTAAGTTAATCAACCTTATAATAATTAATCCGTGGATGCGGGTGGAGACAACTAACAAAAGGAGATTATGATGGCACATGGACATTAGAGACCACCATGTGTAGGATGGATAGAGCTCTAGTCTGCATGCAAATGAATTATATCAGGCTCATGGGAAGGTACTATGAATCAGAAGGGCATGGACCATACACATGGACCATGAACCCCATAGCAAGATCTCTAAATCCATCTTCATTGTTAAAATTTAGTAAAATATTGTACAAATTCATTATCAAAATTGTAATTTTCCATTGTTAGTGTGACACAACTAAAAATGACTCACATAAATGACTAATTCACATTAATCGTTGTTATATAGTCATATTTATATTCTCATGACTAAATTAGCCATTTATGTTAGTCATTTTTATTTTAGTCACTTGTTATCTAGTCATTTATTTTATCCCGTGACTAAATTAGTCATTTAGCTTAGATGTTTTTAGTTAGCTTATTTAAAATTGCTCAATTTTAGTCATTTATCCCTTGAAAAAATAGTGGTGACTAAATGTTTTAGTCGTATAGTCACTTATCTCTCATTTTGTACTAGTGGAGGGTTGATTAGGGGCAAAGGCATGCCCAAACTGATAGCAGGCACTCTCTCAAAGAAGAAAGTGCAAAGTATGCTCTTGTATCCAAAATTCTTCATCCTCCCGGTCTTACACCCCGAGAGTTGAAGTTTCATGTTTTCCAAAAGACTTGTACACCAGTCATATACATGCCCCTGCAAGCATTCAATACCAATATGCATATAGTGTCTCGAGGCTAGATGTTGTGTTGCACTCCCTCCCATCCGATTCAGTATACTCACAATAACTTTGAGAGGGAAGCTTGCAATGGTCAAAATGATAACTTGACTACCAGATTTCTTTGTTCCCGGTAGGCAGTAAGCTTTCACATATTCTTGTACGGACAAGGAACCCACATTGCGTGAGGACCTTTTCAGGTTCACTAGGTCTCCCCTCCGAGAGAGACCCGTGATAAAGTAAATGTCGTCTATGGTGAGTTCTAGTGTCTCTCCTCGGATATCAAAAACCGTGGCATCGGCATCCCAATATTGGATAAGCCTCTAAAGCAAGCGGTTTTGCACCCGCATGTTAACTGTTCTATAGAATTTCAATAATCCACATCTTCGAAGCGTATGAAGAGTCACTGGATCTTGCATTGCTATTTGATCCATCTCCTCATGCTCTCTTTCTCTCCATACAAGAACCATCCTGCCAAGAAAAGGTCAATTTTTTAGTCCTTGTCATTTTTTACCCAACATTCAGGGGTGTGCGCTACTGTTTAAGCTAGACAGGCACGTTTGAGCGCTGCTTTCCTTGAGGAAAACTAGCGCACACTACTAGTATGCCCTACTGTTTTTCATACACAGTAGCGCACACGCAAAACACGAGTTGTATATTGCTAGAAAATGATTTTTAACCATAAAAATTGACAAAACAATGCATTAAATTGCAAGTATTAGCAAAAATAACTTACTTGGTGGAGGTAGAAGGTCGATTGGTACTTCCGTTTGATCGCAGCAAGTGGAAGAAGATCAAGGGTTTGCTCCAATATTTCCCTACAATTTCCAAATGTGATATTTGAGTTTTCAATTTGAAATTAGTTATATAAAATTGATTTTAATTTTTACCCATTGTTTTCAAAAGTGTATAGTTTCAAGTTGTACATAAAATGTTCTATTTAATCACTCATACTTCGACACTTTGGTGAGGTAAATTTAACCTAAATATCTCAAATTTTCACTAGTATTAAACTGGAAATGACTTATTTTCTTATTGATAAACCAGTATAGGTACCATATTAGTATTATTAGGTCACTAAGAAACTCTGTCAATAGTTACTAATACGATTGTTGAGATCCTTTTCTTTGGAAGGTCATGAACTTATGATCCTAGAAGCTGTCTTTTAAGTTGTTTTAAGATCTTGTTTTGACTATTGAAAAACTAAACAAGATTGTCGAGCAGACTTGCTTTCTTCAAGCTCGTTAAAGGAATTGAAGGTCCATCCGCTTAGGTATAAGTTTAACCCTTTTCTGGACCTTTGCAGATTACTTACAAAAAAGGAATACTCTAGTCATAAGTGGCTAGAAGAGTTCTTCTCTCATTGTTTTATACTTTTTTGGGGGAGGAGACTAACTGTACGAAAAAGGACTTTTGGATCCTTCTTTAGCGTTTTCAGGCTCTCGAAACATGAAAACACCAAGTGAGCACTCACCTACTCGGGCTCGATGTGAAATCCACAAGAGGGTCTATAGAGGATTGTTTAAGTTTTTCAGACTCTATAAACAGGAAAACACCGGCGAGCATTAACCTACTCGGGCTCGATATTAAAATCCACGAGTAAGTGTATGGAGTTATTGTTTAAGTTTTTTAGACTCCTTAAAATTGAAAACACAGGCAAGAAAGAACAGATCTCAGCTCGATATTAAAATCCAGAGATCAGTGCTATAGAGTATTCTTCTATCTTTTCTTCGAACTCTATAAACAATGAAGAAAGTCCTGATTCTTTCTCCCATGGGCTCGTTAAACTTTTACATGGTTGGATCTATTGAGTTTTCTATATTTCTTGGATTCATTAAAACAACAAGAAGGACATTCTTTTATTAAAAAGAATAAGGGATAAGAAGGGTATATCACATCTTTTTTAGTTTCAAAGGCAGGTAAGTCAGTCATGTCCTTGAACACAGCACCTACTTGAGTCTTTCATGTCAGTTGGGTTTTAATTTTTTGGCCTTAGGGTGAACCTGATCTCCGAGTTTTTACTCCCCCGGTTGGTTATTCTTCCAACCATATGAAGGGTCTGTCAATGTCTCCTACATTGCAGGCTTATATCATTTCCCCTTCATGTTGAAAACTGCCTAAGTCACTTCGTGTCGTGCTTGCTGTTCAAGGATACAACCTGTGTCGGACATTCTACAGTTTACCTTGACTTCATGTGTCAGCCATCCTAGTGTCAGTTTGTTTCATCTTGTTACTTGTACTACTCCACATCAACTCATACCTGTGAGTGTTCCTCGTGTTGGAAGATGGAGGATGCATTAAGGCATCCCTTCCAATGGACTTCTTCCCATCGAATTCAGCTCATTATGCTCTGGGAATGAAGTTTAGATTTTTGGTTAGTACCTTGGGGATTGCAGTCATCAGTGGCAGTTTCCCTTGCTGTTGAATAAATGGGAATATATCAATGTCTCTTATTCGACAGGTTCCTCAAGTGTTCGACTTCAAGTCCACTTATTCACACTTGTCAGATCATACTAGGTACCTTGTACCCCATTATCATTATTGATGGAAGTCCTCACGTTTGTTAAACGGTATACATCAATGATCGGTAATCAAACGATACCCCCCATGTTTGAAGTCAACTCATTTATTCGCATGGTTAGGGTTTGTAACTTGGGTTGTTTGGATGAAGACCTTGGGACTATTGATAGCATCACCATATTTCTGTTATCACCCAAGCTGCGCAAGACTGAGCCTCACTCATTTTGGCTCTTCATGAGACATAGATCCAGCTTGTTGTTATGGCTATGATCTCTCATTTTGACATGGATCCAAGCTTGTATTTCAGTGGCCATGCTCTATATATACATCTCCTAGTTATGTATCGGATATCATGCTACACATCTATATGATGTTAAGATTGTAATTGCTCGCTGACCTTGATCGTTGTTTCAGGTGTTTTTGTGACTTGGTTCTGCAGTTTCTTGCTCCTCCTCTGACTTGGAATTATAATGTATTTCAGCCATCGTTTCTCTCTGACCTCACACATTAGGGGGGATCTGTTATAGGTCAAATCTGCACTTCTCCATTCGTGATCACATTGCTCTGTCGATCACACAAAAGGACAACATGGATTGAAGAGCTAGGATTGACCTAGATGACTTATGGACTGGAACTACCCTATTTAGCTAAGAAATTCCCTGTTTCTCCTGATGTTTTGACATGTGCGCTACTCTCTGGGAAGTAAAACAGTGCACATCTGGGAAAATGCCCTACTTTACTCAAGGGAAACCAGCGCACACCTTGGAAAAGTTGCAAACGCTTGTTGTAAAATAGTGAAGTTGCATACTGTGCGCTACTATACCTTGAGAAACTCGCGCACATATTAAGATGAAATCAAAAAATATATTAAGATTACAAATTGGGATTAGTTGAAGTTGGTTCTACAACTTCCCCAACCTCCCAATTCAACAACCTCTCGAATCCAAATACCTACCTTGTCCCATAAATACAAGAAGGATCCATGAGAGAGGAACCTAGAAAGAATGCATTAAGGGTTGTTACGTTGGAGGAAAGTACCAAGTCAGTGTGAAGAGAAGGATCCCAGAACTCGATTGCAGAAACATCTTGACACGTCAGGTATATTGTACTGATTCATGTTTCTTTGACAATAAAATGTTCGAAATACCCTTCCTGTCCCAAATCGAATGTCTACTAGATTGCATGTTCATTTGGATTAGTATCTGATTATTGTTTGATGTTTGTTTGTTTTCAATATCCATCATATTTATATATAGTCAAGATACGCTGAGGAAGGTATCTTTTGTGTTGCAGGTTCATCAAGCGGGAGATCAAGTGAAAGCTAGGACCAACCTTCGATTAAAGGTATGTCTTTCGATATCCCGATCTCTTTCATTTGTAAGAACTAGTTGTAATGTAATGAATGTATTTACCTGTCAACCCCGCCCAAGTTGGTAGTGTCTCTCCTCACTATAAGGTTAAAATCCTGAACAACAAACCTCACTGAATCGTGATTACCTACCTTAGACAAGTCAAAGAATGACAACCTCCGCATCTAGCTACTCTATCCCCTGATGATCAAAGCAGCAATGCAATGTACAATGATGGAAAGGAATGCAGTGGGCAATAATGAAAGGAATGCATAAGTCAACAAATATGATGCACAATGATCAGCATGAGTGCATAAAAATAGCTAAATAAGGTAGCAGAATATATAAGAGGACCCAATTTGGCAATGCAAGCTACTTGGGAAGAAATAAAATTGGAAGTTCGTATCGCCACTCAGCCAGCAAGCTGCCCACAAGCCTCTGATCAATCCCAACCAGATGGGTAAGTCGTCCACCACTCAGAACTTTGTGGTTTTTTTATTATATTAGAAAATTCAAAAATGATGAAGGGGTTCAAGAAGAGCGAGCCGGAGGACCACGCACCTATCTATGAAAACCCACAGGTGTTGTCCATCCTCCGCGCAGTGGGATGGATGCCCTTTATCTTGGGACTAAGAGGATCCAATACTGAAGTAGCCTTAGAATTTGCCCGGAACCTGAAACACATAAAGGATGAACAATATGTCACCCGGATAAGGGGACTACACATCAGGCTCGATGAGGAAGCAATTGCGAAGTATACAGGACTGTCCATGGGGCTACATTGGGGAAGAGATGACAAGGAAGCTAACCTGAGGGAGAAAGCAGCTTTCTTCGGACAGGGGGAAGGCTATGAGGAAGACAATAACAAAGTCAAAAGAATCACCATGCCTTCTCCCTAGGATGAGATAACTTCTGTTGTCCTGATATAAATAACATGCATAGGGAGACTTAACTATATCCCGATCTTCCACTTCAGAATTTTGGATCTTCTAGGACATAGGGGTCATATTACACCAAATAATAATATGAGCATTCCTTACTACCTTCTTCAGTCTCTCGAAAAAATGAGCAAAAAGGTAGTGCAATGGAAGGAAGATGCACTGGCTCACCATGGACTAATCAAGTTAATAATTTGTGAAGAATTGATGGTGCAAATTCCAGATCTCTCGTGGGAGGAATTTGTGCTAGTCTCAGCTGAAGATGTGCAAAGAATGAGAGGCACACCTAATCCAGACATACCCCTAGCCTCTGGATCAAAATAAAATCCACCTCGACGTCGGGAGCTAAGCGCAAAATTGACCTGGATAGCGACAATGAGGTTATGGCCGACACCTTGATCAGAATAAAGCATTCCAAGGATGCCTCTCGCCCAAAAGACTCAGGGGTTTCTGCCAACAGGAAAGGGTCAAAACAACAGACTAGAAGGTTGGCACAAAACAAGCATACAAAGAAGGTAGAAAAAGAGCCCAACCCCATAATTCAAGACTTATATGACGATGACGATTTCGGGGTAGAACAGGACGACTCTTCTACTCCTGTAGAAGAGGATGCCTTCCAGTGGAACCCTGCTGATGAAAATGTAAACATTGGAAGCAACAACGAGTTGACTCATGCATTGGATGAACTAGCAAAAGTCAGGGAGGAGCTGGCCTCCTTAAAAATTGAAGCAAGGATCCAAAGAATCCAGACAACTTCACTAGCATCCCCACCATTTGTACATGAAAAGACCCAAATTTTAAAGATGCAGCACGTAGGAGAATTAAAGCTGGTGGAGCAACAAAATTTAGCATTAAAAAAGAAATTGGGCCAAGCCCAGGAAGATTTGTCTTAGAGACACCAGAGGATCCGACAATTGCAAGATACTTTCACCACCACTGCCAAACTCTATGATGATATATTGGGACTCAGACCACCATCCAGGATCTACACAGTTTACTTAAGGGAGATTGGGGAAAGTTCCAGTTACAGAGGCTAAAGCAAGGCCTACCTCTAGAATTAAACACTCCAAAGGAGTTCGTAGACACTTCTTTGAGCTGCACAGAATTGGAGAAAGATCAATTATGTGAATTTTTCTTGCATAAATTCATGGTACCGAGCTCACCCAACTAGTCACCGAATCCCTACATGGGCAACTTCCAGTTAAGAACACTATGCTCTTGGATGAACCATGAGATAGAGAGAGAACAAGATGCTCATCTCTACCTTGTAGAGGAGTGGCCAAACCCGCTATGGATCAGGGCTGAGGCAACTCATCCTGAAAAAGTAATTCAGGACCACCGTGCTATCACCACAGATGAGGATTTAATTCCTATCCTTCTTGAAAAAAAACAGGAGGCAGTAGCACATTTCGACCTCACCACTCAATGTACCTATAGAGAATTTTAGGAAGCCATTGGTGAGAGGTGGACAGGGTTCTCATAAGATTTGAAGAAGAGGGAGCCTCACTCCCCCCTCAGGATAGAAACTGCACTCACCAAGGCTAATATTTACAATGACTCTTTAATAAAGCACTAGCTTAGGTGGATAGGTGTTGGAGGGGCCTAGGTTGGCATGTCGACTAGGCCCTCCGCCCGACCATTCTGAAGTATATGTCGACAGGTCGCGTCGACTAGTATAGGACAAGTAGTCCAGTTAGACCGACAGACGGTTATGTAACTATATTGACAGATGTATATATATAGGCTGTTGAGGTGATGTACTAGTTAGATTGGTTCTATGTTGTATTCTGCTCGTACTGGTTAATACAAAGGCTTTTGCTTCTCTCAATCTGTCTCGTCTCTTGTATCAGTGTCATTGTGTATGCTCGCTTATAACATGTAATGTATCTATGATAACCACGTGAACCTTGGGACTACAACATCTGGTTCTGTTGCTGGTTGATGCATTGACAAAATAGCAGCATGACCTATGATTTCAGAACAGGAGATTAGCGATTGGTGGGAGAAGAAAATCATGAATTATCTGCATAACTATGCGCGATAGAACAAGTTGACGATTAGTCAAGCGAGAGATCGATTCTTCTTCGAGACTCATGAGAGACTTGTAGAGTCTGTGTTGACTACCTTGAAGAAGCTTCTGGATGAAAAGACCAGTTGATGAAGCAAAGAGGAAGCTATTTTCGAAGTTGATCAACGGAGGATGCACGAATTTGTCGGAGTGGTACGA
Source organism: Larix kaempferi (assembly GCA_027924585.1). Classification (NCBI taxonomy): domain Eukaryota; kingdom Viridiplantae; phylum Streptophyta; class Pinopsida; order Pinales; family Pinaceae; genus Larix; species Larix kaempferi. Next base: position 5,025,545 of record BSBM01001024.1, on the reverse strand, counting down.
AAAGATTGCAGACAATTTCTGTGAAAAGCAGGCAATTTAAGACCACGTCTCTGTAGACGAAGTTAGAAGAAAGTTCTTCATCAAACTAGCTGATCAATTTCTCTGTTCTCTGCCGACCTTATTGTTCAAATTTTTTATTGACAAAGGTGTTGCGCATATTGTCGATACACGACCATTGCTGCTCCTGCCCCTTCCAAACTCTAATTGGGAGGAGAAAGAACGTAAGTGGGAAATATTTGTAAAGGAGCGCGGATGGGAATTCTTCTTGAACAAATGACGGTCTGTACTTCCCCAGTGATCTAGAAAACTTCGGGCTGGCATTGGGGGGGGTGACGAAGCATGTTCTGATGTACCTAGTTTGATGAAAAACGACATATGACAAGACAACATGGCCAACAGTGGACGTAAATCCAATAAAGAAAGACTTTTGAGTCATAAAAGCACTCGATATATCCAAAAAATTGAAGGAGAAAAAAGGAGACAGCGGCGTGAAGAGCTATGGGAGCAGGCGATTGCGCTCTAGAGGACATGAGGATCAAATGACATGACAGATGTAGAAGAAAATCTGCCAGATTCAAGCCGAGCCTGCGATGATCGAGGCATCAAAGAAGACCTATCACCAATGGATGAATACTTGTGGATAGAGCGTGGTAGAGCTCTCCAAGTTCAGATACCTGAAACAGTAACACCTCCTTCTCCATTTCATTTAACATAAAGTGTTTGGGTGCAGGAAATTGTCGAGGAAAACCTTGGTCTCCATGCTGGTCAGTCGGGAATCTGGAGTTGTCGAAGCATAGAAGGCGATGATATCAATAGATTATTGATTCATCGGTCGGAGGAAGCAAATTAGGTGTCCTTTCAACCCAAATTCTTGAATAGAAACTTTCATCTAGTGTACTCAGAACATGAAGAAGCGCCCCCCTGCCAATACCAAATTTGAGTGACTCGTCGAGTACGTCGTAGAGCCAGAGATTCAGAGAAATCCCATTCGAGCATAACTTTAATTGGATTTCGACAGAAGTAGTAGAAGAAGACAAACTCGGCGAAATAGAAGAAGTTCTAGTTACTAGTTCTGAAGACAGAGAGCCTAGTCCAGAAAGACATATAGTTCAAGCTAACGAAACACCAAGTTTTGGTTGTGGAAATAATCCACCTACACCACCATCAAATTCTCAAAGTAGTACACCAGCAGACATGTCGCACTCAAAAGAACACCTTCCATTCTATTAAGGTGATGAAGACTCAAAAAGACATTGGTTTGTGTGTGAAGCGATATGGACAGCCAATCAAATCACCAGTAAAGAAAGACATATTTCTCAATTTGTTGGTTCACTGAGAAAATGTGCACTGACATGGTACATGGGATACATAACAAAATCACCGAATGCAACCAAGGCACAAATTAAACAAATCTTTCTGGCCTTTTTCATGATCGAAGATGCAACATACCTGGCGGCCGAACGACTGAAGCCAATAGTTCAGAAGCCGACAGAATCTGTCAAGGAGTACGACAAGAGGTTTAAAGACCTCTTGAGTAAATTAGACTATGAGATCGAAGAAAAGCTATTAATCAAATGGTTTATTGACGGTATCATAAGTAAAATCAAAATACATTTCCATCGACAAAGTGCTAATACTTATGCAGAAGCACTAAAAGCAGCACTGGATATTGAAATGGATGATGAATACCCTCTAGTCTCCATGGACAGACATGTCGACGAATGCCTTGAAAGTATGGAGCAGGCTATCCGAAGCATAACTTTGAAGGGGCTAGAATTATTGTGTTGTACATGTCAAACTTCAGGGCATACCAAAGACTCTTGTCGAACTGAGGATCAACGACAAGAAGTTAAACTCATTCAAACCAGATGCTTCTGCGATCTGTGCAAAGAATATGACTCGCATACCACAAACGATTGTCCATACAATATGAAAAACAAGAAGGCAAAATGGAGTCAAATTTGCAAAGGCAATGCACATGCTATTGAAGAATGTCATCTGAACTTGAAAAATCGACAAAATTACCATGCAGTGTACCAGACAAACTCCGTCGAGCATCATCATGATAGAAATATAGGAAGTGACAGGTTTGAGAGAAACGATGGAAGAAATAACTGGTACAATCAAAACAGGAACAACAGATACCCAAGGTATAACGACCGTCGATATGATCGACGATATGATGGCTACAATAGGCGCAAAGGATACCAGAGTCGTGGTTGTGGCGGTGGTGGTCATGGTGTTCAGCCTAATTGACCCGGTTTGTGTTTCACATGTCTTAGCGAGGATCATCGGTATGAAGAATTCCCTATAAGGAAAGAACTGATCTTAAATTTTGTACAAAGTGTGGGGTAGGTGCTCACTTTTTAGAGGATTTCCCTACCATGATTGAGAAAATAAATAATAAAAAGAATGTTCATGTCTTATCGTGTGTATCCAAAAATGATGTGCTTCGTACAAAAAACTTGCAAATTGTAACTAGGAAAGGTACTCACATTGGTCAAGATAAGCCACAGATAAGTAAAATTGTAGATAAAGAGGATTACCCAAATCCTATGAAACAAAAATCTGTGTACAAAAATCCATCCGACATATTTTGTGACTTAGCAGCACATGAAGATATTGAAGAAAACCGACAGGAAGTTTTCAATGAATTGTTCAGATTAATTTCAAAATATGAAGTTGTAGGAAAATTGATTGACTTGTTGCATAAATTAAAATATAAACATGTGGAGTAAAGACAAACTAAAAACATTTGCCAACTAAATCAAAAAGAGAAAAATGATGCTGACGCATTGGTCGACCTCGACATAAATGGATATCATGTACGACAAGTCGTACTAGATTTTGGTTCCCAAGTAAATATCATGACTCGTGATACCTTGGATCAACTCGGTCGACCACAATTGCAAGAATCAAGCATTTATCTGAAGCTCACGGATCAAGGATTAATTGAGTCGATTGGAGTATGGAAAGGAGTCGACACTTCCATCAAAGGCATCACAACAAAAGTGGATTTTGAGATCATTAATCCCAAGGATGATGCAAGTTCTTTCCCAGCCTTGGTCGGTCTACCTTGGGGGCGAAAGATGAAGGCTTCAATTTCCTTAGACAAAAGTCGCATCAAGTTGAAAGGCAATGGGAAGAAGGTTATCGTACCAATATTCCCATCTCAGGGAGAACCATGGTCGGAACCTGCAGAAGTAGATAATGATATTTGATAGCTTTATCGAATAGACAATAATGAAGATCGCATTGAACCAAATTCCCAAGGATAAATTCACCTTGGAGATCCTGTTTCACTCGGTTATAACTCTGATGCAAAACTCTATGACTGGTAGATAGAAAAATATGATTTTCATGCGAAGGAATGTTGGACGGTGGAAGCCATATCAAAGAAGCAAATAAAGAATTTTCTCTCAATATAACATACACCGAAGATACTCGAATGGAAAATGCAGGCATATCCGACACTTGTTCCAGACAAAAGTTCACAAACATGTAATCCGACATTGACGTACAAAGAACGTGATTCACCAACTATACATGTCGGACATGTATCAAAACATGTCGGAGAGCAAGGCCAAATCCAAAGTCTGGTAGAAACATTTACTGGTCAAGCTGCGAGATGGTGGGACACCCATCAGTCGAAACTCCAAAGCTGGAACACCACGTCAACATTTTTTATAGAAAGATTTGGAGGAAAGAACCCGACGATTTAGGCCGACATCCTTATGTTTACATAGGGACAAAATCTTGAAGTCCACATCGACTGTTGCGAAAGAGAATGGAGAAAATTGGGCTATAAATATGAAAGAGCATGGCCTCACCTCTTCCCCAGAACACTTGATGATTTACCCAATAAATGGTATAAGATGGAAGAGGCGAGAGGAGAGACTTTCACTTGGAAATACTTGAAGAAAAATTTCATTAAATATTTCCAGTTTTCTCCACAGGAGGAGAAGTTGGTCGAACCGAGTAAAACTATCAAAGAATTTATGTAGCCGATAGAAAATTCAATACTTGCAGAAAAACAACAGATTACTCGTTGAAATACTACCTGTTATAACTAAAAGTCGATAGAAAGCTAGCATTCGACAAGATTAAGCCTAGAAACGGAGAAATTAGTCGGGAAGAGTTTTCAATGGAGACAGGATCACCCCAACATGTCGAAGCATGTAAAAACAATCTTTAGCACAGAGATTGTCGAAAAAGATGAACCTGAAAGGTTGTCGGAAAAAGACTTTCCACCAGCATTCACACAAATCAAAGAAGGTGAAAGACTGATAAGTGACAGTCGTGCACAGAATGGATGGACGCGAAGATTAAAACAAAGGAAGTATGTCGACAGGTTGCGTCGACTAGTATAGGTCGGGTTGGTCAGTTAGACCGACATACTGTTATGTAACTGTATTGAAAGATGTATATATATAGGTTTTTGAGCCAATGTAATAGTTAGATTGGATCTATGTTGTATTCTGCTCTTGTTGGTTAATACAAAGGCTTGTGCTTCTCTCTATCTGTCTCGTCTCTTGTATCTATGTCATTGTGTATGCTTGCTTATAACATGTAATGTATCTATGATAACCACGTGAACCTTGGGACTACAACAATAGGAATGAAACTAATTCCACCATTCTTTCTCCCTTTAACTATCAAAGAACAGATCGATGAAGAGGAGGAGAAAAGAGCATGGGCCAAAGATGACCAGACCTAGGGCTATTATAGACAAGCAGGGACTCCTAGGGTCGTTTCCTGGGATATCAAAGAGGCCGTCCAAGAATAGGATGTGTCACCCAAGGATGGGTGACTTCTTCAAGTCCAGGGTAGATGATGAGCCCATAATTAGGTACTCTATAGCCCCTTTTATGCCACACAAGTACAAGAAAGAATAAGGAAAATACCTTTGTCTGTGGGGATGAATGCATTTGTTTTGATTATTTAATAAAATAGTTTAGAGATTATTCTTCTTATGCTTAAAGGCATTTTATGTGCTAATTATATGAAAATAGGAATGTATGAGCAGGACGTAGGTGATCTAGAAGACAACAAGTAAATCAAGCTCAAAGACTGAAAGATCATGAGTGGTTCAGCGTTCACATTTTCCTGATTTATAGAAAAACTCATGTTTACCAGTATTGACATTTACAATGTAGAGTTAGGTTAAGAATTAGGAATAAATAGGGACCTCTAAATAGCAAAGGATTATGTTGACATTTTATAGAAACATTCTTCAACACATTTTATATTCGAGACTGTTCGGTTAAATTTTTTCCTGGAACATGAAGTTATGATTTTGATAATGGAAGACTGGTGCTGTTTCAAATCCTCGAGTTTATAAGTCTTTTTCACTCCTGAAATATGCATTGGGGAGGGCCCCCTCAGTACGTAGATCAGGAGCTTTGTATTTGATCACAGGTATTTTTCATGCGTTTTGTTAACTGGCTTAATCATTATGATGTGTGAAAGTACTTTGATAATTGTTTACATAGCAGATTTTGATTTTAGATTCAACGATTTTCTTTGTAGTTCGATAATACCGATTCTGTAGTTTTGTAACACGCTGTTCGTAGTCCTGTGTATGCATTTTACGTAGGAATATTTTACATCTTTTTTCCAGCATTTTTCTATTAATTCTAGATAATGATTCAGATCTGCAAATTCATGCATACTTTCCTTATTTAAGTCTGATCCCATAGAAGTTAAATATTTCAGCATTTTGATTTGAATAGAATAATGTTCATTGCTTTCAGTACTTGATTTGAATAGATAGAATTTGATTGTTTTCTAGCATTAAGATTTCTAGATTAGATTTACCAGCTTTCAATATTTAATTCCTAGACTAAATTACCAGCTTTTAGTATTTAATTCCTAGACCAATTACCAACTTTTAGTATTTATTTCCTAGACTAAATTTCCAAATTTCCAGTATTTAATTCCTAGTCTAAATTTCCAGTTCTATCAGTCTTTAGTAGATTTAGGTTATAGATTTGCATCCTTTTGATTATTTTCAGCTTCTTAGTTTTAGAGAAATATTTCCATTTCCTTCAAAGAAACCTTTTGGATAAATTCAAACACCATGAACAACATAGATCACTCTATAGTGTACATACAGTGCTTAGCACCTCTTAAGTTTGTACGCTTCTTGGTTGATAATTAAAGTATACTCCCAATATAGCTACCCTAATTAGGTACCCATTCCTGGAGTCCACCAAGACTGCTGAGAAGTCGTTTTTGTCCTCATACAACTGTGTCCAAGTGGTCGTGTCATATCCTTGCATACTCATCACTGTCAAAAGGAGAGTAATGGGTGGTCGACCGAGGCAATCAGCAGCTGCGTTAGCTTTACCTTTCTGATACTTAATCACCAAATGGAATTGTTTTAGGTAATTAATCCACTTGAGTTGTCTTTTTGTCTGTAACTTTGATTGTGTTGGAGCGAACTGTAGAGGCTTGTGACCAGTGAGAATGATTGTTTCCTTTCCAAGGATGTAATGGCTCCATTGCTTGAGAGCTTGCACAATGGCGTATAGTTATTTTTCATACGCCGAGTATCTTCTAACTGTGTTGTTAAAAGTCTTAGAATGAAAAGCGTCTGGGTGACCAGACTGAGTGATCATTGCTCCCAAGGTATAGTCCGATGTGTCTGTCTCAATATCAAAGGGCTAATGCAAATTAGGTAACACAAGTTCTTGTGCAGTGCAGAGCTTGTGTTTGAGATGTTCAAAAGATGCTTGTTGTGTTGTTGTCCACTGGAAGACAGTTTTCCCATTTTCCTTCGTCAACTGATTCAGGGGCTAGGCTATGTGACTGAAGCCGAGTATGAATCATCGATAGAAATTCACCAAACCAAGAAAACTTCTTAGTTCTTGAATGCTTCTAGGAATGGGCCAATTTTGAGGATCTGTACTTTTTCTGGGTCGACGTGAACGCCTGCAGAGTCAATTACATACCCCAAATATTTGATGTTGGTCATCGCAAAAGAGAACTTGTCCATGTTCAGATAAAACCGATGTTGTTGGAGAGTGTCAAAGAATTGTCGAAGATGTCTGACATGTTCTTCCCACGATCGACTGAAAATCAATATATCGTCGAGATAGACAATAACCCATTTTCCAATGAAAGGTCGAAGAAGGTTATCCATATGTCGCATGAAGGTCGTAGGTGCATTGGTTAAGCCAAAAGACATGACTAACCATTCAAACAATCCTTCCTTGGTCTCGAAAGCAGTTTTCCACACATCTGAGGGCTCGATTGGAATCTGATGGTATCCCGACTTGAGGTCAAGCTTAGTAAACAATTTAGAACCTTTCAGACAGTCAATGAGCTCGTATATCCGTGGCAGAGGGTACCGATTCTTCACCAATATTTTGTTGAGAGCTTTGTAGTCAATTCACATGTGCAAAGTCTCGTCTTTCTTCGGAACTAGGATGACTGGACTTCCACAAGGAGAGGAGTTGGGTCAGATATGACCTTTGTCGATTAATTCTTGGATCTGTCTGTGAATCTCTTCATTTTCGAGAATGGATCTTCTGTAAACAGATGTGTTAGGAAAAGAAGAATGAGGAGCAAGTTCAATGGAGTGTTTTACCTGACAATGTTGAGGTACTCCGTCTGGAGCTTGAAAGAGGTTCTGGTACTCATCCAGAATATGATTGACTTGCTGCTTTTGTTGAGAACTGCATTGGTCGGTGACTCGACTTGTTGCTGCAGTCTTCTTAGAATGTTGCGGCTTGATCATGATTAATGAGAACTTCTAAGCATGATTGATGAGATTCTTTGTCTGTTTGGAAGATATCAGTGCAACCGCCGGTGTAGGTTGACGCTCTGGTACGTTGAACCATCGATTTCAGATTCTGAAAATCACCTTCTGAGTCCGTGACTGATAACTTCTATGTCTATCCCAGAGGTAAGGTTTCCCAAATACGGCGTTGGCTACGGAGAGTGGTGCCACGTCACAGAGTACTTCATCTTTGAAAGGCTTTATGAAGTAGGAAAGCTTGCATTGTTGAGTGATCCGAAGTTCTTGTCCATCCTTCATCCAACCGATGTTGTAAGGCTGAGGATGCAGAGTGGTAGCATGACCTAGTTTCTTCATGAGATATTCAGAAACAAAGTTCTTTTGGCTCCCATTGTCCACAATCAGATGTAATGGGTTTCTCTGGACCCATATCCGTGTATGGAACAGGCATTCTCGTTCCTCCTTGTCGATGATAGTCCAGGTTGCTTGAGTGGTCAAGGTCAAAAGGGTCGTCGCATCTGGATCATATTATTCCACCGTCTTGTGGAACGCGTTGGAGGTCAACACTTTTTCCAAAAATGTCTTCCAAGCTTTGCATTCAGATGTATCATGCCAAGATGAGTGGTGGTAATCGCACCATTTTACGGTCGATGCTTGTTTGCTACGTTCCCTCTTGTGAAAAGTCTTCTTTCTGTGGTCTAGCTTTGGCAGTGTCAGCTGAGAAGATTTCGACTTGTCAAAGTCAGATGGTGCCTTCTTATCAGTTGGTCATCCTGATGTCGGCTTTGTCGCGAAGCGTGCTTTTCCTTTTTGCTTGGTTTCCAGTTTTCTAGCGTAGTGGAAAGAATCTGCGAGCGTATTGACAATCATAAATTCCATCTCCTGCTGAATGTACGGGGATAATCTGCTAACTTACTTCAAAACAAGTAATTTATCTTCTTCTTAGACGCCAAGTCTTGCCATGAGTCTATAGAAATCATCGGTGTAACTATGTACCAATTGGTCTTTCCATTGCCTTAGCTGCTGCCATTTCTTATACTGTTGCTCGAGGTATTTAGGCGGGTAAAATTCCTTTCAGATGTGTTCGATGAATTTATCCCATGTGTCGATGGGGTCTCCGCTTTTCTCCATCTTTGTCGAGAGGTTATCCCACCAGAAATGCACGGAGGTTGACATCTTTAAGGATGCAATGGTGATCTTTTCAGCTTCGGAGAGTTGATTTACAACGTAATAGAATTCCAATTGTAGTACCCAATTTTCGAAGGATTTCGTGTCAATCTTTACTTCAAGATTCGGTATGTCCAGATTCATTTGCACTTTGAAGGGGCTGATTTTATCGGAGTGAATTCTTGTCGAAGATCCTTCGGATGTCGAAGCGAATCGCATGAGAATATCGTTGAACTGGGTGAACATTTCATTTCAGTCCGTTGTCGAGCCAAAGCTTGCTCAATAAGTTGTGTTGTCTCGTTCGCTACATGTCTATTGTCTATTTCTTCTGTCATCTTTCGAGGTAGCGTCTGCTTGGATTGATGAGATTGTGAGCGATTTTGAACCAACATAAGTGAAGTAACTTCGAGAGAAGTGTATACGTAGAACTTAAGCACGAAAACTGAATGCTTTGATTTGAGTCTGCTCTGATACCAATGATCCGGGTCGTGTCCAAGAAGCATGAGGGGGACAACAGTTCGACTAAATGAGTCAGCTCTGTTATGGAGGAAGCAATTAAGCATAAGCATAATGAGCAAAGCAGGATTACACTACACAGATAAACAAAATATGCGTAGACAATATGCAGGAATGTGAATTGTTCTTCTATTAGATGTAAAATAGGTAAATCATTGATTGTATGTTACAATATTATACATGCTTATATAGATTTTTGAGACGCTTCGATGCCTTCTCGTTACTTTCAGTTACAAAGAAGAAGTTTAGAATGGTTCAATAGTTCAATCGTTACAATCGACTGGAAGACAGAGAGATAGTCTGTCGAAGTTCGACAGTCACTGGTCGCATGTCGACGCTGCTTGTTGATGTCGCGGACTGTGAGGTTGCTGAACATGTCGAAGGTGAATGTGTCGAGGTGTGTCGAAGTCGAGAGTCATCGGATTTGTGTCGAATTCGTAACCTGTCGGAGATAACCTGTCGAGTTGAAGTCATGTCGAAGTTGAAACTTGTCAAAGTTGCATCAATGTCGATGACCTGCCAACCGGGATGCAGATCACTTCGTCGATTGGTGAAATAGGGATTGGCATAAGCGAGATCCAGTCGCAGCTAGCAAACTTGACTATCCAGCTGCATGAGATTAAGAAAGGGAAGGAATTTCATGAAGAGGTATGGTGTAGTGGATGCAAGTTCGAAGGGCACCATAAAGATCAGTGTCCCGAATTCCATGAATATCTATAGTTTGGTGCACCCAATCCACTCAGTCAAGGAGGAATTACCTTGTGCCGATTTTTCTAGACAAAAGGACATCGCTCGGAGGAATGCATGTATTTGCAGAAGGTTGTATCAAATTTGGCTAATTTATATTGTAACTTCTGTCGATTTGCTGGCCATGATGAGAAATATTGTCGAGCATATGACTTGCTTCAAGAAAGGACTGTCCATACATACTTCATGAAGGGAGACGAGAAACATCCAACACAACCGCAGTATAATCAACCACAGTATAATCAGCCACAGTATAGTCAACCATAGTATAATCAACTACAGTATAATTAGCCACAGTACAATCCGCCACAGTACAATCAATCACAGTTCAACCCACAACAAGGAGGATTGAGAGGAGGATATCGCGGTGGTCGCGGTAGAGGTTTTGGTTGCAGAGGGAACCTTTGGTCGAGGCCGAGGATGGATCACATGCTATAATTGTGGGCAGATCAGACATTATCAAAGGTATTTCCCAAATCTGACCCCACAGTGTACCTATTGCAGCGCAGCTGATCACACTGTTGAAGATTGTCCTTAGTTAATTGCAAAGTGGCAGACTAAGAATGCACCACAACCACAGCTGAACTCGAACCCGAATCCAGCTCAGAACATGTAGAAGATATCAGCTGAGACAAGAAGTCAACTAGTAAATTTCATAGTAGTGACTAGAGGAGGAGATGCGATAGGAGAAGATAGGCTACTGCCAAGTGTCTAGCCCACGATCCAGAAACAAGTACGATTTGATGTCAAAGTAAAGAAGGAAAATTTTTGGGAAGTATGTGATGCACTACTAAAGAATAATGTTTGGTCGACACCTATAGTCCACAAAGAACCTGTCCATGGGATTGTTGGTGAAAATATATGCTATCTAATTCAACACTTAATTGTCAACCCGGGAAGGTAACTTATGAGATGCAAACACTATAGGTGTAGGACTGAAAGATCTATCTAAGAATTCAATTGCAACTGACTACTAAGGATCTAAGCTATGTAACTTGGAAACTAATTACTTCAAACATAAAACTATAGTATTTTTACGCAAGCAAACTAACTACTTTGATCTATGTAATTTAATATGACTAATTAAGTATGAATTCACAAAATCAAAACACTATTCTCAAGACCAAGCGTAAATAAATGTGTTGCAAAATAGTAAACTAATCAAAGCAAACTAAACTTGGAGTTCAAAAAGACCTAAGTAAACCTAAGCATATTCAAATGGCTGGAAATGAACTTGGTTTGTAAACAAAACATAAACATAATATTTGTTAAGCTACCTCAAAAGGAAATCAAACTATGAACTAAATCATTCTAGGCAATTACGAGAAAGTGATATAATTAAACTATTCTTCAAAAAGCAAGTCTATACTAGATTAAAGATGGAATCAACAAGTTTTAGAACAATAACAAACTATGAAAATAGAGTTAAGATATTGACTACAAATCCAAGTACAAGCTGGAAAATGAAAGCTAAAGGTAGGCTAAAGAGATGAAAATAACTAAAAAATGAACATGAAGCTTAAGCAAAACTTTATGTAATTCAAAACAAGGTTCTAACTACATATGCAGACACTGGCCAGCTACAGGAAGTGATGCAATTCAAAAACCAGAGAAATTAAACTCTAATTAAGCATAAAAATACAACAGAAAATATTAAAGTCCGGATGGAAGTCCGAACGATAGTCCAAATGACAGTCTGGATGACAGAAATGGTGCAACCAATGAAAATAAACAGGCTAAATGATCTTTTAACACCAACTGGGTTTATGCATACTACTCTATGGTTTAACAGGAAACAATTAAACTATTTAAACCAAATAAAACCAAGGAATGATTACATTAATTTGCATTCAAATAAAGAAACTATTTTCTATTACTTGATAAAACAAAGTTGGACTATAAACAAATCTAACCATAGCTACAGTAAAAGAACATAACCAAGTATAAGTGGATTTCATCATAACTTATGACATAAATAATTAATCTATGTGTTAATATGAAACCAAATATGAAATGCTAAAGGTGGATTTGAATCCCAACTAGCTACAAAACATAATAAAATGCTGGAAAATTAACCTATATCCTAGCTAACTACTTCTGCATAAACAAAATACTGAAAATTCTGGAAATGACTTAAAATTCTGTCTAAGTGCGAATGGAATGCTAAAACACAGTTCAAATGAGGGTGCAAATGGCCCGCCGTATGAATTCTAGAAATACAAATTACATGTAAATGACAGAAAATTGCATTTTATGAATAGCTGAACATCATCTATAGGAAAACGAAATACATACACATAAAAACCAAAATTACTTATTTGCAAAAAATGAAGAGAAAACACTAGATATGCACAAATGGAACCTCTGTTTGTTGAGGGGCCCTTCCCAAGAAACAGAGGATGTCTATGCTAAGCTAGAAATGAAGCTAACAGCTGAACAAAGCTTTTTTTATTGATATTAGAAGCAAAATTTACAAAGAGTTTTTCTACTCCCCTCTTCAAAACCAAAGAGGTATTTATATAATGATTACAAGGGAGAGTAGGTTGATCACCCCTCTCTAAAAATAGAGGGTCTTCAATGCTGAGAAACGACTCCATTAAAGCACAGGAACAACTCAGAAAATGACCAACCCAGAAAACGCACATTTGGCAAAAGTTGGCAAAATGCCCCTTCGATAACTTTTTGATGATTGTGATTCTGGCGAAACGATTTCTGGGTTTCGTAACTGGCATGATTTTCTTCAAACCCAATTTCCCGTTTAGTGAGATCTGCTTCCACATGCACGCAAACGAAGGCACAATATGGCCGCCCATAAATATTTACTGCTGAAAAATCTGGGTTTTAACATTATTTTGGGCAAGTTGGTTTCAGAGAATCACGGACTGCTCCCAAATGGCTTTGAATTTCCACACAATTCCTTGCAAAAACTTAAATGGGCCTATTCTGCACAAAACCCATGTGCCGGAATTTTCAGTTTCACCTCTATTTGCCTGCAAATCCAGCCCAAAATTCTGTTGTCTGTTAAAAACACGTTTTCTGGGAAGAATCTTTGAACGAATGAAGCTCTGAATGGGCGTCTGGATGAGCGTCCGAATGACCTGTAACAGAAATTAGTTCATACATCCGGATTCTGAGCGGAATTTCTGCTGGTTTTTTGGCCACATTGACGGATGGGTGCTTGAGTTCTATTGGCTGATAATTTAATTATGTGTTGGGTTGGAAGTATCTTGATCCCTTTGTGCTCTCCATTCCTCCATCACGTGAACTTGCATAAAACATAAAACAATTAAATTAAAACCACAACATATAATCAAAATTCATTTGATTATTTATAAGTAGATGCTTTATCGTCAAACCATTAAAATTATGATTATTTTAATGTAAACAAATTTATTAATAGTTTAAGAATGATGATTATTCTATTTGTTTAGCATTTAAAATATTCTAAATTTTATCATAGAGTCATGGTTTTGATTTCTACATGCAGGATTGACAAGACTAATGGGAAATGGAAGACGAAGATAAACCAAACCAATGCCATCAAACCTAGTGCAAGACTTAGAGACTGAAATCAGGGCTGAATGAAAGGTCAAATGAAGCACCGGAAGTTTATCATTTGCACAATATTACTTTTAATACATTAAAAATAACATATTAGGCTCACTTTGCATTTACGAGATTTAATTAATAAAACAAAGTAAAAGATAGCCTTATCGAACATAGATTTACTAAAATATGATAGATATGATGGAAAAATAATGTAAATAACATCATTATAAAAGATAATTCCGGATCCCAACATGATGCCGCAGATTTTTGACCCGACAATGTCGTAGAAGTTACCGGGAAAGATCAGTACTTTGAAACGTTTTCTAGAAAGTTGTCTAACATTAGAAAAGGATCATGAAACATTAGCAGAGATAGCTCGCTTCTTGCATCAACCAGAAGAGGGGTGATAGGATCGAGTAGTCAACCGTCTGTATAGAAAGAAGATAGGAAGGGAGATGAGGATGAATGCCTAGATTAGTGCATATGATATGGATTCCATCATACTAGATCTAGGATCTGATGTGAATATCCTAACCAAGAAAACATGGGAAGCGATGGGGAAGCCGCAACTGGTATGGTCCCCTATGCATCTCCATTTAGAAAATCAGATCAAAGTTACACCAATTGGTCAGTTTCCTCGTCAACCAGTCGAGGTAGAAGGATTGAAGACATATGCATATTTTGATGTCATAGAGATAATTGATAACACTAGTCCATATCCTGCACTATTGGGGATAGACTGGGAGATGGAAAATCAGGTAGTTATCAATTTCAAGAAAAGAACAATGTCTTTTGAGAACCACGACATGAGGGTCATTGCTCCACTTGATCCACTTGAAGGACAGAGATATGTTGAACCAATGAGAGATGAGCTCACCGAAGGATGGGACAACATCTATAATATCTGAGAAGATTACATCAATCCCACCGCCGATCAATAATTAGGGTGGAGAAGTGTCAATTTGGTGTCATCAGATTCTGACGAGGCTCTAGAAAATTGTCAAAATCGGTTGCATGAGGTATCATTCAGGAAGTGTGCATGGATCACTCAATCACTGCGATGGGTTGTGAGAGAATTATATGATCTATCGACATACAAAGGACTTCCTAACTTGCAAATATTCATCAGTGAGTTTGAAGACAAAGTGTCAGAGCCACAGCGCTTGCTAGCATTAGATGAAGCATTGAAGGCCACTCCAGTGAGGTGGTGGGGCGCACACAAGTCGAAAATAACAAATTGGAAACAATTTCGACGATTAATGGAAGTAAGATTTGGGGAAAATGAATGTTATGAGGGGAATAATTACGATGGAAGGATGGATCCAATGGATCATCTAGGAAAATGTCAGCCTACATGGGGAGTGAGTCCAAAGCAAGAATGGGTCCATGCATTCATCCACACGTTAGATGAAATAACACGAAGATGGTACGTCATAGTAGAGCTGAGATGAGGAGGAATCGTGCGTGAGGATCTAACCATTAGATTCAGTTGCACATTCAGTTTCGTCGATGAGAATCCTCTAATCGATGGCGCGCTGGAGGTAATCTGCGAAAATGTATTCGAGACAGTTCCGACCAAAATACCAATAGGATCGCAATGGACTGCAACACCAAATACGATGATGGAGTGTTACAATGTTTCGGGAGGACCTAATGATGCAAAGATCCTAGAGCTATTTATGTCCTAGAGTCAGAAGGAAGTCGCGACATTGAAGCACCAGATATGCCATTCAACAGATTCAGGAAACCATTGAAAATTAAGAAAGTCCATATTGGATTATTGGAGGATCCAAAGTTTGCCAGTATTGGAGACTATTGGGATGACACAATGATCAGGAAGGTCACCGACTTATTGCATGAATTTCAATATTTGTTCCGGATGAAGTTTTCTGAGATGAAGGGAATTTTCGGGGACCTAGGTGAGATGAAGATCCCCCTTAAACCCGACGCTAAGCTAGTGAAACATCGACCGTATAGATTGAATCCAAGATACAACTAATGAGTGAAGGATTAGTTAGAGTAGATGTTGGATGCAGGGATCATTGAACCCATCGAAGAGTCAGAATGGATTAGCCTGATGGTTGTCCAGGACAAAAAGATTGGAGAAATTCGGATTTGCGTCTACTTAAGGAAGTTGAATGATGAATGCCTCCATGATCCATTCCCCACGCCATTTACCGACGAAGTACTTGAAGGTGTCGGAGGAAAAGAAGTATATTCATTCACAAATGGGTTCTCGGGATATCCCCAGATCAAGATTGTGAAAGCAGATCGACACAAAACCACCTTTGTAACAGAGTGGGGATGCTTTCAGTACACAGTAATTCCATTTGGTATCAAGAATGCCCCTGCAATTTTCTCAAGATTAGTTGTCGCTGCTTTCAAATATTTTATTCACAAGTTCTTGGCGGTGTATATGGATGACTGGACTGTGTATGGATTGGTTAAAGACCATGTCGAAAGCCTCAAGGTGATGCTAGAAAGATGTTGATAGAATCATATCTCTTTGAATTTGAAGAAATGTATCTTTTGTGCGCCATTTGGTATCTTGTTGGGACATATTATCTGCAAGGAAGGTATGGTGGTCGACCCAACCAAGATTGTGATCATTGTCGACTTACTAACGCCTACGACAGTAAATAAGTTGAGGGACACATTGGGCCATACAGGATATTATAGAAAGTTCATAAATGGGCATGCATCGATTAGTGCGCCCATGGAGAAGCTATTGAAGAAAGATGCAAAGTTCAAATGAAATGGTGAATGTCAGAAGAGCCTCAACATTTTGAAGGAAAATATGGTTGCAACACTAATTTTAGCCTTCCCAAACTGGAAGAAAGAATTCCATGTCCATGTACATGCTTCGTCAGTCGCGTTGGGGGTGATATTGTCTCATCCTGGAGAAGGGCCGATCGACCATCCTATCACGTTTTCTAGCCAGAAGTTGTCGACCGCAGAGAAATATTACACAACAATGGAAAGGGAAGGCTTGGCGATGGTATATGCATTGCAAAATTTCTGACGCTATCTATTAGGAGGACACTTCAATATGTTTACTGACCACTCAACATTGAAGTACCTAGTCAACAAGCCTGTGGGGGAATATCTGTCGGTGGTTGCTGCTATTTCAGGAATTTGACTTTGAAATAATCGTCAAGCCTGTACAATTGAATGAAGGACCTGACCATCTGTCGAGGATTGAATTGGGCAAGGGAACCAAGTAGCATCGATGATGGTTTTCCCGATGCGCAATTATTTTGCATTGAAATGGTGGATGACCATTACGAACAGATCGTTCAGTTTTTGACCACGGGAAGA
This sequence comes from Larix kaempferi, assembly GCA_027924585.1. Taxonomy (NCBI): domain Eukaryota; kingdom Viridiplantae; phylum Streptophyta; class Pinopsida; order Pinales; family Pinaceae; genus Larix; species Larix kaempferi. The sequence goes on along the minus strand of BSBM01001024.1, from coordinate 5,008,507 downwards.
GCACATGAAGAGTTCGCCACTAATCAAAAGAAGCAATTAGTCGTCGAAGATGTTGACTTCCAATTGATCGTGGGACAATTATACAAGATGGGACTAGATGAAATTTTGCGTCGATTTGTCCTTCCACATGAGCAAGAAAGAGTGTTGGTTGAGGCTCATGGTGGGATCGCAGGAGGGAATTATGGAGGGCATGCAACCAACAGAAAGATACTTAGAGCTGGCTTATGGTGGCTAACATTGCATGGTGACAAAACATATTACTCCAAGAGCTGCGACGTGTGTCAAAGGAAAGGGAAACCATCGCGACGGGATGAGATGCCATTGATTCCCCAGTTGACGTTACAACCTTTTGATAAATGGGAATTAGACTTTGTGGGACCCAGCAACTGACCAGGAAAGAGGACGGGAGTGAGGTATATCATTACTGCTACAGACTTGCTATAGGTCAAAAATGCACTTCTCCGTCCGTGATCTTCTTTAGTCGATGATCACACAAAAGGACAAAAGGGATGGAAGATCATGTTGACCCTAGATGGTGAATGGCCTAGACTTACCCTCATTCAGCTGACAAAACTCACTTTCTTCCCCATTTTTTGATCAAAAACGCTAGTCTATAAGCCTATAGCAGCGTTTTTTCCCTTCAAAAACCCTACTCTACTTCATAAAAGTAGCTTTTTTTCCTTGAAAAACTCTACTATGCTTCATAAAAGGGGCATTTTTCATCAGAAAAACTCTACTTTGCCTCATAAAAGCAACATTTTTCTAAAAAAGTGATTAAAAATATATTAATTTTACAGATTGGGAATAGTTGAAGTTGGTTTGGCAACTTCCCAACCTCCCAATCAAACTACCTCTCAATTTGAACTGCCTACCTTGTCCTATAAATGCTAGGGAGATGCATGAGAGAGACACCTAGAAACTATGCATTAAGGGTTGTTATGCTGGAGGAATTCTAAAGGTAGTGTGAAGAGTAGGAGCCCAGGATCTGGTCGTACAAGCGCTCTAAATGATCAGGTGTCATTGTACTGATTATTTGCTTTTGACAATAAAGGTTGAAATGCCCTTCTCGTCCCAATCAAATGTCTAATAGATTGCATGTTTGCTTGGATTAAATGCTTGATTGTATTTGATGTCTAAATTGTATTTCAATTTCATCATTGTTATATCAGTCAAGATACGCTGAGGAAGGTATCTTTGTATTGCACGTTCGTCGAACGGAAGATCAAGTGGAAGATCGATCGAAGGAGCAAGCGAAAACTAGGATCAAACTTCGTTAATAAGGTACACCCTCTATGATCTTGATCTCTTTCCTTTTGTAGAAGCCTATGTAATATGATTGATGCATTTACCTATCACCCCTTGAGTTGGTAGTGTCCATCTCCTCACTATAGGGTAGATTTCCCGAACAACAGATTGGCGACTCCACTGGGGACCGGTTGTTTTCTGTTCTAGGAGACTTGTTTTTAACATTCCTTCCAGTAATTTTTGGACTTTTTTATCATCTGAGAGGCTTTGTATGGTACTGTAGCTTGTTGTATTCACTTGACTCATCCCAGTTTGAAGTTTTGAAGCTTGTTTTAAGCCTTCCTTGGAAAAAAACGTTGGTTTACCTTAACACAGTAGCTTTTTTCTCCTGAAAAATGCTGGTTTTGCTTAACACAATAGCATTTTCAGGGAAAAACGCTGGTTTTTCTCTACAGAGTAGCTCTTTCACTAGAAAAATGATGGTTTATCTCTGCACAGTAGAGTTTTCCCCCATAAAAATGCTAGTTCTCTACTGCACAGTAGAGTTTTTCCTGTAAGTCTCTGTTTGCTTTTGGGATTGAATTTTCGCTTGTTTGGTTTGATTTCTAGCCTCTTGCCTTGGCTTCTTAACTGATCTTTGAGGTCTTTGTGCCTTTGTTGAGTCTTGTTTGCTTCTCCCTAACCCTTTTAGGTCATTTTTGCTTACTTTAGTACTTTTGAAGTGTCTTGTTTGCTTGTGACTCTTTTGGAAACCGCGCCTTGTTCTTTGTTGAACAAAGATACTTGGTAGTACCTTAGTTACTTGTGGCAGATCTACAAACCTTTGTTTACTGAATTTTGTTGTTTGTTGCAACACTAGTACACTCCAATGGTACCTTATCCTTTGTTTTAGGGTTTTGATCCCAAGTTGAGTCCTTAAGGTGTTTTCAAAAGCTCTTTGAGTCCAGACACTTCCTAATTGCTTTGTTAGTTTCTGTTTCAAGTAAGTAGAAGTACTTAGTTTGCTTCCGTTTTTGTTAGTAAGGTCATCTTTAGTTCGCTTTCCTACCGTCTACTTGGCTTGTTTAGGGTTTGGTGCTTTGGAGCAACCTCCTAAGTTTGCTTTCCAGTCATAAGCATCTCTCATCCCCATTTTCTTTCCACTTTGTCTCCAAGTTTGAATCTTTTTGTCATAAAAAATTTGTAGAACAAGTTTTTATCAAGTCATCGATTTGATTGTTGTGAGCTTTAGAGCCATTCTTCCTTACTAATATCTCTTGTATAGGTCTTACTTGCTTCCGTTTTCAAGTTCTTTTTTGTTTATATATAACAGAAAAAGAAAAATGATGTTGGTAGTCTAGAGTAGTAAGGCTTATAATCATTTCAGAGTAGCATAAGTTTACTTTGTTGTGAAATTGAAAAGAAAATGAAAAAGAGAACTTTGTTTAGGTTTGCTTAATCTTCATTTTGGAAAGAGCATAAACGGAAAAAGAAAAAGAGTCTTTTTGTTGTTGAAAGTTGTTTCATTTCTCGCACTTTACTTTCTGTTGCAACCACACCACACAATGCACTACCCTGTTGAGTAAAAAGTAACCTTAAAAAGAACTTTAATAAAATCAATTAGAAATGATTTTCTTTCTAGGGATACATGACACCAACTAGCTTAGGATAGAGTTTCGAGTTTAAAACACCTTAAACTGCTTGAAGCTTGTTTCATTGCTCAAAAATTGTAGTGCGACTTTCATATAGGTAAACCCATCGGTATCAAATATTCCTGGGAAACTCTACTAAAACCAGAGCAAAGCACGAGGCCGTGGAAGATTGTATTTTTTGAGGATATCCCCTCACTTTCCCTTCAACCATAAACCAGGGTCGATTTGCGTACGGGGGTCCATCCGGACTTTGGGCTTTGCTACCCTACCCACGCGTTTTGATCAGGCTGACGACTGTCCCCCCAAGATATTTCGTACTTATGGTAGCCTTAGTATCATACCTATAGGATCATACACAGCTGACAGCGGAGGATTATAGCTGCTATACCTAGGACATACGTGGGAGGAAATCCCTTACAGGTCTTTGGGAGGGCAGTTGGGTGATTCCAGCGCTTGCACCCTTAGTCATTGTATTGTGGACCCCGGGTAACTGTTCTTCTTCCTTCGTTGATCTGTTCTGGGCCCTCACCATCCCAGACTCTTCTTCGGAAGGCATCTTGTTTTCCTGGTTTGCATACTTAGGATTTTTTTTAGTGGAATGTTGTTTTCCCCCTTAGTCTTAGTGGCCACTAGGTTTTTAGTTATTTTTTTTTTTATATATAATTATGGAATACCAACAGCTTCGTAGGTCTCGAAGGTTGCAAAACCTTCTCCTGCTTAGAGTGGAGCCACTACCGCCACCAAGACGACGGAGGACAGACTCCAGTGGTATTTTTGAAACTACTGGTGAAATAGAGGTTCCTGGTGAACCACAACCTAGGACTCCATATCAGCAAGATTTTAATACAGTTGAGATTGAGGATCTCACTTCTGGTGAGTTTAATACTCCTTTTAATCCTCCTCTGATCGGACTTAACAATCCGCTTCTGGTACCTGTTGGTTTCCAGCAACCTGATTATAGTGCATATTTGTTCACACCTGGGCATATTATGATTAACCCAGGAGGCGAACACGGAGTTCCACAGACTCCCATAATAGGTATGAATACAAATACTGTAAATCCGCCTTCCATTGTTATACTGAGTTCGTCGTAGACGGCTTTTGTGTCAACTTCATCCTTTAGTTTTAATGCCGGTATGTTAGGCATGCCAAGCTCAACAGCTTTGACATCCGCCTCTACCCCTACTTTTGGACCCAGTAGTACAGTGAATCTCGTTCCACCTCCTGCAAATCAACAATCATACCATATACCTAGCACTTGGATTTCCACACCCAATGTAGGGTTGAATTCCTCTGCAACTATGCCTGTCATGAGCACCATGATTGCGCCATCCACCTCAACTACCACTGGTTTTAATACCTTTGCAGGTTACAATATGAATCAACATAATGTACCTACAGGAAACACCCCTTTTTCTTTGTTTTCTAGAGGAGGGGGTAACATCCTGAATCAACAATATGGCGGGGCTAACACCCAGCCACAGTGGATGAACATACAGAGTACCAACCCACTTTCATTTGGATGGGTGAATTTCAACAACACTTTCACACAACAGCAGATGACAGGGTGCAACCCCAACCAGCAGATGGCTGGGGGAAACCCCTACCAGCAGATGTCTTGGGGAAACCCCTACCAGCAAATGGCTGGGGGCAACCCTAACCAGCAGTTTATGGGTTAAAATATGGGTGGTTCCCCCTTTATGACCCCAGCTTATCAAATGCCATCTTGTAGACCTCATTTACCATTTCTGGCAACTCTGAATTTGCCAGCTCTTTCCAAGTTAACAAACGATTCAGTGTACCATAACACTACGTGGCCACTAGTCCCCACTAAACCACCTTTGAACATTCCAAAATTCGAAGGAAAAACTGGTGAGGATCCTGGTGATCATGTTACCACTTTCCATTTATAGTGTTCTTCGAACTCGTTGAACGAAGATTCCGTCAAGTTGAGGCTTTTTCAAAGAACCTTAACCAGCGCTGCAGCCAAATGGTACATTGAGTTACCTGCAGCCACCTTTTTTAATTTTTGGGATCTCACGACAGTTTTTCTGAACCACTTCCAGCTTCCTGTTCGGTACGATGCTGGGACAGATCTTTTGTCTACATTTAGACAGAATAAGGCCACTCACTTATCTGATCACATTCAGGAGTGGAGAAGACGGAAGAGGCTCATAAAAGCCAATATACCACTAGAATTTCTTCTTGAGTGGTATTTGAAATCACTCCTTCCTTATATTTCTAAGGAAGTAGCAACTTCTGGAGTGTCCTCAGAGGAAGAAGCCATCTTACGGACCCAACAGCTAGACCTTGTTTATGCACAGTCTGGGCTACTTTACGAGATCATACCAGACGCACCGCAATCAAACACTGATCTTAGAAGACCTAAACCTGGACCACATGCTGATGGCATAGTGGGTTCAGCAGATTCTGCAGCTTTCGAAGCATTGACTAAGCAATTTCATGCCTTATCTGTCAAACAATTGACTGCAAAAGTGACTTCCATCACAACCTCTCCTTCTAATTCTGAATCTGTAAACCAGGTTCAGAAAAATCAAAAGGGCCCTCAGCAGCCCAACAACAAAAAGAAGGGCAAGAAAGGAGAGGGGAACCATCAAAATCCCAAGAACAAAGAGAATGCCGAGGAGGGTAACAAAGAAAAGAAGAAGGTTAAGTTCCCTTGTAAAATTTGCACGCAGGATCACCTCACTCACGAATTCCCTCTGATCGAAGAAGCCCAGAAGCTGCTTCAAGAAAAGAAAACTGCCGTACTTAAAGATCCATTTCCTAAGGGGCAGGGTTCAACTTCTGGCACCTCCAATACTGGGGGCACTACTCATGCTTCAGTTGATCAAACTTTCATTAATATGGTTAGTGCGGATGCACTTTTGCAAACGCGCGCAAGAAATTATACCCCAGATGTGCAGAACAAGGATAAGGATATTCCTGAATCTTCCACTCTTCTCCACATTCCAGTGGATTCATTTCCCAATATCCCGAAAGGTGTCTTGAAACGGGCCTCGCACAATACCAATGCTCGGGTTGCTGCCAACTACAACGTAGTTGAAGATCTAGCCCAGACCCCTTGTGCTATGTCCACCTTAGAAGTTTTGCAAAGTTGTCCTTTACAACGAAATGCACTTTTGGCAGCGATTGGAAGTATGTAATCATCCAATATGACTGCGTGCTTTGATATGTCTGATATCAAATATCGGTTATGGTATCATGTTTCCCTACAGATAGAAGTGGTTCATGGTCCTATGACCATTAAACGGGTTGTCGTAGATGAGGGCGCGTCGATGTGCGTGATGTCCATTTCTTGCTGGAAAGCTTTGGGTTCTCCCGAGTTAGCCCCCTCTAACACACTGCTTACTGCCTTCGATGGAAGGACTTTCCATCCACACGGAGTTCTACCATCATTTGAAATTACACTTGTCGGTAAGACAGTTGCTGTAGAGATTGAAGTTCTAGATGCTCCGCTCGATTACAATATGCTCTTAGGTAGGAGCTGGACATATGCCATGAGAGCCATTGCATCGACAGTTTTCCAAGTTGTTATGTTCCCCCACGAAGGAAAGATCGTCACGGTCGATCAAATTTCGTTCTCTCGGAAAAACAACCAGACTTCATTAGATTCCACTATTCCTTTAGTTGATCAATCTGCCCCAGTAAGCGAGAGTTTAGTAGCAGGGCTTTACGGGTCATTAATAGGCACTTTTGACCTACCCTCTCCAGTTCTTTTTATGCGTTCACGGTTGGTCTAAGGACTAATATGTGGATCCTTACTACTGTATCAAAACCATCCGTGCCTTTATCCGTTGCAGAAGCAGCCTACATGGAAGCACAACATGCTGCAATGGAGCATATCGTGACTCCGCTAGTCTCTATCGAGTCAGATATGGACTATGCTCTTGCATGGTTGGTGAAATCTACCCACTCTTTTGACTATTTAGACACGATGTTTCCTTCTGATGAAACCATTTTGGAAGCCATGATGGGCCTGGACCAGCCTTGGGAATATATGCATCATAGGTGTACCTGCTTCCGAACCTAGACAGGATAGAGAGAGGAGAGTTCTCTATGAGACCCGGTGGATTTGTTGATTTGTCCTCTTTTCCTTCTACTTCAAGAGCTGTTTACGCTGAATGGAATATGGCTAATATATCGAGAACCATTCCGACTAACATTTCCACCAAACCCGGGGTCGTGGAAAACATTTTTATTAGAGCAGACTGTTCTCCAGAAGAGATCGCTCTGTATACCAAACTTTTTAAAGAATTCCACGATGTTTTTTCCTGGCCTTATGAGGAGATGCCAGGCATCGATCCAGCCATCGTTGAGCATGTCATCACAACATACCCTAATGCAAAACTTGTGAGACAGAAGCTCCATCTTGTGAACCCTCGAAAAGCGGCCTCCATTAAGGCGGAGGTTGAAAAATTGCTTAAAGATGGATTTATCTATCCGATCGACATGACGAAATGGGTTTCGAATCCTGTTCCAGTTGATAAAAAGCAAGGTACCATTCGAGTATGTACTGACTTCCGGGAATTGAATAAAGCTTTTCCGAAAGATAACTACCCCACACCATTTATCGAACAGATCATAGATGCATGTGCAGGACACGAGATGTTCTCTTTCATGGATGGATTTTCGAGATATAATCAAACCCAAAGATCAACACAAAACAGCTTTTATTTTCCCGTGGGGAACTTTTTCTTATCAGAAGATGCCACTTGGATTAAAGAATGCTGGATCTACTTTCCAACGAGCAATGAATTTCACTTTTCACGACATCAAACACATAGTTGAACCCTACTTGGATGACCTCCTGGCGCGATCTCGAAAGAGACAGGATCATCCAGCTCATTTGAGACTTGTGTTTGAACGATGGAGACAATATAATATTCGATTGAATCCTAATAAGTGTGTGTTCTACATCGAATCGGGACGTCTACTAGGATTTATAGTATCCAGTCGTGGCATAATGGTCGACCCGTTGAAAGTTGAGGCGATTGTGAATCTGCCTCCTCCTCGCACCTTGTGACAACTCCAAAGTCTGCAAGGCATGTCTAATTTCTTATGACACTTTATCATAAACTATGCTAAAATCACAAAAGGTTTCATGAGACTACTTAAACAAGATACCTACTTTTTGTGGGATGAGGCTGCTCAAGCATCGTTTGAGGCCTTGAAAAAGGCACTACTTTCAACTCCCTTGTTAAGCCTGCTTGATTACACAAAATATTTTATGTTATATCTGGTGGCGTTTGTATACACAATTGGCATAGTCCTAGTACAGGAGGATGACACGCTCCAAGAGCATGTTGTTTACTATCTCTCGTGCGCATTGATAGCTCCTGAGATTAAGTATTTGCACGTTGAGAAGTTAGCACTTGCTGCGGTCTATGTTGTGCAGAGGCTTCGTCACTACATCCTTTTATGAACAACTACTGTGATAGCAGAGGTCAATCCTTTTCAATATGTTCTCACTCGATGTATCATCGGTGGGAAGTACAATAAGTGGATTGTAATCTTACAAGAGTTCGATTTGTTTTTTCAATCGACCAAGTCGAAGAAATCACTAGTGTTTGTTGAGTTAATATCAGAGTTTCCGAGTGACTTAGTGCATGTTGAGGAAGAGTCATCATTCTAGGATGAACATATATTCCTTATAGCCTCCTCTGACCCATGGTACGGGGATATTTTAGTATATCTCTAGAATTTGAGGTGTCCTACAACTTTTTCTAGAGATGAATGATACAAACTGAAAAGTCATGTGAAAAACTATCTCATCAATTCTGATACTTTGTACAGACGTGGGATAGACTCCATCTTATTATGTTGTTTAAATTTAGAAGAAGCAGAGTCAGTATTGAATGATGCTCAAAGTGGAGCCTGTGGGGGTCATCTTTCGGGGTTGGCAACAACTCAGAAAATACTGCGTGTCGGATATTTTTTGCCTACAATCTTTAAAGATTGTGTGGAAGCTGTGAAACGCTGTCGTCCGTGTTAGTTTTTCACCAGGAAAATGAGAGCACATCTAGCTCCCCTTCATCTTGTGATCACAGCAGGTCCCTTCACAAAATGGGGGGTTGATTATATGACTTGTAATCCATTTTCGGCTGGAGGACATCATTATATCATCGTTGCCATCGACTACTTCACCAAGTGGGCCAAGGCAATGCCTACTGTCAAAGCAGATGGAGAAATTGCTGCTTATTTTGTATTTAATCAGATTATTGCAAGGTTCGACATACCCAAAAAGATTGTGACTGACCACGGCAGTCATTTTCAGAATAGCATGATGACTGAATTGTATACTATGTTAGGTTTTCGGAAAGAACATTCATCTTCATATTATCCACAGGCGAATGGACAAGTCGAAGCGGTTAACAAACTTTAAAGACAATTCTATAAAGAACCGTTAATGCCAGTCGAAATAACTGGAACATCATGCTATACCCTGCACTTTGGGTTTACTGAGCAAATGTAAAGACTGCTACCAGGTTCTCTCCCTTCCAACTGGTACATGGGATAGAAGCAGTCGTTCCGATTGAATGCGAGATTCCTTCGTTGAAGTTTCCTGTTCAACTACTACCAGATACTTTAGCACTAGAAGAACGTTTGTTGCATTTAGAGCATCTAGATGAATATCACCACGACGCGCCCATAGCAAACGAAGTTCATAAGAAACAAGTCAAAGGACAGTATGACAAGTCTGTCAGACCTAGGGTGTTTCTCGAAGGAGACCTTGTTCTACTTTGGGATCAGGACAAGGAACCTTTAGGTCCTAGCAAGTTTAAATCCATGTGGCTCGGTCCTTATATAATTACTAAGGTACTTAAGAAAGGTGCTTATGAGCTGACAGACTACGAAGGTAATAAGCTGCCTGATCCTAGAAATGGGCTCTACCTGAATAAGTGCTACGCTTAGGAAATTGTGCTTTTTCTTGTAACATAGCTGTATATTTTGTAGAGCTAGTTTTGCTTGTGGTTGTTAGTAGGCCTTATGTGTGTCTTCACTTCGTGTTTCAGATGTTGACTGAACATTTCTTAGGATTTGCTGATGGTGCCAGTCGCCACACCCGACAATTGGCCTAAGCAGCTTGGGTCATTTACTCACTGTCTGGTCAACTACTCTTTTCAGGGGGGTTTGTTTGGGTCCCACTACGGACAACATAGCTGAATACAGTGCGGTTATAGAACTTCTCCGAGATGCTCTTGTCCAAGGCGTTTCACATTTAGAGGTAAGACTTGATTCGCAACTAGTGGTATTTCAGTTAACGGGTGTTTATCATATTAGAGATCCTGTTTTGTTATGACATTTTTTGCGAGTTAGATTATTGGAAAGACAGTTTGATTCCATCATATATCAACACATTCCAAGAAATCTGAATGCATTAGCTTATTCATTTGCAAATTATGTTTTAGATTGGCATTTGTATCATACATTTCCATAAATAGCATTTCACACATAAAAGTTAAACACACACACATGTAAATAACCGATACTGTATATATATCCGATACTGTATCAAAAAATATAATATGAGTTTTGGATCATAAGTCATGTCATAAGATACAAAACCAGGCTCGATGGCCTCAAAATATACATAAAATATCCTTCTCCTATGGAGAAGGAGGAGCCTCATCGACATCTACTACATCTCGGTAACATATGACCAACCTAGCTATTTTCCGCAGCAACCTAATCCATGCTGGAGGTACACCGACTATATCCTCTTGCATACCAAGAGGCATTTGCTCAATACGATATGGAGGAATTTCATGAGTCAAACGACTCATCTTCCTCTCTATGGTCACTAGCATAGCATCAGCTGCACCCACATCAGTTGGCCTTACGAAAACAGTAGGATGTCCCTCAGGACGGATCGGTCCAATATCTGCATATGACACTTTGTTAGCATTTCCAACTCATCATAAAAATCATATAGTTGAAAATTTTGAAAAAATGAAATAAATTTTCAAAAAAAAAAAAACATACCTATATCTCCCCAGGCACCGCCTGGAGGAAGTACCAGATCTGGATCATGACGGAAGTCTAAACCAGCATACGAAAATTGCTCGAATGCCAGCACCTGTCTCTCCCACCATCCCCAGAAATCATCAGTATGATAACAAAAGTGGCTCTCACCACCACCCTGGCGGAGAAAAATGTCAGCCCAATGGCCCAATCTCGGCTCACGAGGACTGACTGGGGGGAGAGGCATGCCCAAACTAAGAGCAAGTACCCTCTCGAAAAAGAAGGCACAAAGGATGCTTCCAAAACAAAATTTCTTCATCCTCTCGGTCTTACACCCCGAGAGTTGAAGCTTCATGTTTGCTAAGAGATTTGTGCACCAATTGTAGACATGACCTTGCAAGCATTGAACACCAATGTATATGTAGTGCTTTGAGGCTAAGTGCTTTGCGCCACTCCCTCCCATTCGGTTCAACATACTAATAATGACCTTCAGAGGGAAGCTTGCAAGAGTAGAAATGAGAATTTCACTTCCACGTTTCTCGGTACCTTCCACACAATAAGCATTTACATAATCTTGTACAGACGTGGCACTCACATTTCGTGAAGTTCCTTTCAGGTTTACAGGATCTCCCCTCCTAGAAATCCCTGTAATGAAATATATGTCCTCAACTGTGAGCTCCAAGGTCTCTCCTCGGATACTAAACACATTTGCATCGGCATCCCACAGCTGAATGAGTTCTTGCAATAAGCGGTTGAGTGCCCTCATGTTTACGGTTTGGTAGTATTTCAACAAACCACATCTTCTAAGTGCATGGAGAGTGGTAGGATCACGCATTTCCACCCTATCCATTTCTTCATTCTCTCTCTCCCTCCAAATGAGTGACATCCTGCCAAAACAAGGGCCAATTTTCAGTTTTTTGAGCATTTTTAGCCATATTCAAGCAAAAACGCTACTCTATCACCATACAGCATCGTTCTACTTCAAGAAAAACGCTACTATATCTACTGGACAGCAAGGTTCTCGAACTTCACGAGTTTAGCATGGCTTGGTAAGTAATTTTGAGCATGAAAATTGATAAAATAAACCATCAAAATGCAAGGTAGGATGAAAAGAACTTACTTGGAAGAGGTTTGAGGTTGAATGGTCGCCCGATTCGATCGCTATGAATGGATGAAGATCAAGGGTTTGCTCCAAAACTTGCTCTTCAATCTCCAAATGTGATATTTGAGTTTTCAAAATGAAATTACATATATGAATTTGAATTTGATTTTTACTCACCTTTTTGAAAAGTCTATAGTTTCAAATTCTACAAAAAAGGGTTCTATTTAATCATTAATACCCCTAATTGTTGATGAATTGAATCTAATCTATATTTCTCAAATTTTCACTAAATGTTCATAGCATCAACTTATTATGACTTAATTTATTTAGTGGTGGACTTCATTAAGTACTTTATGGTTGAAATCCATGTCATTAAAGATCTTTTGTCGTTAATACTAACTTGATTGTTGAGATCCTCGTCCTTGGCAGGTCATGAGTCATGATTCTAGAAGCTATCCTTTAAGTCATTTTAAGCTCTTGTTTGGACTATTGAAACCTAAACAAGATTTCCGAGAAAACTTGTCCTCTTCAAGCTTGTTAAAGGAACTGAAGGCCCATCCACTTAGGTATAGAATTACCCCTTTTTCTGGCCTTGGTGGATAACTTACAGAAAATGTATACTCTAGGTATACTCTTGTATGCGCTAGAAGAGTTCTTCTTTCATTGTTTTATACTTTTTCGGGGGAGGAGACTAATTTTACGAAAAAGAACCTTTTGGAGCCATTCTTTAGGGTTTTCAAGATCTCTAAATATGAAAACACCAAGCGAGCACTTACCTACTCGGGCTCGATGTGAAATCCATGAGAAGGTAAATAGAGGATTGTTTAAGTTTTTCAAATTCTATAAACAGGAAAACACCGGAGATCATTAACCTAATTGGGATTGATATTAAAATACACGAGTAGGTGAATGGAGTTATTGTTTAAGTTTTTCAGTCTCCTTAAAATTGGAAACACCGACGAGCAAGAACAGATCTCGGCTTGATATTAAAATCCAGAGATTAGTATTATAGAGTATTCTTCTATCTCTTCTTTGAACTCGATAAACAATGAAGAAGGTGCTGAGTCTTCCTCCCATGGGATCGTTAAACTCTTTACATGGTTGGATCTATTTAGTTTTCATTCTTTCTTGGACTCATTAAAAAAACAAGAAATGTATTCTTTTATCTAAAAAGAATAAGGGATAAGAAGGGTATATCACATCTTACCGTTTCAAAGGCAATTCAGTCAGTCAAGTCCTTGAACACAACACCTACTTGAGTCTATCATGTCAGTTGGGTTTAGTTTTTGACCTTAGGGTGAACCTGATCTCCGAGTTGTTTACTCCCCCAGTTGGTTATTCTTCCAACCATATGGAGGGTCTGTTAATGTCTCCTACATTACAAGTTTACATCATTTTCCCCATCATGTTGAAAACTGCCTAAGTCACTTTGTTTCATGCTCACTGTTCAAGGATACAACCTGTGTCGGCCATTCTGCAATTTACCTTGACCTCATGTGTCGGCCATCCTAGTGTCAGTATTGTTACATGTCCTACTCTACATTAACTCATTACCATTTGAGTGTCCCTCGTGTTGGATGATGGATGATTCTTTAAGGCCTCCCTTCCAATGGACTTCTTCCCATCGACATCAACTCATTTTTCTCTGGGAATGATGTTTAGAGTTTTGGTTAGTACCTTGGAGTTTGCAGTCACCAGTGGCAATCTTCCTCGTCATTGAATAATGAGAATACAACAATGTATCTTATTCGACGGGTTCCTCAAGTGTTTGACTTCAAGTCCATTATTCACACTTGTTGGATAGTACTAGGTACCTTGGGCTCCATTATCATTATTGGTGGAAGTCCTCACATTTGTTAACGGTATACATCAATGTCTAGTAATCAAACGATACCCCCCATGTTAGACTTTCAACTCATTTAGTCACATGGTTAGGGTTTGTACCTTGGGTTGTTTGGATGAAGACCTTGGGTTGTTGATAGAATCACCTCATTATGTTATCACCCAAGCTGCGTAAGACTGAGCCTCACTCATTTTGGCTCTCCATGAGACATAGATCCAGTTTGTTGTTATGGCTATGATCTCTCATTTTGACATGGATCCACGCTTGTATTTCAGTGGCCATGCTATATATACATCTCCTAGTTATGTATCGGAGATCATGTTATATCACACTACACATCTATATGATGTCAATATTGTAATTGCTCACTGACCTTGATCTTTGTTTCAGGTGTTTTTGTGACTTGGTTCTGTGGTTTCTTGCTCCTCCGCTGCCTTGGAATTATAATGTATTTCAGCCATCGCTTCTCTCTGACCACACACATTAGGGGGCATCTATTATAGGTCAAAATTGCACTTCTCCGTCCATGATATTCTTTAGCTGATGATCACACAAAAGGACAAAAGGGATGGAAGAGCATGTTGACCCTAGATGGTGAATGGCCTAGACTTACCCTCATTCAGCTGACAAAATTCAATTTCTTCCCATTTTTTGAGCAAAAACGCTAGTCTATAATCCTATAGCAGCGTTTTTCCCTTCAAAAACCCTACTCTGCTTCATAAAAGTAGCTTTTTCCCTTGAAAAACTCTACTATGCTTCATAAAAGGGGCGTTTTTCATCATAAAAACTCTACTTTGCCTCATAAAAGCAGCGTTTTTGTCACAAAGTGATTAAAAATATATTAATTTTATGGATTGGGATTAGTTGAAGTTGGTTTGGCAACTTCCCCAACCTCCCAATCAAACTACCTCTCAATTTGAACTGCCTACCTTGTCCTATAAATGCAAGGGAGATGCATGAGAGAGACCCCTAGAAACTATGCATTAAGGGTTGTTATGCTGGAGGAATTCTAAAGGTAGTGTGAAGAGCAGGAGCCCAGGATCCGGTTGCACAAGTGCTCTGAATGATCAGGTATCATTGTACTGATTATTTGCTTTTGACAATAAAGGTTGAAATGCCCTTCCCATCCCAATCAAATGTCTAATGGATTGCATGTTTGATTGGATTAAATGCTTGATTTTATTTGATGTCTAAATTGTATTTCAATTTCATCATTGTTATATCAGTCAAGATACATTTAGGAAGGTATCTGTGTATTGCAGGTTCGTCAAACAGAAGATCAAGTGGAAGATCGATTGAAGGAGCAAGCGAAAGCTAGGATCAAACTTCGTTAATAAGGTACAACAAGACTAACTAACAAGATGGGTCGAAGCAGCACCAATGAAAGATTGCACAGCTGTGACAGCATCAATATTTCTTTTCGACAATGTGGTTTCCAGGTTTGGGTGCCCAAAATCTTGATGAGCGACCAAGTTACGCATTTTGTAAATCAAACCATCAAAGAAATGACTCAGGAGTTTTAGATTCAGCATAGAAGAAGCACTCCATACCACCCAAAGGTGAATGGAGCAGTCGAAGCGCTGAATACAACTCTGGAGCATGCGCTCACTAAGGTGTGAAATACAAACCGTGACGAATAGGACTTGAAGATTCCTGCGGTATTATGGGCTTATCGAATGACATGCAAAATATTGACATGACATACCCCGTTCAATTTGGTCTATGTACATGAAGCAGTAACTCCTATGGAGTTCATTATCCCCAGTCTGTGCATATCAGCAGCAATAGGCATGAGCAATGACAGGGGGATTGAAGAAAGACTAGCGCAGTTCCAACAACTGGAAGAAGATCGCTTCATTGCGGGATTTCAACAGCAAGTGGAAAAAGACCGACATAAGGCATGGCATGATCAACATGCAAAGAAGAAGCACTTTCTGCGCGGAGACATGGTACTCATGTACGACAGTAAGCTTTCAAAACACCCAGGTAAGCTCCAAATGCATTGGCTTGGTCCATATGTCATAAAGTTTAGTATTGTTGGGGGCGCAGTTCAATTGCAAAAGTTGGATGGAACACTTTTGACGAACTTAGTGAATGGGAGTCGACTAAAGCCCTATCGGGATAGCCCGATGCACCTTGAATGAGAAATCTAACAAGTCGACCTGAAAAAAAAAGAAAAAGAAAAAAGAAGAAGAAGAAGTTGGAATCCGCGTAGTTCGAGAGTCCTTCAACAGCACTGCGACAAAGTTGGAATCCATATTCCTGGAGACGAAAAAAACAATGAGGTTTGGGACCTGTTGACACCAGGGAAGAGTGAACTGGTCATATTGGGTAATAAATGCAGCAGTTAAGATGCGGTGGACGACAACGCAAATGGACGGAGATGAATTTAATGCCGCATCATTAAGCCATATTGGGAAAATCGATGGAGGATTGGGTAAATCAACAGAATATTTGGGTAACCATTGTCCAATTTATTTGATGGGTATAAAAGGACGCGCAGGGAAACATTTGACCCATTGCGCATTGTGAGTGAAGAGAATTATAGAAACCAGAGAGCGAAAGTGAATTGCGTTGGTGAGAGTGCTTTGTTTGTTGAAAAGAACACAACTAATAGCATTGTGCTGGCGCATGTCATACCCAACACCACACCAGTGAGCAGGAGCCACCCAAGGCCATGGCACCAATCGTGAAAAAGAAACTAGAAATTGCATTGGAAATGGCTCGAGTATTTCGGAAGAAAAGAAGTGCCAACCGACCGGTAGATACAGCAAGATGAACAAAGACTACCCACAGCTCGACAAGAGCGACAAAGACTACCTGCACTTCGGGTGCCGTAGGAGAAGAGACAACAACAACAAGAGAAAGGGTCAAGAAGCAACATGGTCCGAGCACAGCGAACATTCCAGGCTACGTACCATCAAGGAGAGAAGGGGCTCTGTTGGTAAGATTGGGGAAGAACAACAAGTACATAATAGTAGAACCGACGACACCAGAGGGGGACCACACTACTGACGAAGTATTGCAGGGGTTGCATAAGATGAAATACAATGACCGCGACATTCTACCATATCTGGAATGCACCCAGCGGACATTTATCAACAAAGTCCACGAAGATGGAGGTCCAATCACCAGGGAACCAATGCAATGGGAATTGGGATTATAACGCTCTGGATTGCTGTCCATTATCCACATGCCACACTTTGGGCGCTCAACGGAGGTGAACGCATGCATTAAGAAATTGCTTGTATGCTTCCACGGTGGGTATTTATGGCTTGACATAAAGATCCCTATTGACGTGGATCTTATTGCACAAATTACTGGATTTCCCAAGGTAGGGGTAGATCCATCGCAGTACTTCTAGGGAAATGAAAACGACAAGAAATTGGCTGCAAAAATGAAAGCTAAGTATGGGGTGGAGAAAAACACCCAGGGGTACCTAGTCGACACGATCAATGACCAAGCGATCAGGCTCGCAGCAAAATTGTTGTCCATTAAAATGGTGTGGAAGAACTGCCCCAACCAGTGCATAGCAGGGGTAATCGCATCAGCGGAGCAATGTGCAGCCGGAGTTCAGATGAACTGGTTTCTATTTATATTAAATGAATTGATGGAGGACGCAGTCACAGTAAAAGAGAAGGGTAAGCCATTCACTTACTCATGGCTCTTGCTGATAATCGCTCTGGTCGCGTGGATGGAGCCACCGCAATATCAGGGCATGTGTGAGGCACCTGCAACAATCACTTAATGAAAATATGCGAAATAGTAGAAATGACAGAACTCAGAATCACTTTATATTGATCACGGGCCACTTCGAGGGGGCAACCTCCTTTGAGAAAGCTCAATACAAATAACTTCACGGTGCCTTCATAGGTCTCAACACACACTTATTTACTAATTCTAGGGGCCAATACTATGGGTCGAAACCATGGGCCATTACAAACTATGGATCAACAATACTACGGGCGACTTACAAAGCATATGCGCCAACAACAATAACACAAACTATTGATCAACAAATACTACGGGACGACTTACAAAGCATATGCGTCCAATAACAACATACTAACAAAGTAAAGACATGGGTTCCTAACATCCCCTCCCCCTTGAAAAAAAGCTTTGTACTCAAAGCTTTAGATGTGGAAATTGTTGTTGAATCTGAAGGAGTGGTTCCCATGTAGCATCCTCTGGTTGCATGCCGTGCCACTGAATTAAGACCTCTGTGATAGAGCGAGAGCGAAGCTGACGCGTGCGCCGATTGAGGATGGCCTCTGGCTCCAAAAGGATGGATCCTTCATTATCCAGTTCGGGTAAAATCGTTTGGCCGCTGATGTTGGTGCCAAGAACTTTCTTCAGACAAGAGACATGAAAGACTGGATGAATGCGGGAAGAAGGAGGAAGTTCCAATTTATAAGCGACGGACCCAATCTTCTGAAGAATCCGATATGGCCCATAGAACTTTGGAGCGAGCTTATGACGTCCTTTGAGTTTCAAGGAGGATTGTTTGTACGGCTGGAGACGAAGAAAAACCATATCGCCGACTTGAAAGGTGCGTTCTGAACGGTGCTGATCAGCTTGTTGCTTCATGCGATTCCTTGCCATGTGAAGATTGTCCCGCAAAATGCGAAGAATCTGATCTCGGTTGCGAAGGACCCTGTCGACTTCCTGAACTGGTGAACTGGTGGGGGTGTATGCAAGAAGAGCTGGAGGTGCCTGACCATAGACTGCTTCATATGGGGTCATTTTGGAGGCAGTGTGGTAAGAGGTATTGTACCACCATTCAGCGAGAGGAAGACACTTTGCCCACTGATGTTGTTGTTCCGAGGTGAAGCAACGAAGATAAGTTTCCAAGCATTTATTAACAATTTCAGTCTGACCATCTGTTTGTGGGTGATGCCCTGAACTCATCTTCAGTTTGGTGCCAGTGTGACGAAATAGTTCTGTCCAAAAATGACTAGTGAAAGTCGCATCACGATCCGAGACAATGGAAGAAGGGATGCCATGAAGACGAAAGATCTGGTCCATAAAAATTTGAGCGACGGAGGAGGCTGTATAGGGGTGGCTGAGAGCACAAAAATGACTATATTTGGAGAGACGATCAACCACAACGAGAATCACTGTCTTTCCGCTAGATTTAGGGAGCCCTTCGATGAAATCCATAGAAATATCTGTCCAAATCCGTGTAGGTATGGGCAAGGGTTCAAGCAATCCTGGAAGGAGTGTTGTTTCACCCTTATTGCGCTGGCAGGTATCACATTCGGCCACCATCTGTTGAATTGTCCTTTTCATGCCCTGCCAAAAGAAGTTATGCCGTGCTCGTTCATATGTTTTGAGGAACCCAGAGTGCCCGGCTGATGGAGAAGCATGGAGTTCATAGAAGACAGCCTGTTGAAGATCTGTGCTCTGGGGAAGCACCAGACGACCCTTGTATCGTAGAGAAGCACCATCCCAAGAGTAATGTGGGACCGCAGAAGGATTGTTGGTCAAGCGCTGGATGATCTGAGATAAGGAAGAGTCGTTGACATAACCCTGTTGAACCGATTGCAACCAATTTGGAACAGGCATAGAAATAGCTGAAAGAGAACCTTGGGCATCAAATGTACGAGAAAGAGCATCTGCCACAATATTGTCTTTACCCTTCTTGTAAGTGATCTCATAGTCATAACCCATGAGTTTGCTAACCCATTTCTGTTGTGCCGGGGAGGAGACCGCTGGTCCAAGAAATATTTCAAACTCTGGTGATCAGTCTTGATGCAGAAATGATTCCCTAATAGGTATGGACGCCACTTCTGTACTGCATGCAAAATAGCCATCATTTCCTTCTCATAGGTAGAGGCAGCTAAATTCTTACCAGAAAGGGATTTGCTGGTGAATGCAATGGGGTGTTCATCTTGAAGGAGAACAGCACCAAGTCCATTGCCGCAAGCATCACTCTCAATCGTGAAGGGTTTGGAAAAATCGGGCATAGCTAGCACAGGTGTAGTACACATAGCTTGTTTTAGTTTGTCAAATGCACACTGAGCAACAGGTGTCCATGTAAAAGCATCTTTTTTCAATAGGGCAGTTAATGGAGCTGCAATCTTCCCATAATCCTTGACAAACTTGCGGTAGTAGCCAGTCAACCCCAAAAAACCACGAAGGCTCTTGAGTGTCTGAGGATGTGGCCAATTGTTCATGGCATCGATTTTGGCAGGATCCACGCGAACCCCTTGTGCTGAGATAATGTGCCCGAGATACTCAACTTCATTTTGTCCAAAAACACATTTAGACTGCTTGGCATGGAGATGATGGTCAGAGAAAAGTTGCATGGCAAGATCCAGATGCTGGAGATGTTCATCCCATGTTTTACTGTAGATGAGGATATCATCAAAGAATACCAGAATGAATTTCCGCAAGTAGGGTCGAAATATTTTATTCATTAAGGCCTGGAATGTGGAAGGAGCATTAGTGAGGCCAAAGGGCATGACCAAAAACTCATAATGGCCATCATGTGTGCGGAAAGCTGTTTTAGGAATATCCTCCTCATGAACCCGAATTTGATGATACCCAGAGCGAAGATCCAACTTGGAGAAAAAGTGAGCCCCATGAAGCTCATCAAGAAGCTCATCAACAACAGGAATTGGAAACTTATCCTTGATGGTGAGGTGATTAAGTGCTCGGAAGTCAATGCAGAGGCGCCATGACCCATCTTTTTTGCGGACAAGAATAACTGGAGAAGAAAAGGAACTAGTGCTTGGGCGAATAATACCTTGCTTCAATAAGTCCCGCACGAGCATTTCAATCTCTGTTTTTTGGTGAAATGGGTAGCGATAGGGCCTGATGTTGGGAGGAACGCTGCCAGGAAGGAGCTAAATACGATGGTATTCTGGCCTGGAAGGTGGTAATCCCACTGGTTCAACAAAGACACCTGTATATCGATTCAGAATTTGTTGTAGATCCGAAGGAGTAGTGGAGACTGCGGATGGTTGCATCTGGATGGAACTGATCTGAGCGATGACACCATGTGAACTCTTCTTGAGGAGTTTCTCCATGCGATGTGAACTGATGATGCTAAGAGAACCTGGTTGTAATCCTGTCAATGTGTGTTTGTGTCCATTGAGGGAAAACTGCATCCAAAGTTCGGCAAAATCCCATAAGATAGGGCCGAGTGTGCGTAGCCATTGAGCGCCCAAAACCACATCACATCCGCCTAAGGGCAAGGCAAACATGTCAGAGCGCAGGATATAATCTCCCATAGAGATACGCACATTTCGACACTTCCCTTTGCAAGGTAAGGTGCCCCCATTGGCAATCATGACTTGAAAGTTGGAGCAAGGATGGATAAAACAATCAGCTTGTTTGGCGATCCGAGGGTCGATGAAATTATGAGTGCTACCAGAATCAATGAGGATTGTAAAGGGAAGCTTCTTGAAGTAACCCCTGACCCGCATTGTTTGGGGGGTGGTGATTCCAGCTAAAGCATGGAGAGATATCTCTGGCTGGTCATCCTGAGACAGAGGGTCAATAGGCGGTTCCTGAATGTCGACCGGAGCATCCAGTGTTTCTGGATCTTCGTCACCCATTTCAGAGGCAGGCGGAGACTCCACATCCAGGAGATAGAGCTTTTGCTGAACACATCGATGTCCCCGAGTGAATTTCTCATCACAATTATAGCAAAGCCCCTTTTCTCTGCGTGCTTGCATCTCTGCTTCAGATAAACGCTTGATAGGAGTCGGTCGAGGAGCCTGCGGTATAGGTGGTCGCTGAGAACCCATATTTCTGAAGGGAACAAAAGTGGGCTTGGAGCGTTGCTGGGCTGCAATCTTGTCTTCTGCCAACTTAGCCAACCCAAGTGCTTCCATCATTGTGTTGGGACAGAACATTTTGACCTCAGAGCGAATGGCATCCTTTAGACCACTGATAAAACAACTCCGGTAAAATTCATCAGTCAATCCTTCGGTGTGGTTGGCTAGATTCTCAAATTCGGTTTGATACTCTTTCACAGTGCCAGTTTGGCGAAGTTTAGTGAGGGCTCCTATGAAGTCATCAAAAGCACTAGGACCAAATCGTTGCAAAAGGAGCTGACAAAAGTCTGGCCAGTTGGGCTCTGGATGAGCCTTGATGTACCAACGATACCATTGAAGAGCTTCCTGTTCCAAATGAAAGGATGCCAACGGAACTTTGTTGACATCAAAAGTATTATGCAGACTGAAATACTGTTCTACACGATAGATCCATCCAGTTGGATCGGTACCATTGAAGCGAGGAAAATCAAGCTTCGGACCACGGAAATCGCTGGAAGAAGAGAACCCATTGTCTACTGAAGACTCGGACTGCCGTTTGTTGTTCATGGCTGAATGTTCAAGATGGAGACCGAGAAATTTTTCATCCAGATCCTGGAGTTTGGCTTGGATGGCTGCAAGTGCTTCCTCCATGGTTTTTGCTCCTGCACGGGTGACAACCATAACCGGGATTTTTATTTATTTATTTATGATTGGGTAGGAAAACAAAAACAGGAACTACTTCAGTAAGGGAAAATTTGGATTTGGGAAAAAATCAGAATGGTAATTGGGGTTTGACTAGGTTTTGGACACTGTTGGATAGACAGGGAGGCAAAAATGAGGATTTCAGAAGCGGGGTGAAAGAATGGGAAAATTGGGCAGAGGGGAACAAAGAAGCAGAATTCAGAAATGAAATCTGTGGTAAAATTTGAGGGTGATTGGGTGAAATCTGAGGAAGTTATGGCAAACCCTAAAAATAGACAAATGTGGGATTTCGGGCTGTAGGAAGGGGAACTGAGGATAGGGTCCTCAGGGATGAAATATACAGAATGGAATGACAGGGGTTCCCTGAAAATTTCAAGGGAAACAGAGGTAAAACAAGGTAGATATGGAGAAAAAACTGAATTTTTTTTTTTTTTTTTTTTAGATTGGAGCGGCTACGGCTCGGTGTTTTTTTTTTTTTTTTTTTTTTACAGACTGGAGCGGCTACGGCTCAGAAGGAATCTGGAACAACGCCGACTTGCTGGATCTGGAACGTCTTGCAAAATGGATCTGAAACGGCGCAGCAGTGATCGACAATAGTTCAACTGAAGGTAGATATGGACCCCAGGTATGTGCGGCTTCCTAACAGTTCAGGGTTTTCACTCGGCCACCAATGCTGTCTGACGGCTTGCGTATTGGGGCAATACCCCTCACTCCACGGCTCAGGTAAAACTGATAACCGCTTTGCCACAAACGACAGCTCTTGGTTTACCTCACGGGTGGGAACTAGTCAATCAGGTAGGGGTCGTTGCCCTTTTCGCTGGCAGGTCCTCTCAATGGGCCAGCTACTTCGGGGTTCCTGTGGTACTCCTCACAATGAGTTTTAGGGCTTATGCACAAGTACTTCCCACAGTTAAGCGGATAGGGATTATTTCCAAATCCGAACTTGCAACAGATGCGAAAAAAAATTTTGGTAGAAATTTCACCCAGCGAGCCCAAGAAAGTGCTCTGATACCAGATGTGAGGCACCTGCAACAATCACTTAATGAAAATATGCGAAATAGTAGAAATGACAGAACTCAGAATCACTTTATATTGATCACGGGCCACTTCGAGGGGGCAACCTCCTTTGAGCAAGCTCAATACAAATAACTTCACGGTGCCTTCATAGGTCTCAACACATACTTATATACTAATTCTAGGCGCCAATACTATGGGTCGAAACCATGGGCCGTTACAAACTATGGATCAACAATACTACGGGCGACTTACAAAGCATATGCGCCAACAACAATAACACAAACTATTGATCAACAAATACTACGGGACGACTTACAAAGCATATGCGTCCAATAACAACATACTAACAAAGTAAAGACATGGGTTCCTAATAGCATGGATACGGAGGAAGCTAAAGTGTGCCAAGGGGAACGGTATTAGAACTTATGAGCACTAAACGACAAGGAAAGGAAGCATGAAAAAAATATACAATTTTACATCTACCTAGAAGAGTTGCGTATGAAAGTAGTAAAAATCCCGCGGTTGACAGAGGTCATGGAAAGAAAGCATCGACAAATTGTGAGGATCGTTGTGGGGCCGCAAGCAATCTTCCTGCAAGAACGTGGAGATCCCGAGAAGAAATGGTTGACTACATAGTATAAGTTGATCGAAGAAAAGTTGGAAGCCATAGTAGAAGAATGGCCCAATGAATGGAAGACCCCAGTCGATGACGACCAACTATCGGACCCAGAGGGAAGCGAATAGATGGACCAAATATGCAGACATAAACAAAAGATTCATACGATGAAGAAGAAGGCGGGGATGATCCATCAGGCACTAGAAGTCATGATGCATCAATCGAAACTCTGACAGATTCGGAGTTGGAGGCACAACAACAAGAACTGCGCACAAAGAGGAGAATGGAGAAAGGCGAAGGGAGCACCACTGTTGGTCTCCCCAACGAGCAAATGAACATGCTGCTCCACATAATGGCCAGTGTCGCCAAAGAAAACATAACCAAGGTGATGCAGCACACAACTGAATATTTTCACCAAGTGTCATAGCTATTGCAAACATTGAGTACTGTGATTATGGAGACAAGGGTGCAACTAAGGCTTGCAGAGCCAAGTCCATTGGAAGTACGACGGGTTGACATTGATATCGGCACGCAGTGGCGGATCATATAGGTGTTACCCGATGCAATCACTATAGGAAATGAAGAATTAGACGCTGCACTGCGAGGACAAGATACGATAAGTATCGATATCAACATGGTGCCTATGTTTATGCTTCATTACACCCATAGCTGGGTTAGAGAAGAAATTAATGAGCAAGAAGCGTCAACACATGATCAAATGATCAACTACAAATGGCAAGAAAGATATGTCGAAGCGGAGATTGCACGAATCCATGAGGAAAAGGAGGCATTAATGCATGAAAGAAAAAAAGTGATGGAGGATAGGAGGAGACTGGAACATGCCATCTCCATGGCATGCGAGGATGCGCCAAAAATATCCAAAGAGATGATCGCAGAGGCTAAGGCATTGAGGCCGGGCGCAGTTATCACAGATCTCTGCGAAGCCAATGAGGAGCTACAAATAAAGGTGGCGCTAAAAACACCACCGGAGAAAGTGGAGGCGAGAAAGAGAACTATTGAGGATGTTGCGACAGAGATTACAGAATTGGAGATGGAGGGGTAGCACATCGCAGAGGAGGTCTCGCAATTTTGGGGAAGTCTCGTGCAAAACGAGGAGTTGTACCAATTGAACGTGCAAATCGGCGAGGCAGAGGCGCAATTAGAAACATTAAGGGGATCGCTCAAGGATATGCCCCTATGTGCGCATATGACTAAGGAGACATAATTAAAGGAATTGCAATACCAAGTCAACAAGGGGCAGACCAGACAACAAAGGAGAACAACGCAGTTGGATGAGTTGCAGTCGAAAGCGGAGCAGCTGGAAGTCGAAGCTATGCCAATGTTGTCGTAGATAAAAGAAAATTTACAGAAGGCGTAGCAGACAAGAAGCGAGCATCCGATAGAGCAAGAGGTTGAAGACTACATAATGCTCAAAGCATAAGTAAGGGAAGATGTCGACAAAATCCAAGCAGCATATGAAAAGTTCAAGAAACAAGTGAACACGCCAGCAACGTTTGGATGAAGTTGCTCAAGGTTGAGCCACAAGTTTGTGTTGGGGTCATGTTGGCACGTGGCTAAGTCGTCGAAGTTTTGGTACAACCAACGACAAAGGGATCAATGACAAGGGTAAGGGACGAGTCGTGGAGCGCAACAAGGAGGATAAAGCAGAAGTAAAGCAGATAAATAAAAGTCATTAGTTAATTAGTTAGTTAGTTAATGGGTCACTTTGTGAAGTGGACTAAGTTTGTAACGACCACTGAGCCAATAAATAGGAGTGGCATTGTAAGCCTTCGGGCATCTTATCTTAGGGGATTTTATCCAATCTTTTGCTCTGATCTAGTCTCTTGGTCGATGAAGGTATCTTCGCATCTGTGGAGTTTTGATCTATCTTTCGCACTGGATAACCTTTTGTATTGGACCCGAGCGATCAAGATGGGTTTTGCAGATTTGTATTCCTGATTTGTAAGATAGATTGATGTATAATGAGAAGGAATGTTTATATGTGACTCTGTTGCTTATGTGTTGTACCGTAGTATGATGTATTTTGTCACAGTATGGATAGATTATATATGTGTTTCTCATCTGTTGAATATGTTTAGATAATGTGTTACTGCGTCGATATAATTAGTATGTTTCGATAGTGCTATGGTGTGAATGTTAATTATGTTGATCTCTAGTTTATGCTGTAATTAAATGTGAATGATGCATGTCCTCTTATACCTATGGAAGCTTGGTTCCTGCATTCCCCCTTATGTATCTTGGATGGGACTTCACTTGCTCTACGAGTGTTGCTGGAAAGACTAAACCCTTTATGGGTCGGTATCTATGGGAGTTTTGTCGAGCTTTGTTGACATAGTGTGAAGTGAACCCCTATTGACAAATCTGTGTCAACAACCATGATTGGGGGAGGAAAACAAGGTCCTTTTAATCCATAAATGAATATTATAGGTCTTATAGGACATGAAACAATCCTCAATCGACTACAAAATCCCTCTAGAATGTACCTTTGTCCTTGATTTGGATATGCATACCATCAAGAGGTTTTACACACAAGAAGATTCTAATGGTTGGTTCCTAAACTAAGCCTCAAACACCATATAGACCCAAATTATTGGGATTAATTTGTGATATGATAATCATTAAGATATTCTATGTACTAGGCATGGGATTTAAGGCCTTTACCATGGTTGATTAAGGAAAACAAGGGTCATATGATCTAAATTAGTATTTTAGGGTTCATAATTAACTTTGGCCTCTTAATGAGATATGGGCACCATTATAAAGTTTTAGACACAATGGATGGGACTTGATACCTTGAACATCATCATGGGAGAAAATAAAGGGTCTCAAGACCTAAATGAATATTTTAAGGCTCATTAGATATAATGAAGGAGTTATCGAACCATTGAAAAGGCCCATAAGATGGGATATTTGGCCTCCAATTGGGATGAGTGCCATTTGAAGTTTTTTTGCACCAAGGATGGGTCTTGAGGTCTTAACCATGGCAATGAATGATTCAAAATGGATAAATATACAATTTGTCATCTATTTTGGTGATTTTTGGGTGGAAAAACTAGATGAATTGGCTTGTAGTGTCTATTTTAGGTAGGTCTTACTTTGCATTTTTGGGGTCTTGAATCTTCCAAGTCCAATTTGAGGGATTAAATGATGTTTTTTAGGGAAATTTTTTTGAAGCTTAGATCACATCCCTTCGACATTGTTCTACACTATGAGAACTTTCCAATGGTGCAAGAATAGCCTCAATCTAAGTCCATATGGGAAGTTATGCCTCCTGCAAGTTTACTTATTGAGTTGACCATCATAGTACCGAGTGAATTCCATGTCAACTATCATTCCCCACACATGTGGAACTAGTCACATATGTACATTCAAGAAAATTCTATAGGGTCCAAAACCCTAACCCTAATTGAGAGTTGAGGCATCTTATACAAACCCTAAAACTAACACTAGATGACTTTCAGACTAATTTAAATACTAGGATATTAGGAGGAGAAGGGGTTTCATTATGTTGATGTTATTGTCTTGTTCCATAGTTGAGAATCAATAAGATAGTGGATATTAGAGAAAATAGAGGAAGTAGGAGATCATGTAGTAGTTGTGTTTTCCATAGTGTTAGAGGTAACTCCATATTGAATACCAATTTCCATGTACTTGCATTACATATTGGAGAAGAAAATAGCAAGGCATAGTCCTCACTTTTGGTTGGGTTTTTCCCCATAGTGGCTTTTCTTAGGGTATATCCTGTGTTATTCACGTGGATATGTTGTTTTGATCTAGTTATTTTCCTTTCAGTTCCAGTTTATTTATCATTATGTGGAATTAAGCTAACACAATGAACTAAGTTGTAAGATATATTGTGATGAACTGTTCCAGTGGAATAAATCCATGATAGTTTACGGATCATATTGGTATCAGAGCAATTTTGTTTTGGGTTTTGTGGGAAATTGCAAGATCTACGAGTTGGCGAAATAAATAAAAAGTCTTCAAAATTAGCTATGGTGGATGAGTCAAGTGAATAACTGGGGAGAAAATATGAACAACGATTTACAAATATGGAAATACAAGTCATTAATAACTCACATAATATGTCAATCCTCATGGAAGCTCTAGAGAGCAAGTTTGGACCTTTTGGTGATTTTGGAGGCTCTAACTCAGAGATCGAATCAGATGGGAAATCAGGAGATAAAGGAGAACCAGAAAACAAGCCAAGGAAAGAGCCTGAGAAAGAGAAGCCAACTTCCAGTTCCATTATCACTTCCTAGTTGGAAGTCATAATTTCAGATGAAATAAAAAGTGGATATCAATCCCTACCAAGGTGATATCAATGATTTAATTTTAATCATAGGTTGAAACAATTAGAGGTCTATTTTAGTATCCACAACATAGATGAGAAGCAAAATATTTCATTTTTCTTAATTGGAATTAGAGGGCCATGCATTAACCTAGTGGGAAATCCATGGGGAGGCACTTAGGTTGGAGGGTGATTTTCCAGTAACTAAGTGAGAAGATTTCAAAACCCTCATAAAGTCCCAATTCTACCCTATCAAGTATGTAGAGGACCAATATTTGATCTGTTGGCATTACTTCGAGCAAAGGAAAGGGCAGAGTGTGCAAGAGTACACCACTAAATTCAGGAATATATCTATTATGTTGGGCATGTCACCCAAGAATCCAGATGTATCCTCAAGTATTTTGGGGGGTCTACATAGTCATTTACGAAAGAAAGTGATGTTCTTCAAGCAAAATACAATTGATGAGGCCCGTCTGGAAGCACAATACTTGGAGAATATAGGCCACAAGAAAGGACAACCAAGTGGTTCCAAATATAAATACAACCAAGGCACTTCCAAGGATGGGAAGAAGAAGTGGAAAGGAAAAGATAAGGAGACTAAAAAAATGACACATCAATGCAAGGATTCAAAAACCCACTATAATCATTGTAACATTGATGGTCACACTGAAGAAAAGTGTTGGAAATTGCATCTAGAGTTGAAACTTAAGAACTACAAGAAGGATGTAAAGAAGAAGAAGCTTCTAACCATGGATTCAAGCCAACAAGTATAGAGAAATTTAGATGTGAATGAAAATACTTTCTAGAATTCATTGCAAAAGAAGGTGATTTTAAGTAGCCTCCATCACGAGGAAGACAAGGTGATGACAAAACTCTTCCATATCAAGATCTAGATCAAGAACACCAAGGTAGACGCTCTATTAAATTATGGTTCACAAGACAACCTCATAGTATCCGATATTGTTAGAAAGCTTGGGTTGGAGGACCATGATCATCCTAACCCCTTTCCATTGGGATGGGAAAAAAGGATACAAATATCAAGGTCACGAAATAGTGTAAGATCAAATTTGTTGTAAGTCCATATTTTCTTGATGAAGTGGAGTTAGATGTAGTACCCCTTAACATGCATGGTGTGGTTTTAGGAAGCCCCTACAAGTTTATGAGGGATGTGATATTCATGATGAGGGAAAACGAGTACCAGTTGATCAAGGATGGGAATTCAATCATCATCAATGTACATAAAGGTAAATCAAAGATATCATTGGTAAGTTCCAACCAAGCCAAAAATTTGATTAGTGCAAGTAAGAAATATGTTTTTCTTTTTTTTCAAGAGAATTAGTCAGGTGATGACTCAATAAGAGTAAATACATCCCATGAGCAATGTACCAAAGAGAAAAAAAAATCACTTGGAATAGTTTCTATAGGAATATAGAGGAGTGTTCCAAGAGCCTAAAGGGATACCATCTAAGAGAGAAGTAGAGAATGAGAAACAAATATTGTTTCTTGTCTCCCCATTACCAAATATTGGGTTATATAGATAGTATGTTCTGGAAGCAGATGAAGTGAAGAAGAAATTGCAACCGTTGTTGGAGCAGGGGGTGCTTTGACCAAGCACCAAACCTTGTGGGTCACCTATCATCATCGCACCCAAGAAGGATGGGACTTGGTGTATGTGTATCGACTATAGAGCTTTGTGTTAAATTTTGAGCATTAATTCACAATACTCTAGGATCTTCACTGAGAGAATAACATATACAGTATATCAATGCATGACAATCACAATAAGCATGACATGCATCACAAGAATCAAAAGCATGAGATACAAGAGACATAGAGTTGCCGTGGGGAAAACCCTAAGGTGAAAAACCCCACAACTTCCTCAGAGATAGAGAGAGCAATGGCTCAACCAAAGTACAACCAAAATACACTTGAGATAGTCTCCTAGAAGCAGATGATCCTCCTCCTCACTAGTGCACCACTTTCTGAGTGAGAGAGATATGACTTTCCGAATGATCTAAATAGAGATCTCCTGATCTCTATTTATACTAACCTGTTTTCCCAGTGACCTTATGGGTCCGACTTGTCTAACTAGGTACATCCACAATATAATATATATTTTCAGGGCTGACCCCACACATGGTGGTCTAATAACCCATCGGTAAGTACACACACTTGCGACACTTGTCAATCCACATGACGACACTTCCTTATAGAGGAATAACACATCTCTAATAAGGGTACAATAAATATATATGAAATACATAGATGAAATACATTCTGAAGTTACATATACATCAACACTCCCTCTTAACTACGAAGGTATTTCTCGACACAGATCTGCTAGACAAGTCTTCTTCTTGGGATCATCGTCATCGATGCATCGTCATCATCATCATCACTGCTGCTGCTATCTCAACCAATCTCTGAATCTACTCGTCATAGGAAGTTCTACAGAGCCAGTCCTTTTTCATACTGGATGTAGGCCCACCACCTGTAGGTCTTCATCATCACTGGCCATACTGTGGAAATCTCAGGACTTATTACGTGCGTCATAAAACCTTAAAAGAGTCTCTTGACTAGCAAGAACCCTAAAGAGCATCTAAGGCCTTTTTCATCCTGTCCAGATCTCCAGGACTTATTACATGTGACCCCACCACAAAACCTCGAAAGAAAATCCCAGGACTGATTACGAGCACAAGGCTCAACCTATCGGATCTCCCAGGGCACAAATTACATGTGGTCACCACAAAACCTCGAAAGAGCATCCCAGGACTGATTACGAGCACAAGGCTCAACCTATCGGATCTCCCATGGCACAAATTACATGTGGTCATGGAAAAACCTCGAAAGAGCATCCCAGGACTGATTACGAGCACACGGCTCAACCTATCGGATCTCCCAGGGCACAAATTACATGCCATAGGAAAAAACCTCAAAAGAGCATCTGCCAGATATCCCAGGGCACAAATTACATGCCATAGGCAAAACCTTGAAAGACTATCTGCAGATCTCCCAGGGCACAAATTATATGTCCTCCCAAGAAAAACCTCGAAAGAGCATTTTCTAGATATCCCAGGGTACAAATTACATGCCATAGGAAAAACCTCGAAAGACTATTTGCAAATATCCCAGGGCACAAATTACATGCTTATCTGCACAACCTGTTCCATGGCCACAGAGTATCAACCTGATACTCACCTTACATCATCCTGATGTACACATGATCATCCTGATCATCATCACTGCAACATCCTACTGCATGTCATCTGAAGCAACATCCTGAAGCTCGTCATCCATGATCATCCTGATCATACAATGTATTTACCTGATGCATACCAAGTATCTACCTGATACATATCATCATACATGATCCACCTGATCATACAGTGTATCCACCTGATACAAATAAAAATACATGATACATATCATCATACATGATCCACCAGATCATACAATGTATCCACCTGATACATATACAGATACATGGTCCAAGCATCCAACATGATGCATATACAAAATACATACAAATGATCCTACTGATCATATCCAGCATCCAACATGATGCATACATACATATAAATGATCCAACTGATCATATCCAGCATCCAACATGATGCATACATGCATATAAATGATCCAACTGATCATATCCAGCATCCAACATGATGCGTACATACATACATATAAAAATGATCCAACTGATCATACTAGAACATCATCCTGATGCTCATCATCCAGCACTTACATCCAAATCCATGTGAAGGATCCTCCTTCCAACATGCTTGGAATGGCTTCAACAAATGTGTCCATCACTTCTTCCTCGAAGTGTCATCAATCCGAAGAACACCAAGCCTCTCTCTGAAGTACTCGAACTTCACCCTGGCTAGTGGCTTTGTCAGCACATCTGCAATCTGCTCGTCCATCGCAACATACAGGAGCTTCACAGCTCCTCTCTGCACCATATCCCTGATATAGTGATATTTGATCTCTATGTGTTTCGACCTGTCATGAAACATTGGGTTCTAGGACAACTTCACATAACTCTGGTTATCACAGAAGATACCAGTAGCATCCAACGGGAGATCAAATAATTCAGACAATAGCTTCTGTAGCCATACTACCTCACAACTAGCTGAACAGGCTGCAACATACTCTGCCTCAGTTGTACTCAGTGCTACGCAGGACTACTTCCTGCTAAACCAAGAGATCACACCTGATCCCATACTGAAGCAGCACCCAGATGTGCTCTTCCTATCTGCAGCACTGCCAGCCCAATCTGAATTAACATAACCCTGCAGGTTAAACTTTTGATTCGCCTCATACTTGAGCCCATAATCCATTGTACCCTTCAGGTACCTCAGAACATGCTTTATAGAAACCAGATGAACACTCCTAGGATCTGTCAGGAACTGACTCAATGTGTTCACCACAAAGCAAATATCTGGTCTCGTGTTTGTCAGGTACATCAAGGACCCAATCATCTGACGATACATAGAGACATCAACCGGCTCAGATGAAGCATCACATAGAAGCTTCAGATTCGATGCCATAGGTGTGGCCATGGCCTTGCAATCCATCATCCCGAATCTCTTTAGGATATCTACTGTGTACTTCCCTTGACCAAGGAAGATCTCACCTGCACTCTGCCACACCTCCATACCTAGGAAATAATGCATCATTCCCAAATCTTTCATATCGAACTCGGCATCAAGCTTTCTCTTAGTATCTGCAATCAATCTGTCATCTCCTGTTACAAATAAGTCATCGACATACAGGAGTAGAATCACAGGATTCCCTTCCTCAACCTTGTAATAAAGGTTGGAATCTGCTTTACTCTTGGTAAAGCCCAAACTAGATAGGAAACTGTCCATCCTACCATACCAAGTTCTGGGAGCTTGTTTCAAGCCATACAAGGATTTCTTCAATCTGCACACATATGACTCCCTGTCATGTATTTCAAAACCGAGTGGCTGCTCCACATATACTTCCTCTTCAACTACACCATTCAAGAAAGCAGTCTTGACATCCATCTGGTGTATTTTCCATTTCATTGCTGCAGCCAGGGAAAGTACTGTTCTGATGGAAGTATACCTGGCTACAGGTGTAAAAGTTTCTTCATAATCTATTCCCTCTTTCTGATAGAAGCCACGAGATATGAATCTTGCTTTGTATTTCTCTACATTGCCATCTACAACATGCTTGATTTTGTAAATCCATTTGGAAGTCACAACAGACTTCTCTTTAGGTCTTGGGACAACATCCCAAACATCATTCTTCATTATTGATTGGTATTCCTCAACCATGGCATCCTTCCATTCTTTCTTTTCCGCTGCTTCTTCATAACTGGAAGGCTCTTTGTTCATAATGTCACAGAGTAAAACAACATAGCTGGTATGTGATCTGGTTCTCTTCTTTTCTCTGTGTTCTTCTTTTGGAATGCCAAATCTTTCTGCATCTTGAATGAGCTCTCTAGCCCATGCAGGTTTCCTCTTGTGAGAGTTATCCTCACGGGGTGGATCTACAGGTTCTTGTGGATCTTCAAACTCACGAACAACTTCTGTAACTGCTTCAGTCATGGTAGTGTCTTGAAATTAATTTCCTTAGGTTCTTCATAAACTTCGATAGGTGCCTTCCTTGATTTGATGAATGTTGAGTTTTCATCAAATGTTACATCCCTACTGACATCAATCTTCTTGAACCCTGGAAAGTATATTCTGTAATCCTTCGATCTTTCACTGTAACCCACAAAGATACCCTTCTTTCCTGAAGGATCTAGTTTAGTCCTCTTTTCCTTTGGGACATGAGTGTATACTGTACAACCAAATATTCTGAGATGGCTGACTTCAGGTTTCTTACCAGAAAAGACCTCTTCTGGTGTCTTGTTGTCCAATATCTTGTGGGGTGTTCTGTTCTGCACATATACAGCCGTTCTAGCTGCTTCTGCCCATAGATGCATAGGTAGATCCTGGTCATGCAACATTTCCCTTGCTGCTTCCATCATAGTTCTGTTCTTCCTTTCTGCAACTCCATTTTTTTGAGGATTAGAAGGAGCAGTCAATTCCCTCTTAATCCCTGAATCACTACAAAGCTTCTTGAAGTCACCTAAGTTGAATTCTCCACCATTGTCGGATCTGAATGTTTTGATCTTCTTGTCAGTTTGATTCTCCATCAAGGTTTTGAATTCCTTGAACTTATCAAACACCTCATCTTTGTTCTTCAAGAAGTATACCCAAGTCTTCCTGGAGAAGTCATCGATAAATGAGACATAGTAAACATACCCACTAAGAGAACTGGATGACATAGGACCACATACATCTGAGTGGATGATTTCCAGGATATCTTTGGCCTTGCTTTCACTGCTTGGGAAAGCCTTCTTAATGTTCTTACCCTTTGCACATCCTTTGCAAACACCTTCATGTTTGGTCTTGATTTCAGGAAGACCTTCTACAGCCTTGCTTGAAATTGGAAGTGCCCTATAGTGCATATGAGCAAGTCTTCTATTCCAAAGTTCACTTGGCTCCATGGATTCATGAACCATGGCATGTTCAGGTTGTCCCTTCAATTTATACAAACCTCCCTCTTGCTCTTCAATTACTACTGCATCATCTATGGTCTTTCCCTTTGGCCACATTAGGACTTGGCCATCCACAAATGCAACCCTCGTACCTTTTGCATCCAAAGCAGAGATGGAGAGTAAGTTCTTCTTGAGCCCAGGTACATAAAGGACTTCTTTCATCGTCAAAGATTTTCCAGAATCTAGGTTGTAGGAGGCTTCACCACTTCCTTTGATTGGGTATTGATAATCATCCCCAAGTTTCACCTTATGGGGTGATTCATGTTCAGATAGATTCACAAAAGATTCCTTAAACCCATTCATGTGTTTGGAATCCCCACTATCAATCAACCAATCATTAGAACCATGGGAGATAGTACCTGTGAGAGCAAAGATTGGAACATACTCTTCTTCACTTGATGAGTCATCATCACTACTTTCTACCCTAGCCTTCTTCTTTGGAGGTTCATCATCCTCGGCAGCATGAGCATGGAACTTTCTTTTGTTTCCCTTCTTCTTCTTGCTGAGTTTGTTGTTATTATCCCTTTTGTTCTTGGGACAATCTGAAGCAAAGTGACCCTTCTCATTGCATGTGAAGCATCTTAGATCCTTCTTATTCTTTTGATAGGATCTTTTGTAGCGAGAGTGCTCCTTCTTAGGCTTGCATATTTTGGTGTGAGTTGCGAGAGCTTGATCTTCACCTCCCATCTTTTCCTCACAAGATACAAGCCTAGCTTCTTCTTGAGAGCATTCCTCCCATAGTTTACTGAAGGAAATCAATTTCTTTCTTGCACAGATTCCTTGAATAAAGGAGTCCCATGACCTAGGTAGGCCATTCAGAGTGGTCATAACAACTTCACCATTGTCCACTACTTCATCCACAGCTTCAAGTTGCTCCTTGATCTGAGAGACCTTGGAGAAGTAAGATTGAATGGTTTCTCCATTCAACATCTTGACCCCTTTCAATTGATTCCGCAGAGTCATCTTCCGATTTATGTTCTTTCCTTCAAACAGCTTGGTCAAAGAGTCAAACATCTCCTTGGGTGTCTTTAGAGAAGACACATGGGGCATGAGATGGTCTTTGATAGAATCAACAATGATTCTCTTTGCCTTGACCAAGTTCTTCTTATGAAATACCTTGGCCTCTTCATCCTCTGGGATAGGGATGTCTTCTTTTATATATGAGTCCAACTCATTCTCTTCCAAGATTAACCCAATCCTATACTTCCAAGCTCGGAAGTTATCAGCCCCTTCAAGCTTATCCTCAAGCTTGGTGTGGTGAGACATCTTAAAGAGTACTTCAAATGGAAATAGAAA
The DNA here is from genome assembly GCA_027924585.1 of Larix kaempferi. Taxonomy (NCBI): domain Eukaryota; kingdom Viridiplantae; phylum Streptophyta; class Pinopsida; order Pinales; family Pinaceae; genus Larix; species Larix kaempferi. The sequence goes on along the minus strand of BSBM01001024.1, from coordinate 4,972,420 downwards.
ATATTTAGGTCTTACCACTTGAAATGCTGAAAACTGGATTTGGTCCCGGATTAGGGTTTATCGAAAAAACCCTAAAAATTCAAAATGTGAATTTCAATTTTCTGAAAGGATAGAAAGATGCGCTTTGATGAGCTGATCAGCCTGGTGCATTCATAATTTGAGATCAGCAAATTTTTACCCTTCAGATTTGCCTTTTTGTCCTCCCGGGTTCACTAGGGAGAGCCCTGAATTAGGGTTTGAGTTTCCCTACCTAGCCAAAAATCTCGATCCAAAGCTCTAAACTTCTATTTTTGCAAGGAGATTCTAGCTATGTCTTCAGATTTCAGAAATTCCTATTTTTGTGGAAACCCTAAGTTTTAGGGCCAAATCTGAAAATGCTCAGAATTGAATTCTGATTGGACCGATAGATTCTGCTTGATGAGTAGAGTCAATCTACTATACTGCTTTTCCAAAATCCATGGAGAGAAACCCAATAAACAAGAAACTCAAGTTTCCGTCACTGCAAAATGTCTCCTTCTCAGATTAGCTCTGATACCATGTTAAATTTTGAGCATTAATTCACAATACTCTAGGATATTCACTGAGAGAATAACATATACAGTATATCAATGCATGACAATCACAATAAGCATGAGAGACAAGAGACATAGAGTTTCCATGGGGAAAACCCTAAGGTGAAAAACCCCACAACTTCCTCAGAGATAGAGAGAGCAATGGCTCAACCAAAGTACAACCAAAATACACTTGAGATAGTCTCCTAGAAGCAGATGATCCTCCTCCTCACTAGTGCGCCACTTTCTGAGTGAGAGAGATATGACTTGTCGAATGATCTAAATAGAGATCTCCTGATCTCTATTTATACTAACCTCTTTGCCCAGTGACCTTATGGGGCCGACTTGTCTAGCTAGGTACATCCACAATATAATATATATTTTCAGGGCTGACCCCACACATGGTGGTCTAATAACCCATCGGAAAGTACACACACTTGCGACACTTGTCAATCCACATGACGACACTTCCTTATAGAGGAATAACACATCTCTAATAAGGGTACAATAAATATATATGAAATACATAGATGAAATACATTCCGAAGTTACATATACATCAACACTTTGACCATGATTACACTTAAGAATCGATACCCTCTACCCATGATTGACTATTGTTAGACTAGTCGCAGCATGTTGAGTACTTCACCATGTTGGATCTCAAGTCAATATACCACCAGGTACGTTTAAAATAATAATACACCTTGAAGACCACCTTTAAGAAAAGAAAATGTTTGTATGAATGGTTGGTCATACTTTTTGGTTTATGTAATGCACGAGTTACATTTATGAGACTGATGAATGATGTTTTTCACCCATATTTAGATTCATTTGTTATAGTGTATTTGGATGATATACTAGTTGTTGGGAGAAGCCTAGGTGCAGGAAGTTTTGATGAAAAAAAGGTATAGTTAGGCGAGGCCTAACATTGACCAAGTTTTGGGAGAAAAAACTATGTAATTCTCGGGAGCAGGGTATGGAGTGAAGCGAAGTTGACAGGAAAGGACCTGTACCCTTAGTAAAGACGAAGTACTAAGGATGACCAGAGGTAGTTGAAGTAGTTAAGGATGAAGCGGCGAACTGAAAGCTACAAAAGCAGAGAGTAAAGAAGCATAATGGTACAAAGGACATGCCACTGTAGACTTAGAGTCGCGTGGTCATAACTGCGACTATCAGAGTCAGAAGAAGCAGCGCAAAAGGATAGTAGAGATACAACGAAGTTAAGGCAAAGCGTGGTCAACAGGAGAACCATGCTATTTTGGGTTTAAGGGTACTATGGGAATTGGCCCATATTTATTGTAATATGTGACCTTCGGGCACATCTATATAAAGGGAAATTTTGTATAAGGAAGGGTTAGATCTTGTTAGACTTATGTTGGTTATTGTTAGATGTTAGATCTACACTGAGAGAGATCTAAAAGAGAGGAAAAGAATCTATAGATGGGTGCACAGATATCTATTGTAGAGAAGAGTCTGCAGCTGAGTGCGCAGACTAGAACTATTACCCCTTCCAGTAATATAGGAATAGTTCCCGTGGACGTATCTCCCATCTAGGGGGTGAACCACGTAAATCCCTGTGTTATGTGTGCGAATCTATGTTATGCTTTTTGTTCATGTTATGATTATTCTTGTGTATTTACTTCCATATGTATTTGAATGAGAATGCTATGATAAGTAAGTGGAACACACATGTATGAATGTTGCGAAGTCATATTAATAATGATGAATGCGTAGTTATAAGGGTAAACTAGCAAAGATTCAGCGAAGTCTGTAGGTTGTTGATAACTGCAAAGTGCATGGTTACATATTGGTATTGATATGTTAAGTAGATGTTAAGCAAGGAATACATTACAAGTTCCCATAACGCATCTGCACATCACCAAGGTTACAAAAACTTGATTCTGTAACCACCCATCTTCGCTTCGGGTGAGACTTCAGCCTATTCGCAGGTTGATGCCGAAAGGGCCAGTGAAGGGGATTTTGTTGGGTCTACATAAGAAATTTTCCGAACCCGGGTTAGCCCAGAAATATACCCAACAAATGGTTCCGTTGCCGCTCTAGAACTGGTGATGTGTGGTGTGGATGAGAAAGAGAATTGAATCAACAAATGGTTTCGTTGCCGACTTTGGACTAGTCGCGTCGGTGATGTGCAATGTTGATGTGTCACTTTAGAAGAGAAGTGTTAACACCAAGTTTTTACAACGCAAATGATGGTGTATAATAGGGAAATGTTTTGCAACTTCCTTAATATGGTTAGAAGGGCCCTAAAAATGTCCTTAGTTCCATGATTGTGTGACCAAGAATGATAGATAAAAGCGCTAAAGAAGACAACAAAAAGAAATTTCAAAGAAAAATGCAAAAATCAGTAATCAAGAGCAAAAGAAAGGTTAAAAAACATTAATCCTAAGGAAAATAATGAAGGCGCTAACTAGCGCACAAGCTACATTGTTGATCATATGTCAGGAGGAGATCAACGGTCCATGATTATTTCCGCATCACCAAAGTGTGCGGAGGTAGGAAAGTTATGAGCGGTTGTGAAAAGTAAAACCATCTGCTACGTGTCACACTCCCAATATTTTGCATCATGGAAAATGGTATCATAAAATAGTTTCTATGGTATGCAAAAACCGTTTCCGAACACGTGGAGGGATAAGATAAACGTCAAAGAAATCCGGCCGTTGAAGAGCAAAGCTTCAAAAGAGCACATATATGATTGGGAAATGGATGATTTAGATTATGCCACGGTAGATCAATGACTCTAGATGATTCCACACTATGAAGATGTGCAGGTGATAAGAGAGATAGTGGTCACGAATAACAAAACCATCAAACAGGTGTCAGCGCTACAATAGTTCGCAAGGGTTGAGGATGGTATTGGAAACCATTTTCAGAGAATGTGAAACCACCTTTCGCATATTAGATCTAGAATTTGACAGTTGATATTTGAGGATTGAAGAATGATCGGACGACAGAGAGAGATAATCGAGGTGGTAAAAGGGGATCAGATAAAATGGTTCAAATCGTAGCACAAGGGATCAACGGATAAGAAAAAAGAGCGTTGATAATGAAGACTGAAAGACAAATAAAGAGCGTTATATATAGCAGTGGGGTACACGAAAGTTGACATTTGTTATTCGAACTATTGGAGTCAAAAGCTTCTAGACAAACGTGTCGCGGGGAAAGTGATAGAGCAGGTCAGACTCAGGAGCTATCAGTAAAAGGTAGGCCACACAACCACTATTGTCAGAACTATGAGGTTAATTTATAAAAGAAAAATGGAAGAAGCTCCAAATGTCAAAAATGTGAAAGCAAAAGATGCCTTAGAAGATAGAGACCGTGACATTTTTGATACTTCAACTAAGTTATCTATCTCAGAAATTAGAATTAAGATGAAAAGTTTACAAGAAGGAGGTTCAGATATACATAGAGTAATACAGTTTTCTTTCATGTTTTTTTTCCCGGAACAATTTATATCTTTCCCAGAGTTTGTTTCATGGTGTACAGTCAATTATTCCGTAGCCGAGCGGGTTATCATGAATGTCCAGAAAACCAAAATTGTTTGTCCCATTGAATCCCCAGTTTTTAGAAGTGCTCTTGAAGTCCCTGCGTCTAAAATTCTTGAGTCGTAATTTTTTTCCGAAGAGTCTGTTATTATTTTCTATCGTCAATCTTCTTCTGAAACTAAAGAAGTATTTCTAGCCAATTGTCTCAAACTAGACCTTGAAATTGCAGATACCCGTTACCCTTTAGACGCCAGCTTTTTCAATGAGAACACCCAGCTGGTCCTTTCCCTAATTGCCCAGTTTTTAGGTTTCGATACAGACACATTAGTGACAGAGTTTCAATTGAGTCTACTTTTCAGGATAAGTGTCGGTTTGCCTGACCGTGAGTATGATCTTACAGCATGGCTAAATTTTGAAGAGTTTTTGGCTAAGAAAATTCATTCCCAATTCGTGGGGTTCCATAACACGAGGCACTTCATATTTCAGTCGTATTTGATGAAGATGGTAATGTTTTATAGTAAAAAAGAGTTGCATTTTCCTCAAATAATCTTTACAAGTTTTTTGGAAGACAACATGTTTAATTACATGAATTACATGGTGTCGGTCATATATAAGATGATATTTGGAGAAGAATTACCTCGAGTTTTTCCTAAGATGAAGACCTTAATGAAGTTGAGAAGAGATTTAGCAGTAGGAGATTGGTTCTTGTCGAAGGATCACACAGTGATCAGATTATATGGATTCATACGTGAACCATATGTATTACCGACATTTCTAACTTTGAGGGTTTTTGCTCTAGAATTCCTTAGGCAAAAACTGATTGTTGAAGATTTTCATTTCTTACATTTTCAGAAAGTTGCTGATATAAAGTATCCTTTGAATATAGGTCCTTTCATTGTGAAAAACAAGTATGCTATTTCACATATAGAAAAGTTATTGGGAGATATGGATTTCAACAAGGAAGTAGCTATTGCATATGACCCTCTCCATATTATTTCGGAAAGGAGACAAAGTAACCATACCAAATATTTTGAGCACCAAGAATTGGAAGGATTGTCAAGAAGGGTTAATTTGTTGCAATATGAATATGAAGAGGAGGCAACTGAAAATTCACAGGAGAAAGATCTTGCTTTAATAGATTCTGAAATTAGAACAGAGGCCACATTAAGTACTATAGAGATTAGAGGAAAAAGAAGTTTTGAAGATGTAGTTGATTTAGAAAATGAAGAACAAGAGAGAGAGAAAAGACCCAAAATTTATGTACATAAATATTTAGTCTTGTTTGCAGATAGTGAAGAAGAACAAACAAACAAAAAATTTAGTTCCGGGAGCTCAAGTACAGGAGTATACATTTCAGGAGGCCAAAGAAGCCAAAGATGCAAGCAGATTTCAAACAAGAGTAGAAATGTATGATAAATATGGAGAAGATAGACGTACTTCCGCTCGGATGACATATGATTTATTGCCTAAAGTCAGAATTTTGGCGAATTCAGAGGTTACTTTGGTATCCAGTCGGGATGTTAAAGGAAAAACTTTAAATCTAGCGGTATCATCAGATGACAAGGTAACATAGTTAATTTGAAGAAAATAAGTGCGCCTGATAAAATACATTTCCACAGGAAAACAAGAGAAGTGATATATGATGATCTTTTGCAAGGAATTTTGAAAATCGAGAAAATGCAGAGCACATTGAGTAAATTGGAAAGCCAATTAAAACAAGAAAAAGTTGAGAATAAATCCCATCAACAACAAATCAAGAAATTGCAAATTAATTTGGTTGAAGGTGGCGCCGGAGGTGATGCAGGGAAAAAACTGTTAGCAGAGAAAGAAAATACGATTTAGGTATTGATGAAGAAGCTAAAAATCTCAACAACTCAATTAATTCAGCCTTCTGAATTAACTGTATTGGAACAAGAGAAAGAAGATTTGTCTAAAGAAGTAGTTGACAGTAAAGATAAATTATTGAATCTTACTGAAAAATAATCAAATTGGGAGAAAGATAGAGAGATTTTAAAGAACCAGGTTGAAGATTTGAAAGGAAAGTTGTCAGTTTTGGCCAAACAACAAGCAAGCACTAGCCAAATAGAAGGAGAAGCCATCACAAATAGGCTTGTATAGGCTATGTCTCAAGTAGGTCTAAAGGATGTGGAAATAAAAGAGTTAAAAGAAGAAAATCAAAGATTAAAAGAGGAAAGTCAAAAAGGGGATGAATAAATAAAAACTTTACAAGACAAGTATAAAGAGTTGGTTGAAACAAATAAAATATTTTCAAATCAAGTAACAGGTTAGGTACCAATGCAAGGCTGCAAACACATGATATGGGATGCAATCATTAAGGAAACAAAAAATTTCAGGCCGTATTTAAATTTCATGAAGATGAAGGAAAAAGTGATCAAAGATGCTTTAGAAAGTTGCACTGCTATGAGAGAAAATTTGAATAAGAAGTCAAAAGATACAGCATAGAATACAATTACTTTCTTGAATAATTTAACAAAAGAAGATTTGAAAGTCCTGGCCATTAAAAACAGAATTTCAGTCATCACCTGGGCAAGGAGAATTTTGGGAAAATATGCACATGTTGAAAGTGTCGAAGCCAGAGCTGAGAGAATGAAAAGACAAGTAACGAATTTTAAAAGGGAGTTTGATAAGTTGGTTCAAAAAGGGGTACTTGCATTTTGGGATGAGAACAATGAATTAATATCCAAAAATGATTACAAGAAGTTACTATTTCATATCAGGATGGATCATGGGAGGTTTCAAAATCCGACTCATCTTCTCACTGGAAAGATTCTAATGGAAAAACTTGCAGAAGATTTTGAAATTATGAACATGTTGGCTTCAATTGGTAAAAGAATTCCACTGATTTCCTTCGCAGATCATGTTGAAATGAAATTCATGGTTAAAGAAATGACAAGTTATGACCTTCGGACCGTTGATCAGTGGAAGATAGTTGAAAAGTATGGAAGAATGAAATATACTCTTCGTCCCTAAAAGTGTCTGTTGGATCACGTGACAAATGAAGACTTTTGAAAGATTTTATTTGAAAAGAATTTGTAATATTTTTTATATATAAACTTTGACTCAAGTGACATATGGCAATTAGTTAAGTTATTTTAGTTTTAGTTAAAATAAGCAGTTAGGTTTTGCTTCAAAGAAATTTTGTATAAAAGACAATGTGAATCATTTTGAAAGGGTTCGAAACTTTTTGAAGACCAGACACTTTTTTGTATCGAGTTACTCTATTTTTTCTAATACAAGAGAGCCACGCAGAAAATAACACATTTTACAGAATAGAGATTCATGTGTTGATCGAAGTTACAGTCTGTATTTTCCTTTCCTCTATGTTCATGTATTCCTTCTTTGTTACCTTTTCCATTATGTTATATCTTCTATTCTTTATATTTATGCCACACATAAAATATATTTATGCCCTGATTTATCGGGTCTGAGTATTCATCATTTCTCTAAAATCAATATTGGATTCATCTGAAATTGGTGCCCATTAATGGTGGAATGTCTATTTTTCTTTCTTTATCACCTGCAAAAGACTTTAACTGTAATGTGACAACTACCTTGCCTTCGTAAAAATAATTATTGTTGTTTATCTGCTGGTCCATAAATTTTCTAGTTTCAACTCCATGCCCAATGGTTCTTGTGTGTATTTCAACCATATATTTATTTTGAAAAATCCCAGTCATTTTTATATATCTTTAGCCATTCACATATTTTTGAGAGAGCCCTGTCTGGTAGGAAAAAGGGCTAGTTTTCCTCCTAAAGGTTGGTTTGAAATAGTTACCTTAGGATTATCCTTCCACAACCAAAGGGTAAAATTTGAGTGATAACATTTTAGCACTGTTGCTGGGGACCGAAGGTTAAATGTTTCCCTGGGAAGAATGACATTGTTATCAAATTTCAGTGGGAAAAGAAGTTTGATATTTATAGTTGGTTGTATTTTGCCCTGGCGACTTCACGTTCAATTTTTTAGTTTTAAACAGGCGACTCCAAACAGGAACTGTGGCTTCCAGGAAGATTCACACGAGGAGTAATCCAGATTCCCAACCATTTCAAGAAGTGGAAAATCCTCAAGACATTCTGAGAAGAATTAGAGGAAAATATCAAGAAGGTACTTCTCAGTCAGAAAATATTTTTCCTTCTTTTCAAGAAGAGTTGTTAGATGATGAAAATGTTGATATAAGTGATTGATCTTTGTTTAGAACTAAATCAGAATGAGGTTTGAAAGAAACTGTAATTGATTGAGACAGATTCCGAACATATCTTTTACATTCTGATTGGGAATATTTGCAAAAGTCTAAAAAAGTTGATTCTAAAAAACCTGAAGCTCAAAGAGTACCATTAACAAGTCACAACGTTATTCAAAATCCTCCAGTAGTTATGGCTGCTAGGTTTGCCCCACTTGTTTTACCAGCTTCTTTGCATGACCTTCCCCATAATTATGGATAGAGAATTACGTTGTTTGATGGGGAAGGGAATTATACAGCTCAACAACACATTGATAGGTTCAGTGATTTCATAGATCTGGAAGAGGCAGATTATGATGATGCCAAAATGAGATTGTTGGCGCAAAGTTTATTTGGAGAGGGGAAGAAATGGTTCAAAGTTTTACCTGCAAGGTCAATCCCTACCTACAAAGAATTTCTGACTCTTCTGCTTGATAGGTGGGAAGATAAGAAAAATACTCTACAAATTTAAACCCAATATAATAATTTAAAGAAAGGAGGTTTTGAATTTGTTCAAGATTTTTCTACAAGATTTATGAAGGTTTACAATTCAATTCCCGCTGACATAAAACCATTGGTAGGAGCAGCCAAATTACATTTTGTAGATGCCTTTGATGGAGATTTTTCATGTACATTAAGAGAAAGAAAATCACCTACCTTGTTAGCCATGTTGAAAGACGCAGTTTAAGTGGAAGCAAATATGATGGCTTCAGGAAAGATGAAACAATATGCTGTTATGGATAGGAATAAAATTAAAGAAGAAAACCAAGCCTCGACTTCTACTTCCACTGATGCTAGAATTGACATGATGATTAAAACTATGGAAAAATTAATGGACAGATTGGATTTGAATAATAAACCTCAAAACAAAGATCAACAAGAACCTCAGATTAGAAACCCAAATTTCAGGAGACAAATTCCACCACAGATAAGACAAATAGATCAAAGAGACCATAGAAATCAAAGAAATCCAAAAGACAATCCAGTAAGACCTCCATTTCCTGAGAATTATGTTTGTGAAGGAGATGAAACCGAATTAGTAGAGAGTGAAATACATCACTTTGGAGATTTGGATTCAAAGGTTTATTTAACAAAGATGGAGCATGATATGTTTTCTAGAGAGGGGGAATGTAACATTTTGGAATCATAAACTGAGCAGTACCAGATTGGATATCAAAATGCAATAAATGATCTTCAAACGAAGATTGGTATTAGAAATAGAGATATAGTGGTGGACAACGACAAAGGTCAAATGGATAAACCCTCAACTAGTCAGAACAGAGAAAATAAAGAAAAAGAAGATGCAATGAAAAAGATCCCAGAGAACAAAAAAGAGTCTATTAGATAAGGTGATAAAAATTTAGTTCCTTTCAGTCTATAGAATGAGATAGAAAAAATCAAAATTTCCATACTTTTCAATGAAATTTTGAAAAACACCGAATACAAAGAACAAATTTCTAAAATGGTTGAATGTGAAAGGCAAATGGAACCAGATACATTAGAATTGAATAATGATACTCCAACCATTCATTAGGGTTCAAAGATGGAAGACAATAGTCTATATGTTGTACCACCTTTCTATGTAAACCTAAATATTCATGATAATGTTTTGCATAATTGTATGCTTGATTCAGGTGCCTCACATAATTTGATTCCAAAGGTCGTGGTGGAAAATTTGGGTTTGGAAATAACAAGACCATATAAGGATTTATTTTCTTTTGATTCAAAGAAGGTAAAGTGCTTGGGATTAATCAAATATTTGGTGGTGAATCTCACTAAAATGCTAGTTAAAGGCATTGCCATGGATGTAGTTGTTGCTGATATTTGACCAAAGTTTGGCATGTTGTTATCCAGATCTTGGGCATTGAAGCTCAAAGGAACCTTGCAGATGGATATGTCATTTGCCACTATTCCAGTTCTTGATTATGTGGTGAGTGATAGAGATGAACCTGGAATTCATTCTATTTATGCAGTGGATACAGATTTGGGATCTTCTATTTTCTACAATGATATTCAATCTGAAGAAAAAATAGATTTGATTAAACCAAAAGAAGATAGTATGTCGAGTGAAGAAGAGAAGCTACTGAAAGAAAAAGTAAGGAAAGAAGGGACCTGGATTATGCATTTTGATGGATCGATGAGTAAAGAAGGCGCTGGTGCAGGTGTATGGATAATTACTCCATATCAAGAATTTTTGATGTATTCTTTTAAGCTGGCTTTTGAATGTACGAATAATGTTGCAAACTATGAAGCACTGATTTTGGGGTTAAATGTGTTAAAAGATCTGAAAGAAAGGAAGATTGAAATGTTTGGATATTCAGAATTGGTGATAAACCAGGTAAAATCCATTTATTAGACAAAGCATCCGAAGATGAGATCTTACATAAATGAGGTTTGGGATTTGTTAGAAAATTTCTTTGATGAACATGATGTAATTGCAATACCTAGAGTTGATAATTCCCTAGTAGATTCTTTGGATACTACAGTTGCTACTTTCAAGGTTCCCAGTTTTTCTAAAAATAAATATGACATCGAATTTGTGAATAGACCCGCTATTCCTGATAATATAAAACATTGGCAAGTCTTTGAAGATGATCAGCAGATCAAAAGGTTTTTGGAAATGACAGATGGATTTAATTATAGATCTATTGATACCGAAGATGCAGAAGCTTTCAATGATGTGGAAGAATTTTCTGAAGAACCAAAAAAATTTAAAGAAAAAATTGGAGGTAAAGATATAATTCAGCTGAAAAACAATGTCATTCCTAGAGGGCTTGTTCCATTAGAGAGGTTATTTGATAGGAATGATGTAGCCAAGAATCCAAAGGTAGAACCTAAAGATGGAGATATCAAAGATTGTAACATTGGAAACAAAGAGAATCCCAAGATAGTGAAAATTTCCAAGAAACTTCCAGAAGAAGAAGAAAGAAAATATGTTGAATTGATGAAAGAATTTACAGATGTTTTCTTCTGGAGCTATGAAGATTTGAAAGAATATGATACTTCCATAATCCAACATACAATTAATATCAAGCCAAATGAAAATCCTTTCAAACAGAATTTAAGAAGAATAAACCCAAAGTTGCTTCCACTAATTGAAAAAGAAGTCAAAAAGTTGTTTGATGCCAAAATTATTGTGTCTCTAAGATTTTCCAAGTGGGTGGCGAATTTAGTCCCTGTGATGATGAAAAATGGAGAGATAAGGTTGTGTGTGGATTTCAGAAATTTAAATAAAGTATCTTTGAAAGATAATTATCCACGACCTAAAATGGATCACATATTGCAAAAATTTGTTGGAGCAGAGAGGATTTCGATGTTAGATGGATTCTCGAGATACAATCATATTAAGGTTCTTCCAGAAGATCGAGAGAAGACAACTTTTACCACTCCATGGGGAACATTTATATATGCAAAAATGCCATTTGGGATAATGAATACAGGGGCTACTTTTCAAAGAGCCATGGGCATTGCGTTCACAGAAGAGAAAGATAAGTTCGTGGTAAGATACATGGATGACATAACTATATATTTGAAATTTATTGCAGATCATCTGAAACATTTGGAAATTTTTTTCTTAAAACGCAGGAAGTTTGGCATCTCATTGGATCCTAAAAAGTCTAATTTTTCTATGGAGGAAGGAAAGCTATTGGGGCATATTATATCAAAGGATGGCATCAAAATTTATTTGGAAAGAGTATCAGCAATACAAAAGATTGGGATACCTAGAAGTGAAAAGGAGGTACAATCTTTCATCGGTAGGGTAAATTTCTTGAGAAGGTTTGTTCCCCATTTCGTAGATATTTTAAGAAATATTTCTGATATGTTAAGGAAGAATAATGAAATTAAATGGACATCTGAAGCCAAACAATCTTCCAATGATATTAAGAAAGCCTTAACTGAAGCTCCGGTTTTAACCAACCCTGATTTTTCAAAGGATTTTATTATATTTTCTTATGCATCACAACATACTTTGGCTAGAATTTTATTGCAAAAGAATCAAGATGGTATGGAACAACCAATTGCCTTTTTTAGCAAGATTTTGAGGGATGGAGAACTGAAATATAATATAATGGAGAAACAGGATTATGCACTGGTAAAAACATTGAAAGATTTGAGAGTTTATATATTGCATTCTCATACAGTTGCATATGTCCCGTCTACAGCAGTAAAAGATATTCTTACTCAGCCAGATCCTAAAGGAAAGAGAGAAAAATGGATTGCGGTTTTGTTGGAAGATGATTTGGATATTAAGCCTACAGAGTTGATAAAAGGACAAGGCCTAGCAAAAATCATGACTGAGACTAATTGTGAGTCTTTATATATAAATTTCATCTCAGAACTTTCAATGGGAATAGTCCTTGAATTTCAAGTGGTTGAATATTTTTCTCTGTCTCCATGGTATGCATATATTATATATGTTTTGCAAAATTTGCAAGCACCTCCAGGAATGGATAAAACCAGATCAAGATCAGTAAAATTGAAAGCAACAAAGTTTTGTGTATTGAATGGATATTTGTATTGGAAATATCCACGTGGGATTTTGTTTAACTGTTTATTAGAAAATGAAGTAGAACATATTATGGGAGAATTTCATAAGGGAATGTGTGGAGGACATCACTCGTGGAAAGCTACAGTAAATAAAATACTTAGAGCAGATTTTTATTGGCCAACTATTTTTTCATATGTATATAAAGAAATATCAAAGTGTCATGAGTGTCAGATATTTGATGGGAACAGAGAACTTATGCCTTTACCTTTAAAACCAATTTCAGTGGACGCACCATTCCAGCAATGGGGATTGGATTTCATTGGCGAAATCAATCGAAATTCTCCAGGACAACATAGATGGATTCTAACTGCGACAGATTATTTCAAAAAATGGATTGAAGCTATCCCAACTAGAAATGCTACCGAAACAGTGATTATGAAAATTTTGGAGGAAAATATTTTGTCAATATTTGGTTGTCCTAAAAGAATAGTAATAGATAACGCTCTAGCTTTCAAATAAAAAAAGATGATTAACTTTTGCCATAAATACCACATTCATTTGAATCATTCAACTGCATATTATCCCCAAGGTAATGGACTGGCAGAATCTTCAAATAAGAGTTTGGTAAGGATTATAAAGAAACTGTTGGAAGACAATAAAATAGCGTGGCATACTAAACTCAAGTATGCATTGTGGGAAGACAGCATTAGCACAAAGAGGGCCATTGGCACATCTCCTTTTCAGTTGGCTTATGGCACATAAGTAATATTTCATATTTCTTTGGGACTACTGGTTATGAGACTATTACAAGAAGTTGCAGAAGAACCCAATCACATGCAAAGAAGGATAAACCAGATGATAGAATTGCATGAAATGAGAGAAAGAGCTTACAACAAAAATCAGGTTCATCAAGAAAAAATGAAGAAAACTTTTGACAAGAAAATCAAGGAGAGGGACTTTCAGATTGATGATTTGGTCTTGAAATGGGACGCTAGAAGAGAAGATAAGCATGGTAAATTTGAGAATTTGTGGAAAGGTCCTTATATAATAGCAGGTTATCAGGGAGAAAATTCATTCATTCTTTAAGACCAGAATGGAGAGTTTCTTATAGGAGGACCGGTGAATGGGAGGCATCTCAAGCACTATTTCTTAAAAGAGATAAAGAGGAAAAACATTGTACATAAAAGTGTATATACATCTTTCTTTCATAATACCTTTTACAATTTTGTACAAAAATAAAATTGCTTGATGAAAATATCTTTTTCAGCAATGTACAGTTTTGTTTCCAGAAATATGCTTTGTTTCAGTTTGATTGCGAGTTTGATTGCGAGTTTGTTTCTAGTTACACAGTTGGTGGCGCAGTTTTCAATTTGAAATTGGGTACATACAAATGGATTAGGAACCTAGTCTACGGAGTTCTTTACTACCTCGCAGGGAGGATATCATCCCCAGTTGGAGCCAGTTGTTAGCACCAAGTTTTTACAACGCAAATGATGGTGTATAATAGGGAAATGTTTTGAAAGTTCCTTAATATGGTGAGAAGGGCCCTAAAAATGTCCTTAGTTCCATGATTATGTGTCCAAATGTGACCAAGAGATAGATAAAAGCGCTAAAGAAGACAATAAAAAGAAATTTCGAAGAAAAATGAAAAAATCAGTAATCGGGAGCAAAAGAAAGGTTAAAAAACATTAATCCTAAGGCAAATAATGAAGGTGCTACCTAGCGCGCAAGATACATTGTTGATCAGGTGTCAGGAGGAGATCAACAGTCCATGATTGTTTTCGCATCACCAAAGTGCGCGGAGGTAGGAAAGTTATGAGCGGTTGCAAAAAGTAAAACCATCTGCTACGTGTCGCACTCCCAATATTTCTCATCATGGAAAATGGTATCATAAAACTGTTTTTGCGTTATGCGAAAACCGTTTCTGAACACGTGGAGGGCTAAGATAAACGTCGAAGAAATCCATCTGTTGAAGAGGAAAGCTTCAAAAGGGAGCAGATATGATTGGGAAATGGATGGTCCAGATTATGTTGCGGTAGATCAATGACTCTAGATGATTCTGCACTATGAAGATGTGCAGGTGATAAGAGAGATAGTGGTCGCGAATAACAAAACCATCAGACAGGTGTCAGCGCTACAATAGTTTGCAAGGGTTGAGGGTGGTATTGGAAACCATTTTCACAAAATGTGAAACCACCTTTCACAGATTAGCTCCAAAATTTGATAGTTGAGATTTGAGGATTGAAGAATGATCGGATGACGGAGAGAGATCATCGAGGTGGTAAAAGGATATTAGATCTAACGGTTCAAATCGTAGCACGAGGGATCAACAGATAAGAAAAATGAGCGACGATAAAGAAGAGGAAAGATAAAGAAAGAGGGTTATATATAGCAGTGGGGTACACAAAAGTTGACATTTGTTATTCGAACTGTTGGAGTCAGAAGCTTCTGGAGAGACATGTCGTGAGGAAAGTGACAGAGCAGGTCAGACTCAGGAGTTGTTAGTAAAAGGTAGGCCACACAACCACTTTTGTCAGAACTGTGAGGTTAATTTATAAAAGAAAAATGGAAGAAGCTCCAAATGCCGAAAATGTGAAAGAAAAAGATGCCTTAGAAGATGGAGACCACGACATTTTTGATACTTCAGCTAGGTTATCTATCTCAGAAATTAAAATTAAGCTGAAACGTTTACAAGAAGGAGGTTCATATATACATAGAGTAATACAGTCTTCTTTCATGTATTTTTTCCCAGAACAATTTATATCTTTCCCGGAGTTTGTTTCATGGTGTACGTCCAATTATTCCGAAGCCGAGCGGGTTATCATGGATGTCTAGAAAGCCAAAATTGTTTGTCCTATTGAATCCTCACTTGTTAGAAGTGCTCTCGAATTCCCTGCGTCTCAAACGCCCGAGTCAGAAAGTTTTTCCGAAGATTCTGTTATTATTTTCTATCATCAATATTCTTCTGAAACTAAAGAAGTATTTCTATCCAATTGTCTGAAACCAGAACTTGAAATTGCAGATACCCCTTACCCTTTAGACGTCATCTTTTTCAATGAGAACACCCAGTTGGTCCTTTCCCTAATTTCCCAGTTTTTAGGTTTCAATACAGACACATTAGTGACAGAGTTTCAATTGAGTCTACTTTTCAGGATAAGTGTCGGTTTGCCTGACAGTGAGTATGATATTACACCACAGCTCAATTTTGAAAAGGTTTTGGATGAGAAAATTCATTCCCAATTCGTGGAGTTCCATAACACAAGGCACTTCAGATTTCAGACATATTTGATGAAGATGATAATTTTTTATATTTAAAAAGAGTTGCAGTTTCCTCAAATAATCTTTACAAGTTTTTTTGAAGACAACATGTTTAATTACATGAACTACATGGTGCCAGTCATATATAAAATGATATTTGGAGAAGAATTACCTCGATTTTTGCCTGAGATGAAGACCTTAATGCAGTTGAGAAGATATTTAGCAGTAGGAGATTGGTTCTTGTCGAAGGATCACACAATGATCAGATTATATGGATTCATATGTGAACCATATGTATTACCAACATTTCTAACTTTGAGGTTTTTTGCTCTAGAATTCCTTAGGCAAAAACTGATTGTTGAAGATTTTCATTTCTTACATTTTAAGAAAGTTGTTGATATAAAGTATCCTTTGAAGATAGGTCCTTTCATTGTGAAAAACAAGTATGCTATTTCACATATAGAAACATTATTGGGAGATATGGATTTCAAGAAGGAAGTAGCTATTGCATATGATCCTCTCCATATTATTTCGGAAAGGAGACAAAGTAACCATACCAAATATTTTGAGCACCAAGAATTGGAAGGATTGTCAAGAAGGGCTAATTTGTTGCAATATGAATCTGAAGAGGAGGCAGCTTAAAATTCACAGGAGAAAGATCTTTCTTTAATAGAATCTGAAATTAGAACATAGGCCACATTAAGTACTATAGAGATTAGTGGAAAAAGAAGTTTTGAAGATGTAGTTGATTTGGAAAACGAAGAACAAGAGAGAGAGAAAAGACCGAAAATTGATGTACAGAAAGATTTAGTCTTGTTTGCAGATAGTGAAGAAGAACAAAATTAAAAAAATTCAGTTCCGGGAGCTCAAGTATAGGAGTATACATTTCAGGAGGCTAAAGAAGCCGAAGATGCAAGTAGATTTCAAACAAGAGTCGAAATGTATGATAAATATGGAGAAGATAGACGTACTTTCGCTCAGATGACATATGATTTATTGCCTAAAATCATAAGTTTGGAGAATTCAAAGGTTACTTTGGTAGTGAGTCGGGATGTTAAAGGAAAAACTTTAAATCTGGCGGTATCATCAGATGACAAGGTAACAAAGTTAAAGCTAAATTTGAAGAAAATAAGTGCACCTGATAAATTCCATTTCCATAGGCAAACATGAGAAGTGATATATGATGATCTTTTGCAAGGAATTTTGAATATCAAGAAATTGCAGAGCACATTGAGTAAATTGGAAAGCCAATTAAAACAAGAAAAAGTTGAGAATAAATCCCATCAACAACAAATTAATTTGGTTGAAGGTGGAGCCAGAGGTGATGTAGGGAAAAAAATGTTAGCAAAGAAAGAAAATATGATTAAGGTATTGATGAAAAAGCTAAAAGTCCCAACAACTCAATTAATTCATCCTTCTGAATTAACTGTATTGGAATAGGAGAAAGAAGATTTGTCTAAATAAGTAGATGACAGTAAAGCTAAATTATTGAAGCTTACTGAAAAAGAATCAAATTGTGAGAAAGACAAAGAGATTTTAAATAACCAGGTTGAAGATTTGAAAGGAAATTTGTCAGTTTTGGCCCAACAGCAAGCAAGCACTAGCCAACCAGAAGGAGAAGCCAGGACAGATATCCTTGTACAAGATATGTCTCATGTAAGTCTGAAGGATGTGGAAAAATAAGAGTTAAAAGAAAAAAATAAAGATTAAAAGAGGAAAGTCAAAAAGGGGATGAAGAAATAAGAACTTTACAAGACAAGTATAAAGAGTTGGTTGAAACAAATAAAATATTTTCAAATCAAGTAATAGGTCAGGTACCCATGCAAGGCTGCAAACACATGATATGGGATGCAATCATTAAGGAAGCATAAAATTTCAGGCCGTATTTAAATTTCAGGAAGATGAAGGAAAAAGTGATCAAACATGCTTTAGAAAGTTGCACTGCTATGAGAGAAAATTTGAATAACAAGCCGAAAGATACATCACATAATACAGTTAGTTTCTTGAATAATTTAACAGAAGAATATTTGAAAGTCCTGGCCATTAAAAACAAAATTTCAGTCATCACCTGGGAAAGGAGAATTTTGGGAAAATATGCACATGTTGAAAGTGTCGAAGCCAGAGCTGAGAGAATGAGAAGACAGGTAACGAATTTTAAAAGGGAGTTTGATAAGTTGGTTAAAAAAGGGTTACCTGCATTTTGGGATGAGAACGATGAATTAATATCCCAAAATGATTACAAGAAGTTACTATTTGATATCAAGATGGATCATGGGAGGTTTCAAAATCTGACTCATCTTCTCACAAGAAATATTCTAATGGAAAAATTTGCAGAAGATTTTGAAATTATGAACAAGTTGGCCTCAATTGGTGAAAGAATTACACCGATTCCCTTTGCAGATCATGTTGAAATGAAAGTCTTGGTTAAATAAATGACAAGTTATGACCTTCTGACCGTTGATCAGTGGAAGATAGTTGAAAAGTACGGAAAAATGAAATATACTCTTTGCCCCTGAAAGTGTCTTATGGATCACGTGACAAATGAAGACTTTTGAAAGATTTTATTTGAAAAGAATTTGTAATATTTTTTATATATAAACTTTGACTCAAGTGAAATGTGGCAATTAGTTAAGTTATTTTAGTTTTAGTTAAAAGAAGCAGTCAGGTTTTGCTTCAAAGAAATTTTGTATAAAAAACAATGTGAATCATTTTGAAAGGGTTGGAAATTTTTTGAAGACAAGACACTATTTTGTATCAAGTTACTCTATTTTTTCTAATACAAGAGAGCCACGCAGAAAATAGCACATTTTGCAGAACAGAGATTCATGTGTTGATCGAAGTTACAGTCTGTATTTTCCTTTCCTCTATGTTCATGTATTCCTTCTTTGTTACGTTTTCCATTATATTATATCTTCTATGCTTGGATGAAAGTTAAAATAAGTCAAGATTCATATATTTATGCCTTGATTTATCGGGTCTGAGTATTCATCATTTCTCTAAAATCAATATTGGATTCATCTGAAATTGGTGTCCATTATTGGTGGAATGTCTATTTTTCTTTCTTTATCAGGTCTGCAAAAGACTTTGACTGTAATGTGACAACTACCTTGCCTTTGTAAAAATCATTGTTGTTGTTTATCTGCTGGTCCATAAATTTTCTAGTTTCGACTCCATGCCCAATGTTTCTTTTGTGTATTTACACCATATATTTCTTTGGAAAAATCCTAGTCATTTTCATATATCTTTAGCCATTCACATATTTTGTAGAGAGCCCTCTCTGGTAGGAAAAAGGGCTAGTTTTCCTCTTAAAGGTTGGTTTGAAATAATTACCTTAGGATTATCCTTCCACAACCAAAGGGTAAAATATGAGTGATAACAAGAAGAAAAGCACAACAAATGGTCTTGTTGTCGTGCTATCTATACGCAGTTAAGAATACCAAAAGATGGTTCCATGCTATGCTTGAACTAATATTTTGGTGATGTATCAGATTGATGTGGAATCCAAAGAAGACAGAAATACAAAACTGGGTAAGCGAGACAGAACTTGAGTTTGCGAAGAAAGAAAGAAAAACATATGTGTCTTACCAAAGAACAATGGTTGCAAAGGTATATATTCACTGACTTGCATGAAATTTTCTTCGCATATTTTTTTAATGAGCTACATGAGTGGATATCGAGGATAGCAGAAAGGAAAAACTATTTTCAGAGTGAAGAACCTATATTTTGGAATCTAGAGTTGATTTAGAGGCTTAAATGGATTGACAACCAAATTTCAAGAGCAGTAGACTTTTGGTTGGATAGCTTACTCGAATGCTATATTACAGAATTTGTTGTGGACACTGTGAAGTCTTATAACGCATCTGAAGGATATTTTTTCCTAGGATTTAGAGGTAAGTACCTGAAAAACCTGAGTTTATGCATTAAAATGCTATTAGCTGAAAACATGTGTCTTAAAAATGCAATTAGATTCCTAGGGTTTGAGTCTGTAATGTTCAGTAACACAGATAGTGACACAAATGAAGATATTGGCATTTTGTGTAGTGGAAAAAGGTATAAAGTTACCACTAGAAAGAGGTCTAGTGAAGTTGAACCTCGCACATTCCTAGAAGCTAAGTTACGAAGTGATAGAAATTCATATCAAGCTGAGTCTGATAGTGAAATAGAACCTAGACGCATTGGCTATTAGCCTATTACTCCGAAGAAACCTATAGTTGAAGAAAGAAATATTATTAGTTCACAGAACACTAGTAGTAGTAATACTGTAGGAGCAAGTACTCAGAATCATCCAAGTAGTGGTATACCTTCATCGTTTCAGAACACTACACCTCCTAGAAGAAGAATGGCATACAACATTAAGCTACCTATTTTTAAAGGAACCGGTCTAGAAGATCCAGAGAAACATTGGTTTCTTTGTGAATTTGTTTGGAATGTTAAGTAAGTACAAGATGATGCTATAAAACAAGCTCATCTAGTCACCACATTCAGAGACAGAGCTTTAACATGGTTCATGAAATATTATGTTGGACATAACAGAATGCTAGTTGATATCGGAACTGCAGTTATTTGAGAATTTAAGAAACCTAAGTCAGAATCTCAGTGCATTACAGAGCTAAAATAAATAAAACAAAAACCTAATGAGACTGTGTGGGAGTTTGATCATAAATTCAAAGCCTTGTTATATCAAGTTAGCTTTGAAATAGAACCGCAATACCATCAAGAATGGTTCATAGCTGCATTGTTTCCCCACATTAGATTACCACTAATGCAACAAAGGTAACCTCACAAACAAAAGCATTGGAAATTGCGATGAAGTTAGAAGCTTTTCCCATAAGAGGGACTAGCACAGGAATGGTATAGATACAAAAACCACTAGAAAACCTGACATTACAGCTACAAGACATGAAAAAAGGAAATGAAATAAGAGAATAGGTTTGGTGCACTAAATGTAAAGGAGAAGGACATTCCAAGGAACATTGTCCTGTATTCAAAGATTACATCACTAGTGCAACACCAGATCTTTTAAATCAACCTCAAGGACCATGGTGCGATATTTGTCGATGTAGAGGACATCACCTAGAGGACTATTACCTACTTCAGAAGTATGTACAGACACCAAAGAAAATGTACTGCACATTTTGTAAGTCAGTTGGCCATGATGATACCAACTGTAAATCATATGACCTCATGATAGAAAGAAAACGTGATGTCTACAGAGTCCAAGGAGAAACACAAAACAATAATGAAAATGCACAGTATGATCGGGGCACATATAGAGGGCATGGTGGATTCATAGGAAGAGGACGTAACACTGGCCAAGGACGAGGAAGAGGTCAGATTGTCTGTTATAACTATGCACAACCTGGATAGTTAGCATGAGACTGTCAGAACCCTTGCACTACTTGTAAGTGCTGTAAGTCATTTGACCATATCATTGAAGCATGTCCCATTTTGCAAGAAAAAAGACCAGAAGGACATAACCAGAACATATAGATGATCGCAACTGATAAAAGAAATGAATATTGCAACATCCATGTTGTGACTCGAAGTGGAGCTATGACAGGAAATGACAAGTCAAATGAAGCTTCGACTTCTGAAGATCACATGAACAGACCAAATCCTACTGATGGGCCTTGGGTAAGAAAAGCACTTGGAAAAATTCCTGCATTCAACCCTAACCAAGAGAAAAAGGTATTCATGGAAGCACGAAAAGGATTTCAGGACTCAGAACCTTCGACCACAAGGATCCAATTACGAAGTGATCAGACACCGGTATTAGATATGTCGATCTCGTATGATGGATCGCGAACTTCACCAGAGCAGACAAGCCCTTATATCACACATTTTTTACAGAGCTGCATAAAGCTGCTAAGGCATGGAAACACCTTAGGATAATTACAGAAACTATTGGGACAGTACGAACAACGTAATACAATAAATGATGCACATAGAGCAGTTCATCATATCAAGAACCTTAGAAGGACAGGAAGAGAAATGAGGCTAAATGTAGAGATTGGAGATTTTGAGATGAACCAGGTCATTCTTGACCTAGGCTCAGAGGTGAACATGCTAACAAAACAAACATGCGAACAGATGGGGAAGACAAATTTATCTTGGTCTCTTATACAATTGAGATTATCTAACCAATAGAAGGTTATACCTTTTGGGAGGTTATCAAGTGTTCTTGTTGACATTGATTGAGTGCGAAGTAAAGCAGACTTTAAGGTTATTGAAATCATAGATGACAGTAATCCTTATCCTGCATTATTGGGGATTGACTAGGGAATTGATAACCTCACAATTATCAATATGAAGAAAAAACAAATGATATTTGAAGGACTGGATATTAGGGTTATCCCACCCGTGGATCCTTCATAAGGAACAAGGTATGTTGAACTAGTACGAGAAGAATGCAGAGCTCAAGAAGTTGATAACATCTACAAGATGATAGTGAATCAAGCATATTACATTAATTCTACAGATGATGGAACGCTGAGTTGAAGATGCAACAGTTCTTGCGTATCAGAATCAGATGTAGGAATGGAGAACTGGAAGAGCCGAATGCATGAAGTATCAGCAAGACGATGTGCGAAGATAACGAAGTCACTACGTTGGATTGGAATAGAGGTAAGTCCAATTCCTACTTATGATGGTTTGGGTAATATCCATGCATTCCTTCATGAATATTTAGTATCAGTTTCAGATGAACATAAGCTAGCAGCTTTGGATATAGCATTGCGAGCTACACCTACTAGATGGTGGGTTGCGCACAAAGACAACCTGAACACATGGGAAGAATGTAAGCACTTAATGGAAATCAGATTTGCAGAACAAACTGAGATTGTACAAGAAAAGTACAATGGACAGACTGATCCTAGAGATCATATAGATTTTTGCTTGAAAGCATGGATGAATACACCTAAGACAGAATGGGTTCATATGTTTGTTCACACATTGGATCAAATACCAAAGAACTACTATATAGAAGAAGAACTTCGCAAAGGCACAACAGATTGGCACATAATGATAAACAACTTTCAATCCACTTTTATCTTTGAGGATTATAGTGCAAGTGCCACTGAGGATTTACAGATCATTAAAAAGAAGACACTTAATGATGTCTCGTTGCCTGTGTATAAGAAACCAGATTGGGTCATACAGTTGGAACATGCTCTTGAATGTTATAACTTCGCGCTAGATGAAGATGAAGATGAAGACGCTTGCGATGTGGATATACCTGAGTTTGAAGGAAAACACGATGTACAAGGACCTGATTTAGAAATTCTAGATTAGAGTAACCCTGTGAAGATCAGAAAGATCGATATTAGTACCAATGATGAACCAAATTTTTCTTCTATTGGGGATTACTGGGATGAAGAAACAGTAGGAAAGATCGCAAACCTTTTGCGCGAATATGAAGATTTGTTCCCTACCAAGTTTTCTGAAATGAAAGGCATTTTAGGTGACTTGGGAGTTATAAAAATACCTCTCAAGCCTGATACAAATCCTATTAAGCAAAGACTTTACAGATTGAACCCCAGATATAAAGAAAGAGTGAAAGAAGAAATTGATAAAATGCTTGAGGCAGGAATCATTGAACCAGTAGAAGAATCAGATTGGATAAGCCCCATGGTAATTCAAGACAATAAAGCTAAAGGTGGAATCGGAATTTGTGTGGATATCAAGAAATTGAATGATGCATCTTTGCATGACCCATTTCCTACTCCATTCACAGATGAAGTGCTAGATAACGTAGGGGGACAGGAGGCATACTTTTTCACTGATGGATTTTCTGGCTATCATCATATTAGAATTGCTACAAAAAACAAACACAAGACTACATTTTCTACTGAATGGGGATCATTTCAGTACACTATTATGCCTTTTGGAATGAAGAACGCACCTACTCTCTTTTCAAGAGTGGTTGTAGCTGCATTTAAGGATTATATTCATAAATTATTAGAATTTTACTTTGATGACTGGACTATATTTGGCCTTTTGAAGAACCATCATGCGAACTTAAGAATGATGTTAGCGAAGTGTAGACAGTATCATATTTCCTTGAACCTGAAGAAGTGCATCTTCTGTGTTCCCTACGGTATTTTATTGGGACACATAATATGTAAGCAAGGATTGATGGTTGATCCAGCGAAGATATAAATCATAGTAAATCAGTAGGAGATTGGTTCTTGTCGAAGGATCACACAGTGATCAGATTATATGGATTCATACGTGAACAATATGTATTACCGGCATTTCTAACTTTGAGGGTTTTTGCTCTAGAATTCCTTAGGCAAAAACTGATTGTTGAAGATTTTCATTTCTTACATTTTCAGAAAGCTGTTGATATAAAGTATCCTTTGAATATAGGTCCTTTCATTGTGAAAAACAAGTATGCTATTTCACATATAGAAAAGTTATTGGGAGATATGGATTTCAACAAGGAAGTAGCCATTGCATATGACCCTCTCCATATTATTTCGGAAAGGAGACAAAGTAACCATACCAAATATTTTGAGCACCAAGAATTGGAAGGATTGTCAAGAAGGGCTAATTTGTTGCAATATGAATCTGAAGAGGAGGCAACTGAAAATTCACAGGAGAAAGATCTTGCTTTAATAGATTCTGAAATTAGAACAGAGGCCACATTAAGTACTATAGAGATTAGAGGAAAAAGAAGTTTTGAAGATGTAGTTGATTTAGAAAATGAAGAACAAGAGAGAGAGAAAAGACCCAAAATTTATGTACATAAAGATTTAGTCTTGTTTGCAGATAGTGAAGAAGAACAAACAAACAAAAAATTTAGTTCCGGGAGCTCAAGTACAGGAGTATACATTTCAGGAGGCTAAAGAAGCCGAAGATGCAAGCAGATTTCAAACAAGAGTAGAAATGTATGATAAATATGGAGAAGATAGACGTACTTCCGCTCGGATGACATATGATTTATTGCCTAAAGTCAGAATTTTGGCGAATTCAGAGGTTACTTTGGTATCCAGTCGGGATGTTAAAGGAAAAACTTTAAATCTAGCGGTATCATCAGATGACAAGGTAACATAGTTAATTTGAAGAAAATAAGTGCGCCTGATAAAATACATTTCCACAGGAAAACAAGAGAAGTGATATATGATGATCTTTTGCAAGGAATTTTGAAAATCGAGAAAATGCAGAGCACATTGAGTAAATTGGAAAGCCAATTAAAACAAGAAAAAGTTGAGAATAAATCCCATCAACAACAAATCAAGAAATTGCAAATTAATTTGGTTGAAGGTGGCGCCGGAGGTGATGCAGGGAAAAAACTATTAGCAGAGAAAGAAAATACGATTTAGGTATTGATGAAGAAGCTAAAAATCCCAACAACTCAATTAATTCAGCCTTCTGAATTAACTGTATTGGAACAAGAGAAAGAAGATTTGTCTAAAGAAGTAGTTGACAGTAAAGATAAATTATTGAATCTTACTGAAAAATAATCAAATTGGGAGAAAGATAGAGAGATTTTAAAGAACCAGGTTGAAGATTTGAAAGGAAAGTTGTCAGTTTTGGCCAAACAACAAGCAAGCACTAGCCAAATAGAAGGAGAAGCCATCACAAATAGCCTTGTATAGGCTATGTCTCAAGTAGGTCTAAAGGATGTGGAAATAAAAGAGTTAAAAGAAGAAAAT
This sequence comes from Larix kaempferi, assembly GCA_027924585.1. Classification (NCBI taxonomy): domain Eukaryota; kingdom Viridiplantae; phylum Streptophyta; class Pinopsida; order Pinales; family Pinaceae; genus Larix; species Larix kaempferi. Next base: position 4,946,722 of record BSBM01001024.1, on the reverse strand, counting down.
CAAAGATTAAAAGAGGAAAGTCAAAAAGGGGATGAATAAATAAAAACTTTACAAGACAAGTATAAAGAGTTGGTTGAAACAAATAAAATATTTTCAAATCAAGTAACAGGTCAGGTACCCATGCAAGGCTGCAAACACATGATATGGGATGCAATCATTAAGGAAACAAAAAATTTCAGGCCGTATTTAAATTTCATGAAGATGAAGGAAAAAGTGATCAAAGATGCTTTAGAAAGTTGCACTGCTATGAGAGAAAATTTGAATAAGAAGTCAAAAGATACAGCATAGAGTACAATTACTTTCTTGAATAATTTAACAAAAGAAGATTTGAAATTCCTGGCCATTAAAAACAGAATTTCAGTCATCACCTGGGCAAGGAGAATTTTGGGAAAATATGCACATGTTGAAAGTGTCGAAGCCAGAGCTGAGAGAATGAAAAGACAGGTAACGAATTTTAAAAGGGAGTTTGATAATTTGGTTCAAAAAGGGATACTTGCATTTTGGGATGAGAACGATGAATTAATATCCAAAAATGATTACAAGAAGTTACTATTTCATATCAGGATGGATCATGGGAGGTTTCAAAATCCGACTCATCTTCTCACTGGAAAGATTCTAATGGAAAAACTTGCAGAAGATTTTGAAATTATGAACATGTTGGCTTCAATTGGTAAAAGAATTCCACTGATTTCCTTCGCAGATCACGTTGAAATGAAATTCATGGTTAAAGAAATGACAAGTTATGACCTTCGGACCGTTGATCAGTGGAAGATAGTTGAAAAGTATGGAAGAATGAAATATACTCTTCGTCCCTAAAAGTGTCTGTTGGATCACGTGACAAATGAAGACTTTTGAAAGATTTTATTTGAAAAGAATTTGTAATATTTTTTATATATAAACTTTGACTCAAGTGACATATGGCAATTAGTTAAGTTATTTTAGTTTTAGTTAAAATAAGCAGTTAGGTTTTGCTTCAAAGAAATTTTGTATAAAAGACAATGTGAATCATTTTGAAAGGGTTCGAAACTTTTTGAAGACCAGACACTTTTTTGTATCGAGTTACTCTATTTTTTCTAATACAAGAGAGCCACGCAGAAAATAACACATTTTATAGAATAGAGATTCATGTGTTGATCGAAGTTACAGTCTGTATTTTCCTTTCCTCTATGTTCATGTATTCCTTCTTTGTTACCTTTTCCATTATGTTATATCTTCTATGCTTTATATTTATGCCACACATAAAATATATTTATGCCTTGATTTATCGGGTCTGAGTATTCATCATTTCTCTAAAATCAATATTGGATTCATCTGAAATTGGTGCCCAGTATTGGTGGAATGTCTATTTTTCTTTCTTTATCACCTGCAAAAGACTTTAACTGTAATGTGACAACTACCTTGCCTTTGTAAAAATAATTATTGTTGTTTATCTGCTGGTCCATAAATTTTCTAGTTTCAACTCCATGCCCAATGGTTCTTGTGTGTATTTCAACCATATATTTATTTTGAAAAATCCCAGTCATTTTTATATATCTTTAGCCATTCACATATTTTTGAGAGAGCCCTGTCTGGTAGGAAAAAGGGCTAGTTTTCCTCCTAAAGGTTGGTTTGAAATAGTTACCTTAGGATTATCCTTCCACAACCAAAGGGTAAAATTTGAGTGATAACATTTTAGCGTTGTTGCTGGGGACCGAAGGTTAAATGTTTCCCTGGGAAGAACGACATTGTTATCAAATTTCAGTGGGAAAAGAAGTTTGATCTTTATAGTTGGTTGTATTTTTCCCTGGCGACTTCATGTTCAATTTTTTAGTTTTAAACAGGCGACTCCAAACAGGAACTGTGGCTTCCAGGAAGATTCACACGAGGAGTAATCCAGATTCCCAACCATTTCAAGAAGTGGAAAATCCTCAAGACATTCTGAGAAGAATTAGAGGAAAATATCAAGAAGGTACTTCTCAGTCAGAAAATATTTTTCCTTCTTTTCAAGAAGAGTTGTTAGATGATGAAAATGTTGATATAAGTGATTGATCTTTGTTTAGAACTAAATCAGAATGAGGTTTGAAAGAAACTGTAATTGATTGAGACAGATTCCGAACATATCTTTTACAGTCTGATTGGGAATATTTGCAAAAGTCTGAAAAAGTTGATTCTAAAAAACCTGAAGCTCAAAGAGTACCATTAACAATTCACAACATTATTCAAAATCCTCCAGTAGTTATGGCTGCTAGGTTTGCCCCACTTGTTTTACCAGCTTCTTTGCATGACCTTCCCCATAATTATGGATAGAGAATTACGTTGTTTGATGGGGAAGGGAATTATACAGCTCAACAACACATTGATAGGTTCAGTGATTTCATAGATCTGGAAGAGGCAGATTATGATGATGCCAAAATGAGATTGTTGGCGCAAAGTTTATTTGGAGAGGGGAAGAAATGGTTCAAAGTTTTACCTGCAAGGTCAATCCCTACCTACAAAGAATTTCTGACTCTTCTGCTTGATAGGTGGAAAGATAAGAAAAATACTCTACAAATTTAAATCCAATATAATAATTTAAAGAAAGGAGGTTTTGAATTTGTTCAAGATTTTTCTACAAGATTTATGAAGGTTTACAATTCAATTCCCGATGAAATAAAACCATTGGTAGGAGCAGCCAAATTACATTTTGTAGATGCCTTTGATGGAGATTTTTCATGTACATTAAGAGAAAGAAAATCACCTACCTTGTCAGCCATGTTGAAAGACGCAGTTGAAGTGGAAGCAAATATGATGGCTTCAGGAAAGATGAAACAATATGCTGTTATGGATAGGAATAAAATTAAAGAAGAAAACCAAGCCTCGACTTCTACTTCCACTGATGCTAGAATTGACATGATGATGAAAACTATGGAAAAATTAATGGACAGATTGGATTTGAATAATAAACCTCAAAACAAAGATCAACAAGAACCTTAGATTAGAAACCCAAATTTCAGGAGACAAATTCCACCACAGATAAGACAAATAGATCAAAGAGACCAGAGAAATCAAAGAAATCCAAAAGACAATCCAGTAAGACCTCCATTTCCTAAGAATTATGTTGATGAAGGAGATGAAACCGAATTAGTAGAGAGTGAAATACATCACTTTGGAGATTTGGATTCAAAGGTTTATTTAACAAAGATGGAGCATGATATGTTTTCTAGAGAGGGGGAATGTAACATTTTGGAATCATAAACTGAGCAGTACCAGATTGGATATCAAAATGCAATAAATGATCTTCAAACGAAGATTGGTATTAGAAATAGAGATATAGTGGTGGACAACGACAAAGGTCAAATGGATAAACCCTCAACTAGTCAGAACGGAGAAAATAAAGAAAAAGAAGGTGCAATGAAAAAGATCCCAGAGAACAAAAAAGAGTCTATTAGATAAGGTGATAAAAATTTAGTTCCTTTCAGTCTATAGAATGAGATAGAAAAAATCAAAATTTCCATACCTTTCGATGAAATTTTGAAAAACACCGAATACAAAGAACAAATTTCTAAAATGGTTGACTGTGAAAGGCAAATGGAACCATATACATTAGAATTGAATAATGATACTCCAACCATTCATTAGGGTTCAAAGATGGAAGACAATAGTCTATATGTTGTACCACCTTTCTATGTAAACCTAAATATTCATGATAATGTTTTGCATAATTGTATGCTTGATTCAGGTGCCTCACATAATTTGATTCCAAAGGTCGTGGTGGAAAATTTGGGTTTGGAAATAACAAGACCATATAAGGATTTATTTTCTTTTGATTCAAAGAAGGTAAAGTGCTTGGGATTAATCAAATATTTGGTGGTGAATCTCACTAAAATGCTAGTTAAAGGCATTGCCATGGATGTAGTTGTTGCTGATATTCGACCAAAGTTTGGCATGTTGTTATCCAGATCTTGGGCATTGAATCTCAAAGGAACCTTGCAGATGGATATGTCATTTGCCACTATTCCAGTTCTTGATTATGTGGTGAGTGATAGAGATGAACCTGGAATTCATTCTATATATGCAGTGGATACAGATTTGGGATCTTCTATTTTCTACAATGATATTCAATCTGAAGAAAAAATAGATTTGATTAAACCAAAAGAAGATAGTATGTCGAGTGAAGAAGAGAAGCTACTGAAAGAAAAAGTAAGGAAAGAAGGGACCTGGATTATGCATTTTGATGGATCGATGAGTAAAGAAGGCGTCGGTGCAGGTGTATGGATAATTACTCCATATCAAGAATTTTTGATGTATTCTTTTAAGCTGGCTTTTGAATGTACGAATAATGTTGCAAACTATGAAGCACTGATTTTGGGGTTAAATGTGTTAAAAGATCTGAAAGAAAGGAAGATTGAAATGTTTGGATATTCAGAATTGGTGATAAACCAGGTAAAATCCATTTATTAGACAAAGCATCCGAAGATGAGATCTTACATAAATGAGGTTTGGGATTTGTTAGAAAATTTCTTTGATGAACATGATGTAATTGCAATACCTAGAGTTGATAATTCCCTAGTAGATTCTTTGGATACTACAGTTGCTGCTTTCAAGGTTCCCAGTTTTTCTAAAAATAAATATGACATCGAAGTTGTGAATAGACCCGCTAATCCTGATAATATAAAACATTGGCAAGTCTTTGAAGATGATCAGTAGATCAAAAGGTTTTTGGCAATGACAGATGGATTTAATTATAGATCTATTGATACCGAAGATGCAGAAGCTTTCCATGATGTGGAAGAATTTTCTGAAGAACCAAAAAAATTTAAAGAAAAAATTGGAGGTAAAGATATAATTCAGCTGAAAAACAATGTCATTCCTAGAGGGCTTGTTCCATTAGAGAGGTTATTTGATAGGAATGATGTAGCCAAGAATCCAAAGGTAGAACCTAAAGATGGAGATATCAAAGATTGTAACATTGGAAACAAAGAGAATCCCAAGATAGTGAAAATTTCCAAGAAACTTCCAGAAGAAGAAGAAAGAAAATATGTTGAATTGATGAAAGAATTTACAGATGTTTTCTTCTGGAGCTATGAAGATTTGAAAGAATATGATACTTCCCTAATCCAACATACAATTACTATCAAGCCAAATGAAAAGCCTTTCAAACAGAATTTAAGAAGAATAAACCCAAAGTTGCTTCCACTAATTGAAAAAGAAGTCAAAAAGTTGTTTGATGCCAAAATTATTGTGTCTCCAAGATTTTCCAAGTGGGTGGCGAATTTAGTCCCTGTGATGATGAAAAATGGAGAGATAAGGTTGTGTGTGGATTTCAGAAATTTAAATAAAGTATCTTTGAAATATAATTATCCACAACCTAAAATGGATCACATCTTGCAAAAATTTGTTGGAGCAGAGAGGATTTCGATGTTAGATGGATTCTCGAGATACAATCAGATTAAGGTTCTTCCAGAAGATCGAGAGAAGACAACTTTTACCACTCCATGGGGAACATTTATATATGCAAAAATGCCATTTGGGATAATGAATACAGGGGCTACTTTTCAAAGAGCCATGGGCATTGCATTCACAGAAGAGAAAGATAAGTTCGTGGTAGTATACATGGATGACATAACTATATATTTGAAATTTATTGGAGATCATCTGAAACATTTGGAAATTTTTTTCTTAAAACGCAGGAAGTTTGGCATCTCATTGGATCCTAAAAAGTCTAATTTTTCTATGGAGGAAGGAAAGCTATTGGGGCATATTATATCAAAGGATGGCATCAAAATTTATTTGGAAAGAGTATCAGCAATACAAAAGATTGGGATACCTAGAAGTGAAAAGGAGGTACAATCTTTCATCGGTAGGGTAAATTTCTTGAGAAGGTTTGTTCCCCATTTCGTAGATATTTTAAGAAATATTTCTGATATGTTAAGGAAGAATAATGAAATTAAATGGACATCTGAAGCCAAACAATCTTCCAATGATATTAAGAAATCCTTAACTGAAGCTCCGGTTTTAACCAACCCTGATTTTTCAAAGGATTTTATTATATTTTCTTATGCATCACAACATACTTTGGCTAGAATTTTATTGCAAAAGAATCAAGATGGTATGGAACAACCAATTGCCTTTTTTAGCAAGATTTTGAGGGATGGAGAACTGAAATATAATATAATGGAGAAACAGGATTATGCACTGGTAAAAACATTGAAAGATTTGAGAGTTTATATATTGCATTCTCATACAGTTGCATATGTCCCGTCTACAACAGTAAAAGATATTCTTACTCAGCCAGATCCTAAAGGAAAGAGAGAAAAATGGATTGCGGTTTTGTTGGAATATGATTTGGATATTAAGCCTACAAAGTTGATAAAAGGACAAGGCCTAGCAAAAATCATGACTGAGACTAATTGTGAGTCTTTATATATAAATTTCATCTTAGAACTTTCAATGGGAACAGTCCTTGAATTTCAAGTGGTTGAAGATTTTTCTCTGTCTCCATGGTATGCATATATTATATATGTTTTGCAAAAATTTGCAAGCACCTCCAGGAATGGATAAAACCAGATCAAGATCAGTAAAATTGAAAGCAACAAAGTTTTGTGTATTTAATGGATATTTGTATTGGAAATATCCAGGTGGGATTTTGTTTAACTGTTTATTAGAAAATGAAGCAGAACATATCATGGGAGAATTTCATAAGGGAATGTGTGGAGGACATCACTCGTGGAAAGCTACAGTAAATAAAATACTTAGAGCAGATTTTTATTGGCCAACTATTTTTTCATATGTATATAAAGAAATATCAAAGTGTCATGAGTGTCAGATATTTAATGGGAACATAGAACTTATGCCTTTACCTTTAAAACCAATTTCAGTGGAAGCACCATTCCAGCAATGGGGATTGGATTTCATTGGGTAAATCAATCCAAATTCTTTAGGACAACATAGATGGATTCTAACTGCGACAAATTATTTCAAAAAATGGATTGAAGCTATCCCAACTAGAAATGCTACTGAAACAGTGATTATGAAAATTTTGGAGGAAAATATTTTGTCAATATTTGGTTGTCCTAAAAGAATAGTAATAGATAATGCTCTAGCTTTCAAATAAAAAAAGATGATTAACTTTTGCCATAAATACCACATTCATTTGAATCATTCAACTGCATATTATCCCCAAGGTAATGGACTGGCAGAATCTTCAAATAAGAGTTTGGTAAGGATTATAAAGAAACTGTTGGAAGACAATAAAATAGCGTGGCATACTAAACTCAAGTATGCATTGTGGGAAGACAGCATTAGCACAAAGAGGGCCATTGGCACATCTCCTTTTCATTTGGCTTATGGCACATAAGTAATATTTCATATTTCTTTGGGACTACTGGTTATGAGACTATTACAAGAAGTTGCAGAAGAACCCAATCACATGCAAAGAAGGATAAACCAGATGATAGAATTGCATGAAATGAGAGAAAGAGCTTACAACAAAAATCAGGTTCATCAAGAAAAAATGAAGAAAACTTTTGACAAGAAAATCAAGGAGAGGGACTTTCAGATTGATGATTTGGTCTTGAAATGGGACGCTAGAAGAGAAGATAAGCATGGTAAATTTGAGAATTTGTGGAAAGGTCCTTATATAATAGTAGGTTATCAGGGAGAAAATTCATTCATTCTTCAAGACCAGAATGGAGAGTTTCTTATAGGAGGACCGGTGAATGGGAGGCATCTCAAGCACTATTTCTTAAAAGAGATAAAGAGGCAAAACATTGTACATAAAAGTGTATATACATCTTTCTTTCATAATACCTTTTACAATTTTGTACAAAAATAAAATTGCTTGATGAAAATATATTTTTCAGCAATGTACAGTTTTGTTTCCAGAAATATGCTTTGTTTCAGTTTGATTGCGAGTTTGTTTCCAGTTACACAGTTGGTGGCGTAGTTTTCAATTTGAAATTGGGTACATACAAATGGATTAGGAACCTAGTCTACGGAGTTCTTTACTACCTCGCAGGGAGGATATCATCCCCAGTTGGAGCCAGTTGTTAGCACCAAGTTTTTACAACGCAAATGATGGTGTATAATAGGGAAATGTTTTGAAAGTTCCTTAATATGGTGAGAAGGGCCCTAAAAATGTCCTTAGTTCCATGATTATGTGTCCAAATGTGACCAAGAAATAGATAAAAGCGCTAAAGAAGACAATAAAAAGAAATTTCAAAGAAAAATGAAAAAATCAGTAATCGGGAGCAAAAGAAAGGTTAAAAAACATTAATCCTAAGGCAAATAATGAAGGTGCTACCTAGCGCGCAAGATACATTGTTGATCATGTGTCGGGAGGAGATCATTAGTCCATGATTGTTTTCGCATCACCAAAGTGCGCGGAGGTAGGAAAGTTATGAGCGGTTGCAAAAAGTAAAACCATCTGCTACGTGTCGCACTCCCAATATTTCGCATCATGGAAAATGGTATCATAAAACCATTTCTGCGGTATGCGAAAACCGTTTCTGAACACGTGGAGGGCTAAGATAAACGTCGAATAAATCCATCTGTTGAAGAGGAAAGCTTCAAAAGGGAGGAGATATGATTGGGAAATGGATGGTCCAGATTATGTTGCGGTAGATCGATGACTCTAGATGATTCTGCACTATGAAGATGTGCAGGTGATAAGAGAGATAGTGGTCGCGAATAACAAAACCATCAGACAGGTGTCAGCGCTACAATAGTTTACAAGGGTTGAGGGTGGTATTGGAAACCATTTTCACAGAATGTGAAACCACCTTTCATATATTAGCTCCAAAATTTGATAGTTGAGATTTGAGGATTGAAGAACGATCGGATGACGGAGAGAGATCATCGAGGTGGTAAAAGGAGATTAGATCTAACAGTTCAAATCGTAGCACGAGGGATCAACAGATAAGAAAAATGAGTGACAATAAAGAAGAGGAAAGATAAAGAAAGAGGGTTATATATAGCAGTGGGGTACACAAAAGTTGACATTTGTTATTCGAACTGTTGGAGTCAGAAGCTTCTGGAGAGACATGTCGCGAGGAAAGTGACAGAGCAGGTCAGACTCAGGAGTTGTTAGTAAAAGGTAGGCCACACAACCACTTTTGTCAGAACTGTGAGGTTAATTTATAAAAGAAACATGGAAGAAGCTCCAAATGCCGAAAATGTGAAAGCAAAAGATGCCTTAGAATATGGAGACCACGACATTTTTGATACTTCAGCTAGGTTATCTATCTCAGAAATTAAAATTAAGCTGAAAAGTTTACAAGAAGGAGGTTCATATATACATAGAGTAATACAGTCTTCTTTCATGTATTTTTTCCCAGAACAATTTATATCTTTCCCGGAGTTTGTTTCATGGTGTACGTCCAATTATTTCGAAGCCGAGCGGGTTATCATGGATGTCTAGAAAGCCAAAATTGTTTGTCCTATTGAATCCTCACTTGTTAGAAGTGCTCTTGAATTCCCTGCGTCTCAAATGCCCGAGTCAGAAAGTTTTTCCGAAGATTCTGTTATTATTTTCTATCATCAATATTCTTCTGAAACTAAAGAAGTATTTCTATCCAATTGTCTGAAACCAGACCTTGAAATTGCAGATACCCCTTACCCTTTAGACGTCATCTTTTTCAATGAGAACACCCAGTTGGTCCTTTCCCTAATTTCCTAGTTTTTAGGTTTCAATACAGACACATTAGTGACAGAGTTTCAATTGAGTCTACTTTTCAGGATAAGTGTCGGTTTGCCTGACAGTGAGTATGATATTACACCACAACTCAATTTTGAAAAGGTTTTGGATGAGAAAATTCATTCCCAATTCGTGTAGTTCCATAACACAAGGCACTTCAGATTTCAGACATATTTGATGAAGATGATAATTTTTTATATTTAAAAAGAGTTGCAGTTTCCTCAAATAATCTTTACAAGTTTTTTGGAAGACAACATGTTTAATTACATGAACTACATGGTGCCAGTCATATATAAAATGATATTTGGAGAAGAATTACCTTGATTTTTTCCTGAGATGAAGACCTTAATGCAGTTGAGAAGATATTTAGCAGTAGGAGATTGGTTCTTGTCGAAGGATCACACAATGATCAGATTATATGGATTCATATGTGAACCATATGTATTACCAACATTTCTAACTTTGAGGTTTTTTGCTCTAGAATTCCTTAGGCAAAAACTGATTGTTGAAGATTTTCATTTCTTACATTTTAAGAAAGTTGTTGATATAAAGTATTTTTTGAAGATAGGTCCTTTCATTGTGAAAAACAAGTATGCTATTTCACATATAGAAACATTATTGGGAGATATGGATTTCAATAAGGAAGTAGCTATTGCATATGATCCTCTCCATATTATTTCATAAAGGAGACAAAGTAACCATACCAAATATTTTGAGCACCAAGAATTGGAAGGATTGTCAAGAAGGGCTAATTTGTTGCAATATGAATCTGAAGAGGAGGCAGCTTAAAATTCACAGGAGAAAGATCTTTCTTTAATAGAATCTGAAATTAGAACATAGGCCACATTAAGTACTATAGAGATTAGAGGAAAAAGAAGTTTTGAAGATGTAGTTGATTTAGAAAACGAAGAACAAGAGAGAGAGAAAAGACCGAAAATTGATGTACAGAAAGATTTAGTCTTGTTTGCAGATAGTGAAGAAGAACAAACTTAAAAAAATTCAGTTCCGGGAGCTCAAGTATAGGAGTATACATTTCAGGAGGCTAAAGAAGCCGAAGATGCAAGTAGATTTCAAACAAGAGTCGAAATGTATAATAAATATGGAGAAGATAGACGTACTTTCGCTCAGATGACATATGATTTATTGCCTAAAATCATAAGTTTGGAGAATTCAAAGGTTACTTTGGTAGTGAGTCGGGATGTTAAAGGAAAAACTTTAAATCTGGCGGTATCATCAGATGACAAGGTAACAAAGTTAAAGCTAAATTTGAAGAAAATAAGTGCACCTGATAAATTCCATTTCCATTGGCAAACATGAGAAGTGATATATGATGATCTTTTGCAAGGAATTTTGAATATCAAGAAATTGCAGAGCACATTGAGTAAATTGGAAAGCCAATTAAAACAAGAAAAAGTTGAGAATAAATCCCATCAACAACAAATTAATTTGGTTGAAGGTGGAGCCAGAGGTGATGTAGGGAAAAAAATGTTAGCAAAGAAAGAAAATATGATTCAGGTATTGATGAAAAATCTAAAAGTCCCAACAACTCAATTAATTCATCCTTCTGAATTAACTGTATTGGAATAGGAGAAAGAAGATTTGTCTAAATAAGTAGATGACAGTAAAGCTAAATTATTGAAGCTTATTGAAAAAGAATCAAATTGTGAGAAAGACAAAGAGATTTTAAATAACCAGGTTGAAGATTTGAAAGGAAATTTGTCAGTTTTGGCCCAACAGCAAGCAAGCACTAGCCAACCAGAAGGAGAAGCCAGGACAAATAGCCTTGTACAAGATATGTCTCACGTAAGTCTGAAGGATGTGGAAAAATAAGAGTTAAAAGAAAAAAATAAAGATTAAAAGAGGAAAATCAAAAAGGGGATGAAGAAATAAGAACTTTACAAGACAAGTATAAAGAGTTGGTTGAAACAAATAAAATATTTTCAAATCAAGTAATAGGTCAGGTACCCATGCAAGGCTGCAAACACATGATATGGGATGCAATCATTAAGGAAGCATAAAATTTCAGGCCGTATTTAAATTTCAGGAAGATGAAGGAAAAAGTGATCAAACATGCTTTAGAAAGTTGCACTGCTATGAGAGAAAATTTGAATAACAAGCCGAAAGATACATCACATAATACAGTTAGTTTCTTGAATAATTTAACAGAAGAATATTTGAAAGTCCTGGCCATTAAAAACAAAATTTCAGTCATCACCTGGGAAAGGAGAATTTTGGGAAAATATGCACATGTTGAAAGTGTCGAAGCCAGAGCTGAGAGAATGAAAAGACAGGTAACGAATTTTAAAAGGGAGTTTGATAAGTTGGTTAAAAAAGGGTTACCTGCATTTTGGGATGAGAACGATGAATTAATATCCCAAAATGATTACAAGAAGTTACTATTTGATATCAAGATGGATCATGGGGGGTTTCAAAATCTGACTCATCTTCTCACAAGAAATATTCTAATGGAAAAATTTGCAGAAGATTTTGAAATTATGAACAAGTTGGCTTCAATTGGTGAAAGAATTACACCGATTTCCTTTGCAGATCATGTTGAAATGAAAGTCTTGGTTAAATAAATGACAAGTTATGACCTTCCGACCGTTGATCAGTGGAAGATAGTTGAAAAGTACGAAAAAATGAAATATACTCTTTGCCCCTGAAAGTGTCTTATGGATCACGTGACAAATGAAGACTTTTGAAAGATTTTATTTGAAAAGAATTTGTAATATTTTTTATATATAAACTTTGACTCAAGTGAAATGTGGCAATTAGTTAAGTTATTTTAGTTTTAGTTAAAAGAAGCAGTCAGGTTTTGCTTCAAAGAAATTTTGTATAAAAAACAATGTGAATCATTTTGAAAGGGTTGGAAACTTTTTGAAGACAAGACACTATTTTGTATCAAGTTACTCTATTTTTTCTACTACAAGAGAGCCACGCAGAAAATAGCACATTTTGCAGAATAGAGATTCATGTGTTGATCGAAGTTACAGTCTGTATTTTCCTTTCCTCTATGTTCATGTATTCCTTCTTTGTTACGTTTTCCATTATATTATATCTTCTATGCTTGGATGAAAGTTAAAATAAGTCAAGATTCATATATTTATGCCTTGATTTATCGGGTCTGAGTATTCATCATTTCTCTAAAATCAATATTGGATTCATCTGAAATTGGTGTCCATTATTGGTGGAATGTCTATTTTTCTTTCTTTATCAGGTCTGCAAAAGACTTTGACTGTAATGTGACAACTACCTTGCCTTTGTAAAAATCATTGTTGTTGTTTATCTGCTGGTCCATAAATTTTCTAGTTTAGACTCCATGCCCAATGTTTCTTTTGTGTATTTCAACCATATATTTCTTTGGAAAAATCCTAGTCATTTTCATATATCTTTAGCCATTCACATATTTTGGAGAGAGCCCTCTCTGGTAGGAAAAAGGGCTAGTTTTCCTCTTAAAGGTTGGTTTGAAATAATTACCTTAGGATTATCCTTCCACAACCAAAGGGTAAAATATGAGTGATAACAAGAAGAAAAGCACAACAAATGGTCTTGTTGTCGTGCTATCTATACGCAGTTAAGAATACCAAAAGATGGTTCCATGCTATGCTTGAACTAATATTTTGGTGATGTATCAGATTGATGTGGAATCCAAAGAAGACAGAAATACAGAACTGGGTAAGCGAGACAGAACTTGAGTTTCCGAAGAAAGAAAAAAAACATATGTGTCTTACCAAAGAATAATGGTTGCAAAGGTATATATTCACTGACTTGCATGAAATTTTCTTCGCATATTTTTTTAATGAGCTACATGAGTGGATATCGAGGATATCAGAACGGAAAAACTATTTTCAGAGTGAAGAACCTATAGTTTGGAATCTAGAGTTGATTTAGAGGCTTAAATGGATTGACAACCAAATTTCAAGAGCAGTAGACTTTTGGTTGGATAGCTTACTCGAATGCTATATTACAGAATTTGTTGTGGACACTGTGAAGTCTTATAACGCATCCGAAGGATATTTTTTCCTAGGATTTAGAGGTAAGTACCTGAAAAACCTGAGTTTATGCATTAACATGCTATTAGCTGAAAAAATGTGTCTTAAAAATGCAATTAGATTCCTAGGGTTTGAGTCTGTAATGTTCAGTAACACAGATAGCGACACAAATGAAGATATTGGCATTTTGTGTAGTGGAAAAAGGTATAAAGTTACCACTAGAAAGAGGTCTAGTGAAGTTGAACCTCGCACATTCCTAGAAGCTAATTTACGAAGTGATAGAAATTCATATCAAGCTGAGTCTGATAGTGAAATAGAACCTAGACGCATTGGCTATTAGCCTATTACTCCGAAGAAACCTATAGTTGAAGAAAGAAATATTATTAGTTCACAGAACACTAGTAGTAGTAATACTGTAGGAGCAAGTACTCAGAATCATCCAAGTAGTGGTATACCTTCATCGTTTCAGTACACTACACCTCCTAGAAGAAGAATGGCATACAACATTAAGCTACCTATTTTTAAAGGAACCGGTCTAGAAGATCCAGAGAAACATTGGTTTCTTTGTGAAGTTGTTTGGAATGTTAAGTAAGTACAAGATGATGCTATAAAACAAGCTCATCTAGTCACCACATTCAGAGACAGAGCTTTAACATGGTTCATGAAATATTATGTTGGACATAACAGAATGCTAGTTGATATCGGAACTGCAGTTATTTGAGAATTTAGGAAACCTAAGTCAGAATCTCAGTGCATTACAGAGCTAAAATAAATAAAACAAAAACCTAATGAGACTGTGTGGGAGTTTGATCATAAATTCAAAGCCTTGTTAGATCAAGTTAGCTTTGAAATAGAACCGCAATACCATCAAGAATGGTTCATAGCTGCATTGTTTCCCCACATTAGATTACCACTAATGCAACAAAGGTAACCTCACAAACAAAAGCATTGGAAATTGCGATGAAGTTAGAAGCTTTTCCCATAAGAGGGACTAGCACAGGAATGGTATAGATACAAACACCACTAGAAAACCTGACATTACAGCTACAAGACATGAAAAAAGGAAATGAAATAAGAGAATAGGTTTGGTGCACTAAATGTAAAGGAGAAGGACATTCCAAGGAACATTGTCCTGTATTCAAAGATTACATCACTAGTGCAGCACCAGATCTTTTAAATCAACCTCAAGCACCATGGTGCGATATTTTTCGATGTAGAGGACATCGCCCAGAGGACTATTACCTACTTCAGAAGTATGTACAGACACCAAAGAAAATGTACTGCACATTTTGTAAGTCAGTTGGCCATGATGATACCAACTGTAAATCATATGACCTCATGATAGAAAGAAAACGTGATGTCTACAGAGTCCAAGGAGAAACACAAAACAATAATGAAAATGCACAGTATGATCGGGGCACATATAGAGGGCATGGTGGATTCATAGGAAGAGGACGTAACACTGGCCAAGGACGAGTAAGAGGTCAGATTGTCTGTTATAACTGCGCACAACCTGGATAGTTAGCACTAGACTGTCAGAACCCTTGCACTACTTGTAAGTGCTGTAAGTCATTTGACCATATCATTGAAGCATGTCCCATTTTGCAAGAAAAAAGACCAGAAGGACATAACCAGAACATATAGATGATCACAGCTGATAAAATAAATGAAGATTGCAACATCCATGTTGTGACGCGAAGTGGAGCTATGACAGGATATGACAAGTCAAATGAAGCTTCGACTTCTGAAGATCACATGAACAGACCAAATCCTACTGATGGGCCTTGGGTAAGAAAAGCACTTGGAAAAATTCCTGCATTCAACCCTAACCAAGAGAAAAAGGTATTCATGGAAGCAAGAAAAGGATTTCAGGACTCAGAACCTTCGACCATAAGGATCCAATTACGAAGTGATCAGACACCGGTATTAGATATGTCGATCTCGTATGATGGATCGCGAACTTCACTAGAGCAGACAAGCCCTTATATCACACATTTTTTACAGAGCTGCATAAAGCTGCTAAGTCATGGAAACACCTTAGGATAATTACAGAAACTATTGGGACAGTACGAACAACGTAATACAATAAATGATGCACATAGAGCAGTTCATCATATCAAGAACCATAGAAGGACAGGAAGAGAAATGAGGCTAAATGTAGAGATTGGAGATTTTGAGATGAACTAGGTCATTCTTGACCTAGGCTCAGAGGTGAACATGCTAACAAAACAAACATGCGAACAGATGGGGAAGACAAATTTATCTTGGTCTCTTATACAATTGAGATTATCTAACCAATAGAAGGTTATACCTTTTGGGAGGTTATCAAGTGTTCTTGTTGACATTGATTGAGTGCAAAGTAAAGAAGACTTTAAGGTTATTGAAATCATAGATGACAGTAATCCTTATCCTGCATTATTGGGGATTGACTAGGGAATTGATAACCTCACAATTATCAATATGAAGAAAAAACAAATGATATTTGAAGGACTGGATATTAGGGTTATCCCACCCGTGGATCCTTCACAAGGAACAAGGTATGTTGAACTAGTACGAGAAGAATGCAGAGCTCAAGAAGTTGATAACATCTACAAGATGACAGTGAATCAAGCATATTACATTAATTCTACAGATGATGGAACGTTGAGTTGAAGATGCAACAGTTCTTGCGTATCAGAATCAGATGTAGGAATGGAGAACTAGAAGAGCCGAATGCATGTAGTATCAGCAAGACGATGTGCGAAGATAACGAAGTCACTACGTTGGATTGGAATAGAGGTAAGTCCAATTCCTACTTATGATGGTTTGGGTAATATCCATGCATTCCTTCATGAATATTTAGTATCAGTTTCAGATGAACATAAGCTAGCAGCTTTGGATATAGCATTGCGAGCTACACCTACTAGATGGTGGGTTGCGCACAAAGACAACCTGAACACATGGGAAGAATGTAAGCACTTAATGGAAATCAGATTTGCAGAACAAACTGAGATTGTACAAGAAAAGTACAATGGACAGACTGATCCTAGAGATCATATATATTTTTGCTTGAAAGCATGGATGAATACACCTAAGACAGAATGGGTTCATATGTTTGTTCACACATTGGATCAAATACCAAAGAACTACTATATAGAAGAAGAACTTCGAAAAGGCACAACAGATTGGCACATAATGATAAACAACTTTCAATCCACTTTTATCTTTGAGGATTATAGTCCAAGTGCCACTGAGGATTTACAGATCATTAAAAAGAAGACATTTAATGATGTCTCGTTGCCTATGTATAAGAAACCAGATTGGGTCATACAGTTGGAACATGCTCTTGAATGTTATAACTTCGCGCTAGATGAAGATGAAGATGAAGACCCTTGCGATGTGGATATACCTGAGTTTGAAGGAAAACACGATGTACAAGGACCTGATTTAGAAATTCTAGATCAGAGTAACCCTGTGAAGACCAGAAAGATCAATATTAGTACCAATGATGAACCAAATTTTTCTTCTATTGGGGATTACTGGGATGAAGAAACAGTAGGAAAGATCGCAAACCTATTGCGCGAATATGAAGATTTGTTCCCTACCAAGTTTTCTGAAATGAAATGCATTTTAGGTGACTTGGGAGTTATAAAAATACCTCTCAAGCCTGATACGAATCCTATTAAGCAAAGACTTTATAGATTGAACCCCAGATATAAAGAAAGAGTGAAAGAAGAAATTGATAAAATGTTTGAGGCAGGAATCATTGAACCAGTAGAAGAATCAGATTGGATAAGCCCCATGGTAATTCAAGACAATAAAGCTAAAGGTGAAATCGAATTTGTGTGGATATCAAGAAATTGAATGATGCATCTTTGCATGACCCATTTCCTACTCCATTCACAGATGAAGTGCTAGATAACGTAGGGGGACAGGAGGCATACTTTTTCACTGATGGATTTTCTGGCTATCATCATATTAGAATTGCTACAAAAAACAAACACAAGACTACATTTTCTACTGAATGGGGATCATTTCAGTACACTATTATTCCTTTTGGAATGAAGAACGCACCTACTCTCTTTTCAAGAGTGATTGTAGCTGCATTTAAGGATTATATTCATAAATTATTAGAATTTTACTTTGATGACTGGACTATATTTGGCCTTTTGAAGAACCATCATGCGAACTTAAGAATGATGTTAGCGAAGTGTAGACAGTATCAAATTTCCTTGAACCTGAAGAAGTGCATCTTCTGTGTTCCCTACGGTATTTTATTGGGACACATAATATGTAAGCAAGGATTGATGGTTGATCCAGCGAAGATATAAATCATAGTAAATCTCCTAGTGCCTAACTCAGTTAAGCAGCTACACACTACATTGGGGCACACATGATACTACAGAAAATTCATTAAAGGATATGCGCAGATCACCACACCTATGGAGAAACTATTGAAGAAAGAAGCGAAGTACAATTGGACTGAATATTTCCAAAAAGGATTGGATAGATTGAAACAGAAAATGGTTACAACACCTATTCTCGTCTTTCCTGACTCGAATAAACCATTTCATGTACATGTAGATGCTTCATCTATAGCACTTGGCATTTTATTAGCACAACTAGGTGAGGGAGGAATTGATCATCCCATTGCATTTTCAAGTAGAAATCTATTTTCAGCATAAAAGAATTATACCACAACAGAAAGGGAAGGCTTAGCTATGGTGTACGCATTGCAGAAGTTTCGACACTATCTTCTAGGTTTGCATTTCTGTATGTTCACTAACCATTCAGATTTGAAATACTTGATCAATAAAACAGTGTTAGGGGGGAGAATATGCAGATGGTTGTTACTATTCAAGGAATATGATTTTGAAATCATTGTGAAACCAAAAATATTAAACATAGGACCTGACCATATTTAAAGAATCGATTCAGGGTAAGAACCTAGTAATTTGGAGGATAGTCTACTATATGCGCAGTTGTTTGCTATCCATATAGCAGATGACTATTTCAGAGATATTGTCGAATTTCTGACTACATGATTAGCACCTATAGAATTTACTATGCAGCAGAAGAAACAATTAGTGGTAAGAGCAGCTGAATTTAGTCTAATTGCAGGACAATTATACAAACTGGGATCAGATGAAGTACTACGAAGATGCATACTAGAACATGAAAGACCTATCATACTTGATGAAGCACATTCGAGTGTATCTGGAGGACACTACGCAGGAAGAGCTTCTGCGCAAAAAAATTTGAGATCAGGACTATGGTGGCCTACGATACACAATGATTAAAAAGAACATTGCCGAATTTGTGATGTATGCCAAAGAATAGGAAAGCCATCTCGTAGATGCCGTTGATGCAACAACTGACATTGCAAGCCTTTGATAAATGGGCTATTGACTTTGTGGGACCTATTTACCCACCAGGGAAGAGAACTAGCTCAAGATATATCATCATAGCTACAAATTATCTAACTAGATGGGCAGAGGCAAAACCAGTAAAGGACTGTAGCGCAGTTACTGCCGCGCAGTTCATTTTTGAGAACATTTTGACAAGGTTTGGATGTCCAAAGATTCTAATGAGTGATGAGGGAACCCATTTCCTGAACATGACTATTGAACCCCTCACAGAATAATTTTAGATCTACCATCAGAAGAGCACACCATATCATCCACAAGCTAGTGGCACTGTAGAAGCCTTTAATAGAGTATTGGAGAATGCATTGACCAAGGTATGCAATACAAACATGGATGATTGGGATCTTAGAAGACCAACATTATTATGGGCATATAGAACAACTTGTAAGAATTTGACAGGTCATACACCTTTCAGATTAGCATCAGGGAAAATTTTAGGGGTTAATCTTAGCCCATGGGCTGAATTTAGGGGTTTTAATTTTTTAGTGGGCTATTTTTTAATTAAACCAGCATTTACTATGATTAGCCCAATTTTTATTTATTTATTTTTACTAAATGGCACATTAGCCCCATAAAATATATAAAGGGGACACTAAATTGAACCATTTTGCCCCTCTTTGATATGATTTCAAGCTCCCATCGCCCAGTAAAATAACTAGTTGGCTCTAATTCGCCCAAATTGATAGAAATGACAGTTGTTGAGAGTAAATTCACCCAAATTTATAGAAATGGCAATTGTTGGTGAAATTATGGAGGTTTGGAAAATTCAATGGGCGAATGTTTTTATGGAAATTGTTTTCTAAATTTTAAAATATTCGTCCACTATTTATTTAAAAAATACTATTTAATATGCAAATCCAAATATCGCGAGTGGATTTTCTTTGAATAGAATTTTCTCATAGAAATTATTCCATAATATTCGTCCACTATTTATTTAAAAAATACTATTTAATATGTAAATCCAAATATCCCGAGTGTATTTTGTTTCTATAGATTTTTTTATAGAAATTATTCCATAAATCCTGGCAGAGGGGGAGAATGGGATAGATTTCGTCCCTATATATTGAGAGATGGAGTTGCAATTGGCAGCAACACAAAGGAGAAACGCTTGTCTAAAACCCTAATCTGAGAAAGGAGGCAACTCGTAGCAATGGATGGCGGCCCACGCACCAGGAAGACTCGGCATATTCACAATAGAAGGCTCTCGAGGCGTAGGCAATGATGCTGCACTTGCAGTGTGCTGAAGAAGAAACTTCTGAAAATGAACACCTGTAGCAGCAGTGCAGAGGAAAGTGGACTCCCATGGACAATAAAACTCTCCAAAACCCTAACTGCGCACATGTGGAAGAGGCAGATTGGAGAAAGACAGTAATGATAAATGCTCAATCCACATTGGCAGACCACCAACGATGACAGTAATGCCACAGAGAAATCATAAACCAAAAAAGCATTACGATGTTAGAGATGGTAGACCACATGGCATCAACACATAGAGAAAACGAATACAGTCTAGCAGTGAATATCTATGGCAATATTGTGCTGCTTTATTTTGTGATGAATATCTATGAAGATGTTAAGACTGCAATAAGGCTATCAATTTAAAGAAGCAGCCACCTGGCATACCAAAACAAGAATAAAGTTAGGAGGGGGTAATGATCTAAATGCATTTTAATACCGCAAATAGAACTTGAAAGAAATAATCTTTTGAAATTTATAACAGTTCGTAGGTTGATTCTCTTCAATTCTGATTGCATTGCAAGTGTCATGCAGGCGATACCTAGGACCTGTATATGAGTATCATTTGTAATAGAAAAGAATCTGTCCAGTAAATTCGTGCTTAAGAGGTGGGTACAGCGTCACGATAGCTTATTGTGAACTCAATCAAACGTTAATGCGATAAAAGCAGGGTTTCTCTGGCAAGTATAACGGTGATTTAATAGAAGGAATAATTCTCGGGTTCGAAGAGGATTGGCGTGCAGAGATAAGACACAGGATTACATGTCTATCAAGTTAAGATAAGCGTGAAGTCAAGCAGGAATTAATAGCTATCACTCTCTATACGTGGAATTGGCATGGTATTCCAGCGTTCACTTTATGGTATACGTGGAATCACTCTCCATGGTATACGTGGCAATCACTGGACACCCATAAAATTATTTGTATATTTAAATAAATTAGAATCAATAAAGTTTAGATATTCAAAATTTTAATTATGTTAAAAAAATCAAAATGATAAAAGAAAAAACAAATTGGTAAAAACGACAATATCCTTTAACTAAGTGAAATTACAAAATATGGAAAGATACTTTAACCAAGTAAATTTACAAAATAACAATCACAAGATGCTTTAAATTAGCGAGATTTCTTAAAACAATTATATTTCATGTTTTCTTCGCCTTTTTCCGTCATGTTCAAGGTTAATAGATTTCAATATAAAAACTCGAAATGTTGAGTGCGAAAATCCGGATGGTTAGAAACGAGTTCCCTCACGTCCGTTGTGGATTGTGCAATTTTGAGACAAAAGCTCAGGAATATGAAGATGGCTTTGTCCCCAACGTCCTCGCCTTCCCACGACTTGATGGGAATGGCGTTTTGGGGTTGGAGATAATATGACGAAGACCAGTCGTCAACAAATATAATGTTTTTCAGATCCCTTCCGAGCATAGACAGGTCTTTCACGTCGTTCAGGACTCCTTCAACTTCCCGGCAATGGCTACTGGATAGGCGGTGGGTGGGAGGAGTCATATACCTGTTTTTATGAATGTCACTGCTATCAGTGGCGGGCAATGAATCTAACAGCCCATCCACTACAGCGTCTGCATATTCTTTGGATGCTGCGGTGAAGACTACAATTTCGTACAACCCAATTGTTGCAACAATTCGTCCACCCCGGGTCTCTTCAAAACGTAATATGAAGGTTTCTCACGTCCACGAAAGGTGATCGAATAATCATACCCGGCCGGCATGGGCGTCCTAGTCACATACACCAACGTTTCGTCCAAATCTAACACCAGTGTTCTTTTATTTTGATTTGCTTCTGATAGCTGGAATTCTGTCACTTGATTCCAGCTATCACTTTATGGCATACGTGGAATCACTCTCCAAGTATGGGTGTCCGCCATGGGATGACAAATTGGACTTCTGTGCAGCTGCGTGATATCAGGGCATCGGGATGTACGTTAATAATAACTTGAAATCCAACAGCGGGTTAAAAACCCGCAAGGGCAGGAATTTTGACTGGAGTGAGGACGCCAGTCCCGGTTATCACTGATGGTCCATGTCGACATTATCAGCAGGTGTCCTCCATATTAATACTTGGCGTTTTTCTCCATATCCTGGCGAGATGTCTATCCTCGGCATCCACCTTCCCCAGCTCCAAGTTTTTATTAATTATACAGTTAGCCAAAGTGGTAGAGAGCACGTGGAATCTACAGGTTTGGAAATCTTCTATTCGAGCACGACTATCTAAATCATTCTAACCAAAGTTACGAATGAGGTTTATAATCAATACTTACAATAGTTTATTTCTCTTCAACTATTTAAGAACAAAAAGTTACCAAAGGAGATCCACGCTCAGCTTGGATATTTATTTTTATAATTTATAAATGGCACAGGTATACTCAGATTCAATATCAAAATAATGCGAACCTAACATTCAATTTTCCTAAAATAATAATAGAAGGAACTCGTTGTATAAATAGCAACGCATAAGTGCACATTTCTTGGGTCTGATGCGTATTCAGGAATAGGGTTGTCAACATTCTAGACAAGAATCTGTCCAGTAAATTCGTGCTTAAGAAGAGTGTTTCCCATTGAAGCTGATACGAGGATATGTACTATGCCACATCAGAAGTTATGAATTAATTGCAGCTAACGTTAGTTTTCTGTTAGTATATCTCTTGTTGACACTAAAACACGAGAATCAAGAACTTGTAAAGCTTAAATCATTGATCATTAAGCCCGTGTTGGATATACGGTAAGGACTTGAGATCAAAAACTTTAGCCGATGATCTTTAGTGATCTCTCTTGAATGTATACGGCAGATGACTCTGATGGAATCACAAGAACCAAAACCTATGGAATTTTCAAGTGTCAAATTTTTTAACCCTTGGAAAAGGACAAGGGGTGGGCACACGAAGATGGTCCCCATTTTCGTTGCAATGGGGGCGCGCTAGCGGAAAAAAAAAATGGTGCGTACGCACCTAAGGAAGCGCGCACGCACCACTTGGTTCGGTACCGAACCGAGGCACGTGCGCATATATGGCGCGTACGCATTCTTGGCACGTGCGCGCAATAGTGGCGCGCATGCACCTCTACTGCGCGCACGCGCCTCTGTAAAAAAAAAAAATAGTGCCCAATTTCCGCATTGTTCCATTGGGCAGGCCGAGTGCGACTTGCACCTCCGCGTACGCGTCAAATCAACCACCAAAGTTGCCCAAATCAACTTCAAAACCACCCCACAATACCCACTAACTCATAACTAAGGCGATTGATAGGTAAATATAAAGTTTTGTTTTCATTTTATTCATTCTTTGTATCAATTTTTTGATTTTTTTTGTTTATTTAATTGTAAATAATTCTCAAATTTTGAAAACAATGAACCAATTTTCTATTGTAGATTGTAAACTGAGACAATGAGTGAACAAGATGTTAACCCCGAGTTCGGTGGAACACAAGAAAACCCAAACCTTGGACCCAATGCCAAAGAAAACCATGAACACAATCCAAATGCCGAACAAAACCAAAACCCCCAACCTAATTGTCTCTTGCCACGTCAATTGAGAATTCAATTGATTCCCTCATCCATGCACACCAACAATTGACTGACATGACTCAATTTAGAGCTACGATGCGGGAGTACTACTCCACGGGCATCTCCAAGGAAGCAATAAAATATTTGAACATTACAAAAGCCCAATTATATAGTATGTTCACCGATCTGAAAACAAACCAACCACCGAACATTACAAAGCCACGTGTCTATATGGATTGGTATCATTACCAACCTTGGAGGGACAATTGGATGCAGAGGTGGTTCATGGTGTATGATAAACCTCCCTGCAATAATAGGGAGGTTCCACAGTACTTCCTTCACCAACTGTGGGCTGAGTTTTGCCTCGGTTTACATGTCAACTATTTTGACATAACCAAGTTTCAGGGTGTTGGGCGTGGCTCTTCCCAAGATCGACCTGCTGCCAGGAGGAACCCACTGAGAGGGCCACCAGCTCCGAGGCGCGACCCCAACCCCTCTCCCTAGCCACCTCAGTTGCCCCATAAGCTTGATCAAATCGAGGTGGCAATGAAGAATGTTGCACATGGTCTCCTCAGACACACCTCCTTTGTAGCAGCGACGACAGTGGAGAGGTCGGGTGACCTTGATAAAGATCCAGGTGCAGGCCCTTCACGACAGGGCCAGGATAGACCCATGACCGATGGTAGCCATGCTGGGCATTCCAGCTCGACGGGGACAATGCCACATCTTTGTCCCCATTGCGGGCACACTTGCCCTGGCCCGATCGAGGGCTGTTATATGGATCAGGTCAGCAATTTTTTTAATGTGTTTTCAATCATCAGTTGATAACTTGTAAATTATTTTTAAAGTATTTTTGTTTGACTTAAACTATTATTTCAATGTACAGTTATTCAGAGCTGATACACCAAGATGGGAGAATGTAGGACCTCCCAACCTAGATGCAGCAATGGCAGCTGCAACTGAAATTGCGGCACCCCACACAGAGGTATTTTCACTACGTGACACAATATTGTTATTACTTATGTCATTTATATTACTCAAGTATTTATATTTATGGCATACACGTTGATAGTTCGTACAATGTTTTTGAATATCTTGATTTCCTAGATAATGACTTGTTTAACATGTTCATAACATGCATGCATTTTGTTGTCCACAGGTGTTTCGTGACTACGGTGATCAGCCACCCCCGCCAGGGATTGGCACATCACCATATACACAGGTACAATGTGTAGTTATAAGCATGCTTTTAATTTGATTTGTTACGACTTACTATGGTTTAATTTATTGTTTGTTTACTAAATTGTGATATTACAAATGTATATGTAGGTTCCACCAGCAACTATGTCTCCGCATTTTAGTCCTGTGTATCCACCCTCCCTCGCTTTCATCTAGACCCCTCCCTATGTCCACCCCCTCCCTTCCATTTAGCCCCCCCTGTTGATGTATATGTAACTTCGGAATGTATTTCACATATATGTATATTGTATTCCTATAGAGATGTTATTATTCCTCTATACGGAAGTGGTTGTATTCCTATAGAGATGTTATTATTTCTCTATACGGAAGTGTCGTCATTTATATTGTAAGTGTCGTAACTTATACTTGATGGGTTATTAGACCACCTTGTTGGGGTCGGCCCTGTATAAGTCATGTGGGTCAAAGGGTTATTAGACCACCCTATTGGGGGTCGTCCATGTGGGTCAAAGGGTTATTAGACCACCCTAGTGGGGGTCAGCCTAGTCAGCATTATGTTAAGTGGTTAAGTTGAGGCTGGCTTAGTTGAGTAAAAGTCAAGTCAAGTTAGTGTATAAATAGAGAGTGTGTCTCTCTCATTTTACACATTCTATTCTCTCACTCACACTGTGGAGAGTGGCGCACTTGTGGAGGAGGAGGCTCTGCTGCTAGGAGAAGACTATCTCTTGTATTCTGGTTGTATCATTTCTCTATCTATCTCTGAGGAAGTTATTGGGGTTTTTCACCTTTATGGTTTTCCCCAAGTAAACTCGGTGTCTCTTCTGTGCTTGCATTATTGTGTCCATGAATGATATGCTGTAGATTTGCTGTACATGTTATTCTCTCAGTTAAGATCCTAAATCAGATTGAAGTAAATTCTGAAAATTTAACATGGTATCAAAGCTAGCCTGAAAGAAGGCATGATATGGCATGTATGACACTTGTTGCACTTATGATGCTAGGGCTTGATATAGAAAAAACCAGTCATCATAGAACTTTCGCTATAAATCCGTTTTGGAGAAGTTTTCGGATCTGAAATATTACAGGTCGAATATTAAATCCCCATGTATCTTGTTTCCAAAGGACAACCTCTAATTCATTGTACTTTGTGATTTATGATCTGTACAATATAGGGTTTCTGCCTCTTCCAGATCTGAGTCAAAATCAGGTGACCTTGGGAAAAAGGTCATAACTTGGGATAGGAAGATCCAAATGAAATTTCGTAAAAAGTGCCAAGTAGTACACAGACTGTACTATCTCAGGAAAATTATTTAGAGGCCGAAGTTGAACCAGTGACACATGGCATGTCGTACAAGTTCGCTCTCTTGTATTATCCCATAAACAGGCCACGTTGCGACACTTGGTATAACTCTCTCTCAGAGAGTCCAATTGAGGTCAAACCTATTAGGATGGAAATATAACAGGGCAAGCTATATCAGAAAAACATTTCAGAGGCTAAAGTTAAAATAGTGACACATGGCATGCCGTACAAGTTCGTTCTCCTGTATTATCCCAAAACAGGTCACGTTGAGACACTTGGCATAACTCTCTCTCAGAGAATCCAATTGAGGTCAGACCTGTCAGGATAGAAAGATAACAGGTCGGGCTATCTGAGGAAACGTTTTCAGACCCTGTGGATCGAAAAGTTCGGAGTTACACCAGAAATAATCAGGTACATATTTTTGTCAAAACATAATTATTTTTTAGTACCTTCATTCATGGCTTTCGGAATTTAGGGCTTTGGAGAAAGTTGGAATTTTTGTAATCGGAGACCATGGATGAATCCTACTCATCAAAATAAAAATTTAGAGACCAAGATTAGAATTTTTGGTTGGGAAAAAGGCCAGGCTTGATCAGACCCTAGTTTGGGACTTTGATCAGAAAAGTGGAAAATTAGGGCTTCTGTAAAAATGAGAATTTTTGAAATCTGTGACCACGGCTGGAAGCTCCTTAGAAAAATAGAAGCTTATAGCTTTGGATCAAACCTTTTGATTGGGAAGAAGATTGGGCTTCATCAAACCCTAGTTCAGGGTCACGTCCAGTGAATCCGGAAGTTTCAAAGGCAGAATTGAGGAGTGAAACTTTGTCGTTTTCAAATTCTGAATATACCAGCTTGATCAGCTCATCAAGGCGCATATTTCTATCCTTTCGGAAGTTTGAAATTCAAAGTTTGAATTTTTGGGGTTTCTCTAACAAACCCATATCCAGCTCGAGGTCCAGTTCTTGCAAATCAAGTGGATTGGGTTAATCCTAGAAGAAGATGGATTGGTCACCTGCATGAGTGAAGAAGTTCCTATTTCAGAGGGAGATGAGGCTAAGGCCTTACATAAGAATATTACAAGCGATCTCGACAGGTATGACTCATCGAGGTATGTTTTGAGATTTGTTCATGATTAAGTTTATGGTATGTTTGTCTTCATGTTATTACGGTTAGTACAATCTTGATTTTAGACTTGTCGTATCACCTTAATAAAATTATGAATGCGTGATAGAAAATATTCATTGATTAGGGTGTTGACACTTATGATTGTACTAATGCATTATGGTGTTGTATGAGGTTTATGTTGTCTACTAACATTAAAGGTACACCAAGAAAGACAAATCATGTTCTGGTTCAAGAACATATGATCATGATGACATGAGGACAAAGATTCATCCATTGTCATGGATCACATAGAAGATATACTTTCGAGGTATGTATAACTTGGTTCTACAATGGTTAACTTATGAGACATGCAGGTTACTAGCACAAGTCACTGAAGAGAACAAAAAGACATTATGCGGGTATGTTAGACATAACTAGCTAGCATGCTAATCTAGGTATGTTTTTCCTATATCAAGCTAGAATCCTACCTTGTGTTAGGATCTTGTACTGTTGTGTTGTTGATAATGATTATTCATGAAGTCATAGGTTTGAATAATCATGGTTGTATGCATATTATGTTTCTTACCATAATTGATGATATGACTAACCAGAAGAATCATGAAGGTATAGGTTTGAATAATCACAGGTTTTATGCATATTATATCTCTTATCTTGATTGATGATCAAATAAGAATACGTATGAGTAAAAGAGGACTTCCCTGAAACCTTGAATACTAATGTTTATTATTTGTGAATATACATGTTTAAGATTATTGTGTTTTGATAGTATTAAGATTATACTAATAAAATGTGTGATTATGTATGAGACCTCAAGGATAACACAATGATGATACTAATAATCATACATAGTGATTAAGGATGGATGTAAGTTCAAGGACAAGTATCCAGGAAGCAAAGATCAAGAGGGAGCACACTCTAGTTGTTCCTGCAAGAAAGCAAAGGAGCACACTTCAGTAGTTTCTGCAAGGATGCAGATATTCAGAGGGAGTTGACCACTTCTCACAATCCACTTAAGAATGGAGTTGCAGAAAAGAAGCAAAGACTGAGAGGGAGTCAACCCAACAAACAAACAAAGATAAGTATTTGAATTGTCATTACTTGCATATTTTATTGTTTAAATAATACTGTTCAATAATGTATATACTGATGTTCCTAGAATTAGGTTGTGTATTATGCATATTAGAATAGTTGCATTGATGAACAGTATACTACTAATATGCATGGGTAAGTAGCCTATGGCACTATACAACATTCCATTGCTACTTATCTAGAATGAAACCTCTTTGCTAACATGTTGGGAGTTGTACACACTCTTAACAATGTTCTGGTAGAGATTGGAAGGCATCTAGAAAGTTATGGGATATGGATAAATGTTGTATTGAAGCATTGGCTAAGATAATTGCATGATTGTATGACATATTTATTTATGTGTAAGAATTTGTTCTGAAAACTATGAGATGTTTTCTAATCATGCAATTTAACTTGTTGTGTAGGAAAGATTGTATGCCATCACCTACAAAAGAAGAACTACAACATTTGTTCAGCAACAAAATAATCTATTGAAGATATTGAAGTTCCCAGGATATGGGAAGAATGCCATGATCCGTCAATCATGAAGAACGATGTTTGGGATGTAGTCCCAAGACCTGAAGGGAAGTTTGTTATGACTTCCATATGGATCTATCAAGATCAAGCATGTTGCAGATGGCATCATAGAGAAAAATATAAAAGTGATGAAATAGAAGATACACCAGATGGATTCAAGACAGCTTTCTTGAATGGTGTAGTTGAAGAAGAAGTGTATGTGGAGCAGCCACTTGGTTTTGAGACACATGACAGGGAGTCATATATGTGCAAAACTTGGGTATGATGCACCACTTTCTAGGTATGGAGGTGTGGCAGAGTGCAGATGGAATCTTCCTTGGACAAGGGAAGTATGCAGTAGAGATCCTGAAGAGGTTCGGGATGATAGACTGCGAGGCTATGGCATTGAACCTGAAGCTTTTGTGTGATGCTTCATCTGAACTAGTTGATGTCACTATGTATCGTCAGATGATTGGGTCCTTGATGTACCTGACGAACATTAGACCAGATATTTTCTTTGCGGTGAACACATTGAGCCAGTTCCTGACAGATCCGAGGAGTGTTCACCTGGTTGCTGTAAAGCATATTCTGAGGTACCTGAAAGGTACAATGGATTATGGGATCAAGTATGAAGCGAATCAAAAGTTTAACCTGCAGGGTTATGTTGATTCAGATTGGGCTGGCAGTGCTGCAGATAGGAAGAGCACATCTGGATGCTGCTTCAATATGGGATCAGGTGTGATCTCTTGGTTTAGCAGGAAGCAGTCCTGCGTAGCACTGAGTACAGCTGAGGTAGAGTATGTTGCAGCTTGTTCAACTAGTTGTGAGGCAGTATGGCTACGGAAGCTACTGTCTGAGTTATTTGATCTCCCGTTGGATGCTACTGGTATCTTCTGTGATAACCAGAGTTATGTGAAGTTGTTCGAGAACCCATTGTTTCATGACAGGTCGAAACACATAGAGATCAAATATCACTATATTAGGGATATGGTGCAGAGAGGAGCTGTGAAGCTCTTGTATGTTGAGATGGACGAGCAGATTGCAGATGTGTTGACGAAGCCACTAGCCAGGGTGAAGTTTGAGTACTTCAGAGAGAGGCTTGGCGTTCTTTAGATCGAGGACACTTCGAGGAAGAAGTGATGGACACATTTGCTGAAGCCATTCCAAGCATGTTGGAAGGAGGATCCTTCACATGGTTGTGGATGTAAGCACTGGATGACGAGCATTAGGATGATGTTCTGGTTTCTGCTTGGATATGATCAGTTGGATCATTTTTATATGTATGTATGCATCATGTTGGATGCTGGATATGATCAGTTGGATCATTTTTATGTATGTATGTATGCATCATGTTGGATGCTGGATATGATCGGTTGGATCATGTGTATGTATTTTGTATAAGCATCATGTTGGATGCTTGGACCATGTATCTGTATATGCATCAGGTGGATACATTGTATGATCAGGTGGATCATGTATGGTGATATGTATCATGTATTTGTATTTGTATCAGGTGGATACATTGTATGATCAGGTGGATCATGTATAATGATATGTATCAGGTAGATACTTGGTATGCATCAGGTAGATGCATTATATGATCAGGATGATCGTGGATGACGAGCTTCAAGATGTTGCTCCAGCTGACATGCAGCAGGATGTTGCAGTGATGATGATTAGGATGATCATGTGTACATCAGGATGATGTATGGTGAGTATCAGGTTGATACTCTATGGCCGTGGATCAGGTTGTGCAGATGAGCATATAATTTGGCCCTGGGAGATTTGAAGATAGTCTTTCGAGGTTTTACCTATGGCATGTAATTCGTTTCCATGGGATATCTGGCAAATGCTCTTTCGAGGTTTTGCTCTGGGAGGACATATAATTTGGCCCTGGGAGATCTACAGATAGTCTTTCGAGGTTTTGCCTATGGCATGTAATTCGTTGCCCTGGGATATCTGGCAGATGCTCTTTCAAGGTTTTGTCCTATGGCATATAATCTGTCCTTGGGAGATTCGATAGGTTGGGCTGTGTGCCCGTAATCAGTCTTGGGATGCTCTTGTGAGGTTTTTCCATGACCACATGTAATTTGTTCCCTGGGAGATCCTATAGGTAGAGCTGTGTGCTCGTAACAGCCTGGGATGCTCTTGTGAGGTTTTGTGGTGACCACATATAATCTGTCCCTGGGAGATCCTATAGGTAGAGCTGCGTGCTCGTAACATCCTGGGATGCTCTTGCGAGTTCTTGTGGTGAGGTCACATATAATATGGCCCTGGGAGATCCTATAGGTAGAGACGTGTGCTCGTAACATCCTGGGATGCTCTTTCGAGGTTTTGTGACACACATAATAAGTCTTGAGCATTCCACAGTATGGCCAGTGATGATGAAGACCTGCAGGTGGTGGGCCTACATCCAGTATGAAAAAGGACTGGCTCTGTATAAATTCCTATGATGAGTAGATTCAGAGATTGATTGAGATAGTAGCAGCAGTGACGATGATGATTATCCAGTGACGATGATCCAGAGAAGATGACTTGTGCTAGAAGACCTGTGCTGAGAAATACCTTCCTAGTTAAGAGGGAGTGTTGCTGTATATGTAACTTCGGAATGTATTTCACATATATGTATATTGTATTCCTATAGAGATGTTATTATTCCTCTATACGGAAGTGGTTGTATTCCTATAGAGATGTTATTATTCCTCTATACGGAAGTGTCGTCATTTACATTGTAAGTGTCGTAACTTATACTTGATGGGTTATTAGAACACCTTGTTGGGGTCGGCCCTGTATAAGTCATGTGGGTCAAAGGGTTATTAGACCACCCTATTGGGGGTCGGCCATGTGGGTCAAAGGGTTATTAGACCACCCTAGTGGGGGTCAGCCTAGTCAGCATTATGTTAAGTGGTTAAGTTGAGGCCGACCTAGTTGAGTAAAGGTCAAGTCAAGTTAGTGTATAAATAGAGAGTGCATCTCTCTCATTTTACACATTTTATTCTCTCACTCACACTGTGGAGAGTGGCGCACTTGTGAAGGAGGAGGCTCTGCTTCTAGGAGAAGACTATCTCTTGTATTCTGGTTGTATCATTGCTCTATCTATCTCTGAGGAAGTTATTGGGGTTTTTCACCTTTATGGTTTTCCCCAAGTAAACTCGGTGTCTCTTCTGTGCTTGCATTATTGTGTCCATGAATGATATGCTGTAGATTTGTTGTACATGTTGTTCTCTCAGTTAAGATCCTAGATCAGATTGAAGTAAATTCTGAAAATTTAACACCCCCTCTCTGGCCATACTTCCCCCTCCATCCATCCTCCCCCACTCTCCCACCCCCCTACGTCCATACGTCCCCCCCAATTTATCCATGCCCCCATGTCGATCCATCCTCCCCCATTCATCCACGCCCCCCCTTCCTTCCACCTTCCCCTCTTTGTCCACAACCTCCCATTTGTCCATCCTCCTCCCTCCATGCAGGACTTCCCTCCCATGCACCATCCCTCAACACCGTCCCTAGCCCTTTCCGTTTGATACCCTCTATCCTACAGTCGGCAGGGGTTCATCATCCACATGGTCCTCCTCCACCCCATACCACCGTGTCTTCTCCCACCATATCATCCCCACTTTCTGCCACTATTGTGGCATCTACTCTTCCAATATCCTCATCAGTATCTCCAGTGGTTGCACTTGTAGTGGCTGACACTACATCTACGCCCCCCCCCCATCACTACATCGGAGTTGGTTGTTTGGCCATCTGCTCCACCTGCTAGCCCAGAAGGCTAGCCATGTCCATCGTCGGAGGTGTTCACGATGAGAATCAAGTTAATTTATGAAAATATTTTGATGCATTAACAAAAATTAATTTAAGCAATTATGAATTTTCAATGAAATGATTGTTTTAAATGTTGTAGGATGGAACTGTTGAGAGGCTCTGCAAATCTAGGACACCTGTCCAACGTTTCCCACTTAGTTCAGAGGTGATTTATTTAAGATTCTAATTCTAAATTTGTTTTATAAATGTGGTAAATGTTGCAAATGCTTGAAAATGATGGTATCTTATATCATTTGTTCCAGATCCCGGAGAGATGGTCTACTCCTAGACAGACCAAGACCCGAGGCACCGGCAGCTCGAAGAGTAGGAAGATCGACTTTGGATCTGCACTTGGGAGTGACGGCGGTGGTCACAATGCTTGAAACGCCACATGTTATGTACATTAGCCACGATGTGGCACTTTTGTGCACCAGTTTTGATGTACTTTGTATCTACGGCATGAGTTGTCGTATTTTGTGTAGGGCACGAGTTGCCATTGTACGTACATTGGGAACCATGTTCCACTATTTTCCAGAAATTGTATATGTTTGGATGAGTTTTGTAGCCTCGATGTACATGGATTTTCAGTTATGTGATTTATATATCTTGTTGTCTAATGTGGTTGTCTCATGTTGTGTGTATCATGATGTGATGTTGTGTAAATTTGGGTTTTACATAGATCTTAGAAGAGAAGTTGGATATCGTAGTTCAACTTGGTTTATCTTTCCACATGTAAAATATTCTAATGGTATCTATGTTAAGAGAACATTGTAAACACATGCTAACTTAAACAAACTCATGTGTGAGAATTAATCTAAAAACAAATGGAATAAATGGATGGACAAATCACACCTCATGGCACATAAGATATATATTGGGAACTTGAGTACTAGGAAAAGAACACTTAAAAATAGAAAATGTCCATTGTTGTCAAAAGGTTAAAATGAGATCCAACATGATTTTTAATAGCTCTACATAAAGCGATCCAAAAAGGCCATACTCTACATAATGAAATGTCATCACTAGTATTTATTTTGACCATTTTGTCCACTTAAGATCATGCAACAAATTAATAACCAAGTTATGGAATCATTTCTTGATCAATTGTCACCATACAAATAGGACAACCTTGAGCACAATGTATAGCTAGCTCATTAATTCTCACTCACAGATATAGCCACCTTTGATTTGATGACCATCACATCCACTACCATTTACAATTAGGACTTCCTTAATTTATCATTATGTGATAGAGATCTAATTTTATGTATGCATATATGTGTATAGTGGTTTGGATTCAAATGTATGCAGATGAATATATATGTACAATGAAAATGATTTAATATTTACATGTATTATAATTTAGGGCTAGATCTTAGGATACATAATAGGGTTTCATTTTGATTAGAATACAAACTAGGGTTTATGCTACCAATTAGGGTTTTTAGGCTAGGCTCTTGTGTTTCTAGGCTAGGATCCAAGCTCCAGGGTCACCATATTAAAGTTTAATTCTACTATCATGTCATCATTCTCACCAATACCATGCCCACTACTACAATCACCATCAAGCCTCTCAATCCCACTTTGAACATTTCCCATACTTCCAAGCTAAAATTGATAGGTCTTGTTGCTAAAATCTTTTCACTTATCTATTCACATAGACAAATCCACTCCTGTGAAAGATTTGTTGTAGCTTGGTACGTGCAAGTTCACATGCAATAATACTTGAGATATCATTTTACCCCATGATCCATGGAAGATTCATTGGAGTCATATGAACCTCATTG
This sequence comes from Larix kaempferi, assembly GCA_027924585.1. Classification (NCBI taxonomy): domain Eukaryota; kingdom Viridiplantae; phylum Streptophyta; class Pinopsida; order Pinales; family Pinaceae; genus Larix; species Larix kaempferi. The sequence continues at coordinate 4,912,123 of BSBM01001024.1, read as the reverse complement.
TCATCACCCCAACCATGGTTAAGATGCCAAGATCCATCCTTAGTAGACAAAACCTCATGTTGGCGCCCATACCACACTCAAAGATAAAAAAATTCTTTGAAAGGGCATGTTTGGGGGTTGAGGGAATCTTGATTTTTTTATAAACACACATGAGAGGTTCTTAGAGTGAAATACATTGGATATAAATAAATTCCCCAACGCCTTCATCATCTTCATCATCGTCTTCATCACCATCGCCATCATCATCAATGCCTTCATCATCATCACCATCTTCATCATCATTACCATCACCATGGCCATCAACTTCACCACCATCACCATCATCATCAACTTCACCATCTTCATCATCATCACCATCTTCGTCATCATCACCATCTCCATCTTTTGGATGCAAGACGGAACCATCACCATCACCATCTCCATCTTTTGGATGCGAGACGGAACCATCACCATCTTCATCATCACCATCACCATCACCATCAACCTCACCACCATCACCATCTCCATAATCACCATCACCATCACCATCAACCTCACCACCATCACCATCACCATCACCATCACCATCAACCTCACCCAAACCCTAGCCCTAACCCTCACCCAAACCCTATCACTAAGCCATCTTCTCCATCCTCACCATCACAATCACCGTCACCATCAACGTCTTCATCATGACCACCATCTCCATCATCATCATTGACTCTAACTCTAACCCTAATTCAATTTCCTTCTATAACCCCATCCCTAACCCTCACCCAAACCCTAGCACTAATCCATCTTCTCCATCCTCACCATCACCATCACCGTCACCATCAACGTCTTCATCATCACCACCATCTCCATCATCATCATTGACTCTAACTCTTACCCTAATTCAATTTCCTTCTATAACTATAGCCCTAACCCTCACCCAAACCCTAGCACTAAGCCATCTTCTCCATCCTCACCATCACCATCACCATCAACGTCTTCATCATCACCACCATCTCCATCATCATCATTAACTCTACCTCTAACCCTAATTCAATTTCCTTCTATAACCCTAGCGCTAACCCTCACCCAAACCCTAGCACTAATCCATATTCTCCATCCTCACCATCACCATCACTATCACCGTCAACGTATTCATTATCACCATCCCGGTGGATGATTTTCCAGAGTTGGCCCCCATGTGCAAAAATTGCACACTCCCTCACTGAGCAAAACCCTAGTTTCCAAGATGGACATACAAGATGAGGGCGGGGTCACCGAGATGGAGGGGAGGGGAACCCCTCGCACTATCCCGGCGTGCTGAATCCAACGGAGTTGACGGTTTGTTGATCTGAGCCATGGTATTCATTCTCTGGCTCGTCCCGTCTTGCATCCAAAAGGCCTTCAGGGACACCTGTTGGATACCTGCCGAGGGCGTAGAACTCCAACTGTGCAACAAAATCGGGTTCCGGGGAGTCCTGCAAATGTGTCTAGGAAGGTTTCGACCAGGAATGCTAGCCATAAGATCCCAATGGATGATTTTCCAGAGTTGACCCCCGTGTGAAAAATTGCACACTCCCTCACTGAGCAAAACCCTAGTTTCCAAGATGGACATACAAGAAGAGGGCAGGGCCACTGGGTCGGAGGGGAGGGGCACCTCTAGCACTATCTCGACGTGCTAAATCCAACGAAGTTGACGGTTCATCGATCCGAGCCATGATCTTCATTCTATGGCTCGTCCCATCTCGCATCCAGAAGGCCTTCAGGGACACCTGCTGGATACCTGCTGGGGGTGTAGAACTCCAACCGTGCAACAAAACTGGGTTCTGGGGAGTCATGCAGGTGTGTCTAGGCAGGTTTCGGTTAGGAACGCTAGCCACAAGTGCCCGATGGATGATTTTCTAGAGTTTACCCCCATGTGCAAAAATTGCACACTCCCTCATTGAGCAAAACCCTAGTTTCCAAAATGGACGTACAAGATAAGGGCGGGGCCACCGAGCCAGAGGGGAGGGGCACCCCTAGCACTATCCTGGTGTGCTGAATCCAACGGATTTGACAGTTCGTCGATCCGAGCCACGGTCTTCATTCTATGGCTCGTCCCATCTTGCATCCAAAAGGCCTTCAGGGACACCTGCTAGATACCTGCCGAGGGTGTAGAACTCCAACTGTGCAACAAAATCGGGTTCCGGGGAGTCCTACAGGTGTGTCTAGGTAGGCTCCGGCCGGGAATGCTAGCCCCAAGTGCTCGGTGGAAGATTTTCCAGAGTTGACCCCAGTGTGAAGGCCATGCCAAATTCGCTAAAGGGGGCCATTTCTCAAGCAGAGGCCCCTAGGCGTGCGTGGCCACTATGGACAGGTCCGCAATGGCCAGGTGGACCTACAGGAGGCAACGTAATCCAAGTCCTCTCACTGGTTTGGGTTCTGTGGCCCTGGGTCAAATCCTCCAAGTGTCCCTGAATGGCCCCGGGGTACTCGACTAGAATTCCCATAGCACCCGAATCGTGGCTCGGTTCGTGAATCCGTCGATTCCGGTGGGTCCGGGACGGTGGCTTTCAGCTAGGGGACCCCACACACCATCCCCTAAAGACCGAGAAGCGGTTCCAATGAGCCATCTTCGGAGCTAGGGTTTTGCTTAGTGAAGGCCATGCCAAACTCACTAAAGGGGGTGATTTCTCGTCCGGAGGCCCCCGGGCATGCGTGGCCACCGTGGATAGGTCCACAATGGCCACGTGGACATGTGGGAGCCGACAGAATACAAGTCCACTTGCCAGTTTGGGTTTCGTGGCCCTAGAGAAAATCCCCATCACTGAGCAAAACCCTAGCTCCAGAGTTGGCCCATTGGCACCGCTTCTGGGTCTTCGGGGGACACTGTGCAGGGAGGCCCTAGCTGAAACCTGCCGTCCCAGACCCACCGAAACCGACAGATTCATGAACCAAGCCACAGTTTGGGTGCTACAGGCATTCTAGTCGGGCGCCTCGGGGATTTTCAGGGCACTTGGAGGATTTGACCCGAGGCCACGAAACCCAAACCGGCGAGAGGACTTGGATTCCGTTGCCTCCCACAGGTCCAGGTGGCCATTGTGGACCTATCCACAGTGGCCACGCACGCCCGGGGGCCTCCGGCCTAGAAATGTCCCCCTTTAGCGAATTTGGCATGGACTTCACTAAGCAAAACCCTACCTCCAGAGATGGCACATTGGCACCGCTTCTGGGTCTTCGGGGGACACTCTGGGGGGTCCCCTAGCTGAAACGTGTCGTCCCAGACCCACCGAAATTGACGGATTCACGAACCGAGCCACGGTTCGGGTGCTGCGGGCATTCTAGTCGGGCACCCCGGGGCCGTTCAGGGACACTTGGAGGATTTGACCCGGGGCCACGGAACCCAAACCGGCGAGAGGACTTGGATTACGTCACCTCCCACAGGTCCACCTAGCCATGGTGGCCACGCATGCCCGAGGGCCTACGGTCGAGAAATGGCCCCCTTTAGAGAATTTGGCATGGCCTTCACATTGGGGTCAACTCTGGAAAATATTCCATCGGGCACTTAGGGCTCGTGTTCCCGGTCGAAAACTGTCTAGACACATCTGTAGGACTCCCTAGAACCCGGTTTTGTTGCACGGTTGGAGTTCTACGCCCCCGTCAGGTATCTAGCAGGTGTCCCTAAAGGCCTTTTGGATGTGAGATAGCACGAGCCATAGAATGAAGACCATGTATTGGACCGACGAACCATCGACTCCATTGGATTTACCATGCCAGGATAGTGCTGAGGGTGCCCCTCCCCTCCGGCTCAGTGGCCCCTCCCTCATCTTGTACGTCCATCTTGGAAACTAGGGTTTTTCTCAGTGAGGGAGTGTGCAATTTTTGCACATGGGGGTCAACTCTGGAAAATCATCCACCAGGCACTTGTGGCTAGTGTTCCCAGCTGGAACCTGCCTAGACACACCTGCATGACTCCTCGGAACCCGGTTTTGTTGCACGGTTGGAGTTCTACGCCCCCGACAGGTATCCAACAGGTGTCGCTGAAGGCCTTCTGGATGCAAGACGGGATGAGCCATAGAATGAAGACCATGGATCAAATCAACAAACTGTCGACTCCGTTGGATTCAGCATGCCGGGATAGTGCTAGGGGTGCCCCTCCCCTCCGGCCCAGTGGCCCCGCCCTCATCTTGTACGTCCATCTTGGAAACTAGGGTTTTGCGCAGTGAGGGAGTGTGCAATTTTTGCACATGGGGGTCAACTCTAAAAAATCACCTACCGGGCACTTGTGGTTAGAATTCCTGGCCGGAACCTGCCTAGACACACCTGCAAGACTCCTCGAAACCCGGTTTTGTTGCACGGTTGGAGTTCTACGCCCCTGGCAGGTATCCAACAGGTGTCCCTGAAGGCTTTCTGGATGCGAGACGGGACGAGCCATAGAATGAAGACCGTGGCTCGGATTGACGAACCATCAACTCCGTTGGATTCAGCACACTGGGATAGTGCTAGGGGTACCCCTTCCCTCTGCCCCGATGGCCCTACCCTCATCTTGTACGTCCATCTTGGAAACTAGGGTTTTGCTCAGTGAGGGAGTGTGAAATTTTTGCACATGGGGGTCAAATCTGGAAAATCACCCACCGGGAACTTGTGGCTAGCGTTCCCAACCGAAACCTGCAAAAATCCCCGGAACCCATTTTTGTTGCATGGTTGGATTTCTACGCCCCCGGCAAGTATCCAGCAGGTGTCCCTGAAGGCCTTTTGGATGCAAGATGGGACAAGCCATAGAATCAAGACTGTGGCTCGATCGACGAACCTTTGACTCCATTGGATTCAGCACGCCGGGATAGTGCTAGGGGTGCACCTCCCCTCCGGCACGGTGGCCTCGCCCTCATCTTGTACGTCCATCTTGGAAACTAGGGTTTTTCTCAGTGAGGGAGTGTGAAATTTTGCACATGGGGGTCAACTCTGGAAAATCTTCCATCGGGCATGTATGATGATGATGATGGTGATGATGATGAAGAGGTTGACAGTGATGGTGATGGCGATTGTGATGGTCATGAAGATGATGATGATGGAGGCTTTGATGAGGAACCTGGAGTTAGAGTTAGAGTTGGAGTTAGAGTTAGGGTTAGAGGTAGAGTCAATGATGATGATGGAGATGGTGGTGATGATGAAGACGTTGATGGTGACGGTGATGGTGATGGTGAGGATGGAGAATATGGCTTAGTGCTAGGGTTTGGGTGAGGGTTAGGGCTAGGGTTATAGAAGGAAATTGAATTAGGGTTAGAGGTAGATTCAATGATGATGATGGAGATGGTGGTGATGATGAAGACGTTGATGGTGACGGTGATGGTGATGGTGAGGATGGATAAGATGGCTTAGTGCTGGGGTTTGGGTGAGGGTTAGGGCTAGAGTTATAGAAGGAAATTGAATTAGGGTTAGAGTTAGAGTCAATGATGATGATGGAGATGGTGGTGACGATGAAGACGTTGATGGTGACAGTGATGGTGATGGTGAGGATAGAGAAGATGGCTTAGTGCTAGGGTTTGGGTGAGGGTTAGGGCTAGGGTTATAGAAGGAAATTGAATTAGGGTTAGAGTTAGAGTCAATGATGATGATGGAGATGGTGGTGATGATGAAGACATTGATGGTGACGGTGATGGTGATGGTGAGGATGGAGAAGATGGATTAGTGCTGGGGTTTGGGTGAGGGTTAGGGCTAGGGTTATAGAAGGAAATTGAATTAGGGTTAGAGTTAGAGTCAATGATGATGATGGAGATGGTGATGGCGATGGTGATGGTGATGATGAAGGAGATGGTTTAGTGCTAGGGTTTGGGTGAGGGTTGATAATGCAATGTTTTCAAATATATTTGGTGTATGCTAATGGATGAGGATACAAGTGCAAATATGAAGAATTTTGCATATGTATACTATGACCTATTACTTCATGGTTATTATGAGTGATTGACCTACTAGATTAGGTAAGGTGTTATATGATGGGTTCACATATGGTTGAAGTTTGTGCACATGCGTTAAGTGGATGTATACATGAGGTATCACAAGGTGGATGTGGTTGTTATGAGCCTAACTAAGTGGATGTTGATATAATTGAGATATTCTCTCAGCTAAGTATGTGTTAGGTGAGTATTTTTATGATTAATTTTTATAATATCTTTGTGTTTAGGTTAAGTGTTAAGTTATTAAGAGATTTTCTCTCAACTTCTCTTTTTGGTAAGGAAGTAGCTACATGTCCTTAATGTACATATACATGTAATAAATGTGCAGTTGCATTGAATTTTGTTGAAAAACATCTCCCTATATTTTCTAATAAATATGACAAGAGAACTGGAAGCAACAAAATATTAGAAAGTTTCATTTGTAGGATAAGAGGATTAACATATAATAAAGTATATTTTTCATTGATAATTATGTTACATAGTGTGTTTCTATGTTCTATGGTTTTTCTATGATGTCATTGGTTCTATTTTTTTTGGAGGTTATTTGTTGCAAAATAGTAGTCATTGTCTATTGGTTTGATGCAATGCACTGTATAATGAGAAAATATTCTACAAGATGCTACTAATATTATGTTTTATGAAAGAATTATCACGGAAAAGTTGCAAATAAGTACTACTAATGATGTGCTTGAGTTGAATGTGATTCCAAATTATTATGTCATTGTTGGGATTTTGTAGCTGTGAAGAATAACTATAATAGATGGGGGGGTTGAAGATATGAATCAACAATATTTGTCCCAAGGAAGTCTTGGTCTCATTTTTTTTTTACTTATGCAACATCACGATGGATTGAGTATTCTTGATTGATCATATGTGTTTATGAATTATTAGACAGTTGCTATGATTATTATGACCGTAGTGCATAAAGCATGGAGACTGAGCTACATAAGGAATAGAGGTCATAGAGGTTGTGTGAAGGTAATGTTGAATGTTGTTTCTAGCTCTTGCATGTATTGTAAGGAGAATCATGCTTGAGTGAATCATGCATGGTGGAGATCACTGATTGAGCATTGACCCGAAGGCTTTTGCATGTTTATTTTGTACATGATGCATGGTTTTTGTGTATGTGGCTCTTGGTGAGATCATGATGAGAAAAAACCCTTTGACTTGGTGGACTATTCCACATTTACAAGTCAAGTAGAAAAATTCAAAAGAGGTGTAAATGAGAGGAAGCAAATGAATCGCATTGACGGCAATTACACTTGCAAAATCAGAGCAATCAAAGCTCTCAATATTATCGATACCACTCTGTCCCTGAAGAAGATTTCCCTATAAAGTACCTAGATCATGACCAAAGTAAGTGACTACTCCCAATCCAGTGATGATTACCCTCCTCTGATTAGTAGCACTTAGTTTTTTTCCTGCGCAGCCTTCACAGGTTGCAGAGCAATGGCCATTGCTTTACCTAGAGGTTAATTAGAGTGTGTAAGATAACAAGTGTTCTCCCAGGCGGATTTTTTGGCATTTGATTAGCGGCATATAGGCTATATAAGACTGGAAATAACTCAATGTGACTTGGACCCTTAATAGATTGGGTAACAACCCTTCTAATAATGATCCTATCCCACTTGGAGTCCAAATACCCCCTATTGAGGGTACGTGTGGTGGGTCACAGATTCTAGGGCTATATTAGGTTAATAGGGCTACATTAGGTTTCTAGGATTCTAGATTAGTTTCTGAGGGTTAGATTAGTGTTTCTAGGGTTAGTTTATCTTTCTAGGATTTCTAGGGCTAGATTATGTTTCTAGGATTCTAGATTAGTTTCTGAGGGTTAGATTAGTTTTTCTAGGGTTAGTTTAGCTTTCTAGGATTTCTAGGGCTAGATTATGTTTCTAGGATTCTAGATTAGTTTCTGAGTGTTAGATTAGTGTTTCTAGGGTTAGTTTAGCTTTCTAGCATTTCTAGGGATATATTATGTTTGTAGGGTTATATTAGTGCTTCTAGGGTTAATCATACATGAATAAACAATCACATGGCTATTAATCATAACTTAATCATAACTCAGACATCGAATAAACGATATAAGATAACGATATCAAATAAACAATCTAACATGAATAACATTAACCGTGCATGAATAAACAATCACATGGCTATACTATGTACCTCAGTCACTTAGGCATTCTGGATCCTCTCATTTTTTTACTGTCTAGAACAACCTCTCATGCTCCGCATGAGGTAGGAAGTAGCGTACCTTGTTTGATGACTTCGTTGACATTGTCTATAGTCGGATGTTTGTACCCATGATCAAGTGTGTAAAGTGATACACCCGCAACCCTGGTCTATAATCTGTGTATGTGTAGCCATTTCTCTTTGGTCCCTTTCCTTCCACTGTAAGATATTCCCCCTGAACAACCATCGATCCAGTCAGAAAGGAAATGCCTTCACTATCCGTTAATGATGCAAGGAGGGTTTGCTTCCCTTGGATGCATCGTGCCAACCAATAATTCGTCCCAATTGCACTGTCTGTCAGGGCGACAACTACGTAGATGTGTCCTGCAAAAATGCATTTTAAGGTCATATTCCAACAAGCAGTGGTTTGATAACTTGGATAATTACAAAAACAAGGAGGGAACTGGGATATGCATGCAAAAATGTTTACTTGGTTGTACAAGATCAGATAAATGATCATATTCATTCGAAATAGAGGATTGGCCTTCCTCTAACTGGATTATTTCAGCAAATGCACGTGGGTCCACTGCAAGTGATACATGATCCCATTCATCAACCCAATCCATTGATTTGCACTCATCCCACCAACAACTGCTGCAAGACCCACAAAAGCAAGCAAGTTTCCGCATCCATATTTCAAATAAAGGATTGTTTGAGCTTCAAACCGAATGAAATCCATGAGTGCCTTGCATAGTACTACAACTATAAGAACACGATTGATCTATATCAACTACATTCCAAAAATTTCTGACAACATGTCCTCTACCTGTTGGTATGTGTTGCTCCATCGTTCAATCTGACATTTTTTCTTTGCACCATCGAACTATGGATTCGGCATTCCGAATATGAGGGCCTCCCATGCACCTCATCTCCTCCCTTCGTAGGGAATTTTTGAGACATTCTCCAGCCCCGTCGTGCTCTCCCTTTCCATGCTCGGTCTCAAAATAGTTCCATACATGCAGCACATCATAAGTCTTGTGCAACATACTCAACCACTGGAAAACACGTGCATTTTTGAACTGGCCTGCACAACCATCTGACCATATCCAATGCTGATCCATATGTATCCCTCTCTCCTTCAGCTGATCATAGAAAATTTTGAAGCAATGCTGCACATAATTTAGGTCGTGGCACCTGTCGTCACTGATGTAGAAGTTGGTCTCTTTCAATATTATCCTCATGTCGTTGTTGTTCTCTGGCGCGTGCCTGTACGTGATATGGACCATTATGCTAACTTGGTCTGAATGGTAGTATTGACTTTGAATCTCATTCTGTGGCTGTAGGGTATAGTTTTCCGCAAAGTCCACAACCGATAATATTGTGCCCTTGGGAAAGGTGTCCCTGCATTGTCTGTACTGTTCATCCTGCCATTGTGCTACATGGACGTGCTGTACATAATGCTCGATCTTTTGGTAGAATTCCTTCATGAAATCACAAATTTGTACCTGGTGCCACAAAACCAAGGGCATTAATACAACGTGACATTTTCAATCTGAATATATATGTACAAATTCAACATGTACAGTATGAAAGCATGCAAACTTAGATTACCTGTGACTTCACCAATGCAATTTTTTTGCTTTCCTTCGAACTATCTATTTGATATGTTATGTACTAGAAGTTCTGCATTTCTACTGACATCCTCCCAAATTCGTGCTCTACAGTTGCGTGGATGCAGCGGCTCAATAATGAAAATCCACTACGACTGGAACACGTCCCATATAAACATGATTTTTTATAATATTTTTGTCCTTCAGGCCTTCGACACATTATGCTATGTATAAATTCTATGGATGCATTCGGTGGTTGTAACGAAGGAAAATCCTGCACAATGTCAGTATGCAAACCACAAAATATATGTCTATATGTATCATAATAGTACTCAAATTCTACATGGTATCTATAACAACATGTACTGCGATCAATGCAAATTCTAACATAACAGGGTTTGCATTTTTTGAAGGACCTTTGGCCCAAGTTCAATTGTGTGTGCTCATTCTTGAACCTCTCATAGAGTTATGTTTGTGTGGTGTCAAGGAAGTGCTTGACATGGGGTTCACCCCCCCTAACACCTTTTCTCAACTTTAAAACATCTCTTTGATTCGATGGCGGTCTAGTGTTGTCATGCCAAAACTTTTGCACTAGTTCTTTAACAGCATCAATGAGCTTCATGTCTGAACGAGGTAACCTACCAACAAAGGCCCAACAATATTTTTGGCCTGGGGTCTCAAGTTTTTCTCTAATGGCAGAATACTTTTGAAGTGTCTTTCTATCTTCTTTAAAGGTTTTACATGTGTGTGATAGTAGGCAACGTTGCCTTGTGGATTTGTCTACAATCAATTCCGACAGTACACGACAGACCGCATTAAAATATTTTGTGCGAAAAGTTTTTCCAATCAAATTAAATGCATATTGTAGATTTCTAACAACATGATTGTTGGCCTCTGAAATTCTAACTACCTTTATGCACAAAATTCTCCTAACATGAGCTAGACAATGTGATTTTAACAAAGCAAGAAACAATTGACATTTTGCTGCATCGGTTTTGGATTCAAAAAAATCTTTGATTATCTTGTTACAATGGAAATCAATAGTGCATTTGGGCATCTTACCTTCAAGTCCTGAAAATGAACTTTCATCCACATGAATACGTTTGGGAGTTCTTTGTCGTCCAGTTGATAGTTGAGGCAAGCGAGTCGGCAAGGAAGTACGAGTCTCGTCAACGATTTGTTGTGGCCCTTTGTTCAGTAATTGGTCCTGCAATGGAGTGTGTTCACCAGGTGGGTGCTCTTCTTGGGGTGGTTTCTAGTTAAGAACTTGTTCAACATCCATCCCTTCATACTCGACATCAGGTAAGATTTGATTGACTTCAACCACTTCTTCATTGCTTGTTGATGGATCTAAGGCACTAACATTTTGATTTCTACAGTTTTTCATGTACAACCTGGCCTTTTCTCTTATCTCATGGGCCTTTTCAGGGGGCAGCTACGTCCTTCTAGAATTTATTTGATTATTACATCTATTGCCCATATTCAATGCACTTTTGGAAAAACAAAAATATGACCCCTGCAAGAATGAACAACAAACAAGATATTAAAACTCGATGTGCATGATTATTAAAGCTCGATGTAGCAATTGATTATGTACAACAACATATAGTGATAATGTTTTCATATAATCTTAAAAGCTATTGGGAATGCCCTACATATAAAGTTACAACATCACATCTAGGAACTCAGTAGGATGGTATTGGATGGTGGTATGGGATGTTAGTAGTCCAGCAAATTCCCTACAAGGGAGAAGCTCATATCACTTCATTTTCATGGTATGGATGAGGGAAAATAGCCCCAAAAGACTAAGAGTTTTCAATTGTTTAGGTGTTTGTGTGAGTTGTTGTAGTTAAAACATGAGGAGTTCAACAAATTTTTGTCTACTAGATGGAGGAATGTGATTATGAAATGTTATTGGTGTTGATGCAAGTAATTTTTTTTTATTATCTTCATGAAAGGTTGAAAGCATTGCTTGGTGCATGTTGTAGTTTTTTTTTGGTAGGATGTTTTTATTGTCTATGTTGAAGATTAAGAAGACTGAAATAGATCTATCATACAATTCATGAGGAAAAACCAAAATAGATGCCATTCAAACAAGTGAATGAAGACTAAATTACATTTAACAAGATCAAATTTTCACCATACCTCAAGGATTATGATTGCTCTTTGCTTCAAATGTCAAATGCTCTTTTGATGTGTCCACTATATGTAAGAAGACCTCATGTGTATCCAAGTAGAATGAGAATTCAATCCAAGGTGACAAATAGAGTCCAACTGTTGTGTATTCACTCAATTGATCCAAATAGAGCCCAATAGGTGTGTATTCAACACAAAGAGCCAAATATAGCCCCAAATATTGTGTATTTTATCCAAATGGTGTGTGAATTCAATCTACCATGAAAATGCTTGTTGGACTGTGCATGAAACCAATGAAGAGAACGCGATGAATGAGGAAAAAAATGCGGGAGAAAGAACGTGGGTGATTTTCTAAATTTTATGTTCAACAGGGACGTGCACGCGCATCTAGCGCGTGCGCGTCCTTGCTGAGCATTGTAATGGTTGGTGGGTAATGTTCATTGTATTTATTTCCCAACAGATATAAATGTGTCGGGTTATGCCTAGAGCCCCTCCCCCATAAAGGCCTTTAGGACCTCTTCTAACCCATAATCCCTAAGTGCATTTAAGTGCTTCTAGGTGTTTGGGGGTTTAAGGGTATATTTACAAATTTGTGTATTTTGATTTCAAAACATTAATTTAATTTTCAGTTAGAAACATATGTATTACATCAAGAATAATTAAATACATAGTATATATATATTAATGTTGTATAAAGACTGCTCGGAGGTGTGATTATTGTGAGATCGCAGTATGTCATATTTGTTCATAATTACCATCAGATTTTATTCTCTTAGGGTGATGCAGATGTGACAAAATGCACTTTGATGGTTAGTTTTATTAGCTGGGAAATATTTGCCCGGTTAATTTATGGGGAAGGATAACAGTCTTGATACTCCCACCCCTATGGAAGGCTGGAAAAGCATTGCACAGAAGGTATAAGGTTGGCTTCATGTAATATGCAGAGCACTCTTCTTTACATTGTTGTATTAATCAAAATCTAAGGCACCTGTTATTTTTTGTCTCGGTGTAGGATGAAGATGATGAGATGTAAAGGATCTAATCAAGTAGTCATGGAGGGCCTCCTCATCGTGGAATATTTTACGAATAGTGTTCATCTGCTGTAAGTGCAATCACAATTGCAATAAAATAAGTTTTTTTGTCATGATGATCTAATGATGATGATGATGATGAAGATCATGACGAAGATGATGATGATGATGATGACAAATGGAGATGATGATGATGATGATGATGATGATGATGATGATGATGATGATGATGTTGACGATGATGTTGATGATGAAGATGATGACGAATATGCAACACATCATGCTCATCATCATCAACAACATGATCATCATCATCGCCATCATCATCGTCATCATCTTCATCATCATCATCATTGTGAGGACGAGGATGATGATAATGATGATGATATTATGATGATGATGATGATGGTGGATGATGATGGATATGAGTACAATGATGATGATGATGATGATGATGATGATGGTGATGATGATGACGATGGTGATGAAGATCATGATGATGATGAAGATGGTGATGATGATGATGAAGATGGTGATGATGATGATGATGATGACAATGAATATGATGATAATGATGATGATGATGACTAATGTAGATGATGATGATGATTGATGATGATGATGATGATGATGTTGATGATGAAGATGATGACGAATATGTAGCACATCATCATCATCTTCATCATCATCCACAACATGATCCATAGCATGATCATCATAATCATCTTCATCATCATCGTCATCAACATCATTGTGAGGAAGAGCATGCAGATGATGAAGATGATGATGATGACGACGATGATGATGAATATGATGACTAATGGAGATGATGATGATGATGATGATGTTGATGATGAAGATGATGATGAATATGCAGCACATCATCCTCGTCATCATCATCAACAACATGATCATCATCATCACCATCATCATCGTCATCATATTCATCATCATCATCATTGTGAGGATGAGGATGGTGATGATGATGATGATGATGATGATGAATATTATCATCATCATCAAAATCATCATATTCATCGTCATCATCTTCATAGTCATCATCATCGCCATCTTCATCATCCTTACCATCACCATCATCATCATATTATCATGGTCATGATGATCATTGTCTTCGTCATCATAATCAACATCTTCATCATCCTCATCATACTCGTCATAGACATCTTCATCATCATCATCATCATCATGAAGATGATGATGAGGATGAGGATGATGTGCAGCATATTCGTCATCATCTTCATCATCAACATCATCATCATCTCCAGTAGTCATCATCATCATCATCACCATCTTCATCGTCATCATCATCATCACCATCTTCATCGTCATCATCATCATCACCATCTTCATCGTCATCATCATCATCATCATCATCATCATCATCTTCGTCATGATGATGATGATGATGATGATGATGATGAAGATCATGATGATGATGATGATGTTGATGATGATGACGACGATGATGATGACTAATGGAGATGATGATGATGATGATTATGATGTTAATGATGAAGATGATGGCGAATATGCAACACATCACCATCATCATCATCTTCATTAGTCATTATCATCGCCATATTCATCATCCTCCCCATCACCATCATCATCATATGATCATGGTCACGATGATCAGTGTCTTCGTCATCATAATTGGCATCTTCATCATCCACATCATACTTGTCATATCCATCTTCATCATCATCATCATCATCATCATCATCATGAAGATGATGATGAAGATGATGATGAGGATGAGGATTATGTGCAGCATATTCGTCATCATCTTCATCATCAACATCATCATCATCTCTAGTAGTCATCATCATCATCATCACCATCTTCATCGTCATCGTCATCATCACCATCTTCCTCGTCATCATCATCATCATCATCTTCGCCATGATGATGATGATGATGAAGATCATGATGATGATGAAGATCATGATGATGATGATGATGATGACGATGATGATGATTATGATGTTGATGATGAATATGATAGTGAATATGCAACACATCATCATCATCCACAACATGATCCATAGCATGATCATCATCGTCGTCATCATCATCATTGTCATCATCATAATTGTGAGGACGAGCATGAGGATGATGATGATGACGATGATGATGATGACGACGATGATGATGACGATGACGAAGATGTTTTTGGAGATGATGACGAATATGCAACACATCATCATCGTCTTCATCGTGATGATATGATGATGATGATGAAGGTGGTGGATGATGATGAATATGAGTACGATGATGATGATGACTAATTTGGAGATGATGATGATGACGGTGATGATGATGATTATGAAGATGACAAGGAATATGCAACACATCATCAACATCTTCATCATCATCATCATCAACTTCCTCATCATCATCATCATCATCATCATTGTGAGGATGCGGATGATGATGAGGATGATGAAGATGATGATCATATGATGATGATGATGATGATGATGATAGTCATCATAAAAGTCATCTTCATCATCCTCATCATACTTGCCATCATCATCATCCTTATCATGATGATGACGATGATGATGATGACGACGACGATGATGATGAAGATGGTGATAATGATGATGACTAATAGAGATGATGATGATGATGATGATGAAGAAGAAGATGGTGAATATGCAGCACATCATTCTCATCATCATCATCATCTTCATCATCATATCTATTAGTCATCATCATCATCACCATCATCATCATCATCACCATCATCATCATCATCATCTTCATCATCATCATCATTGTGAGGACGAGGATGACGATGATGATGATGATATGATGATGATGATGGTGGTGGTGGATGATGATGAATATGAGAATGATGATGAAGATGATGATGATGATGATGAATATGATCATCGTCATCAAAATCATCATATTCGTCGTCATCATCATTTCCATCTTCATCATCCTCACCATCATCATCATCATCATCATATGATCATGGTCATGATGATCATTGTCTTCATCATCATAATCATCATCTTCATCATCCTCATCATACTCGTCATCGCCATCTTCATCATCATCATCATCATCATCTTCGTATCGTCATCATTTGATGATGATGATGATGATGACAACGAAGATGTTGTTGATGATGATGATGAGGAAGAGGGTGATGATGAAGATGATGATGATGATGATGGTGGATGGTGATGAATATGAGTACGATGATGAACATGATGATGATGTTGATGATAATCGTACTCATCATCAAAATAGTCATCATCATCTTCGTCATCATCGCCATCAATGTTGATGATGAGGATGATGATGATGATGGCGTTGACGATGAAGATGATGACCTAGATGTTGATGAAGATGAGGAAGAAGGACGATGATGATGATGGTGTTGATGATGACAATGATGATGATGATGAAGATGATGATGATGATGGTGATGAGGATGAAGAAGATGATGATGATGGAGATGATGTTGATGTTGATGAGGATGGTGATGAAGATGATGATGATGAAGAAGATGACGATGGTGGAGATGTTGATGAGGAAGGGGGAGATGAAAATGATGATGAATATGTTGATGATGATGGTGACGATGATGATGATGATGATGATGATCATCATCATCATCATATTCATCATGATCATCATCATCTTCATCACCATCATGATCATCATCCTCGTCACCATCATCCTCATCACCATCATCATCATCATCATCATCATCACCATCATCCTCATCGTCATCTTCATCACCATTTCCATCATCATCATCACCATCACCATCATCTCATCATCATCACCATCATACTCATCGTCATCTTCATCACCATTGTCATCATCATCATCATCACCATCACCATCATCTCATCATCATCAACATCATCATCAACATCTTCAACATCATTGTCATCTCCCCCTTCCTCATCAACATCTCCATCATCACATCTTCATCAACTTCAGGTATCCCCTTGACAAAGGAAATTAAATAAACCATACAAAGGCATACAATAGCGTGTACACGCAAGGACGCGTGAGCACTGTTCTTAACGCGTGTGCACTGTCAATCACACGTGCATGTAGTTGCACGCATGCGTGTTTGAATTCGAATTTTTTTTGGCGCCCTTGTAGGATTGGGATTAGCTTCGGATTGCACCTTTAGGCTCGGTCTGATTTATCCCTGATTTATAGCAGAAAATATCAAATGCTGTAACTTTCGGTTTTTCACAACTAGTTCCACATAAGCTCCACGAGTGCACTGTAAATGAAATTGCACATGCTTGTCGAGCTCTGTGTGCAGATTCTAAATATATAATTTTTGAATAGATCTGTTGTTGTTTTCTATTTTTAATTCATTTTTAACTAGACTCATGTCAAATTTGTAAAAAATATAGGTCATTTATTTGGCCTATAACTTTTGATTGGCTTACCTATTTTGAAAACGAAAGAGAACCCAAACAAGAGCACGAAAATACCTACAACCTAAGAAAAAAAAAAGTGTTTTGATTATTTTTAGACCATGATATGGTGGCTCAAACCTTGACCATGTTGTTTTAGGGCTTCACTGACTTCGGTAATTTTAAAAATATATAAAATTGGCTTTTAAAATTTTGGAAAAATAACCCCTCACAAGATTCTTCTGTTGCCTACGCCTCTACATATTTTTTTTCTTGTAAATTGAAAATTTACATAGCAAATGGGTGGGTCAATTAAAACATGTGCATTATGTTTGAGAAAAAAATAACATACCAATCTTCGAATAATGACATTTTGGGGTGGTTATACCACTTTTCCATAAATAAAAGTTATATATTCCTGAAGGTCATCCGTTTTTCTACATTTCATCTGTTTACACCTAATCCAAAAAAAATTTGTAGGTACCTCTAATAATTCATTTTAATGATAATATTTTTGTTTTTCTAGAATGTCATTGCAACTAACGTGTCATAATTGGGTATCATTACCTTGCACCATCCCCAAGTGCTTCTCTGCAATTATTCATTCCAGTCCTAATACCCATGCATAGGAACTTGTTTTCCATCGGAATTTTGGATAATCCCTCCCTCTTGTGCCACCATACTTACCGATGCAAAGACAAAAATTATAGAGCTCCTGTCCCGGTATCCTTTCCATTTTTAGAGCCATCAGAAGTAGTTGTTCTTGCTGCATAATCAGTTTATGTTGAAGTAGTTCCACTATCATAACTTCAAATTGGATATATATATTATGGTAACGTGGCATGGATAAAACCTCTATCGATAAAGCTACTGCCTTAGGGTGCTACATGGATCATAAGAAATATGCGGGAATATTAGGAGCAAAAATGTTAGCAAGTAAAACCACCAGTGATGACTTGCCTGATATAAAACCTCTATAGGTAAAGCTGCTTCCTTAGGGTGCTACACGGATCATAATAAATATGCGGGCATATTAGGAGCAAAATTGTTAGCAAGTAAAACCACCAGTGACGACTTTCCTGATAATAAAATCATAAAATTATTCAAGTGGCTAACATTCAAAATTTGATTATTAACTTACATATCATAAAATTATTCAAGTTGTTAACATTCAAAATTTGATTATTAACTCACTTATAATCAAACTAGGCCTATTATTGCAATGGGCTTAATTGGAGGATTGGAAACATAATAATATTAAGAGATTTTTCAAATGTAATCCTACTTATCATTATAAATGGTTTTGTTAAAAGTGAACATTGTAAAATTGTTTGAATAAACTTTAAAAGCTTAAGTCTAAACTAAAAACATGGTTATTCATTTTTTAGTTCATATGGAAACTAATGTTGGGCCCTAAACACACTTTTATTGTATAGCATTTGGTAATGGGAGTCCCACCCATTGAGAAGAAACTTACTTAGTATTTCAAAGACCTTGTTTCCCACAATGTAGTTGGCTTAGAATACTAAAACACCTTCTCTGGTTTTGTTTTCCTACCAATTCTACTTAGAATTAGGTTGAGTCATTTTGTAGTTGGCCTTTATCCACATCTATTTCTTATAGAGTGACTCTCCTATAAGACAAGTTACCTTGGAAGACAAATTACCTTAGGCTTATAAAATGGAAAATGATTTGTACTTGGGCTTTATCCGCATCTATTTCTTAGAGAGCGACTCGCTTAGGAGACAAATTACCTTATGCTTAGAAAATGAAAAATGATTTGTGTTGAATTCTTTCTTCTCATATGTCAATGAAGTAGAATGAAATTTTATTTAATAATAAGGAACATGTAAGATGTTTTTTTATGGTTTGAGACACATTTACCTTCGATGGCCATATTTACCTTCTAGGTTTAAGATAGATCTATGTTGGTGTTAGGTTTATAAAATCAAGTTTAAATTAAGAAATATCATAAGGTTATTCAAGAAAAAGTTTAAAATATGATTTTTGACTCACTTATGATCTAACTAGGCTTATTAGTGCATCAATTTTAATGGGAGGATTGGAAATGGAATCATATTAAGAGATTTACCAAATATAACCTTATTTACTAGTGTACATGGTTTTGTTCAAAGTTAACATTGTATAATTGTTTGAATAAACTTTAGAAGCTTGATTCTAAATTAAATACATGATTTTCCATGCGTCATTTCATATAGAAACCAATTCCAGGCCCTAAATGCATTTTTATTATGTGAAATTTAGTAATGGGATTCCTACTTGCTCACAAGAAACTTACTCACTAAGTAGTTCATACACCTTTTTTCCCACAATGTGGTTGTCTTAGAACACTAAAACACATTTTTTGGTTGTATCCCCTTGCCAATCCTACTTAGAATTAGGTCGAGTAATTTTGCAGTTGGCCTTTATCCACGTCTATTTCTAAGAGAGTGACTTTTCTAGGAGACAAATCACCTTAGGCTTAGAATTTCATCCTTTATGGAAAATGATTTGTGTAGAATTTCATCCTTAGAATTTCATAGTGTAAATATAGATATTCAAGCTAACCATGTAATTGTGATGGTAGGGTTATTAGGGAGTGGAGGGAAAGGATACATGATTTCCCTCCTCCTCTTATGTAACAGAGCGTTAATTTTACTGTATTTCCACTTACAATAATGATACTAAGAAAACTTTAAATTGGGTGATGATGGATGAGACTTGATAGTTGTGAAAGCACAGTTTACCGGTATAGGTTAGGGGCCAACTCTTAATGATTAGGATGATCCTCCACTTGATGTCAACTTCTCCCTATAATTATTTAATTAAACTTTGATTATGCCTGCGTCTAATGTAGAGAAATCACACATGAGAAATTGAAGAATAAATGCCACCTAGAAATAAATCATATATATCAAAGCTCAAGACACTAAGTTTTACATGGTAAAACCATCAAATAGGGAAACATCCATGGAACAACATAAAATTTGTATTACTACTTAAGAAAGAAATACTATATCTAATACAATACACTTATTTTTGTCATTAACCAAAAACGGAAAATGATTCTCCATATTAATGTTTAAATAGGGATCATGGACTATTGAGATGATATGACAATGATGAAGTGTCATGAATACCAAGAATATTCAAGGATTATTGGATCACCTATGCATAATATAGAATGGTAACTATTGAATAACTAATGTACAAAAACATGCTAAAGAAGGACACTAAAAAACATGTGGCTATATTACATTAGACCTAGGCAACTCAAAAAAGTTTCATAAAATTGTTTATTGTTATTAGGCAACTCAAATATTATTATTTAGACCTAGTATTATTATAAAGTTTCATAACATAGTATTTTATAAAATTGCTTAGACCTAGGTAATATTATTGAAATTGAGTAATAGTATATGGCAGCTCATTTCATTTCAAAGACCATGAAGCCAAGTTTAAATTCTAACGCTGAAAACCTTGCTTTGCTCTCATGGGGTGTTAGTCTTTTTAACTGTGGAAATTTCTTTGTCAACTTAAAGCCTAGCGGAGAAGTAGTTTGGAGACTGGAATGGAGTTTTAAAAAATCAAAGTAGCGACTTATCAATGCGAATTTCTTTATCATCCTAAACTAACTTTTTAATATATAGTTTAGTTTAGGGGTTGGGGTAGTTTTTAGATGTTTTTTATTAGTATGATGTTTGTAATTGAAACTCTAAATGAGTTTTTGAATATTTATATGAAACATTTGTTCTTGTATGGTCTAATATATTATTTCATTATGAATCGCATTATAGTTTCTTTGTTTTTGTATGGTTAGAGTGGTGAAATTATTTATGATTTTTTGTTTGTTTGTTTAATATGCCAGTTTGAAAAAAGTTGTAATTTATCTCTTGAAGAAAAAAACTTTTTCCAATTTAGGGGTTGCTTTTAAAGTTTTTGTAAACAACAGTATGGATGTTTACGCCATGGTTCTATTTTTACCAAAAGAAATTCGTGTACATACTGGTATCAACACTTTTCTATTTGGGGGGTGTTTTTGGTGTTTTTTTTGCAAAAATCATCATTTTTATGTCTAGAGTTCTCGTTCATAGTATAAAGTTCTTGTTTCATAGTATAAGTGGTTGTAGGTTGATCTTTTGGTTACTTAGGAGAATGGAAAAACATGGATTTTAGCCAAACCTAGTTTGATGTAATTGTATCATAATGGAATTGCTTGAAGAAATCCTATGTGAATAGGCAAGAAATCAAATAAAAATTATCTTAATTCAACAAGTACTGGATAATGGCTCTTTCTCTAGGATATTATAGTTTAATGAATATGTTGTTTTATTATTATATGTGGTTTATATGCATTATTGAAAAATTCGCCAAGTCTTCATAATGTTTTATAATTTAATAAAATATTCACCAAGACTTTACAAGGTTTTATAATTTAGTGAAAGATTCGCCCAGTTTTTACAAGATTTTATAATTCAATAAAAGATTCGCCGAGATTTTACAAGATTATATAATTTGGTGTGACATTCACCAAAAAATTATATCTACGTATTATTTAATTGATAAAATAGCCTTCATATTTTCCTATGTATCATGGGGATTAGCCCAATTATTATACATGGAAATTTAGGGGGGTTCTTAATACTTTCCCTGATTAGCACATGGACAAGAAGCTGTCATGCCCATGGAGTACATAGTACCAAGCTTGAGAATTGCAACATATACAGATATGGATGATGATGAGACAATGGATGAAAGACTATTATAGTTAGTTGGATTGGAGGAAGATCGCTTCATTGCAGGTTTTCACCAACAAGTGGAGAAAGATAGAGAAAAGGTATGGAATGATAGACACATCAAGAATAAATTCTTCTAGGTAGGAGACCTTGTCCTCCTCTATGATACAAAATTTATGAAATTTCCTAGAAAATTCAAAATGCATTGGTTAGGGCCATATATTGTCAAAAATGTTACTAATGGTGGTGTAATTCAGTTAGCCGCATTACATGGAGAAAACTTGCAAGGACTTGTTAATGGGAGTAAACTAAAGCATTACAGAGATGGCTCTACTCTTCTAGGTGTTAGTTAAGCAATGCAAGAAAGTTTTAAGTGTCAAGTGCAATTGAAATTGGACACTAAAACATAGGGTAGAGTTTGCACACAATTTTGTTAAAATGCGCAGTTTCACAATATGGGAAGATGTGTTGCGAAGCACACATAGCAAGCTAAGTTGCGAAGTAAAAGAATGGAGTAGCGCTGCGAAGTTCAAACTAGGAGAAGGAAACTGCGAAGTGAACTTTGCGATTCGCCTAACTATCAGTGAAGTAAAAGAAAACTAGCCGTTACAATTTTTGGTCGAAAAGTAGCCATTATACACTACTTTGGGGAACCGGATGTTTCCGCTTTTAAGGCATATTCGTCCATTGAAGTCACGTTAATGAAGGGAAAGAACCAATATCTAAGCAATATTTGGCCAACATACATGGCATTTAATGCTAAGTTAGTCGTTTTTGGGCGTGCCTTAATGTTGTTGTGCCTATAAATAGTAAATACCACATAGTTACCGGTTTTACCATGAATTTTATTTTTTAGTGCCTATAATTTCCAAGTTTTTACCAGTAAAGAGCAAGCGTAATCCGATAGTGTATGTATGAACAATAAACCCTAGAAGAGATATTAAGAGAATTCTGACATTTTGGTTTGGAAGGAGTCATGAAGACGTCAATGAAGAAAGCAGTCCCAGAGAAAGGTGGAACATCTAGAAGTTCCCCGCGAAATTTACTAGAGCCAAATTAGAAGGCCACTGAGAAAGAGAAGCCGAAGGCCACAAATATTCCAAATCCATTTTCGCTAGAACAACCTCACGATAGGACGATTATGCTTATACCAGAATACATCCCTCCAAGAAGAGATAATGCGCTAGTGGTGATACTCACAAAGAATCCGCAGTATGCGATTCTGCTGCCTCCCATGTCGAGTCATGTGCGCGAAAAGGAGAACTTGCTTGGCAAGATTCCAGAATGCAATTTCTTGGATCATGACTTGCTGCAGGAAATGAAGTACCCGCAATTTCAGCCGGACCAGTACATGTGTAGGAGACATGATGGAGCCTACAAGTAGACAACAATTCAAGCGCAAGACTGGATTGAATCGTTACAACCATCAGGGTTGCTGAACTTGTTGCGAATTCTGCACTTTGACAAGAGCCTAGAGTTCACAGCGGTTGTGCACACATTAATCTCATGTATGCACCAAGGTTACTTGTGGTTAGACCGCAAGATCGACATCAACATAGATCTCATATATAGAATCATGCACTTGATAAAAAGAGGTGCTGACCCCGCAGTAGAGTTCGTAGGCGAGAACAAGGACAAAGAGCTTACCAAGAGAATGAAGAGTGAATTTGGTTTTCTCAAGGGAAGCCGTGAATACCAAATAACTGGAATCAAGGATCAAGATATGCGGTTCACAATTCAATTGCTCATAGGGAGAGTCCTAAGGAAATGAAGACCGAACGAGGTGTCGACCACTGCGATCTCCTTAGATACGAAGGCCAAGGATGGACTTCAGTATAAATGGGCAGTTTATCTACTGAACGAGTTTCTAGATGACGTTAGAGATACACAGGATGATGGAAATCAATTCCATTATAGTTGGTTATTAGTGTTGATTGCATTTGTATCCTGGAAAGAGCCTAAGTATCAATAGAATGTACTGATATTCGTTGGAGATTGTCGAGGACCTAGATTTGCGAACATGTGGGAAACTCGATGTCAGACAGACAAAGGATGAATAATATCCAGTTGTATACGTATTATGAGAAGCTATGCAAAGTGATCCAATGCACTCCACGTATAACCAAAGAAATAACAACTGTGTATATCCTCAAGATGACACTCAAAGTCGGCCTTCATTTCATTTACATTCAGCCGAGAGCACAACTAAAGAATCCAAAATGGTTTGAAGGGCTATATCAATTGGACACGCAGAAAATTGATCTTATCATGGAAGATTGGCCGCCTGAGTGGAAGATCGATGCGCTAGATACGCTGATCACTACATCATGGAAAGCGCAACTGAAAATACGCAGAACCAAGAAGATGGGATGACCAGTACTCAAGATTAGAGCCAAGATACGGGAGAAGAACAATAATAAACTGTTTATTTGGTAGTAGGAGAGAAAAGGAACAATCCCGACATAGCCATGCTGAAAGCATCCCAAAGAAAGAAACATAAGGGAAATAAGGCTCTGCTCGATGCCCAGTTTCATGATGATGATTATGACTGCATCGCAGCACGAGTTAATGAGCATCTTGAAGAGACACTCACATTGAAGGAATATAAGCAAGAGGAAGTCCAAGTGAGCATGATAGAGAGCCTCGCAAAATTGAAGAGTCTGGTAGCAAGAGTGGAACATGTCCAGCGAGACTTAATAAGGGAATCAAATTTTGAAGACAGAACAGGAAAGTCAAGCCAAAGGAAAAGAAAAGTGCCTACTTTTACGATGAGACCAAGGTTAGTCCGAATCGAGTCGATGAATGTAATATTCCCGACTGATGAGCTTACGGAAGGTGCAAAGCAGCTCACACATTTGGAACTAAACATGGGAATGTTTCCCATCGAAGGATTGCATAATATGCATTTACAGGTTGTGAGATTTATCAGAGATAGAGACATGGTCTCTTATAACCAACATTTGAAGATGGAAGATAGCTATAACGAGTTGAAGAATGAATGTGCACTGAAGAAAAATGAGATAGCATATGCGCAAGAGAAGTAGAAAAAGCTGAAGAAAGTCATCGATGAAGTCTGTGCGAAGATCCCAGACTGTGCAGAAGATACTGAAGTGGAAGCGACCATCCTAAAGATTGGTACTGTTGTGGACAATCTCAAATCAAAGATGGGGCATATGGAGATTGGCTACAAGGAGAATATTACTAATTTGGAGTCTTGGAAACAACCTGGCACTCCACCAGATGTGAAAGAAGCAAGGGATGAAGACATTGAAGACATTGACAGAATACATCTCCGCAGAAGTTGCGAGGTGTCAAGACCTACTGGAAGAAGTCACCAAGGTTTGCGCTATACTACAAGAGGATCCTGAATTGCAGAAAATTCAGGATGAAGTTCAAAAAAGGAAGAAGGACCTTGATTATGTGAACATGACCATGAAGGATTTGCCACCAAGGAAAAGGATCCAGAATGTTGCAGAGACGAAAGAGCTTTAGAAGGTACTGAAGGCACTAAGGATGAAGGAAGCTGAAACTTCATCGAAGTTACAACCGATGCAAGAGGAAGCACTGGCACTTTCTGTAGAAATCGAGGAGAAACTACAAGAAATCCTCACAATAGAGAGTACAATTAAGGAGAAAATGGAAGAACCTGTATCATATATGATTCTCGGAATGATTAAATAATTTGAGCAAGAGACTAAGGAAGCAGTTGCAAAGTTAAGCGCAACTTTTCAGGAATTCTCTACGAAGATGACTATCCCAAGTGATGCGCAGTCGAAGAAGTCCAGTGAAAGTGGCTCGGGGACGAGACACAAGTAAGTGTTAGGGTCTATTGGGAACAATCCACGTGCATGAATTTTTGATGAAAAAGGTATAGTTAGGCGAGGCCTAACATTGACCAAGTTTTGGGAGAAGCAACTCCGCAATTCCCGAGAGGAAGGTATGGAGCGAAGCGAAGTTGACAAGAAAGGACCTATCCCCTTAGTAAATACGAAGTACTAAGGAAGACAAGAGGTAGTTGAAGTAGTTAAGGATGAAGCGACGAAATGACAGCTACAGAACCAGAGAGTAAAGAAGTGGAATGGTGCAAAGGACACACCACTATAGAGTTAGAGCCGTGCAGTCAGAACTGCGACTGTCAGACGAAGCATCAAAGTCAGAAGAAGCGCAAAAGGACAACAAAGCTACAACAAAGTTAAGGAAAAGCGTGGTCAATAGGAGAACCATGCTATTTTGGGTTTAAGGGTACTATGGGGTTTGGCCCATAGTTATTGTAATATGTGACCTTCAGGCACATCTATATAAAAAGAAATTTTTTATAAGGAAGGGTTGGATCTTGTTAGACTTATGTTGGTTATTGTTAGATGTTAGATCTAGACTGAGAGAGATATAAAAGAGAGGAAAAGACTTTGCAACTAGGTGCACAGACTGGAACTGTTACCCCTTCCAGTAATATAAGAACAGTTCTCGTGGACGTAGATCCCATCTCGGGGGTGACCCACGTAAATCCCTGTGTTATGTGTGTGAATCTATGTTATGATTTGTGTTCATGTTATGATTATGCTTGTGTATTTACTTCCATATGTATCTGAATGAGAATGTTATGATAAGTAAGTGGAACACACATGTATGAATGTTGCGAAGTCATATTAAGTATGATGAATGTGTAGTTATAAGGGTAAAAGAAAAACGACTCAACGAAGTTTGTAGGTTATTGATAACTGCGAAGTGCATGGTTACAAGTTGGTATTGATATGTTAAGTAGATGTTAAGCAAGGAATACATTACAAGTTCGCATAACACATATGCGCATCACCAAGTTTACAGAAACCTAATTCTATAACCACCCATCTTCACTTCGGGTGAGACTTCATCCTGTTTGCAGGTTGATGCCGAAAGGGCCAGTGAAGTGGATTTTGTTGGGTCTACATAAGAAATTCTCTAAACCTGGGTCATCCTAGAAAGATAGCCAACACTAGTTCATAGCTCTACCTATTAGGAGCACATTTCACATCTTAAGTAGGTGTTATATACTCTAAAAAAGCACCAGTTGTTGGCTAATATCAATAAATGTGAGTTTGCTCAACAATCATTGGTGTATTTGGGGTATGTGATCAATGGATGGGAACTCAAGATTGACCTTGCAAAGATGGAGGCCATTATAACATGGATAGTTCCTACTGATGTCACTGAATTTAGTATCTTTCTTGGAGTGACACGATACCTATAGAATTTTATCACTTCATTTTCAATGATGGATGCACCATATCATGCCATAACAATGAGTAGTAAGAGTTTCCAGTGGGGAAAGAATCAATAGAAATATTTTGACAATATAAAACGAAATATTAGTCAAGCAACGATTCTTGCATTTCCTAACTTGAAAAATCCTTTTGAAGTGGAGATAGATACAAGTGGGTACACCATGGGAACAATTTTGATGCAAGGAAGTAAGTCAATATGCTATCATTCTGAAATGTTTCATTGGCAGTACTAAACTACCCTACTTATGATAAGGTACTCTATTCCATGGTTCAAGTTGTTAATAAGTGGAATAACTATCTAATAGGATATGAATCCATTATCCACACAGATCACTAGCCACTACAGTATTTGCAAGCCCAAAGTAAGTTGCAACAAACCAAACATTACAAGTGATTTTGCAATAGTTTCATGATCTAGTCATCAAATATAAGAAGGGAAGAACTAATAAGTTGCAATAAATGATTTCAATGCCACCCACATCCAATATTACAACTTTGGGAACTTTTATGCACATGGAACCTTTTACCCATGATGCATACAGAGATGGATACATAGAAGATGAAGACTTCAAGGAGGTGTTTCAACAACTATAGGGATAATTTCATATAAAAGAAGGTGACAATGAGCCTAACTATCATCTCCAGAATGGGTTACCCTACAATCTACACAAGCATTGCGTTCCTAAATGTTAAATGTTGTAGCTTATCAGAGAGGCCCACACCTCCAAAGTTGTAGGGAATTTTGGTGTTGAGAAGACACTTGTTAAATTACAAAGTTATGTCTATTGGCCAAGAATGCAAGAATATGTAAAATGGTATATCAGAGGCCGATGCATTCTTTGTTGTACTAGCAAACCAAGTAATAGAAAGAAAGTCCTATACCATCCCTTACATGTACCCACTCGACCTTGGGAAATAATTTCCATGGAATTTGTGGGTGGGTTACCAACTACTAGGAAGGGACATGACTATTTATTTGTGGTAATTGATAGATTCAGCAAGATGTGCATTCTTATTTCTTGTAAAAATACCATCAAAGGACAAGAATCAATGTACATGTTCTTTAAGCAAGTCTAGGTGCGGTTTGGGATACCAAGGAGCATCATCTCAGATAGTGATACCCGATTTATAAGTTCCTTTTGGACTACACTTTGGGAGAAGATGGAAACTAAATTGAATATATCTACAACATTCCTTCCATCCATAGAAATATGGTAGACATAAGTAATCAATAGGAATTTGATGCAAATTTTGAGGGGTTACAATCAAAATCATCCAAAGACCTAGGATGAAAATGATCTATATTTATCACTCTTATAATAGAGTAGTCCACACTTTCATTGGTAGGTCCCCTTTTGAAACTTGTTTTGGATATATGCCACCTTCACCTCTAGATGGTGTATATAGACAACAAGGGGGAGTGAGGGAATACACCATAGTTGAACCATTAAGAGCTGAAAGATTAATTGATAAGATTAGGAAAATCCATTTGCAAGTACAAGAGACCTTGATGAAGTCACTTGAAAAGTATAAGGCCAAACATGACTAACACAGGGTTGAGAAATAATTCAAAGTGGGGTATAGAGCTTGGTTACATCTGAACAAGGAAAGACTACAGGGTCATGGTAAGAAGATTAAGGTCCTATGGTATGGTCCTTTTGAGATATTGGATAAGTTGGTTGACAATGCATACAGACTCAATATACCCCCATACATGCACATTTACTTAGTAGTGAATGTGAAAAAATTGAAATCTATGAGCCTTCCAAGTTAGATTAGGAGGATTAGGAGGTCTTTCCTACCATAAAGGACTTAGCATCTGATTCTCAAGTAGAGTTGGTATAAGACACAGTTTTGTAGAAGAAATCCATAACTACTAGATAGGGGTCACATGACCTTTGGTAGTTTGCTTTGAAAGGACAACTTCTATGCAAGGATAAATGGTTTTCAAGGGAGAAGGCCAAGGAAAAATTTCCTCGCCTCACTTAGAAAGATATATTGGGGACCAAAATCCACCCAAAATGGGGGGGTATGATCCGAAATGGATCAATATACAATTTTTCATCTATTTTGGTACTTTCTAGGTGGGAAAATTAAATGAATTGGATTGTAGGGCCCATTTTAGGGGTAGGTATTACTTTTCATATTTGGGATCCAGAACCTTCCGAGGATAGTTTAAGGGAATAAACGATGTTTTTTGGGGTCAAAATTTTGCAAGAAATTCTCCCAACCCCTTGACGTTGTTTTACACTCTAAGACCTTTCCAACAATGCAATAATTTCCTCAGTTGAATTATGTATGAGGAAGTTATGTTTCTATCAAGTTGACCTATCCAGTTGACCACCATAGTATTGAGTGGATTCCACATCAGCTCTCATTCCACACACATATGGAGCTAGTCACGTGTGGAATTTTAAGAACATTTTAGAAGGATTGAAACCCTAACCCCAATCGAATGTTGAGGCATTTACAAACCCTAAAATTAACCCTAGACGACTATTGGGCTGTGTTAAATACCAAGTTGTTAGGAGGAGAAGGGGTTCCATTCTAATGATGTTATTATATTGTTCCATAGTTGATAAATAGTAAGAGAGTGGATATTGTAGAAAAATAGAGGAAATAGGAGATCATGTAGTTTCCATGTAGGCCACATTGTCAGAGGTAACTCCATAGTGAGCATCACTGTGATGAACCTGCAATAATTAATTAATGCAAATACATGAGATATCAGAAATAATAGAACAGAATCACTTTTATATTGATCACGAGCCACTTCGAGGGGGCAACCTCCTTTGAGCAAGCTCAATACAATTAACTTCACGGTGCCTTCAATGACCTCAGCACACACTTATATACTAAGTCTATGCCCAATACTATGAGTCAAAACCATGGGACATATAATACTACGGGACGACTTACAAAGCATATGCGTCCAATACTATGGGCTAATATAAACTACGGATCAACAAATACTACGGGACGACTTATAAAGCATATGCATCCAACAACAATATACTAACATAGTAAAGACAAGGGTTGACATAGGTTCCTAACATCCCCTCTCCGTTAGAAAAAGCTTTGTCCTCAAAGCTTTGGTTGGAGAAATTGTTGCAGAAGCTGAAGGAGTGGTTCCCCGGTAGCATCCTCGGGTTGCATTTCAGGCCACTGACGCCTTTGGATTGTCAAGGAGGATTGCTTGGAAGGCTGTAGATGAAGAAGAACCCTGTTAGCTGCATGGAAAATGCGCTCAGAATGATGTTGATCGGCTTGTTGTTTCAGGCGAATTTTGGCCATGTGAAGATTGTCCTGCAGAATGAGAAGAATCTGATCACGGTTTTGAAGAACCGAGTCAATTTCCTGAACTGGGGAGCTGCTAAGGGTGTATGGAAGAAGAAATGGTGGTGTTTTTCCATAGACTGCTTCATATGGTGTTCTTTGAGATGTGGTATTGTACCACTAGAGCGCTACTAGGAAATCCATAGAAATAGTTGGCCAAAGCTGTGTAGGGATGGGCAAGGGTTTGAGCAATCCCGAAAGGAGTGTCATTTCACCCTTGTTGAATTGGAAAGTATCATCGTCATCCACCATCTGTTGAATTGTCATTTTTAGTCCCTTCCAAAAGAAGTTACATTGTTCCCGGTCATACATTTTGCAGAACCCAGAGTGCCCTGTTGATGAAGAAGCATGGAGTTCATAGAAGGGAGAGCCCTATTGAACATATTGCAACCAATTTGGAACAAGCAGAGAAAGAGCTGTAAGAGAAACTAGGTCATCAATTATGCAAGAAGGATCATCTTCCACCATATTGTCCTTACCCTTCTTGTAAGTGATCACATAGGGATAACCCATTTCAGGTGTGTTGGGGAGGAGACCCATTGTTCCAGAAAATTTTCCAAACTCAGGAGATCAGTCTTGATGCAGAAATAATTCCCTAATAGGTATGGCTTCCACTTCTGTATTGCATGCAAAATAGCCATCATTTCCTGCTGAGAGGTAGATGTGGCTAAATTCTTACTGGAAAGGTCTCTTGAAGGCAACAAGAGCATTGGTTCAACAAAGATACCTGCATATCTATCCAAGGAAGTAGTGGAGACTGTTGATGGGTGCATCTGAATGGAATTGAGTTGAGCGATGACACCATGTGAATTCTTCTTAAGGATTTTTTCCAGGTGATGTGAACTGATGATGCAGAGAGACCCTGGTTGTAAGCCCATAAATTTGTGTTGTGCCCCATTGACTTTAAACTGCATCCAAAGTTCAGCAAAATACCATAAGATGGGGTCAAGTGTGTGTAACCATTGAACACCCAAAACCACATCACATCCGCCTAAGGACAAGGCAAACATGTCAGAGCATAGGTTATAATCTTCCATAGAGATACGCACATTGTGACACTTCCTCTTGCAAGGTAAGGTGCCCCCATTTGCAACCATGACTTCAAAGTTGGAGCAAGGATGGACAAAACAATCACCCTGTTTGGCAATCCGAGGGTCAATGAAGTTATGAGTGCTACAAGAATCAATGAGTATGGTAAGAGGGAGCTTCTTGAAGTATCCCCTGACCCACATTGTTTGTGGGGTGGTGACGCCGGTTACAGCATGGAGAGAGATCTTGAGTGGGTCGTCCTGAGATGGGGTGTCAACAGGCGGGTGTTGAATGTTGACCTGATCATCTACTGTATCTATAGCTTCTTCACCAAGTTCTAAGGAAGGCGGAGAATCCACATCAAAGAGATAGAGATTTTGTTGAACACATCTATGTCCCCGAGTGAATTTCTCATCACAATTATAGAAAAGCCCTTTTTCTCGGCGTGCCTACATTTCTATTTCAGACAAATGCTTGATAGGAGTTGTTTGAGGAGAAGGCATGATGGGAGGTCGTTGGGAACCCATATTTCTGAAGGGAACAAAGGTGGGTCTGGATCGTTGTTGAGCTGCAATATTGTCCTCGGCCAGCTTAGCCAACCCTAGAACTTCCATCATTGTGTTGGGACAAAACATTTTGACCTCTGAGCGGATTTCATCCTTGAGACCACTGATAAAACAACTCCTGTAGAATTCATCAGACAATCCTTTTGTGTGATTGGCCAATTTCTCAAATTCTATCTGATACTCTCTCACTGTGCCAATTTGGTGAAGTTTAGTGAGTACTCCTGTGAAATCATCAAAAGCACTAGGACCAAATCGTGGAAAAATGAGTTGGCAAAAATCTGTCCAGTTTGGCTCGGGATGAGCTTTGATGTACCAACAGTACCATTGAAGGGCTTCCTGTTCCAAATGAAAGGATGCAAGTGGAACTTTTTGGACATCAAAAGTACTATGCAGACTGAAATATTGTTCTGCTCGGTATATCCATCCAGTCGGATCAGTACCATTGAAGCGAGGAAAATCAAGCTTCGGCCCACGAAAATTGCTGGAAGAAGAGAACCCGGTGGCTGCAAAAGATTCTGGCTGTCGGTTATTGTTCAGGGCTGAATGCTGAAGATGGAGGCTGAGAAATTTTTCATCCATATCTTGGAGTTTGGTTTGGATGGCTGCAAGTGCTTCCTCCATGGTGTTTGCTCCTGCACGGGTGACAACCATAACCAGGTTTTTTTTTTTTTTTTGTGGAATGGGTAGAAAAACACAAACAGAAGCTGATTTAGTAAAGGGAAATTTGGATTGGGGAAACAGTCTGATGGGTAATTGGGGTTTGACTAGATTTTGGGCACTGTCGAAAGGACAAGAAATAAAAAAGGGGGATTTCAAAAGTGGGGTGATAGAATGAGAAAATTTGGCAGAGAGGGACAAAGAAACAGAATTCAGAAAGGAATTTTGTGGTAAAATTTGAAGGTGATTGGGTGAAATCTGAGGAAGTTATGACAAACCCTAAAAATAGACAAATGTGGGATTTCGGGCTTTGGGAAGGGGAATTGGGGATAGGGTCCTTAGGAATGAAAGATGCAGAATGGAATGACAGGGGTTCCCCGAAAATTTCAAGGGAAACAGAGTGAAAATAAGGGAGATATGGAGAAAAAACTCTTTTTTTATCTCCAGAAACGGATCGGCAACAGCGGCGCGGAAGGGATCCGCAACAGATGGATCTGCAACGGCGCGGAAGGGATCGAAAACGGCTGGATCTGAAACGGCGACTGGATCTGGAACGACATTCAGAATAGATCTGAAACGGCTGGATTTGGAGCGGAAGTGATCGGCAACAATTCAACTGAAAATAGATATGGACCCAAGGTATGTGCGGCTTCCTAATAGTTCAAGGGTTTCACTCGGCCACCAATGCTGTCTGACGGCTTGTGTATTGGGGCAGTACCCCTCACTCCACGGCTCAGGTAAAATTGATAACCGCTTTGCCACAAACGACAGCTCTTGGTTTACCTCACGGGTGGAAATTAGTCAATCAAGTAGGGGTCGTTGCCCTTTTCGCTAGCATGTCCTCTCAATGGGCCAGCTACTTCGAGGTTCCTATGGTACTCCTCACAATGAGTTTTAGGGATTATGCCCAAGTACTTCCCACAGTTAAGCGGATAGGGATTATTCCCAAATCCGAACCTGCAACAGATGCGAAAAAAAAAAATTTGGCAGAAATTTCACCCAGCGAGCCCAAGAAAGTGCTCTGATACCAGTTGTGATGAACCTGCAATAATTAATTAATGCAAATACACGAGATATCAGAAATAATAGAACAAAATCACTTTTATATTGATCACGGGCCACTTCGAGGGGGCAACCTCCTTTGAGCA
Source organism: Larix kaempferi (assembly GCA_027924585.1). NCBI lineage: Eukaryota > Viridiplantae > Streptophyta > Pinopsida > Pinales > Pinaceae > Larix > Larix kaempferi. The sequence goes on along the minus strand of BSBM01001024.1, from coordinate 4,878,117 downwards.
AGCTCAATACAATTAACTTCACGGTGCCTTCAATGACCTCAACACACACTTATATACTAAGTCTATGCCCAATACTATGAGTCAAAACCATGGGACATATAATACTACGGGACGACTTACAAAGCATATGCGTCCAATACTATGGGTCAATACTATGGGCTAATATAAACTACGGATCAACAAATACTACGGGACGACTTACAAAGCATATGCGTCCAACAACAATATACTAACATAGTAAAGAGAAGGGTTGACATAGGTTCCTAACAATCACTTCCTCTGTATTTGCATTACACATTGGAGAAGAAAAGAATAAGGCATAGTCCTCAATTCTGAATGGGTTTTTCTCCATAGTGTTTTTTTCCAGGTTATATATTGTGTTATTCATGTGGATGTGTTTTTTTGCTCTAGTTATTTTCCTTTCAGTTCCATTTATTCATCATTATATGGAATTAAGATAACACAATGACTTAAGTTGTAAGATCTATTGTGACAAACTGTTCTAATGGAATATCCACGAAATTTTACGGATCATATTGGTATCCGAGTAGTTCTCTTTTGGGTTTTGTTGGAAATTGTAGTATCTATGAGTTGGAATAATAGAGAAAAATTATTAAAAACCCTAGCCATGGAGGTTATTTTGGTAAATAATTGGGGGGTGAATATGAACAATGATTTACAAAGCTGAAAATACAAGTCATTGATACATTGCACAATATGTCATTCCTCATGGAATTTCTGGAGTGAAATTTTGGACCTTTTGGTGGTTTTGGAGGTTCTATCTCAAATACCACAGCAAAGGGGAAATTGGGAGACAAATGAGAAATAGAAAAGGAATCGAGGAAAGAGCCCAAGAAAGAGTAGCCAAGTTCCAGTTACATTACCACTTCCCAAATGTTATTTAAGAGGAAAATGAAATTGGATATTCAGACTTACCATGGTGAGATCAATGCTTTAAAGTTGAATCATTGGTTGCAACAACTAGAGATCTATTTTAGTATCCACAACATAGATTAAGAGCAGAATATTTCAATTGCTTGATTGAAATTAGAGGGCCATGCATTAACATAGTGGGAAATCCACACAGAGGCACTTAGGATTGAGGGTGATCCACTAGTAACTAAGTGGGATAATTTCAAAACCATCATAAAGTCACAATATTACCTTATCATGTATGTAGAGGGCCAATGGATCCATTGGAATTACTTCAAGCAAAGGCAAGGGAAGAGTCTGCAAGAGTACACCATGGAATTCGAGAACATGGATATTATGTTAGGTATCTAAATTTGGAAAAAAAATGTACTAATCAAGTATCCAGGGGGTCTACATAGTCATTTACAAAATCAAGTGATGCTCTTCAATCCCAAGAAAATTGATGATGCATGTGTGCAAGTACAATACTTAGAGAATATAGGCCACAAGAAAGGGAAACCAAGTGGTTCCAAACATAAAGAGAACCAAGACACTTCCAAGGAGGGGAAGAAGAACTGGAAAAGAAAATATAAGAATATTACAACCATACACTAGTACAAAATGAGAAATAAGTGACTAGGCAAGCAAAAAATTTGGTCACCGCAGTTTTTTCAAGAGATAAATGACCAAACTTGAGCAATTTTAAGTGAGCCAACTAAAAACGACCAATTTGGTCACAGGATAAAATATACGATTAGATAACAACTAAAATAAAAATGACCACATAAAAATAAAATTAAGAATATGAATTGGTCGTTTATTTAGTCATTTTTAGTTGTGTCACTTCAATAATGGAAAATTACAAATTTGACAATGAAATTGTACAATTTACTAAATTTTAACACTTTAGATGGAAGGGGTCTCTGAATCCATCTGCAGTGTTAAAATTGAGTAGACTGTAACATTGTATATGGATTTAGAGACAAAAGTGATAATGTAAATTGCATTACTTGGAAGTATAGTGTTGATGCTCAACATCGACATGATTCTGAAGTGTCGAAACATGACGCCATAGGCGAACCTACTAAATTTGTTTGCAAGATCATTTCACTTGTACCATAACATCCATTTCAATGTGTTTATCATGTCCATATCTTATTTCACCATTTTTTGCTTTCGTATTATCCCTTCGAGAGATCTGCCAAGTTGCATCATGTGCATCATCATAGTGTGGTTGAGTCGAGTCTTGGATATTTGTTGTCTTTTCCTATGGGCATCATCATGTTGTGAATTTAGTGTCATTGTGTTCATCTAGTCATATTGGTTGCATTCATATTTTTTGTGAACAAAATCATTGTCAATTGACCCTCTCAACAATCTGTTAAACTTTCAAGAAGTTCATGTATTTTGCATCATGTTAGTTAAAAATTGTCAATTTCACAACCTCCATTAGTTCTCCATATGAATACATTCATCATGGTTCTCCTCATGCCTGAATTACGAAATTTATAAAGTCCCCCCGGGTCTCTCCCCTGTAAAAAATAGCCAATATATAGTAAATACTTAATATATATATATTTTAATATACTATATATTATATAATTAATATATATTAATATCATTATCATCTTCATCTATATTTAAGGTCACTGCCAGGCGAGACACCAAGTTCATATATGAGACCCCCTTGATTGTGGGACAAGAGACCTTCCACTACACAACAATTTAAATGCTAAATATACTTAATATATTAATATACTATATAATGTTAATATATTTACATACTATATACTTAACATATTAATTTACTATATTATAATTAATTTATATTAATATTAACGTTTAAAAACATATTCCACCTTATATTCCATTTGTAAATAGATTTTATATATAAACCAAACCAACAAAACCAAATAATAATAAATAAATAAAAACTAATACAACTAATTACTTTCAATTCTAAGATAAAGGTTTTGGTGCTACAAATTTTAGCAAAGTGTGAAGAATACATTTTTCACATTGAAAAAAGATTTTTGACACCATGAACAGGGTTTTGATCTCGCATTCGAACCAGTGTATATGCAATAGAAACATCCATTCCATCGATCAAACTAGGGTTGAGATAAAACATATACTCCACATCTGACCTATGCATATCAAATCAAGCCACATTGATCTGGCATCGAACATCCTAGTGGGAGACACTGTGCAATTGAGGTTTTAGGCATATTGACTGCAATTTCTATGGCCACCGAGGTAAGTAATGGATCCTCCTCCAATTCATATGAATTTGATACATGTATCCTCACTATCAATATTTGCAACAAGTCCCATAGAGGAGTTACGTTTAAGCTCCTTTTTCAAATGCAAGAGGAGGATTTGAAACAGAACTCGGTGACCATTGTTAGTGTTTTATCGGCATGCGCCCACTTGCAGCTGTGCAATAGGGAAAAGAGGTTCATGATTATATAGTGAGAAATGAATTTGAATCAGATGTCTTTGTGGGTAGTTCTTTAATATATATGTATGGTAAATGTGGAAGCATAGAGCTTTCATGAAAAATGTTTGACAAAATGTCCCAAAAATATGTAGTCATGGACTGCAAAAATATGTAGTGTCATCAATTGTAATGATTGCAGGCTATTAATTTGAAGCCATGACACAAGTTGTACTAATTAGGTTAATATATTTTTTTCTCTCTTAGGTTTTACTAAGATATCATTGTTGATTCATGCCATCATTCATTGACGTAAATGAAATATCCACTACATAAGATACACTCAATATTCTTAATTTAAAGCTACAACACTCTTCTTTCAAATCATGGGTGTTATCAAATCATGCATGGGTTTTAGCAGAATTTGGATTTTCTAGATTTTATTTAGTTTTGATGCAGGGTTTCTCCTTTTGAGGTTTTGACTTGACCTGGGGATTGTAACTGACAAAAAATGCCCTCGATCCCCTATTGTGTCTTCCCTCAGCAGAGAGTTGGTTTTCCTCATCTTGCAGTTTCTGGATGAAAGAAATTCAAGAAGACGGTTCAAAAGTAAGTGGATATTTTTATTTGTTTTCTTGTCCCTTTGCTTGTGTTGTCTGGAACCTCGAACTAATATTTTATCCCTTCTCCCTGGCTGGATTCTATTTGGCACAGGCTTGAGCAAGAATTGAATTTTTATTTAATATGGAGTATTTCGAGGATGAAGTGCAGAGTGGAGACTGGGAAGGGGTGGATAGGTACCTTTCAAGGTTCACAAAAGTGGACGATAATTGATACTCCATGAAAATAGTTTTCAAGATTCGGAATCAGAAGTATTTGGAGGCCTTAGACAAGTAAGTCGTGAAGCTCCTTCTCTCTCACCTAAATGTTTAATTTGTTTTATTTTGAAGGGCCAATTGTGTTTTAAGGGAAAAAAATAAATTAGCTAGCAAACAAAATACTCTTTCCTACCTATTACACAAGTATGCGATGCACAAATAAATCATGCATCAAATGGCCCTGCTTAATTTCAAATTTTGCATTTATTGTGGCTGCAAACACTTGTGAGATTTTTTTGAGTCGATGATTGATTTTTAACTACAAACATATATGTTTCTATCAGTTTAGCTGCAATGAAGAAGGGAAACAATTGTAGCAAAGAAATCGAAGCCAGTGTAAGAAATATTCCTATTGGAACTTCACTAAAATACACAATGTTCAACTCCTATACCCTCATCTGGAATGATAAATTACTTATAAATAAGAACTTTCCATCCCAAATGGGTAGGCGATAAACTCAATGCTACTATCCCACTCCACTATTCTTGAACAACTTGAATCCAAGCCTTCTTTTTAAACTTTAACAAAAAGAATGGAAAAAAATGGATTCTATTGTAAACTTGGTCAATACTATCGTAATAAGATTAATACCGATATGAGCTAGAAAACATGGTTATGTTAAATGCATACTATAAACCCGATCTCAATCGAGCAAGCATTAAATAAACATGAGGAATATTTTGTTCAATACGTTTTATTCCTGTTATTGTTTAGGCACACCCCCAACAATATAGCACAAACCATTCTTTCTGTTGGAATATTCTCACAATCATTTTTGTATTTTGCATGCCTGCATGCAATTCGTCATGCATCCATTCATCTGCATGCATTTTCATGCAATTGCATGCATCCAGTCATTAGTATGGCAGTCTCCCACCACCTAGTCCTTATTTTGCAGCCCCCGGGAGCCTGTTTCTACTCAGTTTTATCCCTCCTAGCCACTGATGCGCCCTTGTTTTCATCACTGGAGTACAAGTGCACCCTCTTACACCTATTTAGGAGTTACTTCAGTTAGTTGGTTGGTTGATGACTCAGTTCCTTGATTCAGGGGATGATTGATCAGTTAACTGACTGAACCACTTAGATAGACCTCCAGAGAGACTAGATCAACTATTCTGACTACTGACAGCTCCTCATGCGCCCACATTGGAGTCTCCTTCCCTACATCAATTCCCATGCACTCAGTTAGACTCATTTGACTGACTATTTGACTTTTGTGACCATTTCCACTGGTTTGGATGATGTCTCCAATGTTATCCAAGCCACACTTTGAGGAGAATTCGAATGACCTTAGAGGCATTTGAATCCATTTGATTGTATTCAGTTATTATTCATTTTACAGAGTGTCAGCTTGCAGCTGATGTATGATACAACAGTTTTTCTCCATTTTCTTTGTAATGAGTTATTATTGATTCAACATTTCTTCTTCTTCTTTATGCACTACATAAGTAAATTCTAGTGAGGTCTGCTACTACTGAGTGATCCTAATTCTGAAATATTACACTTTCATTCCAAAATTCTGCTACTTAGCATAATTTTGTAGGAACTTACAGCTGTAACAAATAATAATAAATCAATAACACGAGGTACTAATGAGTCCAAGAGGTAATGACAGACTAAGTTAATTCGACCAAACATTAATAATGATTAGAAAGGAGTGTCTTTAGGAGGGAAGAATGTGGAAAGAACGAGTCCTTGAAAGTTATTGAATCAAATGCAAATTTCATTGAATGGATTCCTTGTCCATTAATTTCACTATTGATGAATATGAACCAAATTCAATAGAAGATCACAGAAATGGTCGGATTTTGATGCATATTGAAAGTGAAATCATGTCATCTAAAGAAATCATTGGATTTTGATGTTCCTAGAAATAAAACAGACTTTTAAAACTAGTCTAGACAATAAGGAAAAACCACCTTTTCTAAATCTAGAGCAATGATTACGGATCAAAGACAAGGTTATCATCTAAAATTGGTTGAACTTGATGTTAAACAATTCATAATGGATTTGTTAGTGAATTGTTTGGTAGAGTGTTTAGAAGATAGCATAGAAATGACAAAAATTAGATGCAATAATTCCCAATGTATGCAAATCACCTGCTTTGATTATATGACCCATAGGCCCATAAGAGATATGACTCATCTAGTCGGATTGTGGTTTTCGTAGTACTAATATAGATAGTTGCATGAGACATAAAATGAGCAATAATGGACACAAAGGTGCTCCTGAAGCTTTTTATTGATGTTCATTTTTTCTTGAATAGGTAATACATGCACACTACTAATTGCAGTATTTCAAGTAAGAGGAACTCAACTATTTCCCAAGGCCAAGTGGATGAAATGGTGACACATATATGGGAAGTGATTGAATTGGTTACATGTGGATGTACAGGGGATGCTGGTTTAAAGGATAGGAAAGTATCCCATACTTGACTATTATATCAGTTAGCTCAAGGATTAATCAATTCTATCTTTTGTATCTATCTACACTTGGTAGTTTAATAAAGCTACTCTGGTATGTTGTATTCGCATTTTGAAGCTTTGGACTCAAGGCCTAAATTGATTACTTTTTATATAGCTTTTTGATTTGTTTGATGAAAGTTTCCTTCACCATAATAGCATGAGGTACTATAACGTAGCATAGGCTTGGGATGACTATCAAAGAAGTATTTTATTAGGTTGATAATTAGGTCCAACTAATGCACATATTCGGCTTCATCCTATAATCAAATTCCATGGAGTTCTCTAATCCTACAGTCAAATAAATATATCAACTCAATGAGATAGTAATGGGATGAGTGGTTAACACATTATGAAAGAATCTATCACAAGACTACATAACTATGAAATGTTTTCTCTGTTATAATCCCAGTAACTGGATTCACCTTAAGTACCACACACCCACATATGAATCTCGCTGGAATCATGAAATCTCAGGTTTGTATTGGATTCATGTTTTTTTATTGGATCCTTTTCCAATATAAGTGGATCTGGATCCTATATATAGAATCATGGCATATTTACCCCCTGGTAGCATGTTTTGAACAATTTTTACCATCATCATCAAAATTTGAGCAATTTGTTCCCAAGTTCCCCTGTTGAGCACTTTAGAGTTAGCATTAGACTAGTTGTACTAATCATCATATCATATCAATATTGTATTTTATTAGGTTTGTACAATGAGTTGTCTTCAATGTAGTCTATCTTCTAGAGAACTGTAGCTTTCATTTGAGAGGTTAGAGTTCACATGCATGTGTCTTTCTGTATTTAATGGGTCTCTTTTTGTATTTAGCCATTTCCATTCTTGTATTATCATAGTTTAGTAATCTCAATTAGAAGTGTTCACACTACACAATTTTCCACTACTATTAAGTTTTGTTTCTCCTCTTGCACTTAGAAGAAACTATTTTACTTCTTCTCACTGTTCTCCATATAGGATCATATTATTTTGGTGTTATAGCTTGAATATTTGATGATGCTATCTGCTAGCAATTGTAGTCATCAAATATTTGGCAAACTTGGTGGTTTTGTCTCATTCCTCAATTGGCAATAAGTGTGAAAGCTAAACAATTGATATGCTTTAATTCAAATTTCAGTTTTTTCAATATTAAAATTAAATTTTTAATATTTAATTATAAAAAAATTAGAGTTAGAGTTCCAATTCTTCAATTCTTAATTTCTAGAAGAGTGTCACACCTAGACGAGATTCTTCTGTCAATTTCAATCACTCCCATTGTTCATGTAACTTTGGAACTTAGAATATCTATCTATTACCTCAAAAGTTCCTAAATTCCTCCGCAATGTAGATGTAGCAACCTGTAGCATCAACATACCTATAACAATCTGTAGAGGCAGGTTGAGGGTGCACTAGTAACCCTCTTAGAGGCAAAACGTAGATGTTTCTATCATTTTTAGATAAGTTTATTACATTTTTGCTACAGACAGATTCTAGGGGATTTTCCTAATTGGTGAAATCCTTTCCATCTGGTCATGATCTCTTTTATATAGATGTTATTTTTCATACTTGTTAATTAATTTATTGGTGTTGTCTCTTTGTTATGTTTGGTTGAACATTGGGATCTTTGCTTAAGAATTGAATTTTCAATGTAGCTAAATTACTACCATGATTTTGTTTTCTTTGTTCAAACACTACAATTTAACTGTACAAAATGTGCCCATGGTTTAGTACCAAATGGCCATGTTCAGGAAGGTATAATAATGAGGAGGATGATTTGTTTATGCCTATTTAAAGTATTATACTTGGTGAAGTTGTCTAACAAAGAAAAAGGTTAAGAGGTGGTTATGACATAGAGGTGATTAGTCATTTAGTCATTTAAATGACCGTGCAAATCTTCTTAAAGGAGATATGCATGGTGGTTTGATTCCTCCGTGCCCTATATATATTCTGAAACCACTAAACAGAGATAAATGACCACTACAAAAATAGAGATAAATGACCAAAAAAAGGGCCAAAATTTGCATACAAATGACTAAATGGAAACTTTGGTAGCAAATTTGTGGTATCTTATCACCCGACAAAAAATGTGGTCATATTTAGTTTGGTCGTTTATAGATTATATTGTGGTCATATATTTGGCCGTACATTTGGTCATTAATTGTGACCAATTAATGACCACATATATGACCACAAGATAAGCTATAAACGAAAAAACTAAATATGACCAAATTTTTGGTCTCGTGATAAGATACCACAAATTTGCTGCCAATGGTCGCCAACTCAAAAGTGGTATATTATCACGTGACCAAAAAATGACCAAGATAAATGACCAATTTGGCCACGGTATAAGAACTAAACTAAAAATGGCCACATAACAATTGGTCATTTTTAGTTGTGTCACTTCGACAATAGAAAATTACAATTTGGTCAATGAACTTGTACAATTTACTAAATTCTAACACTGCAGATGGAGTCAGAGACTCCTTTCTAGGGGGTCTCTGAGTCCATCTGCAGTGTTAGAACCCCTCATGTGTCATAGCTCAACATTAATACATGAAGCAGATTTGCATCACTTACATTAATGACCTTATACATAGTCTTATGTTCTTGGATCATAAGTAGTTTGCTTATATGATTTACATCCTTCCCAAGGTATCATAATTAATTTTCAATACATTTGTGGTACAAGCATCAATCAAAACCATCCCAAGTTGAGATATCGCAAGTACCACATAACTAAACTAAAAATGACCACATAACAATTGGTCATTTATTTTGTCATTTTTAGTTACGTCACTCAGAAAATGGAAAATTACAATTTTGATAATGAATTTGTACAATTTACAAAACTTTAACACTGCAGATGGATTTAGAGACCCTAGGGGGTCTCTAAATCCATCTGCAGTGTTCAAATTTGGTAAATTATAACATTGTAGATGGATTTAGAAACACGAGCTAGTGTCGAAACATGATGCCATAGGAAAAGCTACTGAACATTTTTGCAAGATCATTTCATTTGTACTGCCACATCCAATTCGATGTGCTCATCATTTCCATATACGACTTCACCATTTTTTCTTTTGTATTATCCCTTCGACAGATCCGCCAAGTTGCATCATTTTCATCATCATAGTGTGGTTGATTCAAGTCTTAGATATTTATTGTCTTTCCCTCTCGGCATTGTCATGTCACAAATTTGGTGTCATTATGTTTGGCTCATCATACTGGTCACATTCATATTTTTTTTGAACAAAACCATCGTCGTTTGACCCTCTTGGCAGTCTGTTAAAGTTCATATTGTGTTTGAACAAAACCATCATCGTTTGACCCTCTCATCACTCTGTTAAAGTTTCGACAAGTTCATGTATTTTGCGTCATCATGTTAGCTAAAAATTTTCAATTTCACAACCTACATTAATTATCCATATGCATCTGTTCATCATGGTTCTCCTCGTGCATCAGTTTGGAAAGTTATAAAGTTCCCCTCGAGTTTCTCCCCTGCAAAAAAATCGCCAATATCCTCCATTTTGAAAAACAAATCCTCCCATTTTGTAAAATTCTTTAAAAAAAAGAGTTACCATGATTCTAATATTTACTCATGTTGACATTGAATAAATAAATTGTTAATGGTGTAAAATAAAACTCTATGCCCTCTATGCCCTCTTTTTTCCTAATTGGGTTACATATTTGACTACATGACTATGGATACCATAAGATCAGTTAAGGGTAAATCAATGTGGCACATATTATTATGAATCAATGGTAATGCTTAACCTGGTGAATATGGCTTTTCTACATCCACCAAGTGTTTTTTTATTTGTGAACAATTCAACAATATCTTCTAGCATTGTTACCACCAACATAGTTGGGTCATCACCACCAAATTTTTCCTCTAGTTTGGGTATGTTGACTTCAACAAGCACCACCATTGAATGTGTGAATCTATATAGACACCATTTGGTGTGCAACAACCTTTTAGGATAAAAAATGATTGAAATTAAGCCATTTGATGAAACAGTATATATATAGTTAATATATTAATTTACTAGATAATATGTAATATTAATATAATATAGTTATTATTATATATAGTTATTATTATATATAGTTAATATAGTTAATATATTATATATATTTAATATATTAATATGTGTAATGTATTAATATTAATGTTAATAAATTAAAAAAATTAAGAATATAAATAACAATTTAATAAATATAATAAAGAAAAGGAAACAAAAAATAAAAAGAGGATAAATGAGCAGGAACAAAAAGGTAAATTAGAAAAAACTGGAGGGAAAATAGGGAAAAATAAATGAAAATAAGGACCTATTGAGTAGAAAAAAGGATTCCCACGTACTCATTCAATGTATTGTATTGTTCCAAACTATAAATTATAACATTATAACATTATAATATTTATTATAAGTTATATATAATATTTATGTAATATATAATTCTATATATTATATAAAATATTAAGTTATTTGTAATTGGAAAAAGAGAGGGAAAACATTTGTGCAAAGCCCTCCAAAATGAATATTATATATATATATAAGTTTATTTTGTAATTGGAAAAAGCGAAGGAAAACAATTGTGCAAAGCCCAACAAAATGAATTTCAATGTGGGTTAGCTCTGCGAGGGGTTGAAAGAGAGACACGAGGTCGTGCGGAAGAAAGCAAGAGCACAATTGAATTTGCAAGAGCATGGATTTCCCAGAACAAGCTCTGAACTCTTGGTAAGTGCATCTCAACCTATTTTCTGTAGATGATTGTTTTTCTTGTAATTAGGTATTGGATGCTTTAGGTATTTGTATTCTTGTAATTGTGAATATTTTGGTGCTCTTAGGAACCCTATGGCTATCTGAGCTAGCTGGTTCCATTGCTTACAATTGGTCTCAAACTAACATGAAAACCAGTGTCAAGATCATTCATGCAAGGTACTTTTCTTACTACGCCCCATTCTTGATCTATAAGTCTCTAAAGTGGAGCAAATTTTCTACTTGTTTTAGATGTAAATACTTGGTTTTTAGATTGGCCCTAGAATTTATGTATATATGGGATACAAGATAAGAACCAAAGTAGATCTGGTGAATGTTTTACTTGTTTACAGTTTCCAAATTGATTGTTACAAGTTTATTTCCAATGGAATCCCCTTCCCCATCGTTACTACTTACCAAGGCTAAACTGATATTTGAATACGAATATGATACGAAAGGGAAAAATTATGCACTGATAATTCTAGGGATATATATCTCACCAAACCCTGTACCCAAACGAAACAGAATAATCTGGCCCAACCAATTTCTTTTTCCTAATTTACAAACCTTAGGTTAATAGTATGCCAATTACGGACCTTATTTTCAGAATTTCTAATTTTTTCCAGTAGTATGCCATATAGGTATGATCAATGTATTTTTGTATGTATTTGACAATATACCTCTTCTATTTGATATGAGTGGACCCATAATCTAGATCCATCTAGAGCCTATATTCATCATCCGAGGAATTCACACTACATTTTACAATCGTGGAATGAAACATTGGGTTCGGGTCGCCCCTCCCACCCTGCCTTAGAAGCACGCTTCTCTTAGGGAGAAGGGATCTGACATTTGCAATATCATCCATGAGTAAGTTTAGGGATGTTGGACATGGATATTTCCCTATAATATTATAACTAGAAGGCCATCCTAGCTATTTTTTGGTTCAAGGAGGACTCCTCATGTTGCAATAAACAAGTCACCGATGATTGTGACGGTGTCCACCACCTTGCATCCTATCAATTTTTTATATGCAGTTAAGACTTCCTATTCATTTTTCATGAATTTCCCTAAACCCCAAACAAATGACACCTCCTGTTGTCCATCAGGATCTAATATGACCCTTCATTCATATGTTGTATCGAAATTTGTAATAGGGAATCCTTTGATCCACTTATGATGCAACTTATGATTGCATAGGGAGTGCAATGCAAGCCTCACACACATTTGATCAATACCTCTCTCCCCCTCATGGAAACCTTAGGGGTGATTTCCCTCACAAGAATTGAAGCTGGTCATATCACTGGTGAAAAACTATTTATGTCTTACTAATGGATCCAACTCCTTTGGGTGGCATGGCACAATATTACAAGTTATTGTTTTTAATTAAATATTAGTTTGTAGAATGAAAAACCCATGGTCAATACAATTTTGGAGTGTTGGCCAGATTAAATGATCCAATTTTTAACTTGAAAAAAGACTTCTCAAAGAACATTTTTAAGTGTTTTCTGGTTTAAATAGTCCATTTATGAAGGTCTGAGAGTCTAGTCAATGCTTCTAGCATTCAACCCATGTAATTTTTAAGTTGAGAAACTACACTAGATAAATTAACTAAACTCTCAACTTGGCTATTTGGAAGTATAGTCTTCTACTTTGATATTATTTTGTCATTTTTGGAGTAGAAATGAGACATAAAACATGTTGGACATGGAAATTCTCTTCAATTATATTTTTGTTTGAAATTCGGTTTAGAGAAATGGCGAGGAATTGAAGTGTAGAGTTTCTATCCAGGGCTTTGTTGTTTCATATTTTGTTTTTTGATATTTAACATCCAGTTTTGTTTAGAATTTATGTTCTTTAGGTTGGTTGACTATGTTGGTCTATGCTGTCTTTGCAGGCTGCAATCCCAAGCCTTGACATTGGCAGCTTTAACAAGAGCTTCCATTGTTGAATACTATGAACATAGATCAGGAGATAAAGAAAAGAGATATGAAAAAAATCTTTAGCAGAAGGCATGTGATAGGTTTATGTAGATTTTAGACTACACTGGAGTATATGGAGAACTAAAAATGTGCAAGCAACAAGTCATGTTCGAATATATACATTCTCAAGTAATTGGACTAGTAATGTTGGGTTTCAGCTAATTCACTTCCGATTTGATTTTTGTAGGGATTTTAATGATTTGAACTTACATGAAAATGCAAAGAGTAGTACACAACAAATGGAAAGTCAATCTAATTTCCAGACTTCAATTGTTGAGTGTACAATAGACAAACCTGTAAGTAGAACAATTTCATCTAAGATTACAATATCATTCATAAATCTTATATTGTTGCATTTATTTTAGGAGATGTCTAAAAATTCCACGATTTGGATTGGATGGTGATTTTTCCCGGAATTAGGGGTTTTTATTTTGCAAAATCGAAATGTAACTATGTTTTAATAGTAATTTTATTTCTAGAAATGGATTCAACACCCTCAAAAACCCATAAAGCACCCAAAATTCCGTAACTTGACAACTGTAACCTAGATTTTTAAAATTCCAACCAAATTTGCCGAAAAAATCCACCTATTCCAACCCAAATCGTAGAATTTAGACTATGTCTTTATTTTATGATATGAATTGTTAGTGGCAACTATACCGATGAAGCATAAATCATGCATTCATGTATTCACATCCAACAACACAAATTTTTTGATAAATCATGCATGATAACTTCTATATTGGTCTCCTAGGTTTGGGCTTGCTTATAGATTGATATCCCCAGGTTCGGGCAGGTTCAGTATCACAAGTCCCTTTATGAGTAGGAAATGAACACCTTTCAGGTCTCTCTTACCGCCCTTCACAATAAGAGAACTACGCTTTAATACCTCAGAGAGCTTAAATGGGACATTATAATCACAGGAATTAGAGGCTTTACACCTTATGACCTGCAAATGTAACATATTATGATAAATAAGCTTGGTGGAGTTCCTTATGAAATATGATTTATTTATGAATATAAATTTTAAAATTCTAGTTGAAATTTTGGTTTCAAGTAGTGTGAGTGAAAGGATGGGGATTTTTCAGTTGTCCATGATATAAAAAGGTGGATTGCCTCAAATTTATTCTTATTCGGATCCATGGTGGATTCCTTTGCTTATACCACCCATATTCTATTGACCTAGACGTGATGCACCAGATATAAGGACTACCAACATCGGGTGAGGACCCTGCTATCAGGTGCCCAAAGGATTCATCAGCATTCAAATGCACCTTCACCTTCGTAAGTTGGTACTAAGACATTGGTGTCTTCCTTACCACTGGAAAATTTTACTTTCCATATTCTTAGTTTGATTCAAAATTTATTGAGATGTGTAGACACCTGGAATTGCCTTTTCTTATTTCACTTCTTATGATAGAACACCACTTATGCTCCTGCTACTTTTTTTACTGGTTTTTTATTGAATGAGAGAATCGCCAAGCTATAAATAGATTGATTGGAAGACATCAAATAATGGGCATCACGGTCCAGGAATCAACCTAAACGTTGGTCAAATTATGTTACAAGATGTTACGAATTTTAGTCATAGGAAACACTTTATTGTTTTAACTTTGACAAGTCACTGCCTAGTGCTAATGTAACTCTTAGTCTCTTGGACATTACTAAAATGTATGTCTCTCTCTTTCT
Source organism: Larix kaempferi (assembly GCA_027924585.1). Classification (NCBI taxonomy): domain Eukaryota; kingdom Viridiplantae; phylum Streptophyta; class Pinopsida; order Pinales; family Pinaceae; genus Larix; species Larix kaempferi. The sequence goes on along the minus strand of BSBM01001024.1, from coordinate 4,862,998 downwards.
CTCTCATGGAATTGGTGAGTGGATGTGTCACCATTTGACCATTAAGACAATTCTTTGCTCCAATTGAGTAAACTTAACTTCCTATATATCATAAGAAATATATTCCTTTCGTATTCCTCATTTCAATTTCTTGTTATTTTTTGTTGTTTTTTACTTCCAAGATTTTGTGGCAATGGCTTTCCTCTCTCTTACGGTATCCATTGTTGGTGTTTACGATATAGGTTATTTATTAAATGTACTCTTGTGCTTTGATAACAATATGATCTATAATCTCTCAACTTTCGGTCAATCCAGTTAACTAGCATAGACCTTAATTGAATTTGTGGAATTAAAGTGTTTATTTCTCCACTTGATATTTCACTATGCATTAATATTGATCATTATATGATATTTTCACATTGTAGCTAAGTATAGATGACAAAATGTACCTTAATCCTATGTACCCTAAGACAGTTTGGATCTCATGTGTACCTTCATCTATCTGTACTCTCCATTGTCAATTCCATTACCCATCATAATCTAGCAATTAACCATTGTACACGCTTGCTATCATTTCCACACATACCTTGCTTGAAGAAGGTGAATGATTTCCAATGTTTCCTTACAGTTGAAGAAAATAATTCTTTGAACATTAACTTCCATTCTGGATGACTTTTCCTCAACATTCTACTCTCACCACTAATCAAAATGGATTTCTTCTATCCTAATAATTTGTGGCGAGACTAACCCAAGATAGACAAAAGGTGGACCTTAAATTGGTTTGCAATGATTGATATGATTGATAAGTGACTCAATGGGAATACCAACCAACTCAAAAATAACTTAGGATTTCTAGGAGAAGTATTAGGAACTTGAAGAATCTTTTTGTAGGGAATCATATCCAAGGTGTCCAAACTTCATACATATTACATAAATTATCAATGCTTGTACTATGACGAAGAAGATGATCCACTTGTTCTGAAAAAGTAAATTGTTTTTTCCCATCAATGTCTTGACCATCTAGCTTCAATGCTTCAACTCATTTCAGCACCGATACCACATAAGCATCCCCCCCCCCCAAAACCATGACTTCTTTGTTCCCTGTTCATAGAAGAAAATAGTGTGGATAGGTCACTATAACTTTCAACCCTTCTTTAGATTGAGATATATGAGGTTATTTTTGTTAGTTTTTCATCATTTGATTCAATATGATCTAGGATCTTAACTGAAAGAACAACATGTACAACATATCAAACATAAGAGACAAGAGACACAAATCATTTCACTGGGGAAAACCAAGAAGGTGAAAAACCCCACAACTTCCTCAGAGATAGAATAAGCACCAATACAAAGATCACCAAGATGAATCCCCAAAAGATAAATGTATGCAGCAGCTACTCCTCCTCCACTTGTGCACACTCCTCCTCTCTCTCACTAATGTGAAGTGAGTGAGTGTGTGAATGAATAGAATGAGAGAGACACACTCTCTATTTATACAATGAATTGACTTGCCTTTTACTCTAACTGGACCGACTTCCTAAGGAATCCTAATAACCCATCCACATATCACTGGGCTGACCCCACTAGGGTGCTCTAATAACCCTTTGACCCACACAACTCATACAGGTCCGACCCCACCAAGGTGGTCTAATAACCCATCAAATATAAGTTGAGACACTTACAATAATACTTGCGACACTTGCAAATACAAATGACGACACTTCCAATCGGAGGAATAATACATATCTGTCGGGGATATAATAAAGTACACATGTAACACATACAATATACAAGTGAATATCGTCCAAAGTTACAAATACATCAACACTCCCTCTTAACTAGGAAGGTATTCTCTTGACACAAGTCTTCAATACTGGAGTTGGATCATCGTCACTGGATTACTGGAGCATCATCGTCACTATTGTTGTACTCATCATCTCAATCACTGGTGCTATCTCTCAATTATTCTCATCATCGGAAGTTCTACAGAGCCAACCCTTTTTAATGCTGGTTGTAGGCCTAGCCTCCTGTAGGTCTTCATCATATCTGGCCATCCTGTGGAATCCTCAGGACTGATTACGTGCGTCAACAAAACCTCGAAAGTGCATCCCAGGACTTTTACGAGCTTACTTCTCAACCTATCGGATCTCCCAAGATATTTTACATGTGACCACCACAAAACCTCGAAAGAGCATCCTGGGACTTTTACGAGCACAAAGCTCAACCTATCGGATATCCCAGGATATTTTACATGTGGTCAGGAAAAACCTTAAAAGAGTGTCTTGCAACCTGCAAGATATCTAAAGAGCATCCCAGGAATTTTACAAGCACATAGCTCAACCTATCAGATCTCTAGGACTGATTACATGCCTTCTGTAGCAAAACCTCGAAATATCATCCTAGGAATTTTACGAGACAGAGCTCAACCTATCGGATCACCAAGGATATTTTCTATGCTACCTGTAGCAAAACCTGGAAAGAGCATCCCAGGATTTTTATGAGCACACATCTCAACCTATCGGATCTCCCAAGATCTTTTATATGCTACTTGCACAACCTGTCCATGGCCACAGAGTATCGACCTGATACTTATGATCCACCTGATCATCCTTGCATGGAGCATCCTTCTGATGCTCATGATCATACTGATCATCATCATACAAAGCATCACCCTTTGCAAATGATACAACTGATCATCATCACGGCATTGTCCTGATGCATATCATCTGGAGCATCATCCTGATGCTCATCACACATGATCGAACTAATCATACAAAGCATCCACCTGATGCATATCATCACACATGATCGAACTAATCATACAAAGCATCCACCTCATGCATATCATCACACATGATTGAACTGATCATGCAAAGCATCCACCTGGTGCATATCATCACATATGATCATCCTCTTCAGATCATCTTATCGTCCACGGAGCACATCCTAGATGCACATCATACAACACTTACACCACCGACATGGGAGAACACATCTACCACCATTCGGAGAAGGCTCCAGCCCTTACTTTTTCACCATGGGAGAACACATCTACCACCATGTGAAAAATGGCTTCAACCCTTACATCTATACCATGGGAGAACACATCTACCACCATGTGAGAATGGATCCATCCCTTACATCTGCACCATGGTAGAACACATCTACCACCATGTGAGAATGTCTCAACAATTACATCACTACCATGGGAGAACACATCTACAACCATGTCAAAAAATCTCGGCAATTACATCATGACCATGGGAGAACACATCTACAACCATGTCGGAAAATCTCATGTGCATCTATGTCTTCTGGACTCATCACTTCCCCTTGGAAGGAACCTCGATATGAAGTACACCAAGGCTCTCTCTGAAGTACTCAAACTTCACTCAGGCTAGTGGTTTGGTCAACACATCTGCAATCTTCCCGTCCTTCGCAACATACAGGAGCTTCACTGCTCCTCTCTGCACCATATCCATGATATAGTGATACTTGATCTCGATATGCTTCGACCTGTCATGGAACAACGGGTTCTCAGACAACTTCTCACAACTCTGGTTGTTACAGAAGATACAAAGCATCCAACTGGAGATCAAATAAATCTGACAGTAGCTTCCTTAGCCATATTTCCACACAAATAGCTGAACAAGCTGCGACATACTCTGCTTCGGCTATACTCAGTGCTACGCAGGATTGCTTCCTACTAAACCAAGAGATAACACCTGATCCCATACTGAAGCAACACCCCTATGTGCTCTTCCTATCTACAGCACTACCTGCCCAATCTGAATCAACATAACCCTCCAGGTTAAACTTTTGATTCGCATCATACTTGAGCCCATAATCAATCGTACCCCTTAGAATATGCTTCACAACAATCAAGTGAACATGTCTAGGAATTGGCTCAAGGTGTTCACAGCAAAGCAAATATCTGGTCTTGTGTTCGTCACATACATCAAGGGCCCAATCATCTGACGATACATTGTGGCATCAACCGAATCTGATGAAGAATCACTTAATAGCTTCAGTTTCGATGCCATAGGTGTGGCCATCATCCCGAACTACTTCAGGATATCTACTGCATACTTCCCTTGTCCAAGGAAGATTCCATCTGCTCTCTGCCACACCTCCATACCTAAAAAGTAATGCATCATACCTAAGTTACTCATCTCAAACTCGGTAGCAAGCTTCCTCTTCGTATCGGCAATCAACTTATCCTCACCTGTCACAAACAGGTCATCCACATACAGTAGGAGTATCACTGGATTGCCTTCCTCAACCTTGTAGTAAAGGTTGGAATCGACTTTACTCTTGGTAAAGCCCAAACTGGACAGGAAGTTGTCTATCCTGCTGTACAATGTCCTGGGTGCTTGTTTCAAACCATACAAGTCTTTCTTCAATTTGCACACATGTGACTCTATTTTGGAGAAAACTCACTATGGCTTGGGGTAGACCACAACAGATAGCTGACTACCAGAAATTAACTCAATTCTCAGTACTATGCTATATAAATGACAATGCTAGGATAATGAAGAATACAACCAACCTCGATCCAAATGTTTGATGTAGATCCCCGTTGGAGCTTTCAATCCGTGCACTTGAATTTGCAAATTAGTCTTGACAACCAATACATAACAAGTATGAATAATATATCAACGACACTAACATCATCAATAGAAATGGTCCACGATATTATAAGTAAATGCAACCCAATGTAGTATAAACAACATTCACAACATTAATGGACGAGAATATGAGTATTTCTATTAATAAACAATAAGAAGTACAATATGATACGACCTCTTGCTGACAACCAATCTGAACCAAGATCTGGGTCAATCCACTTGCGCCTCCACCACTTCAATCTTCCATGGAATGGAAAACTCAAACTATGATAGGAGTTTGGAAGGTGAACATAAGGGGTTCACAACTACAAGGATCAATGAGTGTAGACTCAAGATAGGGAAAAAATCCACTAGAGTTCTCTTGATCTTCTTTCTCCCCCCATCCATAAGCCATATGTGCTCAATATACAGTCCTCCCAAAGGTAAGTGAAAGGACACATCGAGGCGTTTCGGGGCAAATGGAGGGCCAAAGGTCACCCTATGACCGCTTTTTGGGAGTAAAAAGTAATAAACAAGTGATTTTTACCATTTTACATGCTACCCGCGAGCTATAGTGATGCAACTCGCGGGTATGCCCACTGTAATGATGCAGCTAGCGTACAAGGGAAAACATAGGGAAATATAGTGTCTTAAGGATATAAAGTGGATCTAAGTCAGTAAAATGGATCCTGCAAGCCAAAGAGTGCTGATGCTCACAAGATGGAAAATTATGCTGTAACAGATGCCCCCTAATGTGTGAGGTCAAAGAATGATGCTATGATGGCCAGAATACATTATAAATCTTAGAAGTGGAGTGATGGAGACACAAGTGGAAGGAGCAACTCACTCGTCATAATACAATAGTATCCCTAAGTACATGTCGATATAGTACAACAATCTGATACAATGGCCATGAATAGGCAGTACATAATGAATACATGTCATAAGTGATTGTGCCGAGAGGCGCTCTACAACCCAGTATGGGGGAGATCTTGTGAGTCGAGTGTTTGTCGAGTAACAAAATAATACAAAGTAACCAAAAAAAAATAATACAAAGTAAAAAGCAATAAATATTATGTCGTCCATAAACAAAAAAGAATAATACAAAGTAAAAAGTAAATATGAGACTTTAGAGTGTTTGTCCAGTAACAAAATAATACAAAGTAAACAAAAAATAATAATACAAAGTAAAAGGTAATAAATATTATGTCGGCCATAAACAAAAAAGAATAATACAAAGTAAAAAGTAAATATGAGACTTAAACTAGAGACTTTAGAGCTTAGGATTAGGTGGCTCAGGTATTGCACTCAATGAGCTATTCAAGGAGAGGTTTGCACCTCGGAATATTTGATCCCTCTCGGTGCTTGATAGAGCCTAAGATTTGGATCTAGGCTGGTCATAGCCATGATCCCTCTACAGTAAGATATGGTCTCCTACTGAAAAGGAAACAACTGGTGCAAAGTGGAGGTACAAACTGCTGATATCTGAGAGGTGATATCTTAGATGTAAAGTCATAATCATACATAGTATACTGAATTCCACTATCACTTGGGGTATTCTACACAAGTCTTCGATGGTGCAAGTCCCATCAAGTGAATAAAGGAGTTGAGGTCGAACCTGATGTGACATCGTCTGATTACTTATCAATGTGTATACCGTTAATAGATGCGAGATAACCCACCAATAATGAAAATGGGCATCAAGGCACAGAGCACAATCATCAGAGTGTGAATAGATGAGTTGAAGTCAAACACTAGGATGAATCCATCGATCAAGGAACATTGATGTATTCCCAAAACTGTCGATGGAGAGAGAATCTACCACTAATGACTGCAGGCCTCAAGGTACTCAACCAAACTCTAAGACTCAAGTCCCGGAATAAATGAGTTGAAGTCGACAGAACGAGACTCGTTGGAAGGAGGGCATTAAGGCATCCCCCATCAACCAGCACGAGGTACCAGCTACGCTGAAATATTTGGAAGATCTCAGGTGAAACGGATTGGCTCAATAAGGATGGCCGACATGCAATAGTCAAGATATCTGAGGAGTGGCCGACTTTGGTTTTAGGACTTCCTTTGAACAAGAGCATGAGAAGATGGGTAGACTTAGTCAGCATAGACTCGATATAGACTATGTGATGCAGGAGGCACCACAAAGGGCTCCATAATGACTGGAAGCTTAACCAATCGGTGGAGTAAACTGAGAAACAAGTACAGCTCCTAAGGTTCAACTATAGTCTCGACTCATAATGTATGGAGTGGAATGAATGCTCTGTTCAAAGGCGACACAACAGCTGCCAACTAGAAGTAGTAACCATAATCTTGTCCGGCTTTTTGGAATATTTGATTTTTTTTTGTCTTTTTCATATTTGGAGAAAGCTTGAAAAAGAATAAAATTGCTTATAGTAAAGCAAGTGAGGGAACGAGTGTCAAATAGCAAGCAGACTAGTCCCAAGCAGTGGGACATACCTATGATCAATGCAAGGAAGTATGTGCAGGATTTGGACACTCGGGGGGTGTTCCCTCAGGGTCAAAAGGTCATCAAATTTTGAAGGATAAATGGAAGCTCTCCAAGGCTCGACAGGAAAAAGTGCTCAGGCACTAGGCTAACAACTGAGTGAGCAGGAGCCGTCACAAGGCTCAAGTGGCAAGCAGGATGATGCAATGTAATCACAACATGATATAACTGGGGGGATTCCTTATGGGAGATGGCCAACATAAGACAAAGTAGAGTATGAGTCTTTATCGCAAAGTCATGGCGTAACTACAAAGGACTCCCAGTCCTAAGGACACACAATGGCATGGGAACCATAATGCAACAGGGGTTCTAACTAGGCTACCCATGTTCGGAAAGGCCCTACTACCACCTAATGACACTTCTACGATAGTGTGAAGGTTCTGTGTCAGTTAAGAAGCGGGGGTCGCACCTAGGGTTTATGAAAGTGGTCAAAAGGTCAAATGCATAATGCATGTGAAAATGACATCTAACCTATATGCCAGGTGTGAAACATACCTGCCGTAGGTGTGAAACACTCGAAAACAACTTTCACCGAAGAGATCTGGTCAAAAATGCTACTCCAAGAAGTTATATTAGTCCAAAACAACATATAATGGCGAAAACTATAGACAAGTGGGTCTTGAAAATTATAAATAGTAACAAAAATTTACAATTTACAATTCATTTTTACTATTCACCCATTTGGAGTTTTGTGGTTAGTTTTCACCTCAAAGTTCAGCTGCTGATTATGGGAGCTATGGGTGTCTGATCATCGAACCGTTAAGAGAAGGTTGGTAATCTCATCCCCACCTTCCATTTCAATGCTTTTATTTTAGTTTTCATTGGTTAAAATTTTTGTTTGGCCATGCCCTACATGGTCACGGTGCTACCCGCGGGCTATAACTATGTGGGTCGCGGGTAGGGTTGGGTATGAGAGTTCAACGCACATGTTGACCATGGGTATCCGCTTCTGTGAGCATGACTCCCCACAGGTATGGCCATGAAGCTAGTTTTTTAAGCAAAACTAACTAAATCCTTGGGTTTTTCTCTTTCCAAGATGGTTCTAGAGTGGAGAGAGAGAGAACATGACCTAGTGGATGAGGCCATTTGTAATGATGTGCATGCACAGCAAGCGCTACAACCATGTGTTTTATACAAATTTTGGAGCATAGGGGGTTTGAGGGCCCAAAACCTATTGCTCCGCCTTTTGATAGACTATTGGGATGTTGATGCACAGAACTTCAACCAAGACGGGAAAATACTTTCACTGGAAGTGGAAGATATCTACTTCATTATAGGTTTGTCCCGCCGAGGTGAGGTGGGAAGCCTTTGGTCTCGAACTGTGGGTGGTGGGATCACCATCCCCGACTATATAGAGAGGCATTGTGTTCCAAATACTCGGGAAGTGGGGATTCAGGTCCCCATCCGAGCCATAGTCAACCTGAGCATGAAGGTTATTGTGGCAACTTTAGTGCAGATTACTAGTTCAAAAGCTCTTCACCAAGCATCCAGGCCAGTTATGTTCTATGCATCACAGTGTATGCAGCCTATGATATTTGACTAGTGTACTATGCTACTGGGGTCCATGAAGACCTAGCTGACAAAGTGCAAGCAGGGGGATGCGAAAAACTTCGGATATGGCAGTATTTTGTGTAGCTTATTCTTCGAGCAGGTTCCGAGGCTCAGTCCGAGGGTTGAGGTCCCTCCTCATAGTCTCCACGACCCAGCCATGACTCGGTAGGCTGAGGTCTTGATGCGACAGAGTGGTGGTCATCAGGAATCACCATATACAGAGGAGTTTTTTACTGGTGGGATCGACAAGTCATAGTGATAGATTACTAACCCTATGCAGGGATATATTTTCGGCAGGATCGAGACATGCTGCTCCCACTAGATGCAGCGTTCAGAGACATTGGTGAGCACTCTTTTTAGGTTTTTGGTATATTAATTTTTTATGGATTTTTTATTATAGATGTAAATGCAAAAATTGTTTTGGGGGTAGTATCAAATATTAATGTTTGATTTTTTGCTCACAGACAAGGTCCCAGTGAGACCCAATGGTTTTCCAAGACATCGTCGTCGGGGAAGGGGTGATGAGATGGTAGGTGCTGTAGCAGAGCGGACACTACAGACTCTGCGGTCCAACCTATCATGGATGACTGCTAGGGTAACACAGGTAGAGGTGGCGCAGCTACTAGAGGATATGCAACGCCAAGTAGTGGGGGTGCCGAGCAACTGGGTGCGACTACTGTGGTGTGTCGCAAATGCAGTGCATTATTTTTATCAGACACATCCTGTCGGGGTGGAAGCTAGGCATCCTCGTAGGGATTAGACATCTAAGGATCCCACATTTTGTATCAATATGTATATTTTTTAGGGTACGGGCTCCAGTTTTGTATCATGACACTACCATTTTTGGACACATTATTTTTAAAAAAAATTGGTTCTCCGATTCTACTATATGTGTGTATGTACAAATGTGCGAATGTCTTATTTTATTTGTGTGCTTCATTGTGAGTGTGAAAAATTCCAATCTAATACATAGTTAGCGTATGCATCAGAGATATGATTAATACTTCTTGAAACATGAATATACGTAATTGAAACAAAATGTCGTTCCAAGAGTCTTACCCTTAGGAATTTCCGTAGTAACGTAGGATCCCTCACACGGTACTGACCATTCAGCTGAGACACAACTAGTTGTGAATCCAGGCGGACTTCTAAAGATTAGATACCATGTGAAATAGCATCCCGAAGCAGCTCAATGATGGCACTATAATCAGCCACATTGTTAGATGTAGGACTAAGACAAGCACCTCATGAGGACACAACTAGGTGATCAGGCGAGAAAATAACCCAAGCAGCAGAAGCGAGCTGCTGTGTACGACGGTTAGCATCATCCACGAATCCTAAGAACGTAGGAGATTCTGCTGACATTTTTCAATCAAACGGAAGCGAATCAGCAAACCCGAAGACCAAAAGAAATCTAAACTATGTACAGAAAGAACTATACAATAGTATACAAAAGTATTAGCCTGAACCAGAGGTTCAAGCGTAATACCACTTGAGGTAGAGCCCATTTATAGGCTCGTTCAAGACAATCTCCTCATAGTCTTCTAATTCATAGGCTCCTTTTTCCAGGACATGCCTCACAATATAAGGACCATGCCAGATGTGGTTGAACTTGCCTGCCCCCAGGGGTTCTTTAGCTTGGTCATATAAGAGGACCCAGTCACCTTCAACATATTGTCAGGGATGGATATACCTATCGTACTGAACCTTAACACAATGTTTATTAGCATCTAAAGCCATGGTGGCATCTCGACGCTGCTCGTCAAGCTGCTCAAGGCAGATTAAATGTCGCTCAAGACCCGTCATATCAGAGAGGAGCTCTATGGCTAGTTTAAGCGAAGGGATTTCGCATTCAATTGGTAAAAGTGACTCCACACCGTGTACTAGCTGAAATGGTGAGAACCTGGTGGCAGTATTGACTGTTGTTCGATATGCCCACAATTTAGGATATAACATAATGTGCCAATTGGTCTTGCTTTGTTGGATGGTATGTTGGAGAATGGTCTTTAAAGACTTATTGACTGCTTCAACCTGACCATTCGCTTGGGGATAGTAAGAAGATGAGTGTTCTTGATGAAACCCAAGCTTGAGTGACAAATCCTCCATCATTTTGTTTTGAAAGTGACTGCCATGGTCAGTGACAATCTCTTTCGGAATATCGAACCGAGTAATAATCTGATTGAACACGAAATGGGATGCTATAGTACCATCGGATTTTACGGTAGGCATGGCCTCAACCCATTTGAAAAAGTATTCCACGGCCACTATAATATGGTGATGCCCCCCAGCCGAAGCTGGTTTGCAATCCATGAAATCCACCCCCCATTTGGTGAAGGGACCGACGGTGACGATCGGATGAAGGGGCACTGGATGCGAGCGTATATTCCAAGAAAACAACTGGCAAGGGTGACATTTCTTCACAGCGTTAATACAATATTTAAATATTGAAGGAAAAAAGTAACCAGCTTGCATAATACGTTGGGTTGTATCAAGCCCGGATAAGTGACCACCACACACCCCTGCATGGAAATCATTAAGCACCCACTCCGCTTCTTCGTGAGTCAAGCAACAACGAAGAATAGAATCCTTTCCTCGGTGATACAAAGTGTCACTGACGATAGTATAATCTTTAGCGTGATGTTTCACACGTCGTCGCTCATCCCATGAATAATGCGGAGGAAACTTCAAAGTTTGGAGATATACAATGACATCCCCATACCAAGGGTCCTCGGACGAGATAAGAAATAAGTGCTCATTCACAAAGGGATCTTCATGAATGACATCCTCATCAAGTCTCAGAAGGTCTGACATAAGCTCAGCAAACACCAACTATTTCACCGACTTTGCCGAAGCAAAATCAAGATTGAACTCCTGAAGGATTACAATCCATTTATTGTACTTCCCCCTATAAGGCGTCATGATAGCACGAACTAAAACAGATTGATATGCGCTACAAATGTGGTTGTTCTAAGCAAAATGTAATGTCGTAACCACTGGACTACATGGACAGTCGCAAGTGCCAGCTTTTCCATGTGAGTATATCTCAGTTCAGCATCTACTAGATTTCAACTGAGGTAATAGATGACATGCTCGACGAGTGCATCATCAACCTGAAATAAGACCATGCCAATTGTCTCTTGAGACGTAGCCACATAAAGTATAAAATATCATGCGAAGTCGGGCGGACTAAGCACAGGGGTTGATACCAAAGATTTCTTAAGGGCATCGAAAGACTGTTGGGCTCGCTCATCCCATATAAACGGTGTGTCTTTCTTCAACAGACGTGCGAAACCTTTGGTAAGATTAGCATAATTGACTACAAATCGACACAGAAAAGTAGGTTTCCCTTGGAGGCTCTGAAGTTGAAACAAGTTGCACGGAGGAGGCAACCGAAGTATTGCCTCAAATTTGAGAGGATCGACTCTAATACCCTCTTTCGAAACTATAAATCCTATAAGGCGACCAGACCTCACCGCAAAGATGCATTTGTTGGGATTCAATCGGATCTTGTAACGTATACACCATTCGAGAATCCAACGAAGGTACTTGGGGTGGTCCACTCTCCTGCGAGAATGGCTGGAAAGATCGTCCAAGAAAACCTCCATTATATTTTTAAGGTTGTGAAAGGCATAGGTCATGGCATGTTGAAACGTAGCTCCAACGTTTTTAAGGCCGAAGGGAATTTTTCGATATGCAAACATACCCCAAGGACAAATGAAAGCAGTCTTATGTTGGACCTCATGTTTGATTTGAATCTGGTTATACCCTGAAAATCTGTCCATGAATGAAAAAATCTCACTTCCCGCACAAGCATCCAAGATCTAATTGATGAATGGCATGGGGAAGTTGTCTTTCGGACATGCATGATTCGGGTCACTAAAATCAGTGCATACATGGATCATTCACTGCTTCTTATCCACAGGAACGGGATTTGACACCCATTTGGTAAGGGGAATGGGGTAGATAAAACCAGCTTTGAGTAGCTTCTCCACCTCTACCTTGATAGCGGCTACCTTCCTAGGGTTAATAGCTCGAAGAAATTTTTGAACTGACTTAGCATGATGATACGTTCTAATCTCGTGCTCGACAATACTAGGGTCTATTCCTGGAATCTCCTCATATGACCAGGTGAAAGCTTCCCGAAGTTCTGTAAACAATTTGGTGAATATGAAACCTCCTTAGGAGAGAAATCAGTGCCGATGTAAACATTTTCAATCTTTCTGGGAGTACAAGAGATGTTGATCAGTATAGTCGGGGAAATATTAGCCATGTTCCCCTCCGCAAAAATCTCATGTGGCCCCAAAAGAGCCACAGGGTGACCAACCATCTCTGCAAGAGTTGTCCTAAACTCTTATTGCTCAAAGAGATCGAGGTTGGGAAGGAAATAAGAACGATGGTGCATATCCTCCCAAGGCCTCTCACTACCACACATGGCCTCAATAATAGCTTCATCCGAAGGTAAAGTACCATCAAGGTAGTCATCTGAACAAGAGGAGTCGGCTACCCAAACTGGCAGCGTAACGGGATCTTCCTCATCTGTTCGAGAAGAAGAGAAATCCGGTTTTGCAGTGGCTTGTTGAATATCCTGGTAAGAAAGCTGAGCTATAGATAGTGGAATAGACATCCCAACATTCGTAATGTCTCCAGATGTGGAATTCGTAGACGGTAGAGTCCACAGATCATCGAAATATGAAGTCCGGAATGGTACATTATGTGAAGGAGGAGACGCATTGTCGGAAATGGTTCCAATAAAATTCATGGGTGCGGAAAAATCATAAGATCCCATCAATGAAGGGTACATGCCAACACCCATGTTCCCAGTTACTGATTGAGAATCTATAACCTACAGGACTACTGATCTCGTGGATGCTTCCGGAGGAGGATTAACGAAATCTAGCTGATCGATCGTCACTATCTTGCCTTCGTGTGGAAAGCAAATAATCTTGTATATAGTAGACGCGACAGCTTTCATAGCGTACATCCAATTTCGACCCAGTAAAAGGTTTTAGTCGATGGGCACATCAACTACTTCGACTTCAATAGGCATAGGCTTTCCCCCCAAGCAGACAATAAGGGAAGGGATAATCCCATGTGGCTTAAATGACCGACCGTCAAATGCAGTGAGCATGGTTCTAGACGTGAGTACGGGAGGAGAGCCAATAGATTTCCAAAAAGCTAACGACATCACTGACGTAGAAGCACATTCATCAACCACCGTTCTTTTGACGAAATTCTTAAGGCACTCCACATGGATTTGAAAAGCCATGTGGTAAGGTAAGCGAGGTTGAATATCAGTAGTGTCGAACTTGATAACGTTGGGATTTCCCCCATACTGAGATCCTAATGCACTCAAAGGGGCATGCCTTTGAGAAGGACACACCTGTAGAACTTCAAGATCCGACATGACACACGGAGTTTGGCCCAAATCTTCTACAATGGAGTAGTTTTGGGAAGCTCGGGCATTGGGATTATGTGTAGAGCGCTTAAGAACACCTTTCGGTATCCATGGCATAATAGAGGGATTCTCGATATGAAAGGAATTTTGAGGAGGAGGGGGAGGCTTGTTCCCCATATTAGGCTATGGTGCACCATAATCGCGTTGGCGAGTAGCAACACTAACCTCCGATTGAACCATATTCACGCATCCATAACCATAGGTATTGGAAGAAGATGTTGCAGTCTCATTATGTCCATAACCAATGGTGGGAGCATGCGAAGCCATGTTTTGGTGATGAGGAAGGGGATCCTTCAACACTGCTAGGCTCTATGCCAAATGCTTCGATGCTTCTTCGATTAGAGGACATAAGTGAGTAAGATGATCTTCCCCACAAAGCTTACAAGGAAACTTCACCTTACACCTAGGTTTACGGTCCTCATCAGCATTTCTTCCTTCCTAAGGAGGGTTGGCATTATCCTTACGAGGGGTATTGCGATCACTATTGTTGTTCCCATTGTTTCCACCCTTACGATTGTTTCTCCCCTTTTTCTTACCACCAGGTTGCTGGTTACCCAATGGGTTCGTCGATTGCATGCTATGTACATCAGACAACGAGGTGGAAGTGGACAAGGTGTGAACCTATCCGGGAGTAGATGGGTTTAGCGACAAATTTTGCATTTGATTAGCCACCAAATCTACAGGGTGAGTGCTTGCGGATCCCACAATGCCATCAGCATGCGGTCCAGGAACTGACTTGGGCTCATGGCGTGTTCGCGGTGCATCAGGAATAATGTCATACAAAATGCCAGACTGAGAGTATAGTAAATCTAACTATTGGACTTTCAATATGGCTTGTTCCTCAGTCATAATGCCGGACATCGAAACATCCTTAGCAATATATGGGAGTAGAGACTTGAGGAACCATTCCAATAGAAAATCTGGAGGAATGTTGGATTTCACTAACCTCTTCCATCGACGCCACTCTTGAACGTGGTCAGAAATATGTGTGGCCTTGTTTTGACGGAAGGTAGACAAAATTTCAGTACCAATATCATAGCGAACCGGCAACTGGAAATGGTCCAAGAAAACCAAATCGATCTCATTGAATCCCCTACAAGTGTTCCCAAGAAACTCAACATACCACTTCATGACTGCCCCCGTGAGGGTGCATTGAAATAGTCATAATCTAATGGAACAGTGATTCAATGAGTTGGAGGAGCACCAAATGTGAAACGTTGTGACATGATCACCCGGATCCTCACCACCTTTCCCTTCAAACTTAGGAATGTCCAAAGGGAGCTTGGTAGGGACTGGAGGCCAATTAGGGTCGTGACACACCGGATCATTCGTGAGCTTCGAAATATTTGAAAGATTCAAACGTGCAAAGAACGGGAGCTGTGGCTGGAAAGCTTGATTATAAGCCCCCATAAAAGGTTGGTTGAACGGAACCGAATTATAAGGTGGACCAAAAGCTTGACCATGAGAATTAAATTGCTGATAATGAGGGCCTGATGGACCATAAACTTGACCATGGCCATAAGGTTGATAACCTTCTCCGACCTGACTCGTATGAGAGTAAGTAGGTATATAAGTGTTTTGGGCACCATATTGAGGTGGGTTGTACCGGTGGCCAGCACCGACTGTTTTGTAGTAAGGGTTTCCACCATAAGTATGGGGCATATATTTACTATTCGTAGCGGGAACCGTGTTGTAGTGACCATAATGGTGAGGTATGTTCCCACCCCCAGCATTAGGATTAGTGTGAGCAGTTGTGTGGTGACCATAAGCATAAGATGTATTCCCAACACCAACATTGGTGTTACTAGTAGCAGGAATGGTGGCGTTATGACCATGAGGATAAGATAAATTTCCACCTCCTACATTAGTATTACTAGTAGCGGCAGCAGACACAAAAGTATGCGGTATATGTCCACCCCCATGGTTAGGAGGAGCATTAACATTTGCGAAAGTGGTCCTGAGTTGATGGGTAGCGACATGTGTATTAGGTAGTGGATGGCGAGTCGTGTTGCGAACAGTGTTCCTATTAGGTTAGGTAGCCCTAGGAGGCCGTCATCTTCCAACATTAGCATTGTTAGGAGGAATATGACCAGTCCCCATACTATGTGTGTGAGTGGACAACGTGGTGCCCTCGGCGAGGGTATTGCCCCCAGTGGGTGCAGTGTTGCTAACACCATGAATGGCGCCAGCATGACTACCAAAAGCAGTGGAAGGATCAACTGTGGTGTAATTTGGCATACCATATGAGAACGTGGTAAGGTTGACTGTAGGGCCTGTGTCATCATGTAAATCCGATATCCCGTATAGATAATTATGTGGATATGAAGGATCGAATGGGTCGTCCTCGGGTGGATCCAGACCAAACAAACTAAGTCGGGTCTCGGGTGGATCCAAACCAAAAAAACTAGGTTGGGTCTCAGGTGGATCACCCCCCCACGCCTCATGAGGAGTAGGGGTGTCGGAAGTGTGCTCAACTCTACCCAAAGGACTTGTCGAGATTTCTCCTGTGACAGAGTGTGCAGTCATGGTGTCGATAACGTATGTATCATAAGAATCCAAAGATTCGAAGGGGGCCTGGCGGCGTCCCTTCTTGACACGGCGTGAAATCTCGGCAGCTGGTAAACCAACCAACCGACGAGATCGACAGGGAGCAGGACTCTGCGCCATGATATCTCTGGAGAGACTATAAAATAAAAACGTCCCCTAAAGGTGAACTATCGATAAAAAACAGTAAATCAAAAGCACACACCTAAAGAAACTACAGCTAAGAGCAGACAAACAGAGTGGCTAACTGAGCTCTCGACACTAGAGCCGGTATGTCTCTCCTAGGAGAGGCTTGAGACTCCCAAACTATAGCCGCAGGTAATAGAATCAGTTATAGAGACACCCAGGCTTCACTGCATGCAAAGGGTCGTAACCCTCGACAACAAACAACTGTGTTGTCCAATCCCTATCTGACTCACGACACAAACAACATAACCACTGCAAGTACCCTATGCGATACCTAGGTAAGGAAACTATGGTCACTGCAATATAACCAATGCTCAGGGGGACAGTCGTAGGTGGGATCCGTCATATGGGCAGGGTGGCTGAGCCCAAAACTCAATGAGGGTCAAATCCCCCAAGAGTCCCCAAACACGAACAAATATTGGAAATATCTCCCACGTTCAGCCGATATCAGAGGGATATCTCTTCAACCAACCTCCCGTGACCTCGTGCTTAACTATGGTTTGAGTAGAGCTTCCTAAGAACACCGATGTATACAACGGATTCCTCCACTCCCTAGTCAGACACCTAATGTTTCTCCTATTAGTCTTGGATTGTTAACTCACAATGATCTATTCCAAGACTCTAAACCTATGCTAGTTGGTGTACCCTATAAATAAAATCGGTCTAATCAGTTTTAAGATTAAGCGTTAATTTTAATGGCTGTGGTTACTCAAGGGATATGGTCGTGAAACTAGTGATGTATATGACTCAATAGTATGCAAAATCGTCAAATCCTAGACTCATCTATCCAATAAAAACAATGCCACTAGCATGCAAAATCAATCCAACGGTTTCGAAATAAAAATGCAACTCTTTTATATTTTCAATGGACAAGTAGAACCTAAATGAAAGCAGCAAGCACTCAATGCAAGATGCAGTACATAAAAGCAAATTTTTTTTGTATTTTCTCTTATAAACAAAAGGAAAATGCAAAACTATATGTATTTTTTTGTATTTTTCAATATAAGGAAATGAAAAATGCAAGCAAAATCCTACTATTCAGTCACTGAAATGCCAAGGAGATCACTAAGACAACCTAGCAGATACCAAACAGTAAGACTCAGCCAATGGAATGAACGCAAAAGGAAAAAACCAACAAGGCTAAATCCAAAGATGGGTAAAAAACCAACAAGGCTCAACCAAGAGAAAAGAAGAGTTCTGGTCACAACCAAGGCATGGAACAGTCAAGAATCAGGCCAACAAAGACTCAGGATCATCCAAAGGCAACCCAACAACAACCAAGAGTCATAAATCAACCAAAGTTGGAGTTGTACGCTATTGTCGAAGGAATACCTACGGGTACTCGCGAGCAGTAGTGTAAACAGAGGCAGGTGTACGCGGGTAGAGCTAAGCTCATCCGCGGGTAAGGAAAGGAAAATGGGAAAACAAAGAGTCCAATGGCTAAGAAAAAACCAATTTTCTATAGTGTATCTCAACGGCCAATCAGTGACACAGAGATTTGACAAACAACAACTCTAATTAAGGACTAATGCTCAAAAATCCCCAAAAATGGATGTTTTCCCCAGCAGAGTCGCCATTTATGTTTTGGAGAGAACTCACTATGGCTTGGGGTAGACCACAAGAGACAACCGACTACCAGAAATTAACTCAATTCTCAGTACTATGCTATATAAATGACAATGCTAGGATAATGAAGAATACAACCAACCTCGATCCAAACGTTTGATGTAGATCCCTGTTGGAGCTTTCAATCCATGCACTTGAATCTGCAAATTAGTCTTGAAAACCAATACATAACAAGTATATATAATATATCAATGACATTAACATCATCAATAGAAATGGTCCACGATATTATAAGTAAATGCAACCCAATGTAGTATAAACAACATTCACAACATTAATGGACAAGAATATGAGTATTTCTATTAATAAACAACAAGAAGCACAATATGATACGACCTCTTGTCGGCAACAAATATGAACCAAGATCTGGGTCAATCCACTTGCGCCTCCACCACTTCAATCCTCCATGGAATGGCAAACTCAAACTATGATAGGAGTTTGGAAGGTGAACATAAGGGGTTCACAACTACAAGGATCAATGAGTGTAGACTCAAGATAGGGCAAAAATCCACTAGAGTTCTCTTGCTCTTCTTCCCCCCCCCATCCATAAGACATATGTGCTCAATATATAGTCCTCCCAAAGGTAAGTGAAAGGACGCATCGAGGTGTTTCAGGGCAAATGGAGGGCCAAAGGTCACCCTATGACTGCTTTTTGGGAGTAAAAAGTAATAAACTAGTGATTTTTACCATTTTACATGCTACCCGTGGGCTATAGTAATGCAACTCGCGGGTTCGCCCACTATAATGATGTAGCTAGTGTACAAGGAAAAAAATAGGGAAAAATAGTGTCTGAAGGATATAAAGTGGATCTGAGTCAGTAAAATGGATCCTGCAGGCCAAAGAGTGTTGATGCTCACAAGGTGGAAAATTACGCTGTAACAGACTCCCTATCATGTGTCTCAAATCCGAGTGGTTGCTCCACTTCCTCTTCATCTACACCATTCAAGAAAGTTGTCTTAACATCCATCTGGTGTATCTCCCACTTCATCACTTGCCTTGCATTTCTCTATGCCACTATCTGCAGCATGCTTGATCTTGTAGATCTACTTGGAAGTCACAATGGACTTCCCTTCTGGTCTTGGGACCACATCCCAAACATCATTCTTCATGATCGATTGGTATTCCTCGATCATGGAATCCTTCAATTACTGCATCCCTGATCCTGGGAAGTTCAGATTCTTCAATATCTTCAATAGGTATTTTTCTTGAACTTCGTCGCTGGAAGAAATGTCGTTGTCCTTCTTTTTGTACGTTATTGTACACAATCTTTCCTACAGGTCAAATTCAATTGCATGATTAGAAACTTCTGATAGTTTTTCAAAAACAAATTCTTACACATAAGAATGTATGTCATACAGTCATGCAATTATCTTAGCCAATGCTTCAATTCAACATTTATCCATATCCTGTAACTTTCTAGATGCCTTCCATCTCTACCAGAACATTTGTTAAGAGTGTGCACAACTCCCAACATGTCAGCAAAGAGGTTTCATTATATATAAGTAGCAATGGAATGTTGTATAGTACCATAGGCCACTTACCCATTACTTGCATATTAGTAGTATCTGGTTCATTAATGCAACTTTTCTAATATGCATTATATACATCCTAAATCTAGGAACATAAGCATGTGCATGCCTGGACAACATCATTTAAGTAATAAAAAAAATGACAATTCAAATACTTATCTTTGTTTGGTTGTTGGGTGGACTCCCTCTCAATCTTTTCTTCCTTGCAGGAACTACTGGAGTGTGCTCCCTAGATCTTTGCTTCCTTGCAGGAACAACTAGAGTGTGCTCCCTCTTGATCTTTGCTTCCTTTATGATATCGTCATGATTATATGTCTTTGAACTTCTATCCATCCTGGACCACTATGCATGCTTAAGTGTGCACTAGTGTCATCCTCAATATCTCATACATAATCATACATGCATTAGTATAATCTCAATACTTAAAACATTATGATTCTAAATAATCTTAATCGTGTATGGTCATGATCATTTCGTACACAAGCATTAGTATTCAAGGTTTCAGGGAAGACTTCTTTTACTCATGCATATTTTTATTTGACCATAGGACTCTTCTAGTTTGTCATATCATTAATCAAACTAAGAAGCATACTATGCATAAACCCGTGATTTCCCAAACTTATAACTTCATGAATTATCAATCATACCAAGTATACTTATATAAGATCCTAACACATGGTAGGACTCTAACTTGATATAGGAAAAACATACCTGGATTATCATGCTTGCTATTTATCTCTAACATACCCACATAATGTCTTCTTGTTCTCTTTAATGACTTGTGCTAGTAACCTACATATCTCATAAGTTAACCATTGTAGAACCAAATTATACATACCTCGTAAGTAGAGTTTCTATGTGATCCATGACTATGGATAAGTCTTTGTCTGCATGTCACCATGGTCATATGTTCTCGATCTAGAACTTGATTTGTCTTTCTTGATGTACCTTTCATGTTAACGGACAATATCATCCTCATACAACACCACAATGCATTAGTACAATCATAAGTGTCATAACCCTAATCAATGAATGTCTTCTATCATTCACATGCATTCATACTTTTACTAGGGTGATAAGACAAGTCTAGAATTAATCAAGATTGTAACTAACCTCAATAATATGAAGACAAACATATTATAAACTTAATCATGAACAAATTTCAAAACATACATGTATATCCTCAAGTCATACTTGTCGGGATTGCTTGTAGTCTTCTTATGTAAGGCCTTAACCTCATCTCCCTTTGGAACTGGAACTTCTTCACTTATGTAGGTGTCAATTCATTCTCTTCTAGGATTAACCTAATCCACTTTGATTTGATGACGCTAGATCTGGAGCTGAATTAGGGTTTGTCAGAGAAACCCTAAAAAATCAAACGTTGAATTTCGAACTTCCGATTGGATGAAAATATGCGCCTTGCTGAGCTAATCAAGCTGGTATACTTCAATTTTGAAATCTCCAAAATTTGACCCCTCAAAATTGACTTTGAAATTTTTAGATCTGTAGCTTCTGTCAAATTCTGGTTTTCTGGTCAAAATCCCAAACTAGGGTTTGATAGAGCCCAGGGTCCTACCCAACCAAAAAATTTGATCTCGGTCTCTAAATTTTGATTTTGATGAGGAGCATCCAGCCGTGGCCTTAGATTCCAAAAATTCCAACTTTCGTAGAAACCCTAATTTCCCGCAGCAGTGATGATCCAAAAATGAAAGTGCTCAGAATCTAATTCTCTTTGTACATAAATATATGTCATATTGTTTCTGATGTATTTCTGAAATTTCAGATCCTCAGGGTCTAAAACTTCAGCCTGTGGTAGACTGACCTGTCATATTTCCAACCCCACAGATCTGAGCTTAAATATATTCTTTGAGAGAGAGATATGCGAAGTGTTGCAATGTGACCTATTTATGGGATGAAACAATATAGCGAACTTGTACGGAGTTCCACGTGTCACTATTTCAACTTTGGCCTCTGAAACCCAGACCTATGAAACTATCGTTCGTTCCCTAACTGTCACTTTTTACAAAATTCCATTTGGAGCTTCCTATCCTGAGATATGACCTTTTTTCCTAGGTCACATGTTTAAGACTGCATTCTAGAAGAGACATAAACCCTAACTTGTACGGATCCTATATCACAAAGTACAATGAATATGAGTCTTTCCTTTAGACACAAGGTACATGGAAATTTCATATTCAAACTGTAAAAGTTTCAGATCATGATCCTTCTCCAAAAATTATTTATAGCGAAAGTGCCACGATGACTTGTTTTTACTATACCAAGCCCTAGCTTCCAATTTGCCGCAAGTGTAACAAATGTCATAAATGCCATACAATGCCTTCCTTCAGGCTAGCTCTGATACCATGTTATTTTTTCATCATTTAATTCAATATGATCTAGTATCTTAACTTAAAGAACATGTATAGCATATCAAACATAAGAGACAAGAGACAAGAGACACAACGCATTTCACCGGGGAAAACCAAGAAGGTGAAAAACCCCGCAACTTCCTCAGAGATAGAATAAGCACCAATACAAAGATCACCAAGATGAATCCCCAAAATATAAATGTTTGCAGTAGCTACTCCTCCTCCACTTGTTCACACTCCTCCTCTCTCTCACTAATGCGAAGTGAGTGAGTGTGTGAATGAATAGAATGAGAGAGACACACTCTCTATTTATACAATGACTTGACTTGCCTTTTACTCTAACTGGGCTGACTTCCTAAGGAAGCCTAATAACCCATTCACATGTCACTGGGATGACCCCACTAGGGTTTTCTAATAACCCTTTGACCCACACAACTCATACAGGGCCGACCCCACCAAGGTGGTTGTAATGTCCCTTGTTAGGAATTTTATTAAAATGCCCAATTTTCCACTTTTTCCCCAATTTCGACCTTTGACTAGTTTTGATGCCTAGGTCCCAAATTTGCCCCAAATGATCCCAAATATTCTAATAAGGTATATTAATGACATTAGAGCATAAATATGTGTTTCAGGGATGCCTTTGGACCTTAAAAATGCTTCTGCAAATCATCTTTCAATTCTGGCCAATGTAGGTAACTTTGCTAGTGATTTCCCTTTGACTAGTATTGGTCTCTAGGTCTCAAATTGACTCCAAATACCTTCAAATATTCAAGTCAAGTGTATGAATGATATTAGGAATTGAATATGATGTTCAGGGATGATATATGGCCACCAAAAGACCTCTGAAAATCCTCTTAATAATCTATACCAAGTATGCAATTTTACTAGTAATTTGGGGTTCAAATCCCCCTGGGATAAGTACTGAAAATGGCTTCCCAAATGCCTCCAAACCCACTCAAATTTATGAAAGGAGGTAGGGAATGTATTAAGGATTTTATTAAGGTCTCATGTGCACCATTAATTTATTATTATATCTGTTCCAACCCTTTCCCATTCAGCTGCAAAAGTCACCCATTCGACCCTTGGGGAAATGACACTATTTCTTCTCCCAATGCAATTAAACTGAGTAAAAATACTTAAAATGCTCAAGTAAAGTACATTAAACTTGTAAAATACATCCATGGAAGTCTATTAATCACAAATGTATCAGATAATCATCCATTCATTCAAAATCATCAGCATTACATTGGTTCACAACAAGGTAGTGGGGAAATGGCACCGTTCTTTCATTAAAAATGAGATTTACATATTTGTTCTTGGAATTTAGACCTGAAAATTTTTGGATATAAATAAAAGAGTATTTAATCATATTAAAAAATAAATGGGCCATTAGAATCTCCCCAAAAGAGTACAATTGCTCACCAAAAACGCCCTCCCTCAAGGATCAAGAATATGCCATCAAAACTGGAAATGGTTGAAGGAGTGAGATGAAATAGAAGAAACCATGAGCTTCCTTGTAGCTTACACCTGAAAATAAATACTCCATTAAAGCTCCAAATGAAAGGTCTGAATGGCATTTCCAATTACCAACTTAGATAGGAATCTTTCACCCTCGAAATTGGCTAATGCAAGAAACTAGTCATCCACTAGCTCTCCCTCTTCACAAATGCAATTGCAAATTCTACAAATGATCAAAAGATGGTTTCATTCTTTGTTATTGACATTTATAAATTTATAATTTCCTCCATGGGTCTAATTCCTTCCAAGAGACTCATGCTAACTCAAGTTGGGAAGAGATTCCAAAGAATGTCACTTGTACAACAATTCCTTGTCTCCCACTTCCACCAAATCACATGTGGAATCATATTAGCTCCCCTAACACCCTTGAGTTCCCTCTTGGAGTCTATTTTGAGCCCTGACATGTCATATATGTCATATATCAGCCTTCAGGTCTGATTTGTGTCATAGGTGTCATAGCATCTTCATCATTGTTGTCATAGAGCTAGGGAATCTAGCCCAAGTGTCTCACTAGCTCCAAATTGCCTCTTCCTCTTCCATGAGAGTTAATATTCCTCTATATTTCGACCTTGGATGAGTCATGCCATGAATAATAACTTTTTAACTCCCCCAAGTATGTTACCATTCACCTTGAATTCGAATTGGTGAGAGAATGATGCCAAGTGTAGTGGGGAAATCTAGCCATATGTGGGTCCCACTTCCTCCATGTGTCTTCATGATCAAATGCCACTTTTATTTTGACTTTTATATATTTATTTATATCCTTTATTAAATATTTATTCCATTCTAATGTTCAAACATCATTTATTACCCCCCTTATTCCAAATCCCAAAGCTGCCACCCCAAACCTAGGAAACTAGTAATTTTCCTCCTTGGCAATTATTTGACCCTTAACATCAATTTGACAAACTCTAATGAATCTGGCCAATGTGATTAGGCCATTGTGACCCAATGCCAAATTTGGGACATGAAAAATCCTCCCTTCCCAATATTGCTTGTCCTCAAGCAATTTTAAACATGGGTGTTGAAGAACCTGCTTTCTGTATAATTCTCTAAAGTTGCCATTGAATTTCCCAACCTCGAGTCTTTGAGTTTCCATGAATATTTTAGAGAGGAACCACCATGTTTTCTGCTGCACTAATCTAATAAAAATCACTTTATTAAGTGGGAAATCCATCTCCCATACTGCTTGTTTCCCCCCAAAATTGGAACCATTGAGACTCTGAATTATCCCAGGGTCCCATTGCTTGTATTGCACTCCAACAATTAGAAGTGCTCTCCAATTCATAGTTCCCAGATCCCATTTTCTTGTATGCATTCTTCCAAACATCATGAATACAAAATATCTATCATCAAAGTACATAACAACATAATGAAAATGAACATCAAGAATATGCGTCATCAAAGAATCACGAAAGTGATTATACCTCCAAGCAAGTAGACCACCATTTTCCAAGTGCATGCAAGCATCAAGTAACCAATCAAATCTGCTCCAATGACATAGGTGAGGATCCCATGTCCTATCATGTTGCTCCAAAAGGATGTTATATGCATCCAAATATTCAACCATGTATTCTTTCATCCAAGAAGTGAATGAAGTTCCTCCAACATCAATTGAACTAAGCAAGGAGCAAGGAAAATCATGAGTCTTCAAGTGACTCAAGTGAACATCATAAGTGCATCCAGGAAGATATGTATCATCATAAGGTAAAACAATTTGTTGCTTCAAATGTAAATAATGAGGTGTTCTATTCATGTCATCATCAAAACGAGAGGTAGGAGTTTCATACCCCTCATGTGGCATTATTAGAAAAAACCTTTCACCCAATTTTCATCCCCAATTGGTGTGGCTGAAAAAGAAGTATGGGGTGAGGAATTATGAACCAACTTTAAATATTTACAAATCTTACCCATCAAAATATTTAATTCATCTTCTCCATAATTGGCTGGTCCAACTATTGTGAGATCATGTGCCTCCTCCAAGGCGTTGCAGCTCTCCCCATGAGGCATCGCATAATCCATCTGAACAGAGACACGTGCTTGTTCTTCTTCTTGTTTGAGTGTAGCATCTTCAAGCACCTGCATATCAACATGTACCTCATGTTCCACCATTACATGAGGTTCCTCCTTGGCAATTATTTCATCCATTTCCTTCTTTTCCTTGAAAACAAAACCATTGCTCATTCTTTTTGCCAAGTTGCTTTCAAGTTGACTAACCAACAATTCGAACCCTTGCATTATTTGCCTCCACTTCTCTTCAAAGGATGGTTTTAGTAATTTTATAAACTTCTCATTCTCCTCTAAGGTTCCTTTTTTTTCCCTAGTCATAGTTTTCTCAAATTGGACTTTTTTTTCCTTTTTTTTTTCCTAGTTCCTCCTCTTCAACAATATTACTTCTGATTCCAATGTATAAGATTGGTCCCTAAATTTTTTTCATCATAAATTTCAGACCACATCAGGTTCCAATATCATGCTCTGATACCATTGTAATGTCCCTTGTTAGGAATTTTAATAAAATGCCCAATTTTCCACTTTTTCCCCAATTTCAACCTTTGACTAGTTTTGATGCCTAGGTCCCAAATTTGCCTCAAATGATCCCAAATATTTTGAGAAGTTATATGAATTATATTACAAAATAAATATGTTTTTTAGGGATACCTTTGGACCTTAAAAATTCTTCTACAAATCCTCTTTCAATTCTGGCCAATGTAGGTAACTTTGCTAGTGATTTCCCTTTGACTAGTATTGGTCTCTAGGTCTCAAATTGACTCCAAATGCCTTTAAATATTCAAGGAAGGTGTATGAATGATATTAGGACTTGAATATGATTTTCAGGGATGATATATGGCCACCAAAAGACCTCTTCAAACCCTCTTAATATTCTGGACCAAGTATGCAATTTTACTAGTAATTTGGGGTTCAAATACCCCTGGGATAAGTATTGAAAATGGCTTCCCAAATGCCTCCAAACCCACTCAAATTTATGAACAGAGGTAGGGAATGTATTAAGGATGTTATTAAGGTCTCATGTGCACCATTAATTTATTATTATATCTGTTCCAACCCTCTCCCATTCAACTGCAAAAATCACCCATTCGACTCTTGGGGAAATGACACTATTTCTTCTCCCAATGCAATTAAACTGAGTAAAAATACTTAAAATGCTCAAGTACAGTACATGAAACTTGTAAAATACATCCATGGAAGTCTATTAATCACAAATGTATCATATAATCATCCATTCATTCGAAATCATTAGCATTACATTGGTTCACAACAAGGTAGTGGGGAAATGGAACTGTTCTTTCATTAAAAATGAGATTTACACATTTCTACTTGGAATTTCGACCTGAAACTTTTTGGAGATGAAAAAAAGAGTATTTAATTCATATTACAAAATAAATGGGTCATTATAATCTTCCCAAAGGATTACAATAGATCACCAAAAACGCCCTCCCTCAAGGATCAAGAATATGCCATCAAAATTGGAAATGGTTGAAGGAGTGAGCTGAAATAGAAGAAACCATGAGCTGCCCTGTATCTTACACTTGAAAATAAATACTCTATTAAATATCCAAATTAAAGGCCTAAATTTCCTTTCCAATTGCCAACTTGGATGGGAATATTTCACCTTCGAAATTGGTTAAGGCAAGAAACTAGTCATCCACTAGCTCTCCCTCTTCACAAATGCAATTGCAAATTATACAAATGATCAAAATATGGTTTCATTATTTCTTATTGAAATTTATAAATTCTTAATGTCCTCCATGGGTTGAATTCCTTCCAAGAGACTCATGGCAACTCAAGTTGGTAAGAGATTCCAAAGAACGCCAATTGTACAACAATTCCTAGTCTCCTACTTCCACCAAATCACATGTGGAAGCATCTTAGCTGCCCTAACACCCTTGAGTGCCCTCTTGGAGTCTAGTTTTAGCCCTGAAATGTCATATATGTCATATGTCATCCTTCAGGTCTGATTTTTTTCATAGGTGTTATAGCATCTTCATCATTGTTGTCATAGAGCTAGGGAATCTAGCCCAAGTGTCTCACTAGCTCCAAATTGCCTCTTCCTCTTCCATGAGAGTTAATCTTCCTCTATATTTCGACCTTGGATGATTCATGCCATGAATAATACATTTTGAACTCCCCCAAGTATGTTACCATTCACCTTGAATTCGAATTGGTGAGAGAATGATGCCAAGTGTAGTGGGAAAATCTAGCCATATGTGGGTCCCACTTCCTCCATGTGTCTTCATTATAAAATGCCACTTTGACAAACTCTAATGAATATGGCCAATTTGATTAGGCCATTGTGACCCAATTCCAAATTTGGGACATGACAGTGGTCTAATAACCCATCAAATATAAGTTGATATACTTACAATAATACTTGCGACACTTGCAAATACAAATGACGACACTTCCAATCGGAGGAATAATACATCTCCGTTGGGGATACAATAAAGTACAAATGTAATACATACAATATACAAGTGAATATCGTCCGAAGTTACAAATACATCAACAATTTTCCCTTCATCCTCATTTGTATATCTCTTGTTTGATGTCTTTCAAAAGCATTCAAAGATCCAACTCCCATGTCTAACAAGTTCACGTGTGTAGCATAACAAGTTCATGTGTGTAGCATACTGACTGTCTGAACTAACCTTATTTGAACTTATTTATGCTTGTGAGCCTTCTGTCCTTTGACTTGTGTCCTTAGAAAAATGAATTCGACTATTTACCATAGAAATAATCTTATTATCACTATCCTCTGTGCCTTCAAATTTCATGTCTGTTTGAATATGCCCAACTAGAAAAGGATCTTCTTAGCTATGGGAAAAAAATGATGGACAAGTATATATAGTATCCTCATTCACTGTAAACCTTGAAGCATCTGGTAACACTCCCTCACTAAATATAGCCTTGTTAGTTCAATTTATACAAGATTCCCATTCATTGGGGATGATCAAAGAGTCATCCTTATGTTGTGAGTCTGAGAAAGTATTGTCTGACTCAGAATCATTAGTATATAAACTACTAGGAGGTTAGATCCAAGAGTCTTCATCACCATGTATCAAGAGTTCTTCATATATTACTGACATTCTACATCAAGGGTTAGGGAGAGTGAAATATTGCATAAGATATATGTCAGCATAATATATTTGGTGGACTATTGAATAAAGAGAGGGTCACATTGTTGTATTTAATAAATTCATTGAATCACACTTGGGATTCTTGGTGTGTCTTCATTTATGATCCATTCAATCATTCTATGAGGGTCATGTTGGCTTCTTGGGTTTAGTGTGGGAGGATAATTGGAAACCGAACAACTCGGCAACCATTTTGAACCTCTGGGGTGCATGATATGTGATCAATTGGAAGGATTGACTCAATCATCCTACTTTATCCATTATGTCCTCGGTGGATACTCTACCTAGTGCCTTTTCTAGTTAAGAGATTTATTACGAAAACCAATTATCGATAGATGGGGAAAACTGAAATTTAACAAATTGGATTTTTTGTTCAACCTTGAATCATACAAAGTCCCAAGTGACAAGGTTGTGGGAATTTGATAAGGAAACGTTTACACATACAACTTGTCATAAGAAGTAGATGGACCACAGTAGACTATATATCCACTACAATGACCTATAGACTAGTGGGTTGCATAGTTGGTTACCCAATAAACCTAGTAGATTGTGTGGCACAATAAGGACACTTACATCAAAGTAGATTTGAAGGTGTTTAACATTTTTGTCATATTGTTCATAATTTATTTAAGGTTTTGAATAAAAGTATTTTCTATAGATTTGGAAAATGCATAAGTTGGTTGTGTGCACCTAGCTTGTATTGGGTGTAACTTGGGAATGGTACTTAATGTGGGTTTGGGTTTGAATATATCCATACTTGCCAAGGTTTGTTTGGGGAAACTTATGCATTGCATTCTTTCAAAATTACCATTATAGATCATTATGGCCTTGCTAACTTGTTCTTTATGTTCTTGCCAATTGATTTGATTCTTCTAAGGTCATCATTCATTAATTTTTTACATTTATTTGTTATTTTAGGGAATGTTCCAAGGTGATGCAGGTGCATTATCATCGACAGAAGGCAGGGGAAGATTCACTCAGTGGCCATTGCAATATTTTTAAAAGTCATCGATATTGTAGATGATTTCAATGTAAAGTATGGAGACAATTTTTGTTATGGACCAATATTAGTACTCCATTAGTGGATATTTAGTTGGAAACTCATATTTATTGTAGTACTTGACATTTCATATAATATAATTTATGTGGTTGAAAAGTATATGTTGGTACTTGATATTATTTAGTGTTGTAATTAACTAATATTGTGAATTTGCATGATTCACATGTGTATTTGATGAGCATGATTATTATATGATTTTTTTTAAATTTAGACATAATATCAATATTACTAAAAAATTATGTTGATTAATATAATGAACACCATTAAAATTACTAATAAATAATGAGCACATATGAACAACTAAATTGGTATTTTATATTGATTAACGATTACCACAAATAAAATGAATACAAATTACCAAAGAGAGATAAATGACCACTAAAAGAGATAAATAACCACTACAAAAATGAGAGTTAAGTGACCAAAAAAGGACCAAAATCCGCATATAAATGACCAAATGGTGACCACTAGTGGAAAATTAGCAGTCATTTATCCCATGACAAAAAATGTGGTTATATTTAGCTCGATCGTTTATAGCTTATCTTGTGGTCATATATTGGGTCATTATTTTGGTCATATATTTGGTAATTAATTGTGGCAATTAAGGACCGAATATATGACCAAATTAATGCCCAAATATATGACCACAAGATAAGCTATAAATGACCAAGTTAAATATGACCACTAATTTTCCACCAGTGGTTTCCAAATCAAAAGTTGCAGTGAACGTATCCGTTCACTAGGTTAACTGTGTCCGGTTAAGGGTTAAGAAGAGAGACCGTCTTCCATATTTGAGCTAAATGATAATAATATATTGATTGATGATGATAAAGTTACAATAAGCTCGCCTTTATAGGGCTTGAGTAAGAATAGCGAAGGGTTACACCCTTTCGCTTATTAACCTAATAATCTATTTAATATATAAATAATAATATTAATTAAATATTCACAGCATTGCCTTCCCCTTTTGGAAAGCTTGGTCCTCAAAGCTTGAGTATTTTACTAATGTCGTCCTTCATTCATATTCAGTGTCGGTATTAGAATCGGATGCAATTTCTTGTGTAGAGACTTGCACTTCCTTTCCATTGATGATTTTGCACTGTATTGTCTGATTGTTCCTACATTTATGGCCTGGGATCCAATCATCACCGCATCGACGACATATGTTTTTCTTCTTCTTTCTATTATCAGAGTAACTGTTAGATGGCTTTGATCTATTTTCCATTTCATAGGCATATGATTGAGGTTTGTGGCATTGATGGCCGAGTGACCAAGTATCTTCACAGTACCTACATTGTGTCTCTTTTTCTTGTCGATAATGGTTGTCGCCTCTTGTTTTTATTCCTTCCAGTTTGCGTTCTGCGGCTTTTGCTTTATGTCTTGCAACCTCTACATTAGGTATGTCGTGTAACTTTAACTCTTTTTGGAGGTACAGTTTAAGACCTCCTAAATAGGTTTCGATTCTTTGCTTGTCAGACAACCCAAATACTCGTGTCGACAAGGATTCCCACTGACGTGTGAATTCCTCAACACTTCCAACTTGTTGTAATCTCGTAGGTTTCCTTGATTCCTTGAAACCTATTAAAAAAATCATTTTTGAACAAGTTCCAGGTGTAGGAAAAATTGTCTCTCTTCCACCATAAGTACCAATTATAGGCGTACCCTTCCATATGCATTGACGCATATTTCACCTTCTGCTCGTCAGATTGAATATTGTAAATGTCGAAGTATTCTTCCGCTTTGTTTAGCCAAGCAACGCATTGGTTTTCACTTCCATTGTATTTTGACAACTTTATTTTTGCCTTAGGTGGGTACACTATGTAAGGGTGATATTGATTCCCTTTTGCTTTATGGTTTGATGGTGTATCAGAACTACTAGACGATGTAAGTGACATATTTGAACTGCTTCGTTATTGGCGGTGATTTCTATCTTTTTTATTCTCTACTATCTTACTGATAGCTTCTATTTGGCTATTTAATCGTGCCTCCATATCTGGCAGTACTTTTGTTTCTATCTCTTGCTTAAGCATCGCATTGTTAATCTTTATTTCTTTTTGCAATTCTTCTTTATTCTTGGCAAGTGCTTCCTGTGTGAAAATATGAAATGAGGCATCTAGCATGTCTGGGCTACTGACTTGGTCTGTCTTAAGCGTTAGTCTTTGTAACGCCTCCATTAATGTATTATGGTTTTGCGTCATGGTTCTCAAGTTCTGGGTTATGGTGTTCATGTTTTGAGTCATAGCACTCATTTTGTCATCCAAGTTTTTTTGTTTTTCGTTCAGAGTGTCAAATTTTTCACTCAACCTTTTTTCTAGTACCAGAACAACTTCATCTTTGATTTCTTTTTTAAGCACAACATTGTTATTTTTCATCTCTTCCTTTAAATCTTCTCGAAACACTTTTTCAAGTTCGTCCATTCTGTAGTTTAGACCTTCGACGATTTTTAAATCTCTAATTTGGTCTTTTTCTAATTTTTCTAGTCGGTCTCGTAACTCGGCCATGTTTCTTTGACCTGGTGTGGGGAGGTGAATATTTGGAATCAATCTTGGAGTAAGGGAAAAGATAATTAATGTCTTAGGGAGATTTAATTAATAATAATTATTACTATAATTATTGATTGAAATAAAATAAAAATAATAAATATAATGGATATTATATTCAAATACTTTTATTATAATTTGAATTAAGATTTTTTTTAACAAAAATAAATATTAATTAGATAATATTAATTTTTATTAAAAGGGTTTCACGTGGAGGGAGCGTGAGAGGAGTTGGGAGTGCCGTGGAAGAATGGAGCAGCGAGGGTGGAGCTGCCGGATGAGCTGGCAGGGAGTGGATGGATGCAGCAGAGGGATGACGTTGGTGTGAAGAGGAACGGTGCAACAGAAATGGGAGGGATGACGTTTGTGGGGAGAGGAGCGCAGGCAGAGAGGAGTGCAAGCGGAGGGGAAGAGCACGGGAAGATGATGAAGGGATTTCGGCGTGGGAGTAGGGATCAGGGATGGTTGGACGCGTAGGGAAGGTGGTAGGAAGATGACGCGGGGAGGTGGTAGGAAGATGATGCAGGGGATGATGGAAGATGGAGGGCGGAGGTGATGGACGCAGGGGTGATGGGAGAAGGAGGGTGTAGGTGATGGATGCGAGGGTGATGGGAGAAGGAGGGTGGAGGTGATGGACACGGGGGCAGACTCTGGAGTGTGCTACGCATAGGGAAGGGGGGCGTGAATGGAGGTAACGAAAAGCATGAGGGAAGAGGAGGCAGCGGGGAGCTGCAACGGAAATTCCAGGGAGAAAGGCAGCGAGGTGAGTGAGGATGGAAGATGTAGGGGATGAAGGGATGATGGAGTGAGAGAGTGATGGATATGAGTGTGCAGGAATGAAGAGCCGAATCCAAGCTCAGGGGAGGAGAGAGTGAGGATAGGTGAGCCGAAACCGAGCTCGATAGTAGGAGGACCCAAATATGAGTTCAGGTTGAAGGAGCCGAAACTGAGCTCTGATACCAAATGCAGTGAATGCATCCGTTCACTAAGTTAACCGTGTCCGGTAAAGGGTTAAGAAGCGAGACCGTCTTCCATATTTGAGATAAATGATAATAATATATTGATTGATGATGATAAAGTTACAATAAGATCGCCTTTATAGGGCTTGAGCAAGAATAGCGAAGGGTTACACCCTTTCGCTTATTAACGTAATAATCTATTTAATATATAAATAATAATATTAATTAAATATTGATAGCAAAAGTGGTCATTTATATGTGGATTTTGGTCGTTTCTTTGGTCATTTATCTCTCATTTTGTACTAGTGTGCAGTTGCAGCAGTTTCTAGAGAAGGGGGTGATTCATCCAAGCACCTCACCTTGTGGTTCACCTATCATCATCGAACTCGTGAAGGATAGGAATTGGTGGAAGTGTATCAACTGTAGAGATTTGAACAAGATTACACTTAAGAATCAGTACCCTCTTCCTAGGATTGATGATTTTTTAGATCAATTGTAGCATGCCAAGTACTTCACAAAGTTGGATCTCAAGTTTGGATACCACCATATACATGTCAACGAAGAAGACACCTAGAATATTACCTTTAAGACAAGGAAAGGTTTGTATGAATGGTTGGTCATGCCTTTTGGTTTATGTAATGCACCAGCTACATTTATGAGACTAATGAATGATGTTTTGTGCCCATGTTTAGATTTGTTTGTTATAGTGTATTTGGATGATATAATAGTTTATAGCTCTACCTAGGAGGAGCACATTTCACATCTCAAGAAGGTGTTAGAGACTCTAAAAAAGCACCAACTATTAGATACGATCAAGAAATGTGGGTTTTCTAAGTAGTCATTGGTGTATTTGGGGTATGTGATCAGTGGAAGGGAACTCAAGATAGACCCTACAAAGATGGAGGCCATTATAATATGGAAAGTTCCTAATAATGTCACTGGTGTTAGGAGCTTTGTTGGGGAGAAACAATACCAATGGAATTTATCACTTCATTTTTAGTGGTGGCCACACCACTCCACACCATAATAACGAGAGGTAATAGTTTCAAGTGGTGAAAGAATGAGCAGAAAGATTTCGATGATCTAAATTGAAAAATTAGTTAAGCACCAGTTCTTGCATTGCCTAAATTGGAGAATCGTTTTGAAGTGGAGAAATATGCAAGTGGCTATGCCATGGGAGCAGTTTTGATCCAAGGAGGTAAGTTGGTATGCTATCATTCCGAAATGTTTCATGGGGGATTCCTAAACTACCCTACCTATGCTAAGGAACTATATTCCTTCATTCAAGTTGTTAAGAATTTAAAGCATTATCTGATGATCAAGGAAAACATTATCCACACATATCACCAACCACTACAGTATTTGCAATCCCAGAGTAATCTATAGCAAATCAAACATTACAAGTGGATGGGGTTTTTGCAACAGTTTCATCTAGTCATCAAGTATAATAATGAAAGCACTAATAAGTTGGTAGACATTCTTTGAAGGACAATGGAATTCAAGGTTACAACTTTGGGAACTATTATGCTCATGGAACCTTTTACCCATGATACAAACAAATAGGGATACATAGAATATGAGGACTTCAAGGAGGTGTTTCAACACTTATAGGGACAAATTCATGTGTATGAAGGTGATAGTAAGGTTTACTATCATCTCTATAATGGGTTACTATACAAGATATACAAGATATTCATTCCTAAAGGTGAAAGATTGTAGCTTATTAGAGAGGTGCACACCTACAAAGTTCTAGGGCATTTTGGTGTTGGGAAGATAGTTGCTAACTTGCAAACATATTTGTATTGGATATGAATGGAAAAATATGTGGCACAGTATATCATAGGATACATACTTGGATGTACCAAGCAATCTCAACAATAGAAAGAAAGGCATATACCATCCTTTACTTGTACCCAGACGACCTTGGGAAAGCATGTCCATGGATTTTATGGGTGGGTCACCAATCACTAGGAAGGGATGTGACTATTTATTTTTGGTAGTTGTCAGAGTCAGAAAGATGGGAATTCTTATGTCTTGTAAAAATACCATCAAATGATAAGAATAAGTGCACATGTTCTTTGAGTAGGTTTGGGTTCACTTTGAGATACCAAGGAGCATCATCTTAGACTAGGATATTGGATTTCTCGATTCCTTTTGGACCACATTTTGGGAGAAGATGGACACTAAATTGAAGATATCTAAAACATTCCATCCACATGTAGATGGGAATATAGTAGTTAAAAGGAATTTGGTGCAACTTTTCAGGGGTTGCAATCATAATCATCTAAAGACTTTGGATAAAACATTTATCTATATTTAACACTTTTATAATAGAATAGCCCACACTTCTATTGGTAGGTCCCCTTTTGAAACTTGTTTTAGATATTTTCCACCTTCACCTCTAGATATTGTATATAGACAACAAGGGAGAATGAAGGAATACACCACATGTGAAGCATTAAGAGATGAAACACATTGATAAGGTTAGGAAAATCAATTTGCAAGTACAAGAGAGATTAAAGAAGTCATAGGAAAAGTACAAGGCTGTACATGACCAAAACAAGGTTGAGAAATCATTCACAATGAGGGATACAGTTTGGTTATATCTAAATAAGGAAATATTACAGGGTCCTAGTAAGAATATTAAGTTCCTATGGTATGGCTCTTTTGAGGTATTCAATAAGATAGGGGATAACACCTACAGACTTAGTCTACCCCTGCACATTTGCATTTACTCGGTAGTGAATGTAGAAAAATTGAAACTCAATGAGCTTCCATGTATCAGAAGGAGGAACGAATACTACATACCATAGAGGACTTAGCACCTGATGGTCAAGAAGAGTTGGCAAAAGACACCATTTTTCAGAAGAAGTCTAGAACTACTAGACAGGGGTAGCATGATCTTTTGTAAATTGGGTTGAAAGGACAAGTTCTAGGTAAGGCTAAATGGTACTCTAGGAAGAAGGTAGAGGAAAAATTTCCTGACCTTATTTAGTAAGATATTTTGGGGACCAAAATCCTCCCAAAATGGGGAGGTATGATCCAAAATGGATCAATATACAATTTTTAATCTATTTTGGTGCTTCATGAGTGGATAAACTGGATGAATTGGCATGTAGGTACCATTTTAGGGGTAGGTATTACTTTGTAGATTTGGGGTCCAAAACCATCCAAGGCCAGTTTCAGGGATTAAACGATCTATTTTGGGGTCAAAACTTTGTGAGTGTAACTTTAAACCCGTCAATGTTGTTCTACACTCTGAGAACTTTCCAACAATTTAATAATCGCCCGAATCAAAGTTGGTATGAAGAGTGTATTCCTCCTCCAAATTTACCTATCCAATTGACCGCCATAGTACTGAGTGGATTCCATGTCATCTCTCATTCCCCACACATGTGAATCTAGTTACTTGTGGAATTTCAAGAACATTCTAGATGGTCACAAACCCTAACCCTAATTGGCAGTTGAGGCATGTGCAAAAACTAAAACTAACCCTAAACGACTATCAAGTTATGTTAAATAACAGATCATTGGGAGGAGAAGGGGTTCCATTCTGATAATGTTATTTTATTGTTCCATAGTGTAGCAGTAGTAAGAGAGTGTATACTAGAGAAAAATAGGGGAACTAGGAGATCCTTTAGTAGTCATGCGGGCCACATTGTCTTAGATAACTCCATAGTGAGTACCACTTTATCTATATTTGCATTACATATTGGAGAAGAAAATATCGAGGCATAGTCCTCACTTCTGGATAAGTTTTCCCCCATAGTTGGATTTATCAGGGTATAGCTTGTGTTATTCATGTGGATGTGTTTTTTTACTCTAGTTATTTCCTTTTAGTTCCAGTTTATTTATTATTATGTGCAATTAAGCTAACACAATGAATTAAGTTGTAAGATCCGTTGTGACGAACCATTCTAGTGGAATATACACAACATTTTATGGATCATATTGGTATTAGATAAGTTTCCTTTTGGGTTTTGTGGGAAATTGAAGGATCTACAAGTTGGTGGAATAAAGAAAAGGTATTAAAACCATATCCATGGCAGATGAGTCAGGTGAAGAATATAAGGTGAATATGAAAAAAGATTTACAAATATGGAAATACAAATATTCGGTATCTCACACGATATATCAATCCTAATTACAGCTTGGGAGAGAAAGTTTGGATATTTTGGTGACTTTGGAGGCTCTAGAAAAGAGATCAGATCAGAGCGGAAATCAAGAGACAAAGACTACCTAGAAAATGAACCAAGGAAAGATCCTAAGAAAGAGCATCCAAGTTCCAATGCCATTACCACTTCCCAGTTGTTATTTAATATGGAAGAAAAGGTATATATCAAGCCCTGCGAAGGTAAGATCGATGCTTTAAAGTTAAATAATTGGATGCAACAATTAGAGGTCTATTTTAGTATCCACAACATAGACGAGGAGCAAAATATTTCATTTTCTCGAATGAAATTAGAAGGCCATGAATTAAATTGGATGTAAAGTGAAACATAGACACTTAGGTTGGAGGGTGATCCACAAGTAACTAAGTGGGAGGATTTAAAAACTATCATAAATTCCCAATTCTACCCTATCATGTATGTATAGGACTAATGTATCTATTGGAATTACTTCATGTAAAGGAAAGGCAAGAGTGTGCAAGAGTACACCACTGAATTCAGGAAGATAGTTATTGTGTTGGGTATCTCACCTAGGAATCAAAATATACTTTTCAAGTATCGGGGGGTTCTACATAGTCATTTATGAAAGCAAGTGATGCTCTTCAAGCCCAATAAAATTGATGATGCATGTGTGAAAGCATAGTACCTAGAGAATATAATCCATAAGAAAGGACAACCAATTTGATCCAAACAAAAAGAGAACCAAAACACTTCCAAGGAGGGGAAGAAGAAGTGGAAAGGATAAGATAAGAAGACTACAACAATGACACATCAATTCAAGGATCCAAAAAACCATTGTAATCATTGTAGCATTGATGGTCGCACTAAATAAGAGTGTTGGAAATTACATGTAGAGATGAACCCTACGAACCACAAGAAGGATGCAAAAAAGAAAACCCTTGTAGCCATAGATTCAAGCCAACAAGTAGAGAGAAAATAAGATGTGGATGAGAGATTGGTTGCATTTCATTGCAGAAGAAGGTGAATCTGAGTAGCCTTCATCACAAGGAATAGAAGGAGATGAGAAAACTCTAATGTATCAAGATCTAGATCAAGAAGACCAAGGTATACACTCTATTTGATTTTGGTTCACAAGACAACCTCATAGAATCTGATCTAGTTAGAAATATTGGGTTGGAGGTTCATGGTCATCCTAACCATTCTCCATTTGTATGGTTAAACAAGGATGCAGAGATCAAGGTATTCAAATAGTGACATAAGATCAAATTTGTTGTAACTGTATATTTTGTTGATGAAGTGGAGTTAGATGTAGTACCCCTTGATGTGTGTGGTTAGGTGTTTTAAATCCCCTAGATGTATATGAGGAATGTATTCTTCATTAGGATATAAAACTAGTACCGCATTATCAAGGATGTGAATTCATTCATCATTAATTCACATAAAGGTAAATCAAGTAATTGCCAACAAGCCAAAAAGTTGATTAGTGCAAGTGAGAAATATGTTTTTATTTTCTTACGAGAGAATCAATTAGGAGATGAATTGGTAAGAGTAAAGGAATCCCTAGAGGGATGTATGAAAGAGAAAAAACATCAGTTGGAGGAGTTTCTACAGGAATATAGAGGAAACTACCTAAGAGGGAAGTAGAGCATGAGATACAATTGTTTCCTGACTCCCCATTACCAAATATTGGGATGTATATACAATATGTTATGGAAGTAGGTGAAGTGAAGATGCAATTGTAGTATTTGTTGGAGTAGGGGCTAACTTGACCAAGCACCTCACTTGTGGGTAACCTATCATCATCGTACCCAAGAAGGATGGGATTTAGTGGATGTGTATTGACTACATGGCTTTGAAAAATATTGCACTTGAGAATCGATTCCCACTTCCCTAGGATTGACAACTTGTTAGATCAGTTTTAGCATGCCAAGTACTTCATAAATTGGTTGGGTCTCAATTCAGCGTACCACTAGGTATGTGTCAAAGAAGAAGTCACCTAGAAGACCACCTTTAAGACAAGGCAATGTTTATATGAATGGTTGGTCATGCCTTTTGGTTTATGTAATGCACTAGATACATTTATGAGACTGGTGAATGATGTTTTTCTACCATATTTAGAATCAT
This sequence comes from Larix kaempferi, assembly GCA_027924585.1. NCBI lineage: Eukaryota > Viridiplantae > Streptophyta > Pinopsida > Pinales > Pinaceae > Larix > Larix kaempferi. The sequence continues at coordinate 4,823,150 of BSBM01001024.1, read as the reverse complement.
TTGTTATAGTTTATTCGGATGATAAACTAGTTTATAGCTCTACTTGGGAGGAGCACATTTCACATCTCAAGCAAGTGTTAGAGACTCTGAAAAAACACGGTTTGTTGGCTAATATCAACAAATGTGAGTTTTCTCAGCATTCATTGGTGTATTTGGGGTATATGATCAATGGGGGGGACTCAAGATAGACTCTGCAAAGATAGATACCATTATAATACAACCAGTTCCTGGTATGTCGATGAAGTTAGCATCTTTGTTGGGGTGACACGGTATATTTTTAAGTTTATCGCTTCCTTTTCAGTGGTGGTCACACCAATCCTCGCCATAACAACGAGCAGTAAGAGTTTCTAGTGGGTAAAGAATCAACATAAAACTTTCGACAAGATAAAATGAAAGAATATTCAAGCACTAGTTCTTGCATTACCTAACTTGCCGAAGCATTTTGAAGTGAAGACAGATTCCAATGAGTATGCCATGGAATCAATTTTGATGTAAGGAGGTAAGTGAGTATGATATCATTTTTAAATTTTTCATAGGGGGTTCGTAAACTAACCTACGTATGATAAGGAAATATATTCCCTCGTTAAATCTATTAACAAGTGGAAGAGCTATCTGATGGTAAACGAAACCATTATTCACACACATCACAAGCCATTGCAATATTTGCAAGCCTAGAGTAAGCTACAACAAACCATACATTACATTTGCAATAGTTTCATCTAGTCATCAAGTATAAGAAGGGAAGCACTAATAAGTTGGAAAACATGATTTCAAGGCCACCCACATCCAAGACTACAGCTTTAAGAACTCTTATGCACATGGATCCTTTACCCATGATGAATAGAAAGAGGGATACGTAAAAGATGAGGACTTCAAGGAGGTGTTTCAATAGCCATAGGGCCAATTCCATGTAGAAGAAAGTGATAGTAAGGTTGAATATCATCTCTAGAATAGGTTACTCTACAATATAGACAACATTTTTGTTCCTACAAGTGAAAGATTGCAACTTATTGCAAAGGCGCACACCTCCAAAGTTGCAGGGAATTTTGGTGTTGGGAAGACAAATTTTCACTTACAAAGGTATGTGGATTGGCCCAAAATGCAAGAATATGTAGCATGGTATGTTAGATAATGCATACTTTGTTGTACTATAAATCCCATTAATGTAAAGAAACCGATATACCCTTACATGTACCCACTCTACCTTGAGAAATCATTTCCATGGATTTTGTGGGTGGGTTACCAACCGCTAGTAAGGGACATGACTATTTATTTGTGGTAGTTAAAAGATTCAACAAGATGTTCATTCTTATTCCTTGTAAAAATACAATCAAATAAGTAACACACATGTTCTTTGAGTAGGTTCGGGTGCACTTTTGGATACCAAGGAGCATCATCTCAAACAGGTATACTGGATTTCTCAGTGTCTCTCTGACTATACTTTGGGATAAGATGGACACTAAATTGAAGATATATACATCATTCCATCTATAGACAAAAAGTAGTCAACAAGAAATTGGTGCAACTTTTGATGGGTTACACTCAAAATCATCCAAAGACTTGGGATGCAAGTATGATCTATGTCCAACATTCTTATAATAGAGTAGTCCACACTTCCATTGGTGGGTCCCATTTTGAATTTTTTTTGGATATTTTCCACCTACACCTCTAGATGTTGTATATGGAAAACAAGTGGGAATGATGGAATACATCACATGTGAAACATTAAGATCTATAAAATTCATTAAGAAGGTAAGGAAAAACTATTTACAAGTACAAGAGGCATTGAAGTCACAAGAAAAGTACAAGACCAAAAATGACCAACACACAGTTGAGAAATCATTCAAAGTGGGGGACAAAGGTTGGTTACATATGAATATGAAAAGACTATAGTGTCCTGGTATTAAGATCAAGGCCCAGTGGTATGATTACTTGAGGTATTGGAGAAGGTGGGAAATAACTCCTATAGACTTAGTCTACCCCCATACATGCACATTTACTTAGTAGTGAATGTGGAAAAATTGAAACTTTATGAGCATTCCATGTTAGATCAAGAGTAGGAGTAGTTCCTACATCCCATAGAGAACTTAGAACCTAATGCTCAAGCAGAGTTAGCAGAAGATGTTGTTTTTTAAAATAAATACAGAAATACTAGACAAGGGCAACTAACCTTTGGTAAATTGGGTTGAAAAAACAACTCCCAGGAAAGGCGAAAGCGAAATGGTACTCCAAGGAGAAGTTAGAGGAAAATTTTTCTCACCTAATTTAGTAATATATTTTGGGGACCAAAAGCCTCCCAAAATTGGGAGGTATGATCCAAAATGGATCAGTATATAATTTGTGTTCTATTTTGGTGCTTTCTGGGTGGAAACATTGGATGAATTGGATTGTAGTTACTAAAATAATCTTGATGGTTCATGGATCATGGATAGGGTCCAAAACCACCACACAATCCCTATAAATGAAATATGTATCCCACAAGTAAATATGGATTCCATTACAAGGTTTGATACTCTAGAGATTAGTATTAGGGCCCTAAACATGGTCCATGGACAAACATTATCATATTAGGGGAAACCACATACATTGTCTTAATATATTAATATAATATAATGATTAAAGGACTAAATTGTGGCAATATAGGATGCTTATACAATCAAAAAATTAATTCTTAATATCTTAATATATTTATGCACATTGTAAAGGAAGAAGTGAAGATTCCTACAAATAGTTCATTTATAATTATGAGTGGCTTGGACACTAATAACATCGTCATCAATTGAAATAATAGCATAAAATCCATAGGTGGGACATATGACCATGATCCCTAAAAGTACATTTTAGGCCCTATTGGTTGTCCTTGGACGATGATTTGGTTCCTGATACCAATGCCTAGTATGACAAACCTCTTAATGGAATCCATATTATACTATGGGGTAAAGGTTCCATTTATAGGGTTTATGAAGTTGTTTCAAACCTTATGCATGGTCCATGAATCATAAAAGAATATTTTAGCACCTAATAAATTACTTTCTATACTTAGACCATGGCTTGTGTATCAAGAACCTTATAGTGTGGAAAACCTCCTAAGATTTCCCATATGACCATGGTCATGGCCTTGATACCCATCCCTAGTGAAAAAAATATCCCAACTCCATGTGTATCCCACTTGGTGGCTAAATATCTCCTTTAATGACATTCATAGTGGTTCAAGGCCTCCTTTTTTCCAATGAACCCTATAAACTTCTTTTAGGTCATATGGCCCTTTTATTCTCACTTAACCATAATCATAATTCCTAGATCAATCCCTAGTATGGAAAGCGTCCTATAGGAACTCATATCCCACTCAAATATCACAAATCCCTTTAAGAGTGCCTATGTGGTGCTTTGAGGCCATGTTCATGGACTAGATCCTTAAAATATTCATATAGGTATTGAGGCCTTCTATTTCCTCCCCTTACGATGGTCATTACCTTAATACCCATCCTTGGTGCATAAAACATTCCAATGACACCCATATCCTAATCAAAGACCAATCGTCCCCTATAAAGATATTTTGTAGTGTTTTAAGGACTTGTTCATGGCTCATGATCCTTAAAAAGGTTCATTTAGGTCCTAAGACCATTTATTTTCTCCCATGACCATAGTTAAGGTCTCAAGACCCATCCACTGTGCCTAAATATTTCTAGTAGTTCCCATATCTCATTCAAATGTCATATATACCATATAGAGGTATTATGTGGTGGTTCAAGGTGTCATTAATGGATTATGAGCCCATCCCTATAAATCCTGATCACATCCATATCCCACTTGTATGTCAAATATCCACTTTAAATAGTCTATTTTTTGGTTTAAGATATTAATCATGACCCATTAAATTAAAAAATACGAGTTAGGGATGAATTACTTCAATTTCTCCCCCAACAATGGTCCAAGAGCCATCCACAAAACCTCATATCAATGCTCATATCCCACTCTATTGATAGCGATCTCCTATCTAAGGCATGTTTTTTGGTTTACAACCTTGTTCATGGCCCTTGGTCCCTAAAATATTAATTAAGGACCTATGGGCCTTATTTTCCTCCCACACCCTTTTTCAAAGCCTTGAGACCCATCCCTACTATTCAAGTCATTATTGGAGCAATCGTATTTCCCTTGGAGGCCAAACGTCCCTTTTAGAGGGCCCGTGTGGTAATTTGAATCCTTGTTCATGGTCTATTAACAACCAAAATTTCCTCACCCACTTTGTCATCATTGTCATCACCATTATGCATCATAATCAACAGTATTAACACCATTTTCCATTCCATCTCATGCATATGACCTAAGAAAATGACGAAATGGTAAAAAAACTAAAATTCAAACTAAAAAATTGGCCATAACTAAAGGGTCACACGTTTTCCTTCGAAAAGTGCAACTGCAGTAGTGCCTTTTGCCCAAAAACCCACAACCTAGTCCCAAAAACATGATTTCAATTATCATTTATCATTTCATGCTTCCCCAAGAGAAGTAGTGGCTAAAAGTGGACACATAAATTGACATGGTTAAGAATAACAATGGATCTAAGGTCCGAAACCCTAACTTCTCTACTAAAAAATCAATGGAATGGAGAGCATACACATTGTATCTAGATCTAATTTTTAACCAATCTTCTTTCTATAAAAGAATCCCTCATGGTCATTTCATATCCCTTCTTCTATTTTCAAAAGTGTTGTCATGCTACTGAATTCTTGCTAGAAAGAGAAAGAAAGCATACTCTCCTTTCATCTTTCACCACATAGCATATTCTCACTTGACACTTGGCTAGAGAATGGGACTATAAGTATGTGAAAAAACATACCCTTAGATCAGCTGCAAAGGACCACTACTTTCAATAGACGGTACTAAGTGTTGTTGTAAATGTAACTTCAGAAGATATTCTTTTGTATATTATTATTATATTGTTATTGTACTTTTATTATAACTCCGTCGGAGATGTTTTTCCTTCATTCAGGGATGTCATCATTGTATTTGGTCATGCAAGAATATTGAGGTAAAACCTCCATTGTAAGTTGAGGCAATAGATTCCCTAAGTTCAAATGTAAAATGTATTTTTGAGTCTCCCTAGGAGAGGTCGACCCAGTTTGGGAAGCAAGTTAGCCCCATTGGGGAATTAGGTCATCACACTTAAAGTATAAATAGAGAGGCACCTCTCTCATTTGGAAATCGCACTCACTCAAGCAAGTTCGCACCAAGTGAGAGAGAAGACAAGTTCATAGAAAGAGGGAAGTTGCAGAAGACACCTTATATTTGGGTTTTCTATCTTGTTTGATATTTTACTTAGTGACAAATCTATTTATGAGGAATTTGCAGGGTTTTATCCTTTACAGTTTCCCCGAGGAAATTTTTTGTGTCTTTTGTGAATTGTTGTGCTTGTGTATCTTTCAGATTAAAGATCTAACATATTTGAGTTAAAGTGAAAACACTAACATGGTTTTAGAGCCACTCTGAAAGAAGGCACTGTGCAGTAACAAAAAACTAGGGATTCCAATTCCAAGGTCTTCTCTCCACAGATCATCAGAAAAAGTGGGCTAGGATAACTCACCTCAAGGAGACACATATTTTGGTGGAAGCAGAATTCAGTTTAGAGAATTTTCATTTTTGACCCAGTCACTGGTGCCGAGAGAAAACTATGGCATCAAAATTTTGGAGCTTCCATCCACCAATCCGAGAAAAGGAGTATACTAGAAAACTCACCTTGAGGAGGAGCATCTTTCTGTCCAAGCAGAAGTTTAAAATTCCAAGTTTGGAAAATTAGGGTTTCACTAACAAATCCTAGGCTAGCCAACTCTAGAACCAAGTTGGGAATCTCAAATTGGTAAGATATAATTCTTTTCTATTTCCATTTGAGGATCTCATATCAAAATGACAAATCACACCAAGCTTGAGGATAAGCTTGAAGGAGCTGATAACTTTCGGGCATGGTGTTAACACCCAAAAAGTGCTCACTAGCTCATTCCCTTATTCACATGACCCATTTGTCCACTTTTTCCACCATTTGAGCCTCTAAAACCATCAAAAGGTCACCAAAAATACCATAATACACCTTTTTCCCCTCAAAATATGTATTTTTCCTCGAAAAACCCTCAAAAAGGGTCCAAAATTCCCAAAAGATATTAAAAGGAAATAAAGATATTAAAAATATTCAAAAGAGGAAAAAGAGAGAAAAAGAGACCTAAACCATGTTGGTTAATACCATTGGTTTCCTTAAAACCATAATGGTATTCCCCATCACCAAAAACTATAAAAAGGTGATAGGAGCTCCTCACTTTTCATCCACATTTCATCCTATCCTTATGCTGCCAAATTCCCTTTGAGAGCCATTGCCTCTCATTTCAAGTTTGAAGATCCCCATTGAAGCTTTGGAGAAGAAGAGACCATTGGATATTGGAGCTTCTCAACCTTGGAGCTACTCAACACCCACTATCCTCACCATTTGAGGTAATACAAAATCAAATATTTTTCAAGTTATTGTCTTTCCATAGATCTTATTGCTTATGTTCTTAAATTCAGTTTTTTATTTCTTTTACACATATTAATGTTAGATCAAGTTACATTAGTTTTTACATATCTTTATTGAAACTGTTGCTTGGTTTTTCAACCAAGCATGTGCAAGGATGCACCTGCTAACTAGTAGCAGTAGTCTCAGTAAAGATATGTAAAAACTAATGTAACTTGATCTAACATTAATATGTGTAAAAGAAATAAAAAACTGAATTTAAGAACATAAGCAATAAGATCTATGGAAAGACAATAACTTGAAAAATATTTGATTTTGTATTACCTCAAATGGTGAGGATAGTGGGTGTTGAGCAGCTCCAAGGTTGAGAAGCTCCAATATCCAATGGTCTCTTCTTCTCCAAAGCTTCAATGGGGATCTTCAAACTCAAAATGGGAGGCAATGGCTCTCAAAGGGAATTTGGCAGCATAAGGATAGGATGAAATGTGGATGAAAAGTGAGGAGCCCCTATCACATTTTTATAGTTTTTGGTGATGGGAAATACCATTATGGTTTTAAGGAAACCAATGGTATTAACCAACATGGTTTAGGTCTCTTTTTCCCTCTTTTTCCCTTTTTTAATATTTTTAATATTTTTATTCCCTTTTAATATCTTTTGGGAATTTTGGACCCCTTTTGAGGGTTTTTTGTGTTTTTTGAGGAAAAATACATATTTTGAGGGGAAAAAGATGTATTATGGTCTTTTTGGTGACCTTTTGATGGTTTTAGAGGCTCAAATGGTAGAAAAAGTGGACAAATGGGTCATGTGAATAAGGGAATGAGCTAGTGAGCACTTTTTGGGTGTTAACACATGGAAGTATAGAATCTCCCTTGTCTTAGAAGAGAATTACTTGGAAAAGTATGCCAATGAGGAGGTTCCAAAACTATAGGGAGATTAGGCAAAGGAAATTCACAAGAAGAACATGGTCAAGGCCAAAAGGATTATTGCAAACTCCATCAAAGATCATCTCATCCCTCATGCGTCATCCTTGAATACTCCCAAGGAGATGTTTGATGCTTTGACCTCTCTAGTATTAGGTGCTTCATATGTGATGAGAAAGGACACTACTCAAGAGACTATCCCAGAAACCAAGGATCCTCCAGGAGAACCAACAAGAAGAGCCATCATGATCACACAGCTAAAGATGATGGACTAGTAAGGAAGAAAACAAGAGAAGAAAGGGATGATTCTTCAAGTGATGAAGAGTATGGTTTGATCTCAGCTCTTACAGGTACCATCACCCATGGAAGCAATGATTGGATTGTGGATAGTGGAGCATACAAGCACATGACAGGATACAAAGATTCCCTTGTCAACTTGTCAAAACATGAGTCACCTCACAAGGTGAAACTTGGAGATGACTATCAGTATCCTATCAAAGGAAGTGGAGAAGCCTCTTACAAACTAGACTCGGGAAAATCAATACAGATGAAGGATGTTCTCTATGTACCAGGTTTGAAGAACAATATTCTCTCCATCTCAGCTTTAGATGCTAAAGGACTTCGTGTTGCATTTTTTGATGGCCAATTTGTAATGTGGCCAAGAGGAAAGACAATAAATGATGCAACAGTAATTGGAGAGAAAGAGGGAGGCCTATACAAGTTAAAAGGAAAACCAGAACAAGCATTGGTTCATGAATCCATGGAACAAAGAGAATTATGGCACATAAGGCTTGCAAATGTACACTATAGAGCACTACCAATTGCAAGCAAAGTAGTATCAGTTCTACCAGAAATTCAAACAAAATATGAAGGCATCTACAAGGGATGTGCACAAGGGAAGAATGTGAAGAAGTTATTTCCTAGCAGTGAAAGCAAGGAAAAAGGAATCTTGGAGATAATTTATTCAGATGTGTGTGGACCTATGTCTTCTAGCTCTTTAAGTGGGTATGTATACTATGTGTCTTTCATAGATGACTTTTCTCGTAAGACATGGATTTATTTCTTGAAAGGAAAAGATGAGGTGTTTAGAAAATTAAAGGAATTCAAAGCCTTGGTAGAAAATCATACTGAAAAGCAGATGAAGACTTTACGATCAGACAATGGCAGAGAATTCACCTCAGAAGACGCCAAGGGCCTTTGCAGAGAATCACGGATTAAGAGGGAGTTGAGCACTCCTTACAATCCTCAACAAAATGGTGTTGCAGAATGCAAGAACATAACAATAATGGAGGCAGCAAAGGAAATGCTTCATGATCAAGATCTTCCGATGCACTTATGGGCAGAAGCAACAAGAACAACTATGTATGTACAAAATTGTACACCTCACCATGTATTGAACAACGAGACTCCAGAAGAAGCTTTCTCTAGAGAGAAACTAGAAGTCATCCATCTCAGAATATTTGGCTTCCCTATGTACATACACATCCCGAAAGAAAGAAAGAAAAAAGAACAAAATTAGATCCTTTGGGAAAGAAGGGAATATTCGTGGGATATAATGACACATCAAAAGCTTACCGAATATACTTCCCAGTATTCAAGAAGATCGAAATCAGCAGAGACGTAATTTTTTATGAAGAATCAGCATACAACAAATCAAGAGACCTATTGAATAAATTGAAGAACCCAAATTTCCCAGAACCAGAGACACAGTTATGGAAGAAGCAATCGAAGAAGATCACCAAGACCATGACATGACAGAACCACAAGAACCTGTAGATCCACCTCGTGAGAATAACTCCCACAAGAGAATACCAGCATGGGCACGTGAAGCAATACAAGATGCAGAGAAGTATGGTGCTCCAAATGGGACACACAGAGAAAGCAAGAGACCCCGACCATACTCCAACTATGTGGCCCTACTATGTGACATCATTGATAAAGAACCTTCCAACTATGAGGAAGAAGCAGAAAAGAAGGAATGGAAGGATGCCATGATTGAAGAGTACCAGTCGATCATGAAGAATGATGTCTGGGATATAGTTTTGAGACTAGAAGGGAAGTCTGTTGTGACTTCAAAATGGATCTACAAGATCAAGCATGCTACAGATGGTAGCATCGAAAAACACAAGGCGATATTTGTGGCACGTGGCTTCTCCCAGAGAGAAGGCATAAACTATGAGGAGACATTTGCACCTGTAGTAAGATACACTTCCATCAGATCTATACTTGCTTTAGCTATAGTAATGAAATGTAAGGTACACCAGATGGACATCAAGACAACATTCTTGAATGGTGTATTCGAAGAGGAAGTGTATGTGGAGAAGCCATTGGTATCTGAGACAAATAACAGACAGACTCATGTGTGCAAGTTAAATAAATCCTTGTATGGTTTGAAGCAAGAACCCAGGACGAGGTACAGCAGGATGGACAATTTTCTGATGAGCTTAGGATTTACCAAGAGTAAATCAAATTCCAACCTTTACTTCCAGGTTGAGGGCAGAATACCAGTGATATTACTAATATATGTAGATGACATGTGTGTAACAGGGGAGGATGAGCTCATTGCAGAAACAAAGAGAAGGCTTTCCGCAGAGTTCGATATGAAGGACCTGGGATTGATGCACTATTCATTACGTATGGAGGTGTGGCATATTTTAGATGGGATTTTCCTTGGTCAAGGAAAGTATGCGTGGAGATTCTGAAGAGGTTCGGAATGATGGACTATAGGAAGATGATTGGTTTGTTGATGTACTTGAAGAACACAAGACTAGACATATGATTTGATGTGAACACCCTAATCCAGTTCTTGACGGATCTGAGACATCTTCACTTGATTGCTGCAAAGCATATATTGAGATACCTTAAATGTACAATTGAGTATGGATTCAAATATGAGACGAATTAGAAGATTAACCTGCATGGTTATGTTGATTCACATTGGGAAGGCAGTGCCACAGATAGGAAGAGCACTTCAAGTGATTCTTCAGTTTGGGATCCGGTATGATCTCCTAGTTTAGCAGGAAGCAGTCAAGTGTGTCACTGAGTACAGCCGAAGCAGAGTATATTGCAGCCTGTTCGGCTATTTGTGAGGCGGTATGGATTTGGAAGCTACTATCATATTTATTTGATCTCGAGTTAGAGGAAACTTGTATCTTTTGTGAAAACCAGAGTTGTGTGAATTTGTCTGAGAACCCAGTGTTCCATGACAAGTCGACACACATTGAGATCAAGTACAACTATATCCGGGATATGGTGTAGAGAGGAGCAGTGAAGATCCAGTATGTGGTGACAGACAAGCAGATAATCGATGTGTTTACTAAACCATTAGCGAGAGTGAAGTTCGAGTACTTCAGAGAGAAGCTTGGTTTTATCCAGATCAATGTTCCTCGAAAGAGGGAGTGATGGGACCGGAAGATGCAGGTGCACCAGGGATTTATCTTACATGGTGGAAGACGCAGGTAGTCTGCAAGGACGTAATACATCTGGGATGTTCCTAAGATGTATCCACATGGTTGAAGATGCTGGTGGTCCATGGGTCATAAAGCATCTGGGATGTGCTTGGGATTTATCTTACATGGTGGAAGACACAGGTGGTCCAAAAGGATGTAATGCATCTGGGATGATCTTAGGTTGTATCCACATGTTTGAAGATGCAGGTTGACTAAGAGAGTCGTAATACATCTGGGCTGTATTCACAGGGTGGAAGACGCAGATGTTCCTGGGTTGTATCCACTAGGTGGAAGACACAGATGTTCATGGGTTGTATCCACTGAGTGGAAGACGCGGGTTGTTTGGTGGCCATAGTATATGCACCTGGGTTGTTCTCCGCATGATATGATGAGATGATAGTAGGAGACGCAGGTGATTTCTATGGAAATGTAATATGTGGTCTTGGGTTGTACCTACTTGATGGCTTGCTTGCATAGATGATGAAGTCCTAGATGAGAACTAGGCCTACATACAACATGAAAAAGGGTTGGCTCTATAGAACTTCTCATGACAGATAGATTCGATAAATGTCACTAGTCAATGATCAACAAGAGGAGAATTATTGCAATAGTGATGATGATGATCCAATGATGATGATCCAACGATGATGATGACATTGTCCATATTGTGTCCAGTTGTGATGACTCTGTCGAAAGAATACCTTCTTAGTTAAGAGGGAGTGTTGTTGTAAATGTAACTTTGAAAGATATTGTTTTGTATATTATTATTATATTTTCATTGTACTTTTATTATACCTCCGTCGGAGATGTTTTTCCTCCATTCGGGGATGTCATTATTGTATTTGGTCATGCAAGAATATTGAGGTAAAAACTCCATTGTAAGTCAGGGCAATAGATCCCCTAATGTAAAATGTAAAATGTATTTTTGAGTCTCCCAAGGAGTGGTCGGCCCAGTTAGGTAAGCAAGTTGGCCCCATTGGGGAATTAGGTCGGTCACACTTAAAGTATAAATAGAGAGGCACCTCTCTCATTTGGAAATCACACTCACTCAAGCAAGTTCGCACCAAGTGAGAGAGAAGACAAGTTCACTGGAGAAGAAAGAGGGAAGATGCAGAAGACATCTTATATTTGGGTTTTCTATCTTGTTTGATATTGTACTTAGTGACGAATCTATTTCTGAGGAAGTTGTGGGGTTTTCTCCTTTATGATTTCCCCGAGGAAATTTCTTGTGTCTTTTTTGCATTGTTGTGCTTGTCTATCTTTCAAATTAAAGATCTAACATATTTGAATTAAAGTAAAAACACTAAAACTAAGGTGTGCAGTATCAATTTATTCTTTATATAATAACAAAAACCACATTCTTTTACATCATGCACATTTATTTTGATGGTTGTTTTCTTATCTATATTTCCAATGTGTGTTTGAGGATGGTTATTGCTAGCTTATATTAGATCTATTTCATTCCTCATTCTAATATGCTACCAAAGATTGCACAACCGACCCTTGGTAAGTTCTTTTTACACTTTTATTCGAGAAATCATATACTACATGGAACATGAGCCCTAAAAGCTTCATTTAAATCTTAATTCCCATGTTTCCCTCCCCCTTACAATGGATAAGTCCCTAAAACCCATCCCTCATGTGAAAACCTCCCAAAAGCATCCATATTAACATTAAATATACCCATCAAAGGTACTATGTTGTGGTTTGAGGATTTGGTTATGTCCTTGACATTCATTTTCTATTCTTTTGAAAATAATAAATTGTTTATGAAAAACACAAAAATATATCACATAAATAACACATATCTCTTTAAGACCTTTCAAATGAGTAAAGAACTCCAAAGTCAAATGGTTGGGTAAATCATTATCGTAAAATTATTAAAATAATTTGTGTTTTTTGGAACATGCACACATTATTATCATTGTGCACTTTTCTAAAGCACCTGCACATTTTATAATGCATGCACATTATTTGAAATTCGTTTTTTTTTTTTTAAGTGTTTCTTCTTAGCAACATGTTTATTGACTTGCTTGCTTTGGATTTAAGTTTAATATGACAAACCTGATGACTTAGACTACAAAAAAAAACAATACATCTTTTTTTTAATGCTTCTTAATATTTGCATTTTTCACATTATTTTTTCAATAGGCTACACAAATCCATTTTTCACATTATTTTTAATTAATTTTTTCATTTTTTGTCTTGACATATATCACAATTTTAAAATATATGCATCTTTTTTTCATTCTATAACTTTGTATCTCGTAACACATTGTGTGTGTTGCACTAGCATATAGACAAAGATCTACAATCTAAACAAAATTAAAAAATTATTAGGTTAAGACCCTCAAACCCTGCACTAATGCTTGACCTTGTAATTTGAGGGTTATGATACCTTTCTATTGTTGCTACAATATCCCGCCAAAATTTTGTAAGTATTGGGGCCCCTCCTTTTTTTCGAAGAAGCCCTTTGGTCTTTTGAAACTTGTTTTGTTTAACTTTGCAAGTCTTTTGCTTCTTCAGCATTTTTTTGTTTTTTCTACTAAGGTAAAATTCATTTTTAGTTATCCTAGGTCGCAAATTTTTACTGATAAAATCGCTGACCCTTGCACAAATATTAATGGTAAAATTTGCGACCGTTGCGCAAATTTTAAACTTATCTTGGCCGACCGTTGTGCATCATTTGGTCTTAAATTTGCTGACCAAAGGCGCTCATTTTTTGATCTTTTTCTCCCAAGCTGATCGCAAATTTTAAACGCTAAATTGGCCACTCGTTGCGCAGTTCTTAATGATAACTCAGCCGATGGTTGCGCCAAATTGAAATTTTGACTTTGTGCAGATCGGTCACAGATCTTAAAGCTAAATACCCCGCCCGTTGCGCAGTTCTTGGCCTTAACGTCGCGGCCTTCTTTTCGCACCACTCCTTGACCTTAGTCTCGTTTTCTCCGTCACGTTTCTTGGTCACAAATTCTAAGACTATCTTTGCTGACCGTTGCGCTGAGTTTCAGCTTAAAGTCGCCGACCCTCATTTCAACCCCGTCGTGGCGTTTGATCACAGGATTTACCTTTATAATCACCGCCCATATCGTAGGAAATATCATTTGAATCGCCGCCCACGACGCAACCCCAATTTTTGGTAAATGGGAAAGGGCAAGTTGGCAGAGGTTTTAATTGCAGCCTGTGCAGATTAATTTCTCTTTCACATTGAGCCCTGTGCACTTTTAAGTTCCCAAATGCCCACCCAGTGGGAATTAATTTCCCCTATTATATATATATTCTCCCAAAGGGGTTTTCATTCCATCCTTGCCAAGATCGAGGAGCATCGTTGTTCGCCATTGGAAGCTCAGACTATCACTAGCTTGGGTACGCACGTCGACCACAGGGATCCATTCTAAGACTGACAGGTAGGTCTTCGTTCCCTTCCCTTTGATTTTGTCCGGTGGGAAACCCCATTAAAAACTCACTGTTAGATTTAAAGTTGTTTTTTTGGATGTTTCTAAGAGCCGAACTTGCATAACGCTTAAGTAGTTCCCGTTTTCATGCAATTTGTGGGAATCATGTGCCCAATAAGAACCTCTTAGCCCATTAGTTAGCCAGGAAGCTCTCATGCGAGTTCGAAAGAAAACCTTTTGTCCATCCCCGACAACCAGTTTCGCGGCCACAATGCATTGCACTTTACGAGCACGCTGTCTGGCCAGTCAGTCATTCTCTATGTTATGGAAGGGCCTCTCCCCCGCATTCGTCCAATGGCTAAAAAAGATAATTCGTGTAAATCCAAATTTTGTTTTGAGAAAACACCTTATTCCTCGATAGCACTCTCTGCATGCTCATGTCTTCTAAGGCCAACCCGAGTAGGATGGTTTCGGCTCATAATGATAAGATATTGTCAAATTCTAGCTAGCAGAGCTCAATTTCTCATTTAAATGTTTGTCTCCATTATTTATGTCTTTGAAAAGCTAGTTTTAAATGGAAAGCTAACACTTGTGCATGCCCAAGTTTTGCTAAAATCCATAGATTTAAATGATGTGTCGACTTGCTAAACAATGGTTTCTCATAAACTTCTCAAATCGTCATTTGTGTCCTCCTCTCCATGACAGGTTTGACATGCACCGGAGATCTTCCAGACAGAATGCTAAGCTTGCCAAGTCAGATTTGGATGTGGAAATCTTGTTGGATACCTCGCTCGAAACCATGTTTGGCGATACACAAGCTATCACTAGATAATCCCCAGGAGCCACTACCCCAAAATTTCAATGGGGTGAGTTATACAGGCTTACCAAGGATCATAAGTACCCTAAGGCATCCCTAGAAGAAACCATGGTCTACTTGAACATCAAGAATTCTGGCCTTCACAAGGCAGCAACTCGCCCCGAGCTCTTCCCATGCTCAAAAGTTATTGGCTGGATAATCCCTCATGTGAAAACTGATATGAGATTCATTAATGATAACACCGAGAATAATCTTGTGTCCTTCGCACCATAATACATCATGTCTACTTACAGGTTACCTCAGGCAAGGGCTTGGATGAACAATGAGTGTCTAGAAAAGCAAACAATAGACCCTCTGGAGTCTGCAAAGTAGATGCTAATAATTGAAAGGAAAATCAGGCGAAGAGCCAACAGAGAGTATGAAAGTGTGCTTCTGAGGACTCCTTACAGACTCATTGCGTTAATGTTGAGTCGAGTTTTCGGCATGCCAAATAGGAACATCTTCAAGCTTGGATGGATGCCAGTGATGGTCCATGTAGCTACGTCCAGTACAGTCTTCAATTGGGCCGACATAATCTCAGACAACATGGTCTCACAGTTAACTGCTTCCCAAGGAGGACTGACCCAGCAGAAAGCCAATTTCTTCATGTCTTCATATTTGATAGATTGCTTATTAAGGAAGCACTCTTTTCCTGATTTAGGCTACGTTTGGAGCAAAAAGGAATCTCCTCTCTTTGTAGCTTATCAAATCACATGGGCAAGCAATTATGCAAATCACTACAAACATATTTGTGAAAAGTTCATCATGCCTTTGTATCAGCTCATTTTTAAAGAAGAGACAAATTGTTTGTTTGAAAATTCCATTCCCATCATAGAAGAGTTTTGGGACTATTACTTCTCTACCGAGGGCACCTATATCCGAATGAGTGGAGGATCTCAACCTCCCTTTTTGTTTCCTTAGTATGTCACAGATTTTGTAGTACACAAAGAAGCAATAAGGCAACTCTTCGTAAGTGGGGTCAGCAAGATTCTCTGTGAGAGGAAGAAAGGTATGTACCCACTAATGCCCTTCACCATCGGTGCATATAGTCTCCAGAAAGCAAAATATGGTGAAAAATTTGTTAAAGACTTATAAGTTTTTCATTTCGGCACAAAGTTCTTTAGAAGGCATGATCCTAATGGAAGAGTTGCTGAGCACTGTACTAATGTCAGAACTTCTTTTGAGTACGCATATTTTTGGGACAAGGATGAAGAATTTTTCTAGAGTGCCAGGAACTTAACTAAATTGGGAAAATGTTACCACCCTAAAAGCGGAGCAAGTTCCAGCCCTAGACCTATTGGGTTGATCCAGAAGGAGCAAGAGGCAGCAACATGACAATCAGAGGAGTCAAAGAGGAAGGAAAAGGAGGAAGAAGAAAGACTCCAAAAGGAGCAAGAAGTCAAGTAGCAACAAGATGCAGAAGCTGCTAGAGATTAGTAGGAGCAAGAAGCAGAAGCTCGGAAAGTTGAAGAGGAGAGGATCCGATAAGAAGAAGTTGCTAAATTATGGAAAGAAGAGGACGAAAGAATAAAAAAAGAAGAGGCTGAAAATTTGCAGGTGATAAGAGAGAGAGCAGAGCAAGAGGCAGCAGAGCTAGCAGACCTAGTAGAGCAAGCAGAGAGGCGGGAAAAAGAAGAAGCTGAAGAATCTAAGAGAACTCTGGAACAGGGCATGTCCAGCCCACAAGCCATGGACTTGGACCTAGCAACAATAAACCAATTAGGGATAGCTAATGAAGGGGTTGTCGCAACTGAATAGTTAGCACTTACCCCATACACTCCTTCAAAGTAGTGCCAATTTGACAACCTGGATTTTGTTTATTTTGATAAAAGGAAGAAGGTTATTGTAGATAGATCAAAGAAGAAAATGAAAATTGGAGAGGATCGATACAAAATTAGAGTATCGAAAACCCCACTTGTTCAAGGGACTGACATCGACCGTGTGTTCACGGAAGCATGCACTGTGGTGTCAGCTCAAGCAAGTAAATATAATGTTGACCATTTGGTGGAAGAAGCTGAGAAGTACAAGGAACTATGTTTCAAGGTAAAATGTAACATGCAGAAAGAGGTGTTAAAAGGAAATGAGTTAAGATTGAAGTACAATGAGCTTCAAGAGGAAAAGAAAGAAACAACCTTGCAAATCCTGTAGCTCGAGAATGAAAAGAGCTCACTAGAGATGTAGTTGGCAATCTCAGAAATTGAGAAAAAATACTTGGAAGCTCGCATAGGAGAATTGGAGAAGCTTGAATCCAACGTGCAGCTAAAGAAATCCTTTCAGCCTCAACTTGACAGGCTGGCGAGGGAAAAAGAGTAGCTATTAAAGTAGCTCAAGGTTGCAAATGAGAAGCCGGACCTAACTACATTTCATGAACAAGCATGCGAGATGTAGAAGAGAGTTCATTAATCACTTACTCTAATTTCAGGAGAAATTTGTAGGGTGAAGGAAATGATAAAAAGGATGAAAGCCATTGAAGTCGAGGCGTTGAAGCTAAAGAAGAGGTATGCGTGTTAATTTTTGAGTATTAATTCAACATACTCTAGGATATTTACTGAGAGAATAACATGTACAACATATCAAGTATAACAATGCATATCAATCACACCAAGCAATCACATGAGACAATAGACACACAGAGTTTCACTAGGGAAAACCATAAAGGTGAAAAAACCCACAACTTCCTCATATATAGAAAGAGCAATGATACAACCAAAGTAAAGAGATAGTCTTCTACTAGCAGCTACTCCTCCTCCTCAATTAGTGTGGCACTTTCCGAGTGATGTAGGAGTGAATAATGAGATGGTCAAAATAGAGATCTCTTGATCTCTATTTATACATGACCTGTCCTGCCCAATAACCTAGCAGATCCGACTTATCTAACTCAGTCTAATAACCCATGGTTAAACTAATCAGGGACAACCCCACACTTGGTGGTCTAATAACCCATCACTACAAGTTACGACGCTTGCGACACTGGTCAATACAAATGACAAAACTTCCTTATAGAGGAATAATAACATCTCTATAGGAGTACAATATACATGGGTGAAATACATTCCGAAGTTACATATACATCAACACTCCCTCTTAACTAGGAAGTTATTTCTCGACACAGATCTACTAGCACAAGTCTTCTTCTCTGGATCATCATCAACGAATCATCATCCTCGAATCATCGTCATCATCACTGCTATTGCTATCTCAATCAATCTCCAATCTACTTGTCATAGGAAGTTCTATAGAGCCAGTCATTTTTCATACTGGATGTAGGCCCACCACTTGTAGGTATTCATCATCACTGGCCATACTGTGGAATCCTCAAAACTAATTATGTGCATCAACAAAACCTCGAAAGAGCATCCCAGGACTGATTACGAGCTTACTGCTCAACCTATCGGATCTCCTAGGATCTTTTACATGTTGACCTTCACAAAACCTACTCAGAGCATCCCAGGATGTTACGAGCACATCGCTCTACCTGTCTGGATCTCGATAGAGAATCCTAGGCTGTTATGAGCACACCGCTCTACCTGTCTAGATTTTAAAGGATCTTTTCTATGTGAACTTTCACAAAACCTACTCAGAGCATCCCAGGATGTTACAAGCACACCGCTCTACCTGTATGGATCTTGATAGAGCATCCCAGGATGTTACGAGCACACCGCTCTACCTGTCTGTATTTTAAAGGATCTTTTCTATGTGAAACCGTAGAAAAACCTACTGAGAGCATCCCAGGATGTTACGAGCACACTGCTCTACCTATCTGGAATTCGATGGAGCATCCTAGGATATTACGAGCACACCGCTCTATCGATCTGGATTTTAAAGGACCTTTTCTATGCTACCTATAGCAAAACCTACTCAGAGCATCCCATGATGTTACGAGCACACCGCTCTACTTGTCTGGATCTCGATAGAGCATCCCAGGATATTACGAGCACACCGCTCTACCTGTCCAGATTTTAAAGGACCTTTTCTATGCTACCTGCACAACCTGTCCACGGCCACAGAGTATCAACCCGATACTCACCATACATCATCACATGATCAACCTGATTATCATCATAGCATTAACTTGATGCATATCATCTGGAGAAACATCCTGAAGCTCATCATCTGTGATCATCCTGATCAAACAATATATCCATCTAATGCATACAAAGTATCTATCTGATACATATCATCATACATGATCTACCTGATCATACAATGCATCCACCTGATATACATATGTACATGCTCTACCTGATCATACAATGCATCCACCTGATACATACATAAGTACATGATCTACCTGATCATACAATGCATCCACCTGATACATATACAAAAATACATGATCCACCTGATCATACAATGTATCCACCTGGTATATAAATACATGATCTACCTGATCATATCAAGAATCCAACATGATGCATATACAAATATATCAAGCATCCAACATGATGTATATACAAATATATCAAGCATCCAACATGATGCATATACAAATACATGATCAAACCTATCAAAGCATCCAACTGATGCATATACAGAGCAGTAACTAGAGCATCATCCTGATGCTCATCATCCAGTGCTTACATCCACAAC
Organism: Larix kaempferi; assembly: GCA_027924585.1. Lineage (NCBI taxonomy): Eukaryota > Viridiplantae > Streptophyta > Pinopsida > Pinales > Pinaceae > Larix > Larix kaempferi. Next base: position 4,803,440 of record BSBM01001024.1, on the reverse strand, counting down.
CATGGGAAGGATCCTCCTCTCACCATGCTTAGAATGGCTCCTAAAAATGTGTCCATCACTTCTTCCTCGAAGTGTCATCAATATGAAGAACACCAAGACTCTCTTTGAAGTACTCAAACTTCACTCTGGCTAGTGGCTTCGTCAGTACATCTGCAATCTGCTCATCCGTCGCAACATACAGGAGCTTCACTGCTCCTCTCTGCACCATATCCCTGATATAGTGATATTTGATCTCAATTGTGCTTCGACCTGTCATGGAACATCGGGTTCTCAGACAGCTTCACACAACTCTGGTTGTCACAAAAGATACCAGTAGCATCCAACGGGAGATCAAATAACTTAGACAGTAGCTTCCTCAGCCATACAACCTCACAACTAGCCAAACATGCTGCAACATGATCTGCCTCGGCTGTACTTAGTGCTACGTAGGACTGTTTCCTACTAAACCAAGAGATCACACCTGATCCCATACTGAAGCAACACCCAGATGTGCTCTTCATATCTGCAACACTGCCTACCCAGTCCAAATCAACATAACCCTGTAGGTTAAACTTTTGATTCACATCATACTTGAGCCCATAATCAATTGTACCCTTCATGTACCTCGGAATATGATTTACAGCAACCGGGTGAACACCTCTGGGATCCATCAGGAACTGGCTCAATGTGTTCACCGCAAAGAAAATATCTGGTCTAGTGTTCGTCAGGTATATCAAGGACCCAATCATATGACGATACACAGTGACATTAGCTAGATCAGATGAAGCATCACACAAAAGCTTCAGGTTTGATGCCATAGGTGTGGCCATGGCCTTGCAGTTTATCATCCCGAACCTCTTTAGGATCTCTACTACATACTTCCCTTGTCCAAGGAAGATTCCATCTGCACTCTGCCACACCTCCATGCCTAGGAAATAGTGCATCAATCCCAAGTCCTTCATCTCGAACTCGGCAACAAGCTTCCTCTTGGTATCGGCAATCAATCCATCCTCTCCTGTTACAAACAGGTCATCCACATACAAAAGTAGTATCACAGGATTTCCTTCCTCAACCTTACAGTAAAGGTTGGAATCTTCTTTACTCTTAGTAAAGCCCAAACTGGATAGAAAGCTATCTATCCTCCCATACCAAGTTCTAGGAGCTTTCTTCAACCTGCACACATATGACTCCCTGTCATGTGTCTCAAAACCAAGTGGCTGCTCCACATACACTTCCTCTTCGACTACACCATTCAAGAAAGCTGTCTTAACATCCATCTGGTGTATCTTCCATTTCATCACTGCAGCCAGGGAATGTACCGATCTAATGGAAGTGTACCTAGCTATAGGAGCAAAATTTTCTTCATAGTTTATCCCCTCTTTCTGGGAGAAGCCACGAGCTACAAATCTCGCTTTGTATTTTTCTATGCTTCCATCTATAGCATGCTTTATCTTGTATATCCATTTGGAAGTCACAACCGACTTCCCTTCAGGTCTTGGGACTACATCCCAAACATCATTCTTCATGATCGACTGGTATTCCTCAACCATGGCATCCTTCCATTCTTTCTTTTCTGTTGCTTCTTCATAACTGGAAGTTTCTTTGTTCATAATATCACAGAGTAGGGCAACATAACTGGTATGTGATCTAGTCCTTTTCCTTTCTCTGTGTTCTTCTTCTGGAATGCCATATCTTTTTGCATCTTGAATGAGCTCTCTAGCCCATGCAGGTTTCCTCTTGTGAGAGTTATTCTCACGGGGTGGATCTACGGGTCTTTGTGGATCTTCAACTTCACGATCTTCTTCTGGGATTTCTTCATTCATGGTGGTCTCTTGAAATCTATTTTCCTTTGGTTCTTCATGATCTTCAATAGGTGCCTTCTTTGATTTGATGTAAGCTGAGTCCTCATCAAATGTTACATCCCTGTTGACATCAATCTTCTTGAACCCTGGAAAGTATATTCTGTAAGCCTTCGAGCTTTCACTGTACCCCACAAAGATACCCTTCTTTCCTGAAGGATCTAGATTTGTCCTCTTTTCCTTTGGAACATGTGTATATACTGGACAACCAAATATTCCGAGATGGTTGACTTCAAGTTTCTTACCAGAGAAGACCTCTTCTGGTGTCTTGTTGTCCAATATCTTGTGAGGTGTTCTGTTCTGCACATATACAGCTATCCTAGCTGCATCTTCCCAAAGATGCATAGGTAGATACCAGTCATGTAGCATTTCCCGTGCTGCTTCCATGATTGTTTTATTTTTCCTTTCTGCAACTCCATTCTGTTGTGGATTGTAGGGAGTAGTCATCTCCCTCTTAATCCCTGAATCACTGCATAACTTCTTGAAATCACCTGAAGTGAATTATCCGCCATTGTCGGATCTGAATGTCTTCATCCTTTTATCAATTTGACTTTCCATCAAGGCTTTGAACTCCTTGAACTTATCAAACACTTCATCTTTGTTCTTTAAGAAATAAACCCAAGTCTTCCTAGAGAAATCATCAATGAAAGAGACATAGTATGCATACCCACTCAGAGAACTGGATGACATTGGGGCGCATACATCAGAGTGGATAATCTCCAAGATTCCTTTTGCTTTGCTTTCACTGCTTGGAAATGCCTTCTTAATGTTCTTTCCTTTTGCACATCTTTTGCAAACACCTTCATGCTTTGTCTTGATTTTAGGAAGACCTTCTACAGCTTTGCTTGCAATTGGTAGTGCCCTATAGTGTACATGTGCAAGCCTTCTATGCCAAAGTTCACTTGGCTCCATGGATTCATGTACAATGGCATGTTCAGGTTGTCCCTTCAATTTATACAATCCTCCCCCTTGCTCTCCAATCACTACTGCGTTATCTATAGTTTTACCCTTTGGCCACATTAGGACTTGGCCATCTACAAATGCAACCCTAATGCCTTTTGCATCCAATGCAGATATGGAAAGTAGGTTCTTTTTGAGCCCAGGTACATATAGAACATCTTTCATCTTCAAGGACTTCCCAGAGTCTAGGTTGTAGGAGGCTTCACCACTTCCCTTGATAGGATATTGATAGTCATCCCCAAGTTTCACTTTATGGGGTGACTCATGTTCAGATAGATTTACAAAAGATTCTTTAAACCCAGTCATGTGTTTGGAAGTCCCACTATCAATAATCCAATCATTACATCCATGAGAGATAGTACCTGTGAGAGCAGAGATTAGAACATACTCATCTTCACTTGATGAAGTATCACTTTCTACCCTATCCTTCTTCGTGGGAGGTTCATCATCCTCAACAGCATGAGCATGAAACCTCTTCTTGTTGTACCTCTTCTTCTTGTTGAATTTGATGTTGTTATCTTTCCTCTTCTTGGGACAATTTGAAGCAAAGTGTCCTAATTCATTGCAATCAAAACATCGAACATGAGATAGATATTTTGTATTGTGATGAGAGTGAGAATGATTCTTGTTATGAGATCTCTCCCTCTTAAACTTTCTTCGCTTGGTGTGTGTTGTGAGGGCTTGATATTCATTCCCCATCTTTTTTTCTCGGGCCACAAGCCTTGCTTCTTCTTGTGAGCATTCCTCCCATAGTCTACTAAATGAGATCAACTTCCTCCTTGCACAGATTCCTTGGATGAAAGAGTCCCATGACCTAGGTAGGCCATTCAACGTGGTAATGACAACTTCACCATTTTCCACTACTTCATCCATAGCTTCAAGTTGTTCCTTGATCTGAGAGACCTTAGAGAAATAAGATTGAATGGTCTCTCCATTATGAAGCTTTACCCCTTTCAATTGATTCCGCGGAGTCATCTTCCGATTTATGTTCTTCCCTTCAAATAGCTTGGTCAGGGAATCAAACATCTTCTTGGGTGTCTTTAGAGATGACACATGTGGTATGAGATGGTCTTTGATAGAATCAGCAATGATCCTCTTTGCCTTGACCAAGTTTTTATTATGCAAAGCCTTAGCCTCTTCTTCCTATGGGATAGGGACCTCAGAACTTATGTAGGTGTCCAATTCATTTTCTTCTAGGATTAACCCAATCCTATACTTCCATGCTCGGAAATTATCAGCCCCTTCAAGCTTATCCTCAAGCTTGGTGTGGTGAGACATCTTAAAGAGTACTTCAAATGGAAATAGAAAAGATTTAGGTCTTACGTCTTACCACTTGATTTGCAGAAATATGGATCTGGTGTCGGATTAGGGTTTGTTAGAGAAACCCTAAAAATTCAAAATGTGAATTTCAACTTTCTGAAAGGATAGAAAGATGCGCCTTGATGAGCTGATCATCCTGGTATATTTAGAATTTGAAATCTGCAAAGTTTCACCCTTCATAAATTCCTTTTAGTCTTCTCGGATTCACTGGGGAGGACCCTGAATTAGGGTTTGAGTTTCCCGAAGCTTCACCCAACCAAAAATATCGATTCAAAGCTCTAAACTTTGATTTTTCCAAGGATCTTCCAGCTATGTCCTCATATTTCATAAATTCCTATTTTTGTGGAAACCCTAATTTTTAGGGCCAAACATGAAAGTGCCCATAATTGAATTCGGATTGGACAGAAAGATTCTCCTTGATGAGTAGAGTCAATCTACCTTGCTGCTTTTCCAAAATATGTGGAGAGAAACCCAATAAACAAGAAACCCTAGTTTCCTCCACTGCACAATGTCTTCTTCTCAGGTTAGCTCTGATACCATGTTAGTTTTTTAGTATTAATTCAACATACTCTAGGATCTTTACTGAGAGAATAACATGTACAACATATCAAGTATAACAATGCATATCAATCACACCAAGAAATCACATGAGACAATAGACACACAGAGTTTCATTGGGGAAAACCATAAAGGTGAAAAACCCCACAACTTCCTTAGAGATAGAAAGAGCAATGATACAACCAAAGTACAAGACATAGTCTTCTACTAGCAACTACTCCTCCTCCTCAACTAGTGCACCACTTTCCGAGTGATGTAGGAATGAATAATGAGATGATCAAAATAGAGATATCCCGATCCCTGTTTATACATGACCTGTCCTGCCCAATAACCTAGCAGGGCCAACTTGTCTAACTCAGTCTAATAACCCATGGTTAAACTAATCAGGGCCGACCCCACACTTGGTGGTCTAATAACCCATCACTGCAAGTTATGACACTTGCGACACTTGTCAATACAAATGACAACACTTCCTTATAGAGGAATAATAACATCTCTATAGGAGTACAATATACATGGGTGAAATACATTCCAAAGTTACATATACATCAACAACGCGGACCACTTGGAGGAAATAAATAACCAATTTGAATGGGTAGAAGGAAAGTCTGGTTTCCTAGCAAACATGCGGGTCAAGACCGCTGATGAATTGGACTTGGATTGTGGAGTCCTCAAGTTTTGTAGGGATTGTGGCGCAAAGCTATGTATTGAAATCTAGAAGACTGTTAAAAGTTGCCACACTTTCTACTCAAAAATTGCAGAAACTTTTGGGAAATGCAACATGTTTTTACTGCAATCTAATTATGAGTTTCTTGAAAGAGAACAACGTTTGGAAAATATGTAGAGCAATCTGAATGCAGAAATAGAATACATAAATAAGATAGATGTATTCTGGAAAGCATCACCGAGGCAGCAGTATCAGGAGCAGCCATCATTAATGTTGAATTTTTAGAATTTACTTCAATCTGATCTAGGATCTTAACTAAGAGAACAACATGTACAACAAATCTACATCATATCAATCATGGACACAATAATGCAAGCACACAAGAGACACAGAGTTTACTTGGGGAAAACCATAAAGGTGAAAAACCCCAATAACTTCCTCAGAGATAGATAGAGCAATGATACAACCAGAATACAAGAGATAGTCTTCTCCTAGCAGCAGAGCCTCCTCCTCCACAAGTGCACCACTCTCCAAAGTGTGAGTGAGAGAATAGAATATGTAAAATGAGAGAGACACACTCTCTATTTATACACTCACTTGACTTGACCTTTACTCAACTAGGTCGGCCTCAACTTAACCACTTAACATAATGCTGACTGGGCCGACCCCCACTAGGGTGGTCTAATAACCCTTTGACCCATATGGCCAACCCCCAATAGGGTGGTCTAATAACCCTTTGACCCACATGACTTATACAGGGCCGACCCCAACAAGGTGGTCTAATAACCCATCAAGTATAAGTTACGACACTTACAATAGAAATGAAGACACTTCCGTATAGAGGAATAATAACATCTCTATAGGAATACAATATACATATATGTGAAATACATTCCGAAGTTACATATACATCAACACTCCCTCTTAACTAGGAAGTTATTTCTCGACACAGGTCTTCTAGCACAAGTCATATTCATCATCACTGCTGTTGCTATCTCAATCAATCTCTGAATCTACTCGTCATAGGAAGTTCTACAGAGCCAGTCCTTTTTCATACTAGATGTAGGCCCACCACCTGCAGGTCTTCATCATCTGTGCGAACGGTTTGATAGAGGTGGCCTCTCAGGACTAATTTTATGTGTGGATGTAATACCGGAAAGAGTATCCCAGGAACATTTATGTGCCTAAGCACGACCGGCAAGATCTCCCAAAACTGATTGCATGCATCTCCTCCACAGTACCTTTAAAGAGCATCCCAGGAACATTTATGTGCTGCAGCACGACCGGCAAGATCTCTAAAGAGCATCCCAGGACTTATTACGAGCACACAGCTCAACCTCTCGGATCTCCAGGACTGATTACATGTGGATAGACAAAAACTTTAAATAGCATCCCAGGAACATTTATGTGCCGCAGCACGATCGGCAAGATATCTAAAGAGCATCCCAGGACTAATTACGAGCACACAGCTCAACCTATCGGATCTCCAGGATTGATTACATGTCTCCATAGTAATACCTCATCCCAGGATTGATTACGAGCACACAGCTCAACCTATCGGATATCTGAGGACTGATTACATACTACATAGAAATACCAGAAAGAGTATCCCAGGAACATTTATGTGCTGTAGCACGACCGACAAGATCTCCCATGACTGATTACATGCTATTTGCACAACCTGCCACATATCATCTCTGACCTCCAGGTATCAACCTGATACTCATGATCCCATGGATCATCATCACACAAAGCATCATCCTGATGCTCATGATCACACTAATCATCATCACTGTACCATCCTTATACATATCATCTGGAGCAACATCCTGAAGCTCGTCATCATGATCATCCTAATAATACAATGCATCAACTTGATGCATACCAAGTATCTACCTGATACATATCATCATACATGATCCACCTGATCATACAGTGTATCCACCTGATACAAATACAAATACATGATCCACTTGATCATATCTAATACATATCAACATACATGATCTACCTGATCATACAATGTATCCACCTGATACATATACAGATACATGGTCCAAGCATCCAACATGATCCATATACAAAATACATACAAATGATCCAACTAATCATATCCAGCATCCAACATGATGCGTACATACATATACATATAAATAATCCAACTGATCATATCCAGCATCATCTTGATGCATATACAGAGTAGTAACTGGAGCATCGTCCTGATGCTTATCATCCATGATCCTCCTGATCATCATAGCATCGTCCTCTTCAGATCATCTCATCGTCCACGAAGCACAAACCAAACGCACATCATCCAGTACTTACACCACTGACATGGGAGAACACATCTACCACCATTCGGGGAAGGTTCCAGCCCTTACTTTTTCACCATGGGAGAACACATCTACCACCATGTGTAAAATGGCTCAGCAACTATATCACGACCAAGGGAGAACACATCAACCATGTCAGAAAAGTTCATGTGCATCTGCATCTTCCAGACTCATCACTTCCCTTTGGAAGGAACCTCGATCTGAAGTGCACCAAGCCTCTCTCTGAAGTACTCAAACTCCACTCTGTCCAACGGCTTGGTCAATACATATGCAACCTGCTCATCCGTCGCAACATACTCTGCTTTGGCTGTACTCAGTGCTACGAAGGACTGCTTCCTGCTAAACCAAGAGATCACACCTGATTCCATACTGAAGTAGCACCCAGAAGTGCTCTTCCTATATACAACACTGCCTGCCCAATCTCAGAATATGCTTTACAGCAACCAGGTGAACATCTCTCGGATCCGTCAGGAACTAGCTCAATGTGTTCACCGCAAAGCGAATATCTGGTCTCGTGTTCGTCAAGTACATAAAGGATCCAATCATCTGACGATACATCGTGACATCGACCGGATCAGATGAAGCATCACACAGAAGCTTTAGGTTTGATGCCATAGGTGTGGCCATAGCCTTGCAGTCCATCATCCCGAACCTCTTTAGAATCTCTACTGCATACTTCCCTTTGTCCAAGGAAGATTCCATCTGTACTCTGCCACACCTCCATACCAAGAAAATAGTGCATCATCCCCAAGTCCTTCATCTCGAACTCGGCTGCAAGCTTCCGCTGCGTGTTGGCAATCAATCTATCATCTCTTGTTACAAACACGTCATCCACATACAATAAGAGTGTCCCTGGATTGCCTACCTCAACCTTGTAGTAAAGGTTGGAACCCGCTTTACTCTTGGTAAAGACCAAACTGGATAGAAAGTTGTCTATCCTACCATACCAATTTCTGCACATATATGATTTTCTGTCATGTGTCTCAGAACCAAGTGGCTGCTCCACATACACTTCTTCTTCAACTACACCATTCAAGAAAGCTGTCTTGAAATCCATCTGGTGTATCTTCTATTTCATCACTTTTATATTTCTCTATGCTACCATCTGCAACATGCTTGATCTTGATAGATCCATATGGAAGTCATAACAAACTTTCCTTCACGTCTTGGGACTACATCCCAAACATCATTCTTCATGATCGACGGATCATGGCATTCTTCCCATATCCTGGGAACTTCAATATCTTCAATAGATAATTTTGTTGTTGAACAAATGTTGTAGTTCTTCTTTTCTAGGTGATGGCATACGATCTTTCATACACAACAAGTTAAATTGCATGATTAGAAAACATCTCATAGTTTTCAGAACAAATTCTTACACATAAATAAATATGTCATACAGTCATGCAATTATATTAGCCAATGCTTCAATACAACATTTATCCATATCCCGTAACTTTCTAGATGCCTTCCAATCTCTACCAGAACATTGTTAAGAGTGTGCACAACTCCCAACATGTCAGCAAAGAGGTTTCATTCTAGATAAGTAGCAATGGAATGTTGTACAGTGCCATAGGCCACTTACCCATGCATATTAGTAGTATAATGTTCATCAATGAAACTATTCTAATATGCATAATACACAACCTAATTCTAGGAACATCGGTATATACATTATTGAATAGTATTATTTAAACAATAAAATATGCAAGTAATGACAATTCAAATACTTATCTTTGTTTTTTTGTTGGGTTGACTCCCTCTCAGTCTTTGCTTCTTTTCTGCAACTCCATTCTTATGTGGATTGTGAGAGGTGGTCAACTCCCTCTGAATATCTGCATCCTTGCAGAAACTACTGAAGTGTCCTCCTTTGCTTTCTTGCAGGAACAACTCGAGTGTGCTCCCTCTTGATATTTGCTTCCTGGATTACCTATCCTTGAACTTACATCCATCCTTAATCACTATGCATGCTTATTAGTATCATCATTGTGTTATCCTTGAGGTCTCATACATAATCACACATTTATTAGTATAATCTTAATACTATCAAAACACAATAATCTTAAACATGTATATTCATGATCATTCACAGATAATAAACATTAGTATTCAAGGTTTCAGGGAAGTCTTCTTTTACTCATACATATTCTTATTTGATCATAGGACTCTTCTGGTTAGTTGAATCATCAATCAAGATAAGAGATATAATATGCATAAAACCCGTGATTATTCAAACCTATACCTTCATGATTCTTTTGGTTAGTCATATCATCAATTATGGTAAGAAACATAATATGCATACAACCATGATTATTCAAACCTATGACTTCATGAATAATCATTATCAACAACACAACAGTATAAGATCCTAACACAAGGTAGGATTCTAGCTTGATATAGGAAAAACATACCTGGATTAGCATGCTAGCTAGTTATGTCTAACATACCCGCATAATGTCTTCTGGTTCTCTTCAGTGACTTGTTCTAGTAACCTGCATGTCTCATAAGTTAACCATTGTAGAACCAAGTTATACATACCTCGAAAGTAGATCTTCTATGTGATCCATGACATTGGATGAATCTTTGTCTTCATGTCACCATGATAATATGTTCTTGAAGTAGAACATGATTTGACTTTCTTGGTGTACCTTTTGTGTTAGCAAACAACATAAACCTCATACAACATCACAATGCATTAGTACAATCATAAGTGTCAAAACCTTAATCAATGAATATATTCTATTAAGGTGATATGACAAGATCAGTAATTAATCAAGATTGTATTTTAATGATATGAAGACAAACATATGATAAACTTAACCATAAAACATACCTGTAAGCCATACCTGTCAAGATTGCTTGTAATCTTCTTATGGAAGGCCTTAGCCTCATCTCCCTCTGAGACAGGAACTTCTTCACTTATGCAGGTGACCAATCCATCTTCTTCTAGGATTAACCCAATCCACTTGATTTGCAAGAACTAGACCTGGAGCTGGATTAGGGTTTGTCAAAGAAACCCCAAAAATTCAAACTTTGAATTTGAAACTTCTGAAAGGATAGAAATATGCACCTTGATGAGTTGATCAAGTTGGTATATTCAAAATTTGAAAACTGCAAAGTTTCACCCCTCGAAATTACCTTTAAGATTTCCAGATTCACTGGGAGGACCCTAAATTAGGGTTTGAGTTTCCCGGAGCTTCACCCAACCAAAATATTTGATTCAAAACTCTAAGCTTCGATTTTTCTAAGGAGCTTCCAGCCGTGGTCACAGCTTTCCAAAATTCCAATTTTTGCAGAAGCCCTAATTTTCCATCTTTCCGATCAAAGTCGCGAACTGGGATTTGATCAAGCCCGACCTTCTGCCCAACCAAAAAATCTGATCTTGACTCTAAATTTCTATTTTAATGAGTAGCATCCATCCGTGGTCTCCAATTACAAAAATTCCAACTTTCTCCAAAGCCATGAATGAAGGTACTCAAAAATAATTATGTTTTGACATAAATATGTACCTAATTGTTTCTAGTGTAACTCCGAATTTTTCGATCCACAGGGTCTGAAAAATTTTCCTGAGATATCCCAACCTGTTATCTTTCAATCCCGATAGGTCTGACCTCATTTGTATTCTCTGAGAGAGAGTTATTCCAAGTGTTGCAACGTGACCTGTTTATGGGATAATACAAGAGAGCGAACTTGTACGGCATGCCACGTGTCACTGGTTCAACTTCGGCCTCTGAAATTTTTTTCTGAGATATCCCGACTTGTTATATTTCCATCTCGATAGGTCTGACCTCAATTGGATTCTCTGAGAGAGAGTTATTCCAAGTGTCGCAAGGTGACGTGTTTGTGGGATAATAGAGGAGAGCGAAATTGTACGGCGTTCCACGTTTCACTAGTTCAACTTTGGCCTCTGAAATTTTTTCTTGAGATAGAACAGTCTGTGTACTACCTGTCACTTTTTACGAAATTTCATTTGGAGCTTCCTAGCCCAAGTTATGACCTTTTTCCCAAGGTCACCTTATTTTGACTCAGATCTGGAAGAGGTAGAAACCCTATATTGTACAGATCATAAATCACAAAGTACAACGAATTAGACATTTTTCTTTGGACACAAGGTACATGGAGATCTGATATTCGACCTGTAAGAGTTTCAGATCTGAAAACTTTTCCAAAACAAATTTATAGCAAAAGTTCTACGATGACTGGTTTTTTCTATATCAAGCCCTAGCATCGTAAGTGCAACAAGTGTCATACATGCCATATCATGCCTTCTTTCAGGCTAGCTCTGATACCATGTTAAATTTTTAGAATTTACTTCAATCTGATCTAGGATCTTAACTGAGAGAACAACATGTACAACAAATCTACAACATATCAATCATGGACAGAATAATGCAAGCACACAAGAGACACAGAGTTTACTTGGGGAAAACCATAAAGATGAAAAACCCCAATAACTTCCTCAGAGATAGATAGAGCAATGATACAACCAGAATACAAGAGATAGTCTTCTCCAAGTAGCAGAGCCTCCTCCTCCACAAGTGCACCACTCTCCAAAGTGTGAGTGAGAGAATAGAATGTGTAAAATGAGAGAGACACACTCTCTATTTATACACTAACTTGACTTGACCTTTACTCAACTAGGTCGGCCTCAACTTAACCACTTAACATAATGTTGATTGGGCCAACCCCCACTAGGGTGGTCTAATAACCCTTTGACCCACATGGCCGACCCCCAATAGGGTGGTCTAATAACCCTTTGAACCACATGGCCGACCCCCAATAGGGTGGTCTAATAACCCTTTGACCCACATGGCCGACCCCCAATAGGGTGGTCTAATAACCCTTTGACCCACATGACTTATACAGGGCTGACCCCAACAAGGTGGTCTAATAACCCATCAAGTATAAGTTACGACACTTACAATATAAATGACAACACTTCAGTATAGAGGAATAATAACATATCTATAGGAATACAATATACATATATGTGAAATACATTCTGAAGTTACATATACATCAACAATTAAACTAGATCTGTGCAAGCATGAAATAGCAATGAAAATGACAATCTCTGCGCAAGGAAATACCATTGTGAGAGAGATGACCTAGTGGGCCAGCTATATTAAATATGTGGACAGCCCAGCTGAAGCAAGAAAAGCAGCTGAAGCGAACAAACCTGCTAAAGTGGATGCCTCAGCAGAAATAGAGAGACTGGATGAAGTGGCAAGACCATCTGGATCTTAATTTGTTATATTGTAAATTTTGTAAAAGACAGCTGGAATTATTTTATTGTATAAATGTTTTATGAGATAGCTGGAAATTGATTTTGTCTCTTTAGGCACTTGAAGACAAAATTTTAAGTCTCACTAGGGTTAGGTTTTTGGGAAGAGACAAATTTTGTAAAATCTATAAATATAGAGATAGAAGAGATGAGAAGGACTTTTGGCAGGTGAAAGGACAGACTAATTTTGTACGTGAATTATTTTACTACATCAATGAAGGAATCTCTATTTTGCCTAAAGGAAGCCTGCATGGATTTTTTTTATGGGAATGTTTGAATGTTGGATGAATTATTTCTACCTTATTCATACATTGGCTGTGAGATCGTTCTTAACCAATCTGAATTATTTCTCTGTTAGGAATGCTTTCACTTTTCTATGCAAAATTTCTGTGTAAAATGGGTAATAGAATGTTTATCTCTGTCAAAGCTATCTTTGATAATCTTTTATTTTCTGATGTAAATGCTTCTATTTAATTTAACAGCTATCTGTGAATTTCTTGGTTGCATTTCCATTTTATTACTCATTCTTTAAATTTGCTCCTTACAAGGATAGATTAAATTTTCTTAAACAGTTTTAGATTAGATTTGTTTAACTACATGCATTTAGATTACAACACTTGCATCTCATCTTTAAAATAAAATACATAAATGGTGGATCAGGCCACAACTGGTGAAAAGGAAAACAAATCTTTAAATCTTACACGGTATCCGGGTCGTTAACCCAACGAATTCCCCACACCAAATGGTGAGGGATCTAATTGGGCTCTCTTACCGAGGAGAATCCCTTGCTGATTGATGCTACAATTTTTGGGGCATCAACAGTTTTTGGTGCTAGAAGGAGGGCCACCAGTACATGGCTGGCAAAGGAGATCCTTCCATTAGAAGAAATCCCACTGAAGACCCACTTGAAACAGCTATCCCAGACAATTTAGATCTATAATTAATAAATCAAGAAGATCTCAATTCTGAGATCGAACAACAAGAAACGTTGTATGTTGTTCCTTTTGTTGAAGTAGCGAATTTAAGAAGACATACCCATGCTTATGTTAGGTAGCTTGGTGGTTTGAATGAAATTCCCTTACTCCCCAGAAGAAGAGTCCCAAGAAGGGAAATGCAGTATACAAGAGATTCAGTTCTTGTTCAAAACTTTGAAGAGTTGGTAGATCTATCTTTGGAAGAAATCACAGAACCTCTCAGAGAAATTGGACTCAAAAATCCTCCAAATCTAGAGGAACCGCATACCCCATGTAATTCTCCGCATAAAACTCCACCACATTCTCCACGTAGAGCCATGGCTGTGCCAGCATGGACAGCAAGAGGAGCGCTGAATTTAGCTGGCCCTTTCCATGATCTGCTCAAGAACCCAGAAAAGGTGTTACCTAAATATGATCCTGGAAAGGGTATTTCTACGGAAGATCATCTTAAGAGTTTCTACTTGCCCTTAAGTCTTTTAAATGTGCAACACGAAGATGTGGTTTGCAGGATTTTTCCTTACACTTTTGAACCCAAGGTATCTTCCTGGTATTTCAGTTTGTAAGCTAGTTCGATATCTAATTGGGAAGATTTCAAGAAATGCTTGAAAAAATATGGAAATCAGAAAACAATCGCTACACTCATGAAAGAATTGTTGTCCATGAGAATGGAAAAGAAAGAGAAGGTTCAGGAATTTAATCAAAGATTCACTACATTGTTGAATAATTTTAGTGATGCAGCAAGACCCACTGAAGAATCTTTAGTTGAATATTATACAATAGCACTTGACCCTCCCATATCAATGTTTGTTAAAATAACAAAGAAAACTAACTTGATAGAAAACTTCGAAGAAGCCAAGAAAGTAGAAGAAGCAGAAAACGTTGCTAAGCATTCTCTCGATATGGAAACAAAACCATTAGCTATTAAGAAGTCTCCTCTGTTAACCCGAAATAAAGAGGAACCAACAACAGATATGGAAAATATGGTCAAAATGATGCAAAATCTCTCCAATAATATTATTGATCTGGAGAAAGATAAGACAACTAGCACTTCCAGGCATCCATTAAGCCTTTCTATAAGAAAAGGGAAGAAAATGGACAGCCGCTTCCACCTGTAAACAATTCTACTGTGCTAAATTTAAATGAAGTTGGCATGGACCATTTCTGTACCTTCCATCCAGAACAACACTCAGAAAAAAGTTGTCCACAATGGATACATTCGATGAGCCTAGTGATGAATCAAATGTTAGATGCGTAGATAACAGATCAAAAGGATCCTCAGGAAGAGCATATTTTTTAGAAAGAGGAACCTGCTCCCGACACCACAATGGTCCTATGGGATTGGGAACCCGTGCATGAACCTTCTTTCGAAGATCTAGCTGATGAATTTTAGATTGCAACAATTAATGTCACTACTAGAAGTAAAGGCCCAGTGCTTGATCAAACTACTGATGCACCTAAGGACGAGGTTGCAAAGAAAATAACCAAAAGGCACATAACTGGCATCCCGCCACAGCCTAAGGAAAACCCTGCAGTGACAAAAGAACCAAACACAAAAATATCTAAACAGCCAAAGGTCACTTTGAACTAAACAGAAAATCAACCTAAAGTCTCAAAAGAATGTGACATGGGATATGATATAATCGAAGACATTAAGAAGGAGAAAGAGAATGTCTCTATATTTGATATGTGTAGTTTTCCCCAACAAAGAAAGAAGTTGTTGGAAGCTTTTGACCCACAAGCTAGTACTTCGGTAGAAAACACTGGGGAAAACCCCGAGATAAATGAAGCTAGCATTGGTGGGAAATCAAGATCGCAGACTTTTCCTTTTCTTTTAACTTTTGAAATTTTCAATCATAATGTGCATAACTGTTTGGTAGATTCTGGGGCTTTTTTGAATGTCATGCCACTATCAGTTTGAAAAAAGATTAATGGGCAGCCAATTCCATCCCCATCTCAGATCATACAGTTAGATAGAACTGCTGTTAAATTCATTAGGGAAATGAAAGATGTGCTTATTAGGTTAGCAACAGATCCTAAAGTGTGTCAATTTGTTGATATAATGGTAGTCGATATTCCTGAGGCTTATGGTTTGATATTGAGCAGGGACTAGTCTACGAAACTGAATGGTTATTTCGCAATGGACTGGTCTCAGTTGTGGTTGTCGTACCAGAATAGACAAAATCAGATTAAAATACTGAGAGAACCCCACATGAAACAAAATGTAACTTAGCTAGAGGAAAATAATGAAGCTGTAACTTTCTCATCTTCAGTTTTGGGAAATTATTTCTTAGAGATTGAAATGGGTAATTATCAATCAGAAGATGTTAGCCATGATTCAGATGAACAGTCCGATCTCCTTCAATTTTCTCGAACTGATGATATTGATTGTAACATAGTAGGATTAGTCACTGACTTAGGTAATAGTGGTACTAAGTTAGTTAAAACAGAAAATGTTTTTTGGGTTGTATGCTTTGACGATTCCAAAACCCAAGAAGGATCCGGAGATGGTTGTGTCCTAATTGATCCCAAAACCAATAACCACTTCTTATCTTGTAGATTAGAGTTCGAATGCACTAACAATATTGTTGAATATGAAGCTCTGGTCCATTGTTTAAAGAAAGCTATTAGTTTAAATGTTAAATATATGAAAGTCTTTGGTGATTCAGAGATAGTTGTTAGGCAAGTGAGAGATACAATTCACTGGCTTTCACCACACTTAAAAGGATATCAGTTAGAGGTTTGGCATTTGATTTCATGTTTTGATGCTTTTAATATTAATTCAATTCCTAGATTAATAAATGATGCAGCTGATTTGTTAGCTACATCTACTTCCAGATTAGTGCCTACTAATAACAAGTGCTATATTGAATTGATTTTCAGGCCATCTATTTCGGATAATATTACAAATCTCAGATTTTTTGATGACGATGACTAGATCATCAGCTTCTTAACAAATGAAGATGTCTTCCAAGAAGCCATAATAGACGAAGAGAAGCATGATTCAGATCTGCAAAGCAAAGATGCAGTCAAAGGAAACTTCATGCCCAAGGGAGTGAGATGTTAATTTTTCAGAATTTACTTCAATCTGATCTAGGATCTTAACTGAGAGAACAACATGTACAACATATCTACAGCATATCAATCATGGACACAATAATTCAAGCACACAAGAGACACAGAGTTTACTTGGGGAAAACCATAAAGGTGAAAAACCCCAATAACTTCCTCAGAGATAGATAGAGCAACGATACAACCCAAGCATAAGAGATAGACATCTCCTAGCAGCAGCTTCTCCTCCTCCACAAGTGCGCCACTCTCCCGAGAGTGTGAGAGAGATTAGAGTGATAAAATAGAGTGCCCCCCGCACTCTATTTATACTTGACTTGACTTTCCTAATAACCTTTACTAGGTCGGCCTTAACTTAACCACATAACATAATGCTGATTGGGTCGACACCCAATAGGGTGGTCTAATAACCCTTTGACCCACATGGTTGACCCCCAATAGGGTGTTCTAATAACCCTTCGACCCACATGACTTATACAAGGCCGACCCCAACAAGGTGATCTAATAACCCATCAAGTATAAGTTACGACACTTACAATATAAATGACGACACTTCCGTATAGAGGAATAATAACATCTCTATAGGAATACAAACACTTCCATATAGAGGAATAATACCATCTCTATAGGAGTACAATATATATATATATGAAATACATTCCAAAGTTACATATACATCAACACTCCCTCTTAACTAGGAAGGTATTTCTCGACACAGGTCTTGTAGCACAAGTCTTCTTCTCTGGATCATTGTCACTGGATAATCATCATCGAGTCATCGTCATTTTCACTACTACTGCTATCTCAATCAATATCTGAATCTACTCATCATAGGAATTTCTACAGAGCCAGTCCTTTTTCATACTGGATGTAGTCCCACCACCTGCAGGTCTTCATCATCACTATCCATACTGTGTAATCCTCAGGACTTATTATGTGCGTCACAAAACATTAAAAGAGTCTCTTGACTAGCAAGAACCCTAAAGAGCATCTGAGGCCTTTTTCATCCTGTCTAGATCTCCAGGACTGATTACCTGTGACTCCACCACAAAACCTCGAAAGAGAATCCCAGGACTGATTACGAGCACACGGATCAACCTATCAGATCTCCCAGGGCATAAATTACATGTGGTCACCACAAAACCTCGAAAGAGCATCCTGGGACTAATTACGAGCACACGGCTCAACCTATCGGATCTCCTAGGGCACATATTACATGCCATAGGAAAAAACCTCGAAAGAACATTTGCCAGATATCCCAGGGCACAAATTACATGCCATAGGAAAAACCTCGAAAGACTATGTGCAAATCTCCTAGGGCACAAATTATATGTCCTCCCAAGCAAAACCTCGATAGAGTATTTTCCAGATATCCTAGGGCACAAATTACATGCCATAGGAAAAACCTCGAAAGACTATCTGCAAATCTCCCAGGGCACAAATTAGATGCTTATCTACACAACCTGTTCCACGGCCACAGAGTATCAACCTGTTACTCATCATACATCATCATGATGTACACATGATCATCCTGATCATCAACACTACATCATCCTGCTGCATGTCATCTGGAGCAACATCCTGAAGCTCGTCATCCATGATCATACTGATCATACAATGCATCTACCTGATGCATACCAAGTATCTACCTGATACATATCATCATACATGATCCACCTGATCATACAATGTATCCACCTGATACACATACAAATACATGATCCACCTGATCATACCTGATACATATCAACATACATGATCTACCTGATCATACAACGTATCCACCTGATACATATACAGATACATGGTCCAAGCATCCAACATGATGCATATAGAAATACATACAAATGATCCAACTGATCATATCCAACATCCAACATGATGCATACATACATAAATGATCCAACTAATCATATCCAACATCCAACATGATGCATACATACATAAATGATCCAACTGATCATATCCATCATCCAACATGATGCATACATACATAAATGATCCAACTGATCATATCCAACATCCAACATGATGCATACATACATAAATGATGTATATACATATACAGAGCAGTAACTAGAGCATCGTCCTGATGCTCATCATCCAGCGCTTACATCCACAGCCATGTGAAGGATCCTCCTTCCAACATGCTTAGAATGGCTTCAGCAAATGTCTCCATCACTTCTTCCTCGAAGTGTCATCAATCTGAAGAACACCAAGCCTCTCTCTGAAGTACTCGAAATTCACTATGGCTAGTGGCTTCATCAGTACATCTGCAATCTGCTCATCCATCGCAACATACAGGAGCTTCACTGCTCCTCTCTGCACCATATCCCTGATATAGTGATATTTGATCTCTATGTGTTTCGACCTGTCGTGGAACACCGGATTCTTAGACAGCTTCACACAACTTTCGTTGTCGCAAAATATACCAGTAGCCTCCAGCAGTAGATCAAATAACTCATACAGTACCTTCTGAATCCATATTGCCTCACAACTAGCTAAACAAGTTGCAACATACTCTGCTTCAGCTGTACTCAGTGCTACGCAGGACTACTTCCTTCTAAACCAAGAGATCACACCTGATCCCATACTGAAGCAACACCCAGAAGTGCTCTTCCTATCTGCAGCATTTCCTGCCCAATCTGAATCAACATAAACCTGCAGGTTAAACTTTTGATTCACATCATACTTGAGCCCTAAATCAACTGTACCCTTTAGGTACCTCAGAATATGCTTTACAGCAACCAGGTGAACACTCCTTCGATCCGTCAGGAACTGGCTCAATGTGTTCACCACAAATAAAATATCTGGTCTCGTGTTCGTCAGGTACATCAAGGACCCAATCATCTGACGATACATAGTGATATCAACCGGCTCAAATGAAGCATCACACAGAAGCTTTAGGTTTGATGCCATAGGTGTGGCCATGGCCTTGCATTCCATCATCCCGAACCTCTTCAGGATCTCTACTGCATACTTCCCTTGTCCAAGGAAGATTCCATCTGCACTCTGCCACACCTCCATACCTAGAAAATAGTGCATCATCCACAAGTTCTTCATCTCGAACTCGGCAGCAAGCTTCCGTTGCGTGTCGGCAATCAATCTATCTTTACCTGTAATAAACAAGTCATCCATATACAAAAGTAGTATCAGTGGATTGCCTTCCTCAACCTTGTAGTAAAGGTTGGAATCCACTTTACTCTTGGTAAAGCCCAAACTGGATAGAAAGTTGTCTATCCTACCATACCAAGTTATGCACGTATATGACTCCCTATCATGTGTCTCAGAACCAAGTTGTTGCTCCACATACACTTCTTCTTCAACTACACCATTCAAGAAGCTTCCTTGAAATCCATTTGGTGTATCTTCCATTTCATCACTGTAGCCAGAGCAAGTACGGATCTAATGAAAGTGTATCTGGCTACAGAAGCAAAAGTCTATATGCTACCACCTGCAGCATGCTTGATCTTGTAGATCCTCTTGGAAGTTACTACAGACTCCTCTTCAGGTCTTGGGACTGCATCCCAAACATCTTCATGATCGACTGGTACTTCCTTGATCATGGCATTCTTCCCAGATCCTGGGAACTTCAATATCTTCAATATTTTCAATAGATAACTTTGTTGCTGAACAAATGTTGTAGTCCTTCTTTTGTAGGTGATGGTATATGATCTTTCCTACACAACAAGTTAAATTGCATGATTAGAAAACATCTCATAGTTTTCAGAACAAATTCTTACATATAAAGAAATATGTCATACAGTCATGCAATTATCTTAGCCAATGCTTCAATACAACATTTATACATATCCTGTAACTTTCTAGATGCCTTCCAATATCTACCAAAACATTGTTAAGAGTGTGCACAACTCCCAACATGTCAGTAAAGAGGTTTTATTCTAGATAAGTAGCAATGGAATGTTGTACAGTGCCATAGGCCACTTACCCATGTATATTAGTAGTATACTGTTCATCAATGCAACTATGCATAATACACAACCTAATTCTAGGAACATGAGTATATACATTATTGAGCAGTATTATTTAAACAATAAAATATGTGAGGAATGATAATTCAAATACTTATCTTTGTTTGTTTGTTGGGTTGACTCCCTCTCAGTCTTTGCTTCTTTTCTGCAACTCCATTCTGATGTGGATTGTGAGAAGTGGTCAACTCCCTCTGAATATCTGCATCCTTGCAGAAACTACTGAAGTGTGCTCCTTCTTGATCTTTTCTTCCTTGCAGGAACAACTGGAGTGTGCTCCCTCTTGATCTTTGCTTCCTTGCAGGAACAACTGGAGTGTGCTCCCTCTTGATCTTTGCTTTCTTGTAGGAACAATTGGAGTGTGCTCCCTCTTGATCTTTGCTTCCTAGATTACCTGTCCTTGAACTTATATCCATCACTATGCATGCTTATTAGTATCATCATTGTGTTATCCTCAAGGTCTCATACATAATCACACATTCATTAGTATAATATTAATACTATCAAAACACAATAATCTTAAACATGTATGGTCATGATCATTTCAAACACAGATAATAAACATTAGTATTCAAGGTTTCAGGGAAGACTTCTTTTACTCATGCATATTCTTATTTGATCATAGGACTCTTCTGGTTAGTCAAATCATCAATCAAGATAAGAGACATAATATGCATAAACCCTTGATTACTTACATTTCTAACTTTATGAATAATCATAACCAATCATATCAAGTATACTTATATAAGGGATCCTAACACAAGGTAAGATTCTAACTTGATATAGGAAAAACATACTTGGATTACTATGTTAGCTAGTTATGTCTAACATACTCGCATGATGTCTTCTGGTTCTCTTCAATGACTTGTGCTAGTAACTTGCATGTCTCATAAGTTAACCATTGTAGAACTAAGTTATACATACCTCGTAAGTAGATCTTCTATGTCATCCATGAAAATGGATGAATCTTTGTCTTCATGTCACCATGATCATATGTTCTTGAAGTAGAACATGATTTGTCTTTCTTAGTGTACCTTTCATGTTAGCGAACAACATAAACCTCATACAACATAACAATGCATTAGTACAATCCTAAGTGTCAAAACCTTAATCAATGAATATCTTCTCTCATGTATTCATAATTTTATTAAGGTGATACGACAAGTCTAGTAATTAATCAAGATTGTACTAACCGTAATGATATGAAGACAAACATATCATAACCTTAACCATGAACAGAATTTGAAACATACCTGTAATTCATACCTGTCGAGATTGTTTGTAATCTTCTTATGTAAGGCCTTAGCCTCATCTCCCTCTGAAACAGGAACTTCTTCACTTATGCAAGTGATCAATCCATTCTCTTCTAGGATTAACCCAATCCACTTGATTTGCAGGAACTGGATTTGGAGCTGGATTAGGGTTTGTCAGAGAAACCCTAAAAATTCAAACTTTGAATTTCAAACTTTCGAAAGGATATAGATATGCGTCTTGATGAGCTGATCAAGCTGGTATACTCATAATTTGAAAACTACAAAGTTTCACCCCTCAAATTTGCCTTTGAAACTTTCGGATTCACTAGACATGACCCCGAACTAGGGTTTGATAAAGCCCATTCTTCTTCCCAATCAAAAGGTTTGATCCAAAGCTCTAAGCTTCTATTTTTCTTAGGAGCTTCTAGCCGTGGTCATAGATTTCAAAAAAAATTCCATTTTTGCAGAAGCCCTAATTTTTCACTTTTCCAATCAAAGTCCCGAACTAGGGTCTGATCAAGCCCGGCCTTCTGCCCAACCAAAAATTCTGATCTTGGTCTCTAAATTTCTATTTTTATGAGTAGCATTCATCCGTAGTCTCTGATTACAAAAATTCCAACTTTCTCCGAAACCCTAAATTTCGGAAGCCATGAATGAAGGTGCTCAAAAATAATTCTGTTTTGACAGAAATATGTACCTGATTGTTTCTAGTATAACTCCTAACTTTTCGATCCACAGGGTCTGAAAAATTTTCTTGTGATATCCTGACATGTCATATTTCCAACCCCATAGGTCTGACCTCAAATGGATTCTCTGAGAGAGATTTATGCCAAGTGTCGCAACGTGACCTGTTTATGGGATAAAACAGGAGAGCTAACTTGTATGGTGTGCCACGTGTCACTGTTTGAATTTCTGCCTCTGAAAACGTTACCTGAGAAATTGCAGTCCGTGCACTACCTATCACTTTTTACTAAATTTAATTTGGAGCTTCTTAGCCCAAGTTATGACCTTTTTTCCTAGGTCACTTTTTTATGAGTTAGATCTGAAAGAGGCAGAAACCCTATATTGTACAGATCATGAAACACAAAGTACAACGAATTAGAAGTTGTCCTTTGGACACAAGCTACATGAGGATCTGATCTTCGACCTGTAAAAGTTTCAGATCCAAAAACTTTGCCAAAATGGATTTATAGCGAAAGTCATATGATGATTGGTTTTTTCTATATCAATCCCTAGCATCGCAAGTGCAACAAGTGTCATACATGCCATACCATGCCTTCTTTTAGGCTAGCTCGGATACCATGTTAATTTTTCAGAATTTACTTCAATATAATCTAGGATCTTAACTGAGAGAACAACATGTACAACATATCAATCATGGACACAATAATGCAAGCACACAAGAGACACGGAGTTTACTTGGGGAAAACCATAAAGGTGAAAAACCCCAATAACTTCCTCAGAGATAAATAGAGCAATCATACAACCCAAGAATAAGAGATAGACATCTCCTAGTAGCAACTTCTCCTCCTCCACAAGTGCGCCACTCTCCCGAGAGTGTGAGAGAGAATAGAATGATAAAATAGAGTTCCTCCCGCACTCTATTTATACTTGACTTGACTTGCCTAATAACCTTTACTAGGTCGGCCTTAACTTAACCACATAACATAATGCTAACTGGGACGACACCCAATAGGGTGGTCTAATAACCCTTTGACCCACATGGCCGACCCCCAATAGGGTGGTCTAATAACCCTTCGACTCACATGACTTATACATGGCCAACCCCAACAAGGTGGTCTAATAACCCATCAAGTATAAGTTACGACACTTACAATATAAATGACAACACTTCCGTATAGAGGAATAATAACATCTCTATAGGAATACAAACACTTCCGTATAGAAGAATAATACCATCTCTATAGGAGTACAATATACATATATGAAATACATTCCGAAGTTACATATACATCAACATGAGATCTCTTGAAAGTTTGTTCGATCTGCAGAACAATTCAAAATACGAGCAAATGTTAAAATTCACAGCTCCTCCATGTAGCATGAATTGGTAAATCTCGGTACGAATACTGAACCCAAGTATGTCAATCTTGGTAGATGTTTCTCACCAGGTGAGAGAGATAAGTTCATCAAACTATTCCAGCAGTATAAAGATGTCTTTGCATGGACTTACGAAGATCTGAAAACATATGATACTCGCATTATTTAACACATAATACTGATGAAGGAAGGCATTAAACCTTTTCAGCAGCAATTAAGAAGGATGCATCCGACTCTTGAGCATTTGATACAAAAGGAGTTGAAGAAGTTGTTGGACGCAAAGATTATTTTTAAAGTCCGACACTCTGAATGGGTCGCCAACCTAGTTCCCGTGCGGAAGAAGTCAGGAGAGATAAGATTGTGTGTGGATTTTCAGAACTTAAACAAATATTCTGATAAAGATAACTACCCTATGCCTCCAATGGAACAAATTTTATAGAGGGTGTCAAGATTGAAGCTTTTCTCTCTACTAGACGGTTTTTCTGGTTACAATCAAGTGCTAGTAGCAGAAGAAGACCGACTCAAAACCACTTTTCGTACAAAGTGGGGAACCTTTGCGTACCGAAGGATTCCATTCGGCTTGATTAACGTAGGAGCTACTTTTTAGCGAGCTATGGACATTGATTTTTGAGGATTGGGCAGTCATTGTGTTGTAGTCTATCTAGATGATGTGACAGTTTTCTCAAAGAAGAGAGAAGTTCATGTTTTCCACTTGAAGCAGATTTTTTATCATTGCAGGAAATATGGTATTTCTCTAAATCCCAAGAAAAGTGTTTTTGCCGTTGTTGAGGGAAATCTTTTGGGTCATATTATTTCAAAGAGGGGAATATCAATAGATCAAGAGAGAGTGCAAGCCATCAACAAGATTCCCATGCCCCACAGTAAGAAATCTATGCAATCATTTATGGGAACCATTAATTTTGTTCGAAGCTTCGTTCCTGACTTCGCTCAGACCCTTAAACCTTTGCAACAAATAATAAAGTAGAGTGTACAATTCAAGTGGACTGACTTGGAAAAAGTGGTGTTTAAAGAAATCAAAGCTTCCATAGCTAATGCACCTTCTTTAAGAAGTCTATACTTTGATAAATATTTCATTATGTACACCTTTGCTTCCGATGACTCTCTCGCAGCTGTGCTTACGCAAAAAGTAGAATCAGGAGATGAATACCTAATATCATTTATGAGCACTGGCATGTAGGGCGCTAAACTGAACTACCCTATTGTGGAAAATAAAGCATATGCTGTATTCAAAGCGGTAAAGCAATTCAAGCCATCTATTCTAAAAAATAGAACTAAAGTCATAGTTCCTCACCCCACCGTCAGATCTCTTTTCATTCAGAAAGAATTGGGAGAAAGGAGAGGAAATTGGGTCACCGCTCTTCAAGACTACGATTTGGAATTTAAGCTATCCACCATCATAAAGGGTCAAGGGTTATGTAAATTACTCACTGAGCATCCAGTTGATCAAGAGATGAATTGGGAAAATGAAGCGGAACTGAATATGGTTGAGATATGTCCCATTTTCACAGCTCCTGAATCTTGGTATAGGGACCTAGTGCATTATTTGCAGCAAGGATATTTGCCAGAACACTGGAGTTCTAAGCAAAGAAGGGCACTACGTCTGAAATAAACAGCCTATCAAATCATTGATGGGATACTCTTTAGAATAAATTATGATGGGATTTTCCTTAGATGTCTAGAGAAAGAAGATGTTGATAACGTTTTCAAAGAATTGCACGATGGCCCTACTGGGGGACATTATTACGGAGATACCACAGTTCACAAAATTCTCAAAGCTGTATATTATTGGCCCACCTTATTCAGAGATTCCCATGCTTATGCTCAGAAATGTGATGTGTGTCAAAGGAGTGTTGGGAAATTTCCAAAAGCAGCGGGACCTCTACAGCCATTCATTATCTCTAAACCATTCGAACAATGGGGCATAGATGTTATTGGAGAAATTAACTCGAATTCCTCACTGTAGCATCGATATATCTTGACTACTACGGATTATTTTACGAGATTGACAGAAGTTGCTCCGTTGCGCAAAATAAATGAAGATGCATTTATCAGATTCATAGAAGAAAACATCATAACCAGGTTTGGGGTTCCAATTTCCCTAGTCTTTGATAATGCAACTTATTTTCTGTCTATGAAGATTAATGAATTTGTTTATGAGAAAGGAATTAAATTACATTATTCAGCCAATTACTATCCCCAAGGAAATGGATTAGTTGAGTCTACCAATAAGAATCTCATTCGAATTCTTAAGAAAACTGTGATTGAAAATCAAAGAAGTTGGCATACACCCCTCCCAAATTCTTTATGGGAAGACAAAGTCACCCCGAAGAATGCCTTAGGAGACTCCCCGTTCACCCTAGTCTACGGTAAGGAATCCATCCTCCCTCCGAATATTTTACTCCCATCCTTTCAATTGGCCCAAACCTCTCGAGGTTCCAACAGCCAAGTCCTACAATCAAGAATTGATACCCTACTGAAGCTTGAAGAGTCTCGGCTTAAAGCCAAAGACCGGTTCCACCAACACCAAGACATAGTCAAAAGGTGGTTTGATAAGCGGAAATATGCCAAGAGAAGTTTCGAAGTAGGTGACTTAGTTCTGAAATGGGACCATCCACATGATGGTAAGAGAATGCACACAAAGTTTCAACATTTATGGGTTGGCCCTTATCATATTTCTGAAAAGCTAGGGCGCCCTTCGACGTATAATCCGAGAGACTTGCAAGGAGAGGAAGTAAATATCCCTCTCAAAGGCCTTGCTTTAAAGTAGTACTTTGCATAGTCCCATGGGGACTTTTGTACATACATAAGTGATGTTGTTTCTTTTCTTGTTTTTTCCTATTTTGATTTTTTCTGCCGTTTTTAAGTAGTTTGTTTTGATTTTGTACCTTGCTCTTTGCTCAAGTTTTTTTTCCCTTAATAAAGCCTAGCCCAACTCTTGGGTTAGCGGTGAGATAAGACTCCGAGCAAATCTCAAAATCTTGAAAGGAAGAATTTCACTTATAAAGAAAATGTATCTTCGTGACTTTGCTTTCACTGAGTGGCCTCTAGGAATGAAGAGATCATTTTCTGTTTGGCCAAAATAACCCCGGTTAAATAACTAAGGGTTAGTATTTCCTTCTTACTATCTTGGGGTTCCATTCACTCTAACATTAATGCCTATCTCAGGAAGTTCACTATGATGGACCCATGGAAAGGAAGCATGTCTCACAGATGTATGGTATTTAAAATGATCCCATGCTACAACTAATAGCCCAAAAAGTATTATATCAAAGAGTTTGTTTTCCAGAAATTATCGCCTCAATTAAAGCACGACTGAGAGAAGCTAAAAGCATTCAATCAAGGGAGCTGTTCAAATAATCCATCCCAACAAGGTTCTTCTCCATCTGTGAAGCCTGATAATCAAATAAATCTCTCTCTCACACAAAAGGACATTATGGATTGAAGAACCTAAATCAAGTATTGAAATTTGAAGAAATTTATTTATGGAAGGCTCAAATGGTAAAAGTCGTCAATTAAGAAACATCCAAAAGGATGTAGATAACATGGGAATGAGGAACAAATGAATATGTCTGTTAGATATTGTTACAATCCTGTGGAGTCCTATATTAGTTGGCATCTGAAAAATAGATTTCAAAATGAACTCCACACTCTGGCCCTGAGAGAGTTGTAAAGAAGTCTGAGTCAAAGTTGCCCTTCCCCAAATGACCATTATGATAAGAGTGATCACTGCATTCACAAAATCTGAACTATGAAGATATTTTGTTACACATGGAGCTAACAGTTTGTAATTTTTCTGATCATGAGAAGAGTTTGTTTCAGAGATCTGTGTTCACCAGTGAATCGCCAATTGTTGTTGCTACAACATCCCACCAAAAATTTTGTAAATATTGGGGCCCCTCCTTTTTTTGGAAGAAGCCCTTTGGTCTTTTGAAACTTGTTTTACTTAACTTTGCAAGTCTTCTGCTTCTTCAACATTTTTTTGTTTGTTCTACTAAGGCAAAATTCATTTTTAGTTAGCCTAGGTCACAAATTTTTAATGATAAAAGCACTGACCATTGTGCAAATCTTAATGGTAAAATTTGCAACCATTGCGCAAATTTTAGCCTTATCTTGGCCGACTGCTGCGCATCACTTGGTCTTAACTTTGACGACCAAAGTTGCTCATTTTTTTATCTTTTTCTCCCAACCTGATCGCAAATTTTAAATGCTAAATTGGCCTCCCATTGCGCAGTTCTTAATGATAACTTAGCCGATGGTTGCGCCAAATTGAAATTTTAACTTTACGTAGATCGGTCGCAGATCTTAAAGCTAAATGCTCCACCCACTGCTTAGTTCTTGGCCTTAACGTCGCCGCCTTCTTTTTCGCACCATTCCTTAACCTTAGTGTTGTTTTCTCCATCGCGTTTCTTGGCCGCAAGTTCTAAGACTATCTATGCCGATCGTTGCGCTGAGTTTCAGCTTAAAGTCGTCGACCCTCATTTCAACCCCGTCACGACGTTTGATCGCAGGAATTACCTTTATAATCGCCGCCCATATCGCAGGAAATATCATTGAATCGCCTCCCGCGGCGTAGCCCAGATTTTTGGTAAATGGGAAAGGGCAAGTTGGTAGAGGTTTTAATTGCAGCCTGTGTAGATTAATTGCTCTTTCACATTAATCCCTATGCACTTTTAAGTTCCCAACTTCCCACCCTGTGGGAATTAAGTTCCCCTGTTATATATATATTCTCCCAATGGGGTTTTCACTGCATCCTTTCCAAGACTAAGGAGCATCGTTGTTCGCCATTGGAAGCTCAGACTGTCACTAGCTTAGGTACGTGCGTCAACCGCAGGTAGCCATTTTAAGACTGACAGGTAGGTCTTCGATCCCTTCCCTTTGATTTTGTTCGGTGGGAAACCCCGTTAAAAACTCGTTGTTAGCTTTAAAGTTTTTTTTTTATGTTTCTAAGAGCCGAACCTGCATAACACTTAAGTAATTCCCATTTTCATGCAATTTGTGGGAATCCTGTGCCCAATAAGAACATCTTAGCCCATTAGTTATCCAGGAAGTTCTCGAGCGAGTTCGAAAGAAAACCTTTTGTCCATCCCTAAAAACCAGTTTCGCGGCCACCATGCATTGCGGTTCACAAGCACACAATCTAGCCAGTCAGTCATTCTCTATGTTATGGAAGGGCCTCTCCCCCGCGTTCGTCCGATGGCTAAAAAGGCTAATTCATGTAAATCCAAATTTTGTTTTGAGAAAACACCTTATCCCTCGGCTGCACTCTCTGCATGATCATGTCTTCTAAGTCCAAACCGAGTAGGATGGTTTCGGTTCATAATGATAAGATATTGTCAAATGCTATCTAGAAATGCTCAATTTCTCATTTAAATACTCTTCTCCATTATTTTTATCTTTGAAAAGCTAGTTTTAAATGGAAATCTATCACTTGTGCATGCTCAAGTTCTGCTAAAATCCATAGATTTAAATGATGTGTCGACTTTCTAAACAATGGTTGCTCATAAACTTCTCAACTCCTCATTTGTGTCCTCCTTGCCATGACAGGTTTGACATGCACCAGAGATCCACCAGACAGAAGGCTAAGCTTGCTGAGTCAGATTTGGACATGGAAATCTTGTTGGATACCTTGCTCGAAACCATGTTTAGCGATACACAAGTTGTTACCGGAGTAGCCCCAGGAGCCACTACACCAGAATTTCAATGGGGTGAGTTATACAGGTTTACCAGGGATCAGAAGTACCCTGAGGCATCCCTAGAAGAAACCATGGTCTACTTGAACATCAAGAAGTCTTGCCTTCACAAGGCAGCAACTCACCCCGAGCTCTTCCCATGCTCAGAATTTATTGGCTAGATAATCCCTCATGCGAAAGCTAATACAAGATTCATTAACGATAATACCGGGATGAATCTCGCGTCCTTTGCACTAGAACAAATCATGTCTACTTACATGTTACCTTAGGCAAGGGCTTGGCTGAATAATGAGTGGCTAGCAAAGCAAACAATGGAACCTCTGGAGTCTGCCAAGAAGATGCTAATAATTGAAAGAAAAATTAGGCAAAGAGCCAACAGAGGGTATGAAAGTGTGCTTCTGAGGACTCCTTACAGACTCATTGCCTTAATGTTGAGTTGATTTTTCGGCATGCCAACTGGGAACGTCTTCAAGCTTGGTTGGGTGCCAGTGATGGTCCATGTAGCTACGTCCAGTACAGTCTTCAATTGGGCCAACATAATCTCAAACAACATGGTCTCACACTAAACTGCTACCCAAGGAGGACTAACCCAGAAGAAAGCCTATTTCTTCATGTCTTCATATTTGTTAGATTGCTTATTAAGCAAGCACTCTTTTCCTGATTTGGGCTGCATTTGGAGCAGAAAGGAATATCCTCTATTTGTATCTTATCAACTCACATGGGCAAGCAAATATGAAAATCACTACAAACAGATTTGTGAAAAGTTCATCATGCCTTTGTATCAGCTCATTTTTAAAGAAGAGCCAAATTGTTTGTCTGAAAATGCCATGCCCATCATAGAAGAGTTTGGGGACTATTACTTCTCTACCGAGGGCACCTATATCTGAATGAGTGGAGGATCTCAACCTCCCTTTTTGCTTCCTTGGTATGTCATAGATTTTGTAGTACACAAAGAAGCAATAAGACCGCTCTTCGTCAGTGGGGTCAGCAAGATTCTCTGTGAGAGGAAGAAAGGTATGTATCCACCAATGCCCTTCACCATCGGTGCATATAGTCTCCAGAAAACAAAAGATGGTGAAAACCTTGTTCGGGACTTAGAATTTTTTTCATTTCGGCACAAAGTTCTTTAGAAGGCATGATCCTAATGGCAAAGTTTCTGAGCACTGTACCAATGTCAGAACTTCTTTTGAGTATGCACATATTTGGGACAAGGATGAAGAATTTTTCTGGAGTGCCAGGAACTTAACTAAATTGGGAAAATGTTACCACCCTAAAAGAGGAGCAAGTTCCAGGCCCGATCCTATTTGGTTGATCCTGAAGGAGCAAGAGGTAGCAGCATCACAATCAGAGGAGTCAAAGAGGAAGGAAAAGGAGGAAGAAGAAAGACTCCAAAAGGAGCAAGAAGTCAAGCAATAGCAAGATGCAGAAGCTACTAGAGCTCAGCAGGAGCAAGAAGCAGAAGCTCAGAAATTTGAAGAGGAGAGGATCCGACAAGAAGAAGTTCCTAAATTCTGGAAAGAAGAGTCCGAAAGAATAAAAAAAGAAGAGGCCGAAAAGTTGCAGGTGATAAGAGAGAGAGCAGAGAAAGAGGCAGCAGATATAGCAGACCTAGTAGAGCAAGCAGAGAGATGGGAAAAAGAAGAAGCTGAAGAATCTAAGAGAACTCTGGAATAGGGCATGTCTAGCCCACGAGCCATAGACTTGGATCTAGCAACAGTAAACCAATCAGGGATAGTTAATGAAGGGGTTGTCGCAACTGAAGAGTTAGAACTTACCCCATACACTCCTTCAAAGAAGCACCAAGTGGCCAACCTGGATTTCTTTTATTTTGATAAAAGGAAGCAGGTTATTGTAGACAGATCAAAGAAGAAAATGAAAATTGGAGAGGATCGATATGAAATCAGAGTATTGCAAACCCCACTTGTTCAAGGGACTAACATCTACCCTGTGTTCACAGTAGCATGCACTGTGACTTCAGCTCAAGCAAGTAAAGATAATGTTAATCGTTTGGTGGAAGAAGCTAAGAAGTACAAGGAACTATGTTTCAAGGTAAAAGGTGACATGAAGAAATAGGTGTTAAAAGGAAATGAGTTAAGATTGAAGTACAATGAGCTTCAAGAGGAAAAGAGAGAAACAACCTTGCAGATCCTGCAGCTCGAGAATGAAAAGAGCTCACTATAGATGCAATTGGAAATCTCAGAAAGCGAGAAGAAAGAATTGGAAGCTCGCATAGGAGAACTGGAGAAGCTTGAATCCAACAACGTGCAGCTAAATAAATCCTTTCAACCTCAGCTTGAAAGGCTGGCAAGGGAAAAAGAGCACCTATTAAAGCATCTCAAGGTTGAAAATGAGAAGCCATACCTAACTGCATTTCATGAACAAGCATGCGAGATGCAGAAGAGAGTTCATCAATCACTGACTCTAATTTCAGGATAATTCTACAGGGTGAAGTAAATGATAACAAGGATGACAACCATTGAAGTCGATGCGTTGAAGCTGAAGAGGAGGTACGCGGGCCACTTAGAGTAAATAAATAAGCAATTTGAATGGAGATAAGGAAAGTATGGTTTCCCAACAAACCTGTGGGTCAAGACCGTTGATGAATTGGACTTGGATTGTGGAGTCCTCGAGTTTTGTAGGGATTGTGGCACAAAGCTAAGTATTGAAATCTAGAAGACCATCAAAATATGCCACACTTTCTACTCAAAAATCGCAGAAACTTTTGGGAAATGCAACATGTTTTTACCGCAATCTATTTAGGAGTTTCCTGAAAGAGAACAATGTTTGGCAGATCTGCAGAGCGAGCTGAATGCAGAAATAGAATACATCAATAAGATAGATGTCTTGAATCTCGACGATCTCCATCGGTTCATTGGGAAGACCTCTATCCATGCCTATTTTATGGAAAGCATCACCGAGGCAGCAGTATCAAGAGCAACCAACGTTAAATTAGATCTGCGCAAGCATGGAATAGCACTGAAAATGAAAATCTTTGCGCGGGGAAATACCATTGTGCGAGACATCACCCAGTGGGCCAACTATATTAAAGATGTGGACAACCTAACCGAAGTAAGCAAAGCAGCTGAAGCGAACATGCTTGCTGAAGTGGACGCGTCAGTAGAAATAGAGATACCAGCTGAAGTGGCAGGACCATTTGGGTATTAATTTGTTATATTGTAAATTTTGTAAAAGACAACTGGAATTATTTCATTGTATAAATGTTTTATGAGACAGCTAGAAATTGCTTTCGTCTCTTTAGGCACTAGAAGTCAAACTTTTGAGTCTCCCTAGGGTTAGGTTTTTGGGAAGAGACAAATTTTGTAAAATCTATAAATATAGAGATAGAAGAGATGAGAAGGACTTTTGGCAGATGAAAGGACAGACCAATTTTGTACGTGAATTATTTTACTACATCAATGAAGGAAGCTCTATTTTTCTTAAAGGAATCCTGCATGGAGTTTTGTTATGGGAATGTTTGAATGTTGGCTGAATTACTTCTGTATTATTCATACATTGGCTATGAGATCGTTCTTAACCAATGTGAATTATTTCTCTATTATGAATGCTTTCACTTTTCTATGCAAAATTTCTGTGTAAAATGGGTAGTAGAATGTTTATCTCTGTCCAAGCTATCTTTGATAATCCTCTATTTTCTGTTGTAAATGCTTCTATTTAATTTAACAACTACTTGTGAATTTCTTGGTTGCATTTCCAGTTTATTACTCATTCTTTAAATTTTCTCCTTATGAGGATAGATTAAATTTGCTTAAACAGTTTTAGATTAGATTTGTTTAACTGCATGCATTTAGATTACAGCACTTGCATCTCATCTTTAAAATAAAATACATAAATGGTGAATCGGGCCACAACCGGTGAAAATGAAAACAAATCTTTAAATCTTACACAGTAACCGAGCCATTAACCGGACGGATTCCCCACACCAAACGGTGAGCGATCTAATTGGGCTTTCTTACCGGGGAGAATCCCTTGTTGATTGATGCTACGATTTTCGGGGCATCAACACTTTTATAATTAAAAAATATGTATAAAATTGACTTAATTTTTTTTTTAAATAGTTGTGCACAAGAACAAAGTGTTCTTTATAATTGTACAAATAATTTTAATTAAATTCCAACATTTAGGTACTCAACACCTACCCTAATGGGAATTGGGAACATATGCATTATATTTTATTGGAAAAGTAACATATCACTATTACAAAAA
The DNA here is from genome assembly GCA_027924585.1 of Larix kaempferi. NCBI lineage: Eukaryota > Viridiplantae > Streptophyta > Pinopsida > Pinales > Pinaceae > Larix > Larix kaempferi. Next base: position 4,769,202 of record BSBM01001024.1, on the reverse strand, counting down.
TTTGAATTTCACAATCATCCAAAGTCTAAATAAATAAATAAACATTTTGGAAGATAATTTGATTTCCTACATTTCATCTTCTTACACCATATTCAAGATAGTTGTAAAAGTACCAAGATTCATACCTCAAAGTCAAAATATTGTACTATTTCCATATTCACATTGCCACTAATGCATCATGAGAGACCATTATTAGCTTGGAGTAACCATGTAAGGATATATTTATTATATAAGGTTAGTTATCAAGGATTTAAATCCATTTTTGAAGTTACATAAGTATTGGATAGTGTCAATCCACCAATATTTATCATTAGTATGTACATATAAATTACGAATTCCACTCATCTAAGGAAATATAATACTTCATTATATTCGTTGAACTTCTTCATATATCGTGGGTTATAATATACTTATAACTGAGAGATATTTCAGTGTTCTCTCTTAAAGCATGATGACTAGTATAAAACAAAGTTTAAGATATTTCAATGTGGCCCCAAGGATGCACCGCAACCAGATTTCCAAAAGGGAACCTTTTATGTGTTAAATCACACCAACACCTCTTGTATCTCCCCAGATAGTGAAGCATGCAATACTTTTCAATCCATCCTTGATATATATAGTCACCTTGTGAAGGAATCTTATAAAAAATAAAAGTATATATATAATGCAATAGAATTCCGCATGCCCATTATTTATCCTTGTTAAATTTCCAGAATTTACTTCAATATGATCTAGGATCTGAACTGAGACGGGAACTTCTTCACTTATGCAAGTGACCAATCCATCTTCTTCTTGATTTGCAAGAACTGGACCTGGAGCTGGATTAGGGTTTGTCAAAGAAACCCCAAAAATTCAAACTTTGAATTTCAATCTTCTGAAAGGATAGAAATATGCACCTTGATGAGCTGATCAAGTTGGTATATTCAGAATTTGAAAACTGCAAATTTTCACCCCTCGAAATTGCCTTTTAGATTTATGGATTCACTAGGGAGGACCCTGAATTAGGGTTTGAGTTTCCCGGAGCTTCACCCAACCAAAAGATTTGATTCAAAACTCTAAGCTTCGATTTTTCTAAGGAGCTTCCAGCCGTGGTCATAGATTTCCAAAATTCCAATTTTTACAGAAGCCCTAATTTTCCATCTTTCCGATCAAAGTCCCGAACTGGGGTTTGATCAAGCCCGGCCTTCTTCCCAACCAAAAAATATGATCTTGGTCTCTAAATTTCTATTTTGATGAGTAGCATCCAGCTGTGGTCTCCGATTACAAAAATTCCAACTTTCTCTGAAGCCCTAAATTCCGGAAGCCATGAATGAAGGTACTCAAAAATAATTCTATTTTGACAGCAACATGTACCTGATTGTTTCTGGTGTAACTCCAAACGTTTTGATCCACAGGGTCTGAAATTTTTTCTTGAGATAGCCCGACCTGTTATATTTCCATCCCGATAGGTCTGACCTCAATTGGATTCTCTGAAAGAGAGTTATTCCAAGTGTCGCAACGTGACCTATTTATGGGATAATACAGGAGAGAGAACTTGTACGGAGTTCCACGTGTCAATGGTTCAACTTCAGCCTCTGAAATTTTTTTTTGAGATAGTACAATATGTTCACTACCTGTCACTCTTTACGATATTTAATTTGGAGCTTCCTAGCCCAAGTTATGACCTCTTTCCCAAGGTCACCTGTGTTTGACTCATATCTGGAAGAGGCTGAAACCCTATATTGTATAGATCATAAATCACAAATTACAACGAATTAGAGGTTTTCCTGTGGACACAAGGTACACGGGGATCTGATCTTCGACCTGTAAAAGTTTCAGATCCGAAAACTTCGCCAAAACGGATTTATAGTGAAAGGGCTACGATGACTGGTTTTTGCTATATCAAGCCCTAGCATCGTAAGTGCAACAAGTGCCATACATGCCATATCATGCCTTCTTTCAGGTTAGCTCTAATACCATGTTAAATTTTCAAAATTTACTTCAATATGGTCTAGGATATTAACTAAGAGAACAACATGTACAGCAAATCTACATCATATCAATCATGGACAGAATAATGCAAGCACACAAGAGACACAGAGTTTACTTGGGGAAAACCATAAAGGTGAAAAACCCCAATAACTTCCTCAGAGATAGATAGAGAAATGATACAACCAGAATACAAGAGATAGTCTTCTCCTAGCAGCAGAGCCTCCTCCTCCACAATTGCGCCACTCTCCAAAGTGTGAGTGAGATAATAGAATGTGTAAAATGAGAGAGACACACTCTCTATTTATACACTAACTTGACTTGACCTTTACTCAACTAGGTCGGCCTCAACTTAACCACTTAACATAATGCTGACTGGGCCGACCCCCACTAGGGTGGTCTAATAAACCTTTGACCCACATGGCCGACCCCCAATAGGGTGGTCTAATAACCCTTTGACCCACATGACCGACCCCCAATAGGGTGGTCTAATAACCCTTTGACCCACATGACTTATACAGGACCGACCCCAACAAGGTGGTCTAATAACCCATCAAGTATAAGTTACGACACTTACAATATAAATGATGACACTTCCATATAGAGGAATAATAACATCTCTATAGGAATATAAAATACATATATGAAATACATGGGTGAAATACATTCCGAAGTTACATATACATCAACAATCCTAAGAAATATGGCATACAATGCACACTAGAAACACTAGGGTATACATCCTCATAGCCTCTAGCCACTATCTCAAAAAAGCACAAAAATCAATAGTTGTAGTTTATTCACATTCCTAGATCAAGTTTGTAATATACCCCTACAACCAGTTTAGAATTTGATTGACATAACATCCCCTAATCCACTAGATACACACTATGCACACACCTCCAACCATGTATGTGACCTTTATCTATTGGTTTACCATCCTACCACCAAATCATGACTATATAACCCCTTTGATAGCCTTGATCATGGAGAAACAACCCTATTATATGGATTCTTCCATAATCTCCACATAACATTACTCACTAGATTTTGTGCCTCCCTCCCACACCACCTTGCAACCTTACCAAACTTCTTGTAACATCTTGCTCAGAGCCCCACCATATCTTCACGCACCAAATACCCTATTAACCTTTTTCTACTAGATCAACCAAAAGATTCAATTCATAGTACTCCTTGTTTATTAACATTGTCCTCTTATCCTCCATCACCATAGAAGATACCATGCATACCCCATTTCCCAATTCCCATGATACTATAGAATATACCCATGCTACCATAAAATCTCTAAAATAATATATACATGTGTTGGAATATTAAATCTTCCTATCTATGTCATTTAATTACACTGGTTGCATTAATTAATCATTTATGGTTAATTCCTATGTAATAGACCAGAAAATTGCCTTGTGTGGACCACAAGGCAACATTGGGGGGACCACAAGACTTCCAAAGTGTGGACCACAAGATACCTAGACCACAATAGCACATTTCCAAAAGATTCTGGATAAGAAATGGAAAGAAAGGCACATTTCTAAGTTTTTGTTGCTTTTTACTGCGTTTTGCCCTAGGGGCAAAAGCTAGTCAACTAGGAAACTTGTTTTTTACACCCCACATCCTCTATGATGTTTCTTCTTTCCAAATTTGGGATTTGGAATTTGCTTTCATCATACATCACCTTCAGGTCACTAATTTAGCAATTCGTGATCCTTTGGAGTGACTTGGGAGACACACTTGCCACCTAGGGGGGATGAGCATATTTTTAGTAAGTCTAATGATGAGATGATCCAAATGTCATATTTAGCCATTCGAATATCTGTTGTAATGTTATATAACAGCAACATATTATTTTCCAAAGGTTGGCTGATGTATTTTATTCATGAGAAGTTAATACATAATTGTATCTTTGTGAGTAATGTTTGTGTCTTTGACTAGTTGTATGAGATCTTCTATGAGTGAGTGTAATTTCTTGATCAGATATTGGTGTGAACTGAGTTTCACATGGTATCAGAGCTATCAAGAATTTCCTTTCTCCTTCTATTGTCTTGTAGTATCCAACCAGTCTCAAGGAAGGCGCATTGATCAATCCACCGGGTGCATTCTATTCTCTACAGGGCGCATTTGAGCATCCAGAAGTATACCAAAATCAGTCGATAATTTATTTCAGAGAAGCCATGGATCATTCACAATAGATCATACTCACTCCATTCAATTACTTTGAATGGAAGGTGCAAATGGAGATCTTACTGAGGAGCAAAGGGCTCTACAGGGTGACAATGGCAACGAAAGCTTAGCCAACCTCAGCAGTAGAGAAATCTAAATGGCACAATCGAAGAGATGAATCCTATGGGATTTTGTGTCTCACTACATCGAGGGAACTTCTATTTCATCTTGATGGCCTCACTTCTCCCAATGAAGTATGGCTGAAAATTCAAGAATTGTTTGGGAAAACCGATGAATTAAGAGGCCACCAATTGGATAATGAGCTAGTCTCATTGAGTGCACAAAATTTCGATAACCTACAGGATTTCTTCTCCAAATTCAAATCACTTGTGTTTCAACTGAAGCAATGTGGTATTGACAAAAAGGATGAGAAATTAGTCTTGGCCATTCTCTCCAAACCTGGCCCCGACTACTCAATCTTTGTCTCGACTTTCCATTCCACCCAAAAAGCAATTAAAAATTGGAAGAGCTCGACACTTTAAGAATTCATGGAGTCTTTGACACAAGAACAAGACAATTTTTTCTTGATGGGAGCCATTAAAAATCCATCCAAAGACCACTGTCTAAATGTTGGAGATTCAAAGGGTTCGGAAGGGAAGAAGAAGGGCAATTTCAAGAATCCCACCGGTGAGAGGAAAGTCAAACAAAAAATTAATGAAGACTCCTCAAATTTCAAAAGGAATCCAAATAAAAAGAATGAGAGGACAAAGTGCAATTATTGCAGCAAGGGATTTCATCCTAAAATCTCTTGCATGAATAAAAACCATCGATCAAATGGCTCAACTCTTGGAGAAAGTCAACATTCCTCTTCCAGAGAGCGCAAGGAGGAAGGATGGAGGAAAAAATTATGATGACAAAGAGAGATTACATGAATTGATGGAAAGCACATCCAAACCTACCTCACTCATTATTGATTCTGGATCTTCGAGACACATGGTGTCTACAAGTAAGTTTTTCACTTCACTTGACTGTTCCAATGGTCCAAATATTGTATTGGGAGACAATTCTGAAACATCTAACAAAGGAAAAGGTAGCATAGATCTCGAGTTTGGTTCATTTAATAATGTTTTATATGTACCTGGACTTGCTGCAAACCTATTGTCAGTCTATTATATGACCCACATAGGGCTTCCCAAGAGTGTAACCTTTACCCTAATGATGTTGAGATAGCTGAAATTTTGACAGGAAAAATTGTTGCATTAGGCACTGCTGATCACTGTTCTAGAATCTACAAGTTTTCTCACTTTGTGCCAAATCTCTCACCTTCTGCTCTTTTAACACATGCCAATGAGTCAAGCAACCTATGGCATGAAAGATTTGTCCATTTGAACTATAAATATCTTTCCCAACTCCATGAGAAATAAATGGTCATAGGGCTGCCCAATATCAGATTTTCCAAAGGTGTTTGTCAATCTTGCATCCTAGGAAAACACCCTGAGCATAAGTATGGGAGTTCCAAATATGAGAGAACCTCTGCACCATTAGACCTTATTCATACTTATATCAAGTCCATTCCCTCATGATTCTTTGAACCATTCCAAATACATCCTCACATTCATAGATGACTTTAGTAGGTACTGTTGGATTTATTTCAACGAGCTAAAATCTGAAGTTTTTGGTCTGTTCAAGCTATTCAAAGCCTCGGTTGAGAACCATTCTGGTAGGCATATAAAAATTACCAGATATGATAATGGTGGTGAATATGTGAATTCATAGTTTCAGCAATTTTGTGCCTCTTCAGGGATTCAGATGCAACACACAGTTCCATATACACCTCAGCAAAATGGGGTTGCTGAGAGGAAAAACAGGTCTCTAAAGGAGATGGCCACATGTATGCTTGAGGAAAATTCATTGTCTCCCAAGCTATTGGTTGAGGCAATAAATTGTTCCACATACATTCATAATAGAGTGCCACACAAATCTCTCAAAGGTATCACTCCTTTTGAGGCTTGCATAGGGCACAAACCTGATATCTGTCATTTCAGGATTTTTGGCTCAAAGTCTTGGGATAGGATTCCACTTGAGAAGAGGAGGGATATGCAACCCCAAAGCCAACAATGTTTATTTGTTAGATATTCAAAGGACTCCAAAGGTTATAAGTTACTGAACATGATCACTCATAAATCCTTCATAGAAAGAAGTGTGCAATTTGAGGAAGAGCCCTCTCAGAGCGTTGAAATTGGAGAACCATCTTCACCACCACCTGAAGAAGAAGTAAGTGATGTTCTTAAAAATTTTAATTCTGATATTTCTTATTATGAGGATCATTTTATTGCGTATTCTAACTCACCTAAAATGCCTAAATGGGCTGCAAAAACTTTGCAAGAAGCAGGTGAACTAGCTAGCAATCCTCAGGACCAAAGGAGGACAAGATCACAATTTGAGACTGCTCTCAATGTGAATGACCCCTACCTTTTTGAGAGATATTATATTATGATAGATTATAATCCTCAGACATATGAGGAAGCCTCACATGACCCAATATGGCAGGTTTCCATGGATGAGTATTTTCAGTCATTGCAAAAGAATGAAACATGGGAGCTAGTCAAGCTCCCCGCAGGCAGAAAATTGGTAAGGTGCAAGTGGATCTACAAAACCAAGTGTGAAGCTGATGGTACATAAGTAAAATATAAGGCTAGGCTGGTACCAAATGGCTTATCTCAAGTCCAAGGCCTTGAATACAATGAAACTTTTTCACCTGCTCAATAGAAAGACTCAATTAGACTAGTTCTGGCAATTGCAGCATCCAAGCATTGGGAAGTGCATCACATGGATGTGAAAAGTACATTCCTCCATGGGGATATTGAGGACGAGATATATATGCAGCAGCTAGAAGGGTATACATCAGATCCTAATCTTTTTTTCAGGTTGAGAAAGTCCTTGTATGGACTTAAGAAATCCCCCAGGGCTTGGTATGCAAAAATGGACAATTTCCTTCTGTCACAATCTTATGTTCGATGCAAATCTGACCCAAATGTTTATATGAAGTTGATTGATGGTTCAATAATGATTATAGTGCTGTATGTTGATTCTTTTATGATCACAGGTAGCTCTACTGATCAAATAGCTTCATTGAAGACCGCTTTGCATCAAGCCTTCTCCATGAGTGACTTGGGAATTCTTAAGCAGTTTTTGGGGCTTGAGGTTTCTCAAACAAAGAATGGAACAAAGGTATCTCAGTCAAAATATGCATATGATATATTAAAGAATTTTAAGATGGTTGATTGAAAGCCTTCTAAGACTCCATTCCTTTCAGGAATTAGACTAGAAGATGCGAAATCTACACCATTGTTTGACATCACTTTATATAGACAGTTGATTGGCATCTCGCTATACTTGACACACACTCGACCTGATCTTGCTTATGCTGTGAGTGTGGCATCAATATACATGGAGCAGGCACATGAGCTTCATTGGAGGGATGCAAAACAATCCTACATTATGTTCAGGGAAGAAAGACTGATGGGATTCACTATGTTGCAGATTCTAGCCTAGATCTCTTGGGCTTCACTGATTCAGATTGGGATGGTGATAGCCTTAACAGAAAATCCACATCTCGATTTGTATTCATGCTTGGAGGTGTCCTTGTTTGCTAGTCTAGCAAGAAACATAATGCCATAGCATTATCTTCAGCAGAGGCAGAGTAGAGAGGAGCAGTGAATGCTGCTACACAGTGTGTATGGTTGCAGGGTATTCTTTCAGAGTTTGAGATTCCTTTTAGTACTCCTACTGTCATCTTTTTTGACAATCAAAGTGATATAAGAGTCTCAAGTGATCCAGTACAAAGGCATAGGACCAAGCACATTGAGATACATATGCACTGCATCAGAGGCTTAGTGCATGACCAGATCATTGATTTGCAGTATTGCCCCACAGGTGAGCAAACTATAGATATCTTCACCAAGGATTTCACAGAGAAGACATTCAGCTATCTTAGGTCACTACTTGGGATGTTTGAACATGTGGTGGAGTGAAGGTTTGATCAACAATCCTTCAATTTTGATATGTCCATTTTTTGAGGGGAGGTTTTTCCCATGAGTTTTTCCTTGTATCATTGTTTTTGTGGACCGACAGTATTGTACAGGGTGACCAAGTCTTGTTACTGGGCCCTTAGTATTTTCATTTTCTGATATATAGACCATAAATTCATATTTATGGGGGGGTGTTGGAATATTAAATCTTCCTATCTATGTCATTTAATTACATTGTTTGCATTAATTAATCATTTATGGTTAATTCCTATGTAATAGACTAGAAAATTTCCTTGTGTGGACCACAAGACTTCCAATGTGTGGACCACAAGCTACCTAGATCACTTGGGAGCATTTCCAAAATATTATGGATAAGATATGGAAGGAAAGGTGCATTTCTGATTTTTTGCTGCTTTTTACTAGTTTTTGCCCTAGGGGCAAAAGCTAGTCAACTAGGAAACTTGTTTTTTACACCCCACATCCTCTATGATGTTTCTTCTTTCCAAATTTTGGATTTGGCATTTTTTTTCATCATATATGACCTTCAGGTCACTAATTTAGCAAATCGTGATCCTTTGGAGTGACTTGGGAGACACACTTGCCACCTAGGGGGGATGAGCATATTTTTAGTAAGTCTGATGATGAGATGATATAAATGGAATCTTTAGCCATTCAAATCTCTTTTGTAATTTTATATAACAGCAGCCTATTATTTTCCAAAGGTTGGCTGTTGTATTTTATTCATGAGAAGTTAATACAGAATTGTATCTTTGTGAGTAATTTTTGTGTCTTTGACTAGTTGTGTGAGATCTTATGTGAGTGAGTGTAATTTCTTGATCAGATCTTGGTGTGAACTGAATTTCACAACATGTTCCTCCTCTTTTCACCCCATGCTTTCCAAATTTGAATTTTTGTACAGAGATCAACTTAATGGTTAGAGATCCCTTAGAGAGGATCTATGTGGTGATTGAAGTCCTTGTTCATGGGCCTTAAGATTGAGAAGATGTTTTTAATGCCCGAGGCCCTTTTCTTCCTCCCCTAACCATAATACATGCCCATATACCCACTTGTATTGTGTAAAAGATACTAATATAACCCATATTACTATATGAAGGCCAAAGACCCCTTGCAAAGGTCATATGTGGTTGTTCAAGGTTTACTTCACAATTATTGATCCCAAGAAGATCCAAATAGTGCCTAAGAATATTATATTCCTTCCCTATCCATGTTCAAGGACTTAAGTTGAATATGCGGTGCACAAAACCTTCTAATTGCATTAGGATGTGACCTAGAGGATTTGAGACCCCATTGTGGTGTGTAAAACTTCCTAATGGTGCCCATATCTCACCTAAAGGCCATAGATCCCTTAGGATCCATGTGGTGGTTTTAGGCCTTGTCCATTGAGCCTAAGAATATATGTTTAGGTCCTAAGGCTCGTGTTTTCCACTCCTCACCATGGTAGAGTCCTTGAGACATATTATGGGTGTGAAAACATACTAATAGCATCCATATTTCCAATTGAAGGCCTTGTTCATGGCTATTGAAATTGAGAAGATTTTCTTAGGGCTTGAGGCCCTTATTTTTCTCCCATGACCATGGTACAAGCCCTAATTACCATATGTGGTGTTATAACCTCATAATGGCACCCACATCACATGTGAAAGTGATTGATCCACCAGAGAGGATTTATGTGTTGGTTCAAGGCCTAATTCATGGCCCTTGAGCACAAGAAGTTTATTTAGGGCCTAAATCCATCACTTCCCCCCATGGTCATGGTAGATTACTTAAGACCCATTATTATTTTTAAAATCATACTAATGGTGTCCACATTGTCTTTCAGAGGTCAAATATCCACTAATAAGGTCTTGTCTAGTTTCTCGAGGACTACTTCATGAAGCTTGAACTTGAAAATATTAAAATAATAGCTAAGAAAATTATGTTCCTCCCTTGACCATGGTCAAGGAACTAAGTTAAATAAATGATGCGTGAAACATACTAATGGCATTGAGGTGCAAACTAGAGACCCCAGTACTAAGCATGGTGTGCAAAACCTCTTAATGGTGCCCATATCCCACACAGAGGCTAGAGATCCCTTATAGATGTGATATGTGGTACTTTGAGGCCTTGTTCATGGACATTGATATCAAGAAGATTCATTTAGGGCCTATGAACCTTTTTTACATGTGTGCTATGTTACCTGTGTGCTAGTGAGCTATGGAAATTGTAAATATGCATTTTAATAGAAATGCCCACAACTAGCTATTCAATGCAACAAGAGATTAGGGCATGATTTTTACAAGGAATTGGGAGGGAAATATTCAAACCCTTGAGCCAATCAAGTCAAGCCAACTGTTAATGAGAGAACCCATGAAGCCTAAACTACCCATGTTGACTTTTGTGCCCAATCATTCATTTCTCCAAAGAGTTGGTTGAGGTAGTTAATGCCTTAGGGAATGGAGAGGAATGGATATCCAAATTTGGGTATGGGCAAGCCACCCTTCATGGAAATTCGTGTTTGACTTCTTGGGCAAGAAAAGAGCCACAAAATATTTCTCCACTCTTGGTTGCTTACATCCAAGTTCAATCGAAACAAGGAATGCACATCATCCCAACCACAACAATATTCCCAAAAACACACAACAAGCACAAATTTTGGGCATGGCAAAAAATGATCTTAAATATGGGATGAACAAAACGATATTTCCATGGGTTTTCCCAAATCGTGGCAAACCAAAAATAAATTGTGGGATGAAAAAATAATCACAGGGAGTTACCAATCAAATTAAATAATATACATGGGAAACCGAGTGACAAAAATAGATCTCATAGACCCCCAACTTGATTTCCCTTCTTCCCCACTATTCTACAACATAAAAACGCCCTTCTTCTAGCTAGAAAATGAAGGAAATAAAGGGAAAAACATGGAGAAAAACACCCAGCAAATTCAGACTACATGAGAGAGCCAAACCAATGGATGAATAATGGGCTGAGGATAAAATTCGTGGCTCTTTTCTTGCCCAGGAAGACAAATGCTATTTTCCAAAAATGGTGGCTTTCCCATACACAAAATTGGATAGCCATACCTTCCATTTCCCAAAAAAATAACTACCTCAACCACCTCTTGGAAGAAATAACTGAATGGGTGCAAAAGTCAATGTGGGTAGTTGGTGGTTCATGGGTTCTCTCATTGACACTTGGATTGACACTATTAGTTCAATGGTTTGAATATTTTCCCTCCCCATTCCTTGTAAAAATCATGCCCCCATACTGTTGTTGCATTGCGTAGGTAGTTGTGGGTATTTGATTAAAATACATATTTACATTATATTTGTAATTTCCATTGTCCTAGGATAGCATGCGATCCATAGGCATCAATTTTTAATTTCCGATTCATAAAACACTAAATCGATGGTAGGGCCTTGGACTTGGGATCCTCACCATGATTTTATAACGATATTACATCATTTACATGCTAAGTGCAATGGGGAAAAAATAGGGGTGTTACATTCCCCTCTCCCTTAAATTAGCATTGTCCTTAGTGCTCTTAAAAATTGAGAAAAAATGGATATGCCACTTTCATGGCATCCTCCAGCTTCCATGTAGCCTCATCGGGACCGTAGTGCTTCCATTGCACCTTCACCTGTCCGATGGCTCGGTTCCAGAGCAATGTTAACTTCCCATCTAGGATGCGCAATGGCTTGATTTGGAACTCTCCCTCGGGTTCCACCTGGATCACATCCCAATTAATCACATGGTTAGGATCATGCACATATTTCTTAACCCAAGAAACATGAAAAACATTATGAGCTCTAGTGTTAGCAAGCAATGCAATTCTATATGCAACTGGCCATATTATTTCAAGCACTTCAAATGGCCCACAATATCTGGGGGATAGCTTGGCACAACTCCCAAGCTTCAAGTAACTCTTCCTTGGCCTCACTCTAAGGTAAACATGATCCCAAACACTGAACTAACTATGCACCCTGTGCTTATCTGCATAGCTTTTCTGTCTATCTTCGGTTGCTTTTAAATTATGCCTGATCTTTGTAACCTCTTGTTCCATCTTCCTAAGAAATTCTAGCCCAAGCACAATTCTGTTCACTGGATTATCCCAAGTCACTAGTGTCCTGCACTTTCTGCCATACAAAGCCTCATATGGACTCATGCCTAATGATGCTTGTTTCCCATTATTATATGCAAACTCTACCAAGTGTAGATAATCCTACCACTTGGATGGTTTGTCCATTACATACATGTGAAGCATGTCTTCAAGCACCTGATTTACTCTTTGTGTTTGTCCATCTATTTGAGGATGGTATGTGGTGCTAAAGTTCAGTTGGGTACCCAAATCTACAAAAATACCTTTCCAAAAATTTGAAGTGAACTTGGTATCCCTATCAAAAATTATTGCCTTAGGAAATCCATGCAATCTGAATATTTCCTTCATGAAAATATTTGCAATGGCATTAGTTTTATATGTGGACTTAATTGGTATAAAATGTGTTTCCTTTGTTAACTTGTCCACCACCACCATGATGGAATCCTGCTACTTTATTGTCATCAGCAAACCTGTAATAAAATCCATGGAAATTATCTCCCATTTCCATTATGGAATTGGCAATGGATACAATAAACTTGTTGGGTGTTGGTGTTCAACCTTCACGTGTTGACATTTCATGCACTTATAAATGTATTCAACGATTTCCTTCCTCATTCCTAGCCAAAAAAAAAAATTCTGGTTGTAGTAATTGTTTTCTAATATCCTGAGTGATCGGGATATGGATCTTTATGGATTTAATCCATAAAAATCCTCCTCAAGGATGCCACATTTGGAATATAAATTCTATTCTTATAAGTAAGAATTCCATCACCTTCCAAATGATACCCTTCATACTTCTTTTCAAAGTTTTGTTGCTGCAATTTGTCCTTTATCTGCACATACATTTCATCTTCAACAATACAGTTGACGATATGTTGCCTCAAATCTGATTGGCAGGTACTAAGGGCTGTCACATGTATTTCATGTAATTTTCTGCTAAGTGCATCAACCACCTTATTTTCTTTCCCCTTTATGTGTTTGATCTCAAAATCAAATTCACACAAAAATTCCAACCATCTAGCTTACCTAGCATTTAATGTTGGCTTCTCAAACAAATATTTTAGACCACAACGGTCTGTCCTTAGCCCAAATTTTCTCCCCATCAAGTAGTGCCTCCACATCTTTAAAGCATGCACTATGGTTGCAAGTTCTAAATCATGAGTAGCATAGTTCTTCTCATGCTCCTTTAGTTTCCTTGACTCATATCATACCACATGGTTGTCTTACATAATAAATCCTCAAATTCCTTGATTACATGCATCAATGCACACCACAAATTCTTTTTTTGGGTATGCAATTTTCAAAATTGGTGCACTTGTGAGAATATTCTTCAACCGCTGGAATCTTTCCTCACATCTTGGTGTCCATTCAAATTTCATTCCCTTCTTCTGCAAAGAAGTGATTGGATTAACAAACTTGGAAAATCCTTCAATGAACCTCCTATAGTAACCACCAAGTCCCATAAAGGACCTCACATTTTTCATGTTCCTTGGAGTTGTCCATTTCATAATGGCTTCAATCTTCTTAGGGTCAACTGGTATTCCTTCTTCTGAAATGATGTGACCAAAATAATGAATTTTATCTTTATAAAAGTCACATTTTCTCATCTTGTTGACTCAAACCCAGTAGACAGGGGTTCCCATCACTTTCAACACCAACCCATTATGATCTCCCTAAGAACCAGCCCAGACAGGTTTTACCCTATCCAACAACACCTGCAGAGCAGATGAGGTCTCACCCGGGGTGATCAAGGGAGAGTGGACGGAACCATGTTTCTGCCAAATGAAGGAGGATGATTGCGGCACTACTTACTTATCTTGTTTACCGCAACATTCAAAACAGATCTATGCATTCAAGATTAACAGCATTCGTATCATAGAATTATTCAATAGAAACATTCATTGAGACAAGTATAACATTAAAGTGTTAACTGCAGTAAGAAATCATCGCAACATGCATTAACATAAAAGGTACACAGGGAATTTCACCAAATGGTTCCGTCATGTCATATTACTTCAAAAAAACCCTAATACAACATCTCCGCAAAACCAAATCTCAGCAATATTACTTGATCTCACATACAAACTCAAATATGCGCATAAACAACATCCAAAGATCGTGCTCAGATCAGCTCCCCAAATTTTTTTTAACACATATGACTCTTTGACTATAAATAGGCTTCCGCCTTTACAATGCTTGTCCACTTACTAACAACTTCCTAACTGACTCTTGGACAAATGACCAAAAATCTAATTGATGCAATCTAAATGACCCAAAAACCTGCCTACTGCGGTACAATTAGCTCAAAATTACATCTCATATGGTCCAATGACCCAAAAACCTGCATTATGCGGTACAATCGACTCAAAAATACATAAAATAGTCTATTCTTCTACCTTCCGCAACCTCTTCTGACTTGTCGCAGCATCGACAATGCTGCGATTCTTCCTTACCAAACCGCCTGCCAACAGGCCCCCAACACAATCTTGTGGCTCACCCTCGAGCCACGTCAACTCGATGTGGTGTATTTTGTGGTCTTTGCTTTGAAATCCTCGTACTGCTGCGCGACTGTCGTCACCATTTCCTTGGCTTCTATAGTCGCCACTTTACTTTCGAGCACATCTTCTGTAGATGGATGCGTAGTGAGCTTTGTCGTTACCTGTTGACGACCCTTCTGTACTTCCTGAAGCGCTTCACCCGCCTTGGTCATGAACTGTCCCCCGAATCTTGAAACTGCTCCAACTGCGCAGCACGCTTCTTATGCCGCTCATTATCCTTGGTAACTCGTTGTTGCAATTCCTTTAAGTCCCGAGACTTGGCGACCTGTTCCATGGGTGGCATTGTGCACATGGCTGCCTTGAGGGTCGCCAACTGTCCTTTTGCATCCTGCCGATACTTGATCAACTGGTCAAACTGCTCGTCCTGGACAATTTGGCTCCAGAACTGTACGGTATCGGCTATGAGCTTCATTGTAGCCTTTTCTAGCTCCTCTAGCTAAGTTGCAACTTACTCAATCACCATTTTTCTATCGTCGATTTCAACTTGAGGCGTACCAGGATTCACCTTAGCCTTCAACTCTTGATTCTCTTGCCGCAACTACACAATGGCATCCCCCAGTCGCTGCACCCATTGGAGCACATCCACCTCTTCAGTGGGCTCCGGCACATGCTGATAAGCTTCCATGATGGCCCGGTCGACCTGTACACTATCATCCCACATACTGTCCTTCTCGATGATGAGGCGGTCCTGCTCTTTCTTCAATTCTTTGATCTCGCAATCCTTCTCAGCTCGTTCCTTCCTGATATCCTCCTCGAGCTCATCCACAGCTTGTCGTGATGAAGAATCCCTACCATTCAATTCTTCAATGGTGTGCTTCGCATCGGCCTCGCTTGCCTGCAATCGCATGCACATGTCACTAATATCCCGCAGTCGGTCTGTCATCTCCCGGCTGGTAGCTTCCTGCATAGTGGTCAACTCTTCCACTGGAAATGCATTAACATTAATGGACACCTTCTATAACTGTTGCGTCAAGGAATTCACAGCCTCATCTTTAATCACAATCGCAATTGGGGGAATATCCACATTGGGGACCCACGGCTCGGTGCTGATTGTGCTAACTTGTGGTTCTACTGCCTCTTTCGGTGCCCTCTGCAAAACCATGTCACACAACAAATCCATACGAGCAGTGAGCACATGGAATCCTTCGTCTGTCGCCCTTGTCATCTTTAGAGTTGCTGCGGTGGACGCATCACCGATTGCTTTTATGAGTCGGCCCAAGCTTGCTTCTGTTGACAGGGGCAGCCCGCTGATTGTCGCCGGATCCTGGTGCCCTTTCGTTCTATTGTCCTCCAAGGTGCGGTCACTGTCGTCATCCGTCGGTGTTTTAATG
This sequence comes from Larix kaempferi, assembly GCA_027924585.1. Lineage (NCBI taxonomy): Eukaryota > Viridiplantae > Streptophyta > Pinopsida > Pinales > Pinaceae > Larix > Larix kaempferi. The sequence goes on along the minus strand of BSBM01001024.1, from coordinate 4,753,034 downwards.
GACTCTTGATCAGAATCATGATGACTGTGCAAGTCCTGCGCTGATGTGCGATCCTATGGACCCTTCGTCGGCTCTCCATCCTCAATCTCGGCCAACGCCACAGGTTTGCGCCATTCTGGTGGCCAATCATTCACAATGGCATCTAGTGCTTCCGTCGTTACCTTGTAAGGGGTCAGCAACCACTGCTAACCAGGGTCACGCCTTTCCTGCACATAAATAGCATGCGGCCGAACCACAAACTCCATGATCGACTTAAACTTTGCCACAGTGTCTTCAGATAGATGTTATACCTTTGTCGCTGCATTGCAAAGCATCTCCCAATAGAGCCAGAATAGCAATTGGCAATCCCGGAGTCGCTCTGGCTCCTGTATATACCATAAGTTCTGATAGCGCACACCCCGCCGCTCTTTTGTAGATGCAACTTCCATGCCCTGATATACATCGGGCTCCTTCCAAGCCACAAATGAAATCAAGAGCAGCATCCAGCTATATGTAAATGAGCCATTACCGGCATGAACTGTTGTGGCATCCTCTGCCAACTGATTCAATAGAAACAAGGACTAGTTCATTTGGACACCCTCCGCACATTGTACTGCACATGCGACAATCCCTGAGTTGGACTAGTTAGTATGACCACCCCTAACCACCTTACAGGATAAAATCTTGGTTCTAGTGAGTACCTCCTTATCATTGATACTGCCAGTGCGATACCCACGGCCATCTGTTTCCAAGCCATATTTCTTCACTAGCTAACCTGCCCGCTTTTTGTCGTTCACCTTCCCTTGGAAGTACTGCAACGGATCAACTCCATCTTTAGGCAGTCCGATAATGTACAAAATCAAATCAACAGTGACCATAATTTCTCTATCCATCCACAACGAACCACCATGGAAGAACGCAAGCAGCTGCTTCACACGCGCGTTAACTTCCGCCATCTGCCCAAAATGCGGCATGTTAATGACCCCTAACAAGCCGGCCTATTCCAAACCACGTGCCCAGTCCTATACCATCGGCATCACGATAAGTTGTGACCTAGGCACATATGGGGTCGATGTAATGTCTGGGTGGGACACCATATCATGATCATCATATTGTAGGCTCATCAACGCCAACACAATATCAACCAAGCACTCCATTCCGGTAGGGAGCGTTGGCATCTTCACACCATACTTCTGCTTTGGATTCAGCTTGTGCAGGGTTGCATCCGACCGACTGGGAGGGATATACCCAGGGATGTCAACCGCCGACAATCCCTCCCATGGGGCAGATTCGTCAATGCAGTGACTGGACTGCCCTACCTGGACTTGAGCTTCTACCACCCCGGTGGATGATTTAAGTTGCCTCTTTCTCTACGGGGACTCAAAATGATGACCCCCTCAATGCTTCTTGGCGATTACTGACGTTCCCACCGGCATGTTTGCGACTTCTACCTCAAGATTGACGTCTCCCACAAACGTAGCTTCTTCCTCAATGGAAATCCCGGTGAAAGGAGACTCAACCTCACTGCTAATCTCGACCATTTCTAGCTCTCATTGCATACCTTACCCAATGCTCTCAATTGATAGCTTCTTCATCCTAACGGCACTCTGCAAATTCAACCGAACCTTGCCCCTCGCACAATTGCAGTCACCAAGCTATAACAATACTCTTCAGCTCTACATAGGCACTTAACAAATGAAGTCTCAGTGCCTTCTGACCAGCTTCTACCCAGTTTTATAGCGTCTAGCTGAAGCCTCCGTAATCATCACTAAATCCTACATTAACTCAACCGAAATTTTGTATTAATGACGCAAATCCGTCGTCGATCCTATCAACCGATCGGTTGGATCCGCCATTAATGCCCATCATTTGAACAAGCATTGTTAATTAATTGTTTTAACTTTTGGCATTTATTGCTGATTTGACCCGGTCGCGACCCTGCCACTTGTCGCGGACCGCTCCTAACTTACGGCACAAGCCTCCCTACTTTCGCATTCTATTCCTGTTGGTGCGCCACCCTGCCACCGATCAATATACACACTTTTTTTTTCCTGATGCAACTCAGGCATCGCGTTGTTCCAAGCTCGACCGATAGGGATTCAACCTGATACCATTAATCAACTTGAGGAGCATTTCTCCATCCAACTGCTGCAACTGTACCGCTCCTCCTGAAGTTATGCTACTGATGCGATACGGACCAAGCCAATGCATCTGCAATTTTCCTAGATGTTTCATAAACTTGCTGTCATACAACAGCACAAAGTCGCCTTGTTGAAACTGTTTGTTCTTGATGTGGCGATTGTGCCAAGCCTTCTAGCGATCCTTCTCCACACCCTGATGGAAATCAGAAATAAAGCGATCTTCCTCCAACTGCACTAACTGCGCTAGACGTTTCTCCAATGTTTCCATAGAATCCATTCTTGTCATTGCTGCTACGCGTAGACTTGGAACAATGTACTCCATTGGCATGATTTCTTCTTGTCCATACACCAACTTAAAAGGCGTCTGACCCGTCAACCTTTTACATGTGGTGCGATAGGCCCACAATACTACCGGGATTTTGAGATCCAGTCATCGCGGTTTGCATTGCACACCTTTGTCAGCGCATGTTCCAATATCTTGTTGAAAGCTTCCACTATGCCATTTTCCTACGGATGATATGGCATACTCTTCTTATGCTAAATCCGCATCTCCTTCGTTAGTGCGCTGATGGTGCGATTGAGAAAGTGGATGCCTTGATCGCTCAGGAATATCTTGGGGCATCTGAAATGAGTGATAATGTTATCAAATAATAACCATGCGGCCGTGGCTATGGAACAATCAACAACTGGTGCAGCTTCCACCCATCTTGTCAAGTAATCTGTCTCTGTGGTGATATATCTGGCACCAGTGCGCTTTCCTGGTGGATTGATGGGTCCCACAAAATCTACTGCCCAATTGTCAAATGGCTACAGTGTTAACTGAGGCATCAACGGCATCTCGTCCCTCTTGGATGGCTTCCCAGTTCTCTGACAGATGTCGCAAGACCTCCCATAGTCAGTCGCATCATTATGGAGTGTGGGCCACCAGAGCCCCGCCCAAATCACCTTCCTGGCAGTCGCTCGACCGCCGTAGTGTCCTCCAGCTACTCCTCCATGTGCTTCTGCCAATATCTGTGCTTGCACGTGTGGCAAGACACACCGTCATAATATCTCATCGGCCCCCATATTGTATAACTCTCCTGTAATGAGCTGGAAGTTGGCAGCTTTAACCACCAACTACTTCTTCTAACTAGTGTTGAGCTCTTCTAGTGTGGTACCTGTTGCCAAACACTGAATGATTTCTTCGAAATAGCTATCGGCTACTTCAACCCTAAATAGTTGTGCATCCAGAAACCCGTCTTCAATGTTAGTTGGCTCCTCTCCTATTTCAATCTGCGAGAGATGATCAGGGCTAGAATTCAACTGCCATGGTTTAAAAATTACTTCAAAATCGAACTCCTGAAAGAGAAGTAACCATCGGCATATCTTCCCCCCCAACATAGGCTTATTGACCAGGTACTTCAAGGCAGAATGGTCTGTGAACATCTTAAAATGTCCACCCAATAAGTAGTGTCAAAACTTCTATAGCGCATAGACCAATGTCAATCCTTCCTGCTCGGCAGTGGTGCAGTTCCTTTCTGCGGATGACAGCTTTCGACTGGCGAAAGCAATAGGGTGATCAAGATCCCCTTCTCCTAGTTGCACTAGCACCACACCGAGTGCAATTGACGATGCATCAACATGGACATGGAATTCCTTACTTTAGTCCGGGAATACTAGTATCGGTGCCGAAGCCATCTTAAGATTTAGTTGTTCAAAACTATCCTGACATTCAGGGCTCCATTGAAAGAAAACATCTTTCTTCAATAACTTCTCCATAGGAGCGGTGATCATTGAATATCCCCTGATGAACTTGCGATAATACCTGGTATTCCCCAATGTCGCCCTCGCCTGTTTAACGGTGGTTGGCGGTGTCAAGCTCAAAATGAGCACAATCTTTGCTAGATAGACCAACAAACCTTGTTTGCATACAATGTTACCCAGCAATATCCTAAATGGGGCACATAAAATGCACTTCTTCAAATTCAGCGATATCTGGTGTTTTCGAAAGCGCTCCAGCATCAACCGCAGATTGGCCAAATGATCATGGATCAAACCATAAACTATCCAATCGTCCATGTATACCTGCAAGAACTTCTAGATGAAATCCTTGAATGCAGCAACAACAACCCGTGAAAATATTGCAGGTGCATTCTTCAGTCTAAATGGCATGACAGTATACTGAAAACATCCCCATTCTATCACAAAAGTCATCTTGTGGCAGTCTTCCTTGGCAATATGGATCTGATGATAGCCTGAGAACTATTATACCTCTATATTCCACAACGTCGCATCTCCACCTCAAACAGAGTTGACGACACTTCCCCTACTGTTTGAACCACCCAGAAGATGAGTAATCCTTGAAGGCAAATCCACCCTGTCAAGAATTAACCTAGTTGAGGCCTTATTTACCCACACTACCGTGTCTTTCTCAGTTATAGGTGCGCGGCAGTCCACACTACCGCGCTATGCTGTGTCCCCAGAACGCGGTACTACCGCGTTATGCTCAGACCACAGGGTGCGGTACCCTTTTATTATCCTTTTTTCCATGGCTTGTGGGATTTTGGATTTTCGAAGATAGTGGAAGATTGGGATCCCTGATTCGATCTCAACCCATTTTCTGTGATTAGAAACCTTGATCCACTTATCTCTCCCTAGATCCACCCATCTCTCTTGTTGGTTAACCCTACCATACACTATAAAGAAGAGGCATTCCATGGGAAAGAGGGAGGACTCTTGAGAGTATCAAACCTATGATCTTGCAGCCTTGTGGAGATAGCTAGAGGAGGAAGCACTTGGAGCTAAGAGGATTGGCTTGGACATCAAGCAACCTATGTAAGTATTCTTCAAGTTGTAATAAAAATAACTTGTCTTGTTTTCCCATTTCATGTGTATAGTACAAGTTCTTAGCATGAGATGTATCTAATCCAGATTTGAAACTAATATTTACTTCAAGGTGTTTGGGAGCTTGCATGTTTGTTCTTTGGTTGATCTTAACAGATTCTGCATTGGAATTGTGGATCAAAGACTAGAAGCGGGACAAACGTCTGATTGGAAGGTATGTTATATCTCTCATTGTTTCTGAACGTATATAATCCTGTTGTAAAAGTTAGTTTAGGAAATTCAAGGTCACATTTGTTTCGTCTTGTTTCTTGCTTTAAGAGTTAGTTGAGAATCTACTTTAAAGTTAAGAGAATTTTGACTTATCCGTAGGGCAAATTTCTACTAAACAAGAATGGCGACTCCGCTGGTTTTGATTGTTGTTTGATTGATTCAGTCCACTGTCATTTATTTTGTGATTGTGATTTTCTGATTGCACTTCAAACCAGTTTGAATCTTGGTCCTTTTTGACCTTTATTCACCCCTCCTCGCTGTATTTCTTCTCCCTGTATGATCACTGAGTCCCCTGGGTTAGCAACAACCCTGAAAACTCCATTTTATTTTCTCAAGTTGCGCTTTTTCTTTCCTTGCCACAGTACCGCGCCCTCTGAACTGCTTATAGCACGGTAGTACCGCATTCCAGGAGTTAGTACCAGAGCGGTACTGTCACAGTGCCGCGTTACAGCCTCATTCTGACCCGCGGTAGTGTCTGCATTTTTTTAATTTTTTTATCCTTGCTTGGTTTCCTGAGTCTCTCTCTGCCTTAGGTAGTGTTTACTGTTCCCTGTTATCATCCTGGTCATTTTACAGTCTGCATGGTGTGCTTATTTCCCTGTGTGTGAGCTTGATTGTTGTTTGAATTAGTGGCATTTTTGACACATTGGGTCATTTTTCCAGTCTAGTTACATTGGCTTGATTTTTTCATCTATCACCACTGTTCTCTTTTACTGAATCCTGTAGCTTTTACAGTCATATTATTTCCATCATTTTCAGTAATTAAAAAATTATCATTTGAGAACAATTCTGTTGTTTAAATTGAAAAAGTCTAGTAGTATTGTGCATTGGAAAATGAACCATTGAATTTGCCATAGAAATTCTTAGTTTTTAAAGCATTTTTGTTATAGGATCAGTGAATGAAAAAGAGTGTTCATTTCAGTTGGGATTTATCTACGAAAAGAAAAGAAAAAAATCTTTTGCTTTGATTTTTGCTTGTGAAAAATTTCATGCATGTTTGATCGAAGAACTCTCTCCTTTCCTTAGCTAGATTTCATCGAAGACAAAGGCTTATTTTTTATTCATTCTCATTTGCATGGTTTGAGTCGTCATAACACCATCAAGTTTCATGTCCACTACCTGATTGAGTAAGACAGCCACTAAAATTAATCTCCCTAATTAAACCAACATTAACCTCACTTGAGGAAATCAAAAGAATTTGGTAGTTAGGTAGGACACCGGGGATAGGCATCAAAATAATTCCCCCTTGTCATTTTCATCTGAGACATAGTCGTTGTATTTAGGGAACTAAAATCCTCTAGTATTTATTGACACGGTCACAGCCAGTTTGTGGAGGGGCCTCTTGACTGTTTCTAACTTTCAGGGGTTAAACAGCCGCGAGATTGAGAACCGGACGGACTCTGTGGAATACCGCACTCCACTTAGCCCTAAGGCAACATCGATCGCTGTCTTCTTCGGAAGGTTGAAGTTCCCAAAACCTTTTTCGACGTGTCATGAACGAGGTAGCTTAGTATCTATTCTACTAGGGCTCTTTTACCCAGGGTCCCTTTCGGTAGAGGGATATCCTTCTTATATCGGTCTCTCATGTTGTATTGTTCGACTTGGATTTCATCACCTTGCGAAGGATACAGCTTGTTGAGGTCTCCAGCTCTTAGTTAGGAGTTTGCTTGTTATCTCATCTTTGTAGAGGGTCAGTTTTCTTTATAGGGACTGCTTGTTGGCATTATGGCCATTTTTTGTATCAGCTCGCTTATTGAGACGCCGGTCTCAGTATAGATTTTAGAGCTTGCTTTTTTGGCCTATGAGCCTTGCTTTTTCTAGCTCCTCTTCTGCACACTCGGCTGCATTAGAGTTTTGAGTTCTTTGTTTATGATACCGCCCCCAATTTTCATTTTTCTGTCATCATGTCAGAACAACCACGAAGGTCACGAAGAATACAGGGCCAAAGCCCTCCACCACCACCACCGCCATGGACTTTCGGTCCGCCTGCATCACGCATTCCCGCTCCTCCTGGCCGTGGTGCTGGTCAAGGGAACATTCCATCGTCGATACGTACAACATCTTCAGTTCCTCTTGTAACTGCCACTCACAGCACAATCTCAGAATCTATTGCAGCTTCTGCAACCACTAGCATATCTAAGACCTCCACTGTCACTTCACCCACTGTCATTCCAGATTTATCTGTCACAGTGGACACATTTACCACAGCTGAACCTAGTACAACCCAAAGTACTATACCAGAGGTCATCCTTCTACCAGATGTCAGCACTTCCCGTCCATCAGACACTTTTCACGATGACATAGACGGATCTGCTGGCACCACTGAAGGGTCCGACCAAGACATACCTGGCTTGATTTTAGTCCCAGGCGGGTACATTGAAATCATTGAAGATACTCGACTTCCTGACACACCGTTTGAACCTGATTACGGCTTTATTACTTCCCAGGTGGAACCTCCGCCTGTTACTACCACGCCACCCAGGCTTCATCCGCAGGAAACCAGTTCTTCTAGTAACGTACCTCGCACCATATCTCTCCCTAACCTCCCTCCGGGACATGAAATCATGGCTTCCATCCAGTCTAGTATGGTTAGTCTAGCAAACTCGCCGTTAGCATCGGCACGGTTTAGACGCAGCACAGAGCAAATGCTCTCGTCAGCTTCTAGATATCCCCCCGATACTCGTCCTTCTGACTTTTGGGATCCCAATATCCAGTCTAGCACAGATTTCCATCACTCCTATGCAGACGGTGCCGGACCTTCAAACGTTACTATACCTAGGTCCCCATCGGATCCTGAAAACCCTTTCCAGGTTATGAATTCGGACCCAGTTTTCGATGGTCCTCCTATCATTGAACATGTTATGGACGATGTCGATACCCCTGGGCTAAATTCCCCGCATTTGCTATCATCACCTATGTTTGGTGCACATTCTATGAGGGATAACCCAGTTTTTTCTCTGTCCTCACATGTTCGATATGGACGACCCCCTCCGCAAATCGGTACTTTTGGTGTCGTTGGCCAATCCACTTTATCATATTTGGCTAGCGGTGAAAGAACACCTAGTCATACTGCTGGATCTTCCGGTTTGACCGGAGGATCACCTTCGGCCACTATTTATACTATTTCAGGAGGTGGACAACCGACTGCAGTGGTCCCCAACTCTAACTACCAAATTCCCCCTAGTGGGCCATCAACCCAACCAGTTGGAGGACAACCTTTTGTTGGGAACCCTGTTCCTAGTCAACAACCTCCACCTGGTGGGCCATCAACCCAACCAGTTGGAGGACAACCTTTTGTTGGGAACCTCATTCCCAGTCAACAGCCTCCTCTTATAGGGCCATCCAACCCATCTGCTGGCGGACAACCTATTGGTTCCATCCAACAAGCCTCCCAACCAGCAGCATCTACTCAGTTCGGTATGTACAACACACCTAGCAGTGGACAACCTTATTCCGGTATTCCAACCGGGCCTTACTCTCAACAACCCCTGTCAGGCATGCTTCCTTCTTGGGATACTCAAATCCCACAGAGTGGGGGGTACTCACTTTTTGGAAACTGGAACCAAGCTGGGGGGCAATCTCAGATTCCCCCTAACTTGAATTCTGGTTTCCCTTACCCTTCAGCTGCTACAACTCCATGGAACCCATCACTTCAATTTCCACTCGCTCCTTAAGGAGGCACGAGCCTTCCATGGACACCACCGTCGTAGCCACCCCCCAACCCTGCTATGGGAAATCCTCCACTAACTCAATACAGTGGTAACATCCCGGGAACACAATAGTTTCAGGGAACTTTTTCCCAACCAGGAGCAGCAACCATCCTTGGGTTTCATCAACCCCAGGGTACCATACCCACTCAGCAGAACATCCACCAACCGGTTAACCAGATGGCCTACCATCCATAGAACTTCCAGCAGTACCCTGTGGGAAACACATATGGGTATAACACACAACAATATGTTATGCAGGGCCCTCCAGGCTTCTCTACACCACATGGTTATTACTCATACCCGCAGACTAACCGTCAACTTCCCTTTTTGGCCACACTTGACTTACCTGATTTGTCGAGGCTTATTAACGATCCTATATGGCATGAACCTCACTAGCCACCTATCCCAGCCAAACTACCATCAGACATCCCGAAGTTCAATGCCAAGCCCGGGGAAGACCCCAAAAACCACGTGATGACCTTCCATCTTTGGTGTTCATCCAACTCCTTGATGGATGATTCCATCCGACTTCGGCTCTTCCAACGCACGCTTACCGGCACGGCAGCAAAATGGTATATCGAGCTGCCACAACACTCTTTTCATGATTTCAACACTTTGGCTCTGCAGTTTCTGACTCATTTCCAGCTCCCCATCCGGTATGAGACTGGAACAGAACTGTTAACCTCACTGCGTCAAACCACTTCTACGCATATTTCGGATCACATCCATGAGTGGTGACGACGCCGTAGGCTAATCAAGGCACCTATTCCGGATCAGCTACTTGTTGATTGGTTCACGAAATCCTTTTTGCCTCCCATAGCCAGAGACATCGCTATGCGCGGGCCGGTTACAGAAGAACAAGCCATCTCGGTAGCCCAGTACATGGATTTGGTATACACTCAATCCGGTAATTTACATGAACTTCTTCCACATGCCTCCCGCATTCACACTGATCCAACAAAGCCTACCATTGAACCCCCCATTGATGGTATTGTCGGTTCAGTCAAGGCTCAGCCTGCTACCAACTCGATGGGGCAACAAGCTTCCGCTTCCCCCGCTTAAACTAGGCTGATTCAAAAGCTTCCACTTCTCCTGCCATTTCCTCCGAAGTGAACGCAGTTCAATCGACGTCACAACCATCCGGGGGAAAGAAGAAAAAAAATTGTGGCAAACCAAGAAAAACCAGCAGGAGAACCCCAAGCCACAACCCACACACAATGACCAGAAACTGCGAAGAAAGGCTAAGTTTCCCTGCCTCATTTGTCAAGACGATCACTACACACGTGACTGTCCCTACAAGGATGAGGTCAACAAGTTTGTTAAAGGATCCTCTCGCCTGGCAGTGTTAACTGACCCTTTCCCTCAGCAGCAACAACAGATGGTTTCCCAAGAAACCCCACAAGGGGGCAACCCGACCAACCCTACCCGCGGAGAAACGTCCACAAACCGCGAAATCCTGATGACTAGTAACGAGGAGATTAATATCACCACTCGTTCAAAGACGTACAACAACCCTCCAAGTTCAAACAAACAATCGGAGATAGCCAAAGGCAAATCTCCCGTTGAAGATCCAACTCCTACCCCCCCTCCTACCGGCCATCTCCATATCGAGAAACCACTTACGCACACAGTGCTACACCCACCTAAGGGCACCATACGAAAGGTGACATTTAATCCTAATGCGCGCGCTGCCCAAAACTACAACATTGTTGAGGATTTGGCTCAAGCACCTTGCGCCATGTCTACTCTCGAGGTTCTTCAACACTACCCTATGCAGCGTAGAACCCTACTTTCAGCACTGGGGGCAATGGACCCAGATACTTCAAACTCTATTATGTTTAACTTGGAGCATGCCAAACCTAGGCTTTCTCACCAATTAGCCTTCCAGGTGCATACGAAAATCCGTGGAAATATCATCCATCGCACTGTGTTAGATGAAGGTGCTTCCACGTCGATTATGTCTTTGAATTGCTGGAGAGACTTAGGCTCACCCGAGGTCACAACTTCTCCCACTACTCTCAGAGCGTTTGATGGACATGGTTTCCAACCTTATGGACTCATTCCCTCAATCGGTGTTGAACTGGGGGGCAAAACAATATCCGTACACATCGAAGTCGTAGATGCACCTTTGGATTACAATCTCCTACTTGGTCGGAACTGGTTCTATGCCATGATCGCCATAGCATCTACAGTCTTCCGGATCGTGCAATTTCCTCATGAAGGAAAAATTGTCACCATTGATCAACTGGACTACTGCATCCCAGACTCCCATCCGAACTCCACTAACACCGTCCCGTTATTGGATCAACCTCAGTACCAGTTCCAAGACATTGGTGTTGGTCTCATGAAGGATTCTTCCCTCATTGGAGTTTTTCTAGAGCTGGGAACCCCTGTTCAACCAGTTAACATGATTTCATCCAATGATTCATGGGTGATTCTGAGTCCCTCTCAGATTGGAGACTACGAAAACTCTATGCCTCTGAACAGAAACCTCGCAGCCTATGACGCGATCCAATCAGCCACTGATTGGGTCGACCGTTCTACTGATCACACCGTGGCACAACTCTCGTCTGAAACTCATTCATCCCCACCACTATTCGATCCTCTCAATTTGATTTTTCCCACCGATGAATCAATTATGGAGGTTATGTGCGGTAATGAGCCACCATGGGGAAACTTTCATCATCGATCCTCATTCCCCACCATTCAGATGCTTGAGCCTGATTCAAAACCCAGTACTTCACTCGGGATGGTTCAAACCAAGTTCCCCACTTCCCTCGATGAAGTATTTTCTGAAGGAAACTTGGCCAACCTTATGGCAACCACTCCCGTCGATATTTCAGTGAATCCTGGTATCGTGGAAAATATACACATTGGCAGAACATGTACTCCCCTTGAAATGGAGTTCTATAATGCCTACTTCAAAAACTTCCGCGATGTTTTTGCTTGGAGTTATGAAGAAATGCCAGGAATTGATCCCTCGATTGTGGTTCATGAAATTCCAACTTTCCCTGGCGCCCGACCTGTTCGGAAAAATCTTCGATCCGTCCATCCTCGTAAGGCAACCGCCATTAAGGCAGAAGTTGAAAAACTTTTGCGTGTTGGTTTTATCTATCCTGTCCCATTGACAGAATGGGTATCCAACATTGTTCCCGTAGCCAAGAAATAGGGAATGATCAGAGTCTGTGTTGATTACCGTGATTTGAACAAAGCTTGTCCAAAGGACAACTACCCAACTCCGTTTATCGACCATATCATCAATAACTATGCCGGGAGTGTCATCTTTTCATTCATGGATGGCTTCTCTGGCTATAATCAGATCGATATCCTCCCAGTCGACCAGCACAAAACGGCCTTTATCTTCCCTTGGGGGATTTTCGCATATAGGAAGTTACCTTTTGGCCTCAAAAATGACGGGGCAACTTTCCAATAGGCAATGTCATATGCATTTCATGACATCAAACATATTGTAGAACCATATCTTGATGATCTTCCCGCTCACTCTCAGACTCGGGAAGACCATACAGATCACTTAAGTGCCATTTTCGAAAGGTGTCGGCGCTACAATATACATTTGAATCCCCATAAGTGCGTCTTTTGCGTCGAAGCCGGAAAAATTTTAGGCTTCATAATCTCCAAAAGCGAGATTCGATTAGATCCTGCGAAGGTAGAAGCTATCTTAGCCCTGCCTTCACCCACCAATATTCCAGAACTTCAAAGTTTGCAAGGGCATGCAAAATTTCTACGCCGTTTCATCTGCAATATGTCCGAGATAACAAAAGGCTACATGCGGCTTCTCAAGAAAAATGTCCCCTTTATCTGGGATGATGAAGCCCAACGCTCCTTTGACAATCTAAAGGCAGCCTTAACCAAAGACCCGGTGATCCAACCCCCCGATTACACACGGGACTACATTCTTTATCTCGCAGCCTTGACTTCCACTATTGGTATGGTGCTAGTCCATGAAGACCACAACGGCATAGAACATGTGGTGTACTATCTCAGTAAGAGTCTCCTCGATTCTGAAACTCTTTATTCACATGTTGAAAAACTGGCTCTAGCAACAGTTTTTGTTGTCCAGAGATTTCGTCATTACATCTTACTCCGCCGGACCACTGTCATAGCTGATTTCAATCCAATGTACTATATCCTCACACATCAAGTGCTTGGGGGAAAATATTCTCGTTGGATTGTCATCCTTCAAGAATTTGACTTGGAATTTGTCAAAGCCAAGTCTAAGAAGTCTCTGGTCTTTGCTGAGTTAATTTGTAACTTGCCCCGTGCTACTGAGCAAACCGATCCCATTGATTCTCTTCCTAATGAATCATTGTTCCTCATTAGCATGTCTGATCCATGGTACGGAGATATTCTTTTATATCTCCAAACCCAACGCTTCCGTCCTGACCTCACTCATGATGAACGGCGACGCATCTGACATCATGCAAAATACTACCTCATAGTCAACGATACTCTGTATCGACGTGTTGTCGACACCGTTCTTCGACACTGTTTGACCTTAGATGAGGCAGAACGTGTTCTTAATGACTACCACGCTGGAGCATGTGGTGGTCATCTCTCTGGGATGGCTACGGCCCAGAAAATACTGTGAGCAGGATACTTCTGGCCCTCAATTTTCAAAGACTACATTGAAACAGTCAAGAAGTGTCTGCCGTGTCAATTCTTTCATAGTAAAGCACGCTCACACCCTGCTCCACTCCATCCTGTTATTTCCGTCGGTCCCTTTTCCAAATGGGGCATAGATTGCATGCACTGTAAGCCCACTTCAGCTGGGGGGCATAGCTATTTCATAGTAGTTGTTGACTATTTCACCAAATGGGCTGAAGCGATGCCTACGTATGCAGAGGATGGCAAAACAGCAGTGCAGTTCATATTCAATCATATCATAGCTAGATTCGGTGTCCCACAATCTATTGTGACCGATCATGGCTCCCACTTCCGGAACCACATGATCGAGGAGCTAAGTGCCAAATTGGGTTTTCGCCATGAAAACTCAACCCCGTATTACCCACAAGCTAATGGCCAAGTTGAAGCCATTAACAAAATCCTGAAAAAAATGATTCAGTGTATTGTGGGTACCCAGAAATCCAATTGGCACTCAGATCTATTCTCAGCATTATGGGCATACCGAACCTCAGTGAAAAGTGCTACAGGTTTTACACCATTTCAACTGGTGTATGGCCTAGAAGCCATTTTTCCGATTGAATGTGAAATCCCATCACTTAAGATAGTCATAGAGCTACTTCCACACACCACCTCTGAAGAGGAACGGTTTCTATACCTAGCCAAGCTAGATGAAACCCGCCGCGACGTTGCTTTAGCTAATGAAGCTCATAAAAAATGTGTCAAAGCTCAATATGACAAATCCGTTGCTTTAGGTGACTTCGTACTTACATATGAACAAATGCATGATAAACTTGGAAAAGGTAAGTTAGAATCTATGTGGTATGGCCCCTTTGTTGTAAAACGTGTCCTGGAGAAAGGAGCTTATGAACTAGTCTATTGTGATGGTACGCCATTGGCACGGCCCCGCAATGGACTATACCTCAAACGCTTCTACGCGTAAGGTTGCCCTACGCAGGGTTTCTTGTTGTACATAATGTACTTAGTTTGCTTTTACTCTTTTTTTGGTGTGCGCGTGGACCCCATGTATCCACTCTTACGTTGACTCATGATCTTATGCGCAGATGTCTGCCTACTTTGGATTCGCCGACAGTGCAAGCCAGCATACCCGGAATCTCGCTTCCGTAGCATGGGTGATCTATTCTCCCACTAGTGAGTTGATATCATCAGGTGCCAATTATTTGGGTCCTGCAACCAACAATATAGTAGAGTACCATGTGGTCATCGGTCTCTTGACAGAGGTTGCTTCACTCGGAATTGACTCCCTAACAGTCTTTTTAGACTCTCAGCTCGTGGTGTCTCATCTGAACCGTGTGTACATAGTTCGCGATCCTATACTACTTCGTTTATTTCGGAGAGTACGCCTCTTGGAACGATCATTTAGTTTCATTTTGTATCAACATGTACCAAGAGAATTCAATTGTATAGCTGATTCATTAGCTAATTACATTTTGGATTGGCATCTTGCCCATACATAACAATACATCATAAAAAATAAAATGCACAAGTCATTGTAAATAAGTAGATCATGAAAATAGGTCCATATCACTGTATATAAGAGTGTTTTTTCCAAAATACATAAAGTTTGTGTCAAAGACAAAATTTGGGACCAAATCCCATACAAAAATTTGGCTCTCAAAGCCTACATATCGTATACATGCCGCAAAAAGACTAAAAAGACCATCTACGGAGATCTGGGAGACCTATCATGTCCCTCGTCAGACTCCTCTCGCTGCTGGTGGTAACATACTACAGCTCGTACCACCATACGAAGAAGTCGACCGATACGACTAGGCACACCTACAGTATGCCGCTGGAGGTGATAAGGGACGTCATCCATCCTCATAGCAGGGATACCATGAGTCAACCCCTGTAAGTTCCTCTCTATATCCCGAACGCCTCCTGCCTCATCTTTGTCCTCCTACTCGTCGGGAACAACTTGACGATCAACACCACCATGACGTAATGGTGAGTACCCAGCTGGTCTCTGTGGTCCACGATCTACGACATGCATATGAACATACATTAGAAGTCTTTTACACATTCTAAAAAAGCAATAAAAATTAAAAATTTAAGAAACAAAAACACATATCCATGAAGGTCATACCTGAGTCATCCCAGTCATCATCCTCTGGCAGTGCCAAATCGATGTCCTCACGGAAGTCAACCCCTGCATAGGGGTAGTCATCAATCATAACTATCTGCTCCTCGATCCAGGAGAAGAAATCCTCACCAAAGGCTAAGCGCTGAGGTCCCCCAAGACGTCCAGCATAGTCACTCCATCAAGCCATCCATGGCTCAGTAGGTGGACGGGGGGGCATAGATATCTGTGGGCGCAATAGTGGCACCCTTTCCAAAAAGAAAGTGACCAGGATACTCCCATAACCAAATTGGGAGTTCTTTCCAACTCTGCATTTGTGAACTTGTTCTTTGAGGTTGGATAACACCGCCTCACACCAATTGAACACCGTTCCTCCCATACACTCCGCTGCGAGATTCATTTGTGTACGGGACGCCTGATGCGGAACCACACTTCCTGCTGCACGCGTGATGGTGAACAGTATGGTTTTTACAGGGAGTTCTATAACATCCTTTATGGCCACCTTCCCGCTCTTCTTACTCGAACCCTGACGGCAATATCGAGCAACCAAGTCATCTGTACTCGTTTTCGAGGCTGTATATCCAGTAAAGTTCACCCGGGCCCCTCTTTTTGAGAGGCCCGTGAGAAAGTAAATGTCCTCGAGTTGTATTTTGAGAACGTGCTCTCCCACTCGGAAAGCTTGAATGTCAGGGTCCCACACTTGGATAAGATGAGTGAGAAGCTTGGGTTGCTGAAGAATCCCTTTGGTCTTAAAGAACTTCAACAAACCACATTCTCTCAATGCGGTCACAGTTGGTAAATGATTTTTAGCTACCAAATCATCTACTCCGTGCTCTCTTTCTTTCCAGCTGACCATTTTGCTCCAAACAAGTTGCAAAATCCTGCGAAAGGTCAGGGAAAACATTTAGTAACTATTTAACAACTTAGTTTCATCAAAAAATTTGAGAAAATTTGATTTTTTCATCTCAAAAATCGCCTTCATCGTGCCTGGGGCAAATTCTGCCTCGCGGTACTGTACAGTACCGCGTCTCAGTTTGGAACCACAGAGCGGTACTATCTAACAGTACCGTGTTTCTCGATAGAGCCCCCACGCGGTACTGTGAAGGGCGATTTTTGCCCAGTAGGGCTCGCCCAAAAAATCATTTTTTCCTGATGAAAGCAAATGTTTCCTACATAAAATGAAAGAGAAGCTTGAGAGTTCTTACCTGACGCAGACGGTTGTTGAAACGGTGCCCTGATACTCCAGATATGGATCCTTGAAGTTTTTGCTCTCAAATGGGTAAAATCTCCTCTTTGGGTAAAAAACAAGTGAAATGGTAACTTTCTCCTTTTACCTATTTCTTTATATAGCATTTTCACCTATTTTTTAATTATTATTTTTAAATGGTTAAAATAAAGCCCTTTTCACATTGCTAATATCCAATTTTTTGAGCACTTATTGACAGGATCCCCGGTAAAAAGCGATATATTCACACTGGCATTTATTCATGTTTTGACCTTCATTTTGAGCCTACTTTATCTTTTTCGTGCTCTGGATTAAAACTTGAAAAAGACGTTTCGAGCCTACGTTATCTTTTTCGTGCTCTGGATTTAAAACTTGAAAAAGATTCCAAGCGCTTTTCACACCCATGTCGTGCTTGTCAAACTCAAGTAAATGGTGTCGAGTACGGTCAACTTTACTCATGCTCGTTAAACGATGAGGAAAGGATTATCCTGGTTGTATTTTATTCTTTTTTCGGACCAGAATAATTAAAAAAAATTATTACGAAAAAGACCATTGGAGTCCATAGTTAAGCTCTTTTCAGACTCCCTAAAATTGAAAAGATTGCCAAGTGATCTTGACTCTCTCACACTTGTAAAAATATTTGAAAGGTCATCTATTCGGTGATAGGTTACCCCTTTTTCGGCCCGTCTATACTATTTACGAGAAAGGTATACCTCAGTCAATCTCGGCTGGGAGAGTTCTCTCAGGAATTGTTTTACAGTTTTTCGGGATCGAGGGACTAAATTTACGAAAAAGTACATTGTGGAGCTTCCTTTAAGTTTTTCAGGCTCTCTAAATGAGAAAAACTACTGAGCTTTCCTTCCTTGGGCTCGTTAAAATTTAACATCGAAGGACCCATTTCGGGACGAACCCCTCCTTTCTCAGGTTCGTAAAACATGTGAGATTGGACTCATCTATGAGATGAGCTACACCAAGCATATGTTATCCTCTTCAAGCTTGAAAAACAACAAAGAGGTACTCGTCTATCATGTCGGGGGAATATGGGGGAACAAGTCAAGTTTGTTTATGGCATCTTGTCAGTCGTTACCTTTGAACATGGCATGTGTCTGTCTCTTGTCTATATTGGGTATCCATTTTTCACTGAGTTATGGTCATCATCCTGAGTCGTCTCCCTGGCCACGAGCCTATTCATCCAGTGTCTATCCTCTGCTATCAATAATCCCTGCTGCCAAGTCTCGTTACATGCCGTTATATGTTCAAAGGGTTGCATTGTTCAAGTCATTCATTGTGTGAGACCTCCAATGTGTCAGTACATACTCCATTGTTTCATCATCTTATCGTTTGTTCCGATTTCGTGTCGATGATGTGGGAATCATTATGGCCCACCTTCGACGAGTCCATTCCCGTCGACACCAAACCACTATCCGAGAATTGGACTTAGAGATCAACCATTAGTACCTTGGTACCTGCATGCCTCAATGGCAGGTTTCCTCGTGTTCGACAGTAGGTTCACATCATTGACCTCTGATCGAACAATCTCTTGAATGCTCGACATCAACTCATCTATTCGCATTTCGTTGAGATGTACTTCAGATACCTTGGGGATCATCGTCATCATTGGTGATTTCCCTCGCATTTGTTAACGGTTCACATCATTGACCGGTAATCAAATGGTTTCTACCATGTTCGACTTCAACACCTTGTAATCACATGGCTAGATTCGTATCATTTGCGATCGGGTAGAAGACCCTGGGCGCACCTTTGTATCTTGATTGCGTCCAGGTTGCGATGGAGATGTCATTTGTATTGTCACACAGATCCACTTATTGTATTGGTCGTGGCTGTGTCATTATTGTCTCATGGATCTACGCTTGTTCATAGTAGCCATGATCTGTCCATAGTCTATATCATCTCAGTACTCATGGATCTGCAATGTATTGGTCGGAAGCCATGCTTTGAGTCATTTGTTTTCGAGCATGGGGATGCCTGCCTCGGTGGTATATCTAACACTTTGTTTCTATTTCAGCTCCTTGTTTCTCTCCTCGATGCTATCTCTACACAATATTCGTAAAGTCTTTCGGCCATCAGTTCCTTCTGACCTCACACTTTAGGGGGCATCTGTTATACCTCTATATTCCACAGTGTCGCATCTCCACCTCAAACAGAGTTGACGATACTTCCCCTATTGTTTGAACCACCCAGAAGATGAGTAATCCTTGAAGGCAAATCCACCCTGTCAAGAATTAACCTAGCTGAGGCCTTATTTACCCACACTACCGCGTCTTTCTCAGTTATAGGTGCGTGGTAGTCCACACTACCGCGCTATGCTGTGTCCCCAGAACGCGGTACTACCACGTTATGCTCAGACCACAGGGCACGGTACTCTTTTATTAGCCTTTTTTCCATGGCTTGTGGGATTTTGGATTTTCGAAGATAGTGGAAGATAGGGATCCCTGATTCGATCTCAACCCATTTTCTGTGATTAGAAACCTTGATCCACTTATCTCTCCCTAGATCCACCCATCTCTCTTGTTGGTTAACCCTACCATACACTATAAAGAAGAGGCATTCCATGGGAAAGAGGGAGGACTCTTGAGAGTATCAAACCTATGATCTTGCAGCCTTGTGGAGATAGCTAGAGGAGGAAGCACTTGGAGCTAATAGGATTGGCTTGGACATCAAGCAACCTATGTAAGTATTCTTCAAGTTGTAATAAAAATAACTTGTCTTGTTTTCCCATTTCATGTGTATAGTACAAGTTCTTAGCATGAGATGTATCTAATCCAGATTTGAAACTAATATTTACTTCAAGGTGTTTGGGAGCTTGCATGTTTGTTCTTTGGTTGATCTTAATAGATTCTGCATTGGAATTGTGGATCAAAGACTAGAAGCGGGACAAATGTCTGATTGGAAGGTATGTTATATCTCTCATTGTTGCTGAACGTATATAATCCTGTTGTAAAAGTTAGTTTAGGAAATTCAAGGTCGCATTTGTTTCGTCTTGTTTCTTGCTTTAAGAGTTAGTTGAGAATCTACTTTAAAGTTAAGAGAATTTTGACTTATCCGTAGGGAAAATTTCTACTAAACAAGAACCCATCCGTGAAAGAATACATCTCCTGGCCACCTACCCCCTCAAGCACTTCATCCGTAAATGGGGTCGGAAAGGGGTCATGCAAGCAGGCGTCATTCAACTTCCGCAGATCAACACAGATGCGCACCTTGCCAGTCTTCTTGTCCTGCACTACCATAGGACTGATCCATTCTGACTCTTCAACCAGTTCAATGATACCAACATCCAACATGTGATCAAGTTCTGCCTTGACCCTCTCCTTATGTCGCAGATTGAGCTGATAAGGTCGCTACCTGATCAATTTCGCATCTGGTTTCAAGGGAATCTTCATCTCTCCTAGATCACCCAAAATACCTTTCATTTCAGAGACCTTTGTAGGAAAAAGGTCTTGGAACTCATGTAACAACTCAATGACCTTTCCCATCATCTCATCATCCCAATAATCTCCAACATTCATGAATTTGGGACTGGCCTCTATCCCAATATTGATCTTGCGAAGCTTCAAGGGCTGACTGAATGGATCACTTGGTGCACCAGGTGGTACCACATCACGACTTCCTTCAGACTCCGGAATGTTGACATTCCGTGGATCATCACCATCTTCGAGCCCACCAGTGATATTATAACATTCCATAATGGATTGCATCTGGCCGTGTGTATGCGTATCCACCGGGTATGCCATGGGAAAAACCTTTAGAACCACATCGCAAATGATCTGCAGAGTGTTATGGACATCCGGGTTGGGATCAGCAAAACTAAATGTATGAGTAAAACAGATGGTCAACTCCAACCAAGTAGTGACTTGTCCCCGTAATTCAGCTACTGTATACCATGATGGAAACATTTCATCCAAAGTATGGATAAATGCATGGACCCACTCATCTCTTGGTCGCGATGCCCATAACGTCTGACACTCCATCAAATGGCCTCCAACATCGTTTTGACCATCATACTTCCCTACGTGGTAGACCTCGATATCGCCGAAGCAGACCATCATCAATCTTCTGCATTTCGACCATCCATAAATTGATGCCTTGTGTGTCACCCACCAGCGTGCTGGAGCAGCCTTCAGTGCTTCGACTAATGCCAGCAATCGTTGTGGTTCTAAAACTCTTTCCTTGAACTCCGTCAGAAAGGCAAACAAGCCAGGCAGTCCTTCATATATTGGTAGTGTGACCGTTTCAGTCACAACACGCCATCGCGGCTGCGTGATCAATCCACACTTAAGGATCGACACCTCGTGCAAGCGGTTCTTCCATCGTTCTAGCGCATCATCAGAGTCGGAAGATGCAGAGCTGTCACTGCGCCATCCAAGCTCACCATTGTTAGTTGGATGAATGTAATATTCTGAAATATTGAATGCATGGTCCTATCCGCTGGGATCTTCATCTTTCACTGGTTCAAGGTATCTGCGTCCTTCATCCGGATCCAACGGGGCGATAACTCTGAGATCGCTATTTTCAAAAGCCATCATCCGTCGCTTGAATTTGATTACCGCTCCACTGTCGTTATCCCATCCGATCCCCAGCAACACGGGATAAGAGCTTCCTCCTTCAACCACTTCAATGACATTGAAGTCAGCATAGGTCTTCATGCCCTCAATGTCCACCACCAACTGAGGGACTCTCCCAATCGACGTCACTTTAGCATGATTAGCTAACCAGAGTTGTACAGGAGACCAGCTCAATGGGGGGCTCCCCATTTTCTGCCATTCCTTCTTGGTTAAGATGTTGACATCCGAACCAAGATCCAGAATAACTGAATCGACATCATAATATCCAATTTGAATATTCATCCGCATCTCCTTGTCAGTCTTCCCCCATTGTAAGGAATTCACCGTGGATTCCTGGCGTCCCCTTGGCAATTGCTGCAACAACCCCTCAATCTCAATAAGCGCAGTAGGATCCCTTGCCAGCAACAAATAGATTTCCAAGAATTTCTGGAAAGTTCTAGACTGTGATGATGGACCAGCATCTGATGTGTCATCAAAGACAAGGGGCATGTCACAAACAATAACCTTCCCTTTGTCCAACTCCCGTCAGTCCTGATGGAATGTATCGCGCTCTAAATTAATGTCAAATGGAACCTTCTTCTTCTTGGACAACCAGATCAGCGGATGTGAGGTGTCTTCTCCTATTTTTGCACCTTCCCGAGTGATCACCGCAACAACTGCATCATGTGGCCTGGGATCTGCAGAGATTGTTGAAACATTCGCACCCTGATTCTGGTTCAACGGTGGATTCCCCGGCTGGTTCACATTTTGATTAGCATTCTGAATTGGTTGTTAGTTTTGGTTCTGGATTGGTTGTTGCACCGCATTTTGTACTGGCTGCTGTGTCGAGTTCTGATTTTGCAGCTGTGGGACATTCCCTACCTACCATCGTGCAATCAGCTGTGGGAAATTCTCCATTGTATGGTCTGTAACAAAGCAAAATGTACGCTGCGTCTGCAATAGTGGAAAATCATGCTGATAGTGTCCCCATACCGCACAGTGATAGCATTGCACAGGTCCGCGACCTCCTCATCCTCTTTTGTGACCAAATCCTCCACCATGTCCACCCTGGTATCCTCCATGGAATCCGCCCTGCTGTTGGTATTGTTGTTGATTGTACTGTTGCTACATCAGAGCTGGTTGCATGCCTTGCTTTTGCTGCGCATACTGTGGTTGCTGAACATACTGTGGCTGCTGTGGAGCCATTTGCATCGGAGCATATTGTGGCACAAACTACTGCTACTGTTGTTGCGATACAAACTGCACCTGCGGTTGAGGCAGCGACTGGGATACCTGTGGCTGTAGTGGCGGTTGTTGTACGGCACACTGGTCATCCTTTACATAGAATGCGTTGTACGTTCTCTCATGAAGCAACCCATATGCTCGGAAATCTTTTTCATCATGTCCCACTGATTTGCAAAAAGTGCAATATAGATTCATCGGCTTGGTGACCATCTTCTGCATATATGGAAATTCTTCATGGAGGTGCCCAAATACCTGACAAACATGACAATACGGCATGCCAACACCATGTAACGGGTTTGGTGCTCCTAAAACCAAATAGTTGCGGAATTCAGGGAAATTGTCCTTCGTATGCCCTTCTCCTTGACATCGTGTACACCATACTTCTTCACGCTACTCCTTGCCCTTCTTCAAATCTTGCAGCTGTATCGTCAAGTTAGCCAGCTGTGTCTGTATCTGCGACATCCCAGCTGCATTTTCTCCAATTGGCGACGCCTCCAATCGCATTGCAATCTCCAGAGCTTCACTGCAAATCGAGAAGTTTTGTTGCATCAATGGTAGCCAAATATGGGGCAGCAGTGTCGCGATGAACCACTCTTTATGTTGGACAGCGCTCATATCAAAACTAACCCTTTCCATCAGCATCTTAAACTGCTGGTCGAAATCCCACACCATCTCATTGGGATATTGCTTAATTTCTTTCAATTCCGTAATATATTGGGCCTCAGACTTGGGCTTCCTGAATTCTGCAATCAATCCATCCCTGATCTCATCTAGCAACTTTGCTGGAGCTCCTATAGGGACTAGAAAAAACTTCAAAAACCAATCTAAGGTGCGACCTCGTAGGGTCGTCACCAGATGTCCTTTCTTGGGACCATCATCAGTGATCCATTTTACGGTCCAAACCGCTTCACACAAAAACCAATACTATTATGGATTATCTGTCCCACTCCCATGGAACAATGGTAACTTAGCATCATCACTCGCCATCCTGGGCTTCTTTCCTTCAGGTACTGAACTACTAGCAATCACGTTTTGTTGACCCGGTGGGGTCGAAGTTGTGTTTCTCACTGGTTGATAGATAGTGAGCGGAGGTGTGGGTACATTGCTACTGGGGTTAGGTCCTACCTCTATCCCGGGTGTATCCTGTGCATCCTTTTCTGGGCTGTGAGGTCACTTCATCCCATGTGGTCTTCCTTCGCGAACTCGCGGTTCGATCGCAGCAGGACCTTCTCCTATCCTTTGCCTCTTTTCCTGTTGAAACCTCGCTCCTCCCCTTGTAATACCACTCTCTTCCTCGGCTTCAGTCACAGTCTTGTCGTGACCCGCACCCATCTACCCCTAATCATTCCATGCATTGTCCCCCTATTGTCACGATACCCATGGCCTCCGCCCACTAGGATGCTTACTGATCTATATGCATCTTCAATATACCCTTTTCGCAGATAAGCATCTTAATGGATAGTTGGAACGACAACAAAAACCTTCCTCAGGTTTCATGGAATAAATATATTTCGGCTTCACTATAATATTTTTGTGTATCAACCGCGAATTTAGTGATATACCCTTCCAAGATGCTATCAAGCCACACTTCGAAATCCCGCGATGCTTTATTTTCGACCTCCTGCAGTTCTTGGATCAACTTTGGGGTCTAGGTCGTTGGCTCACCACCCTATAAGTTCCTCCCCGCTTCTGAAAGGTCAACTTCACCAACCACTCGAACAACAGGACCGGGAATTCACAGAAGAACCATTCATGCGGACCGTCGTGAATATATCTATCTACCCACTGATCTATTGTCAATCGAGTGTTCCGGATTTCTTCTTCAGTGAATTCCTATAGCTTCCGATCAAACCATTCCTGGATCTCGGGTTTCATCGGGTGCCACAACATATCCTCCTTTCACTTCGCACACGGTCCTGGAAACAGAACCATTTGTTGACTCAAACCCAGTCGACAGGGGTTCCCATCGCTGTCGACACCAACCCACCGCGATCTCCTTGAGCACCGGCCCATACAGGTTTTACCCTGTCCAGCAACACTTGCAGAGCAGATGAAGTCTCACCCAAGGTGATCAAGGGAGAGTGGACGGAACCATGTTTCCACCGAATGAAGGAGGATGCGGCACTACTTACTTATCTTGTTTATCGCAGCATTCAAAACAGATCTATGCATTCAAGATTAACACCATTCATATTCATAGCATTATTCAATAGAAACATTCATCGCGACAAGTATAACATTAAAGTATTAACTGCAGTAAGAAATCATCGCAACATACATTAACATAAAAGGTACACAGGGAATTTCACCGAACTGTTCCGTCATGTCATATTACTTCATAAAAACCCTGATACAACATATCTGCAAAACAAAATCTCAGTAATATCACTTGATCTCACATACAAACTCAAAGATGCGTATAAACAACATCCAAAGATCGTGCTCAGATCAACTCCCCAAACGTTTTTTAACACATAGGACTCTTTGACTATAAATAGGCTTTCGCCTTTACAATGCTTGTCCACTTACTAACAACTTCCTAACCGACCCCTAGACAAATGACCCAAAATCTAACTGACACGGTCCAAATGACCCAAAAACCCGCCTACTACAGTACAATTAGCTCAAAATTACATCTTATATGGTCCAAGGACCCAAAAACCTGCATTCTGCAGTACAATCGACTCAAAAATACATAAAATAGTCTATTCTTCTGCCTTCGGCGACCTCTTCTGACGTGTCGCAGCATTGGCGATGCTGCAATTCTTCCTTACCAAACTGCCTGCCAACACATCTTTGCATACAACTTATGCTCCCTTAGCAATTGCAAGGCTATTCTCAAATGTTCCTCATGTTCCTCTTCATTCTTAGAATAGATAAGAATGTCATCTAGAAAAACAAGAACAAACTTGTTCAAATACTTGCTAAAAACACTATTCATGAGACACATGAATGTAGTTGGTGCATTCGTGAGACCAAATGGTACAACCACAAACTTGTAGTTCCCATACCTTGTTCTAAAGGTTGTCTTATGAATATATTCCTCTTTGATTCTTACCTGATGGTAACTAGATCTCAATTCATTCTATGAAAATACCTTTGCTCCTCTCATTTGATAAAAAAGGTCATCAATTCGAGGTAATGGGTATTTGTTATTCACAATGACTTTGTTCAATTTTATGTATTCAATACATAACCTGAGTGTCCCATATTTCTTTTTCACAAAGAGCACGGGTTCTCCCCACAGGGACACACTTGGCCTAATAAATTTCTTTTCCAACATCTCTTGTAACTACATTTTGAATTCTAGCAATTCTGGTGTACTCATCATGGAAGGTGTCTTGGACACTGGTGCAGGCCTCAACACAAAGTCAATTGTGAAATCAATGTCTCTCTTTGGAGGAAGTCCTGGAATCGCATTGGTAAAAACATCCTTGAACTCTTGCAACACAAGATAGTCTTCCAACTTGGAAATTTCATTTTATGTTGCCTCCAAAACATGGGTTGCATTCAATTGGAAACCCTTCCTACAGAACTTCTTTAGCTACATGGCTGAAATCTACTTAACATAAATCACCTTTGGAATTCATTTTACGACCCTTAGGTTTCCTTCTTCATCCATGCATTCAAAAGTCTTGTTGTAGCAGTCAATTTTAACTCAGTGTGCTTCTAACTAGTCCATTCCAATGAGAATATCATAGGAACCAAGCAACAGAATATTCAAGTTTGAAAAAGTGAGCAGTCCATCCATTTCTATTGGACATTTCTCTACCATTTCACTAACTTTTCTCTTGGTTCCAGTGGCTCGTTGAACTAACCATGACTTACTATGCTTTAATTTCTTAAAAGCACAAATTTCAACAATTTTAGGAGTGATATAACTGTGAGTAGATCCAAGGTCAATCAAAATAGAAACAGATTGCTTAGAAATATTACCTTCAACTTCAACCATAGTTGATTGATGATCTGACTGGCGATCCTCTAGTGCTGTATAGATTCTAGGGATGGTCCTCACCACTTGACCCACATTTTCATCTCCTTGGATGTTGTGAACTTGATTTACATTCCGATTCTGATTTGGATAGTTCCTAAGCATATGGTCATATCCACATCCCCAACATTGAAGTGGTTCTCTTGGATTCTTTGTATATATTGCCTTGTCTCCCATCATTCTAGTTGGCTTGGTCACAACCTGTAATGGTTTCCTTTGCTGATTTTTTAGATGAGGAGGTTTGAACCCCTTCCTCCTTTGGTCAAACTTCTCATTTTTCTTGTCCTTCCATGCCTTATGCAAATCAGGTTTGCTTTTGTTTTGATCATAACTACTTGGCCTTTCTCATGGCCTCTTCTAGAGTTCGAGGTTCATCAAAATCAATTATGTCCTTATATGACTAAGGTAGTCCACTTAGAAAATGATGAATTTTCACCTTATCATCTTTGATATACATGACATATCTCAACAGCTCCAAGAATTTGTTTGCATATTCTTCCATAGTCATTTGTCCCAATTTCAGCTAATGGAACTCTTTGATCTTATCATCGTAGTACCTATCAGAGAGGTACTTCTGCTTGAAATAATTCTTGAAATTATTCTACACAATATTCCTTTAATTGATCTTCTTTGCTTTCCTAAGGTGATCCCACCATATAGATGCTCTTCCATTTAGATTGAATATGGCCACCCTTGCCTTCATATTTCCAGAGTAGTCTTGGACTTGAAAATACTTCCTCATCCCATGAAGCCAAGCTTCAGCTTCTTGACCATATTTTATCTCACCATCAAATGTAGGAGGTTTGGCCTTCTTAAATTCCCCAAGTGAATTGTTCTTGTAATGCCTCTTCCTCTTATTCATGTGAGATGAAGAACTTGAACCTTCAATGGATTCTTCGGAGTTAGAAGATCCACTAGAAGACATTTTTGGAGCATATGTTCTGTCTCTAGAAACTCTTTTTGAGTTATTGGACCTTTTGCAGGAATTTCTCCTTGAACTACTCCCACTCCTTGCTAGATCCTTAGAGTGATTCCTAAAGTTAATCCTCCTTTGAATTTTTGTCAAGCTCTGTAGCATTGCTGCATTCAACTAATTTTGTTCTTCTTGAGATTTAATTAGCCTCTCATTGTCTTCTCTACAACTCTGCAACTCCACCCTTAGGCTCCTCATGGTGGCTGCAATATCTGGGGGTCTCTTGGTTTCTCCCACCATTGGATTCAATCTCAACATTCTCAACCTATATGTTATCTCCCATGGAATTTGTCTTAGGCTCATACGGATCTTATGCATCATCCATGATGACGATCCTTTTGGCCCAACCAAGACCAATGTTTCCAAGTTGAACTATTTGGAATGCTTTAACTGCCTCTGATGTGACTATGATTCTACAAAATGTGTTCATATAAGACACATTTGTTAGCTGCGTTATATTCTCAGAAATTTATAAATTATTTTCATTTCTCCGTCGATCGGCTTCATCGGGGAACTTTTCATTTCTTTGCCAATCGCCTTTATTGGTGAATTTTTGAATTTGTCGTTGACAGTTTTGGTGTACTTTTCAATTTGTCGCCGACCTATTTCGGTGCACTTTACCCTTTTTCGCCGAAATTCCTTTTCAATGAGATTTTTCGCTTTTCACTGAAAGTTTCGGCATACTTATTCTCTTTTTTTCCAAAACACCTTCTGTGATAGTTTTCCAAAATTCGACAATATGTGTCGACGCAACTTGCTCAAGTTCGCCGATACACACTTAGGCAAAAAAAACTTAGAAAAATTAGAAATTTTCCTTTCTTTTTTTGATGACCAGTACTGATCATGAAGTGATATTTGTGAAAATAATATCACATCCAAGAACTCTCCAAGAAATTACACTCTCTCATATGAAAAATCTCACACAACTGGTCAAAGGCACAAAAATAATGCATAAGAATGGATTTCGTGATTACTTCTCATGAATAATAATTACATCAGCCAACATATGAATGTTGTAGGATGTTATTAATGAACATTACAGCAATAATTCGAATGGATAAAGATTCCAAAAGAATCTCCTAATCATCAAACTTTCTAAAAGTGCCCATCCCCCCTAGGTGGCAAGTTAGCTTTCGAAAACTGCTCAAAAGCTCATGAATTATCTAATTAGTAAGCTGAAGGTGAAATTATGCCAAAATAGATGCCAAATACGAGATTTGAGTGGAATTGGTGTTAAGGAAAGTTTTTGGTGAGAAAAACACTTTCCTACATTGACTAGCTTTTCCCTATGGGGGAAAAAGCAGTAAAAGCAACATCTTTCTTCACAAATGCGCCCTCCTTCCTAAATCTTATCCAGAAATGTTTAGGAATGCGCCCAAGTAGCCTAGGTGACTTGTAGATTACACCTTGAATGGAATCTTATCCTCCATGTTGCCTTGTGGACCACACAATGGCAATTCCTCAATTATTACATAGAATTAACCAACAATTGATTAATTAATGCATCTTATGTAATTAAATAAATGGTAGGAAGGATTAATTATTCCAAGACCCCCTCTTAAGTCTGAGTTAAATGATCTAAATATCAGAATGTATAAAAAATGCTAAGGGCCTAGTAACAAGACTTGGTCACCCCGTACAAAATACTGCTGGTCCACAAAACAAGGATAGAAGGAAAACCTCATGGGTAAAAACTTCCCTCAAAACATGGACATATCAAAACTGAAAGTTTGCTGATCAAACCTTCACTCCACCACATGTCCAACCATCCCAAGCAGTGATCTAAGATAGCTGAATGTCTTCTCTGTGAAATCCTTGGTGAAGATATCTGCAGTTTGCTCACCTGTGGGGCAATACTGCAAATCTATGATCTGGTCATGCACTCGGCCTCTGATGTAGTGCATATGAATCTCTATGTGCTTTGTCCTTTTCCTCTGTACTAGATCACATGAAACTCTAATGGCACTCTGGTTGTCACAATAAATGATAGTAGGAGTACTAAAAGAAATCTCAAACTCAGACAAAATCCCCTGCAACCAAACACACTGTGTAGCAGCATTCACTGCTCCTCTGTACTCTGCCTCTGCTGAAGATAGTGATATGGAATTCTGTTTCTTGCTGGACCAGCAAACAGGGCCACCTCCAAGCATGAAAACAAATCCTAATGTGGATTTCCTGTCAAGGCTATCACCAACCCAATCCGAATCTGTGAAACCCAAGAGATCTAAGCTCGAATCTGCCACATAGTGAATCCCATCACTCTTTGTGCCCTGCACATAATGAAGGATTATTTTTTCATCCCTCCAATGTAACTCATGTGGCTGCTCCATGTATCTAGATGCCACACTCACAACATATGCAAGATCTGGATGAGTGTGAGTCAAGTAGAGTAAGCTACCAATCAACTATCTGTAGAGTTGTTATACCTCTATGTTTCACAGTGTCGCATCCCCATCACAACACATCTCGACGACACTTTCCCTACTGTTTTGAGCCATCCAGAGGAGACAGATGATGAGTCAACCTTGAAGGTAAATCCACCCTGGCAAGTTTTGACCCACCTTGGACTTTATTCCCACACACTACCGCGCTCTGCCAGCTTGACAAAACGCGGCACAGTGCCGCGCCCTGTAGCATTTGCAAAGCGCGGCACCCTTTTAATAGTTTTTGCCCTTGGCTTGTGGGATCTTGGATTTTCGAAGATGATGGAAGATTGGGTTCCTTGATTCGATCCCAACTTACCTCCTTCGATTAGAAACCCTGATCCACTTATCCCTCCTTAGATCCACTCATCTCTCTTGTTGGTTAACCTCACCATTCACTATAAAAGAGAGGCATGCCATTGGGAAGGGGGGGGACTCTTGAGAGCACCAAACTTATGGTCTTGCAGCATTGTGGAGATAGCTAAGAGGAGAAGACACTTGGAGTTGGAGGATTGACTTGGGCATCAAGCACCCTTTGTAAGTAATCTTCAAGTTGTAATGGAATAACTTGTCTTGTTTCCCCAAATCATTTGTGTTAATATTGTTTTAATGATATGATTTGTATCTCTCATAGATTTAGATCCTAACTCATGTTTTCAGATTGCTAGAGAATAGTGCATACTTGTATTTTGGTTACTCTTTGACAGGATCATTGGTGAAGACTTGGAGCTTGGAGCAAACACCAAAGACAAAGCACTTGGACATAAGGTCAGTTAAAATCCTTTTGCTCTCTTCAGCATTTTAATACTGAAATGTATGTTAGATCTAGGGATCCAAGGTTGCATTTGTTTTGTCTGTTCTTAGCCTAGAGTTAGTTAGATCCTACTTTAGCCTAAGGGAGTTTTGACTTATCCGTAGGGCAGAATTCCACATAACAAGAATGGCGACTCCACTGGGTTTGATTACTGCTTGATTGGTTCAAATTCACAGTCATTTATCTTTGAATTATCAGTCTTTTGTTGCACTTCAAACCACCTTGAATTTTGGTCTTTTTTGACCCTTATTCACCCCTCCTCGCAGTATTTATCTCCCTGTTTTATTACTGAGTCCCCTGGGTTAGCAACAACCCTGAAAACTTGATTTTTTCTTTTCCAGTTGCGTTTTTCTTTCCCTCTTGCCACAGTGCCGCGCCCTCTTAACCACTTCCAGCGCTAGATTTACACAGTGCCGCGTCCTAGGCATTCATACCAGCGCGACAGTTACACAGTGCCGCGCTTCAGGCAGTCTATAGCCCGCGGTAGTGTCTACAAGTAGGTAAAAAAATTTTAATTTTTGCTTGGTTTCCTGAATTTCTCCCTGCCTCAGATAGTCATTACTGTTGCCTGTTAGCATCCTGGTTAATTTCCAGTCTGTTTGGTCTGCTTATTACATGGTTTGTGAGCTTGATTGATTGATTGAATTAAGTGGCACTTTTGACATATTGGTCATTTTTCAATTTGATTGCATTTGACTTGGCTTTTCCCCACAACCAACTCAACACCACTGTCTTCTGTTACTGAACACTGTAGTTTTACAGTCATATTGTCATTATCATTTTCAGTAAATTAAAAAGATCATTGGTTAATAGCAAATTTGTTGTTTAAATTGAAAAAGTCTAGTGGCATTTTGCATAGGGAAATGAACCATTAATTTTGCCATAAAAATTCTCATCATAGAAGCATTGTAGATTGTAAAATCAGTGCATTGAAAAGCGTGTTTACTTCAGTTTGGCTTGGTTTATAAATCGAAAAGAAAAGAAAAATCTTTTACTTTGATTGCTTGTGAAAGTTGTTATGCATACTGGATCGAAGAACCTCTATCTTTGCCTTAGCTAGATTTCATCGAAGACAAAGGCTTGTTTATGATTCATTCTCATTTGCATGGTTTGAGTCGTCATAACACCATCAAGTCTCACGTCCACTACCCGATTGAGTAAAGACAGCCACTAAAATTAATCACCCTAATTAAACCAACTTTAACCTCACTTGAGGAAATTAAAAGAATTTGGTAGTTAGGTAGGACACCGGGGATAGGCATCAAAATAATTCCCCCTTGTCATTTTCATCTGAGACATAGTCGTTGTCTTTAGGGAACTAAAATCCTCTAGTACTTATTGACACGGTCACAGCCAGTTTGTGGAGGGGCCTCCTGACTGTTTCTAACTGTTCAGGGGTTAAACGGCCGCGAGATTGAGAACCGGACGGACTCTGTGGAATACCGCACTCCACTTAGCCCTAAGGCAACATTGATCGCTGTCTTCTTCGGAAGGCTGAAGTGCCCAAAACCTTTTCCGACGTGTCATGAACGAGGTGGCTTAGTATCTATTCTACTAGGGCTCTTTTACCCAGGATCCCTTTCGGTAGAGGGATATCCTTCTTATATCGGTCTCTCATGTTGTATTGTTCGACTTGGATTTCATCACCTTGCGAAGGATACAGCCTGTTGAGGTCTCCAGCTCTTAGTTAGGAGTTTGCTTGGCGTCTCATCTGTGTAGAGGGTCATTTTTTCTTTGTAGGGACTGCTTGTTGGCATTCTGGCCATTTTTGTTGATCAGCTCGCTTATTGAGACACCGGTCTCAGTATAGATTTTAGAGCTTGCTTTTTTGGCCTGTGAGCCTTGCTTTTTCTAGCTCCTCTTTTGCACACTCGGCTGCATTAGAGTTTTTGAGTTCTTTGTTTACGGTACTGCCTCCGATTTTCATTTTCCTGTCATCATGTCAGATCAACAACGAAGATCACGAAGACAACAGGGCCTAAGCCCTCCACCACCACCACCGCCACGGACTTCTGGTCCGCCTGCATCACGCATTCCTGCTCCTCCTGGCCGCGGTGCTGGTCGAGGCAACATCCCACCGCCGATCCGTACAATATCTTCAGTTACGCCTGTAACTGCCACACACAGCACAGTCTCAGAATCCATTACAGCTTCTATGACCACTAGCATGTCTGAGGCTTCCACCGTCACCTCACCCACTGTCATCCCAGATTTATCTGTAACAGTGGGCACAGTTACAGCAGCTGAACCTAGCACGACCCAGAGTACTAGACCAGAGGTCATCCTTCTACCGGAGGCCAACACTTCCCGTCCATCAGACACTTTCCACGATGATATAGACGGATCTATTGGCACCACGGAAGGATCCGACCAGGACATACCTGGCCTAATTTCAGTCCCAGGCGGCTACGTTGAGATCGTTGAAGATACTCGTCTACCTGACACACCTTTTGAACCTGATTATGGCTTCATTACTTCCCAGACGGAACTTCCGCCTGTTATTACTACGTCACCCAGTGTTCATCCTCAGGAGACAAGTTCTTCTAGCGACGTACCTCGCACTTTTCATCTACCCAACATCCCACCGGGACACGAAATTATGGCTTCCATCCAGTCTAGTATGGTTAGCCTAGCGAACTCTCCGTTAGCATCGGCACAATTTAGACGCAACACAGAGCAAATGCTTTCGACAGCGTCTAGATACCCCCCTGTTTCTCGTCCTTCTGACTATAGGGATCCCAACGTTCCGTCTAGCACAGAATTTCATCATTCCTTTGCAGACGGCTCAGGACCTTCGAACTTTACCACACCTAGGTTCCTGCCGGATCCCCAAAATCTTTTTCAGGATATGAACTCGGACCCAGTTCTCGATGGTCCTCCTATTATTGAACACGTGATGGACGACGCTGATACTCCTGGGCTAAATTCCCCACATTTGCTGTCATCACCAATGTTTGGTGCACATTCTATGAGGGATAACCCAGTTTTTTCTCCATCCTCACCTGTCCAATACGGACGACCGCCTCCGCTAATCGGTACTTTTGGCGCCGTTGGCCAATCCATGCTATCATATTTGGCTAGCGGCGGAAGAACACCTAGTCATACTGCTGGATCTTCCGTTTCGACCGGAAGATCACCTTCAGCCACCATTTATACTATTTCAGGAGGTGGACAACCGACTGCAATGGTCCCTAACTCCAACTTACAAACCCTCCCT
Source organism: Larix kaempferi (assembly GCA_027924585.1). Classification (NCBI taxonomy): domain Eukaryota; kingdom Viridiplantae; phylum Streptophyta; class Pinopsida; order Pinales; family Pinaceae; genus Larix; species Larix kaempferi. Next base: position 4,718,919 of record BSBM01001024.1, on the reverse strand, counting down.
GGTGGGCCATCAACCCAACCAGATGGGGGGCAACCTTTTGTTGGGAACCCCATTGTTAGTCAACAACCTCTCACTGGTGGGCCATCAACCCAACCAGTCGGAGGACAACCTTTTGCTGGGAACCCAGTTCCCAGTCTACAGCCTCCTCACATAGGGCCATCCAACCTAACTGCTGGCGGACAACCTATTGGCTCGCTCCAACAAGTTTCCCAACCAGCAGTTTCTACTCAGTTTGGTATGTACAATCCACCTGGCAGTGGGCAACCTTATTCCGGTGTTCCCACCGGGCCTTACTCTCAACCACCCCTGTCAGGTATGCTTCCTTCTTGGGATCATCAAATCCCACAGAGTGGGGGGTACTCACTTTTCGGAAACTGGAACCAAGCTGGGGGACAATCTCAGATTTCCCCCAACTTGAATTCTGGCTTCCCTTACCCTTCGGCTGCCACAACTCCTTGGAACCCGTCACTTCAATTTCCACTCATTCCTCAAGCAGGAACGAGCATTCCATGGACACCACCGTCGCAGCCACCCCCCAACCCTGCTATGGGAAATCCTCCACTTACACAGTATGGTGGCAACATCCCTGGAACACAACAATTCCAAGGAACTTTTCCCCAACAAGGAATAGCAACCAATCCTGGGCATCAACAGCCTCAGGGTACTATACCCACTCAGCAGAACACTTACCAACCGGTTGCTTACAATCAACCGGTTAACCAGATGGCTTATTATCCACAGAACTCCCAGCAGTATCCCGCGGGAAACACATATGGGTATAACACACAGCAGCATGCTATGCAAGGCCCTCCAGGGTTCTCTGCACCACATGGTTATTACTCATACCCGCAGACCAACCGTCAACTTCCTTTCTTAGCCACACTTGATCTACCTGATTTGTCGAGGCTTATCAACGATCCTATACGGCACGAACCTCACTGGCCTCCTATCCCAGCCAAACTACCATCGGACATTCCCAAGTTCGATGCTAAGCCCGGGGAAGACCCCAAGAACCACGTGATGACCTTCCATCTTTGGTGTTCATCAAACTCCTTAATGGATGATTCCATCCGACTTCGGCTCTTCCAACGTACGCTTACCGGAACGGCATCAAAATGGTACATCGAGCTGCCACAGCACTCTTTTCGTGATTTCAACACTTTGGCTATGCAGTTTTTGACACATTTCCAGCTTCCCATCCGGTATGAGACTGGAACAGAACTGCTAACTTCACTGCGTCAAACCACTTCCACACACATTTCGGATCACATCCACGAGTGGCGAAGACGCCGTAGGCTAATCAAGGCACCTATTCCAGATCAGCTACTTGCTGATTGGTTTACAAAATCCTTTTTGCCTCCCATAGCCAGAGATATTGCTATGCGCGGACCTGTTACGGAAGAACAAGCCATCTCGGCAGCACAATACATGGATTTAGTATATACTCAATCCGGTACTTTACATGAACTTCTTCCACATGCTTCCCGCATTCACACTGATCCTACAAAGCCTACTACTGAACCACCCATTGATGGTATCGTTGGTTCAGTTAAGGCTCAGCCTGCTACCAACTCGACGGGGCAACAAGCTTCTGCTTCCCCCGCTTTTACCCAAGCCGCTTCAAAAGCTTCCACTTCCCCTGCTGTCTCCTCCGAAGTGAATGCAGTCCAATCTACATCACAACCATCTGGAGGAAAGAAGAAAAACAATCGTGGTAAACCTAAAAAGAACCAGCAGGAGAACCCCAAACCACAACCTACCCAGAATGATCAAAAACCACGTCGGAAAGCTAAGTTTCCCTGCTTGATTTGTCAAGATGATCATTATACGCGTGACTGTCCCTACAAGGACGAGGTCCATAAATTCGTTAAAGGATCCTCTAGACCGGCAGTGCTAACTGACCCTTTCCCCCAACAGCAACAGCAAATGGTTGCCCAAGAATCCCCACAAGGGGGCAACCCGACCAATCCTTCCCGTGGAGAGACGTCCACAAACCGCGAGATCCTAATGACAAGTAATGAGGAGATTAATATCACCACTCGTTCAAAGACGTATGACAATCCTCCAAGTTCAACCAAACAATCGGAGACAGCCAAAGGCAAGTCTCCTGTTGAAGATCCGATTCCTATTCCCCCCCCTAATGGTCACCTCCATATCGAGAGACCACTTATGGATACAGTGCTATGCCCACCCAAGGGCACCATACGAAAGGCGACATTCAATCCGAATGCGCGAGCTGCCCAAAACTACAACATTGTTGAAGATTTGGCTCAAGCACCTTGCGCTATGTCAACTCTCGAGGTTCTCCAACACTGCCCCACGCAGCGTAGAACCCTACTTTCAGCACTGGGGGCATTGGACCCAGATACTTCAAACTCCATCATGTTTAACTTGGAGCACGCTAAACCTAGGCTTTCTCACCAGTTAGCCTTCCAGGTGCATACGAAAATCCGTGGAAATGTTATCCACCGCACAGTGTTAGATGAGGGTGCTTCCACGTCGATTATGTCTTTGAACTGCTGGAGAGCCCTCGGCTCGCCTGAGGTCACAACTTCTCCCACTACTCTTAGAGCGTTTGATGGACATGGTTTTCAACCATATGGACTCATTCCCTCAATCGGCGTTGAACTGGGGGGCAAAACAGTATCCGTACACATCGAAGTCGTAGATGCACCTTTGGATTACAACCTCCTACTTGGTCGGAACTGGTTCTATGCCATGACTGCCATAGCATCTACAGTCTTCCGGATTGTACAATTTCCTCATGAAGGGAAAATTGTCACTATTGATCAATTGGATTACTGTATCCCAGACTCCCATCCGAACTCCGCCAATACCGTCCCGTTATTGGATCAACCACGGTACCGGTTCCAAGACATAGGTGTTGGTCTCATGAAGGATTCATCCCTCATTGGAGTTTTTCCAGAGCTGGGAACCCATCTTCAACCAGTCAACATGATTTCATCACATGTCACCCCGTCTGATGATTCATGGGTGATCCCGAGTCCTACTCAGATCCAAGGCTATGGCAATTCCATGCCTTTGAACAGAAACCTTGCAGCCTATGACGCGATCCAATCAGCCACAGATTGGGTCGACTGTTCTACTGATCGCACAGTGGCACAGCTCTCGACTGAAACTCATACACGCCCACCATTGTTTGATCCTCTCAACTTGATTTTTCCCACCGACGAATCAATCATAGAGGTTATGTGCGGTAATGAGCCACCATGGGGAGATTTTCATCATCGATCTTCATTCCCCACCATTCAGTCACTTGAGCCTGATACCAAATCCAGTGCTTCACTTGGGATGGTTCAAACCAAGTTCCCCACTTCCCTCGACGAAGTATTTTCTGAAGGCAACTTGGCCAATCTTATGGCAACCACTCCCATCGACATTTCAGTAAAGCCTGGTATCGTGGAAAATGTACACATTGGCAAAACATGTACTCCTCTCGAGACGGAGTTCTATAATGCCTACTTTAAAACTTTCCGCGATGTTTTCGCCTGGAGTTATGAAGAGATGCCAGGAATCGACCCGTCGATTGTAGTTCACGAAATTCCAACTTTCCCTGGCGCCCGACCTGTTCGGCAAAAGCTTCGACCCGTTCATCCTCGTAAGGCAGCCGCCATTAAAGCAGAAGTTGAAAAACTTTTGCGTGCTGGTTTTATCTATCCTGTCCCATTGACATAGTGGGTGTCCAACATCGTTCCCGTAGCTAAGAAACAGGGAACGATCAGAGTCTGTGTTGATTACCTTGATTTGAACAAAGCTTGTCCCAAGGACAACTACCCAACTCCGTTTATCGACCAGATCATCGATAACTGTGCCGGAAGTGTCATTTTTTCATTTATGGATGGCTTTTCTGGCTATAATCAGATCGATATCCTCCCAGCCGACCAGCACAAAACGGCCTTTATCTGCCCTTGGGGGATCTTTGCATATCGGAAGTTACCTTTTGGCCTCAAAAATGCCGGGGCAACTTTCCAACGGGCGATGTCCTACGCATTTCACGACATCAAACATATCGTAGAGCCATATCTCGATGACCTTCCCGCTCATTCTCGAACTCGGGAAGAACATCCAGATCACTTGAGTGCCATTTTCGAGAGGTGCCGACGCTACAATATACGTTTGAACCCGCATAAGTGCGTCTTCTGTGTAGAAGCCGGAAAACTGTTGGGCTTCATAGTCTCCAAAGACGGGATACGTCTAGATCCCGCAAAGGTAGTAGCTATCATAGCCCTGCCTTCACCTACTAATATTCCAGAACTTCAATGTTTGCAAGGGCATGCAAACTTTCTACGCCGTTTTATCTGTAATCTGTCTGAGATAACAAAAGGCTACATGCGGCTTCTCAAGAAGAATGTTCCCTTCATATGGGATGATGAAGCCCAACGCTCCTTTGACAATTTAAAGGCAGCCTTAACTAAAGATCCTGTGATTCAACCCCCCAATTACACACAGGACTACATCCTTTATCTCGCAGCCTCGATTTCCACCATTGGCATGGTGTTAGTCCAGGAAGATCACAACGGCATAGAACATGTGGTGTACTACCTCAGCAAGAGTCTTCTCGACTCTGAAACTCGCTACTCACATGTTGAAAAGCTGGCTCTGGCAACAGTGTTTGCTGTCCAGAGATTCCGTCACTACATCTTACTCCGCCGGACCACCGTTATCGCCGATTTCAATCCAATGTACTATATCCTCACACGACAAGTACTTGGGGGCAAGTACTCCCGTTGGATTGTCATCCTTCAAGAGTTTGACTTGGAATTTGTCAAAGCCAAGTCTAAGAAATCTCTGGTCTTCGCTGAGTTAATTTGTCACTTGCCCCGTGCTACTGAGCAATCCGAGCCCATTGATTCTCTTCCCGACGAATCATTGTTCCTCATTAGCACGTCTGATCCGTGGTATGGGGATATTCTCTTATATCTCCAAACCCAACGCTTCCGTCCTGACCTCAACCGCGATGAACGACGACGTATCAGACATCACGCAAAATACTACCTTATAGTGAACGATACTTTGTATCGGCGTGGTGTCGACACTGTCCTTCGACGCTGTTTGACCTTAGATGAGGCGGAACGCGTTCTCAATGACTGCCACGCTGGAGCATGTGGTGGTCATCTCTCTGGGATGGCTACGGCCCAGAAAATATTGCGAGCGGGATACTTCTGGCCTTCGATTTTCAAAGACTGCATTGAAACAGTCAAGAAGTGTCCGCCATGTCAATTCTTTCATAGCAAAGCACGCTCGCATCCTGCTCCACTCCATCCTGTCATTGCCGTCGGCCCTTTCTCCAAATGGGGCATTGATTTTATGCACTGTAAGCCCACTTCAGCCGGGGGGCATAGCTATGTCATAGTAGCTGTGGACTATTTTACAAAATGGGCTGAAGCGATGCCTACGTATGCTGAAGACGGCAAAACAGCAGCACAGTTCATATTCAATCATATCATAGCTAGATTCGGTGTCCCACAGTCTATTGTGACCGATCATGGTTCCCATTTTAGGAATCATATGATCGAAGAACTAAGTGCCAAATTGGGTTTTCGCCACGAAAACTCAACCCCGTATTACCCACAAGCTAATGGCCAAGTTGAAGCCATCAATAAGGTCCTGAAACGAATGATTCAGCGCATTGTGGGTACCCAAAAATCCAATTGGCACTCAGCTCTGTTCTCAGCACTGTGGGCATACCGAACCTCAGTAAAAAGTGCTACTGGTTTACACCATTTCAATTGGTGTACGGCCTGGAAGCCATTCTCCCGATTGAATGTGAAATTCCATCACTCAAGATAGCCATAGAGCTACTCCCACACACTACTTCCGAAGAAGAACGGTTTCTATACCTAGCCAAGCTAGATGAAACCCGCCGCGACGCCGCTTTGGCTAATGAAGCTCACAAAAAACGCGTCAAAGCTCAATATGAAAAATCCGTTCAACCTCGGATCTTTAATGAGGGTGACCTTGTACTTACATATGATCAGATGCATGACAAACTTGGAAAAGGCAAGCTTGAATCTATGTGGTACGGCCCCTTCATCATAAAACGTGTCTTAGAAAAAGGAGCCTATGAACTAGTCGACTGTGATGGTACGCCATTGGCACGGCCCCGCAACGGGCTATACCTCAAGCGTTTCTACGCATGAGGTTACCCCACGCGGGTTACTTCTTGTACATAATGTACTTAGTTTGTTTTTTGCTTTATTTTTAGTGTGCGCGTGGATCTTATGTATCTACTCTTACTTTGACTCGTGCTTTTATGCGCAGATGTCTACTTACTTTGGATTCGCTGACGGTGCAAGCCGACATACCCGGAATCTCGCTTCCGCAGCATGGGTGATTTATTCCCCCACTGGCGAGTTGTTTTATTCAGGAGCTATTTGTTTAGGTCCCGCAACCAACAATATCGCAGAGTACCATGCAGTCATTGGTCTCTTGACAGAAGTTGCTTCACTCGGGATTAACTCCTTATCGGTCTTTTTAGACTCCCAACTCGTGGTCTCTCATCTAAACCGTGTTTACACAGTTCGCGATCCTACATTGCTTCGGTTATTTCGAAGAGTACGTCTCTTGGAACGGTCATTTGATTTTATCATATATCAACATATACCGAGAGAATTCAATTATATTGCCGATTCATTAGCCAATTACGTTTTGGACTGGCATCTTGCCCATACATAAACACATCATAAAAGATAAATAAACACACAAGTCATTGTAAATATTTAGATCATAAATAGGTCCATATCACTATATATAAAAGTGTTTTTTCCAAAAATACATAAAGTTTGTGTCAAAGACAAAATTGGGGATCAAATCCCATATACAAAAAATTGGCCCTCAAAGCCTACATATCGTGTACATGCCGCAAAAAGATCGAAAGAACATCTATGGAGATCTAGGGGACCTATCATGTCCCTCATCGGACTCCTCCCGCTGATGGTGGTAACACATCACGGCTCGAACCACCTTGCGAAGAAGTCGACTAATACGTCCAGGCACACCCACAGTATGCCTCTGGAGGTGGTAGGGGACATCGTCCATCCGCATAGCAGGGATCCCATGGGTCAATCCCTGCAGGTTCCTCTCAATATCCCGCACACCTCCTGCCTCATCTTCATCTTCTTCTTCGACAGGATCAGCTTGACGATCTACACCGCCACGACGTAGTGGTGAATATCCAGCTGGTCGTTGTGGTCCACGGTCTGCAACATGCATACGAATATACATTAGAAGTCTTTTACACATTCTAAAAAAGCATTAAAAATTAAATATTCAAAAAGAAAAATACATATCCATGAAGGTCATACCAGAGTTGTCCCAGTCATCATCTTCTGGCAAAGCCAAGTCAATATCCTCACGGAAATCTACCCCTGAATAGGGATAGTCGTCGATCATGACTATCTGCTCCTCTAGCCAAGAGAAGAAGTCCTCTCCAAAAGCTAGCCGCTGAGGCCCTCCTAGGCGCCCGGCATAGTCGCTCCATCGAGCCATCCATGGCTCAGTAGGTGGGCGAGGAGGCATAGATATCTGCGGACGCAGTAATGGCACCCTTGCCAGGAAGAAAGTGACCAAGATACTCCCATAGCCAAACTGGGTATTTTTCCCAGTTCTACATTTGTGCACCTGTTCCTTCATATGGGACAACACTGCATCACACCAGTTGAAGACCGTTCCTCCCATGCACTCTGCTGCGAGATTTACCTGCGTGCGGGTTGCCTGATGTGGACTCACGCTTCCTGCTGCACGTGTAATAGTGAATAGCAAAGTTTTGAAAGGAAGATTTGTGACCTCTTTTATGGCCACTTTCCCACTCTTCTTACTCGAACCCGCCTGACAATATCGAGCAATCAAATCATCCGTGCTTGAGTCTGAAGCACTATACCCGGTAAGATTCGGCCGGGCCCCTCTTTTCGAGAGACCCGTGAGGAAGTAGATGTCTTCAAGTTGGATTTCAAGCACGTGCTCTCCCACTCGGAAAGCTTCGATATCAGGGTCCCACAATTGAATAAGGTGAGTAAGGAGCTTAGGTTGTTGGCGGATCCCTTTAGTCTTGAAAAACTTTAGCAAACCACATTCTCTCAATGCGGTCACGGTGGGTAAGTCATTTTCGGCCCTAAAATCATCCGTTTCATGCTCCCTCTCTTTCCAACTCACCATTTTGCCTCAAACAAGTTGCAAATCCCTGCAAAAAGGTAAACAAAGTAATTAGTGACTATTTAACAACTTGATTCTAGCAAAAATTTGAGAAAAAATTGATTTTTCAAACTTAATTTTCGCACGTGCCGCGCCTGGAGGGAACCCTGCCGCGCGGCAGTCCACAGTGCCGCGCCTCATTTTGAGGTTACAGCGCGGCACTGTTGAACAGTGCCGCGTTTCACGATAGGGTCCCCACGCGGCAGTACGGCAGGCGATTCTTGCCAAAAGGGCTTGCCAAAAAATTAATTTTTCCCTGGTGAAAGTGAAAATTTCTTGCATGAAATGAAAGAGGGGTTCAAGCACCCTTACCTGGCACAGACGGCGGTCGAAATGGTGTCCCAGAACTCTCGATATCGATCCTTGAAATTTTGCTCCAAAACGGGTAAAAATGTCTCCTTTGGGTAAAAATCACAAATGAATGGTAATTTCTATTTTTACCATGCTTTATATAGCATTTTTTCATATTTTTTAATTAATTAATTACTATTTCAAAATTAATAAACCCTTATTCATATTACTAATGCCCGATTTTTGAGCATTTATTGACAGGATCTGCGGTAAAAATGGGATGCATTCATACTGGTATTTGTTCGTAGTTTGACCTTCATATTGAGCCCACTTTATCTTTTTCGTGCTCTGGATTTAAAACTTGAAAAAGATTCCAAGCGCTTTCACACCTGTGTCGTGCTTGTCAAACGCAAGTAAACGGTGTCGAGTACGGTCAGCTTTACTCATGCTCGTTAAACGATGAGGAAAGTATTATCCTGGTTGTATTTTATTCTTCTTTCGGGCCAGAATAATTAATTTTTACGAAAAAGACCACGGGAGTCCATAGTTAAGCTCTTTTCAGACTCCTTAAAATTGAAAAGATTGCCAAGTGATCTTGACGCTTTCACACTTGTAAAAGTATTTGAAAGGTCGTCTATTCGGTGATAGGTTACCCCTTTTTCGGCCCGTCTAGACTATTTACGAGAAAGGTATACCTCAGTCAATCTCGGCTGGGAGAGTTCTCTCAGGAATCGTTTTACACTTTTTCGGGATCGAGAGACTAAATTTTACGAAAAAGTACATTATGGAGCTTCCTTTAAGTTTTTTAGGCTCTCTAAATATGAAAAACTACCGAGTTTTCCTTCCTTGGGCTCGTTAAAATATTAACATCGAAGGACCCACTTTGGGACGAACCCCTCCTTTCTCAGGTTCGCAAAACATGTGAGATTGGACTCATCCACAAGATGAGCTACACCGAGCATCTGTTATCCTCTTCAAGCTCGTAAAACAAGAAAGAGGTACTCGTCCATCATGTCGGGGAAATATGGGGGAACAAGTCAAGTTTATCTATGGCAGCTTGTCAGTCGTTACCTTTGAACATGGCATGTGTCCATCTCTTGTCTATATTTGGGTGTCCGTTTTTCATTGAGTCATAGTCATCATCATGGGTCGTCTCCCTGGCCACGAGTCCACTCATCTGACGTCTATCCTCTATTTTATCAATAATTCTTGCTGCCAAGTCTTGTTACATGCCGTTACATGTTCAAAGGGTTGCATTGTATCGAGTCATTCACTGTGTCAGGCCTCCGCTGTGTCAGTACATATCCCATTACTTCATCATCCTATCACATGTGCCGATTTTGTGTCGATGATGTGGGAATCATCATGGTCCACCTTCGACAAGTCTGTTCCTGTCGACTCCAAATCACTATCCAGGAATTGGACTTAGAAATCAACCATTAGTACCTTGGTACCTGCATGCCTCAATGGCAGGTTTCCTCGTGTTTGACAGTAGGTTCACATCATTGACCTCTGATCAAGCAATCTCTCGGATGCTCGACATCAACTCATTTATTCGCATTTCGTTGAGATGTACTATTGATACCTTGGGAATCATTGTCATTATTGGCGATCTCCCTTGCATTTGTTAACGGTCCTCATCATTGACCGGTAATCAAATGGTTTCTTCCATGTTCGACTTCAACATCTTGTAATCACATGGTTAGATTCGTATCTTTATGCGATCGGGTAGAAGACCCTGGGTGCATCACTGTATCTTGACTGCGTCCAGGCTGCGATGGAGATGTCTCTTGTATTGTCACACAGATCCACTTATTGTATTGGTCGTGGCTGTGTCGTTACTGTCTCATGGATCTACGATTGTTCATAGTAGCCATGATCTGTCCACAGTTTACATTATCTCAGTACTCATGGATCTGCAATGTATTGGTCGGCAGCCATGCTTTGAGTCGTTTGTTTCCGAGCATGGGAATGCCCGCCTCGGTGGTATATCTAACACTTTGTTTCCATTTCAGCTCCGTGTCGCTCTCCTCGATGCTATCTCTGCACATTTTATTCGTAAAGTCTTTCGGCCATCAGTCCCTTCTGACCTCACACTTTAGGGGGCATCTGTTATACCTCTATGTTTCACAGTGTCGCATCCCCATCACAACACATCTCGACGACACTTTCCCTACTGTTTTGAGCCATCCAGAGGAGACAGATGATGAGTCAACCTTGAAGGTAAATCCACCCTGGCAAGTTTTGACCCACCTTGGACTTTATTCCCACACACTACCGCGCTCTGCCAGCTTGACAAAACGCGGCACAGTGCCGCGCCCTGTAGCATTTGCAAAGCGCGGCACCCTTTTAATAGTTTTTGCCCTTGGCTTGTGGGATCTTGGATTTTCGAAGATGATGGAAGATTGGGTTCCTTGATTCGATCCCAACTTACCTCCTTCGATTAGAAACCCTGATCCACTTATCCCTCCTTAGATCCACTCATCTCTCTTGTTGGTTAACCTCACCATTCACTATAAAAGAGAGGCATGCCATTGGGAAGGGGGGGGACTCTTGAGAGCACCAAACTTATGGTCTTGCAGCATTGTGGAGATAGCTAAGAGGAGAAGACACTTGGAGTTGGAGGATTGACTTGGGCATCAAGCACCCTTTGTAAGTAATCTTCAAGTTGTAATGGAATAACTTGTCTTGTTTCCCCAAATCATTTGTGTTAATATTGTTTTAATGATATGATTTGTATCTCTCATAGATTTAGATCCTAACTCATGTTTTCAGATTGCTAGAGAATAGTGCATACTTGTATTTTGGTTACTCTTTGACAGGATCATTGGTGAAGACTTGGAGCTTGGAGCAAACACCAAAGACAAAGCACTTGGACATAAGGTCAGTTAAAATCCTTTTGCTCTCTTCAGCATTTTAATACTGAAATGTATGTTAGATCTAGGGATCCAAGGTTGCATTTGTTTTGTCTGTTCTTAGCCTAGAGTTAGTTAGATCCTAATTTAGCCTAAGGGAGTTTTGACTTATCCGTAGGGCAGAATTCCACATAACAAGAGTGTACTGTCAAAGAGCAGTGTAGATTCTGCTTCTTCCATTCTGACTCCAGAAAGGAATGGAGTCTTAGAAGGCTTGAAATCAGCCATCTTAAACTTCTTCAATAGATCAGAAGCATACTTTGACTGACATACCTTGGTTCCTTCTTTTGTTTGTGAAATTTCAAGCCCCAAAAATTGCTTGAGAATTCCCAAGTCACTCATGGAGAATGCTTGGTGCATTACAGTCTTAAGTGATGCTATTTGTTTAGTGCTATCACCTGTGATCAGAAAATTATCAACATACAGCACTATTAACATAATAAAACCATCAACAAACTTCATATAGACATTTGGGTCAGATTTACACCGAACATAGGATTGTGACAGCAAAAAACTGTCCATCTTCGCATAACAAGCCCTGGGGGCTTGCTTGAGTCCATACAAATATTTTTTCAACCTTCAAACAAGGTTTGGATATGATGTGTACCCCTGTGGCTGATACATATATATCTCTTCTTCAAGTTCCCCATGGAGGAAAGCACTTTTCACATCCATGTGATGTACTTCCCACTGCTTGGAAGCTGCCCGTGCCAAAACTAGTCTAATGGAGTCCTTCTGAGCTAATGGTGAAAATGTTTCATTATAATCAAGTCCTTGGACCTGAGAATACCCCTTTTCTACCAGCCTTGATTTGTACTTAATGGTTGTACCATTCGCTGCACATTTAGTCTTATAAATCCATTTGCATCTTACCAACTTTCTGCTTGCGGGGAGCTTGACTAGCTCCCAAGTTTCATTCTTCTGCAGTGACTGAAACTCCTCATCCATAGAAATATGCCATCTAGGATCATGTGAGGAATCGTCATATGTTTGTGGATCATAATATATCATCATATAGCACTTCTCAGAAAGATAAGGATCATTCACATTGAGAGCAGTCTCAAACTGTGATCTAGTCCTTCTTTGGTCCTGAGGGTTGCCTGCTAGTTCACCTGCTGCTTGCAAATTTTTTGCAGCCCACTTAGGCCTTGTAGGTGAGTTAGCATCTGCAATAAATTGATCCTCATCATCATAAATATCAGAATAAAAAATATCAAGAACATCACTTACTTCTTCTTCAGTCAGTGGTGAAGATGAATCTCCAATTTCTGCGCTCTGAGAGGGCTCTTCCTCAAACTGCACACTTCTTTCGATGAATGCTTTATGAGTTGTCATGTTCAGAAACTTATAAGATTTGGAGTCCTCTGAATATCCAACAAATGAACATGGTTGGATTTGGGGCTGCATAGCCCTCCTCTTCTCAATCGGAATCCTAGCCCAAGCCTTTGAGCCAAAAATCCTGAAATGAGAGATGTCAGGTTTGTGACCTGTCCAAGCCTTGAAAGGAGTGATAACTTTGAGAGATTTGTGTGGCACTCTATTCTGAATATAGGTGGCACAATTTATTGCTTCATCCCATATCTTAGGAGACAAAGCTTTTTCCTCAAGCATGCATGTGGCCATCTCCTTAAGAGATCTATTCTTCCTCTTAGCAACCCCATTTTGCTGAGGTGTATATGGAACTGTATGTTGCATCTGTATGCCCGATGAAGCACAAAATTGCTGAAACTATGATTTCACATACTCACCACCATTATCAGATCTTAACACTTTTATATGCCTACCAGTCTGATTCTCAACTGAGGCTTTGAATAACTTGAATAACCCAAAAACTTCTTATTTAAGCTTGATGAAATAAATCCAACAACACCTGCTAAAATCATCTATGAATGTGAGAATATATTTTGCTGAATTAAATGACTCATGAGGAAATGGACTTGATATATCAGAGTGTATAAGTTCCAATGGTGCAGTGGTTCTCTCAGTGGTAGATCTCCCATACTTATGCTCAGGATGTTTTCCTAGGATGCAGGATTGACAGACACCTTTGGAAAATTTGATATTGGGCAGCCCTATAACCATCTCTTTCTCATGAAGTTGGGAAAGGTATTTGTAATTAAGGTGGCCAAATCTCTCATGCCATAGTTTGCTGGAATCATTGGCATGAGTTAATAGAGCAGAAGGTGAGGAGTTTGGCACAAAATGAGAAAACTTGTAAATTCTAGAATAGTGGTCAGCAGTACCAAATGCAATAATTTTTCTTGTTGAAATTTCTGCTATCTCAACATCATTGGGGGTAAATGTTACTCTCTTGGGAAGCCCTATATGGGTCATCTGATAGACTAACAGTAGGTTTCCAACAAGTCCAGGCACATATAAAACATTATTGAATGACCCAAACTCGAGATCTATGCTACCTTTGCCTTTGCTAGAAGTTTCAGAAGTGTCTCCCAATACAATATTCGGACCACTGGAAGAGTCAAGTGAAGTAAAATACTTACTTGTAGACACCATGTGTCTTGAAGCACCGGAATCAATGATGAATGATGAATATTGGGAAGTGCTGGACATCAGTGCATGAACTCTCTCTTTGTCATCGGAATTTGATCCTCCATCCTTCCTTCTTGTGCTCTCTGGGAGAGGGATGTTGGCTTTCTCCAATGCCTGAGTTAATTGGTCGATGGTCTTCTTCATACAAGAGCTTTCGGGATGAAATCCCTTACTGAAATAAGTGCACTTTGTCCTCTCATTCTTCTTGTTCGGATTCTTCTTGAAGTTTGATGGCTCTCCATTAAAATTCTGCTTGTCTTTCCGCTCACCAATGGGCTTCTTGAAGTTTCCTTTCTTCTTGCCTTTCAAATTCTTTGAGTCTCCAACATATAGACAATGGTATTTGGATGGATTTTTAATGGATCCCATTAAGACCATCTTGTCTTGTTCTTGAGTTAATGACTCCATGAATTTTGAAAGTGACGGGCTCTTCCAATTTTTAATTGCTTTCCGGGTGGAATGGAAGGTGGAAACAAAAATTGAATAGTCCAGGCCAAGCTTGGAGAGAATGACCAAAACTAATTGCTCATCTTTCTTGTCTATTCCACATTGCTTCAACTGCAATACAAGAGACTTAAATTTGGAGAATAAGTCTTGTAGATTAACGAAATTTTGCGGACTCAAAGAGACTAGCTCGTTATCCAATTGGTGGCCTCTCAATTCATCGGTTTTACCGAACAATTCTTGAAGTTTCAACCATACTTCATTGGGTGAAGTGAGGCCATCAAGATGAAATAATATTTCTCTAGATGTAGTGAGACATAACATACCATAGGATTCATCCCTTCGATTATGCCATTTAGATTTCTCCACTGCTGAGGTTGGCTCAACTTCTGTTGCCATGGTCACCCTGTAGAGCCCTTTGCTCCTCAGTAGAATCTCCATCTGTGCTTTCCAATCAAAGTAATTGAAAGGAGTGAGGATGATCTGCTGTGTATGATCCATTGCTGCAACTGATATAAAATTTTGGACTGAAATTAGAACACTTCTGGATTCCAAAATGCACCCTGTAGAGAATAGAAATCACCCGGTGGTTTGATCAATGCGCCCTTCTTGAGACTATTGGATCCTACAAGACAATCAATAGATGAAAGGAATAGATTGATGGCTATGATACCATGTGAAAATGAGATCACATCCAAGAATTCTCCAAGAAATTACACTCTCTCATATGAAAAATCTCACACAACTGGTCAAAGGCACAAAAATAATGCACCAGAATGGATTTCTGTATTACTTCTCATGAATAATAATTACATCAGCCAACATATGAATGTTGTAGGCTATTATTAAAGAACATTACAGCAGTAATTCGAATGGCTAAATATTCCAAAAGAATCTCCTAATCATCAAACTTTCTAAAACTGCCCATCCCCCCTAGGTGGCAAGTTGGCTTTCCAAAACTGCTCAAAAGCTCACGAATTCTCTAATTAGTGAGTTGAAGGTGAAATATTGCCAAAATAAATGATGTTAGCACTTAGATTTTATCCCGGTTGTAAAATAATAACACCTAAGGTAACTTATTTTAAACCAAACTTTAGGTAGAAAACTTAGCCATTTTTTCCACCAAAGAGGGTTCTCTCACAAGATATATGTAAAGGCTAAAAATATATAGAAACACACTCAAATTTCTCAAAAAGATTTACTTGGTTGAAAAGGAAACAAGAAACATTGGGCATGGAGTCAACTTTCAAATATTTAATGTGCCAGCAAGAGATTTGTACCAAATAGATTTTCACAAAGGCAAGATAGCAACCATATCACAGTCAATTTGATTTTGCAGGTGGTATAGAAAGAAATAATGACAGTCCATCACCAATTTTATTCGAAATTTCAGAATTTAAAACTTGCCCTTCTTCATCAAAAGCAGCAGAACCATCATTAAATTTTCCAATAACATCAAGTGCAACATACTCTTCTTGATACAAAATTTATGAATGCGAAAGAGAGACCTGGTTTTCTATTTGGCACTTTTCTTCCCTATGGAAAACTCCAGCTTCTTGGGAATGATGACACACTTGTTCTTCTTCTTCTTTAATTCCACTTTCAAAAAAAATTATGGAGCTCTCCATAAAATTTTGTTTTTGACTAAAAGCCCTAATTCTTTGTTTTATCAATTCGAACGAAGCATAACAGAGGGGTAGACAGTCACTTTCAACATGTTTATTTTCAGAGGTTTGATCATGGATAGTGATCAGATTTTCTTCACCAACTTCCATGGAACTTATAAAGTTTTCAGTCGGTGCCATACCCAAGCAATCTTCTTCATACTCATCAAACTTAGGTGGACTGAAATTTTCTTTAAAACCATCACTAACAGAAATTTCAGCAGGCTGATTGTAATTTACATAAAACAAGTTAGAGTTACCTTCTTCTGTCACATCACCGGGATGATAATCTCTTTGTTTGTCACGGGAAATATTGGAATGCCAAGCAATTTCTCCTTGTCCATACTTCTCTTCGAACCCAGATTCTTCTTCAATCCTCTCATCACTATCTTTGCTCGATAATTTCCTGGACATTCTAAGATTATCTTCAACTTCTAAAGCATCAACAAACATATGTTGTAAACTGGAGGGCCTTCTCTCCAAGAGAAGAAAAGATAAATCAGAAGGAAGAATAGATACATAATGCAACTTGGCAGCATTCTCTAGGGGATAAATTTCTTTTGGCATATCATAATAGGCGCTGGAAAACCTCCTGTTGAAATTGGGTAAGGCTTCCCCTTCCTGCATTCTCGTAGAATAAAATTCTGAAAGGACTAGGTCCCATGGCCTCCTCTTACCCCAAAATTTCAAGAAAATATCAAAGAACCCTTGCCATGTGTTTATAGACTGAGGCTGTAAATGGTGAAACCATTTCTTCACATCTCCCTGGAAAGATTGGGCAAAAATTCTCATACAAACATCATCCTGATCCACTTCAAACATATCCAGAAAATTCTCAAAGCCTTGAAGATGTTTTGCAACAGTAAGGCCTTTTATTTCTCCATCAAATTTAGGAAGGTATTTATGGTATTTAGGGGGATAGTCATGGAGAACAGGGGGCAACTTCAAAGGACCATATCTCAGGTGAGATATGGGGGGTAAAGGAACATGTACAGGGGAAGCATCTTCAACCTTGCTCTCATGGGATTTGCAAGGTTGGTTATGGATCTTGTATGGTTCATACGAAGAGATGGGGTTAGCTTTAGGGTTTAAAGGATGATATACGAAAGAGAGTCTCTTATGACTTAGAGCTTTTCGATGGGAACAAATTTTCTTGATATATATACATAGAGGTAAAAGGAGACTGATACAAAAGAACAAGATTTCTTTGAAAAGATTGATGCTTTGATACCTGGACCTTGATTTTTCCATGTTTAAGGAGGTTGAGCTCATTCTCCAGTGGAATCTGCCAATTGAATCGAATTCTTGAGTGGAGTCGCCAGGTGAATGGTACAACCTGCTCATAGTCTGACTGTTGTTCACCATCAACATTCAGATCTGCACTTTGTCATTCATACCCAGGGAAAATGAGACCTTCGCTCCCCGTCAACGGCACCAAAATGTTAGCACTCGGATTTTCCTTGGGCTGTATCAAATAAACCTCGAGGTAACCTATTTCAAACCAATCTTTAGACTGAAAATTTGGCCTTCTTCAGTCAGAGAGGGCTCTCTCAGCAAATCTGCCATCCAATGTCACCACAACAGCAGTTTGACAATAAACTCAATGGCCAAATTGTAAAATTATAATAAAAACTTGTAGACTTTGAATGATGTGGTTGGATCAAACAGGAAAAAGATTTCGTTGGGAAATGGAGTCAAGATCATGTAATATGAAAGACGTGTCAGAGCTTCAACAATATAAATTTTCATTAGAGGCGGGATAGTTGTGTTTTTTACAGTCAATTTAATTTTGCAGGTGGTGTAGAAAGAAATAATGACAGTCCATCAACAACAGGCATCAAACTAGGATGAATCCGTTGTCAACTTTGGAGAAATAAGCAGATTCTTAAATGCGATAAATCGAGGCATAACCAATATGAATCCCAATTTATTTCAGACGTTCATTTCAAGCATAGAAGAAACACATAATGGAAGATGTGACAAAGAAGATAAACATGCACATTATGAGAAGGAAAAGGGACGGACTGTAAAAAGTACAACACGAGAATCTCTAAATCTATTAAAAATGTTTGCTTGGCTCTGTAATATTTATTCAAATATGAAGATGAGGCAGAACCCCTCATAAACCTTCTTACTGAAAATCTAACCCTCTTTACATTGTAAAATGCATAATTTATACAAAAAATGCTCCCCAAGCAAACCCTAACTGTATTTGTCTAAAAATAGTTTCTAACTAATTTTTACGAATAAAACAAATCTGGAGTGGTTACAAAATATTTTGAATGAAGAAATATAGAGAAATTTTTTTGTAATTTTCTTTAACGTACTAATTCCAGGACTTCAAATATCTTTCTTTTCCACCTGTCGAGTATTCTGGTGACGAGCTGAGCAACACCATTAACTAACATACTGAGCAACACCATTCCCGTCATCTCCTTGAAACAATTATATCTTCTAAAAGAAAAATTGAAAATCTTTCCATGTGTCCACTTGTCACTGAGTAGCTATTATATGTTTATTGGAACATTTAAAATCAGCTGTAGACAGATCAAGTTTCATAATTTCCATCTTGAAAATATTTTATGCAAAGCGCAAAATCTGCCTTCCTGCAATAAAATGACTTGTTGTGCATTCTGTCTCGCAATTGTTGCAAAAATGTTGTACAGTGGATTTTTTTTTAGATCATGTCAATGCCCATTCTGATACTGTGCAAACTTATATGGCAGGTATTCAAAAAATAAAATAAACATGATTTTGATAGAATATGGAAACCCTGACTTGCTAATATTTCATTGTTGTTTATGTACAGCATCCGTTTTGTGTCTTTGACCTCTTCTAATATGAATATAGCAGCAAGATTTCTCTGGAATGACTCATCTACAAATGCGTTAATTTGGGCATTTTTCATAATTGGATACTCTACCTTGACATATACTAGAAGTGATTAATTTTTGGCATTGAATTTTCAAACATTTGCATTAATGACCATGTATAAACCTTTGACTTGCCAAAATGCTCGACCTTCTTGACAGTAGGGTATCGACACTCTAATTTTTCTCATTCTATATATATATCGGGCCATATGTATGGAAAGTATATACCCCACTACTTCCAGGACTTTTTGAAACCTTCTCACAAATGAACATGATGATCCAAACCTCTTGATAACGGCTATCAGAACTCGACGACCATTGATAAAACTTATTTACTACCGTGCTTCTTAATACCCTTGCTTTTCTACGTTTTGGAGACTTCATTGGAGCTTGTTGCTTGGTCTTTAACCCCTTCTTCTTTAGAAACTAAGGCACCATAAGCTTTGGCACCACTGAGTATGGACACGAAAGAGATGAGACCCCTATGTTAGGAACAACGTCTGAGAGAGGATCAACAGGCTTGAGCAATAAATAGCACCCAACTTTCATCACCCAAAAACTTGTATTGTATGCGGCCGACATGTCATGAAGAAAAATATCTACTATTCCTCATACGTAGGCCCAACATATATTTTAATATTTGTTCCTTCTTTCATCTACAAACAAATGGCGTTTAGGGTTTCAAGAACTAAACAATAGGTTAAAGAATAATAAATTGACACAAAAAGGGCAACTTTTCCTTTTATAACCCCGTAAGCGGTTTTTCTTTGCCGAAGGTGGTGTCGCATGGCCTGTTGAGTAGTATTCAATACCATTTTTACTCATGCGGATGAATCAAAAGCGGATACGTGTGATGGTTGTTTATACTCCGCAACCACCCATCATCTTTACTTTAGTGCATGTAGACACTGTCGGATAAATTGAGAGTCGTCGATCTTCCTCTACGGTACTTGCACACCTTCCCAAACAATGCGATCTTGACTACTTTGAAAAAATTGCAATGTCTCCAACGGCATTCATTGTTGTCACCAATACTCGGATTTAGCAGCTCCCAACTTCCCACCTGTACTCAAGGATGTATTTATAGCTTGAACTATTTTCCCATTCCCTGTTACAAACATACTGTCAAAACGTTGAGATACATTTCAACCTTTCAAGCTTTTCGGCAAGTGGTTCCATCTTAATTGTAAAGAGCACGTAACTGAATGAGGATGGCACATTCGTTTGTAATTCAACGACTCCTTGGAGTGAACCCATAGTGTTGAACTCCATTGATGGTGGTAGCTGATCCATGGGAAACAATGTGTAGTCAATATTCAACAGCTGAAAGCGTTTTGTTTCAAAAGACATTTTAAACCTGTACCTGGATTTATATGAGCAACCAGAAACTTCACGACTTTATTGAAGCTCATTACACCAAGGTATTAACAAATTTTAGTTATGCTTTCCCGGTTGTGATGCTGATTTATGAACAGTTCTCGTCCCACATTCCGTTTCCTCCATAGTCATTATTTATATCACCACGACCTCTTCCCAAACGGCGATATCTTTCATCTGAGGAGAATCATTATGGGCCATGCGAAAGGTAAAGGCATTAACGTGATGAGAGAGTTTGCTTAGTCGTTGCAAAACAACGTGAGCCAATACAGACAATTATGGCCTTACCATTGCTGCCAGAAAATGATTAACCACAAAAATTTATTGAGTGCCAACATATGCCAAATACGATATTTGAGTGGAATTGGTGTTAAGGAAAGTTTTTGGTGAGAAAAACACTTTCCTACGTTGACTAGCTTTTCCCTATGGGGGAAAAAGCAGTAAAAGCAGCAACTTTCTTCACAAATGCGCCCTCCTTCCTAAATCTTATCCAGAAATGTTTAGGAATGTGCCCAAGTGGCCTAGGTGACTTGTAGGTCACACCTTGAATGGAATCTTATCCTCCATGTTGCCTTATGGACCACACAATGGCAATTCCTCAATTATTACATAGAATTAACCAACAAGTGATTAATTAATGCATCTTATGTAATTAAATAAATGGTAGGAAGGCTTAATTATTCCAACAATCTTACCTCTGCAAGTGGTCATATTTGGCCCATATAGGCCCAATGTTGCAACCTATTCTCTGATACCACACTGTCGCATCCCCTCCCATCAGTCCAACTCAAGGAAGGGAACGTGACTAAAAATCCAGCCTTTTCAAGACTCTAGCCCCATCATAAAATTCATAACAAGTAAAATGCAAACAAATATACATGTGTGCATATACATAATACAATAAACATGCACAATGAAATTAAACTATATCCACACACACATCTAGTGTGCATCCAACATAATCATAATAGCCTTTAATTAAAAACATTGTATAATTGAAACACAAGAGGGTAATTATCTTGAAATGAAGTACTCCTGAGCAACTAGCTATGCAACTGCAACATTCCACCCAACCATAGGCCAGGTGTGCTCATCAATATCTCAACACAACTACCACCCCTGAGTTGGGCATGATTTCCACAGGGGAAAGGGAACAACAACTAACACATAGCCAATTATATACACATCTCATTCAATCGAGTCTATAACTGGGTTTATCAGGATGTCAATGCAGTAGAAGGAAGGAATTGCTAAGCTAGTGAGCTCAACCACAGATCCATTGGAAACTCTCCAAGATTTAGCTAGCTTGTGTTGGAATATTCACACCATCATTTTTGTATTTTGCATGCTTGCATGCATTTGCATGTCACTGCATGCATCCAGTCATCATCATGGTTGTCTCCCCAGCACCTAGAGCTTTCTTCTAGCTCTCCAGAGCCTGTCTTTAGCCCTCAATTGGCCTCCTACCTACCTAATGCACCCTCTTTGAGTCATCTACTTAGCAAGTGCGCCTTTCTCACCTACCACTGTTAGTTAGGGCACCTTATCTCACCTAATGGGAGTTATCACTCAGTTAGTGCATTGATTGAGTAGTTCTTCCACTGATTGCTTATTCTGACTGATTGTAGCTTCTAGTTAGCTAGTTCTAGAGCTCTACTTGACTATTTGACAGCCTCATGCATCCCCCTTGGATTCTCCATTCCCTGATTCATGCCCAGATGGTTCTATTAGACTCAGTTAGCCACACTTGATTGACTATTACCATTGATGACTGATAAATTGGACTGGATGATGTCTCCACAGTTATCCAAGCTAGACTAGAGATCATATTCGAATTACCTACTTGGCTAATTCGAATCCTATATGATTCCATCATCATAGCTATTGTACTCATTCACTTACATTCTTATTCATTGTATGATACTGATATTTGGTCTATTATTCTCTGTTTATGAGTGATCATTGAGTGTCTCCTTCTCTTCTTCTTTGAAACATACTTGATAGTTTGATTGTGAGTTGCTACAGCTGCTAGATCTCTTGCAGATTCTTACATGGTATTAGAGAAGGAATCAGATTTTTGAATTGCAGCCATTGCAGCAACAACAGTTGCAGCATTTTTTTGAGCATCTATCTTTCACTTGTGCACCAGAATCCTTCGAGTTTCCACAGCAAATCCTGGTGCTATTACTTGAATTCATTGGAGAAATCCAGTGAGGTCTAGCCAGGTGTGAAGTACTTAGTCTATGTGCCAAGTGTTCTTAAGGTAGTGTTCAGTCGAAGTGTAGCATTCTCCATCAGCACAACTTTCTTGTTTTGCATGTTTATTCACCCATTCGGAATCTTCTTCAACTATTCAACTTTCTCTGTTCAAATGGATCTAAATTTTACATCTTCCAACTATGTTGAGTGGAAATCCAAAATGACTCTTTTCATGAGATCAAAAATCTTCACCTGAATACTCAACAAAACGATGGTAGAACCAACGAGTGCAGTTGAAAATTCCAAGTACTTGGATCGGCTTGATGAAGCAATTGGCCTCCTCCTTCTCTCAATTTATGAATCTCTTCACTTCCATGTCATCGATCTTACATCTCCTAAAGATATTTGGGACAAGATCGAATCTCTTTTTGGACCGAAAGATGATATGCAAGGACACAAATTGGAGAATGAGCTCATATGTTTGAGTCCTGACAGCTTCGAATCTATTAATGCCTTTCTCACCAAGTTCAAAATCTTGATATCCCGGTTGAAAAGATATGAGATAGTGAAAGAATAAAAGCAACTTATACTTGCCATTCTCTCAAAGTTTGGGGCAAACTTGTCAGTTTTTGTCTCTACTTTCCAGTCAACTAGGTTGTCCATTCCAAGATGGAAGTTTCCCTCATTTGATGATTTCAAACAATCTCTTACTCAAGAGGAAGAGAAGTTGATTTCAATGGGAATGATAAAACCCAAATTGGATTCATACCTTACAATTGCAGAGAGTGAATGGTAAAGCAAAGAAAAATATTTATGACAAGAGATAGAATGATACAATGCCTACAAATAGTTCATGCCAATCAGACAGGGCTTCGAACTCTAGGAAAGCCAAACATTCTCAAAAGGGAAAATTAGAGTCCACTAACTGCCATAGAGGGCCTCATCCTGAGAGTGCTTGCATGCAGAAGGCTATAGATTTGGTGGCTAAATTACTTGAAGAAAACAATCTTCCTGTACCAGCATGTGCAAGGAAGAAAGATCCTGATTCTGAATCCTCTAGATCCGAAGGAAAAGAAAGATGTAATGCTCTCATAGCAAGTGCATCAACTAGTTCTTCTTTCAGCATAGATTCAGGAGCATCTTGTCATATGTCTTCCTCCAAATATCTTTTCTCTAGTTTTGAAAGCTCCATTGTCCCTTCCATCAATTTGGGAAATGATTCACTAGTCTCCTCTCAGGGGATTGGAAGAATCGATCTTGAGCATGGTCACTTTTCTGATGTGCTTTATGTTCCTTCTCTTGCACCCAATTTCCTTTCAGTGTATCAAATGACTCATATTGGAGAACCTAAGCGAGTGATCTTTACTCCATATGAAGTCGAGGTACAACACATGGTTTCGGGGGAAATCATTGCAAAAGGAGTTACAAATCATAAGTCAAAACTCTATGAGTTTTCTCACTTCATACCTCCCTCCAAGGAGGATGCTTTTTGCTCTCATGCTCATGAAGAGAATAGGCTGTCTCATCTCGGATCCAAACCCACTCCTACTTCAGAATGGGCCTCCACCTTTGATCTCAATAAATATCCATCATCATCTAGTTCTTATTCTTCTATTGATTACAATTATAATGGTTCAAAGGAGGACTACATGCATGATATAGAGCAGTTTCATGGCAT
This sequence comes from Larix kaempferi, assembly GCA_027924585.1. NCBI lineage: Eukaryota > Viridiplantae > Streptophyta > Pinopsida > Pinales > Pinaceae > Larix > Larix kaempferi. The sequence continues at coordinate 4,694,717 of BSBM01001024.1, read as the reverse complement.
CAACAGTTTTGATTATACTCCTTCTTCAAGAGATTATGAGCATGAGTCAGCTTTACTTGCTCATGAGATTTCAGATTCATAGTTTGCACATGATGGGCATGATCCAGTTTTACTTGCTTCTTCACATGATATTCCTAATTCAAAATATGGAGATGATGATGATAGATTACTAGATCCAGATCCACAAGAACTTGAAGGTCTGGAAACTAATGATGAATATGAGCAAATGAGAGATCCAAATCCACAAGAACCTGATGATCTCTCACCTGATATTCCTCCTCTTCCTCGATGGGAAAGAACCTAATGATCTCTCACCTGATATTCCTCCTCTTCCTCAATGGGAATCCACTACACTCCGATCTGCCGGTGATTTGGTTGGTGATCTACATGATCATAGTAGAACCAGATCAGGTTTTCAGCATGGAAGGTTTCATCCTTCTCACATTGTTGATCCATTTCAGATAGATCTATCCTTCTTCGGAAAAGAAGGACACTTACCTCCTTTAGGGGTGAGAGATGATATGCTTCTTTAGCATCCTTTAGTCTATTTTGAGGGAGGGCTTTCTTCCCACTGGGTTTTCCCTCTTTCCTCACTTAGTATTATTTAGATTCATTATACGAGGTGACCTTTGGTCTGAGTCACGAGGGCCCTATTTTTCATTTTCAGTTATTTCCTCTTAGTATAGCTTGCAGGGGGGGTGTTGGAATATTCACACCATCATTTTTGTATTTTGCATGCTTGCATGCAAATCTGCATGCTGCATGCATCCAGTCATCATCATGGTTGTCTCCCCAGCACCTGGAGCCTACTTATAGCTCTCCAGATCCTGTCTTTAGCCCTCAATTGGCCTCCTACCTATCTAATGCACCCTCTCTGAGTCATCTGCTTAGCAAGTGCGCCTTTCTCACCTACCCCCGTCAGTTAGGGAACCTTATCTCACCTACCGGGAGTTATCACTCAGTTAGTGCATTGATTGAGTAGTTCTTCCACTGATTGCTCATTTTGACTAATTGTAGCTTCTAGTTAGCTAGTTCTGGAGCTCTACTTGACTATTTGACAGCCTCATGCTCCCCCCTTGGAGTCTCCATTCCCTGATTCATGCCCAGATGGTTCTATTAGACTCAGTTAGCCACACTTGACTGACTATTACCATTGATTACTGATAAATTGGACTGGATGATGTCTCCACAGTTATCCAAGCTAGACTAGAGATCAGATTCAAATGCCCTACTTGGCTAATTTGAATCCTATATGATGCCATCATCATAGCTATTGTACTCATTCACTTACATTCTTATTCATTGTATTATACTGAGATTTGGTCTATTATTCTTTGTTTATGAGTGATCATTGAGTGTCTCCTTCTCTTCTTCTTTGAAACATACTTGATAGTTTGATTGTGAGTTGCTACAGCTGCTAGATCTCTTGCAGATTCTTACAGCTTGGCCTCCACAATACCTACACACCCAACACAAGGAAGTATCCCCTTCACTGCTCCACAGTCCCTCAGTCCATACCTTCCCTTCTAGTTCTCTTAAGGGTGTGCATAGAAAGGTAGCCAAAGCCCTATCATCCTTGGGAGATTGCACTCTTCACTAGGTTTATCAAGCCAATTCTAAATCTTCCTCCACTCTTGGTTGATTACATCGAAGTTCAATCCAAATAGGGAATGCACTACATCCCAACCACAGCAATATCCCCCCCCACACACAACAAGCACAAATTTTGGGCATGGAAAAAATGGTTTTAACTATGGGATGAACAAAACGAGATTTCCATGGGTTTTCCCAAATCGCGGCACACCAAAAGCAACTTGTGGGATGGAAAAATAACCACGGGAGAGGATACCAATCAAATTCCATCATATACATGGGAAACCGAGTGATTAAAACAGATCTCACAGACCCCCAACTCAATTTCCCTTCTTCCCCACTATTCTACAACATAAAAATGCCCTTCTTCTAGCTAGAAATTGAAGGAAACATAAGCAAAAACGTGGAGAAAAACGCCCATCAAGCTCAGACTATGTGAGAGAGACAAACCAATTGATGAATAATGGGTTGAGGAGAAAATTCATGGATCTTTTCTTTCTAGGGAAGAAAAACATGATTATCCAAAAATGGTGGCTTTCCCATACACAAAATTGGACAGCCATACCTTCCATTTCCCAAAACAATAACTACCTCAACCACCTCTTGGAAGAAATAAATGATTGGGTGCAAAATTCAATGTGGGTAGTTGGTGGTTCATTGGTTCTCACATTGACACTTGGCTTGACACTATTGGTTCAATGGTTTGAGTATTTTCCCTTCCTATTCCTTGTAAAATTCATACCCCCATACTCTTGTTGCATTGCATAGCTAGATGTGGGTATTTTATTAAAATACATATTCACATTATATTTGTAATTTCCATTGTGCCAGGCTAGCATGCAATCCATAGGCATTGATTTTAATTTCCAATTCATAAAACACTAAATCGATGGCGGGGCCTTGGACTTGGGCTCCTCACCATGATTTTATAACAATATTACATCATTTACATGCTTAGTGCAACATGGTCAAAATCGGGGTGTTACATAATTATAGAGACCATTCCTCACAAAATAAAGAAACTTCTTGATAATGTTCATGACCAGACTAGAAGGTAAGAATGAAGCATTATTGATGCAAAATCTACACAACAACATACCAACAAATGTACATGAGTGGGTTGAGAGAACAACTAAAGAATTTTGCGAAGAACAAGCCATAGAAGAAATAACTTCGTTAGATGACGTCAAAATGAGGTATTATAATGACAATTTTTATGTACGATTACTTCTCGACTATATAATTGTTTAATCGAAAAAGGCATCGACCACATAATCGAACCACGACCTCCATTGGTCCTTGGTTACTCAAATTGGGAAAATAAGAAACAATATTGGGAGCACTTTGTCAGCAAAAGAGGGTGGGAATATTTTCTCAACAAATGAGCATCATTATTGAACCCAATTTCATCGCCCATTAGTAAGTCAGGATGACATTGAGGGGGTCACCAACCATGCAACGTGAATGAATAGATCAATGCTAATTGACCAATGAAAATAGAACGAAGATAGTAGAATAACAAGTACGAATTGATGAAATAAAATGGCCAATCACAAGCTTATAACTAATATCCAAAGACTTGAAAGAGATAAATGACAGAAAATAAGGGAAGAGATTAAAAACATCCCAAGTCCACTCCAGAACAAAAGTCTGAAAAATGAAAAAACCGATCGAAAAGGTTGTGCAACCAAAAGGCCTATCTGATTCGAGGGAGAGTCGACCAAAAGAAAGAAAGGATGAGATGTTGACTCCAGTAGAGGAACTACAGACAGTAGAGGCAGGATCAGGAGCCCTACAAATAGTAGTTCCATAAACTATGAGTTCCATAGAACCATTGCCAATTTTGTCGCCCCATGGCCCAAACGTAAGAGAGATCATCGAGCATGACTTGGTAAATGGACTTGGATAAGGAAGCATATGGAAATGACTAGAGATTTTTGGATGAATTATGTATTTACTGATGATTCATAAACCATTGAATGTTAATTGGATCACATTTACACCTAAGTACAAAATAAATGTTTTTCATCTATTTTATTCAGATCACGTGGAAGCACCCCCCTACAAGCAATAATATCTATTGAAGCGCAAAATCCATCAGAGGATAGAACCGGCGAGGAAATTCAGTTAGAAGAGGTTTGAATATCGTGTTATACAACTCAGTAGAAATAAGTAAGCATGCCTAAAACCAGTAATCACTTTCCATCTAATAACCAATTTTTTTCCAACACGGCTTATCATCATTTAGTGCACATCCCAATATATGAGGGGATGAAGATCCCTAAAGACACCAGTTCATCTACAAGACCGTGTGGTAACCTAACCTTTCCAATGATGAGAATCGACAAATGGCACAATTTGATGGTGCCCTTCACAAACGGGCACTCACCTGGTACATGAACTTCATTGAAAATCAGGCCAGAACAAAGGACAAAATAAAGCAGAACTTTCTATAATTTTTTCAAACTCAAGATAGCAGGAATTTAACCACTATAAAGCTAAAAGAAATCACACAAATGCCAAGAGAAATAGTTTGAGATTATGATGAAATATATAAATATTTACTCAACCATATATAATACCAAATTGATGAAAATTTGTTGATTGAATGGTTTATCATGATCCTCCTACAGATTAAAGAAAACAGCAATGAGGTTACACAAATTCATGAAATATGAGGATGATTTAAAGAAGTATCAAAAAATTGAATCCGACGATGACTTCACAATCAAACATATAGACAAAATATTAGAATAAAAGTTGGAAATCATGTAGAGATCTATTTAAGAGATTGCTATGTGACATAACAACCTGTGGTGTATGAAGTGCTTGAAGGAGAGACTTCATGCAGATGGAGAGCAAAGTATTGAGTCCGTACTTGAGTCCAAATTCTTTCTTGGAATAAATGAAATCACATCCTTGGAAGAAATTAAATCACATCTTTTTCATCTTACATACTTGAGTCCAAATTCTTGATTCTGTACTTGATTCCAAAGTGTTGAGTCCGTACTTCGCAGCCAAGCATATTTGTAAGATGTAAAAGATGTGATTCCATTTATTCCAATATTACAATGTGCAACAATACAATGAGAAGATTCAAGATATTTACCAGCCTCTTGGCTCTTAATTTTGTCTTCTTTATTCTAGTTATGTCTTTCTTTGATGGAATACCAAGGGGCCCAACACTAGTATGCTTCATGTCCTTTCTTCACACAATGCTTACACTATAGGTTTGGTCTTCTGTTTGAGTTGTTTTTCCCCCCTTGCCTCTGAAATTTCTTCTTCCTCGTCCTCTTCTGTTGTTCTCTCCCTTGGAAGATACTTTTGACTAGTTCTTTTCTTTCAGAGCAAGGCAGTGGGTATTTACTACTCCAAATGTAGATGCAAAAGAATGCATCTTCTACAACTGTCACTTGCAAATAAACGATATTTTGGGAGAAGAAGAGAAGGTGCAGGTCTAAGTCTTTGCCACCTTATTTACAAAAAAAATATTTACTGCTCTAGCTTTTCATTTATGCATGGGAATTTGGGTCATTTTATTATTGATGCAATGTGGTGCATGAAACCTAATATGGTGTATGCCCATGTATTGAGGTCTCGATACTCGGACCTCAGTATCCCATCGTTTATCTCTCTCCATATGCATGAAGGATCTCCTTCCCTAGTCATAGAAGCCCTCATGATTCAATACTTTGGACTCAATTACTCTAAGGTTGATGACTTAAAACTTATTGGGTACTCTAATTTAGAATTTGATGTCGACAAAGAGACAAGAGTGTCTACTTCTGGATACACAATGAGTCTTGGATTAGCAGTTATCTCCTGGAGATCATGCAAATAGTCAATTCCAGTATATTCGACAATAGAGGCAGAATATGTGGCTATTGCTGAACCAACAAAAGAGATTGTGTGGCTCAGGTACTTGAATATTTGCAGGAGAAACAAGAGAACTCCACTTCCTTATTGATCAAAAACACTTATGTAATCAAGTTATCCGAGAATCCTGGATTCCATGATCAAACCAAGCACATCAACATGAAGTACCATTTTATTCAACATCATGCAGAAGCCAAGATAGTCCATCTACAACATTGTTCCACAAATGAGAAAATTGTAGACATCTTCACCAAAGAAACAAGAAAAGTTTGAAAAGTTTAGCAACACGCTCATACTTACAAACACCCTTCATATTAAGGGGGAAGTGTTGGATACCTAACCTACAGGATTATGGTTCCACAATTAATTTTGTAAATAATGTAAATATTAAATTAATAAGAAGGTGAATTCCAACAGACTCCAATGGACCTCTTGGTATGTCAATCCAAAGATTCACCTCCTCATGTATAAGATAGTTATTCATGTTCAATTAAATTCAATCATCGGGAAGTTATTCTGACACCAAAGATAATTGTCAACTCCAAGAGGAAAGAAGACTAGATAACTATCAAGTTTTCCACACAAGTCACTATTGTGATATATGTGAAGGATTCAAGCCCCATTATATAGCAGATTTTCCATACAATGCAAGGAATGCTAAACCTAAATGGTGTGGTACATGTAGGAAAAAATCAAATAATATTGTAGAATGTGCATTGAATATGAAGAATAAACAAAAGTACTGTTCGGTCTATCAAGCTCATACCATTGACCAAAATGACCATAATGGTCAAGACATCAGAAATAACGACCAGAGAAACAATGGATAAAATCGATGAAGAGGTTACAACGGTTGAGGAAGATTTAATAATAATTGAGGTAAACATCCTGTTGGTCGAAGTAAGTTTAGATGCTCCATATGTTATAGTGAAAAAAATTGAGTCCAAAGTTTCCTAGGAAGGACAAGAGGGATCTCAAATTTTGTACAAAATGTGGGGTGGGCGATCTTTCATTAGAAGATTGCCTCATAATCCTCGAGAAAATTATCAATAAGAAATTTGTTCATTCGTTGTCTAGTGTCCCCAAGCATGAAGTTCTTAATACTAAAAATTTGCATATCATAACCAGACAAGGTATGAATACTGGAGGAGAATCCACACATTACTAAAATTCAAATCAAACTAAATAATTACTAGGCTAATCGTCACAAGAAAAAATAGATTTTTAATAATGAAACAAAAATATATGAAGAACTAGCATCTGAACAAGACACTCAAGAATCCATAAACAAAACACTTAATGAATTATTACTATTAGGGGAAATTTGGAAGAAAAATAGGCTTCCTAAGGAAAATGGTAAAAAAAACCACGTAGGAAATTTTTTATACTATTTCATTTTTATCAAAGCCACCTTAGATATATATTTTATATTAAAATAAAAATTAAATACACAATGCCAACTTAAAAGTTATTGGGTCATGTCTTACCTAAAATATGGATGAGTATATTATATATGATATTAGTTAAAAATTATTAGACCCAACTTTTGACGGTTATTATAAAATATTATTATATATTAGTTGTAATATTAATTACTATTACTATTATATATTGGTCACCTATTATCTAAAATATGGATGGGCATATTAGTTATGATATTAGTTCAAAGTTATTGGATCTAAATTTAGGGTGTTATTATAAAATATTAATTATAATATAATATTATTATATATTAGTTATAATATTAATTACTATTAGTATTGTCAAATATTACCTAAAAGATTGATGGGTATGTTAGTTATGATATCAGTTAAAAGTTATTGGACCTAACTTTTGAAGGTTATTATAAAATATTAATTATAATATAATATTATTATATATTAATTATAAATTAATTATTATTATGTTATATATTGGTCATATATTATCAAAATGATGGATGGGTATATTAGTCATGATATTAGTTAAAAATTATTAGACTTCCTATTACTATTTTTTATTAGTCGTATATTATCTAAAAGATGGATGGGTATATTAGTTATGATATTAGTTAAAAGTTATTGGACTTGCTATTATAAAATATTAATTTATAATATAATATTATTATCTATTAGTTATACTATTAGTTACTATTATTATTGTCAAATATTACCTAAAAGATTGATGGATATGTTAGTTATGATATATTAGTTATTGGACCTAACCTTTGAGGGTTATTATAAATATTATTTATAATATAATATTATTATATATTAGTTATAATATTAATTACTATTACTACTATATATTGGTTAAATATTACCTAAACAATTGATGGATATATTAGTTATGATATTAGTTACTATTATATATTATATATTAGTTATGATAATAATAAAGGTTTTTTGACCCAATAATGTTATTATATATTAGTTATACTATTAATTATTATTAATATTATATATTATCTATGAATCACCTATTACATAAAATCAGTTATCATATTAATTTCATTATCATTATCCAAGATAATTTTGGGCAGCTTAGGCAGTGGGCAGACAAATTATATTATTAAAAAAGTCCACTTATCCCCAAATTATATAATAAAATTTGTTTAAGAGGTGTTCCATTTTTTAATTTTAAATCATTTTGATTGGCTAAACATGATGACATGGAATTTGAACTAGGGTTGAAAGGCTCATTTTTCATCCAAATTTTCTCTAATTGGAAACTTCTCACAATAGGAAATAACTACACTCAATCAATTGATTTGATGTACATGATAAGAAGTAATATTATGAATGATAATATTTCTAAGAATCCATGCCGACTAAATAAAAAATACAAAATTGACATCAACCCGTTGTTTGAAATCGAAGTCAAAGGATATTGTATCTTACAAGTTGTCCTCAACTTCGGGTCTCAAGAAAATATATTGACAATATCCATTTGGGAAAGACTAGTTTGATTGCAATTGTCTGACTCGGGAATGTATCTTAAGCTCACTGAATAGAGATTAACTCAACCAATAGGAGATTGGGAAAATGTTCATACTCCAATAATGGGAATGACCACCCAAGTTGATTTTGAAGTAATTGATCTAAAAAAAAGGATCCAAATCCTTCCCTTCTCCAGTCATTCGACCGTGGGGAAGGAAGATGAAAGCTTCCATATCCTTAGAAAATGTAATGTACCCAGTCGCCTCTTTTAACCATTGAGACCATGGGGTACTCAATTCCCATATCTGAATTTAACATTCATGCCTAATTTCATTTTTATTCATTTACATTCATTTTAATAGTATAAATAAATAATCATGGTGGCCCAAATTAAGTCTATGCATTCATTTAATTTACAGACAATTCAACCATGAACACACATTTTATGCCATGTAGTACCATACATTTGGGAATTCATAAAAACAGTAAATAAATAGTATACAAACACATAATTTAACCATCGCATTCATAACAATTAGAAGCCTATATTTTAAATCAAGTGTCCTCCAACTGGTTGGATGTGAAGACAATCCTCCCATCTATAGGAACTGTTAATCCAAATCTTACTTTGGCAGGCCACCCCCGAGCTAAGGATATCAATCAACAAGGGTAAATATCTCCCTCACTCCCAATTAATCAGTTGAATCTCTCATGCAACCCATTGGTTCCTAAACTCCCTCCATAGTTGTCCCAATCCTCAATTCTCCTTCCTCGTCAACCTACACAATTCCAGGAACAAGATACCTTCTATAATTTAGTAGTCCCTCAGGTAGCCTCCAATTCCCTTCTAGCACTCTAGCACAAGATGGATAGGAAGTCTCTGAATTGGGACTCCAGGGCACAAGCTAATGCCCAGGTCTCTCTCTCACCAGTTTACCTGAGTTAATGGCACCATAATTCATGTTCTATAGTGGCAAATTCATTCTCTGTTACAATATCCAGCTATAGATTTCCAAAGGTGGTGGAAAGGAAAATGGATTGGAATTCAAATGGTGGAAAAATAATGAGGAATGAAACCCCTCTCTAGCTTGAAAAATCCCTTTTATAGGCATACTTCAGGTTGACATGTGGCCCTCCACATGGAACCACTTTTCCCCTCTTAATCTCTTCTTAGGATAGTTAAATAAAGCTTAATCAAGCATGGATCTTAATCATGGTTAAATGTCTAAGGATAAGTTTATAAGATGAATCCCACTATTACTTCCCCACTTGTGGATACATATCCCCCTATATCTTCTTCATCATTCTTCCCATGCAACCATTTAGAGTTTTTATATTAATATAAAAAATGTGCATATTTACATAGCCTTGGTCATCCCGACCATTTACTTATGGATTTTATTCTTTTACATCAATATTTACAAATTTACATTGTGGGGTCAAACTAGGGTATTACAAAAAAAGATAGAATAAAGCAAAAAAGAGAAGGGAAAATGGTCATTGTGCACATCTAAGTGCTCCAAGGAAAACCCTGGGATGAACATGATGACAATGAAGCATATATAAGGAAACTATATCAAGTAATCCAGAGTAATAAAGGCTTGGTTGAGCCCAATGAAAATGGGGAGCTCCATATGGGCTCCCTCGTGTCGATTGGAAAAAATTCAGACTCGGAATTATATGATTGGTAGATTGAAAAGTATGAATCCCAAGCACAAGAATGTTGGATGATCAAAGCCATTCCTCAACACTCTATGCGAAAATGATTTTCTATACCTGTAATCCCAAAAGTATTTGAAATGAAATCCAGGGGGTACCCAAATTTGGCATCGACTAGAAATGAACCGACGAATTTACCACCACTTAGTATAAATAACATGAGTTGCCATCTAGTAACGTCAATGAATTTTCTAAATATGTGAAAGAGAAAGGACAACTACAAAGTTTAGTCAAAACATTCATGGGTCAAGACACTCATCAGTCCCATGTTCAAAGGAAATAAGTTGACAACCTCTACATACTTTTTTGAGGATTCAAAGGAAATAAGTTGACAAAACAGGAGTAAATTTCCAAATTCACCCAAGGACAAATTCCAATCGGCCATATCAATACCTGTGAAAAGGAATGGAAAAGACTTGGCTACAACTATGAACTAGACTAACCGCATATGTTCACAAGTACCTTATAAAACCTCCCCAGTAAGTGATATAAGGTTGAAGAAGCATGAGGTAAACCATTTAATTGGTATCCTCTTAAATAAAATTTTATTAAATATTTTTCATTTACTCCCACCAAATATTGTCTTAAAGAAGTTGTTAACACCAAAACTGACCCCCAGGGCTGAAAGAGGGTAATCTCGGGTAACCACTAACCAATCTTTGGTTTACGCTTCTGATCAAACGTAAACAGAGAGGGCTCTCTCTATAAACTCACAGAATACTGGAAATCTTCAAAGGTGTCAATCAATGAAAACATACACCAGCATTCAAACACTAAAGATATTCAATTACGATAACGCACAGAAGATCAGATTTCTGTTTGTGGGACAAAGAACGATTTAAGAGTTACTTGGTTGAAAACACATGGATTTCATTTGGAGCGATGGAGTCACATTTAACTGGTTCTGCAAACATTATTCACAAAGATTTAGCAAACGCCTTCACAAGGGCAAGGTAGAAAGCAACTAGTAGTCAAAGAGCTTTAATTTGTGGAACAGAAGAGAGAAGAGACAGTCCATCAATGTAAGGCATCTAACAAGGATGAATCCTACATCAACTTTAGTAGAATAGATTTGGTGAAATACTTGGAATAAGCTAAGAAGAGCATAATATCTATGAATTCTACTTAACTTCCACCTGATCCAAGCATGAAGGAAATATCACAGAATGGAGTAACAAAAGATAGAAACACATTTGCACATGGGAAAAGAAAGGTACAAACTACCAGACCGATTACAAAAGAATCCTTATAAAAAACGCAGGCATCAAGCTCTGCAAATTCTATTAAATAGCTCGAAGAAAATGTATTATAAACTGATCATCAAAATACAAATACTTTCTCATAAGAATTTTCAACCCTTGTGTCTCTGATTACAACTATATATATAGGTGGCCTTGAGCTCTAGATTCAGCTCCCTCTCAACAGAAAATAGTTACAACCAATTGACACCTATCTAACAGCCAAAATGAACATCGTTGGTTGTTGCTATCCTTAAACAAATATCTACGGGACAGATTTTAACTGTCATTTACAATTACATAGCCGCTTCTCTACATAGTCCAACTATTTTAAACAAAAGTGCAAAAATACAAAGATGTAGCTGCTTCCAGTCGTATTTATTCCATGAGATCTTCAATTCATGGATACATACATGCTGGATGCTCTTCTATTTCCCCTGCACCATTTCATGTCACCAACTTTAACTTCGCTTTTCCATATTTCTCGACCAGCTTCCAGTGTTCGAGTGAAGGTAAATCCTGAGAAGCGAGATCTTTGAGCAATAATCTCAGCTCAGTGTGCTCAGTATGTGAATAACCCTTGTGAAGAGTTCTAGCCTCTCTAAAAGTTGTTTCCAGTTCAAAATCACCCTTCAGTGCATCAACTAATGCGCCACATGTCAAAGGAGCATCACCGACGAGGATACCATCTTCACTCACTCTGCGGTCCCACAACTTTGCTCTATATTCGGCTTTCGTGAGCATGGTTCCATCTTCATCCCAAAAGGGAGGTAGCCCATTTACGAACAAAGGATCGAAGGCTTCTCTAAAGAGTCGTGCCTGGTTTGATATGATATCAATTCCTGACTGAAAAACCTGGACTTGCTGGTGTTTATTAATCACCCTCTTAGCTATTAAGATTATTGACACTCTATCCTGGACGTTTATAGCTACAATTTTCTCATCTTATAGGCCACCTGGAAATTCAACTGCGTTATGGGCATGTTCCAGAGGCTTTTTGTTCAACCTTTCTTTCGCCACTGTCACACCCTATTGAGCCAATTTTACTACCAATCCTTTATCCAATATAAAATTCAGGTATGGCCTTAGATCATCATCTTGTTTTATAATGTCATCCCATATGATCCTCCTAGCCTCCAGTAGCACCTTCTGCCCCATTACCTGTTCCTTCAAGTTATCAAGTTCAGACTATGCATCCTGGTACTTGGTTTCCCAAGCCTCCCTTTGTTTTTCTGTAGCATCCTTCAAAACTCTCAAATTGGTAACCTATTTCTCTAATCTGACCAGTCCAACATCTTCCAGGCTGGCCTCAGCTATCTGACTTACCAAGGAAAAGTCCCCAGCTGCAACAGAGGTAGAGGCCTCTTGTCCCACTACTCTTTCCCTTGTCTTCATCTTCCTCTCTAGCTCTTCAAACTGGGCCTTCCACGAGTCTACACCAGTCTCTAAAAAGGCTATGTTAGACTTCATTTTCTTTTCCCTTTCCTCAAGCTCCACCAACTTTGCCTTACAGTCTAACAACTCTCCTTTCAACTTCTCTTTCTCCTCTTCCAACTTCGTTATTTCAGAACTGCTTCCCAACTGAGTGGCGGGGATTTTCAATTGCTTTTTTAATGACAGGATCTCTTGGTCCTTCCCATTTAGCAATTCCTGGATGTTTTTCTTTCTATCCTCATTGGTCTCATTTGCTAGCAGCATCGTTTGGTGCTTCTTTGCTTGCATTTTCAGGGACTTGTTTTCCGCTTTCTCGAGCGCCAATTGATTCTGGATCTTGGACTTAAAGGTATGCACTTTAGATAGCTCTATTAAAACCTTCAATAGCCTATTGTAGATGACTTCCCATGTCTCTTTGTTTAAATTAATGATATCAGGGATAGGGATGTCTTCCAGATTTAGTTTCACCTCTGCAGCCTTTCTCTTTGTAGCCATGGCCAAGTTTAATGTGTTCTAAGCCAGATTTCGGCTAGTAACTAAGGCCACGTCTTTCTTGCCCATTTTCCTTACTTCATATTATAATTTGGCTTCTTCTACTATGTTGTCAACATTTTCATCATAACCTTCCAACAACTGGTTCCTGGTGATAACTGATCCTATAGGCTCTTTGGGTGGTTTCCCAAACACGTGCTCCTTTACCTCATAATGAGGCATGAGAAACTTGACCTTCTTTTTCTTAGCTTTGTCTTCTTGTATCTTCACTACTTGCTGACCCTCTCCCTCCAGCTTCTGCCTTTTAGTAGCTTTCTCAGGATCACTATCTACATCCATAGGGCTAACAACCCCCAAAGAAGTGGCCTTTTCCTAAAGAAGGAATTTCGAAGTTTGAGAGACATCTGGATCATCAACCTCCACTGATCCTTGATCCACATATTCCAACCAATTGGCTTTCTCAGGCATTCTGGGCATCTCAACATGATCATATCCTTTTCTGTCAGCTGCTCTCCTTCTTCCTGAGATTATGTGATGTGGATTGTAGTTCAATGCAGCTTGGGATGGGATTCCTAGGTCTTTCGCAATCCTTTCTACTCCTGAGAGGGCCATCTTGTGCTTGACCACAAAGGAACCCACGGTCCAAGGGAAAGTTATGTCAGAAGAATTTTTGATATCTATGAAATGTTCCCATTCAGTTGTCAGCTTCTGCCTTATAAACTCCAAATAGAACAACCTAGGTGTTAGAAATGCAGGGAGTACATATGGTGGATGTGAAAAACCATAGACTCTAATTATGGTTCCATGTTTTAGTAGAAACCAGTCTCCAATCCCTTTTTCCATAGGGGGTTGTAGCAAGTCCTTCATCTCCGGAAGCACTCTAGGAAAACCTTATTGAAAAAAGGCATGATACACCCGCACCATCAAGTCATTCATGAAAGGCATGTAATCTACATACATTTCTTTGGTAATTTTCAGCCCAGGTATCTGCAGGATGTCTTCAACTGCCACTAGGAACATCTTCAGCAAATAATACTGAAATCTGAATGACCTTGTCTTAGGGAAATCAATCAACTGAGAATGGATACTCTCATCTAGGGCATCATCGAACCTCAAGCATGCTGTCTGGACAAAAGAAGAAAGGTTTGTCTGCTCTACAAGGCAGGAACTCAAGATGAACATTAAACTAACTAATGTTTATGGAACCTCCTTGTCGCTATCCAACCCTAAAAATTGGGCTATCATGGAGATTACCCATTTGGACTCTTCTCTGAACAGACTGACCTCGTTGGGTAAGGGTGAACCTAGGAAGAAGGCATTTGGTACAAGAGCATCATGGTAAAAACTCTGTTTGAGTTCCTCAAGGGCTAGACGAAAGTACTGAACCATATCTTCCATTTGGTATTCTAGGGCTTTCTGACCAAATTCATCAGGGATGGCTAAGGCCTTTTTAACAGTTGGGGCTTTTATTGGGAAGAGGGATTTAGTGCCAGGGCGTTTAGGATTACTCTCTGCTTAGCGGAAAAATTTGTAGCACACCACTCGACGAATTCGGGACAGTTGGGGGTCTAGGTAGTGGTGAACAGATGAAAGAAGGATTGATAAAATTTGTGGACGTCTATTAGCCTGCCTCTTATAACCTCCAACCTTTCTTTGGCCATATCTACGGAGATGTTTTCCAGTATGGTGTCATATATGTCACCATCTTTGTCCTCCCACCGGGGACCGGTGACTGGGGATTCAGCACCAAGGGAATCTCCTACTTCCGTCATTCAAACAATTTCACAGAAAACAGGAAAAGACAAAACCAACCTGGTGGTCCGACACCTGGACAATCCTCCTGGACTTCTGGTTGGTTGGTCAGCTATGCGGGATCAGGTTCCTTTTCTTTCCGACGTATCTGATACGAGTGGAGTCCAGGTCTCTGCACCACTTTGGCTTTTATAACGTTGGATTCCTTATCGTCCTTCCAAGTGTGGCGATGGTAAAGCCATATCAATCGTTGATCTCTTTCCCGCCCAAACTCGACAGTTTGATAGTTTTAATTTCATCGACCGTGCCGAATTGAGATGCGGTTAAATCACCGGTGAGAAAAATCAGCGGGGTGATCTCGGGCCTTCAATTTTCCCTTGGTGAATCTGTGTCATTGATAGTTGAGAGATACATAACTCGACCGCAACAATTTTGAAACATAACATGTTTCGCGCTTGTTGTATTAGCGCGAGAACTGTGCGCCGTAGATCTTTCTATACGTCGATCTCCGCCGTCGGTTGATTTTATCACTTGCCCACCGATTACCACCTGCTCATTATGCATTCGAAATAGCATAGTCACCAGGACTTTTCTCTAACATTACCATGCCCTGGGATAACTCTATCGCTCGTAATTCGAATTCTTCCATCTCTGAGGATGTGGCTCGAGGGCTGGCCCTTTTCTTCGGGGATTTCTATGACCATGAAGCATTTTATTTTCGTGAAACCTGCCAGATAACATAGCACAATTTGAGTGCTAATAGAAGTTGTGAAGGAAATTCAAAATTTTATTAAACCGACAGAACAACCAGTTGAGACTACACTTACTCGTTGACTGATATTGACTTGAAATAATATCACGAACAACCAAATTCAACAAGTTCAATTCCCAACTCGCTTGAACTTAGAAAATGAAAATACCATAGGGGAAAGTTTTAGATAGAAGAAATATCATCCCAGCACAATCTGTCCAGTTAAATCAGTCATGAAAGTATCTACTGAAGATAAGGAATAAGTTCGAGAGATCAGAAAAAAATAAAAATAAAAATAAATAAAATAAATAAATTCCCCTCGTCCTTTACAAAATTTAAAGAAATAAAATGACACATTGACGGATCAAAAGCACCTAAATGGATGGACGAATAAATCAAGACAAAAGAAGTCAACATCTCAATCAACGATAAACCTAAGTTAGCAAAAATAGGGGATTATTGGTCGAAGCAGCAAATAGAAGAGATAGCGAATCTTATTAAAGAATATAAGGACATGTTTTCCAAAGATTATAAAATATTTAAAAGGATTAGTATAAGAAATGGGAGAAATGAAGATAGACATTATGCCAGATGAAAAACCTATAAAGAAGTGACCATACAAATTAGCCCACAAATATAAATATATAATCAAGAAAGAGATAGAAAATATGCTAGCAGTTGAAATCATATATCTATTCGACCAATCAAAATGGGCCAATCCAACCTCAGAAGCATGACCCAAAAATAATTTGAATTTGTGTCGATTCTATAGGATTAAACAGAGTAACCTTGATAGACCCATTCCCTATGCCCTTAGTAGACGAAATTATCGATGAATTTGTAGGCCATGAATGTTACTGTTTGCGGAAAATCCGTCAGTGCAGACACTAACCGATCTCCTTAGTCCAAATGGTTCATATCTAGAACAAAAGTAGTACACAATACAAATTACTTTCCTAGATTGATCAAACTGCAAAGGGAATCAGAAGATAACTCACCTTATGAACGCAATACTATCTCCTTACTTGATGTAGCTCTTGATCTCCGAATCTCCGTATCTCCAGCTGCAAAACAATGTACCAGAAGTGGAAGCAAACAAATACTAATAGCATATAAACATAGATAAATCTAAACTAGCAGTCAAAGAAGCCAATTCTAAAGATCTTACAATAAAAAGATGTTTATGGAAAGAATATGCATTAATATAATTATAAGAAATACATAGAGAGAGGTTACAATCGAGCTTTGATGTCGTAACTCCTTCCAAATGATCCTAGCCTGAAAGATCAAAGATTTGCCTCCTAATGGATGAAAGGGAAACAATTCTAGTAGAATTTCATTAGCATTTAAGTGCTCTATATTTTTCCTCCCTTAACCATGGAGAAGGGGTTTGTATTTATAGTCCTAAAGAGATAGGATAGGTTGATTATTTGTGGGAGAAGCTCAAGGGATCATCCCACTAGGTAAGGGGATCGAGTGCCACCTTTCCTAGTCCATAGGGATAAGCTTACACCTAACCAAGGGTTCTAGAAGCCGCTCAAAGCTTCTTTTTCTCCTTTTAAACCAACAGTGATGCACCTTGCACACAAGCAACTCGCATCTTTGAGGGGTGACGCACCTTGTACAAAGGCAATAAGTGTCAATGACGCACTCTTCCAATGTGCAGAGTGCATGACCAATGGTCTGACGCACCTTGTCAATGAGCAGGGCATGTCGGGGTGACAACAAAAGGTAGAAGGAACAACAAATCTTCTTTCAACCAATTGGCCCAATTGCTTTAGGAATTATGGAAAATAGAGGACACATAACTCATGATGAGGAGATTTTGGTGTAACAGAATGCCCCCCAAAGCATGAATCTAGTGAAATAGGGTAGGTGAGATGCTTTGAAATACGGAAGTTCGAGGCAAGGATCATTGCTTGGAGTGACAAACAAAGACTCCTGCAGTACAACAAAATCTGAGATATATGTCTCAAATGACTCATAACATGGTTGTCGACCAATACATTGCAGATCCATGGTAGTATCGAATAACTGGACACAATCATGGCTACTAGACACACGCGTATATCCATGATGAGATAATTACACAGCCATGACCAATATAAGAGTGGATCCGTGTAATATGACTCAAAAAAATATCCATCGCAACCTAGGTAAGATGCATAAGTTAACCTAGGGTCTTAAAACCGAACCCGTAATGATACGAATCTAACCATGTGATTACAATGTTTTGAAGTCGAACATGGTAGAAACAACTTGATTACTGGTCATTGATGTAAATTGTTAACAAGTGCAAGGGAAATCACCATTGATATCAATGATCCCAAAGGTATCATAGTACATACCTCCAAATGTAAATCAAATGAGTTGAGGTCGAACATTTGGTGGAATCTTTCAATCAGAAGTCAATGATGTGAACTTACTGTTGAAAGCAAGGTAACATGTCATTAAGGCATGCAGTTCCAAGGTACTTGATTGGTTTCTAGGTTCAATCCTTGGATGATGTGTTGAAGTCGACAAGGATAAACTCGTCGAAGGAGGGCCATGATGTTTCCCCCATCATCGACGCGAAACAAGATTGAAGAATTTTTGGAATAGATCGGACGGTAGAGTAATGTTTGATACATAAAGGAGGGTATAATGACTGCATAGATTGATTCTATCAACATACTTCTCTTGAACACAGAATGGCATGAATTGGAAGCATTGACATGACGATATTGACACAGACACCTAATGCAACTAGTGATCGATGAACTCTTTAGATGACCCAACGGAGTGAAATGATTCATGTAATTGGTGAGACTTGAGGACAAGCACATTATCCAAGTGGTTTGAATGAAATGCGAACGAGTGCCATGTTCAAGAGTGACTATGTATTTCCATTATTACAAGTAAATGCAAATTCTTTCCTTATTCCCCATCATGATTGATGAATACCTCTTTGTTTATTAACGATCTTGAGGAGGTTAATAGATACTTGGTATAGATCATCCTTAGGACGAGTCCAATCTCACATGTTTAACGAACTTGAGATAGGAGGGGTTCGTCCCTAAAAGGGCCCTTCAATGTCATATTTTAATGAGTCCAAAGAAGGTAAATGCAGTGAACGTAAGAATAATATATTAGATGATAGGATAAAAGATGATATGTTACAATGATGGCCCTGCCTTAAATATGGATCGGGCATTTGATGTTGAGGAGACGCCTCATTTC
This sequence comes from Larix kaempferi, assembly GCA_027924585.1. Lineage (NCBI taxonomy): Eukaryota > Viridiplantae > Streptophyta > Pinopsida > Pinales > Pinaceae > Larix > Larix kaempferi. Next base: position 4,675,725 of record BSBM01001024.1, on the reverse strand, counting down.
ATAAACCTAACTTTAGTTAACCTAATTATTAATTATTTAATTATTATCTTATTTTATGTTCGTAGCATTGCCACTCTCTTAGAAAGGCTTTGTCCTCAAAGCCTTATAATGTTTCTGCATCATTTTATGTGGTGTCGTAGATGACAAAACATGTCGATACGAATTGCTAAGAGTTGAACATAACTTCTGATATGTCGACGGATCAATCCATCCCAAATTGATTTGTTGTGGACTGATGGGATTCCCTACTGATGTGTCGTCAAGAGATTTGATCACATTAGTACCATTATCTTTCGACATTTCCCACTTTTTCAAATATCGGTTTTTATGGTTGGGGTGTCGATAGGGAACTTTCACGATGTCATTTTTCGTTTACGAATGTCGCCTTTAGAGCATTGATCTGAGTTGGAAGTTGTATTTTCGTCTCTTGAGGATTTAAGTTTTTGTTCTGTATCTTTTCCAACTTGTTTTCTAACTGCCTGTTATCATTTTGAAACTTCTTAATCAATTCAACTTGTGATTTTCTGTCATCTTCAGATGTCTTAAGTTGTTCCTTAAGATCTTCATTATGACATCTGATACAACTATTTTCTTCTTGCTTGTCTAGAAGTTTCCCTTCAATGTCATCCATAGATTGTTCTATCTTCCAGCTATTTTTCAACTTCTTAATTTTTGTGACTAGTATCTTGTTATGATTTCTTAGTCTAAAAATTTCTTCAGCATTGTTGGATAATTCTTTATTACTCTTCGCGATCTCTGACTTATGTGTCTCTTTAGATTCGTCATTTTGTTGTTGAAGAACTTTTATCTGTTGTCGACATTGGCCGACCTCTAATTCTTGACTTTCTAATTTATGTCGTATCTGCATTAGTTCTTCATCTTTGTCACTAACGATTTTGTTCAAGCGTATTATTTCTGCTTCGTAATTATTTATTTCCTTCTTTATATCTTGATTTCCTAACCTCTGATTGAATTTATTTTCGGCTTTTAATTCATCAATTTGCGCATACAATTTTTCTATACGCCTTTCTTGGTCAGAGATTTTTATTTCATTGTACCTTTCTTGTAATTCAATTCTTATTTCTAAACTATTATTTATGTCGCACAATTCTTCATTGTCTTTTCGATAACGTTTTAACGTGGCTTCTAATTTTTCTCGCAAATCGGCTTCCATGGTTTCTGACTTCTTCGACGGTGGAATGATCTTCTTTGATTTCTTTGATGAGTCTTTCTTAAACTTGATCGTCTTTCTTGATTTGACTTATCCAATGATGGATAGTCTTTTCTAGATCTTTGCTTCTTGTCTTTTTTCTTCGTTTTGTCTTCTTCAATACTTCTTATCTCTTTTTTTTTTCTTTTTTTTTTCAAAAATAATTTTTATTTTAATAAAATAATAATTTTTTTTTTTTCCCAAAATAATTATTATTTGTTTTATAATAATTATTATTAATTCACTAATTAATAATATTATTATTATTAATGTTTTTTTTATAAACTCTATATATAGTTTAATATATATTTTTTCTTTTCCACAAATTAAAATATTAACCATATAATAATATTATTATACGTTTAATATTTAATTTCAAAAATAAAATTTAGGGTTTCGAATGGGAGATGGATGGCAGGGGAATGCGGCCGAGGTGGTGGTTGCCGGTGGTGGTCGAGTGAGGCAAGCACAGTGAGAGGGCAGGTGGGGAGAGCTGGACGAGAGGTGGGTGTGGTGGTTGGTCGAGAGGGTGGCGTTGGACGAGGTAGGGTGGCGACTATAGGGGAGCAACAAAGGCTATGCGGAATGGTTGTGCGCGGAGGAGAGAGGCGTGGGGTCTGTAGGAGAGCGGGAGAGTTGGGAAAGAAGCGTAGGAGTGGAGGGAAGGTGGAGGTGGCGGCTAGGGCGACGGCTATGGATGCAGGAACTTGACGTGGGAGTGGAGAGCAGGCGGAGGAAAGAAACACAGCGGGAGGGAGGCAGAGGGGCGCGAGAGTGGGAGGAGTAGAGGTGGGGCAGTGGGAGTGAGCAGAATGGTGGAGCGGAAGGGAGGAGGTTGCGTGGAATGGTGAGCGCTAGGAGGATGCGCGAGAGGATGACGTGGGAGGATGAGAAGAGTGGCTAGCGTGGAGGAGGGTGGATGCAGCAGTCGGGATGAAGTGAATGAAGCATATGAAGGGAAATGATGTGGAGGAAGAGGGTGAGGGCTGGGAGAGTGGGATGAGAGCAATTGTCGCGTGAGCAGAAGGTTGGTGAGTAAGGTGGAAAACAAGTTCTGATGTAGAGCAGTAACCAAATCGATGAATTCCGAGCAGCAACCAAATGGATAAATTCCGAGTAGCAACCGTCTCTGGTTGGACTTGAAGGGAGAGCCGAAACCAAGCTCTAAAGGGAGAGCCGAAACTGAGCTCTGAGCGTAGGATTCGAATCCAAGCTCAGGTCGAAGGATCCGAATCTGAGCTCTGATACCAAATGCAGTGAACATATCCGTTCACTAAGTTAATAGTCGCATCTGACTCTCATATTGGATAATAAGTAAGAATAATATATTAGATGATATGTTACAATGATGGCCCTGCCTTAAATATGGCTCGGGCATTTGATGTTGAGGAGACACCTCATTTCATAACCTAACTTTAGTTAACCTAATTATTAATTATTTAATTATTATCTTATTTTATGTTCGTAGCAGTAAACTCGGTGTCACTTCATGTTTAGAGAGTCTAAAAGGACTAAAGAAGACTCCAATGAGTACTTTTTCATAAATTTTAGTCTCCTCACCCGAAAAAGGATAAAACAATGTGAGAAAGAACTCTTCTAGTCGTGATTAACTAAAGTGCTCCTTTTTCATAAATAGTATTGCTGGTCCAAAAAAGGGGTAAGCTATCACTAGAAAGACCACATTTATAATACTTTTACAAGTGTGAAAGAATCAAGTTCGCTTGGCAATATTTTCTTATTTAGGGAGTCTAAAAAGAGCTTAATAAATAACTCCAAAGGGGGTTCCTTTTTCGTAGGATTTTTACGAGCCCGAAAAAGAGATAGAAGACAACTTAGTGACTCATTCTCATTTATTTACAAGCACGAGAAGGAACAAAGACTTAGCTTGATACCTTTGATACCTAGTTTTTTATGAGTGTGATAACGGTATAAAAAATGCTCTAAGGCTTTTCACACTCGATAATGAGTATGAAAAGTCAACGATGGTTACCATCATAGTCAAAACACCATTTTCCTCTACCTACAAGCTCCAAGAACCAAGTTAGAGTCCATCATAAGCTTTTAAAACATAAAAAGGGGATCAACTATAGTAAAAAACCCATAAAATGACAAAAATTAAAAAGGGAATATTCCATTTTTATATAAAAAGGGTGAATAGTAAAAATTATTTACCATTTCATTTTTACCAAGTTGAATAGAGAGAAAAAACCTCTTTGGAGATCGATCTTTCGGTGACGATTGTGGGAACCTCGATCAGTCATTCAGCTTCCTGTTAGTTCCAGGTTACTCTAGACCTCATTCTCTTTGTTTTGATGGTTAAAATTTTGTTTTTAATGCAAGTTTTTGGGGTTTTTGAACTCATTCTAAAGGGGAAAATACGCGCCCTAGGTGACACACTTTCCCATTTCGGGAAGTGCGTCACTTGAGAGTGACGCGCCTTCCCTACAAGCAAAGTGCGTTGTGGATGCCTTGTCTGCAAAAACGGGGTGTGTCGACACAATTTGACTCACAAACTTGGGAATGGGCCCCCAAATTTTTTTTTTAAGGAAATGAAAATGATCTAATGCCCATTATTTTGGTGTTTATGTAGGGTTTGGCCATCAAAATGGTGTAGTGGAAAGAACGTGAGCACGAATTAGAGGATGTACAAGCTGTAAATGATCCTCACTCCGTTAATGCTTTGAGGGAGCATGGGTTACTCAAATTCTTTCATGTCCAAGGAATATTGAGATCCCAAATACAGTTGTTGAACTATTTGATTCGATTATGGTATCCAGATCAATAGTATTTCAAAGTAGGTGCTCATATCGTCACTTTGGATGTTGAGAACATATACTTTTTGACAATATTGTCCAGGCATGGGGCCCCAGTATCACTATCTGGACCTAGGGGCAGTGACCGATCCATTGAGGACCTCATAGCACAGTTCTGTACTCCAGGAACGCAGATGTTGGGTGGGAAAATTCCCATAAAAAATGTGTGCGACATTCCTTTGGGGACTGTATTGTTTACCATCGAGCGAGTGGCGGGCAGTAGAGCCCCGTATCAAGCCACCAAGGCCCATTTGTTGTATGACATTGAGTGTATGGCACCCACTGTGTTCAATTGGTGTGAGGGGATCCTCACAAGATTAAAGGACCAACTGACCAAGTGTCATAGAGGGGAGTTGAAACAGTTCGTATATGGCTCCATCGTGGTCTCTTTCTTCCTGGATAGGGTTCCACTTCTTCATCCTTAGGTTGAGATCGGCCATCTCGATCCGTGAGATCTGTGCATGCAAAGGTGGGCTGAGGTGATGGCCCACCATGGTGGTAGTGGGACATTGATCACATATGGGCCAACGTTTTTCAGGTGGTTACGCATCCATCTCCTCATGGTTGAGGATTATGCTTATGCAGGGGCAGGTTTCAGAGGAGATCCTGATTTGGCTCTTCTAGACAGAGAGTAATGGGGAGAGATTGGTAAGAAAGAGACTCTTTTGTTTTTATGTATTTTATGATTTTTTTATTTTTTTGTATAGTACTGATATGTCATAGCTTTATTATACATATAATGTCCCATCCATACTAGCGGGTTCCTCACCCATCGAGAGGCAAGGAATAGTTCGGGATATGGCAGTGGTCCATTAGGAGGCCATGGAGGAGCTTGATGAGTTGGAAGAGAACCTCCAGTGGTTTACCATTGACATCCTGGACATTTCCATAGATGATATACCCCGACAATATCAACGTAGGACTGCTAGAGTTTCAGGACGTTTTGGTCGGTTACTTCGTCGTGTGGCTAGGGCCATTATATGCTACCATGAGCATCCTCAGGGATAGGATGTATATGGGATGACGTACTGAAATCCATAGGATTCAGATTTTGTAGATGTGACCTACTGAAAGCTTATGAGCTTCAGATTTTTTGTATTAGGTGACCCTTTTTGTACACCATTTTGCCAGGCCTGATATATATAAAACACTATCTAGCGGTTTATACACTGTGTTTTTATGATGGATTTGGATCTTATGCATGTTTTCCTATACACTATGAATAGTTTACATGTCATGTTGATTTATGCATCTTTGATGAAAATGTTTATGAATGTGCAATGTGCCAATCTAATACAAAATTATCCAATGAATCGACAACCGTATTTATACTTCTTGGAATGTGTAGGTATTTAATGGACTCAAAAGACCTTTCCAAGAGACATACCAGTCGAAACAAGCGGATTAATATATGGTCATGGATAGCTTAGACATGGTTCAAATGAGGGACCACTAGTTGAGAATAAAGATAGATAACAACGTGGTCCACACCAAGGGAAAAAGTGTCAATCAATAATCCGATCACCGCGTGATATTTGGCAACGTTATTAGTTGCAGGACCTAGGCAAGTTCCTCCTAAGATTATCAAATCATCGGAAGGGGAATAGAGTACCCATGCTGCCTAGGCGAGGCTGCGTGTGTGTCGGCTAGCACCATCCATGAATCCATAGCAGGTTTTCATCTGCACATCCAGGCAGAACATGGTATAAGTGAAAATCGAGATAAGATCCTCACACATTAAAAGAAAGTGTCACACCAAACACAAACACACGTCATGTACCATATATACAAAGTACTAATGCGAGATAACTTAAGCATAGTACCACTTTAGGTAGAGCCTATTACGAGGCTTCCCTAAGGATATTCCGTCATAGTCAACCAACTCATAAGCTCCATATTCCAAAACATGTTTTACGACATATGGGCCATGACACATGGACTCAAGTTTACCTTCCCCTAGCTTATCATGTTTTTGGTCGTAAGTAAGGACCAAATCACCCTCGTTGAGGATACAATGTTTTACGGATTTATCGTACTGGGCCTTGATGCGTTTCTTATGCACTTCGTTAGCTAGAGCTGCATCACGGCGGGTTTCATCGAGTTTTTCCAAGTATAAGAATCGTTCTTCCTCAGTAGTTGTGTTCGGTAAAATTTCAACAGCTAGTATTAAAGTTGGAATTTCACACTCAATAGGAAATACTACCTCTATTCCATATACCAACTGGAAAGGTGTGAAAGTAGTGGCAGTTTTGATGGAAGTACGATATGCCCACAAGGTTGAAAAAAAGCGTCACATGCCAATTTGACTTGTGTGTGCCTACCATGTGCTGAATCATGGTTTTCAAGACCTTGTTAATGGCCTCTACTTGTCCATTTGATTGAGGATAGTAAGGGGTTGAGTTTTCATGCTGAAAACCCAACTTGGTGCTTAGTTCATCCACCATCTTATTTTGGAAATGTGATCAGTGATCGGTGACGATCTCTTGAGGGACTCCGAATCTAGTGATGATGTGATTGAAAATAAAGAGTGTGGCAGGTTCATTGTATTCCTTGTATGTAGACATAGCATTGGACCATTTGGTAAATTAGTCTACAGCAACAATGATATAACCATGCCCCCCAGCCGAGGTAGGCTTACAATGCATGAAGTTGATGCCCCATTTTGCGAAGGGGCCAACAACGATAACTGGATGTAGTGGGGCTGGTTGCGAGCGCTTTTTACGATGAAAAAGATGACAATGAGGACACTTCTTGACCACTTCGATACAATCTTTGAAAATGGAGGGCCAGTAGTATCCAGCACGTAAGATATTATGGGTTGTATCCATCCCAGAAAGATGATCGCCACATTCCCTCGAGTGGAAATCATTTAAGATATGCTCGGATTCTTTGTGATTTAAGCAGTGTCACAGGATGGAATCAATACCACTGCGGTATAGCGTATCACCAATTATTAGGTAATATTTAGCGTGGTGATGGATAAGACGACGTTCATCATGGGATAAGTCATGAGGACCAAAGCATTGGGTTTGGAGATACAATGTTATATCTCCGTACCAAGGGTCAGAAGTACTAATAAAAAATAGTGACTCATTGGGTAGAGAGTCAATGGGATCATATTCTTGATCAGTATGGGGAAGATCAAAATGAGCTTCACCAATACCAATTACTTTTTGGATTTATCCTTTTCAAACTAGAGATTTAATTCTTGGAGAATCATGATCCAGCACAAGTATTTTCCCCCTAGTACCTGACATGTAAGGACATGGTACATAGGGTTAGAATTGGAAATTATGGTAGTAGTCCGTAGCAAGATATAGTGACAGAACGTCTGGACAGCGATGACCGTTGCTAGAGCTAACTTCTCTGCATGCGAATAATGGGTTTTAGAGTCGATGAGACCCTTACTAAGGTAGTAGATCACATGTTCCTGCGCATTTTTATCTTCCTATACTAAAACCATAGTGATAATTGAAGTAGAGGCATAAAGATAAAGGATGTAATACGGGTGCATGAGTAATAACATGCTTGATATTGTCAAATTCCTTTTGGGCGTAGTCATCCCAAATAAACAAGACGTCCTTCTTTAACAATCGCATGTAACCCTGTGTTTTCTCCACAAAATTACACACGAAATGACACAAGTAGTTGTCCTTCCCCTGAAAACTTAGAAGTTCTGTAATATCTGTGAGTGGGTGTAGGGAAACAATGGCCTCTACCTTGAGGGGATTAATGCAAATCCCATCTTTAGAAATTATTAAGCCAAGGAGATGGTCGGACTCCACACAATATGCACTTATGGGGATTTAAATGGATATTGTACTGTCGACATCTGAGAAACACAGTCGTTAGATGATCGATGTGGAAGTCACGATGATTTGAATGAGCAGGAAGATCGTCGAGGTAGGATTCCACAAAATCCTTGATATCGTGAAAGGAATATGACATCGCCCGCTGGAATGTGGCATAGGAATTTTTAAGGCCAAAAGGTAATTTTTGATATGCAAACATACCACATGGGCAGACAAAAGCAGTTGTATGTTGATCGGCTGAGTGGATCTCAATATGATTATAGCCATAAAAGGAATCCCTGAATGAAAAGATGACACTTCCGATGCAGTTGTTAATAATTTGATCGATAAACGAGGTAGGGTAATTGTCCTTAGGACAAGCCTTATTAATATCCCTGTAATCAATGCAAACTTTGATGGTTCCCTGTTTCTTTATAACCGGGATGACATTGGAGACCCAATTTGTCAAGGGAACAAGATAAATGAACCCAGCTTTCAACAACTTTTCAATCTCTGCCTTGATGACCGCAGTCTTCCTAGGGTGCACTGGACGGAGTTTTTTCCGGACAGGTTTTGCATCGGGATAGGTTTGGATTTCATGCATAAAAATAGCATGGTCAATCCCGGGCATTTACTCGTAGCTCCATGCAAATATGTTACGGAACTATTTAAATAAGGTTGTAAAAGTATTGATTTCATCGGGAGAACAAGTTTGGCCTATGTGGATTTGTTCCATGATTTTTGGTTATATCGAGATGTCTAAAGTGATGGTAGGCGTGATGTTTTCCAAATTCCCCTCTATTACTGTATCCTAGGTAAGAATAGGAGCTTGAGGGTGAGAAAAGACATCTGGTGAAACAATAGTATGAATCACATTCGCTACTGCATCGAGAGGTGGGAGAAAAGACAATCTATGATGAAGGTCTTCACATGGAGGCTCATCCAAGCTCATACTCTCCATGATCGATTCATTAGAGTGAAAAATATGGATTAGATGGTCTTGTGATGGTGGGGATGAGCTCCGTCAGGGTGACAGAGAACCTGAGTTAGATGCCACCAAAGTGTGGGAATCCAGTAAGTCGAGTGTTGATTGGATGGACTCATAAGTGGATTTAGTGGGGCTGAGAGGTATCACATATCCAATCAAATCCATATGATTAAGATCAGGCACAATCCATTGGTCTGTCGAGTTAGAGGAGGATGGGATCATAGATGAGATCATGTTCACCATGGAAACATGTACTGGAGGATCTGGTGTTGGAAAGAATCCCATCAGGGATGAATATTTTAGGAGCCCTACCCCTACACTCTCATAGACTTGCGAGGCGTGTCCCAAGAGAGGGACGTTATCCGCAGGATGAGTAGTGATGTCGGGTGTACAAAAATCTAACTGGTCGACAGTGACAATTTTCCCTTGATGGAGAAATTGCACAATGCCGAAGACTGATGATGCGACCGTGGTCATGGAATAGAACCAATTTCGACCAAGTAACAAGTTATAATCCAATGGGGCAGAGAATACTTCCACGTTGATAGAATCAGTCTTACCTCCCAACTCTACAACTAAAGATTGTAACAGCTCGTGGGGTTGAAATCCATGTCCGTCAAATTCTTTCAAAGTAGTATGGGAACGGTTCAAATCAGGAGATCCAATGTCTCTCTAGTAGGATATCGACATAACCGAAGTAGAGGCTCCTTTGTATAAAATAGTGCGATGGATAATTTTCCCATAAACATTGGTAACGATTTGAAATGCTAATTTGTGGGAAAGCCTCAGCTTGAAGTACTCTAATTTGAACATAATAGTGTTGGAGGAATCGGGATCTACTACTCCTATAGTAGATAGCATAGTTTTACGCTGATTGGGACAATTTTGTAAGACTTCAAGCGTTGAAATAGCACATGGATCTTAGGATAAATCTTCTACAATGTTGTAGTTTTGAGCAGCCCGGACGTTAGGGTTGAAAATGGATTTTTGAATTGTGCTCTTTGGTTGATGCAATATTGCATATAGTAGAGGTTTCTCTATGGTTAAAGGACCTTGTAGTGGAGGAGCATTGGATATATATGGGGAGGATTTTTCAGTATTACCTCCGTTAGAATCCTTGCCAGGAAGATAGTCGTATGTACATGACCTGGTAGATAAGTTGACCGTTTCGCTGCACATCATGAGAACATGAGCAGTTATGGAAGGTTATCCTTGAGAAGGAGGTGGTGGTTGTGAAAACATTTGTTGTTGTTTTGTGGGGAAGGGGTCTCTTAAAACTGTGGGTGTGAGGTTTCCCTTGAGAAATTTTTGGACTTCTTCACGATGTGGACATTCTTTCGTGAAGTGGTCATCACCGCACAGTAAACAAGGATATTTGACCTTCTGTCTCTATTTCATGTCATTAGGATCGGGATTGTTTTTGGGCTTCTGCTGGTTAGAATAATTCTTGGATTTTCCTTTGTTCTTCTTCTTATCACTGGATTTTTGAGGTGAAGCAGATTGAACTGAATTCACCTCCGCAGTGGAAGCAGGGCTGGGTGATCGATTGGTGGTGTTTCCATCTTGTGACGAGGATGGAGTTGAACTAATGGGGTTATGTGATCCACTCGATTGAGTAGCAGGCTGGATATGAATGGAACCAATGATTCCATCGGTGTGTGATCCCGTCAGAGTTTTTTTTGGGTCGTGTGTAGGGCATGGGTCATTAGGAATAATGTCATATAATGTGCCAGATTGAGCATAGACTAGGTCTAGGTACTGAGCACATGAGATGGCTTGTTCTTTCGTAACGACCCCTCCCATAGAAACATCTTTAGCTATGATGGGTAATAATGACTTCGTGAACCAATTGGAGAGTAGTTGATCCAGAATGGGAACTTTAATGAGGAAACGTCTCCTTCTCCACTCATGAATATGATCAGAAATGTGAGTGGAGGTTGATTGTCGAAGGGATGTCAAAAGATCTGTGTCGGTTTCATAGTGGATCGGTAGTTGAAAATGAGTCAAAAATGGAATAGCTAAAGATCTAAAATCAGCGAAAGAGTGTGGTGGTAACTCGATGTACCACTTTGCAGTAGTACCGGTGAGGGTTCGTTGAAAAAGCCTCAGATAGATAGAATCATCCATTAATGAATTGGAGGAGCACCACAAATGGTATGTCATTATGAGGTTCTTAGGATCCTCACTGGGTTTGCTGTCAAATTTAGGTATGTCCGATGGTAACTTCACAGGAATAGGTGGCCAATTTATACCATGTTGGATGGGATCATTGGTCAAACGTGACAGATCCGACAGATCTAATGTAGCCAGAAACGGTAATTGTCAGTTTGGCTGTGGATACTGGTAATATTGATAAGGCATCTCAGTACCAGTAGGAACATGGATTGAATGATCATAAGTTCTTCCCATAGAGTGTTGTCCAAATGGAGGTGGTCCTCTCGGATTAGGAGGTGGACCTGAAGAGGGCTCTCCTCTAGAGTACGAGGGTCCTCCAGGTGGTGGAGGGGGTGGTCCGCCGGACGTAGGTCCAGTCGATGGAACATTATGATGCTCCCATGGGGTGTTCATATTTCTGGGGTAGGGTAATCCAAGAAAAATATTCCCTGGGTAGTTTTGACCTATTGCAATATTGTGATTACCTGGGTATGTATTCCCCCATGGGGGTTGGGTCCAAGTAGATGTTCCCCCCATGTTATGTTCCCACGAAGGTTTTCCCATGGATGGGAGTGAATTTCCAACCATATTGTAGTTCATGTATGAAGTATATCCTCCACTTATACGTTTTCCCCTAACTAGAGGTTCCCCCCCAGTTAGATTTTGTCCATTGACTAAGGGTTGCCCCCAGTTGATGGTTTTCCACCTATTGGAATATTCCCAGTAAGCATATGTTGACCACTAATTGTAGGTTGACCCGTGATTATATGTTTACCACTAACTGTAGGTTGACCCGTGATCATATGTTGACCACTAAATAGAGGGTATCCTCTGCTTGAATTTTGAGGCAGAGGTGGTGTTCCAGTTACAAATTTGATGGTAGCTGAAGGCTTCCCTCCAGTCGTTTGGGTCAAGTGGGGTTTAGAACCAGCCGAATGATTTTGAGGCATACTAGATGGAAAATAAGGTTGTCCTGGTTCATAGGTGGTCATAATGGGTGCAGATATTCCTGGTGAAGAGAAAGAAAAAAAATGTATAGGGGAATGTTGTTTAGGGGTTGGTACCTGTTATCACCTAAACTGTAGTTACCCCTATGGATGTATCCACTCATGGATGGCAATAGGGAAGGGCAACTCAAAATGTGAAACCATGATCACCTCGACCTCCAATAGATGGTTGTCACGCCAGTCGAGGCAACCTTCACTTTATGTTATCTAGCCCAGACAACAAAGGGGGAGACCCGATCTACTCCTGACAGGAGAGATCAAAACCAAGACACCAAATCAAGTTATTTCTAAGTGAAGTAAGGTGTATGGTTTATCCTAGACATTAGGATGAAGTCACAAGACAAGTGATGGGTTCAATGAGTATAGATTTGGTTCATTATTGATGTGAGAGTGACTTATGATTTGTGAAATAGGATCCAGGATTAAAGTACTAGTTCAATGTGAGAAAATCCACTGCCTTGGGAACCATGTCCAATGCAGGGTAGTTTAGGGGTTGAATTGGGGCTAACTAGTACAAGTGACATGCTTGATCATGCAGTATGATGGCATCAAAGGCTTTAGTTTACCACACAAGGGTCAAACCACAAGTTAATCCAACAATCTAGGAAAGTCGAATTGACTTGGAAAGAGACCAGTGCCTTGGGAGTTGGGATTATGGAGTCAAAGTAAAGTTAACTTGTGGTTAAGAACTCCTATTGCCTAAGACAAGTGGGAAATTAAAGTCTTGATGGATGAATAGGTTTAGATCTAGGTTTGACCTAAGTGGACCACAATCCCTTAAAACAAGGAATGTTATCCCCAAGGCAAGATTTGACAAGGTGACCTACTAGACCTAGGTTTTGAATTATTCCCGTTCCAAATCCACGAAAATCTCAAGTACCCATGTCCTAGAAGTGGACAAACTCCCTTCTCCAAGGTGGTGCGACTTTGCCCAAGGAGGCCTAAAAGTGGGATAAGTGGGGTCAAGACACGTCCGATAGCATCCAAAATTTAGATCCAAGTAGGTTGATCAATGGGGAGTGTGGATCTACAATTTCAAGGCAATCCGATGGCTAGATCTTACTAGATTTGAGTTTGAAGATACCAAGTGGTCCAAAATGGGGATTAAATCCCTTGAAATGTGGAATAGGGCCCACAAGGTAGAAATCAGAAAAGTGACAATCTGGGGGTAGGTTATTGGATGTGTAGATCATGAATCAAGCGGGATCTCACCTACCCACATACTAGATCTAGGTCAACTCACCAAACTAGGAAGTGCGCCCTTGCTTGGAGAGGCTAAATGCCTTGGGAAGAGGGTCAAATGGAAGCCAATCCTCACCAAACTATAGATCCGAGATGCCATGGATACTATAGAGGTGGGTTTTTAATATCTTACCCAAGAAGCCACTAGATCTTAGTAGATCTGAAAAAATGTAAAAATGGGGGGTTTTGATTAATTAGGGTTTTAAATGTTTTAGACAAGTGGATAGATCATGGAAATAAATTACCTTGAGATCATACCTGAGTGATGTGAATGAGATGCCTTGATGTTGAGGAAGATTCCCGCAGAGATCAAATGAGAGATTGTTGATTTTGCTTGCCAAATTGATGCCCTAGCCCACAAGTGCGGCCTCCTCTACCTGTCAATCCAAGGAAAATCGATTTCAATCAGAGAGGTCAAGTATGGAGGAAATACAAGTAAAATGCAATGATAACATAGAATAGAAGGTCCTGGGACAGTAATACTCCCTGTTACCAACGAAGATATCCAAAGAAGAAGTAGGGAGAGTCTTCCCCTACCAATACTTCCTCCTCAAAGCAAATCGGCCTCCACCTGTAGATGCAAAAAATGTGGTACAAAAGATATGGCAAAACAAGATCTCCAATAACTCAGTGCAAAGGAAGAACCAACGAACGAACACCAAAAACATTCACCACAACACTGGAGATAGATGCAATAATAATTTTCTATTCCAATAATCCAGAGCCACAATTCCCCTTTACAATGAGAAGCTCTCTCCTTTAAATAGGAAGGAGAGGCATCAAAATACTAACCACTTTTTGAATGAGTGGCTAAGATTAAAAGATACAAATGTCTAATCAATGGTTGAGATGATCTCAACAATAAAATACATGGATCACTAATAAAATATAATATGAGTGGACAAAATCGCCCTAGAAGAGGGGAATCCCACCAAATCATGATGACAAAATATAATATGAGGATTATGGTGGGTCCAAGGGGTAATTTTATCCACCCTTGGTCAAGCCCCATAGCACAATAATAATAAAATAGTCATCAATATACCAAATCGTGCCTCTATGGTCAAATCGTAGGCCTCAAAAGACCTCAAAAATCATCAGAAAGTGCCATAAGTGATGGATGCGGGCCCCGATGAAGCTGAAACTGCTGGAGGAGGTGTGGAAGACATTGATCCATCATCACTGGTCATCCCATGCCATAACATTGCCTCAGTATCCCAAATCGATTTCCTCAATAGCCATTTCTACCAATCTTGAAATGCCTCGGGAAGTGTGAAACTACCCCAAACTGCCTCCTGAAGTGCCTGCGCTGTCAAGGTGAGGGCACCAGTGTGTCTGGGAAGGGGGTAATATGGTAAAAAAAATTGGCTGGACCACCCCCTCCAAGCACAGCGCCCTAGGTTAACCAGATAAAAATCACATCTGCTCTGACAGGGCCTCTGACAAACCAAAACTGCACTGGGATAGCCTACTGAGGCTCAATCATCACTATAAGTGCCCGGAACTGAAAACAAACTGTCTCATTGGACTCAAAAGGTCCAAATTCATCCAATATGTGTACTCATACACCATATGAGTCTCTACCTGATCAATATATATATCCAATATACCGGAACAGGGCAAATAATAATAATCTGTAAATGATCAAATATTGCTATAAACCATGAATCATCATCATAACCCTGTAGCTGCTGCATAGAATCATCATGTATGTGTACATAGACCATATATCATCTATCGATATCATCATAAGGTCCAACCATCTCATGTCCTATGGTTGACCTTGGTCAAACTAGGTTTGACCAAGTCAACATGACCAAATATAACTCATATCTATCATCGGAAGCTGCTGCAAAGTGTCAAAGGTTAATGCATGCTCTACAACTTATTCAAATAACAATTATAACACAAAGTAATCATTACTGGCGATCTAAATCCAAATATATAATGTCATTAATTATTATTATTACTTAGACTAGACTTTCAAGATCATACTCACTTCATAGTTGTGATCAATTTGCTAGTGAAGGGTGAAGGCTAAAATAACTGGCTAGGCTAAGGGATGACTTGACTGAATTAACTTTGTGACACTTTGGCAAAGGGAAAGGGAATACACACCATAGTATATACTGAATGAGCAACAACACAGGGAATGGCGGTGTCTCACAAATGGATGAGTTATTCAACGAGGGTTTATTTACCTTTAACAGATGCGCACAATCCATAATACAAATAAGGCCAGCAATTGTTTTGATATAGCATTTAAGTTCCATTGCTTTTTGGGCCTGAAGTTTCCATAGCCTTGGTCTATGTGTGTTTATAAACACATTGCATAGATTTTCATTTATTTTAGGCTTTCTGCTGCAGGTGTGTTTTTAAGGCACTTGTTTACCTGAGCACTTCTAGGTGTGTCACAGACAGCTTGTTTACCTAGGTATTTACATTTCCAAAAGATATAACATTTTATTTTCATGGCCATTTTCATTTGGCATGCCTTTCATTCATGTGTGTTTAGAAACACATTGCATGAATGGGCTTTTCATACAAGATATAGCATTTCATTTTTTCCAGACTTTGTATTCATAGCAGCACTAAAAGTTTCAGGTTTAGCCAACACAACTTTAGTGACTAGGGGGAATTCACAAGGAACTCCAACTCACCATAGGCAAGTTTTGTCACCAACTCAGCGCCGAGACACAATAAACAGGGAAACTCATCCAATACAGAGGCTACAGTGGGGAAAAGATCCTCCATGTCACTAGTCAAGTAGTAAGTCAGGGTGATAAACTAAAAGGTAGGCAATGGATGGATGAAGACAATGAATAATGGAGCCGACACTAGCAAGACAAGGTATGGTGGAATGATCACCTCTATTCTCCCTAAGGAGGGTAAGACCAATGAGTATGAATAGTGAACTTCTAAGTCTGAGTAGGGACAATATAATATATATAATAAGATCAACCAGGTCCACATATCTATATGATTGCCAGATCATGACACTAAGTGCTAAGACATGCTATAAGAATAAGTATAAAAGCAATGTAACCATAACACAATGATATACCTGCTGAATCATATACATGTATGCTCATCAACCTGTACCATCATATGTCCTCTGAAACTGCTGCTGTAACTCTGGGCACTACTGACTGCTCTGTACCAATGGTATAATGGCTACATCGGTCATCTCTCTGAGTGTCCTGAGACTCAGTCATGGCATGGGGAATATATACTGCTATCCACAATCTGATAGTGATCCAATATAGATGCTCATCTCAGCATCTCAAATGTAAGGGAACTGGCTGAATAGTGTACTAGAATCAAAAAAATAATGTATGGTAGCCCGACTACTATATATGTGATAACAGTACCTCCGGATTGGGTCGCAGAGGAAAACTCTGGTGCCTAACCTGCTCACCGAGTGAGCATAAACATTCGATGGTCTCGTAAACTGGTGCGAGGATTACCTAATTTGGATTCCATTGAGAAGGGAACAGGCGTGGTGGAGTTTCCACGATCAGAAGTGGACCAAAATCAGAAATATTATGACCTAAGGAGGTTCCCCAAATTGATGCAGTTGGAACAAAAGCAGTTGCTATCGGGTCGTCCTAGGGTTGAGGGAAAATCCAATCAATGGCTTGAAATTTCCAATGACTGGAGAAACATCCGCTTGACTAACTAGGACTCAAATCAAACTCTAAATTCCAAAAATAAACCAAGGAAAAAGAACACTGGGTCTGAGGGAGAGTGTGGGTGTAAAGTACAAAACAAAGACCTTAGCAAACCAAGACAAAACCAATTTGTGGGATTTTTCCACCCTATGCACTAAGTTTTGTAGGGCGATGTGCCCTGCAAGTGTACACCAGAGCGTTCAAATCCCAGCGACGCGATTTGAACACACAGGAAGTGTGTCAGTGACGCAAGTTGCTCATAGATAGATCACGTCAGCGACACAGTTTTCTTAAAGGAAAGAAGCATCAGAGTTATAGTGACGCAGTCACAGAACTTCCCAGGTGCGTTGGGAAGGAACCAACTATGAAAAAATGAAAAAATCCCAAGAACAAAAGGGTAGAAGGCTAAGATAAATGTCTCAATCAGAGTATGGATCACCCAATAACTCTTCGATAAACAGATCCAATGAAAAGAAGGCAATTAAGAGCCTATTGGAAGAAAACCAGGAAATCAAAAATTACAAACAAATCAAATATTATGGGCTATTACTCCCTAGTATGGTCGCCAATTTTGTTTGTGGACAATCCATTAGTGCGAACACTAACTGATATCCCTAGTCCGAATGGTTCGGATCTAGAACAAAAGTAGTACACAATACAAATTACTTTCCTAGATTGATTAAATTGTAAAGGGAATCAGAAGATAACTCACCTTACAAACGTAGTACTATCTCCTTACTTGATGTAGCTCTTGATCTCCAACTACAAAAAAATGTACCATAAGTGGAAGCAAGCAAGTACTAATAGCATATAAACATAGACCAATCTAAACTAGTAGTCAAAGAATCCAATTCTAAAGATCTTATAATAACAAGATGTTTATGGAAATAATCTGCATTAATGTAGCTATAATAAATACATAGAGATCGGTTACAACCGAGCTTTGACATCGTAACTCCTTCCAAATGATCATAGCCTCAAAGATCCAATATTTTTTCTCCTAATGGATGAAAGGGAAACAATTCTAGCAGAATTTCACCAACATTTAAGTGCTCTATATTTTTCCTCCCTTAACCATGGAGAATGGGTTTGTATTTATAGGCCTAAAGAGATAGGAGAGGTTGAGTATTTGGGGGAGAAGCTCAAGCGATCATCCCACTAGGTAAGGGGATCGAGTGCCACCTTTCCTAGTCCATAGGGATAAGCTTCCATGTAACCAAGGGTTCTAGAAGTCACTCGAAGCTTCTCTTTCCCCTTTTAAACCAACAATGCCACACCTTGCACACAATCAACTCACATCTTTGAGGGTTGACGCACCTTGTACAAAGAAAAGAAGTGTCACTGACGCACTCTTCCAATGTGCAGAGCGCATCACCAATGGTCTCACGCAGCTTATCAATGAGCAGGGCGTGTCAAGGCGACAACAAAAGGTAGAAGGAACAACAACAACTCTTCTTTCAACCAATTGGCCCAAGTGCTTTAGGAATTAGGGAAAATAGAGGACACATAACTCATGATGACGAGATTTTGGTGTAACAGTTACTCCTTCATAGATGTATTTTCAGGCTACAATCAAGTACCCATAGCAAAAGAAGATCAACATAAGACTACATTTGTATGTGAATTTGGGTCATATGCATACAAATTTATGCCATTTGGATTGAAAAATGCACCTGTTGTATTTTCCAGAATCATGATCAAAGATTTTCAAGAGTTCCTATATAAAACCATAGTTGTTTACTTCAATGATTGGACCATATATACCATCCTAAGAGATCATGTTTAGTGTCTCCACCCGATGTTAGAAATATGTAGACAAATTCAACTATCAATAAATATCAAGAAGTGTATCTTTTCCACACCCATTGGAATAATTTTTTTCCATGTTCTCTGTAAGGAAGTAATTAAGGTCAACTTGGAAAAGATAAAATTCATCCTTAACTTAAAACCCCTTGTGAACCCTAAACAATTCAAAATACTACTAGGACATACAAAATACTATCAAAAATTCCTTCAACAATATTTAGACATGGTATCCCACCTGGAAGAGCTACTAAAAATAAATGTTGACTAGTTTACTTGGACACAAGAATGTGAAGAATCATTTGAAATTCTTGAAATCAAGCTCATCGAAGCTTCGATCCTCATGTTCACAAATTGGTCTAATAAGTTTCATGTACACATCGACGTGATGGGTATTCTAGCTAGTGCAATATTACCTAGCCAGGCGACAACAGAATCAACTATCTGGATGCCTATGCTAGTCGAAAGTTAAATAAAGTTGAGCATAATTTTTCAACTATAGAGTGCAACGGGCTAGGTAAGATTTTCGCTCTGCAAAAATATCGTCATTATTTATTGGCTAACCAATTTGTCTTTTTCACAGATCATCAGGCCTTGAAATATCTAGTTAATAAACCTTTGCACCATAGACAAATATGTCGATGGATTTTACTATTTCAAGAATTTGAATTCAAGATAATAGTTCGACCAGGGAAGTCCAATTACGATATCTAATCACGTATCACATATAAAAGTAGGAGATTATTCTATTGGAATGGATCACCAATTACCCGATGGCTACCTTTTCAAAGTCGAAGCCATACTGACTGATCTAGAATATATAGCTCAATTTCTATAGGAAGGACAATGTCTACAAGAGGCATCCAAGAAGAAAAGGAAAATACTACCCAAGAAAGAAAAAACCATAGACTTGAATTAATGGATTCCTATACAAGTTAGTACAAGAAAACATACTCTGTTGGTGTGTCCTCGACCATGAAAAATATGCCATCATCTACAAAGAACATTCAGGACTGACGGGAGGACACTTTCAAGTCAACACAATTGTTAAGAAGATATTGTGAGATGGATTATGGTGGCCAATGTTTAATAAAGAATGCAAGACTTTTATCAACAATTGTGATAAAGACGAGCGAATAGGTTGATCACCCTGACGGAATGAAATGTCGTTAATATTAGTTAACCCAAGTCTAACATTTGAAATATGGGCCATCAACTTTGTTAGTCCATTATCAGAGCTTCACTGATGAATAGGCACCCGATACATCATCACTGCAGTCAAATACATCACTAAATGCACAGAAGTGGAACCATTCAAATCATGTGCAATTGAAGTCGAAGAAAATTGTCTATGAAAACATTGTTACAAAATTTGGATGTCCCCTCACATTAATCAGTTGTTGGTACCAAAATCGACTATGCCAAAATTTCAATCTCTAGCGAGGGTTTAATATTTGGTAGCACATTGATTGGAAAGTCTTAAGGAGGAAATGTCGGAAAATCCAATAATATTTTCTCCAAAGGCCTGAGTGTTCCAATCAATCAACTTGGTTAGTTTCTATTCATCTAGTTAAAACCTTTAATTTTGGGAAGTCTTGTGATTTGTCCTTACCTTTCGTAATCCAAGCTTTCTATTCAAAATGCCAAATTATTTTCTTGTTTATTTTTTCTTGGAAACTTGAACAGTATAGTTTTTTGTTTTAAAATAATTTTAAATGATTTTATTATAATTGTTCATTTTGGCAAAGAAAAAATATAATGGGATTCTAACCCAGTCTCCAATTTAAAGCCACAAATGTCACCAAGCACCGAGAGCATTAGGTAACATATATAATATTGTTTTTTCATGCAAAATTATTGGGTTTTGGTCATCTACCCAACCTCCAATTCACAATCAAAGTCATCGACATGTGGTACCATACATCGCCCAAGTGTCAAGACCTAGCATCAAAGTGCACCCCCAAGTCGAGAGAACCAAGGCAATCCACGAGGAAAATCTTCTGCTCAACATGTCAGACATGTGTGGAAAGGTTGGTGAATATGAACACATGAAATGTAGTTGTGGTCATGCATGTAGGATAAAGTCCCATACAAATAGAAATAAAAAAAGTGACCAACACCAATTTGGGGTTCCAAATGTCAAAACGAGTGCTCGAACGAGTATTTTGAGGATTGGTGTTGATGGAGATCACCAACTACCGAGTTAAAAAACCAAGGATGCCAAGCATCAGGTGCATTTAAGCATGTGACCAAGTGTCAAGTGTGTGAAAGTGCTAAAGCGTCCCTCCAAGAATTAAGCATTGAATGCTCAATTGTCAAATTCCCAAGCATTCAAAGATCAAACACTGTATTAGAGAAAATTTGGATGAAAAATGGGCCTCCCAAGGAAAATGGTAAAAAAAATCACGTAGGCAATTTTTTATACTATTTCGGTTTTATCAAAGCTGCCCAGGATTATTTCACTTTTATCAAAGCTACATTAGATATATATTTTATATTAAAATAAATTTATGAAGATGAAGTTCAATGTAGTGTTTTCACCCAAAATAAGGAAAGAAAATTAAATACACAATGCCAACTTAAAAGTTATTGGATCATGTATTACCTAAAATATGGATGAGCATATTAGTTATGATATTAGCTATTATTATAATTAATTATATATTATATATTAGTTATGATATCAGTTAAAATTTATTGGACTCATTTTTTTATGGTTATTATAAAATATTAATTATAATATAATATTATTATATAGTATTTGTAATATTAATTACTATTACTATTATATATCGGTCATATATTACTTAAAAGATGGATTGGTATATTAAAAAAATATTAATTATAATGTAATATTCTTATATATTAGTTGTAATATTAATTACTATTTACGTTAATGGGCATTTATATCTTGGATTTTAGAATTGGAGGAAGAAGTATGGATTATCTAGATTTCAAGAACTTTGTGCCAAGTGTAACACCTAGATGATTTAAATGGTCGCAATATTTTAGTTAATGTTTAATGGGTGGTGATTAAATTTTAATTAACAACTTCCCTCATCTCCCTCCCGCCATTCCCCAAGCGCACCAGTAATTCCGAGTAAGCAGGAACGATTATGAGTAGTGATTCACAACTTGCGGTGTCGTTCCAGTGAATTATCCACGCGCCCCTTCTTCTGGTAGATTCTCCACACACCCATGTGATTTAGATCCACGCGCCCCTTCTTCGGGTAGATTCTCCACACATGCATGTGATTTAGATTAAGTAGGAATGCATGTGATTTAGATTAAGTAGGAATGCACATGCATGAATGGTTATGGAGTGAATCAGAGAAATTTTAAAGGGTGAAATTCGGCTAATTGGTTATTGTTTGGGTATATTTTCAAAAAATAAATTGGCTATTTGGTCATTTTTACTCTCTAATATTACTTATATTTACATAAAATATGTTTTTTTATTGTAATATTCTCCAAAATTTACAAATTTTAGTAGTAAATTGTGTGTTTCATATTTAACATTAGCCTGTCTATCTATATATGATTTTTTCAACCTAAATAATAACCTAGATTATAACTATACCTACGTATACTATTAGAATCCTTAAAAAATATCCTAAAGTCAACAGTTAAGAACAGAGAATCCAAACTAAAACACTGGAATATCGAAATATGGATTGAAAATTAGAGAGCTTCAACTAAATTTCTTGGTTGAAATCATTTGGAAGCGCCCTTTCTGTCATGGGCCTTTTGAGTTCGTCAATAGACATAATAGCATATGCTCGAAATATTTAGCTGGAGTCGAGGTCTTAAATATGAAAATGGAGGGACTGCAGCAAAATGTGAATGACAGCTACGGTTTTGGTTTGTGATTATCAGGTCGGTTCGATTATGGATGTCTTGCACTTTTGTCTTCTGTAAACCATAGTAAATATGTTTATCAGTCGCTGGGTATAACACAGATGAAATATGGATTTTGCAAGTGCAGGGTTTGAATTCAAGGGGACATATTTATTTGGGCACTTCATGGTGACCCAATCTTCTTTCACGACCTTGTTTCCTTATAAGTTTACAACCTTGAAATTTAGCACTTCATGTGAATTGTTATTCATGATTGTATTTGTTTGGAGATTCCACTAACGAGCAGAAATTTTGAAGCCGTATAGAGAGAATAAGGAGAGGTAATAGCATTGTTTTGACGATATTTTATAGCTTTCAAATATGCTCAGAGCAATGGAATTTTTTGGTCTGCAAAATGCTCTCCACAGCTATGCTAACAACTCTGTTTTTATGTTTCCAGGATCCGGAAAATACTGGAAGATACAGGCAAACTCGATAAAGAAATTGCATAGACGCAGAGGTCAATATTTTACTGTGGATCCTCTTTATAGTGTTTAAGAGGAAAAACTTCAAGGACGATATCATAGCAGAGTATTTTCTCTCTTAAAAGCCATTAGATCGGCTGCATAGGGTTTTATATCCAGCAATTTATAAATATTTAGAAGAACTGATATATAGGAAATGATACATTGTAAATGTTTTTCAATCGACATACTCTGGGTTGTCAAATTATGAATGAAATAAAAATTTTGAAAAATAAGAATTGTTTTATAAAAAACCCTAACTCTTCTCAAAGAAATTTGAACCTTTCGAGGTAAAATATTGAGACCGGTTATGAAATATGCAACATATTTTGGTAGCAAAGACCTAATGTATGGAACGAGAGTGCTCTACATGTGCACCTCGACGACATTGAAGTGGAAGTGTTGTGTATTTTTAATTGAAGAGGGGATGTGGAATTTTTAACGTAACATGATGACTTGAGGTTCCATCTATATTTAGGTCAATATCCACTCACGTAAATATACACATGTTGGATCAAAGCTTACGAATTTAATTATCTTTTCATTTATGCATGCGTGCATGGTTTGACATAGATCACTATTATATTAAGCATGCATTTCAAAACTAATTTTAACATATATCATATATGTTAAGCAAGATGTTTCGCAAATAATATATATAAAGAAGTGAAGAGAAGGTTTTGAAGTAGAATTCGAGGAGGCTTTACAAATAGTCCCATCGTTACTTAGGAATGGTTTTCTTTTTCATAAGATAGGTGTGATCTTTTAATACTTTTCACTTGTGATATAAAATGGAGATCTATAAGGTAATGTATTTATTACATTAGAATTAAAACTTAAAAACTTAAAAAATAATTTTAACAAAATTTTAAAATTATAAAAGATGTTTATAATTTCCATTTTTCAATGTGGCAAACAATTTAGTTTCAAAATTATGTAATTATAATTTCCAATTTTTAATGTATCAAACAATTTTCTTTCATATTCCATTTCCATCTATTACTTGAATAATCCTTTTTAACATATAATATATATCTATTATTATAAAAGTTAATAATATTTTATAATGTTATATATATATATATATAATAAATAGAGACATTATAAAATATTATCATATATAGATATATAAAGTTAATAATGTTTTATAATTTCTCTATCTATTATATATAAAGTTAATACTATTATATATATATATATATATATATATATATAAAATAGTATTAACTTTATATATAATAGATAGAGACATTATAAAACATTATTAAATATATTTTATTGTAATGAACTTTTTTTGGGATTTAGATATTTATAATTTCCATTTTTCAATGTGGCAAACAATTTAGTTTCAAAATTATGCAATGGTTAATCATTTCCTTTCATATTTTGTTTCCATGTATTATTTGAATAATCATTTTAACACATAATATATGTCTCTATAATAATCCTTTTAACACATAATATATGTCTCTATGTATTATTATAAAAGTTAATAATATTTAATTTATATTAGTACTTATTGAATTGTTGAAATGTTTTAAAAATAATAAAATGAATTTTAATATATAAACTTTTAAATAATCAATCATTTTCACTATCTCTAAGTTGTATTTTTATTAATGATATTGTAATTAATTAGAACATATAAATGCAATATAAAATATTAAAAAATATGTTTTGAGATAATGGCATCCATATTAAACAATTTATCATTTTCACTATCTCTAAGTTCTATTTTTATTAATGATATTGTAATTAATTAGAACATTTAAATGCAATATAAAATATTAAAAAATATGTCTTGAGATAATGGCATCCATATCAAACAATTTAGTTTCAAAATGATGCAATGGTTAATCGTTTCCTTGCATATTTCGTTTCCATCTATTACTTGAATAATCCTTTTAACACATAATACATGTCTCTATAATAATATTTTTAACACATAATATATGTCTCTATGTATTGTTATAAAAGTTAATAATATTTAATTTATATTAGTACTTATTGAATTGTTGAAATGTTTTAAAAATAATAAAATGAATTTTAATATATAAACTCTTAAATAATCAATCATTTTCACTATCTCTAAGTTGTATGTTTATTAATGATATTGTAATTAATTAGAACATATAAATGCAATATAAAATATTAAAAAATATTTCTTGAGATAATGACATCCATATTATTAGCATGACATAAAATTTCATGAATAGAATGTGACATAATTATTATGAAGGTTCCAATAAACTTATTGTGGTCAGTCCAAAGTCAGACTTAATAAAGCTTAGCCATTTAACACAACTAATAACACTTAGCCCTTTAACACATAGCACTTAATGAATTTCACATAGTTAATGGTTGATGAATGTCATAATGTTGATTTATGTTGACTTGGTACATTCCTTAAGGGTTTTTCCACATTGCGACGCTCATGAAGGGTTATGTTGGATTCATCAAGGGGGATTATGTTGGAAAAATTAGGTCCAACGATTCCTTAAAGTTCTTTTTCCAATTAATTACGATTGATCATGTGTCTTAGGAAAGAAAACCACCAATAAATACATATTGATAATGTGTTTTGGGGAAGAAATACATATTCATCATTGTGACCATCATTCGACGCCTATCGTTAACTATTTTCAATGATGGTCAAACATAGCTAATCATACCTAACCAATGCCAACAATAGTCAATTAAGTCAACCATGACTAACTAAAGTGAAATATGGCTAACTAAAGTGAAATATGCTTCATTAAAGTCAACCGTTGTTCATTAAAATCAACCATAATTTACTAAACTCAAGGATGGTTTCACTATATGAAAATAAAGCCAACCATGGTTAACCAAAGTCAAACATGGTTCGTTAAAGTCAACCATGGTAAAGAAATATTCAACCATGACTTAACTTTAGTTAACCAATGTCAACCATTGCCAAGTATGGTTCACTAAATTCAACCATGGTTTTGTTGCATTGCGATGTCCATCAAGATTTATGTTGTATTGTGACATTCATCAAGGGTTATTGTTGCATTGTGACATTCATCAAAGGTTATGTCACATTGTGATGTTTATGTTGACAATGCAATGCAACATTAATTCATCAACGTTAGATGTCGTCATTCATTAATAGTTATGTTGCAGTGACATTCATCAAGGGTTATGTCACATTATGAAATGCATCGAGGCTTATGTTGCATTGTGACATTCATTAATGGTTATGTCGCATTGCAATGATGTCTCCTTAAGATGACATTCATGAAGGGTTTTATCACTTTGTGGCATTCATAAAGGGTTATGTCACATTGTGATGTTTATCTTGACAATGAAATGTCACATAGTTAATGGTTGATGAATGTCATAATGTTGATTTATGTTGACTTGGTACATTCCTTAAGGGTTTTTCCACATTGCGACGTTCATCAAGGGTTATGTTGGATTCATCAAGGGGGCTTATGTTGGAAAAATTAGGCCCAAGGATTCCTTAAAGTTCTTTTTCCAATTAATTATGGTTGACCATGTGTCTTAGGAAATAAAACCACCAATAAATACATATTGATGATTTGTTTTGGGGAAGAAATACATATTCATCATGGTGACCATCATTTGACACCCATCGTTAACTATTTTCAACGATGGTCAAACATAGCTAACCATACCTAACCAATGTCAATAATAGTCAAGTAAGTCAACCATAGCTAACTAAAGTGAAATATGCTTCATTAAATTCAACCGTTGTTCATTAAAATCAACCATGATTCACTAAACTCAAGGATGATTTCACTATATCTGAAACTAAATCCAACCATGGTTAACCAAAGTCAAAAATGGTTCGTTAAAGTCAACCATGGTAAAGGAATAGCCAACCATGACTTAACTTTAGTTAACCAATGTCAAACATTGTCAAGTATGGTTCACTAAAGTCAACCATGGTTTTGTTGCATTGCGATGCCCATCAAGGCTTGTGCTCTATTGTGACATTAATCAAGGGTTATTGTTGCATTGTGACATTCATCAAAGGTTATGTGACATTGTGATGTTTATGTCGACAATGCAATGCAACATTAATTCATTAATGTTAGATGTCATCCTTCATTAATAGTTATGTCGCATTGTGACATTTATCAAGGGTTATGTTGCATTATGAAATTCATCGAGGCTTGTGTCGCATTGTGACATTCATTAAGGGTTATGTCGCATTGTAATGATGTCTCCTTAAGATGACATTCATGAAGGGTTTTATCACTTTGTGACATTCATCAAGGGTTATGTCATAATGCGATGTTTATCTTGACAATGCAATGCAACACAAATTCATCAAAACATGCCTCATTGAAGTCAACCACGGTTAAATTTAACTCAACGATGGTTTAACTATGTTGAAACTAAATTCAACCATGGTTTTAACCAAAGTCAAATATGGTTCATTAAATTCAACCATGGTAATGACTTAACTTTAGCTAACAATGGTCAACCATTGTCAATTATGGTTTTCTAAATTCAACCATGGTTTTTTCGCATTGCGCCGTTCATCAAGGGTTATTTTGGATTGTGACGTTCATCAAGGATTATGTTGGATTGTGACATTCATCAAGGGTTATTGTCACATTGTGACATTCATCAAAGGTTAGGTTGCATTTACATCGACAATGCAATGCGACATAAATTCATTAATGTTAAATGTCATCATTCATTAAGAGTTATGTCGCATTGTGACATTCATCAAGGGTTATGTTGGATTGTGACATTCCTCCATGGCACATTCCTGAATGGTTTTTTTGCATTGCAACATTCATCGAGTGTTATGTTGGATTACGACATTCATCAAGGCTTGTGTTGGATTGTGACATTCCTCCATGGTCATGTTGCATTATGGCTATGTTCCTCAATATCACATTACGGAATTCATCAAAGAGTATGTCACATTTCGACATAATATGATTTTGTCGCATTGTGACATTCATAACATTGTGATGTTTATCTTGACAATGCAATGCGACATAAATTCATTAAAATATGATTCATTAAATTCAACCATAGTTGACTTTAACTCAACATTGGTTTAACTATTCTGAAGCTAAAGTGAATCATGGTTAACCAAGGTCAAACATGGTTCATTAAAGTCAACCATGGTAATGACTTAACTTTAGCTAACCAATGTCAACTATTGTCAACTATGTTTCACTAAATTCAACCATGGTTTTGTCACATGGAGACGTTCATTAAGGATTATGTTGGATTATGACGCTTATTAAGGCTTATGTTGGACTGTGACATTCATCAAGGGTTATTGTCGCATTGTGACATTCATCGAAGGTTATGTCGCATTTATGTCAACAATATATTGCGACATAACTTCATTAATGTTAAATGTCATCATTCATTAAGGGTTATGTCTCATTGTAACATTCATCAAGGGTTATATTGAATTACGACATTCCTCCATGGTACATTCCTTAATGGTATTTCTGCATTGCGATATTCATAGAGTGTTATGATAGATTACAACGTTAATTAAGGCTTGTGTTGGAATGCAACATTGCTCCATGGTCATGTTGAATTATGGTTATGTTCCTTGATATCACATTGCGACTTTCATCAAAGAGTATGTTACCTTTCGACATAATATGGTTTTTTCTCATTGGGATATTCATAAGGATTATGTTGGATTACAACAGTCATCGATGATTATGTATCATGGGTTATGTTGCATTACAACATTCATAAAGGGTTATGTCACATTTGCAACATTGATCTAGGGTTGTGTCACATTACGACAATACCCAAGATGTGACACATTAAAGTCAACCAACATCAAATAAGATACAAAACGTGCACAAGAAAAAAATTCAACCATGGTAAATAAAGTCATATGTGGTTAAGCATAGACAACTATGGTTCATTAAATTCAACCATGGTTAACCAAAGTCAAACACGGTTAACAAAAGTCATCCATGGTTCGCTAAAGTGTCTGGTATATGCAGACAAAACCCAAGATGCAACACATTAACAATGTGACATTCGACGTTCATCAAGGGTTATGTCGCCTTGTGATGTTTAACAATGATTATATTGCATTGCGTTGTTCATCAAAGATTATGTCACATTGCAACATTGACCAAGGATTAACTATGGTCAAAATAAAGTCAACCATGATTAACTAAAGTCAAACATGGTTCACTAAAGTCAACCATGGTTAACTATGGTCAAACTAAAGCCAACCATGGCTAACATTGGAAAATGTTGCAATCAACATAATAACCATTATATAATATTATTTTTATTTATAATATTAAAATTGCAATACAATATAATAATATGATTACTAAATATTAATATTTTATTAATACATTGGTTATAATAATTTATTTAAATACCATAATAGTTCATCATTTTTTTTACTATATAGTTATAATATATAATTATAATATCATAATTAAATAACAATATTTTAAATTAATTTTTCTTTTAAATATCTCTAGACATGAACATAATATTTTTTATAATATTATAATTACATAACAATATTTTGAATTTGATAATTTTTTATTATATAATTTTAATTAAATACTATATTTCATTATTACATATTAATTAATTAAACAATATTATTTTATTAATATTTTAAGGATATTTAATATTCATTTTTTGATATCATATGTGTTGTTGTTTTAATTAAATTTTAATATTTAATATTAAGAATTCAATAAAATTATTTTTAATTAATATTATATTATAATCAATTTTAAAATAGTTTTTATTAATACTTTTTACATATTTAATTAAATTATACATATGTCTATATGTGTCATGAATATACTCCTTTTTTTATAACATAGTATAATATTATAATTGAATAATAATATTTTAAATTAAATAATATTAATTTATTAATATTTTGGAATATTTCTATGCGTCCATTCATTACTAGTAATAAACACATTAATAAACATTTTGCATATATTCTATATTAATAATTCATAATGTTTTATTATTATAATATAATTACATAATTATATAAATAACATATCATATTTTAATATTATATTAATTATCTTAATAATTATCATTATTATTAACTAAATGATAATATCACTAATTAATTAATTAATTAATATATACGTTAAGAAATTATTAATTAATATTATCATTAACTAAATAACAATATTTGGAGATATTCATTAATATTATGATTAATTATTTTGTCTAAATAAATATTATAAAATAATAGTATTATTTAATTTTTTAATTAATTAAACAATATTAATATCATTAGTATTAATTAATTAATATGATTATTAAGTAAATAACAATAATAATAATTATATTATGTTTATTTAATTAATTAATTAATTAATATTAATCATATTAATAATATTGTTTAATTAACAATATTATTAATTAAATGTATTTCATTAATATCATTAAACAATATTAATCTATTAATATTTATCAATTAAATTATAATTATTTAATTAATAAATTAATATTATTATTGTCTAAATAACAATAATACGAATTAAATTATTTAATATTTATTCAGTTTAATTAATTATCATAAAATAATAATATTTTTTAATTCAAAATTGTTATTAATCAAATAATTAAAATATGTACACCATTAAAATTATTAAACAATATTATTCTATTTATATTTTAAAGATATGTGTATGTCCCCACCCGTTACTAGCAACAACCACATTAATAATATTAATGTGTCTGAATATACCCATAGGCATAAATTAGGCACATACTTTTCATATTAATGTTTTTTCCTATAATATGTGTCATATTTACACCTATCAAGACACATTAATATTATTAATGTGATTGTTTCTAGTACTATTATATATTGGTCATGTATTATCTAAAAGATGCCAGGGTATATTAGTTATGATATTAGTTAAAAGTTATTGGACCTAACTTTTGACGGTTATTATAAAATATTAATTATAATATAATATTATTATATATTAGTGATAATATTAATTACTATTACTATGGTAAAATATTACCTAAAAGATTGATGGGTATGTTAGTTATGATATTAGTTAAAATTTACTGGACCTAATTTTTTACAATTATTATAAAATATCAATTATAATATAATATTATTATATATTAGTTATAATATTAATTACTATTACTATTATATATTGGTCATATGTTATCTAAAAGATGGATGGGTATATTAGTTATGATATTAGTTAAATATTATTAGACCCAACTTTTGATAATTATTATAAAATATTAATTATAATATAATATTATTATATGTTAGTTATAATACTATTTACTATTACTATGGTCAAAAATTGCCTAAAAGATTGATGGGTATGTTAGTTATGATATTAGTTAAAAGTTATTGGACCTAACTTTTAACAGTTATTATAAAATATTAATTATAATATACTATTATTATATATCAGTTATAATATTAATTACTATTACTATTATATATTGGTCAAATATTACCTAAATGCTTGATGGGTATATTAGTTATGATAGGATCACCTATTACCTAAAATCAGTTAGCATATTAATTTCATTATCAATATCCAAGATAATTTCGGGTAGCTTGAGTAGTGGACAGACAAATTATATTATTAAAAAGTCCACTTATCCCCAAATTATATAATACAAAAATTGTTTAAGAGGTGCTCCCTTTTTTAATTTTAAATCATTTTGATTGGCTAATACATGATGACATGGAATTTGCATTAAGGTTGAAAGACCAATTTTTCATCCAAATTTCCTCTAATTGCATTGCCAACAAACCACCAAAGTGTTCAGCTATTATGACAAGTGGGCCATTGAGCGTCAAAATCATTGTATGAGACCAACTGTAACAATATGCATCGATCATGAGCATTGAATGTTGATTGAAGAGCTCAATTGTTTGATGAACAAGTGATAATTACTTCAAAAGCCACCAATTTTTGTCAACCAATGTTGATTGTCAATAACGCCCAGGTTTGGGAAATGTTTAGAGTCTCAAACGCATGTCAAAGGGAACACCTTCAGAAACACTGAGTGCTTTTCAAAGGAAACACAGAAAGGATGGGCAGAGTTTTCTTCACATATAGATTTGCAGACTTGTATATTGTTGATATAAAGGATGTTGAGCATAGTTAGAGCTTCAATTTGTCTTTGGATTGAAAATTGTGCTCACAAAAGCACCGAATGAGGTCTTCTATTCATTTGAAAAAATGAATACGAGTTAGTATGATGGATACTTCGATGAACATGGATTATATGAAGACATCATTTAAAATCCTCTATTGCAGAGTTTTTGCTTTATATATATGAAATTGCCTACGTCCAATGCTTTTGGGTTCATCAATGAAGGATACTTCCGTAAGCATCAGAAGTTTGCAAAGATATTTTGGAATTGCTTTTACATTAGTTTCTTTTTAACATGTAACATATGTAAAACCTATTAGCTTTGTCGATTGCTCGAAGAAAGCACTCAAGTGCCATCAAGCTTCAAGTTAGTGATACAGATTGATAGAGCTTACAAGCTTCTACAGAGAAGATCCTCAAGCATGGTAAAGCAAGACAAAGGGATTTGACAAACCAAAATCCCTATGCAAATAATCTATCAAGATTTTGGATTTATTACATTTTTATATGCTTCAGATTTTTTTCGTGAAATAGAGAATTTCAAATAAGTTGCAATAATAATACACAGGATCTAGAGCCAGCTAAAATCAACATCATATTTTCTAGCAGTTGCATAATTTAAGGAGAGTGGATGATAAATATGCACAACTAGTAAGTTTAAGTATCAAGCTTCTCAAAGGAGTTATCTTCATATCTTCTTTCTGAAATTTCCAAGCACTGGATCAACAGTCAAAGAGTTAGTTGGAGAATAGGATAGTTAATGGATAGATGCCAGAGAATTTTAGGAAGAATATTAGCAGACAAAACACTTCTTCCATATTTCAAGGAGCATATCCGGATGCAACAAAATCCAACCGCAGTCTATTTCTAGATGTTAATTGTTTATTTGCTTTTAGTTTCAACAGACCCAGATATTCTTAATCAATGTAATCTTGAGAAGATGTAATGATATAAGGAAAGACTTTCTATAAAGTAGATGGCTCACAATATAGAGTGGGTTCAGCCCGAGAGGCTGGGGGTTCAATTCTGGACTTGAGAGGCATACTTAAGCTATTCTTTGTAAATATTTGACTGCATATTTATGTTTCAGATTAGAAGATTCCAATGAATGCAAAAATCAGATTGTGCTTCCTTATGTGTCCACCTATGTTTCTATTTATTTGAATTAGATGAGTGTGATATGGTATATATTGATGGTTAAGATTGCATAATCTTGAAGCCATAAAGGATTTATGGCTGACTACTTGTATTTCTTAAAATCTCGCTCAAATACTTATATTCTTCAAATACTTATATTCTTAATTGGAAAGTGGTTCTGATTAATGAATATTCATCTTGTGGATTTATTCGTCAAGCAAGATGTGAGATTGATATGTTCACATGTGGGTTTCCCTCATTCCTCCATATTTCACTCTGTTTGGACATTATGTTCATTGGCATTCTTTTCATGAATATAGTATATTAGTGTGAGAGGATGGAAGTAAAATATTTTCCTTGGGTTATGTTATAAGTTGTAAGATGCTTCTTACAATAATTGTAATAAATAATTTTTTTATATAATTTATGATGATGAATACAAATAATGGGCCATATTAAATATGGTCGATGGGGAAGAGACATGTCTATTTATCAATAGAAATGTCATGTAATAATTAACCTTTAATAATTAATTAACCTGTAACTTTTAATTTACAAATTAATATGTATATCATTTGTAATAACTAATTAGGTTTATTATAAGTCATCATGTCTTGAAAAGATTCCTCCACGAATTTTGTGTAAAGAGTGCTCTAGTTGAACTTAGTAGTTGCTTGATTAGTTGTAACTTCAATATGGGTACTACGCTTGACAAAAGTTCCCTTTAGAAACGCATAAGTGTTATTGATGTTGAAAAATGAACTCTTTCCACGAATAATACTGCCATGATTCAATAATTCTTGGAACAACTATTCACATTTCCATTCATATTTCTCAATGCATGGTGTGCATAAGATTTCACATATAAGAATGTAATGACTATGTAGTCAATGATTTTCACAAGGATGCTTGTAGGGAGGACACATTTCAAAGAATTTGAACTTGCATTGGTAACCACAACTAGAAAGAATTTTGAACAAGGACACATGGTAAGGAGAACAATTTGGCATTGCTTGAGGAATCCAAATATTGGTTTGCAAAATGTCTTTTTGTTCCTTCTTAATCCTTTCTATTTTAACATCGTCAACTCAATTATTGATTTTATTTTCATCATTTTTATGTTGGAGATCTTCATCCTATTTACAACTATTATTGACATCATGTTCATTCAACCTGTACCCTCACTTCTACGTGCATACATTTAAATATAATTTATGACCCCAAAACCTAAAGTTGTTTATAATTATCTATTCAAAAATTTAGAAGGTCCATAATTACCTCCTCATTGACATTAATGGATGACCCATCTTTAAATTTTTTCATTTCTAGAAGGGATTTATACCTTGATGTCAAGGGAATTTTTAGTTCTCCATTAGTGGGAATGATGTCAAATTCCTTAGATTGCATACCCAATTATACAAAATAATGGAATTTTGTAAGGAAATATTTTAAATTATAGTTGAAACAATCAATAACAACTATTTTTTTTAAAGAATCCACATAACCCCCTCGACCAAGTTTGTGTTGCCTGACCTTGTCCAATCTGGCCTGTGTAGACTTTGAAGTGTCTTTGAGCTTGCGAGAACTGTGAATTGCATCTTAATGTGATTTAACAAGGTCAAATGCACTATTGATTATGAGTTAATTGTATGTTATATTTAATTTTATTTTCACCTTTCTAGCCATTCTCTATCTCTTAGAGACAAGCCTCCCTCTTTTTTAATCTTCTTCTCCTTAATGTCCTCGACTAATGAAACCCACTCCTCTATGAAATTACCTTGGGATGCTCATAATTGGGGTAGAGAGTGAGATTAGTGTGGTAATTGTCCCCCACTGATTTGAAGTACCTCCTTGCCATTGATTCGACCAACTTTTGCTTGAATACAAGACCAAAATTTTTCACCATATGTTTCATCAAGTCTGTTTTTAAATTCTTTATTTGGATTCTATAAATTATTCAAATTGTTGGTCCAAAAATAACGAAATCCTTTTCATGCAATTATTGGTAGAACAAGTTATTCCCTGGTATTGCAAGCAGGGAATAGATAGATAAGATCAACAAAATTATTATTTTTTGTATAAATTAAGTACAAATATTTAATGATGGAATAGTAATTACCAATGATTTTTGGTCCCTTAATTGGGACCAAATCATGGTCCATATGTAAAGATGCTGGTATCTCCCTAGTGTTCTTAATGATTATGCTTGGTATCCTCTCATCATCCTATAATGGAGGAGGCACAAGAGTTGTAGGAGTAGGGGTAGAAGGAGCTAAATGAACATCAACACTAGGTATAGAATGGCTAGCATGGCCACTAGAACCCACACAATGGGGTATGGGAATCTATAACAGGCAGTGCAACAGTAGCACCAAAGGATCTAACAATAGATGCAAGCATTTTACTCCTAGTATCTAGTGGAATAGTAATTACCAGTGATTTTTGGTCCCTTCATTGGGACCAAATCATGGTCCATATTTAAAGATGTTGGTATCTCCCTAGTGTTCTTAATGATTATGCTTGGTATCCTCTCAGCATCCTATAATGGAGGAGGCACAAGAGTTGTAGGAGTAGGGGTAGAAGGAGCTAAATGAACACCAACACTATGTATAGAATGGCTAGTATGGCCACTAGAACCCACACAATGGGGTATGGGAATCTATAACGGGCAGTGCAACAGTAGCACCGGAGGATCTAACAATAGATGCAAGCATGTCACTCCTAGTATCTGGTTGATGATCCATTATCTTGGTGAATCTCTATAAAAAAACAAGTCTATGCAGTTGAATATTTCAATTCATTAAATGACAATGTTGTGTTCATTCAAGCAATTGATCCAATAAAAAATTGTACATCAAATTGTTTGAGTCTTGAAAGCAAGAATTTTATTCTTGAATAACTTTCCAGAGTCTTCTTACCCAACATCAATGTCATGCATTCATTACCACAATCTTTAATATGCTTTTGAATGACAAAAATGGGGTTGGGGTGATTATGAAGGTCTAATTCATCATCACCGAGACGACTTGGAGATGTCATGGCCTACAAAAAATCAAAATATATAACATCCTGAAACAACAATAAACATTAGACTAGTACATCAACAAGCATTGTTCATGACTAACAAAAAAATGGTCGTATTTTAGATTGTCTTCCTGTCGTCAATCCCTTTCTGACAATCAACCTTTTGCGTAAACAACAATATGTTAGTTAGATAAAAGATTCACATATAATTAATACCCTCTAAAAAAATAAAATCCATTAACTTGTAATTACATTCCTCATTCACCATTCTCCTATATTTTCTTGATTGAATTATTTCATCAAACACTTTGTAAGCTTTTATCAGGACCACTGCTTGCCCATTCATTCATGCATTCAAAGCACAAATACCCAAAATCAAGCTATTTTTTGCATCCCACATTCAATATAATAATCCATGTTTCCCTATGAATGCAACACTCCAATTCACCAAGAGTATAATCTCACCTTTCAATTTCTCATTTAGTGAAATAACTAGAGTACACATTCTAGTGAGTTAACAAGAACTCAAAATCATATCTTCATGCAATTACATGCCCATCATCTATCTCAAATGGAACTAAGTTCTATCTACACAAGCGATATTATCTCTGTCCATATCATTTATTTAACAACCATAGGTTATCAAAGATCCAAAAAGATCATGGATCATATTCCTATTCATATGAATTGTTCACTCCATCACAAATCCACTAATGGATCAACGCATTTAATGGATTCAATTATGATAATTTCTCTAAATAATTAATAAAATATAAAACTTAGCCATTTTTTCAAGTATTTATGGATAATTAATTATTCTAGCAACAAATAAATAAGATCTCATCTCCACATTGGGAACTACCCCGACAAGAACAAAAATTATTGTAGGATTTAACCAAGAGAGGCAATAAAGTTTTTGTACTACATACAAGGTCAATAATAATAATAATTTCCCACTTATATAAATAATAATTTCATTCATCATACAATTAGTATTCTAGAACATTCTATTAATAACACATTAGAGAAACATGGAATGGATTCATCACAATCCAATTTTTTCATGAAATTACACATTAAAGACCACACATATTACCTCGAAATCCTTCAAATTCAATCAAGGTCAAACGGTTGACTATACAACCACATATTGAAATTGATATGGATTTCAACTTAGGATTTGCTTCAGATACTTAAATACCATCTCCCCCAATATGATGGACCCAATTAGCTTAATCCAATAGAGGGAATAATAGGCAATCAACTTGTTATAGAGAATTTTCCATCATTTTCAAACATTTATTAAACAATGTAATCCTACATCAACAAATCATACACCACATGTCCATATTTCAACATGACATAACATAATTACTCAATCATGTCTAATAAATCATCAAACAAACATTCTTAATAATTAACAATGTTTTTACAATCAGGTTTAAACTCTTATGATAGTGCCCATACATTACTTGTAAACTTACATTCACAATCAACATTCTGTAGTTGAAAGATAAATTTTTCCAAGTTTTCCAAACTTTTATTTAAGTTCCCATTAGCAGATCAATAATTATCGAACCAATTTCAACATGCTAAAATACAATCATTTTATTAATGGCATCTCAACCTCGATGCCATCTTATTACACATTACCAAAGCACACACCAAGTCATCATGAAATCATCCATATTTAAGAATACAAAATCACAAACACAAGCATACATAAGCATAGAACATAAATAAACAACTGACACCTCAAAATCATAGTCATTGTGTTAAATATAAAAATGCATTGTACACAACATTTGACATGCAGAAAACAAGTAAAATGTGTACTTTATAATTTGCATTCGAAGTTTTTTTTTTACACTCCTATTCATCATCATTAAAGCATACAAAATCATCTTCCTCACAAAGGCACCCTCATGGCCTATCATATTCTTCATCCTTTGGTATAGGAATTATGAGTGCATCGTCAAAATCCTTTACAATAGTGTATGACTAAGACACTTTTAATTGTGGTTGACTAGTGGTCGGGATGAAATGACGCCATGGGTCTCCCACAATTCTCTTAGCCACAATAATTTCTTCTCTGATCTTGATATTCCAATAGTATTTCAAAGGAAATAATGTGTTAAGGTGACTTATACACATTTTATTTGTGGACTGGATAGATCAAGGAATTATCAATGTGCTTGTGCATCATTCATTCAGGATCATGTTTGCAATCATGCTGCATTTTTTATCCCATTCATCATGGTTGATAAGAACAAACATAATATATGATGAGTCAAAATAAAGTTCATAAGGAAGATAATCCGCAATTTAGGACTCCAGTGGAACTTGATTCATTATGGCTCTACAAATTGTTGTCTTGACTTCTGGTTTGCTAGTAGGAAATCTGCACAAATCTTGTTTAATACACGAAAGAGCGTTTTCAATCTGCAATGCACAAAACCATAGTATGCATGTACTTGATTAGTTAATATATGCATAATATAAAACTTTTGAAAATGATGAAATTAAAACATTCTCCAATAAAAATGAATAGAAGTTGTAAATGGAAATGACTTAATTCCTTAATTTCATTCAAATTGCAATCAATCAATCAACTCTTTCCCCGAACCTATTCATTTCATTGCACAAACCACAGTTGTAAATCCATCACACCCCTCACATGTGTGATTTGGTAGCTTATTTTTGCTTCCACGGTGTGAACTATTTATAAACCCCACAACATTTCCTGCCACTTTTGGCCTTCCATCAATATATATGGAATTTCCTCTATGTTGATTGTTTTGTTTCATTTTTTGGTAATTTGCATAAACACAATATCTTCTCATGCTTGGTAGATACCTAGCTAACCTTATCTAATTATTATAATTGTACTTTGGGCCAACGGACTCCATCAAGTCAATTATGCTATTGTACATAATGTTTACACCATCCATAGAAAAGAGGCCCAACCCATGTAGACTAGATGGAGCAATTTAATATTTTCACCCATTGATGGTGAAATCATAGTTCACTTCAGGAAGTGGGTTTGGTTCCCATTTTCTCATATAATTCCTGTATTTAAATGCCACTTCCTTATTCGTTGGTCTCATTATCATAAGAGCATGTACCTCCTTTAGAAAGAAATAAATACATACGTTTTCTAAATTTCATTATGACATTATGACCTCTAGTCATTCTTGACGTGTTGCTTAATGTTTCCCCTTCTCCTATTTCCCAGAGATATTGCATCTATCTGAATCAATATCCAACATATATCTATTTGGTTTTGCTTGCATTAATAAACATGGAATCACAACAGCCAGGCTCATCTCAAGATGAGCCTCCATAGATTTTAATGTTTATAGGATGATCCATGATACAATTATACCTTTGGGTAGATCCATGATAGTTGAGTGGTTCAAGATTACATTTGAGTAGATCTATATTGTATTTGTCAAAAAATTCCAAATCAACTTATTTGATAGTGGATATATGTATTAGTAGTGTGTGAATTTACTAGAATATTGAATTTGGCTCAAAATGTCACTTTCAAAAGTATGTACAAATATTTTTAAACAACATTTTCCCCATCCATGTTAAGGTAGTGCATGCTTTTGAGAAGGAAACATAATATCCACTAGGAGTTGACTCGGCTCTATGAGTTAAGGTATCTAAATTTTTATCCAAAGTTAGAGGCCAAACTATTAGCCGAGTATTTTTTAATTAATGTGACATGGACACTAATAATGCAAATAGTTGTGGTGAGCAAAGAGATTATAATGCATTTGATAGAGGATAAAATCCCTTGCAATTAATGAATCAATTATGAGGTTTCTAATAGTATTTAAGGCAGATGATGGGATGAGTTCTACTTTTCCTTCTTATTTTGGGGTCTTTTTATGGATTTTGTAACTACATTCTTTATAGTTACCCTCTTAGAGAGTCTTCTTAGGAATGTATGATGACCTTCCTTGGTATTTCTTGGTGATTACTTACTTATTGAGCAATCAGTATTCCTTCTCTATGATCCATGTTATAAAATCACCACATAGTAGATATTGATCGATGCATCCCTAATGGACTTGATCATTTTTGTTGATACAAATTTTTGCACTACTAAAAATATACCTTGAACTTCCAATATATACAAACATGTGTACATAAAAGGTATAACTTTGCTTTGATTTTGGAAGCAGTTTTTGTGAAAATCCTCACAATAGATATAAGAGCTGATGTATACCTCACAAGAGAGATTAAGATTAAGCAGGAAAATAGAAGAAGAGTGGTAATGCAGTGTAAAGGAGCAACATAATTATGATACAGTAGAACTCAGATAGAAGCATAATAACATCACACACTCTAATTCATTAATCACAATATGGACAAATAAATAATACAATGGTGAGAGGATTCGAATGCCAAGGTGGCAATTCAAATTAGCTTTCATGGAGTGTCATCAAAGCACAACTAGAAGTCTTGATCATCATCAGTGGAGTGATCAATGCACAAGTAACTGTCAACCAGATGTCAAACTGGGTCTAACTGAGTGTGGTAGGTGTAACTGGAACATGGAGGCACTAACTGAATGAAGGAGGCTCAGTGGAGGGTGCATGAGGAGCTAACTGGAGTCAGAATAGGCAGTCTAGTCTCACTGGAGATCTATCGGAGTGATAGAGTCAGTTGAGGAGTCAATCTAGCCTTAAATCAAGGAAAGATCTAAAGATAACTCAATTAACTGAAGTGCAACTGAGTGGTAGGTGAGAGAGGGCACCTTTCACAAGTGGCTTCCTTAAATCAAGGAAGGAGGGCGCACTAAGCACTAGGAGGGCTAAAACTGATCTAAAAAAAGCTCTTGGGGCTAGCTAACTGAGGGCTACGTGCTGGGACTGATGATTAGGATGCATGCATGCATGCAAAATCATGACTGCATGCATGACTGAAAATTCAAAAATGGATAATGTTGGTAGGACTAGGATGGAGTATAGGAATATCGCAACACCCCCCCCTTAATCCATCCTGGGCCCTAGTAACTGAGACCAAAGGTCACCCAATACAATGAATAATAATAACGATCAATAAACCGAGGAAATGGGGAAAACCTCATGGGAAAAATACCCCCCCTCAAAATAGACTATAGGGCACACCAAAAATAAATGCTCCAAACTCAAGCAGGTGTGATTCTTGGTCATATGTCTGTAGGTATCTTCTTCTTGGGAAGAAGTGGTTCATCCTCAAAAAGCATGTGCTTGTACTTGCTCTTCAGATCGAATGTGATGAGAACAAATCCAAAAGTATGAGGATGATCCTGGAACCTATGATTCGAATCAGCTGAGGTAGGCTCAAATCCAAGAATGTGCAGATAGTCTTTTGTTTTCTCCTTTGAACCATCATAGGTGAGATTATGCCCAAAAGAACCATCACATGATAGTAAATGCTTTGAATCCAAATCAAATCCAAGACTTGAAGAATGGTTTCTTTAGATATCCTTTGAACCATTAGAGGTGAGATCAAAACCATAAAATGCATGAGAAATTATCCCAAGCGAATGGCAATGCCCTTCATCTTCAATAAACTTCTGAGAGCATGAAAAAATGATCTTACAGTAGTAAATAAGAGGTGATTGATCAAGGAGAGCGAATGTATTACCTCCAATGGCTGATTTGACCTCCAAAACATTCAATAGATCTTGATGCAAACCAACATACTGTTGTGCAAGAGAGGATTTATGAACCTCTGTAGTTTCTAGAGTGTGAGATGGCACAAAATTTGAAATAGAAGAAATTTTGGAGCATGAGTGTAGAATCTGCAAGTTCTTCTTCTCTGTGGACAACTTCAATATGAGATATGTTTGATACTGATTCATGATTAGAGAGACCATCAAGGAGGGAAAATGCAACAGTGGGATTTCTCCCGAAAGGGTTTGGACCAATCCCTTCATTCTGTTTTCCAAATCTTTCATCCAGATGGGCCCATAGCTCTTTGGAGATTCAGTAGAAAAGAAGTGGTGTACCATGCATCGAGACATAGAAAATAACATGGTTGCATAGGCTCTGTCACCTTCAATTAACCAGTCATTCTGTTCTTCAGTGGATTCGAACTCTCTTTCAAAACAATAATCAAAGAGACCATGTCTCTTCAAATGTGCTATCATCTGTGGTTTCCATTCATCATAGTTGAATGGAGAAAGAGGAGTAATTCCTTCCAAATTCATGGAAGCTGTTTCAAAAGACCTGCAAAAAACAATAGAAAATGTTTGCAACTACTACTGCTGCAAAAGTGTAGAAACTCCTGAAACTATTGCACTCGAAATCTTGATAATAACCTGCAAAAAACTCTCAGGAATGGAGATAGGCAATACTCTCAACATGCTCTGATACCATGTGAAAATCCTCACAGTAGATATAAGAGCTGATGTATACCTCACAAGAGAGATTAAGATTAAGCAGGAAAATAGAAGAAGAGTGGTCATGCAATGTAAAGGAGCAACATAATTATGATACAGTAGAACTCAGATAGAAGCAGAATAACATCACACACTCTAATTCATTAATCACAATATGGACAAATAAATAATACAATGGTGAGAGTATTCGAATTCCAAGGTGGCAATTCAAATTAGCCTTCATGGAGTGATCATCAGATCAATAAAGTGTCATCAAAGCACAACTAGAAGTCCTAATCATCATTAGTGGAGTCATCAATGCACAAGTAACTGTCAACCAGATGTCAAACTGAGTCTAACTGAGTGTGGTAGGTGTAATTGGCACATGGAGGCACTAACTGAATGAAGGAGGCTCAGTGGAGGGCGCATGAGGAGCTAACTGGATTCAGAATAGGCAGTCTAGTCTCACTGGAGGTCCATCGGAGTGATAGAGTTAGTTGAGTAGTCAATCTAGCCTTAAATCAAGGAAAGATCTAAAGATAACTCAACTAACTAAAGTGCAACTGAGTGGTAGGTGAGAGAGGGCGCCTTTCACAAGTGGATTCCTTAAATCAAGGAAGGAGGGCGCACTAAGCACTAGGAGGGCTAAAACTGATCTGAAAGAAGCACCCGGGGCTAGCTAACTGAGGGCTAGGTGCTGGGACTGATTACTGGGATGCATGTATGCATGCAAAATCATGTATGCATGCAAAATCATGACTGCATGCATGACTGAAAATGCAAAAATGGATAATGTCGGTGTAATATCC
Source organism: Larix kaempferi (assembly GCA_027924585.1). Taxonomy (NCBI): domain Eukaryota; kingdom Viridiplantae; phylum Streptophyta; class Pinopsida; order Pinales; family Pinaceae; genus Larix; species Larix kaempferi. The sequence goes on along the minus strand of BSBM01001024.1, from coordinate 4,632,213 downwards.
CGATTTTGACCCTATTGCATTAAAATTGTAAATAATGTAAATATCGTTATTTAATCATGGTGAGGAGCTCAAGGCCAAGGCCTTGCCATCGATTTAGCTTTGTATGTATCGGCAATTAAAATAGATGCCTATTGTTCTCATGTTGGACATGCACAATGTAGATTAAGACATCATGTAAATATGAATTTTAATGAAATACCACAACTAGCTATGCAACGCAACAAAGAGATGGGGGCATGATTTTTATAAGGAATAGGGAGGGGAAATTATTCAAACCCTTGAGCCAATAGTGTTAATCCAATTTCATGAGAAAACCCATAAATCCCAACTACCCATTTTGACTTATGCACCCAATCATTTAATTCTTCCAAGAGTTGGTTGAGGTAGTTAATGCCTTGGGAATGAAGAGGTATGGCAGCCAATTTCGTGCATGGGCAAGCCATCAACCTAGGAATTCGTATTTTTGCTTCTTGGGCAAGAAAACACCCTCAAAATGGTGCCCAAAGCCAGCTTTCACCCATGGACTTTGCTCTCTCACGCAGTCTGAGCTAGATGGGCTTTCTCCATCACGTTTTTCACCATTTTCCTGCATTTTCCATGCCTGGGAACTCGTTTTTGTATTGCACAATGGCTGGGAGGAAGGGAGCCACGATTTTGGGGTTTATGGAGGCCGTTTTTGTCGTTTGAATGCCCATAAACGTTTTCTGGAAACGATTTTGCTCTCCCAGGGTGATTCCCCAATTGCCATTTCGTTTTTGGTTTCCCAATGTTTTTCTGCAGCTCATGGAAACCCCATTTTGGACATCCCAATGAAGAAACGTTTTTCTTCATGCCCAACAATTGTGGTTTTGTTGTTATGTGCATCTCTATTTTGGTTTGAACCTGTGAGCAAGAAATTTGGAGTGGTAGTGGATAGAATTGGCTTGATAAACCTAGTGACGGGAGTAACCTCTCAGAAAGATCAAAAGGGTTGGCCACTCTTCTATGCACACCTTGGACAACTATAGATTGGAAGGTATGGCCTGAGGGACTGTGTATTGGTGAAGGGAATACTTCCTTGAGTGGGGTGTGTAGGCATTGTGGGTGCCAAGCTAGATAGATCTTGTATAGGTATCCCTGGCTTTGTGCTTGAGCTCACTAGCTTAGCAATTCATTCCCTCCCTTTTCCTTAGCAGCCTGATAAACCCAACTGTAGATTGGCTTGGCTGATTTTGGTGTATTTTGGGCTATGTGTGAGTCTGTTGTTCCCTTTTTCCTTGTATAAATCATGCCCAGCTCGAGGGTGGCAGTTGTATCAAGAGATTGATCAGCACAACTGGCCTATAGTTGGGTGGAAGGTGGTAGTTGCATAGTCAGTTGCTCGGGGCTACTCTGTTTTAAGATAAGTACTCTCTTGTGTTAAATTCTGCAATGTATTTATTTAATGGCTGTCATGAAAATGTGGAATGTATGTTAGCTATTAAACATGATTTTAATTCCGATGTGTTTCTACATTATGCATATGTATATGTTTACTTATTATCAATGAGTTTTACTTAATGGATATGGGGCTAGATGCCCAGTTTTCGTCTCATGTTCTCTCCCTGTCTCGGTCTGATGGGAGGGGACTTGACAGTTGGTAGGACTAGGATGGAGTATAGGAATATCCCAATAGTTTTCCTTATTGATTTATTTAAAAGAAATAGCAAATAAGTTGGAACTATAAATCAACATTGAAATAAAATAAAACTTTTAGATCTTTCAAGATATTTTGTCTATGTCAAATTAAACTATCAAGTAAAATGACATAATATACAATAAGATTCTAGACAATGTAGAAAGATGCTATGCACATAACAATGTTGAGAGGGTACCCAAAAAAACTAACACTACAAGATTTTGAGTGATTTACCACCAAAATAAGGTTTAGAAAAAATTTCATCCTAATGGTCTCTTGAAGTTGGTTCTCTTGTGTTCAATAGTCATTTATGTGGATATTTATGCATCACTATATATGACCATAATTGAATTCAAATTAGCATCCACAATTAACTTGATTAAATCAACATTAAATACATTCTCAATGTCATGATTAGCATTGACATTAGCATCAACACTTTTTCCCGAACAATGTACTCTAGTTTGGATGTTGATATGGATGATCTTACATCTAAAATTGGTCAAATAAGCATTCATATGTATGTCCAAATGACAAAAAAAGTAAATAAATCCAAATAGAAAATATGATTGACTTTGGTTGACAATAGGTGTCCATGGTTGAATGTATTCCTAATATGTCAATCTGTGAAGTTACTAAGCCAATAAATCACTAATAACTAACTTTATGTTCCTTCTAGTATGTGTGATTATATGTTCTCTATCCCCATATCCCTTCAATTGGTATCATATATGTATCTCTACCCTTCACCAATGCCACATAAGTCTCTACAATGCATCATACAATGGCCTTCTAGTAAAAAAGAAGGGTTTCTATGCAATTTACCAATGAATGGCCTTGTATTCAAAAAGAGAAAGGGTTTTGTCTAGTAGCACATATATCATATTTGATACTGAAGGTCATGTGTTCGATCCATATTAAATACTAAGGCTGGATGATTATAATTTGGGTGCAACAATTTCTTTACTTGTAAAGTGTGTAAAGGAGAAAGATTAAAAAAAAGGAATGTAGTAGAGGTGATGTTTATAATTGGTCATCACACAAGATTACAAAAAAGTCTAGTCATTATCTATCCAGAAAGTGTTACCACAACAAATACTTTCAATGGTTGAGACTTCTAGTTATATTGCAACACCTAGTAAGAGTAGTCTTGTAGTCGATGAGTGTACATGAACCATTGGCAAGCAACTTGCATGAACAATTCTTGAATGCATATTCATAGAAGGTATATCTTTTCAACAATTCTCGAATGCATCTTAATAGAAGGGATATTCTTTTGGTTCTCTAGTTGATTTTTCTCCAGGTTCTCATCACGTTTTCTCATTATCACCATTAGCTATCCACACAAGGAATTTGTTGGGTGATTCAAGATGTTTGCTTGTTATGCAGATACCTAGATAGAGTGGGTTATCAAATGCAAGGGTGAGAATATGTGTGTATCTTTATCCTCTTTCAAATAATTAACAAGAAATTGGAGGGACACTTCAGATCCACCAAGGTGAAGGATGAAAGTCATGAGACTACACGAGATGGAAACTAATGAGTTGAGTTGAGCTATTTTTGTGCCATGGATTCGATATAAAGAAAGAAATCACTGAAAAAATGAGCCATTACACAAAAATTGCAAATCTAAAGAGCAAGATGACCAAAAATATGAATAAATCTAAACATTTATTGGACACAGGCACTTGATTGAGTTATAAATATTGATCATTTCCCCACAAAAAAGAAGAGTAATGACTACCAAAAAAGGATAGCCTCTGTTGTCAAAAATAAGGGTAATCATCCACCATTTCTATAGTAACTTGGAGAATCTCTGCTTCTGGTGCCACCTCTTCTGCTACTACCACTTGGCACCTCCAAAATTTGTTTGGTCGCATGTTAGGGAGACACCTGTAATTGTTGCAGGTTAGGGATCCGATTAGAGCTAGAGTTGCATTTTTTTTGCAGTTATATGTGTTTATATATGTGGTATTATACACACATAAACTCTATTATGTGGTACATGCTTTTGTTTTTGTGTTTTTTTTCTTAGGGAAAAATCTAATTTATATAATTTATACTTTTTCATATTTTTACTTTAATTCATATATTTAATCATAGCTTTAATTTTAACTAATAAAAATACTTTTTTATATAATCCAATTACTTTTAAACTATTAATGAAATGACGTGAGTCCTTACTTTCACATGCCTTGGAGTGGGGAATACAAGAACATATGCAATTATCAATTAAAATGTGGCCTCCCTCGTTGGTGCATATTTAAAGTCTTTTTATTTGATGGGCCTACTCGACTCTTGAGCACATTCTAAGGTTTCGTTGCTTAATTTATTAAAAATGGTTTTTTTCCAATATATTTTACTATATTTTTTTTTAAATGGTGAACAACCAATTGCATATGAAAGGGGTAATAAGTATGTAAGGGTAAGTTAATTGTGTAGTAAATGGATTTTTTTGGTACAAATTTGATATGAGTTTACCAAAAATGTGAGGGATCAATAGAATTTTATCATGATTTAAGATTATATTGGGAAAATATTTTTAGGGATTTTTCTCAATTTTTAATCGATTTAGATTGATAAAAAAATTAAAAATTGAGTAGAGTTTTGGTTCGATGAGAAATCTAACTTTCTACATTATCAAATACCAAGAATTAGTGGGAAGTCTACTACAAGATTAAACAACTCTAGTATGTCGCTGCTTAATTTTTTAAATAGAATTATTTAAATTCATTTGACTAATTCCTTTTTCTTCCAAAGAGAAAAGTCACACTTTTATTTCCATAAGGAAACAAAAACACATTCTTCAAGCTTTATAGGCATCAGTATCACAACATACTAGGATTGGTAAAATTAAAAATAATTCCATCACATTGCCCTAAAAACTATAACTATAGTGATTTAGTTTTATAATTGTGATATGTTCTTTGGAAAAGGAAATTATTCTTAAAAGGAAACTAAATTCCATTTTTTAACAAAAAGAAAGTGTATTATAAATCTTTCATAAATGAATTGTACTCTTGAACTCAGTTGCCATATGCATGATTAAATGTGATAGTCGTTTATGAGAGTTTTGTACCTTCCTTTGACAAACGATTCACCACCTTATATGTTCATGATATATATGACAGAAACGGACAAAAGTGAAAATGCTTGCAATCTCCTTGAGATGAGTCTTGAGAGATTGAATACCGATATCTGCTAATTGTATTGATGACTTCATCCAATTTATAACAAGCCTTGAATCTCTATCTACCAAGAGATCACATATCCCCTCTTGCCAGGCAAATTTAATCAAGGTCTGCAAAGCCAAGAGCTCGACTTGGTTATTAATGCCCACCCCATAGTTTGTTTTAAAGGTAATGGATCTCTGGTCTGAAAAGTGAAGGATACCCCCAATGCCATGTATATTTTATGGCCCTTGGAAAGCACCATTGAAGAAACCCCAAAAGCGTTGCTTGTCCACCTAAAGTTCTCCCATGAAACGCAAAATGACAGGACTTGAATCTTTCTTAAAACACTGAAGTAGTGACATAATGTTGGCCATTATTTGAAATGTAGGAACCTCTCTTCCTTCGAAGAGAGTTGAGTTTCGAGCAATCCAAACTCGCCATAAGATTAGGAAAGGCATACTCGAATACTTTTCAGCTTTGGTCTCGTAAATAAATTCTTTAGGCACTGATCAATAGTATCACTAACCCATAGATCCCTCAAGTTTAACCCTTTTTCCACATATTGTTAGATTGGAAGAATATATGTGCAATGTTAAACAGGTGAGACACATCTTCATCCACTCCTTGGCATAGATAACATAAACCTGAACTTTGAACTAATCTCTTCCCATGTGATGACCTTTTCCATCAGAACTAACCACATAATAATACAACATTTGTGAGGCACCCTCACCTTCCATAAGTTGCACCACAACCAATAGCTCACAACATGCCCATCTGACATTTGTGCTTTGTATCCTAGCCTAACCGAGTATCATCCACCCACCTTATTTTCATTCTAGACCAATTCATCGAGTTCAAGCCATAATTGAATATGAGCCCATTACAGAAAGTGGAGATAATTCTCCCACCCCTTGACCAAATTATCAGTTAAACCCAGGGCTCAAGTTGTGACCCAGCCATAGTGCTAGATAATGGTTGTAGCTTCATCAACAATATGGGATAAATAATGGATGTCACATTCCCTCAAAAGCTATAAAAGGTCTATGGAAAGAACAACCTCCCTTCCACATCTTGTAATAGTATCCAATATTCCAATCTTGAACTAATATCTGTCACCAACCTTCCATGCAAGAAGTCAGCCTATGATGGTAAACGAGGTCACCAGATCCTTCCACTGAGTGGAACCTCCTCAGAAACATTTTGGCTCTCCTTAAATCCATCCCATCTGCAAGGACCCAATATTTGTGATTTATAATCCTTTGCCAAAGGCCATCCTTTGTAATCAAGTTCCAAACAGACTTAGTCGCCAAAGGTCTATCAAATATAGTGATTTCTTTTAGACCCCAACCATCTTCTCCCTTCGGATTTGCAATTGAATGCCAATTAGTCCAATGAAAGCTATGTGACTCCTTTCCACACTAAAGAAAATTAAAGCTCATCCGCCAAAAATTTTCGATGTTTCCTTTCAGGATACATGTCAAAGTATGCCAATACATAGGGAGAGACTCTAAAACAAATTTGAACAAAGCGATTCTACCGCCTATAGATAACCATAAGTGACACCATTAGTGAATCCTTGTTTCAAATCGAGCAAGTAGCTAACCCCAATCCTACTTTTTATAACCATTTGGTTTAAGGAGGGAACCCAAATAACAAAAACCTCGATTAATGTTCGCATCTCTATACTGAAATAATGTTTGAAGGTGCAGCTTAACCTAACCTTGTCCTCCACCACATTATAATAACATGCATATTTCACTAAATTTATCACCATTCATGTGGCCTTACAAAAGAGTTTCAATATCTCCACTAAAACACGACCCTTAAATATTGAACCATTGGAGATAACTAAAAAATCATCTACGAAAAAGTAGATGGGTGACCTTTAAAACCTCACTGAAATATAAGATCATGATCTTCCTTAGTGGATGGACTTCCATAATAGCACAGCTCAGCCCTTAAACAACTAGGAGAAATAAGTACATGCACAGGGGACAACCTTGTTGAAGGTCCCTTGTAAGGGAAAATAATGGTGACCCCGAGCCATTTATAAGTACTACAAAAGAGGTTGATGTGATGCACCCATGATCCAATTTACCATATTTTGAGTGAATCCCACATGTATCAAAAGGAACCGAAGATAGAGCCAACAGGTCTTATTATAGGCTTTGAATAAATCCAGCTTGAAGAGCATAGCAGGAGACTTCCTCACCTTCATTGAATGTATACATTCTTGAGAAATTCCAATAGCATCATGAATCTAACATCCTTTTAAGTAACCCAAATTTTTAGGTGAGATAAAAGTCGACAAAAAGGGCTTCAAACTCGCTGCCAGTATTTTTGTAATGAGCTTGTACACAATATTCCACAATGAAATTGGTTGGAAATCCCAAAAAATTTCAAGCCTATATGATTTCAAGACTAATGGAATGAATGTCGCATTAAAAGAAGGAAGAACTTTACCTAATTGATGTACCTCCTTTGCTACGCGTAGAAGATCCAGGCCCGTTAGATTAAAAAATCCCAAGAATAGCTCGATAGTCCAACCATATGGACTACGACTCTTATCGTTTTTAAATTTGTGCATGACGGCTTCTATTTCCCACAGATATAGGCTCAAAATTTTTGACATTATCCTTCGGCATTACCATCCTAGGAAAGTACGTATAGATTTTGATAATCTCCATAAGGTTTGAGGATTTTGGCTCCTTATAAACTTCAACAAAATGTTGTCCACTAGATCATGAAAACCTCTCCTAATATCACCTTATGGGACTATAGAGATCCCAAATGGAGTTATGACTCTTTCATTGATTAGAGACCTTATAAAAATATGTAATGTTTTCATCACCCAGGGCCAACCAAATTGGTTGACTTTTCAACCTCCATTCTATCTCTTGTTCCCCAAGCTAACTATTTATTTTATTGTCAAGTCCATGTAACCGCTTTAGTTCCTCCTCGAATAAAACTCCAGAATTGTTCCCTTCATACAACAGTTCAATATCACTCTCAATCATCCCAAGTGTCCCATCTTGTTCTCAAAACTTGTTAGTCGACCATTCTACAGCTTGTCATTTGAGGTGTTTTAGGGTATCCACTAGTTGACGACTTGGATAATGGTTCAAATCTGTATCATAATGATGCAATTATGACTTAACAATCTCTTGGAACTCTAGATTCTCTAGTCAAGTAGGGTTAATCTTAAATGGAGTTGAGGGAATTGCATTTACAGAGTCCAAGTGGAGCAAGATGGGATTGTGGTTCGAACTGCCCCCAAAAGTAACCTAAGTTCAATACTTTTCCACCTTACTTAGAAAAGATTTAACTACAATAAAATGTTCTATATGCTTCGAAACACCATCATTCCAAGATGTTTGTTCCTCCATGTCAGATGCTTAAGCATCAATTCGACATCGACCAAATTGAAATAGTCCAAATTATGACGAAGAAATCGACAATCAGATCCTAGCAGGAGCTTTCTCCCTAGACTTCATCTCAGGAGAGTGTAAAATTTAAGTCCCCTTCTATAACCAAGTTGTCCTCCTACACCACTTGTGATGAGAAAAAACATTGCTAGAAATCTTGTTTTTGAAGATATGGGCCATATAAATTCAAAATGGTGATCTCCAAGTCCAAGTCCACACATCGGAATTGCATGCACAATCCTGAGTGCATAGAAAGGAAATTTATCAGGGTATATTCATGATTCCACTCTATTAAAGGCCCCTTGAAAAGCCCGTGGAGTCAACCCATAAGAAATACTGGCCTTTAAAAAGTGACTTAAAACTACCCGAGATTGTCAACCCTTTGCACATCAATTCTTGTATCGATATTACATCTAGTACCTCCTTTTTAATGAGGCTATGAAAGGCCAAATGTTTTGAGGGGTTGGCCAAGCCCCTAGCATTTAATGTGAGTAGTTTCATGGGGTCACCTTGGAAGAGGTATTTCAGCCTTTAATGCCCCTCATGATGGCCAGTTACTTCCCATGCTTTACCTACGCGATTGTTTTTGATTGAGAATGTTTAATGAAACACTTTCAATTTGAATTAGGTCACTTCCTAAAACTCCCATTAAGAGGTCATCCTCTTGGAATATAGATTCCTTTGAATGAAGGGAGTAAGGAATACATTGTATTTAATTTGAAAAAGATGGGTTTGTACTCGAGGGAAAAACCACTCCTTGATCAGACTTGGATGAGAAAGGGGATGAGTGTTCCCTAAGGGAAGGCACTTGAAAACATGATTGATTATCCCCTACAAAATCCCCCTTGACCAAAAAACCTTCACTCTTGCACAAGACCGAGGGCCCTTTTCCATAAGGGGCTTCACATTCCACATGAGACTCCTCGAGTCTACTAGACCCAATATCCAAAGTATGAACATGAGAAGAATAAAGAACTTTTTCATTCTTACCTTTTGAAAGGGTGACCTTTTCCAAGAGATTGTCCACATTCACTAAAATTGGATTTGAGCTTATAAGAACCACTGGAAAACCCTTCGAAACCACACTAGACTTATTTGTAGGATACGACCCATCAAAAGGATCCTTAAAGTTTCCTTTCCAGGTGATAACCTTATCCATGTTATGATCCACAAGGTCTAACAATGCCCCCTCGTGAAGAGCCACCAGATGGACAAACGACAAAACTATATTTCCTTTCACATTGGTTGTATTCATTAGTGGGAATCCATCCCATAATCCCCCTCATTTCCAACCAAATTTTTTTGTCTTTCATTAGTCTCTCCATAAACTAAACAAGCCTCCATAATTGTCAACCTAGACAAGCGATGCTCCCTTTCCAAGGTTTGATTATTTACTTATCCTGAGATATCTTCACACAAAGAATCCTTGGCACTTGTGTGTCTAGTTTATTTGATACGAATAATGAGATAGAAATTCCCTATGAATACCTCTCCAAACTAGCAAATGAGAACTCTAGATGGGAGAGAGCATCATATTTTCTTCTCCAAAATAGTTGCTTTTATAAGGCAATGAACAACCTTCCACTACATGTCCATATTTGTGACACTAAACACAATGAAATGGGGCAATGATATAATCCATAGATTGAACATAGACCATTTCACTCATCATGATCTCAATGTTCTCTACAAGGCATTTTGCGAGCTCCATTAGAACTAAAACCTTTGCCACCATTCACATTGAACTATACTTATAAGACGTGTCTACATGAGAGATTTCCCTAAAACATTTCCCAACTCTATAAAAAAATCATCAAAGTATAATTCAACTGGAAGACCTGGACCTTCACCTCGATTAGAAAAGCTCAAAAGACCTCTTTGTGGGGGTCAAAACATGGATGCACCCTCCTTCGACTTAAACTTAAACCCTAGCCACCCACAAGTGAGAATATAAAAAACAAAATTGTTTCCCAAAAGAGGCTCTCGAAACCCTTTAAGCCACGATCTCAAAGAAGATTTTGCAATTATAATTCTTAAAAACTTACCTAAGAGTGCCTTCCCCATATACTGTGAAAATATGTAACAGCCTGAATCTAGTTTACCAAAGAAACCTCACAATTAGTTTTTCAAGAATACAGAGAAGGAAGAAAATTTGAGCAGAACACATGAGAAAAAGAAGCTCAATTGGATAAAATTCCATCAATCTATTATTTAACAATAAGAGTACAATAAATAATACACCTCATAGAGGAAATTCGAATGCAATAGAAGCAATTTGAGTAGCTCACTAAATTTAGGCTTATATTTAGCAATAAAACCCCATCTATGGCAAAAGCATTCTCCAAATCATAGCAAGTGGTCACGAATTGGCCAAGTTGGCTTAGGTAGGCCATGAGTGACTAAAAAGCAGTTGATGAGCAACTTTATAAGAGAAAGGGATGGAAGGAGGTTAGGCAAAATCAAGCAAACTTGCCAATATTACCAAAGCGCCCCTACCTTATCCTTATCCATGAGAATAGTAGAGTAAAAGCTATCTTATCTCATAAAAGCAGGAATAAAGCAGGATAAAAGTAGATTGTTGCTTTAGACTCTTAAAAGATGCTTTAAAAGCATAAAGGGGCACACTTAAGGATAAACATCATAAAGTAGGCAAATAGTGCACCTAGGTGGACCTAGGTTGACAACTTAAGCACTATGATGAATAATTAACATGGTACTAAACTCTAGGAAACATAAAATAATGTTTTAACCAAGGTCTAGATGGGTTAACTATTCCAACAACCCCCCTTAATCCTGACTTAGTGTGAATGAAATATGATTAGGGCCCAGGAAACTATGGCCTATGGTCACCCCATTACATTTATTATGTCCATGTAAACAAAGGAAATAAGGAAAACCACATGGGAACAAAACCCTCCCTCAAAATATGGACATGGAGTGTATCAAAAGTTTACTTTAGACTGCAACATGAACATAATAGTCCAAAGAAGGCCAGTGAAGCCAACGATTGGCAACTTAGAGATTAGGAGGTACTTTCCTCTTTGCAAGAAGAACTATCTTCTCCCAAATGTTCCAATGAAGATCCTGGAACCTGCAGCTTGAACCATGAGTAACTCCAAGAATGTATTGATGGTTCCTTGAGATCTCCTTTGAACCAGCAGGGGTGAGATCATAACCAAATGTACCATTACATGATGGTGATGGTGGTGGGTTGGACTTCAAATCAGTTCCAAGAGTGAGGAGAAAGTGTCCAATCAAATGCATGATGTCTCCAACTTATCTAGCACCCTGAGGACATGTGCATGTGACCATGTAGGAATAGGGAGGAGGTATGGGACCAAGGAGAGTGTATACATCGGCTCCAAAGACTTATCTAGCTTCGAAAATAACCAAGGAACCACAAACTTGCACATCAGCAAACTCATGAGAAGAAGGATCCTCTACTAGAGCACTAACTGATATATGATCCTCAATAGTAAAAGTATTATAGGAGATAAACTGTAGGTGCTCATTAAAATTTAACTCCCTGAGATCAGGTCCAAATGAGTCATGATCAGCTTGAGAATCAGTCCCAAGCAAAAAGTGGTGTCCTCCATCTTCAGTGCAACTCTAAGAACCAGTGCTAGTCATTACGTAGGAATAGGTAGAAGGCATGAGAACACAATCAGTGAGTGCAAATGGAGCACTCTTGAGATCTGTCGATCTAGGATTCAAATCATCCATTAAATTAGCATATTGTGCACCATCAACTTGTGAAGAATGCACATGATCATCAATGACTAGTTTATCATCCTCAAGGTCAAAATATGAAGAATGATAGGAGAACAGTGAATGGTTGGAATAATATTCAATAACTATAGCAACTCCATGAGTTGGACTTTCTTCATTGTTAGCAGCCACATATGAAGGAGAGGGATTTGATTTCTCAACTTCTAGATCCACAGAAGAACTCTCTTCAATTATTGCTTCTTGACAACCAGAGGAAGCATTCGAATCAAGGAGAATATCTTCAACAGGAACTGTATGTATTGAATAAATTTATGCACTTTCTTCTTCTTTTCTTTGAACAAATTCTTAAGAGAGGATTGAGGCATATACTTTAGGAAGAAGAACACTTAAGGAGGTTCCATATTCGCTCTCCAAATGATTTGCACTAATCTCTTCATTATGCTTGCCAAATGCTTTGTCCAATATGGACCATATCTCACTTGGGTATTCAGCAGTGTCAATGAGATAGCACATTCTAGGAGGAATGGCTAGACACATGGCTCCAAATGTTATGTCATAATCATTCAACCAATCATCTTTCTCTTCAGAGGACTTTGGCTCTACCACAATTCCAATATACACATCAAAGAGCTCATGGCTCTCGATATATGCAACCATCTTCAATTTCCACTCAGTATAGTTGAATAGTGATAGAGGAGGAATTGATTTTGAATCCATGAAGTTGTAACTGCACAAAACACCTACAAAAAAATACCCAAGAGTAAATTCAATAAGCACATTCAATCTCTACTTTGACATTGAGCACGTTTGGGAGTGCATCACGCCTGGGTAGACTCTAAAGAATTGATCCAATGGATTCAAGGCACTAGCCCTAGGATTGTGTGGAACCTCCACTGCCTCTGGTGCTCAAAGGAAGTATCGAAGAAAGATTGAATCGGCTAGCTCTGATACCATCTAAAAATATGTCACAGCCTGAATCTAGTTTACTGAAGAAACCTCACAATTAGTTTTGCAAGAATACAGAGAAGGGAGAAAATTTGAGCAGAACACATGATAAAAAGAATCTCAATTGGATAAAATTTCATCAATCTATTATTGAACAATAAGAGTACAATAAATAATAGACCTCATAGAGGAAATTTTAATGCACTAGAGGCAATTCGAGTACCTCATTAAAGTTAGGCTTAGATTTAGTTATAAGACCCAATCCATGGCAAAATAATTCTCCAACTCATAGCAAGTGGTCATGAATTGGCCAAGTTGGATAAGGTAGGCCATGAGTGACTAAAAATCAACTGATGAACAACTTTATAGGAGAAAAGGATGGAAGGGGGTTAGGAAAAATCAAGCAAACTTGCCAATATTACCAAAGTGCCCCTACCTTATCCTTATCCATGAGAAAAGTAGAGCAAAAGTTGTCTTATCTCATAAAATCGAGAATAAAGCAGGATAAAAGTAGATTGTTCTTTTGGACTCTTAAAAGCTGCTTTAAAATAAAAAAGAGGGTGCACTTAAGGATAAAAATCATTAAGTAGGCAAATAATGCACCTAGGTGGGCCTAGGTTGACAACTTAAGCACTTTGATGAATAATTAGCAGGGTACTAAACACTATGAAAAATAAAATAATGTTTTAACCAAGGTCTAGATGGGTTAACTATTCCAACATATACTCCATGATATTTTAAACTTGTGTATCCTCACTAACTGTTAACCGATGAAGATTTTCACAACACTTTATCACCTTTTGTTTCTTTCGCTCACCCTTAAATCCACCACCCAACTCATCTCCTATAATACCTTTGTTCCTTTTTACTCGATATAGATAACCACCCACCAAACTTTTACTATTGAGAGGCACCCCCACAAAATCCTCAACCATCTCAAAATTAGACCCCGCAACTCCATAGTATACTAGATCTAGACTTGTGTGTCAAAATCATAATGAGAGACACAGGGAATATCACCATAAGTACTCCCTCTGCATGCCTCAAAGGACTCCAATGACAAGTCAGTTTTGGGATTGAGATACACACATCCTTAAAAGAGTTTCCCTACTATGTACGACTAACATAGCTTCCATGAGTAACCGCTTCCCCTTAAGTACTAGGTACCTTTGATTCTACACACCCAATAGGTGTGATGACGACTTGATCTTGTCTTGCACATATGAGGGCTTTTAAACTCTTTCCTTGACTTCCCTCCTGCGAAGAGACTCTAGGTGTCACCAAATAACCCAATGATCCATCCACATCCTATGGTATTTTCCACATTGCCAAAATTAAACCCTCCTTCTAGTGTACTGCAGACTGTCTTGTCACCACCCCTTACTCCACTACAACAAAATAGATGATTAACACCTAATTTAGTGTCTCGTTTTAGTGTATTTGTTGTCAATTGAGTTGGAAAATATGTCGTTAAATGTGGCACAAACTTGTAATTTTTTAAAACACCTAAATTAACTCTAGGTTTAGCACCAGAATTGGTCCATGTTTAGCACCAGGTTAGCACCGGGATTAGTGTCATATTTAATGCTAGGATTAGCCCCTAATTTATCACTGATCGTTTGTAAATTAAATGTATGGAAATAGAAACGAAAAATGGTAAAAAATGAAAAAATGGCAATGAAACATTGTGATTTGAACCTAGATCACATGCCAAGAGGCAGGAGCTCTACTTAAGCTACATTCCCACAACAAAACTATGGTCAAAAGTGCAAATCTAAAATGAAACTAAACTAACCTAGTGCAAATTAGAACTTACAAAATCATAAATGGAAATGGTAAAAAATGAAAATAGAAATGGAAAAATGTTAAGGAAATGTTGGGATTTGAACCTAGATCACTTGTTAAAAGGAAAATAACTCTACTTGAGCTACATTCCCACATAAATATACCTTTAAAAGTGTAGATCCGAATTGAAATTAACCTAACCTATGAATGCAAACAAGTGAATACAAATGGAAAAGTAATAAGAAACAGATGGTTGTCGGAATTTTAAACCTGATCTCCTTACATTAATGTAATGGTACTCCTTAAGTCATACTTGTGAACTAGATATGTGCATTAAAAAAACCCAAATGTCATTGTTTTCGTCTTTCTCCATTAAACCTGCAACAACAAAAAACAATAAACATTAGAAAATCAACAAAGAAGAAGCAAAGAAAAAGAGAAGGAAAAATGAGAAGCGAAGGGAGAAGCCATTACCTTCCTTATGGAGGTTCCACCAGGAAACCCTAAACCTACAACAACAAAATAACAATACACATTAGAAAAAAAAAAAAAAAGTATAATAGGAAGGAGGAGAAGGGAAGGGAAAAGTCACTACCTTCGTTATGGAGGTTCTTTGATGAAACCTTCTCTTCCATACATGAAACCCTAAACCCACAACAAAAAACAACAATAAACACTAGTAAATCAATAAAAGAAAAGTCTTTGTTTTATCCCACGAGGTGTAGAATATATGATGAATGCATGTACTGTTAAGCCACTCCTTGTGATAGGTCACCGTTTTGAAACTCCGTGGGTACTAGCTTTAAAAAAAATCAATAAAAGAAAAGAAAAGTAAAAGAGGAAGGAAGGAGTTAAAAGGAAGGAGAATCCATTATCTTCCTCATGGAGGTTCCTCCATAAAACCAAACCCTGTCCTCCATGAGGATGAAACCCCGAGAGAGGAAACCCTAAAGGAGAAAGGAGAAGGGTTGAGAAGAGAAGAGAGAAAGAGAGGAAATGAGAAAAGAATGAAAGAGTAGGTTTTGAGAGGCTTTTATGAGGGAAAATTAGGGATTTTAATTAAAATAATTGAAATTCCCTCCAACTCATGAGGATTGAGACAAGTGGCTTAGTTTTAACCTTTCATATTACTTAGCTTTCTTTTTTAAAAGTTTCCTTTTCTTTTATTTAGTCACATGCGAAACTTGGTGCTAAATCCGGTTTAAACCTGGCCCTAAACATATGGCTATAAATCTAGCACTGAATATTGCTCTAATTTTGGCACTAAGCTAAACTTGGCGTTGAATGTGGTGCTAAATCTAATGCTAAATTTGATGCTAAACTTGCCACTAAATTTGATACAAGAAATAATGTCGACTTTAGTGCCATTCCGTGAAATAACATCTAATTTTCATAAAAAAATACAAAAAAAATCACTAAAAAAGTAAATGGAAGCTAAAAGGGACACCAATGACAAAGTTTTGTTGGAGTGCTCCCACTGTGACTTGAGCTCTCCCAACATTCCAACAACCCCGCATGAGATCGAAAATTTATCAACGATACAACCACATGGTCCTCTAGATCATTGTCCATGAGCTCCACCTCATCTGACTGCTTGGGGACTCCTTCAGATTCTGCCATGGAAACCAACACTTAATGATTTGACTATTTCCCTATGTAGAAATACCAACTATTAGTGATAAGAGTTCAATAATAATAATAAGTACTGAAGTTTTGAAATATTAATTTAAATTAATTACGTTTTGTAGCATGATAATTGGAGTGAGGTATTAAGCATTCATTTAGGAGGTTCTACAAAAGAGAAGTAGACAAGGTCCGAAGATTCACATTTTATGCAAAAAGGTCGAGAAAAACAATCTCTCTCTTCTTATAAAGTGTCCTTATGCACAACAAACCTGGATTGATGTTGAACACTTAGGAGTTTAAAATGTATGGGTAGCATAAATTATGGAAGATTGTCCTAGAGGTTGAATAAACAAACATTAACTAAAGCAATTTAAGGATTTGATAAAGGAACTTAAACGCCATAGGAAATCAAAGATGGTAGTTTTTCCTTCTCTTCAATCAAATTATAATTTCATATTGTTATTGATAAAGCATTATCAGGTCTATTTGATCACAGTCTAACTATTAGAAAAAAAATATATCTTTATTTAAATTTATGTATGGGTCTTTAAAAGAGATGTTCTACTTTTTTTTATGAAGGTTAAGTATTATTGGGATAGAGATGTTCATAGTATATGTATGTGAAGTGTTAATATCATGAAGAGAAAAGTACAACCTAAAGATACTTGGAAATATTATAGTTGCCACATTTCTTTTAGGAGAACTGGGAAAACTAGGGGAAGGATGGAAGGCAAAACAATGACAATCCACTAAGTCGATAATGGATTAATCTTTTAATGTGCTTATAATTGGTTATTTGAATTTGTAAGATCAATTATATTTATTTGCAAAAACTAAGTAGTTGGAGAAATCAAAGTAATAAATAAATATGGTTCATTTTACATATTTGTTCAATAATCTAATTAACTATTTATGCAAAGTTGAGAATGAAAGAGAGATAATAATGGATGCAACCTAGCTAAGTCTCTCAATGTAAATGCAATGAAAAACAAGCATTAGATTGATTGACACACTTCACTTTGGTGATCAAGCATGCTAGGAAGGGATTCTAGGGTTTATTGTCCTCCTAAGCGAGTGAAGGCCTTTAACTAGCTATGAGATTGTCTCTAACTAATCATATACTCTACAACAATGTACTTGGTCTTAAGGAAAAATGAATAAGCAATGAGTATAAAGGAGGGTTAGAAACCTACTCTACATACTTGAGAAGTTGCTATCCCTCCTATGGGACTAAATAATGATATGCTATCTCTTAATGGAATGAAATAAAGGAAAAGTAAGCATACAAATGAGTATAAATAAAACAATAAGATGCATGTACATTTGACCCAATTTCCCTCAATTAAGAAGGTTCCCTCCTCGCTCTTAAGGTTGTGTTGAAGCTCTCTTTGAGGTGAGAAAAGGTTGATTGAATGTGACAAGGGACAATGATAAGAACACCACAATTGAGTTTCCTAATGCACCTAAGGAAGAATCCAATGAAGAGGAAGTACCAACCATGGAAACCTCCAAAACAATGGAGGGTTAATGGGGACAAATAATCCAAGTAAGCTTGGGAGCATGGATGGTGGAAGAAGATCACCAGATAAAAAGTGAGATATAAATACAATAAGGTTTAAATGTAAGAGAATAAGATATTAAATATATTTAACAATGGGCAAGAGTGCAACATGAATATACCTAGGAATGCTTACGGAGTGTAGTTATGCATTGGGTTTACCATTGGTAGGGAATTATCTTCCATAAATTTAATTCATAGGTTTTAACTCTATGTATTGTAAGGGACAAAACCAAATTGCAAGTGGCTAAGGAGAAAAAAATCATTTTTACAACAAGAAAGAAGAAAGAGCGGCCACAAGTTTGGTATATATTGATAGATAAAGTGTAATTTACAACATACACCAAAACCACTCAGAAGTACAAAGGAAAGTTTAACCAAGTAGACTCCTCAAAGAGCATGTCTAGATTAACAAATTACAAATGTTTGAGGACCTATGTCTTTGATACTAACCAAAAGCCCTGTTGTTGTAGAAATTTCTGCCTACGGATAGGTAGAAACTCTCTTAGGATAAAGCAGGATGTACTAACTCTATACTAAGACAAAAAGGAAACAAATGCTACCTTGAATCCCTAGATCTAACAAACGTCTCAAGATTAAAATGCTAGAAAGAGTAGAAGGAGTTCAACTGACCTTCTATCCAAACGCTTGTCATTGTAGTTGCTCCAATCTCCAAGCCCTCACGAATGAACCTGCCAAAATGGAACCAAGACACAAGAATGCACTATTCTCTAGCAACCTGAAACATAAGTTAGAATCTAAATCTATGGAAGATACAAATCATATCATTAAAACAAAATTAACACAAATGATTTGGGAAAACAAGACAAGTTATTCCATTACCAACTTGAAGTCATGTACAATAGTTGCTTGATGTCCAAGCCAACTTCCAGCTCCAAGTGCTTCCTCTAGCTATCTCTGCAGAAGTATGAAGATCATAGGTTTGATGCCCCAAAAGTCCTCCCTTTGGCCCATGGAAAGCTTCTCTCTTATAGCACATGGGAAGGCTAACCAACAAGAGAGAAGTGTGGATCTATGGAGGGTTTAGTGGATCAGGCCAGCTAAACAAAGAAGGAGTTAGGATCGAACCAAAGATGGTATTCCCAACAAAATATCCTCGAAGGTCGAAATCCAAAAATCCAAGGCAAAAAGGCTAAATTCAGACTACCACGCCCCTATAACTGAGCATAACGCGGTAGTACCGCGCCCCAGAGAAGGAGCAACGCGCGGTAGTGATGACTACCGCGCCCCTATAGATGTGCAGAGAGCGGCAGTGCTCACAAACAGGGCTAAATTAGGCTGGTAAATGGCATAAAAAGGTTTTGCTTTCAGTGTTCAGTCAATGGTTTTAACTCTGGATGTTCAGATGATCTTTAAGGGAAACTGTCGTTTAGGTCGGTAATGCAAGAATGCGACACTAATACGAAATGTGTAATATTGAGGTATAACAGATGCCCCCTAAAGTGTGAGGTTAGAAGAGACTGATGGCCGAAAGACTTTACAAATATGGTTCGGAGATAGCATCGAGGGGAGCAACAAGGAGCTGAAACAGAAACAAAATGTCAGATATACCACCGAGGCGGGCATCCCCATGCTCGGAAACAAATGACTCAAAGCATGGCTGCCGACCAATACATTGCAGATCCATGAGTACTGAGATGATATAGACTGTGAATAGATCATGGCTACTATGAATAAGCGTAGATCCATGAGACAATAATAACACAGCCACGACCAATACAAATAGTGGATTTGTGTGACAATACAGAGGAAATCTCCATTGCAACCTGGACATAATCAAAATACAAAAGGGTGTCCAGGGTCTTCTACCCGATCGCAAATGATACGAATCTAGCCATGTGATTACAAGGTGTTGAAGTCGAACATGGTAGAAACCATTTGATTACCGGTCAATGATGTGAACCATTAACAAATGCGAGGGAAATCACCAATGATGACGATGATCCCCAAGGTATCTATAGTACATCTCAACGAAATGTGAATAAAGGAGTTGATGTCGAGCATCCGAGAGATCATTCAATCAGAGGTCATTGATGAAAACCTACTGTTGAATACGAGGAAACCTGCCATTGAGGCATGCAGGTACCAAGGTACTAGTGGTTGACTCCTAAGTCTAATTCCTGGATAGTGATTTGGTGTCGACAGGAATAGACTCGTCAAAGGTGGGCCATAATGATTCCCACATCATCGACACGAAATCAGAACGAGAGATAGTATGGACCGATGAAACAATAGAATATGTACTGACACAAAGGGAAGGTTTGACATGAAGTGGAGGTGGACTCAAGGTAATAATCCTTTGAACATATAACGGCATGAAACAGAGCTTGGCAACAGGGATTACTTGAATAGACAGAACCACAGAAAGTGTGAACTCATAGCAATAATGAGGACGCATGATCATAATGATGACACTATCAGCAAGATTGACTACCCAAAACAGACAAGGTGAGGATGCATGCCATGTTCAAAGGTGACGACTCACAAGCTGCCAACAAGGTAAACTTGACTCATTTTCCCATTTTCCCCCCGACATGATGGACGAGTACCTCTTTGTTTTTTAACGAGATTGAGGAGGATAACAGATGCTCGGTAAAGCTCATCTCATAGATGAGTCCAATCTCACATGTTTTTTGAACCTGAGAAAGGAGGGGTTCGTCCCAAAGTGGGTCCTTCGATGTCAAATTTTAACGAGTCCAAGGAAGGAAAACTCGATTGTCATTTCATGTTTAGAGAGTCTGAAAAGAACTAAAGAAGACTCCAACGGTCCTTTTTCGTAAGGTTAGCCTCATCGCCCGAAAAAGGGTAAAAAAACGTGGGAGAGGACTCTTCCAGTCATGATTGGCTGGAGTATTCCTTTTTCGTAAGTAGTGCCCCCTAGTCCGAAAAAGGGGTAAACTATCACTAGGGAGACGATCATTCAAATCCTTTTACAAGCGTGAATGAATCAATTTCGCTTGGCAATCTTTTCAATTTTAGGGAGTCTGAAAAGAGCTTAACTATGGACTCCATGTACAACTTTGTCATTGTTGATGACCAAGTACGACAAAGGAAAAGTAAACTCGGCACAGTTCCTTTTCCGTAAATAGTCTAGCGAGGCCGGATAAAGTGATAAACCTATACTCGTTAGACACACCTTTTTACTCCAATTTGTTTAACGAGCACGATAATGGTATCAAAAGCACTCGGAATCTTTTTCATGCTTGGATCCAGAGCACGAAAAAGGAAAAAGTAGGCTCAAACCACTTTTCATGTTTTAACCAGAGCACGAAAAAAGTGAAAAGTAAGCTCAAACACCATTTTACTGTTTTTAACGAGCTCGAAGATAGGTTGGAAGAATGCTCATGATGTCTGCTTCATTTTTTAACGAGCTTGTAACAGAAAATGAACTATGCTCGGGATAATTTTCATGGTTTAATGAGCTCGAAACCTAAAAAGGAAAGTATGCTCGAAAATGTTCCCAATGGTGAACTTCTTCCCGTCATGAAATCCAAAGGTTGGTTCATGCCCCCCAGCATGATTGCTAGAAGTAAGTGACTTAGCTCCAACGTGGTGTGGAGAGGCGATCGAGTTGACTTCAACATAACTTCCAGAGGTTGAAGACATGCCCCCAAGCTTCATTTCATTCTCCTAAAGTATAGGCGGGTGAAAAGAAGGTTCAAGTACTAAGTCTACGAGGAGACTCGACTCAAAGGGAAAGGATATGTTTCATTTTTTAACGAGCTTGACACAGGAGTAGAACTTTGCTCAGACTACTAGTTTCATTTTTTAATGAGCTTGAAGCCAAAGGTAAACTCTGCTCACGGTTAAGGCCCATTGATGGGTTCCCTCCCAACATGATGACCAGAGGTTGGTAAATGCCCCCAGCATGATTGCTAACGGCTAAACATGCCCCCCAAGCTTTGTTTCGTCTAACTACTCTTCTTCCTTACCCAAAAATCTTGGTTATTAATCCAAATGTGTTCACCAGGGAGGGTAGGGAGAACTAGGATCAAGTGACCCAGGCAGATGAAATGAAGGTTCAAGTCCTAGCTCTAGCGAGAGACTCGAACAAATGGAAGGGAGATCTATTTCATTTTGTGACGCCCACTCATCGCATGACTCCTAGTCACCAGACTTCCCTAAATGTTCCACATGTTTTAGTGGTTTCTTCCCCCTAGGGGGGGGGGGACGTTTGGAGCAAAGTTCTATTCTGGTGTCAAGCTCGTTAAAAAATGAAGCAGACATCATGAGCATTCTTCCAACCTATCTTCGAGCTCGTTAAAAACAGTAAGATGGTGTTTGAGCTTACTTTTCACTTTTTTCGTGCTCTGGTTAAAACATGAAAAGTGGTTTGAGCTTACTTTTTCCTTTTTCGTGCACTGGATCCAAACATGAAAAAGATTCCGAGTGCTTTTGATACCATTATCGTGCTCGTTAAACAAATTGGAGTAAAAAGGTGTGTCTAACGAGTATAGGTTTATCACTTTATCCGGCCTCGCTAGACTATTTACGGAAAAGGAACTGTGCCGAGTTTACTTTTCCTTTGTCGTACTCGGTCATCAACCATGACAAAGTTGTACATGGAGTCCATAGTTAAGCTCTTTTCAGACTCCCTAAAATTGAAAAGATTGCCAAGCGAAATTGATTCATTCACGCTTGTAAAAGGATTTGAATGATCGTCTCCCTAGTGATAGTTTACCCCTTTTTCGGACTAGGGGGCACTACTTACGAAAAAGGAATACTCCAGCCAATCATGACTGGAAGAGTCCTCTCCCATGTTTTTTTACCCTTTTTCGGGAGATGAGGCTAACCTTACGAAAAAGGACCGTTGGAGTCTTCTTTAGTTCTTTTCAGACTCTCTAAACATGAAATGACAATCGAGTTTTCCTTCCTTGGACTCGTTAAAATTTGACATCGAAGGACCCACTTTGGGACGAACCCCTCCTTTCTCAGGTTCGAAAAACATGTGAGATTGGACTCATCTATGAGATGAGCTTTACCGAGCATCTGTTATCCTCCTCAAGCTCGTTAAAAAACAAAGAGGTACTCGTCCATCATGTCGGGGGGAAAATGGGAAAATGAGTCAAGTTTACCTTGTTGGCAGCTTGTGAGTCGTCACCTTTGAACATGGCATGCATCCTCACCTTGTCTGTTTTGGGTAGTCAGTCTTGCTGATAGTGTCATCATTATGATCATGCGTCCTCATTATTGCTATGAGTTCACACTTTCTGTGGTTCTGTCTGTTCAAGTAATCCCTGCTGCCAAGCTCTGTTTCATGCCGTTATATGTTCAAAGGATTATTACCTTGAGTCCACCTCCACTTCATGTCAAACCTTCCCTTTGTGTCAGTACATATTCTATTGTTTCATCGGTCCATACTATCTCTCATTCTGATTTCGTGTCGATGATGTGGGAATCATTATGGCCCACCTTTGACGAGTCTATTCCTGTCGACACCAAATCACTATCCAAGAATTAGACTTAGGAGTCAACCACTAGTACCTTGGTACCTGCATGCCTCAATGGCAGGTTTCCTCGTATTCAACAGTAGGTTTTCATCAATGACCTCTGATTGAATGATCTCTCGGATGCTCGACATCAACTCCTTTATTCGCATTTCGTTGAGATGTACTATAGATACCTTGGGGATCATCGTCATCATTGGTGATTTACCTCGCATTTGTTAACGGTTCACATCATTGACCGGTAATCAAATGGTTTCTACCATGTTCGACTTCAACACCTTGTAATCACATGGCTAGATTCGTATCGTTTGCGATCGGGTAGAAGACCCTGGACACCCTTTTGTATTTTGATTATGTCCAGGTTGCAATGGAGATTTCCTCTGTATTGTCACACAGATCCACTATTTGTATTGGTCGTGTCTATGTTATTATTGTCTCATGGATCTACGCTTATTCATAGTAGCCATGATCTATTCACAGTCTATATCATCTCAGTACTCATGGATCTGCAATGTATTGGTCGGCAGCCATGCTTTGAGTCATTTGTTTCCGAGCATGGGGATGCCCGCCTCGGTGGTATATCTGACATTTTGTTTCTGTTTCAGCTCCTTGTTGCTCCCCTCGATGCTATCTCCGAACCATATTTGTAAAGTCTTTCGGCCATCAGTCTCTTCTGACCTCACACTTTAGGGGGCATCTGTTATACCTCAATATTACACATTTCGTATTAGTGTCGCATTCTTGCATTACCGACCTAAACGACAGTTTCCCTTAAAGATCATCTGAACATCCAGAGTTAAAACCATTGACTGAACACTGAAAGCAAAACCTTTTTATGCCATTTACCAGCCTAATTTATCCCTATTTGTGAGCATTGCCGCTCTCTGCACATCTATAGGGGCGCGGTAGTCATCACTACCGCGCGTTGCTCCTTCTCTGGGGCGCGGTACTACCGCGTTATGCTCAGTTATAGGGGCGCGGTAGTCTGAATTTAGCCTTTTTGCCTTGGATTTTGGGATTTCGACCTTCGAGGATATTTTATTGGGATTACCATCTTTGGTTCGATCCTAACTCCTTCTTTGTTTAGCTGGCCTGATCCACTAAACCCTCCATAGATCCACACTTCTCTCTTGTTGGTTAGCCTTCCCATGTGCTATAAGAGAGAAGCTTTCCATGGGCCAAAGGGAGGACTTTTGGGGCATCAAACCTATGATCTTCATACTTCTGCAGAGATAGCTAGAGGAAGCACTTGGAGCTGGAAGTTGGCGTGGACATCAAGCAACTATTGTACATGACTTCAAGTTGGTAATGGAATAACTTGTCTTGTTTTCCCAAATCATTTGTGTTAATTTTGTTTTAATGATATGATTTGTATCTTCCATAGATTTAGATTCTAACTTATGTTTCATGTTGCTAGAGAATAGTGCATTCTTGTGTCTTGGTTCCATTTTGGCAAGTTCATTCGTGAGGGCTTGGAGGTTGGAGCAACTACAATGACAAGCGTTTGGATAGAAGGTCAGTTGAACTCCTTCTACTCTTTCTAGCATTTTAATCTTGAGACGTTTGTTAGATCTAGGGATTCAAGGTAGCATTTGTTTCCTTTTTGTCTTAGTATAGAGTTAGTACATCCTGCTTTATCCTAAGAGAGTTTCTACCTATCCGTAGGGAGAAATTTCTACAACAAAAACTGGCGACCATACTGGGGATGGAACCCAGAATCTCTGGTTCCCCAGCGGAGTCGCCAGTTTTTGTTGTAGAAATTTCTCCCTACGGATAGGTAGAAACTCTCTTAGGATAAAGCAGGATGTACTAACTCTATACTAAGACAAAAAGGAAACAAATGCTACCTTGAATCCCTAGATCTAACAAACGTCTCAAGATTAAAATGCTAGAAAGAGTAGAAGGAGTTCAACTGACCTTCTATCCAAATGCTTGTCATTGTAGTTGCTCCAATCTCCAAGCCCTCACGAATGAACCTGCCAAAATGGAACCAAGACACAAGAATGCACTATTCTCTAGCAACCTGAAACATAAGTTAGAATCTAAATCTATGGAAGATACAAATCATATCATTAAAACAAAATTAACACAAATGATTTGGGAAAACAAGACAAGTTATTCCATTACCAACTTGAAGTCATGTACAATAGTTGCTTGATGTCCAAGCCAACTTCCAGCTCCAAGTGCTTCCTCTAGCTATCTCTGCAGAAGTATGAAGATCATAGGTTTGATGCCCCAAAAGTCCTCCCTTTGGCCCATGGAAATCTTCTCTCTTATAGCACATGGGAAGGCTAACCAACAAGAGAGAAGTGTGGATCTATGGAGGGTTTAGTGGATCAGGCCAGCTAAACAAAGAAGGAGTTAAGATCGAACCAAAGATGGTAATCCCAACAAAATATCCTCGAAGGTCGAAATCCCAAAATCCAAGGCAAAAAGGCTAAATTCAGACTACGCGCCCCTATAACTGAGCATAACGCGGTAGTACCGCGCCCCAGAGAAGGAGCAACGCGCGGTAGTGATGACTACCATGCCCCTATAGATGTGCAGAGAGCGGCAGTGCTCACAAACAGGGCTAAATTAGGCTGGTAAATGGCATAAAAAGGTTTTGCTTTCAGTGTTCAGTCAATGGTTTTAACTCTGGATGTTCAGATGATCTTTAAGGGAAACTGTTGTTTAGGTCAGTAATGCAAGAATGCGACACTAATACGAAATGTATAATATTGAGGTATAACACCTGTTAGTTCACGGGGCTCGGGCTTGGTATGTCAAGTAACGGAGTGAGTGTAATTGGTCAAAAGAGACTACACAAGGATAAAATATCAAGCAGTAGCAAGGTCATCATACCAGCTTAAGAATCAATTACAGAAAGGAAATAACCATAGGTAAAGGCCAAATAATGCAAACATTCATCCCCTAAAATTTATTCTAACTCATAAAGCACTAAAATACCTCAAGGAAAAACCCAATGTGTGTAGTAAATGAAGAAACAAGTCGACAACGCACCTATTCCTAATACATTTGTGTCACCAACTCATAAAAATAATATCTATAACAACATCGGTGTGTAAAAATATTCCAGTTATGTAGGCACACATCATAAGCCATCATGGACCATTACTAATCATAATCAATTTAAGAATTAAGATCGGGTTAAGGTTGGACCTTTAGTTCTTGCCCTTAGGTTAAGCTAGGTCCTAATGGAAACTTAAAAATAAAAGGCTTAGGGTTGATACAGATATCTATCAAAACATAGATAGTTGCACCAATTCAAGACAAAACCACTCCCCCTCACTACAAATACATTGTTCTCCCTTGCGAGGGGGAAATCCACTGGAAACCATGGATGAAAACCCAACCACCCATATCCCATTTTTCAGTTCCCTCAATTGCTAGATCTTAATAAACTCACATAATACCCCATCACACATAGTGATGATTAGAACAACATGGACAACAAAATCCACTTTGATTTACCAAAATTAGAGGGACAACTCAATGAATACCCAAGTATCCAAATCATTGCATACCACTTATGGTGTGGATCCAATAGCCTCAAAGATGATTCCATCATGCTTAGAATTTTTTAATGGACATTGATTAGATTCACAACCAATTGGTACATTGAATTCCACATGGAAAAATCCACAACTTCAAAATACTCACAATTAAATTTTTGACCTATTTCTAACTCTTTTCCACCGAGAAACCAACACATAACTCCTCATCACAATTAGGTAAATGTCCACTTCAACCTTGATAATTAGCCACATACACCAATGGTGACACCATCGGTGGTTATGTAAACACATAGACTAACCCACAAAATTACTTTGAATGCAGTTCAAAAAATATATGCTACCACAAATATCATAAGAAGTGTGAACATTTACATTCTCAATGCACCTCATTCCCCCCAATGACCACCACATTAGGCCATGTTACTTACAACATTATCATATTTTCCAAGTTAGCCCAACCTCCCTAGGTCAACCACATGTTAACCCTTTCACATATGGTGCACCCCATCCCTCTCCAAGACCACACAACCAATATGAAGCCATCATCTCTTGTTGTCGAGTGCCACCCTCTATTCCACATGCTTCCTATGTGTTACCACTAGAGTACATCCCCACCCCATGCCCTCCACTCAACACATGGTAGGGGCCATGCCTCAATCTAGGTTCCCTCTACATCACCATATCTCCTACCCATTGTTGGGGGTAGACACACCTAGTTGACAACAAACTAAGTAGAAAAGAAGAAGGCATGCACATAAGGTGCTTCCTTGGTTATTGGGGTAACCGAGCAAGCCCATGAATAAGTAGGAACAAAATAATATAAGAGAAATACACAGATTATTTGTTTTTGACATATAATTAATAGAATATTGTTTGTAATTGAATAATATATATATATATATATATATATATATATATATATATATAGTTTTTATAAGAGAAGGGTTTTCGAGACCAAACTTTGACTAAATATTTTTTAGGGTTTTTTTGCCTCGAGAGGAGAGGTTTTCCCACTACAATTTATGTGTCACTTATTGGGATGTAATGTTAAGTTCTCTTACTGATGTTTGTGAATTATAAGGCATGTTTCTAAGATGTGAAGTAAAGTTAGTGTTTATCCATTGTGACTAAATAATTAGCCAACATTTGGGGAACATTGTGACATGAGACTTTGAACCTAGGGTCAAGTAATCATAATATTATGAATTTCAAGACAAGGTATTGACGGTGAACTCTGATATCCTAGGGGGAAAGCATATGAAAATAAGACATAATAAGTTAATCCAAAATAACCAAACTATAATATGACTTGAACGATTCCAACCCAAAGGTAGGCTCAACAAACACTAAAAAGAGGGGAAGAATACTGAAATGAATTTCCAATCTAAAGAAACCTTATAGGGGAGATTGAACATAACAAGTCAATTAAAGAAATATCGAAATTGATTGATGAGGGAATAATAGGATAATCATTTACATATACTCCTTGGCTCTCTCACACATTAGACTCATGAATAGGAAAGATGAACTAATATGGGATCACGATCCGACTGATATCTATACGCCAAAATGGGGATATATTCAAATTAGTGCAAACCTCTTCAACAAAGAGCCACAATGGTGGTGGAGAATACTTTGGAAGCTCAAGTGCTCATATAAGTCCTGATTATTAATGTGGACGATGTTGGAAAACAAGGTCCCTACATGGGAAAGTTTATAGAAACAACATTAGGAGGGTCATGGATGGTGTTCACTATGCAAGTCGACTCTTGAATCTATATAACACCTTTTTCTGACCGTAATTATTCCAAAGCAGTCTAGCAGGAATTTTCTCACCTTCTTGGTTTTGATTGCATATGGCAAGGATACAATATAGAAGAAGCTCTATGGTCGTGGATACTTAATAGCAACAATAGACAATATAAAGATCTGCTTTTCATCATCTCACAAGGATTGTGGATACCAAGAAATAAAAATATAACATGATAGCACCCTCACTCCTTCGATATTTGTTGCTCATGGTGCTGGGATTTTATCCTTCTTTCCCAAAGATAAAATGGCTCCAGTATTTCATATCATTCAAGAACAAACAATCGATAAAAATATACCCTAGGATTATGTAGACGGTGCATTACAAAGTGATCATGTGATCCGTGGATTTACCTCTCTGATTCTCATCTATTTGGCATAAAATATGGTTTGGGGGGGCACCAAAAATTATGCGGAACTTATGGCACTCAAACTCCTGCTTCTATTTTCCATTGAAAAAGGATGTGGGTCTATACAAATATTTGGGGATTCAATGATCATGTTAAATTGGGTAAAGGAAGTGCATAGATGTCACATTATGCATCTAGCTCCATTATTGGATGAGGTCCTGGCTCTAGAAAGAAAATTTGATCACATCTCTTTTGCACATGTGTATAGGGTTCACAATCAATCAACAGACAAGTTATCCAAAGACGACATCCTTCTTCCCTATGGGTAGTGGCACATAACTGAACAAAGTTTAGTGGGTATCTCCATCTATTATCACAGGCCTTTTCATGAAGTCCCATGGCAGATGGAAAATTAAAAAAGGATCATTTATGTTTTTTTGCTCTGAATTTTTGTTTTGTTTTGATGATGTTGCAGAATACATCATAATTATATGAACATGATGACAATGACATGTATCCGGATCTCTTTAATGGACATTTTTTTGGTTTCTTTTTTGCCCATGTGTTGGGTAGGGTGTAATGAAGAGCCTCAAAATGTTTTCTCATAGTGGCTTCAAGGGGGTTCAAAGGAAATGGAAATATGGAGATACATAAATTTCTCTAGAAAATGACAAACCATTGGGAGAAATGCAATAATAAATTGAGTATCTTAGCACCCACATGGAGAAGCTAGAGGTTAAACATGAAGACTTGGAAACAAAATTGAATGTTTAAGGTCTGAAATGACATAAACTCGCTGGTGATTTAGAGATGCACTTTAATATTCTCTTTGGGATAACTTGAGGTCCCCAATCTATGACCAACCATTCGATCGTCTGCACTAGTTCAATTAAGGAAAGAGTTGGCGAGGGAAAAGCATTCCAACAAACTGTTGTAGCATTCATAGGTCAAGTACATGTTCATGAGGAGAAGGGCATGGATTTGGGTGATGATTCATCCCATATCAAATGACAATTTTCCCAATTAGTTTTTGTGTATGACTGTCTTTTGTATTTTGCTACTCGGACAATATGTTAACATATATAGGTTTAGAGCTTGGAGACATTATGTAGTTTCATGACATTTTTGTTTTTTTCATGAAGAAGAAGATATATTGGTTTAGATCAAAATAGTCTTTTGACATTTTTCTCCTATGTAATTTCAGGCTATTTGGTATATATGTGGCCTCTTTTGATTTAAATCTATATATGTTTCCGTTAAACAAACAAAAAAAACAAGTTCAATTTTTACATCAATCACAAAGCATTAAAGTATAGAGTGATTAAGCCTATCCTAATAGGATGAATAAGTAGGTGGCTCATGCTATTTTAAGAATATGAATTTGAAGTGTTTTTCAAACCCGAGAAAGCCCACATTGGACCAAACCAGTTATCCTGCATACAAAATGGATAGGATTGAAATCAAGGCGATGGTGATTATTTTTATGCAAGCCTTTTCCTAGTTATAGAGTCCGTTGGGCTACTTAGAAGATGCATTATATTTATTACAACATGGACAAGCACCGTAGGAGTTTACTACATCCCAAAGATGAAGTTTGGCTTAGAAATATTTAAGATTCAAACTCCTATCAAGTAAATTATACTGAATTGGAACAGATGGAATAATGAGGAGGTGTGTTGGTCCCACCAAAACTAAGCAACAAGTAAATGAGGCCCACTACGGGAGACTGGGTGGACATTTCTGGAAAAAGTGAACATCCTTGAAAATCCAATGTGCGGGACTCTAGTGGACCACCATATTTAAAGATTGTTACAAGAAGGTAAGGAGCCAACATAAAATCCAAAAAGAAACAAACAAAGCACAAACCCAAGATTATAACAAACTCAACCCCATATTACCAACACAATCATTCAAGCACTTGGAATTGATTTTATTGATTTATTTGTACCCATAAAGGGAACACAATAAAAATATATCATCATGGTGATGGACCTATTCACCAAATGGGTAGAAGCATGGGTTATGAAAACAACAACAAACACTACTGACAAATTTATCTTCGAAGAAATCTTTTGGTGATTCAGATGTCCTATTTATATCACTTAGGACTTAGGTACGCATTTCACCATCATTAGTATTAAACATCCAATGAATAACACTCCAAATACTACATAATAAAAGTAGCCCCTACTACTCAAGAAAAAAATGGGCAAGCTAAAAGCACAAACACGATCCTAGTCTCTATGTTGACTAAGGTATGTGATCTAAGAAGAATTGATTGGACAAACAAACTTTGTGTGACATTATACGCAATATACAAGAATACTTGGAGGAAAATATTTGGATAGACACCATTTAGGTTGATATTCCATAAGGAATCCATTGTGCTCGTGGAATATTTGGTACCATCACTATGGATTGTAGTAGAGTAATGAGGTAAACAAGCAAATCTATGAAAAATCGATTAGAGGAGCTAGAAAAACTGGATGAGGACAAATTATGGTCGAAATTTTAAGAAATCATGGAAAAATGAAGAATGAAGAGGTATCATGATAACAAACTAGAGAATAAATAATTTGTAGGAAAACAATTTGTCCTCCTATATGATAGCGGGAAGAAGGATAAGGTTAAGAAGCTCAATTATGGATGGTTGGGGCCCTATGAATTGAAATTTTTGTACGTAAATGGATCTGCCAAACTTGAAAGCTATGAAGGGCTTCCGTACACCAAAATAATCAATACCTACCACGTCAGGGTATTTCATGAATAAAACTATCAAGACGAGGGGGAAGGCCACACACCAAAAAACCCCTACTGAAGGATGAAGATATTGTTCCAACGCATGAATATAAGTGTTAGGTATAAACTGAGGACATGATTAAACATCTAATAGTAGAAGGATATAAAAAAATGGAAGATGGGAAATGTCACATCCCCTTCCATCAATCCCACTTAAGGGATGGAACATGAACTAAATTCAGGCTTCCAAATTTAGCCCCATCATTGTTTGATCGAATTCATAACAAATGAAACATGTGTGCAGATGAATAATTCAAATAAACACAATGGAAATAAACTCTACTACACACATCTAGCATGCAATTACCAACATAATTATAACAAGCAACAATTAAAGACATTGCATAATTAAATACAAGAGAATACTTATCATGAAATGAAGTTGTCCCGAGCAACTAGCTATGCAAGTGCAACTTTCCACCCAACCATAGGCCAACTGTGCTTATCAATCTCTCAACACAGCTTCCACCCTCGATATGGGCATGATATCCACAAGGAAAAGGGAACAACAAACTCACACATAGCCAAGTATATACCACATCTCAGCCAAGCTATTCCACAACTGGGTTTATCAGGTTGTCAAGGCAGTAGAGGGAAAGGAATTGAAAATCTAGTGAACTTAATTCATAGAGCTATCGGAACCTCTACAAGATTAGATAGCTTGACACCCACAATACCTACACACCCAACACAATGAAGGTATCCCCTTCACTGCTCCACAGTCCCTCGAGCCATACCTTCCCTTCTAGTGCTCTTCAGGGTGTGCATAGAAAAGTAGCCAAAGCCCTATAATCTTCAGTGAAGTTACACCCTTCACTAGGTTTATCAAGCCAATTCCAAATCCTTGTCTAATCCTGGTTGCTTACACACAAGTTCATGCCAAACATGGAATGCACATAAAACCCAAATCCTAGAAATCTCCCACACACAGCAAGGCACAATTGTTGGGCATAACAAAATGTTTTAGTTGTGGGATTCAGAAAACACGATTTCCATGAGTGTTCCAAATCGGGGTATTACATTCCCCTCCCCCTTAAATTAGCACTGTCCTCAGTGCTCTTCAAAATTGAACAAAAATGGATATGCCACTCTCATGGAATCCTCGATATCCCATGTAGCCTCATTGAGACCGTAGTGCTTCCATTGCACCTTTACCTGTCCAATGGCTCGATTCCAGAGCAATGTTAGCTTCCTGTATAGGATGCACAATGGCTCGGTTTGGAACTCTCCCTCGGGTTCCACCTGTATCACATCCCAATTAATCAAATGGTTAGGATCATTTACATATTTCTTAAGCAAATAAATATGAAAAACATTATGAGCTCTACTGTTAGCAGGCAATGCAAGTATATATGAAACTAGCCCTATTCTTTCAAGCACTTCAAATGGACCAAAATATCTTGGTGATAGCTTGGCACAACTCCCAAGCTTCAAGGAACTCTTCCTTGGCCTCACTCTAAGGTAAACATGATCCCCAACACTAAACTCCCTATGCACCATGTGCTTATCTGCATAGATTTTTTGTCTATCTTGGGATGCTTTTAAATTTTGCCCAATGTTTGCAACCTCTTGTTCCATTTCCTTAAGCAATTTTGGCCCAAGTACAATTATGTTCATTGGATTATCCCAAGTCACTTGTGTCCTACATTTTCGGCCATACAAAGCCTCAAATGCACTCACGCCCAATGATGCTTGTTGCCCGTTAATATAAGAAAACTCTACCAAGTGTAGATAATCCTCCCACTTGGATGGTTTATCCATTACATACATGTGAAGCATCTCTTCAAGCACCTGATTTACTCTTTCTGTTTTCCCATGTGTTTGAGGATGGTATGTCGGGCTAAAGTTCAGCTGCGTACCCAAATCTGCAAAAATACCTTTCCAAAAATTTGAAGTGAACTTGGTATCCTTGTCAGAAATTATTGCCTTAGGCAATTCATGCAATTTGAAAATTTCCTTCATGAAAATATTTGCAATGGCATCGGTTTTATATGTGGACATAACTGGTATAAAATGTGTTGCCTTTGTTAACTCGTCCACCACCACCATCATAGAATCATGTTGCTTTATTGTCATCAACAAAACTGTAATAAAATCCATGGAAATTATCTCCCATTTCCATGATGGAATTGGAAATGGATGCAATAAACTTGTTGGGTGTTGGTGTTCAACCTTCACCTGTTGAAATTTCATGCACTTAGAAATGTATTCAACGATGTCCTTCTTAATCCCTGGCCATAAATATTGTTTTCTTGCTATAGAAATTGTTTTTTGATATACTGGGTGACCAGAATATGGAGCTTTATGGATTTCATCCATAACAATCCTCCTCAATTCTGCCACATTTGGAATATAAATTCTATACTTATAAGTAAGAAGTTCGTCACCTTCCAAATGATACCCTTCATACCTCTTTTCAAAGTTTTGTTGTTGCAATTTTTCCTTTATCTGCACATACATTTCATCTTCAACAATACAATTAACAATCTGCTGCCTCAAATATGATTGGAAGGTACTAAGGGCTGCCACATGCATTTCATTTACTTTTCTATTAAGTGCATCAACCACCTTATTGTCTTTCCCCTTTATGTGTTTGATCTCAAAATCAAATTCACACAAAAATTCCAACCATCTAGCTTTCCTAGCATTTAATGTTGGCTAATCAAATAAATATTTCAGACCACAATGATTTGTCCTTAGCTCGAATTTTCTTCCCATTAAGCAGTGCCTCCACATCTTTAAAGCATGCACTATGGATGCAAGTTCTAAATCATGGGTGGCATAGTTATTCTCAATCTCCTTCAAATTTATTGACTCATAGCATACCACATGGTTGTTTTGCATAGGAACTCCTCCAAGTCCCTGATTGCATGCATCGGTACACACCACAAAGTCTTTTTCTGGGTCTACAATTTTCAAAATTGGTGCACTCAGGAGAAGATTTTTCAACCGCTGGAAGCTTTCCTCGCATCTTTGTGTCCACTCAAATTTCATTCCCTTCTTTTGTAAGGAAGTAATTGGATTAATAGCCTAGGAAAATCCTTCAATGAACCTCCTGTAGTAACCAGCAAGTCCCATAAAGGATCTCACATATGTCACGTTCCTTGAAATTGGACAGTTCATAATGGCTTCAATCTTCTCAGGGTCCATGAATATTCCTTCCTCTAAGATAATGTGACCCAAATAATGAATTTTAATTTTATAAAAGTCACATTTGCTTAGCTTTTCATACAGCTTATACTCCCTTAGCAATTGCAAGGCCATTCTCAAATGTTCTTCATGCTCTTCTTCATTCTTAGAATAGATAATAATGTTATCTAAAAAAACAAGAACAAACTTGTCCAAATACTTGCTAAAAACACTATTCATGAGACACATGAATGTAGCTAGTGCATTCATGAGACCAAATGGTACCACCACAAACTCATAGTGCCCATACCTTGTTCTAAAGGTTGTCTTGTGAATATCTTCCTCGTTGATTCTTACATGATGGTAACCGGCCCTCAATTCAATCTTTGAAAATACCTTTGCCCCTCTCATTTGATAAAAAAGGTCATCAATTCGAGGAAATGGGTATTTTTTCTTCACAGTGACTTTGTTCAATTTCCCATGGTCAATACATAACCTGAGTGTTCCATATTTCTATTTCACAAATAGAAAAGGTTCTCCCCATGGGGACACACTTGGCCTGATATATTTATTTTCCAACATCTCTTGTAACTGCATTTTCAATTCTAGCAATTCCAGTATACTCATCCTATAGGGTGTCTTGGACACTGGTGCAACTCCCGGCATGAGGTCTATTGTAAAATCAATGTCTCTCTTTGGAGGGTGTCATGGAATCTCATCAAGAAAAACATCCTTGAATTCTTGCAACACATGGCAGTCCTCCAATTTGGAAATTTCATTTTCTGTTGTCTCCAAAACATGGGCTGCATACAATTGACAACCCTTCCTACATAACTTCTTCAGCTGCATGGCTGAAATCTTCCAAACAAAAATTACCTTTGGAATTCCTTTTATGACCCTTGGGTTTCCTTCTTCATCCATGCATTCAAAAGTCTTGTTGCAGCAGTCAAGTTTAACTCTGTGTGCTTCTAACCAATCCTTTCCAATGAGAATATCATAGGAACCAAGGGGCGGAATATTCAAATTTGCACAAGTGAATAGACCACCCATCTCTAATAGACATTTCTATACCATTTCACTAACTTTTCTATTGGTTCCCATGGCTAGTTGAACTAATCATGATTTACTATGCTTTAATTTCTTAAAAGCACAAATCTCAACAATTTTAGGAGTGATATAGTTGTCAGTAGATCCAGGGTCAATCAAAATAGAAATAGATTGCTTATCAATATTACCTTCAACTTCAACTACAGTTGATTGATGGTCTTCCTGGTGGTCCTCTAATGCTGCATAGATTTTAGGGATGGTCCTTGCCACTTGACCCACAGTTTCATCTCCTTGGATGTTGTGAACTTGCTTTACACTCCCATTCTGATGTGGACAATTCCTAATCATATGGTCCTCTCCACATCCCCAACATTGAAGTGGCTCTCTTGGCTCCTTTGGATCTCTTATCTTGTCTCCCATCATTCTAGCTGGCTTATTCACACCCTCTGGTGGCTTCCTTTGCTGATTTCTTAGATGAGGAGGTTTGAACCCCTTCCTCCTTTGGTCAAACTTCTCATTTTTCTTGTCCTTCCATGCCTTATGAAAATCAAGTTTGATTTTGTTTTTATCATAACAATACTTGGCCTTTCTCAAGCCCTCCTCTAGAGTTTGAGGTTCATCAAACTCAAATATATCTTTATATGACTGAGATAGTCCACTTAGAAAACGTTGAATTTTCACCCTATCATCTCTAATATACTTGACATATCTCAACATCTCCAAAAATTTGTTTGCATATTCTTCCATGGTCATTTTCCCCAATTTAAATTCAGGGAATTCTTTGATTTTATCATCGCAGTACCTATTAGAGAGGTGCTTATGCTTGAAGTACTTCTTGAACTACTTCCACACAATCTTCTTTTCATTGATCTTCTTCACTTGCCTAAGGTGATCCCACCATATAGATGCTCTTCCATTTAGATTGAATATGACCACCCTTGCCTTCATATTTCTAGAGTAGTCTTGGACATGGATATACTTCCTCATCCTAAGAAGCCAAACTTGAGCTTTTTGACCAAACTTTACCTCACCATCAAATGTAGGAGGTTTGGCCTTCTTAAATTCCCCATGTGAATTGTTCTTGTAATGCCTCTTCCTCTTATTCCTTAGAGATGAAGACCTTGAACCTTCAATGGATTCTTCGTATTCATATAATCCACTAGAAGAGATTTCTGGAGTGTATGTCATGTCTCTAAAACCCTTCTTGATCTATTGGACATCTTGCGGGAATTTATCTTTGAACTGCTCTCACTCTTTTATGGATTGGTTGAGTGATTCCCATAGTTAATCCTCCTTCGAATGTCTGTCAAACTTTACAGCATAGCTGCATTCAGCTGATTCTGTTTTTCTTGAGCTTTAATTAGCATCTCATTGTCTTCTCTACAACTTTGTAGTTCCACCCTTAGGATCTTCATGGTGGCTACAATATCTGGGAGACTCTCTTGGTTTCTCCTCCCATTGGATTCTGTCTTTGCATTCTCAACCTGTATGTTTTCTCCATTAGCATATATTTCAGGCTCATAGGGATCCTGTGCATTATCCATGATGTCGATCCTCTCGGCCCAACCAAGACCAGATGTTTTCAACCTGAACTATACAGAATGCCAAAACTTAATTGTCTCTGATATGACTATGAATCTGCAAAACGTGTCCACATAAGACACATTTGTTAGCTGCATTATATTCTGAAAATATATATAATTGTTTTCATGCATTGGGAAAAGCTCATATTGATAATTCTTTCAAATTATAGAAACATTTGAATCCCCTCTATAATCCACAACTTGCCCAATCGTCCCATGGACTATTATCATGGTGCAACATTTCCATTTCTATGAGTCCTCTCATCACCATAGGAATTCCTCAAAATCAATGATGTCTCATGGGGGCAACGAGGGTGAAGGGGGCACATAATTTCGATGCCATTTTTCGATTTTTGGCACTTGAAAACCATCGTGGAAATTCACTTGCAAAACTGGCCAATTTCTCTGTTTTGGCAGACTTCTCCAAGTCTACCAATACATTGGCCTCTTTTCACAAATGATGTGACACTCGTCGGTGGACTTCTAAAAAATCACCGATACACTTCATCGGCGAAAATTTCTAACTTTGCCGAAACGAATTGGCAAATTTCCAAAACTTCGTCGAAACATGTCGAAATTTTTTTCAAAACTTCGTTGAAACACTTCATCGACAAACTTTTCCCAACTTCGCCGGAATGCATCGGCAAATTTTCTCCAACTTTGCCAAAACGCATCGACGAACTTTCCAAAAATCACCGAAACACTTCATCGACGAACTTTACAAAAATCACCAAAACACTTCATCGATGAACTTTTTAAAACTTCATCGAAACACGTCGACGAACTTTCACAAAACTCGTTGAACAATTCATCGGCGAACTTTCCAAAAATCACCAAAACACTTGTTGACAAACTTTCTCCAAAATGTGCTGAAACGTGTCAGCGGAAATTTTCAAAACATGTCGAAACGATTCGGCAAGTTTTCTCCAACTTTTCCCAAAGTGCATGTTGGCGAAACTTGCCTAAGTTCACCGAAACACTTCGACGTAACTCATCAAAACTCACAAACACATACTTAGGCAATAATCATCATTTTGCAACGATCAGGGAGCAAATTTAATGTTGCAAGTCACGTGTTTTAGCCCATTCAGGCCTGATGTTACAACCTGTAGCTTTGATACTACACTGTCACGTCCCCTTCCATCAATATGACTTAAGGGAGGGAACATGAACTAAATTTCGGATTCCAAATTTAACCCCATCATCATTTTATTGAATTCATAACAAATGAAACACATATGCAGATGCATAACTCAAAGAAACTCTACTACACACATCTAGCATGTAATTACCAACATAATTATAACAAGCATCAATTAAAGACATTACATAATTAAATACAAGAGAATACTTATCTTGAAATGAAGTTGTCCCGAGCAATTGGATATGCAAGTGCAACGTTCCACCCAACCATAGGCCAGTTGTGCTCATCAATCTCTCAACATAGCTGCCACACCCAAGTTGGGCATGATTTCCACAAGGAAAAGGGAACAACAAAATCACACGTACCCAAGTATATACCACATCTAATCCAATCCAGTCCACAACTGGGTTTATTAGGCTGTCAAGGCAATAGAGGGAAAGGTATTGCTAAGCTAGTGAACTCAATCCATAGAGCTACCATAACCTCTACAAGATTAGCTAGATTGGCACCCACAATACCTACACACCCAACACAAGGAAGGTATCCCCTTCACTGCTCCATAGTCCCTCAGTCCATACCTTCCCTTCTAGTTCTCTTCACGGTGTGCATAGCAAAGTAGCCAAAGCCCTATCATTTTCAATGAACTTACAACCTTCACTAGGTTTATCAAGCCAATTCCAAATCCTTGTCTACTCCTGGTTACTTACACATAAGTTCAATCCAAACAGGGAATGCACATAACCCAAACCATAGAAATATCCCACACACACAACAAGGCACAATTGTTGGGCATAACAAAACATTTTAGCTGTGGGATTCACAAAACATAATTTCCATGAGTGTTCCAAATCGTGGTCACATCAACACGAATTTTTGAGAGGGCAAACAACAACTAGAAGCTACAATTCGAAAACTCAATAGGTACACAAGAAATTGAATAGCAAAAATGGACCTCATAGAACTCCAATTCGATTTCCCTTCTTCCCCGCCATTCTACAACACCAAAAACAACTTTCCCAACTAGAAAATGGAGGAAAACTTAGTAAACCCGTGGAGGAAAACGCCCAGCAAGCAAGAGGGGCGTGAGGGAACAAAAACTAATGGATGAATGATGGATTGGGAGCAATTTTGTGAGTCTTTTGCTTTCTCAGGAAGCCAAACACAATTTTCCAAAATGGTGGCTTGCCCATATACGAAATTTGGACAACCATACTCTCCATTTCCTAAAATAATAACTACTTCAACTACCTCTTAGAAGAATTAAATGATTGGGTGCATAAGTCAACACTATGGGTAGTTAATGGTTCATGGGTTCTCTCATTGACACTTGGATTGACATTATTGGCTTGAAGGGTTTGAATATTTCCCTCCCTATTCCTTGTAAAAATCATGCCCCCATACTTTTGTTACCTTGCATAGCTAGTTGTGGGTATTTTTTTTTATCAAAAAATATATATTTACATCATATTTATAATTTCCATCGTGCCAAGCTAGCAAGCGATCCACATGCAACAATTTTTAATTACCTATACAAGAACGATGAATCAATGGTGGGGCCTTGGCCTTGAGCTCCTCACTATGATTTTATAACGATATTTTATCATTTACATGTTTAATGCAATGGGGTAAAAAACGAGGTATTACATGCAACAAATACCAACACTCAAAGTATGGCACCAAAAAGTTAGGATACCAGGTAATTACTTGATCCGATACAAAGTGCACATTTTATGGGTGAACTAATCTTTAACAAAACTATTGTTAGGGGATCCATGGATAGTTAGACACTCAAAAATAATTTTAAATATTGTAAATGAGTTGTTTTTCCTTTTAGTTGTTAGACAAAAATAAAGGTCAAATGGGAACTTTGTGTCCAGCCCAATAATAAATATGTTTATAAAACAAGAATGAAAGAGAAATTTATGTTTTTTGAAAATGTGATTTGAATAAGAAGAATAAGATTAAGATTAGAATGTAGATTATATTTTGTTTTGAATTGGGAATTGGGTAGATATCATGAGGATTATTGGGATGTGGATATCTCACTATATATGAACTCTTAGGATATGCATATGATAAGCGATCATGGGTAGCCTACTGCCGAAGGAGCTGCCATCGGAAATATGCCTAGATGAAGCCATCGATAATAATAAGAATATTAGGATATCCAAGATTCACAATGGAAGGTGATCCTATGGGTGGGCTATCCCTGGTAATGACATAGACTTAGGTTTGTCATCGAAGGATCACCTAAAAGAGCCACCACCCAAATGGAAGGAACTTTCGATGCAAACATGACATCATAAACAAGCCTGGAAGAGCCATAAAAGGAAGAATAAAAAGGAAAAGGTTGAAATTCCCAATGGAAGGTGATCCTATCCTATGGTCATGAGAATTCAGGATATGTAGATAATAAATAAGCCTAAAAAATCATTTAGGAGAGAAGCACAAGAACAAGCATGCAATCCTTGATTGAAGGTGATTTGTGGACAAAATATTGTGAACCCACATACTAGAAACACGTCTACAGGATCTATCGGAAAGAGAAGGACTTAAAGAAGTCAATAATTCCTTATGAGAGATGAGTCAATGAAAATAATATAAGGGAAAAACCATTGATCTTAGTAACGAATAGCCAAGATCAATTCCTTGACAAAAGACAAACCAACACCAAAGGGAATGGCGTCAGAAAATGACATCGGATAATGACAGGATGAGGAGATAATTCTCGATGGAAGAGGGTAAACTAAAGTAATTAACGAATAGTAAGAAGATATGGGACGAACCATAGGACTACAACACTGATTACAACAACAATTAAAGATTAACATAAATATATTCTGCAAAATTTATTACCAAAAATTATAAATTAGCGGAACTATAAAAAGAGCTAAGCATTGTCGACAAAAAAAATTCATTAAAATTACCCTCAAACCAACAACTAGTGAGTAGTAGTCTAAATAACCACTCATCTAATGCCAACAAATACTCACAAACCATATAAAGTAAAGAAAGATAAATTCAAAAGTCTAGCATGCTCTTTTTATCTTTTCGATATGTGAAGTAAAGTTAGTGCTTATCCATTGTGACTAAATAATTAGCCAACACCCATCCACCACCGACACAAGAGGTCAACTTTGTTCACAACCCAGTGTTTGTTGGCCAAGTTGGGGGAACGTTTCACAACCCCAACTATAACCTAAACAACAACCAACAACCTATTTATGAGCACAGAAACAAAACAAAAAATAGAATATTTCCAATTGAACCCATGTGTAAGACGAAACCTAAGGTAATGCCCCTCCATAATAACTGGGGAAGAAATCAACCTCCAACTCAATAAGGACAATCCAAAAAAACCACATTTCCGCACGAGGAAATCTAGAACCTAAACAATGATATCCCAACATCCATGCTTGTCTTGTGGTGAACATCATTATACCCATGAATGCTCCATGGTGATCTAAATTAAAAGACAATTAAGTAGATTTATACCTCCTAAGTTATTATGACCACCTTAATAGCTAGTTGACATTGATAACACTTTCTTGTAAAATCAATACTTGATTATCATGCACCCACCCTTTGACGAGGGAATGCTTAAACCCAACCAACCTACACATGATCTCTTCATGATGACTACTGACCTAAACTATTGATTTGTTCCTAGGAGTATGGATTCCTCGTACCAAAATCCTCCCAATATA
This sequence comes from Larix kaempferi, assembly GCA_027924585.1. Taxonomy (NCBI): domain Eukaryota; kingdom Viridiplantae; phylum Streptophyta; class Pinopsida; order Pinales; family Pinaceae; genus Larix; species Larix kaempferi. The sequence continues at coordinate 4,589,758 of BSBM01001024.1, read as the reverse complement.
CTAACCCTACTCAACTACTGACCTTCCTTAAAGTGAAAACCACTAATGACTTAGAACCTAAGGTTCCCAAGCAACCTATATAATGGTTAGCTCACATCTCTCACACCCGATTGGGACAAAACTATAATGTGATGGAGGACCTAGTTTAAACCCCATGTGCTATGTCGACTTTAAAGGTTTAACAAGGTTGTCCTTCATAGAGGAAAGCATTGTTAGACATAGCAAGAGGCATCAATCCCCATGATGCATGGTTCATCACTTTTGATCTTGATCAAATGCAACTGGGGATATCCTCATCCAGTGGTCTTCAAATCCTAGTCAAATCTGGTCGAGTTCTCATACAATGCATCATCTCAGATAATGGAGCTATTGAGAGCGTCATCTCATAAAAAGCATGGAAAGAGATGGGTTCACCCACACTCACCCCTTCGTAGACAATGTTGAAAGGTTTTAACATGTGTTCCTATAAACCTCAAGGCATATTAACAAAAACCTAGGTTCAAATAGGGGGTAAAATCATACAAACCAATTTAGAAGCGATAAATGCTCCCGTCGATTACCATGCCCATAGGTGAAATTGGTTCTATGCAATAAATGATATTGCCTTGTCAATGTTTTTGTAGACTCCCCGACCCCAAACTAAGGCAAAAGGAACGACGGGTCTTGGAAAAAGGCTAAAGTAAATATTACACAGGAGAATAAAGTGGCCTAAGGTTAGGCCAACAAGCCATTCCACTTGAACTTAGCCTTACGAAGTGCTTGAAAACATGACATTTCCCAAATGTGCACACTTATTGAACATATCAACATTATATTTTGTAATATGGATGCACAGTATTTAGAATCTCCAGTATGATCATTAATATGTAATTAACTAAAGTGCTTGATAATAAGTATTGGTTCATAAATCTAGAATGGACATGAGTAGTAAGTATTGCAATAAAAATATGCTCGCATAATAATTGTCTTTCATATGAGGTTTACTTATCGATTTCGTGATGTGTGTGCTAATAGCAGTGGTTAAGCAGTAAGTAATAATAGAATCGGAGCATAGCCACATCCACATAACCAAAGCAAAGACAAAGGCACAGGCTACCAACTACAACCTCCAAAATCAATCCCGTGGTTATCCCCTATAACCAACTTTTACTAGTATAATTTAGATTGAATGGTTGACTTCCGTCCAACCATCAATCACCATTACAAATCAGATTTACCATAAAATAATCAGATATTCAACAACATTATCAGATCTGAAACTTTACAATGAGATCTCCAACAAGATTGCTCTTAATTAGAAGACAAGGTGCATTCCCTTCAGTGCTGAAAACACTGCCGACCAAAATAGTCATAACTTGGTCATCCAGAAAGCTTTTCCAGTGGAACAAAAGGTGTTCCTTACTAGAAACGATGCTCCAAGCGCAACAGAATAGGTCTCATGACCCAAAAATGAACATAAATTGGAGAACCAGAACCCATGGTTGTGCCCCTCTCATCACTGTGAGAGTTACATTCATAAACTCTGAAGGAGGAGAGAAAGAATAAAAGATAGAAGAGTTTCATGGTAATACAACATATCAAGAGCCATCCACCTTGCATACAAATCCTGACACATAATCCATAAACAAATACAAAATTCATTTCAACCTCCATGGCACATAAACATGGTAAAATAACATAAATAAATATATAAACAAATACTTATCTTTAATGGAAATTGCCTGCATCAGAACAAATTTCCTCCCAGCCGTCGACACATTCAAGCCTTCCTCGCTTAAACAGGTCACCCCCGAGCTGAGACCATATATCCACAAGTAGAGGCACATTTAGTTTGGCAACTCTTGGAACTACCTCTTCCAAGAACCACAATGTTTCCCACTACTACTTTCATGTCCGTCTCCACTACCTATGGGGTCATCATCCCATTTCTTGGCTTCCTGTGTGAGAACCTAGACTAGTAGAGTGATATGGAATCAAAGGGTGGTGACAATCCAACAGACTAAATCTCTAGAATGGACAACAAACTACTCCTCTCAAGGATCCTGCAACAAACACTCAGTCTCAATACAATCCCCACATAGTCTCAAGACTGTCAACAATCACAACACAATGGGATAGCACAAGGTATGGTATCAAACTTGTTCTCTCTCTCTCTCTCTCTCTATCAAGTGTGAAGTCCTTGGCTTAATTATCATAGTTGAACTCTTACTTGACAACCTTAGAACAATGCTTACTCTTTCTCTAGAGTTTACAGTGAACATCACTACAATGCTTAAACAAACCTTGAGGTTAACAAAAATCATTCTAAAGTGAAATATGACCAATAGGTACGACCCCACCTTTTTGCAGAGTGCAACCTAGTCCTTGGTTGCAACACTGCCAAAGAAATACGCGGACCAATTAAATTTGAATCCCTATGGTATTGTCCCTTCATAGTACATCACATCTTATATAAAGGAGCCTACCAATTGCTACACCATGATGGATCCCTCATGAGGTAGCATGTTGATTGACTATACCTCAAGAAATATATGCTTAAATAATACAAACAACTCCTTGTACAATGTATCATATGCTTTATAAAGTAAAATTAACTTTTCTCTTTGGATATTCTAGCTCACTCTTGCTTGCTTCCTTTATTACAGAATGGTGACAGAATCCCATCTTACCTCAAATACGTCGATGGAGCTAGTGGTCACACATGGAACTTAGCCTCATCTACACAGAATCGTGACTCCCCTACACTCGACTTGCTATAGTCCAACAATGTCAACATTAGCTTAGAAACCAATAATGAAAAAGAATACGATGTGGTCATCAATATGTTGAATATCACTATCAATCTTAGCATTAATTGATTCTAGGATCACCTTGATGCACAACTCCTCATTGCCCAAATAAACAAGCATATTGAGTCTTATCTCCAAATATTATATGTAGGCATCTCAAGTTTAGACTTCTCAGATGTATGTACGGAGTTTTCTCAAAATGGAACAAATGTTGATACATCATAACACAAAATTAGGGGTACTCTACCCTACCAAAAGTACCTCTTATAAATTCATCATATGGAGGAGGTATTAATGCTCCCAACACACCTAAGGGATCTAGAGCTCCTGTCAGTACTATACATTCCCCGACTCCTAATGCACCAGCTCTTCCATTAGTATTTGACTCAAGTGAGCCACATAATCCTAGGCCACCCATCTAATCACAATATGCAATCATGGGGCATGGGCATAATTGATCAAGCCACCTCCTAGTTTTCCTCTAACACATATATTAGAGGAATCCCCTTCACCAAGACCTCCATGGCCCTAGTTACATATTCTAGTCTCTCCCTCCATGCCTTGACCCTTAGAGATTGCCTCTCCAACTCTCTAGGCATAAGCATATTCACCCCTTTTCACCAATCCTCGGCCAGTCACACTCACCCACATCTACAATGAAACACATAAAGGACACACCTCAAAGGATTGTGGTGTAAATATCTACCCAACAAACCCCACCCCCCACCAATTCGTCCATTAAATCCACCCATCTCATTATGTAGGGATCATAGTAAGCTAGCTCCTGTATCACGACTCATACATTCCTCTTTGAGTTATGAATGGAATTCAATTGGCGGAGTATCACCTCTAGCTTAGTTGCACACTATTCGATCCACTCACTAGTGATAATCCATACCTAATTGCATACGAGCCTTTGAAATCTTACGGGAATTAGTATTGCATGCCATCCATACCATCAATTAAGTACCATATTTGTTGAATGACGCTATATATCTACAAAATCTATATGGCCCTCAGTATCCCCATATGCATAGGTATAGTGCGCTCACACCAATGGAGTAAATGGACATGTTATTCCTTGAGATGTTCCTGGTAAGGAAACTATGCCAAGGCAACTTATGGAAGTAGTCTTACTTGCTCACTTTAGGTTAATAGGAAAAATCAAGCAACTAGAGGGGGTAGCCCTCATGCATAAAAATATTTAACATTCTCATTGCATTAAGAAAATTGAATAAAACAGGAAATGGCTTGCCAAAGTATGAATACAAATAAGAGAAACAACCGCACGGTTTATCAAACTTAAGTGGGCAACTTAACCATGTATTACAAGATACCAAATTCAAAGACATGGAAAAAATAAAGGATTTATTCCAAATAGCAACAAGTAATATATGAAAATAAACAAAATAGAAGCTAAAATGCCAATGGATCTAGGCATTCAAAGGCATCCATAACTTTAGAGGAAAATATTGCAATTATCAACCTGATATTGCAATGTGGCAATTATTTGAACAAGCATTATAGAAACAAGAAGAAATCAATGGCCTAAATTGTGTACAGTGGAGTATTAAATACCAAATCACTACATAAACATTTAATATAAATCATTTGTTATCTTTTCATTGAAAATATAACTAACATGGGACCACGAGATACTAAGTTTTGTTCATAAGTAGACCATATATCACATGAACTTCAAAGAAATTTGAAAAGAAAATACAAAGTAAAATACTAAGCACGCCAAGCATTTATCAAATATAAACTTTCCAACAAGTTTCCTTGAGCATAATAAGAATAACTGAGAAGTCGGATCATTGATTAACAAAAGAAAAGTTACAAACATGGAAAATATAGAGGGATGAATCGTCTTTTCATTCTCAAAATTGTGCAGTAATGTCTTTTACAATCTCTTCAATAACCTAACCAAGATGTCAACAAACCAAAGCAAAATTGTAGTTCTTCTTGAGCTGACCCTTTCCTTGATCATTTTTCTGGGCTAAATAAAAGGTTCTAATTGTCATTTAGTTAGCTAGAGCTAACTTCCCTAAAAATAGACAATTCAAATAATATTTCTTTATACAACTTAAAAACATAATTGTCTTGGATCCAACTTTGAATGAGGGCTTTTGGATGCCAAATGTACTTCCTTCACTGGTCTTTAATTTCTATCTCTTGTGGGTTGACTTTCTTTGTGGTGTTGAAGATGAGGGCTCCATTGCCCGGTTGTGATACTTGCTCAACTTTATATTTCTGAATATTAATCCAAGTTTGTCTCATAGGATGAATAAAGTGAAACATATTTCTATATGCAATATCTATTTTGAAATAAAGTTGATAAGACAAGGGATGTTTTTTCTTAAACAAACTTTTAAGTTGCGCCAATATTCAAACCAGTAAACAATAAATCAATCAACTTTTTGCTTAAGACATGTTCATCTTGATCTTTGATTTATGCATGTCTCTTTGGAAGGATTTGAGGCTATTGTAATATACTTAATCTCTGAGCAGTCTAAGATCCTTGTTCCAAGGTGATGGTAGGCCAAGCTTACAAATGGGTGAGGACCGAGCTTTAAATTCCTGGGATGCTTTATTGAATTGGGTGCATTTTTCATTAGTTGCCAAAATCAATTCCTTCTTTGTATGCACCTTTTGGACCTCCATAATCATCTTTGATCTATCTTTGATTCCAATTGTAGTCAGATTCTACTGTGAGATATAATTTAGAAATTCAACAACTTGATTAGCATATCCCTCCTTGTCAGTGGCATCAATACACCATTTGTTTATATCCATCTGTGAATTTTTAATCAGAATGGATTTTGGTAAATTTTAAAAGTAAACATCGATTTGAAGTTATTCATCTAATCAATAATTCGATTCCAAATTTCAAATTGGTATCCACAAAAAGTTGTTTACCTGGTATTTGCTACAATGTGTCCTGAAGTGTCCTTTTCATTTCTTCATTCTCTTGAGATAATGTCTCTATGCTAGATTGTTTTTCAGACATATTGCAAGTCTTAAACTTTTCTATCTATCCATTTTAAAACTTCATGTAAATTATCCACTTTCTCTTCTTGAACTTTCTTCTCCATCTTTAACAATTGAATTGTTGCAGACATCTCTATGATTTTTGCTTTATATGTGGCAAGTTTTTCTAACACTTCATCAACATTGTCCCCATTTTTTGAAATATCCATCAATTTATCATCAACATCAACTATATATGGCATATGGAATAAATCTAACAAATATCTACTTTGAGATCCTTTCTCCATGATTTTTTGTTGTAACTTGTGAATTTCCCCTCCGTGCTCTTACTTCATCTTGGTACTTTCCTTTATGAGCTCATAAATTCTCAAAGGGAGACAATAATTCTGGTCATTTACCTTACCATTATCCAATATGATAACCTCTTTTTCTTCATGGGCTACTATGAGCTCTGCAAATTCAACATGTTTAGCGTAAGGGGTTTTGAGTTTGGACTTCAATATTTTAATTTATTTATCTTTGGAATGTAACCAATTCTTCACACTATTTGTTGCATTAGGATCACTTTCCAAAGTCTCAATCTTACCCTTAAGATCTTTTGTTTTGGTTGTTCTTTCCTTATTAATGATTCTTTCATGCTTGAGTTGCTTTCCCAATTTCACAATCAGAATCTGCAACTTCCAGACATCCACGGTGGACTGTATTAGCTTCTTGGAAACCATTTCTCTTGTCTTCATGTGCCATTCAATCATATCCACTGCGTTTACCTTATTAATTTCAACTTGCATTATAGTAGTCTTATACTCATTTTTCTTCAATGCAACATTAGGTTGTAAACTAATAAGATGAATTCAATTATTCTCATGTCTATCAAAGCTAAGAATATTGGGACCATAACTTCACCCAAAAATTCTTGAGAACCTTGATATGATTCTAAATGTTTCATTATTTTTGTTTGAATTAACTCTTGTGACATCGTAGTGGTAGATGGTGTAACTTAACAATTGGTTCCCGACTTTTCTACGACTCCAATTTTTGTAAGAGTTTAATCACTTCATTGGAAAGCTTCTCTTATTTTGCTTCAGTTTCACTGTGAAAGAATGAGACCAACTGTAAAAAAAATTTAGATGTCTTTAATTTGTTTAATTAAGGATTTCTTGAGTCAACATCCATATCACCTACTTCTTTGATAACCTTACTTTTGATCTCTCCCTGCTCCACATGAGTTGACTGAGATACTGCTGCTCCTTGTTCTTGAATTCATGTAGCTTCCTTGTTTGAAACTGGAATCTTTTGTTAGGGTTCCACCCTAACCCACCTTACTTTAGGAGTTAGTCTTTTGTTGTATAAGGCCACATCTTTGAAATAAGTTCGAGTAAGTTAGTGTTCATCACTTAATGTAAAAAGGGTCACTTTATTAATTAATACCCACTAGGAAGTTGGTACTTGTTAATTACTTGACCATGTCAAGTAGTTAGGGTTTTGGATATGGGAATCCCATTTAAAGTGCTACAAGACTATTAAGAGTTTGTCGAGAATTATTGTACTAGAGTTCTACTTAAGTGAAATTTCACCCTACCACGAGAGGCCTGTGAACATTGCTTCCCAAATTTTTTCTCCACATGAGTTGATTAAGATACTATGGTTGTCCTCACCAGAGCAACATAATTGGGTCACTAATGATAATTTTTTAGCATTAATTCAATATACTCTAGGATCTTTACTGAGAGAATAACATGTACAACACATCAAGTATAACAATGCATATCAATCACACCAAGCAATCACATGAGACAATAGACACATAGAATTTCACTGGGGAAAACCATAAAGGTGAAAAACCCCACAACTTCCTCAGAGATAGAAAGAGAAATGATACAACCAAAGTACAAGAGATAGTCTTCTCCTAGCAGTTGATCCTCCTCCTCACATGTGCGCCACTTTCCAAATGATAGAAGAGTGAGTAATGAGATGATCAAATAGAGATCTCCCGATCTCTATTTATACATGTCCTGTCCTGCCCAATAAAACAGTGAGGACGACTTGTCTAGCTTAGCCTAATAACCCATGGTTAACTTAATCAGGGCCGACCCCACACATGGTGGTCTAATAACGCATCGGCAAGTTACGGCACTTGCGACACTTGTCAATACAAATGATGACACTTCCATATAGAGGAAAAATAACATCTCTATAGGAGTACAATATACATAAATGAAATACATAGGTGAAATACATTCCAAAGTTACATATACATCAACACTCCCTCTTAACTAGGAAGGTATTTCTCGACACAGATCTACTAGCACAAGTCTTCTTCTCTGGATCATCATCAGCGAATCATCGTCCTCAAATCATCGTCATCATCACTGCTGCTACTATCTCAATCAATCTCCGATCTACTCGTCATAGGAAGTTCTACAGAGCCAGTCCTTTTTCATACTAGATGTAGGCCCACCACCTGTAGGTCGTCATCATCACTGGCCATACTGTGGAATCCTCAGGACTTATTACGTGCATCACAAGACCTGGCTATAGCATCCTGGGCTGTTACGACGAGCACACAACTCTACCTGTCGGATCTCCCAGGAGCATATTACATGTGACCCCACCACAAAACCTCGCTGTAGCATCCCAGGTTGTTACGAGCACACAAATCTACCCGTCGGATCTCCCAGGAGCATATTACATGTGGTCTCACCACAAAGCCTTACAAGACCATCCCAGGCTGTTACGAGTACACAGCTCTACCTGTTAGATCTGCCAAAGACACATTACATGTGGTAATGGCAAAACCTTGCAAGAGCATCCCAGGCTGTTACGAGCACACAACTCTACCTGTCAGATCTCCCAAGGACACATTACATGCCATAGGACAAAACCTCGAAAGAGCATCCCAAGCTGTTACGAGCACACAAATCTACTTGTCGGATCTCCCAGGGCGCTATTATATGTCCTCCCAGAGCAATGCCTCGAAAGAGCATCCCAGGATGTTACGAGCACACAGCTCTACCTGTCAGATCTCCCAGGTCAACTTACATGCTCATCTGCAAAACCTATCCACGGCCACAGAGTATCAACCTGATACTCACCATACATCATCCTAATGTACACATGATCATCCTAATCATCATCACTGCATCATCCTGATGCATGTCATCTGGAGCAACATCCTGAAGCTCGTCATCCATGATCATCCTGATCATACAATGCATCCACCTGATGCATACCAAGTATCTACCTGATACATATCATCATACATGATCCACCTGATCATACAATGTATCCACCTGATATATATCAACATACATGATCTACCTGATCATACAATGTATCCACTTGATACATATACAGATACATGGTCCAAGCATCCAACATGATGCATATACATATACATGATCCATCTGATCATAACAAGCATCCAACATGATGCATATACATATACATGATCTAACTGATCATAACAAGCATCCAACATGATGCATATACATATACATGATCCAACCGATCATACCAAGCATCCAACATGATGCATATATAGAGTAGTAACTGGAGCATCGTCCTGATGCTCATCATCTAGTGCTTACATCCACAGCCATGGGAAGGATCCTCCTCTCACCATGCTTGGAATGGCTTCTGCAAATGTGTCCATCACTTCTTCCTTGAAGTGTCGCCAATCTGAAGAACACCAAGCCTCTCTATGAAGTACTCGAACTTCACTCTGGCTAGTGGTTTCGTCAGCACATCTGCAATCTGCTCATCCGTCGCAACATACAAGAGCTTCATTGCTCTTCTTTGCACCATATCCCTGATATAGTAATATTTGATCTCAATGTGCTTCGACCTGTCATGGAACACCGGGTTCTCAGACAGCTTCACATAACTCTGGTTGTCACAAAAGATACCAGTAGCCTCCAATGGGAGATCAAATAGCTCACAGAGTATCTTCCGAAGCCATACTGCCTCACAACTAGCTGAACAAGATGCAACATACTCTGCTTCGGCTGTACTTAGTGCTACATAGGAGTGCTTCCTGCTAAACCAAGAGATCACACCTGATCCCATACTGAAGCAGCACTCATAAGTGCTCTTCCTATCTGCAGCATTTCCTGCCTAGTCCAAATCAACATAACCCTATAGGTTAAACTTTTGATTCGCATCATACTTGAGCCCATAATCAATTGTACCCTTCAGGTACCTCAGAATATGATTTATAGCAACCAGGTGAACACCTCTGGGATCCGTCAGGAACTGGATCAATGTGTTCACTGCAAAGCAAATATCAGGTCTTGTGTTCGTCAGGCACATCAAGGACCCAATCATCTGACGATACACAGTGACATCAACCGGCTCAGATGAAGCATCACACAGAAGCTTCAGGTTCGATGCCATAGGTGTAGCCATGGCCTTGCAGTCCATCATCCTAAACCTCTTCAGGATCTCGACTGCGCACTTCCCTTGTCCAAGGAAGATCCCATCTGCACTCTTCCACACCTCCATGCCTAGAAAATAGTCCATCATCCCCAAGTCCTTCATCTCGAACTCGGCAGCAAGCTTCCTCTTGGTATCAACAATCAAACTATCTTCACCTATAACAAATAGGTCATCCAAATACAGAAGTAGTATCACAGGATTGCCTTCCTCAACCTTGTAGTAAAGGTTGGAATCTGCTTTACTCTTGGTAAAGCCCAAACTGGATAGGAAACTGTCCATCCTACCATACCAAGTCCTAGGAGCTTGCTTCAAGCCATACAAGGCTTTCTTCAACCTGCACACATATGACTCCCTGTCATGTGTTTCAAAACCAAGTGGCTGCTCCACATACACTTCCTCCTCGACTACACCACTCAAGAAAGTTGTCTTGACATCCATTTGGAGTATCTTCCATTTCATCACTGCAGCCAGAGCAAGTACTGATCTAATGGAAGTGTACCTGGATACAAGAGAAAAAGTCTCTTCATAATCAATCCCTTCTTTCTGGGAGAAGCCACGAGCTACAAATCTTGCTTTATATTTCTCTATGCTACCATTTGCAGCATGCTTGATCTTGTAGATCCATTTGGAAGTCACAACAGACTTCCCTTCAGGTCTTGGGACCACATCCCAAACATCATTCTTCATGATCGACTGATATTCCTCGACCATGGCATCCTTCCATTCTTTCTTTTCCGCTGCCTCTTCATAACTGGAAGGTTATTTGTTCATAATATCACAAAGTAAAGCAACATAGCTGGTATGTGATCTAGTTCTCTTCTTTGCTCTGTGTTCTTCTTCTAGAATGCCATATATTTCTACATCTTGAATGAGCTCTCTAGCCCATGCAGGTTTCCTCTTGTGAGAGTTATACTCACGGGGTGGATCTACAGGTATTTGTGGATCCTCAACTTCACGTTCTGCTTCTGGAATTGATTCAGTCATGGTAGTGTCTTGAAATCTGTTTTCCTTTGGTTCTTCATGATCTTCAATAGGTGTCTTTCTTCATTTGATGAAGGATGAGTTTTCATTAAATGTTACATCCCTGCTAACATCAATCTTCTTGAACCCTGGAAAGTATATTCTGTAAGCCTTCGAGCTTTCACTGTACCCCACAAAGATGCCCTTCTTTCCTGAAGGATCTAGCTTTGTTCTCTTTTCCTTTGGAACATGAGTGTATACTGGACAACCAAATATTCTGAGATGGTTGACTTCAGGTTTCCTACCAAAGAATACCTCTTATGGTGTCTTGTTGTCCAATATCTTGTGAGGTGTTCTGTTCTGCACATATACAGCTGTCCTAGCTGCTTCTGCCCATAGATGCATAGGAAGATCCTGGTCATGCAGCATTGCCCGTGCTGCTTCCATGATTGTTCTATTCTTCTTTTCTGCAACTCCATTTTGTTGTGGATTGTAGGGAGAAGTCAACTCCCTCTTAATCCCTGAATCACTACATAGCTTCTTGAAATCACCTGAAGTGAATTTTCCGCCATTGTCGAATCTGAAGGTCTTGATCTTCTTATCAGTTTGATTTTCCATCAAGGCTTTGAATTCCTTGAACTTATCAAATACTTCATCTTTGTTCTTTAAGAAGTAGACCCAAGTCTTCTGCTATGAACATAAAATAAGATAATAATTAAATAATTAATAATTAGGTTAGCTAAAGTTAGGTTATGAAATGAGGCGTCTCCTCAACATCAAATGCCCGAGCCATATTTAAGGCAGGGCCATCATTGTAACATATTATCTTTTTATCCTATCATCAATCTTCTTGAACCCTGGAAAGTATATTCTGTAAGCCTTCGAGCTTTCACTGTACCCCACAAAGATGCCCTTCTTTCCTGAAGGATCTAGCTTTGTTCTCTTTTCCTTTGGAACATGAGTGTATACTAGACAACCAAATATTCTGAGATGGCTGACTTCAGGTTTCCTACCAAAGAATACCTCTTATGGTGTCTTGTTGTCCAATATCTTGTGAGGTGTTCTATTCTACACATATACAGCTATCCTAGCTGCTTCTGCCCATAGATGCATAGGAAGATCCCGGTCATGCAGCATTGCCCGTGCTGCTTCCATGATTGTTCTATTCTTCCTTTCTGCAACTCCATTTTGTTGTGGATTGTAGGGAGAAGTCAACTCCCTCTTAATCCCTGAATCACTACATAGCTTCTTGAAATCACCTGAAGTGAATTCTCCGCCATTGTCGAATCTGAAGGTCTTGATCTTCTTATCAGTTTGATTTTCCATCAAGGCTTTGAATTCCTTGAACTTATCAAATACTTCATCTTTGTTCTTTAAGAAGTAGACCCAAGTCTTCTACTACGAACATAAAATAAGATAATAATTAAATAATTAATAATTAGGTTAGCTAAAGTTAGGTTATGAAATGAGGCGTCTCCTCAACATCAAATGCCCGAGCTATATTTAAGGCAGGGCCATCATTAACATATTATCTTTTTATCCTATCATCAATCTTCTTGAACCCTGGAAAGTATATTCTGTAAGCCTTCGAGCTTTCACTGTACCCCACAAAGATGCCCTTCTTTCCTGAAGGATCTAGCTTTGTTCTCTTTTCCTTTGGAACATGAGTGTATACTGGACAACCAAATATTCTGAGATGGCTGACTTCAGGTTTCCTACCAAAGAATACCTCTTCTGGTGTCTTGTTGTCCAATATCTTGTGAGGTGTTCTGTTTTGCACATATACAACTATCCTAGTTGCTTCTGCCCATAGATGCATAGGAAGATCCTGGTCATGCAGCATTGCTCGTGCTGCTTCCATGATTGTTCTATTCTTCCTTTCTGCAACTCCATTTTGTTGTGGATTGTAGGGAGCAGTCAACTCCCTCTTAATCCCTGAATCACTGCATAGCTTCTTGAAATCACCTGAAGTGAATTCTCTGCCATTGTCGAATCTGAAGGTCTTGATCTTCTTATCAGTTTGATTTTCCATCAAGGCTTTGAATGCCTTGAACTTATCAAATACTTCATCTTTGTTCTTTAAGAAGTAGACCCAAGTCTTCCTAGAGAAATCATCAATGAAAGAGACATAGTATACATACCCACTCAGAGAACTGGATGACATCGGACCGCATACATCGGAGTGGATCATTTCCAAGATTCCTTTTGCTTTGCTTTCACTGCTTGGAAATGCCTTCTTAATGTTATTTCCTTTTGCACATCCTTTTCAAACACCTTCATACTTTGACTTGATTTCAGGAAGACCGTCTACAGCTTTGCTTGCAATTGGTAGTGCTCTATAGTGCACATGTGCAAGCCTTCTATGCCAAAATTCACTTGGCTCCATGGATTCATGTACCATGGCATGTTCAGGTTGTCCGTTCAATTTGTACAATCCTCCCTCTTGCTCTCCAATCACCACTGCATCATCTATAGATTTACCCTTTGGCCACATTAGGACTTGGCCATCTACAAATGCAACCCTCGTGCCTTTTGCATCCAATGCAAATATGGAGAGTAGGTTCTTCTTGAGCCCAGGTACATATAGAACATCTTTCATCTTCAAAGACTTCCTAGAGTCTAGGTTGTAGGAGGCTTCACCACTTCCTTTGATAGGGTATTGATAGTCATCCCCAAGTTTCACTTTATGGGGTGACTCATGTTCAGATAGATTTACAAAAGATTCTTTAAACCCAGTGATGTGTTTGGAATCCCCACTATCAATAATCCAATCATTACATCCATGAGAGATAGTACCTGTGAGAGCAGATATTAGAACATATTCATCTTCACTTGATGAATCATCACTTTCTACCATAGCCTTCTTCTTTGGAGGTTCATCATCCTCAGCAGCATGAGAACGGTACCTTCTCTTGCTGCCCTTCTTCTTCTTGTTGAATTTGTTGTTGTCCTTTTTGTTCTTGGGACAATTTACAGCAACACGTCCCTTCTCATTACAGGTAAAACATATTCTCCTTTCTCTATTGTGATGGTGGTCTAAAGATTTGAAGTGAGATGGCTCTCTCTTAGGATTCCCTTTCTTGGTGTGTGCTGTGAGAGCTTGATCTTCATTCCCCATCTTTTCTTCTCGGGCCACAAGCCTTGCTTCTTCTTAAGAGCATTCTTCCCATAGTCTACTGAAGGAGAATAGTTTCTTTCTTGCACAGATTCCTTGGATAAAGGAATCCCATGACCTAGGTAGGCCATTCAATGTGGTCATAACAACTTCACCATTATCCACTACCTCATCCACAACTTCAAGTTGTTCCTTGATCTGAGAGACCTTAGAGAAATAGGATTGAATGGTCTCTCCATTCTGAATCTTTACCCCTTTCAATTGGTTCCACAGGGTCATCTTCCGATTTATGTTCTTCCCTTCAAATAGCTTGGTAAGGGAATCAAACATCTCCTTGGGTGTCTTCAGAGATGACACATGTGGGATGAGATGATCCTTGATAGAATCAGCAACAATCCTCTTTTCCTTGACCAAGTTCTTTTTGTGAAGAGCCTTAGCCTCTTCTCCCTATGGGACAGGGACCTCTTCACTTATATAAGTGTCCAACTCATTTTCTTCCAGGATTAACCCAATCCTATACTTCCATGCTCGGAAGTTATCAGCTCCTTCAAGCTTATCCTCAAGCTTGGTGTGGTGAGACATCTTTAAAGAGTACTTCAAATGGAAATAGAAAAGATTTAGGTCTTACCACTTGATTTGCTGAAAACTGGATCTGGTCTCGGATTAGGGTTTGCCAGAGAAACCCTAAAAATTCAAAATTTGAATTTCAAACTTCTGAAAGGATAGAAAGACGTGCCTTGATGAGCGGATTAACCTAGTATATTCAGAATTTGAGATCTACAAAGTTTCACCCTTCAGAAATGCCTTTTAGTCTTCCCAAATTCATTAGGGAGGACCCTGAATTAGGGTTTGAGTTTCCTGGAGCTTCACCCAACCAAAAATCTAGATACAAAGCTCTAAACTTCTATTTTTCCAAGGAGCTTCCAACTATGTCTTCAGATTTCAGAAATGCCTATTTTTGTGGAAACCCTAATTTTTAGTGCCAAAACTAAAAGTGCTCAGAATTGAATTCTGATTGGACATATAGATTCTCCTTGATGATTATATTCAATCTAACTTACTGCTTTTCCAAAATCTGTGGAGAGAAATCCAATAAACAAGAAACCCTAGTTTCCGCCACAGCATAATGTCTTCTTCTCAGGGAAGCTCTGATACCATGATAATTTTTTTGCATTAATTCAATATACTCTAGGATCTTTACTGAGAGAATAACATGTACATCATATCAAGTATGACAATGCATATCAATCACACCAAGCAATCACATGAGACAATAGACACACAGAATTTCACTGGGGAAAACCATAAAGGTGAAAAACCCCACAACTTCCTCAGAGATAGAAAGAGCAATGATACAACCAAAGTACAAGAGATAGTCTTCTCCTAGCAGCTGATCCTCCTCCTCACATGTGCGCCACTTTCCGAATGATAGAAGAGTGAGTAATGAGAAGATCAAATAGAGATCTCCCAATCTCTATTTATACATGTCATGTCCTGCCCAGTAAACCAGTGGGGCCGACTTGTCTAGCTTAGCCTAATAACCCATGGTTAACTTAATCAGCGTCGACCCCACACATGGTGGTCTAAGAACCCATCGGCAAGTTATGACACTTGTGACACTTGTCAATACAAATGACGACACTTCCGTATAAAGGAAAAATAACATCTCTATAGGAGTACAATATACATAGATGAAATACATAGGTGAAATACATTCTGAAGTTACATATACATCAACAACTAATATGTTGGATTATGATTACGAGGTCATATAATAAGGGTTGAGACATTATGATGGCATATGATTTCTTTAGGCAATTTGAAGAGGAGGGTTCCCTCTTCTCCTTGTCCTTACCATCTTCAGGATAGCTTGATGAAGCACAATAGGAATGGTTAGCCCAAGACATAGTTAGACACCTCATCAAATGGATACAAGAAGATCGAATCCTTTTCAAGGGTATACATGTAACCAAAGTATCTTGTGATATAAGGAGTGCATATTTCTCATTTTGGATTCAACCTCGAAACCACAAATCTTAAAGGAATTAAATTCATTACCCACAATAGGACACTAAGGATTTCATAAAAGATATGAAATAATTAAGTGCTCCTTATTTTGGGAAGCCATGGAAAAATATATCCACAGCTTTGTTGTAGCCTGCAACACTTGGCAATGACATAAGGTTGAAACAATGAAGTCACTAGGTGCTTTGCAACCACTTCCAATTCCCAACCATATTGAGATGGACATATATATGGATTTCATTGTGGGGCTTCCTAAGGTAGGCAGGAAAACAGTCATTATGGTGGTCGTTGATCATATAACCAAATACAACCACTTTTGTGCCTTACCCCTAAACTTTACACCCTCACTAGTGGCATAACTATTCATGGATCAACTGTTTAAGCTCCATGGCATGCCCAATTCTATTATATCTAATCATGACCCCATCTGATCGTGACCCCACTTTTACAAGCAAGTTTTGGTAGGAGTTGTTTAAACTTCAGGGCACTCTCTTGAATCACAATAAAACATATATATCACCCCCAAATGGATGGTCAAACAGAAGCGGTAAATAAATGCTTGGAAACCTACTTGCGATGCTTTGCGTTGGACATGCCACACCATTATGCCCAATGGATCCCTCTATTCAAATGATGGTATAATACCACTTATCATGGTTCCACCTTGATGACACCATATGAAGCATTGTTTGGAAAAAATTCCTTATCAACAATTTCCTATCTACAAGGCACCTCATGGGTTTAGTCAATGGACAACACACTCCACACTCGAGCATGTATTCTCTACATCCTTAAAGAGAATATAGTTATGGCTCAAAAATAGAATGAAACAACAGGCATATCAACATCTCTTCAAGCATTCCTTTGAAGTATGGGATCGAGTGTTTCCTTGAATCCAACCTTATAAACAAACATCCCTCAAGGACCATATCCATCTAAAGCTCACTTTGAAGTTCTATGGACCCTACACCATCCTTCAGTGCATTGGACCAATGGACTACAAGCTCACTTTTCCATACCACTCCAAGATTCGCCTCATCTTCCATGTCTCTTGCCTAAAAAGAGTGGCGGGGTCTGATTGTAAAGTGAATACCGACTTACCCAAACTGGATGAGGAAGGCTCCATTTGGATCCAACTGAAAACAGTCTTGTCTTTCAGGGAACGAAAATTGTGTAGGTGCACAATCAAAGAAGTTTTGATCTTGTGGAAATATTTGATGCCAAAAGATGCAACTTGGGAAAAACAAACATTTAAAAAAAAAATTAGGACCTTTTACAAACATGTTAGGGAACCCAGTGGATTTTTCTTCTTGACTTAAATTCACCTCACCTTGGTGAAGGTATAACATAAAATACAAATATTCAACTGTCACATAAAATATTTCCCTGTAATTGGAACAACAACCTGAGCGAGTCTGGTTGATGAAGCTCATAGGTTTTCATTACCAAATAGATAAGATTCCCCATCATCATTCCTCGTGGATTGTATCAACACCACAAACAACCTAGGTTCTAAAACATCTTCATAAAGGTCAATGATACTATCTAACTCAGAGGTTGACATGTTTGGACCAATATAAAAGGCGAGTTTCCTCTTCAGCTCCATTGGATAACAATTAACTCTGTAAACCCTCCTAATATCTAGCAACTACGAAAAAAATACTAAGAGGGGTGAGTAATAAATCTACCTATTTGAATGATAGGGGCATAATCAACCTAATTATCCTTTATGTAAGTTACATCAATATTTATTTGCTACACGAGCTCACAACTCGAATGGTGAAAATGCAAAATAATCACATCCTCTACCTTGTTAACTCATTTTTACCTTTCAAAACATTAATAACCACATTAATTCAAATTTAATGCTATAATTGTACGAAGATTCAAAGTAAATTCATTTCCCTAAGTATTATTTCCAAGTCAGATTTGACATAAATGCGAGTTGATGAATCTTCAAAACCATAGTGGTTTTCAGGATTCAAAATTTGGTCTAATGATGGTGGTTTTATTGTTTTCTGGAACCTTTTTCCACCACCACATGTCTCACCATGTGTCATCATGTGATGTGTTTCGGGCACCAAGCCTTGTGTTAGTAGTCAATCAATTCCATGCTTAAAAGGATCATGAGTTATTAGATCCCAATCAGTGACCTAAAATAATGTAGTTATCCCTTAATCAAAGGTTTTTTTCTTATCATCCAACTTTTTGATGTTAAAGTTACAATCATTAGACCACATACGATTGTGGTGTTCAATCCCTCCAATATTTCAGATGCAAAATCGATTGTTTAATGTCATGCACCTTCTAGCCCAAAATAAATCTATTTCATCCGATCTGCATCATCACCCACCATCAGATCTACCATGTTTAAAGTCATTTTTTAATGCAAATAACCATCATTTAACGTAATTTTACACATCTAGTGCAAGAATTTGGTGTGCGATTTAAGATCTCAAAAATGTTATGAAATTGATATGCAAATCAATCTGTTATTGGAACCTAAATCGCTATCCACAAACTATATAGTTATCCAAATTATATATGAATCTCATAATTTCATTAAATGATGCATAAGAAGAAACAAAATTGCAAAAATGCACAAGGCTTTGATTAAATGATGAGGAACATTGTCTTGATTGGACCTCTATAAGAAAATTGCTTGAGCCTTGCCAATTTGAGTAGCTTATGCCTGGAAAATCTTTCATTGTATTCACCTCATATTTGGGCAAATCATTGGTTTCTGTACATTTCGATATAGAGAGGTGGAGTCTCCATGGAAGAACATGAGTGAGGTGATGAAGATGCATGGAGATGTTTCAAATAAACATGTAGACAACACTTGTCAAGTAGATGAGGCTGCTCGAGAAATAACACTGTGGGCATCCATGTCCCCACCACCAACCTAATCTTTATTCACTCTTCGACACGTAGATAACACTTTTCAAGTAGATGAGGCTGCTCGGATTTTTGGCTCCGAGCAATTCTCTCTGAACAACATTTCTCATGTTAAATACGCTCCTGCAAGTACTTATCCATAAGTCAATTGCAATTTTTCCACTATTCAACAATTCCATTGTGCATTTTAACAAAGTCCAAAGACACAGTTTGATTCCTTCAGTTTAAATAAGGTTTGATTTGATATATTGATTGCATTACTAGTACATGGGGATCGCCTGGTTATAGATAGGTGGAACTGGAGCCCATCATGTTCCAATGTGGGTCAACCAACCATTTGATATCAAATATATCTCTTTCTTCGACATCTTGAACACATAATATGTTATGTCATGACACGAGCAGATCCTCCTACCACCCCATCGTTGTTGTCTCAGATGGGCACAACCACCTTCTCAATCTCTTGATAATAGGGTTCAATTCACATTGGATGGTAATTATGGGTTTTTATTGTAATCCCCTTTCCCTGCCCACTACCAATGTTTCAATGCAACATCAACCAACTTACAACTACAGCCATATCTCATATCATAAATTTGATTTTTGAATTTCAATATATATTTTGACATGAGTTTTGTTCTCATTGTAGATAAATTTATAACGCTCTACCTATCCCTACCAAGCTACTAGTTACAAATTACCAGGTTTGCATATATTGATAATACAACTTTACAACTTATATATGTATTGAGAAGACTTGAAAATCTAAAACTGCTCTAGCTTTTTAAGAATTGAAAAATCAGTTTTGTGATTCAAGTAAAAATCAGTTTTGTGAAAGTAAAAATCAGTTTTGTGATTCAAATAATTATATCATTATGGCTTTACTTGTATAAATCCAGTAACAAGCATATAGCTTACTTTGACTTTGACTTACCACTTATCCATTAACTTTGCAAAGAGATAAGAAAAATAAAAATCTAGTAACTTTGGAGAGAGAAAAGAAAAATAAAAATATGTCATTGAGTGTAGACATTATATTATGTTAGAGGGTGTATTTTTAAATTGCTTTGATATTATATACAATTATTTAGGAAATTAATATTTTTAGTAATTTGTTTTTTATATATATTAATATTAGAAAGAGAATATATTTTTATATACATTTAAATGTGGTTGATATACGCACATATTATTAATATTAATATGGCTTGCTAGAGAGTGTACTTCTAATATTAATATTAATAAAACAAATTAATATTAATTTGTTTTTGACAGAGGATGCACTTCTAAATTGAGTTGTTATTTGGAAAATTAGTATTTTTATTGGATTTAACGTAAACTTCTTATTATTTAGTATTTTTTTTTTTTTTAAATTGGATGGCTTCAAAATCCTTAAATAATGAATAGAGTATACCTACAATACCAGAGTTTCCTTAATCCAATGGATTCATTCCATATATCGAACAGGAAATTGAAGTCTACTCGATGAGTTTGCAATTTGAACGAAATTTGAAAGTACGGGAACAATTCTTTAGTGATATAATTGATTTCTACGATGGAATCATTGAAGATTAAGCCATGTATCAGACATAATATTTGTGCAGGACCATTGTTGCAACATATAATGCGATAATCTTTAGTAATCCGGACCAAAGACCCAGATGCCGTTGCTTGTTGTAATCACCAGATTGTTATGAAATGATTTTAGAGATTGGATTTTTCTCATTGTACTCCATTTCCTACACTCGGTGAAGCTTCTTACTTTGCTTGGGAAGATAATAAATCCCCGACAACGAGTGAATGGCGTATGCAATTGTAGTCATTTACAGAAGAAACAATGGTCGAGGAGGGAGATATTGAGTTGAGCCTCAAACTACAAACTACAATGTGGGGAGGAAACTGTCTCGTTTATCAATCCATATCCAAGGCAGGGCAACCAGTTTTGCTACAGGACTCTCTTTGAAGCATCGACTACAACCTTAATTTTTATTTTTATTGGTACAAAGTGGATATTGCCTTTGTTTAAAGCTTTAAATGTTTTTTTAATTGTTTAAAAAAATTAAAAAACGCATTGATTTAAAAATCATTTTAAATATTTGAATAACAATTCAATACTTTATTTTACTTCAACGCCAACCAGTGAGCAAGCCATTTCGATCACTTATGGGGCTATAGAACTCAAACGGGATCTGTTGCTGGAAGGTCTGGTGACGACAAAAGCAAACGGGACGAGTGGAAGGCTTGAACCAAATGAAAACTGAGGGAGATAAAGACGTTGTTAGATTGCAACAAAACTAAGCATTAATATTTCCAAATCAAGTATTCTAACTGTTCATTTAATATAATGCATATAAAATCAACTAAACACTTCCATCCAAAATACAAAACAATGATGCGTGTAAATCATCTAATGATATGATTAAATAGTTAATTATAAAATGAAAAGGAAATCATGTAATCATATAAGTCTCAGTATTTTTCTTTGTTTTTAAACTTGTCTTATCTCGTTTCTCATATGTTTTTCTTGCGGTGGATCAATCGTTCTCAATGAATTTATCCGATCCAGGCTGGGGCGTCTTTCTTACTCTTTCAATTCCAGCCTGAGACTTATCCGCTGCTTGCTACGCGCCGAATATGTATTCCGTTAGCCTGCTGACTTTGGATTAAAGCACCATGCAATGTATCCAAAAGAGTCTTTCCTCCACTACTTATATATTTCGTTGGAAACTCTAGAAACCCTAATGTGCTAAAAATCTTGGATCTTTAATGCCACCCAATGTAAAGAGACAACTGGAAGTCCCATTTCAAACTATAATCATTAGTGTGGGAGTAGGCACAGCGGAAACCCTTAATCCATACACAGAATTGGTATTTATCCATTCAACGAAGAGCACAGCAGCCCATAACAGAATACACGACAGGGCCAAAGTGCCCAGGAACCTCTCACCCTTGTATTAACCGATAACAAAAGATTTATACATCATGAATCCTCTAGAAGGATCGAGAGCTCAAGAGAACATCTATCAAATCGCCTTCACGGAGAAGCTCCATGAGCATTAACTGCACATTTACAATGCGAACTACTGCCAGGTACATACATCGAATACATCAAATGACCACACAAACACATCAAATGATCACACGCTCCAGGTGGACTCACAGACTCACAGTTCGAGGTGAATGATCACGCTGAGGAGAGGTGGCAGTTGGCAATTAATTCCAACAATCTCCCCCTTAATTTCAACAGCCACATCACAACACACAGTTTACAAAAATCATGGCCTGCTGGTCTAAAGTCTCAGCTAGGCTTCTTACAAGTATATACAATAAAAACACTTCAGATTTTTTTTTAAATGTTGCGGCTGGAAACTTCATCATCAGAATGCTCTCAAGTCTTGGAGAGGCTTAAGGCGGATCTGCAAATCTGCTGTTGCAGATGCTTTCTCAACTGAAGGCTTTCTTTCTCAATTGTTCTCTTTCTCAACTGAAGGCGGAGGCACACTCTACGCTCTTCCTTCTCCGCAGGTGGCAGACTTCAGCAAACCACTCATCATTGGCGGAGGATCACACAATGAGTACAAGGCAACAGCCTTTCAACAAAACATATATTCTTCCACAGCAAGCAACATGAAATTCCATCTATCAACTCATCTATCATCTCACAGGGGCTTCAGCCAGAATCATCACTTCCAAAAAAACTTCAAATTACAAAGCCATACAGCATTGTTACAGCAAATTCGAAACAACAAAAACTGCAAAATTTCTTTGAACATTTTCTTCATTGAAACACCAAGTCATTGTCTTTTTCATTTTCCAACGGTGCACAACTTTGAACCAGTTATGTGCGGGATTCTTCATAAGTTTCACCTTGACTTTCTTCTTCTTGTTTACGCTGCATGGCAGCTTCAATACCTTAGCTCTTGCAGCTTTATTACTGCAATCAGAACCTGCACAAACGTAGAGAACTAAAACGTTAAATAAACCAGCAGTTTCATCATTCTTCTGCTCTCTAGCAGCTTGGACAGCTGCACTTGCAACCTCCATAGTTGCTTTCTCTTCAACTGCTACGACAATGCCACAGTCATAATCAGCGAGACACTCCACAACTTCAACATGCCTTGGCTTTTCAAGCCAATCTGCAATCATCTTTAAATCTGCTTCATAGGCATTACATTTTTCAGCATAATCATGATGAATGCCTACAGCGGGTATCAGTTTTTCTTCTGCTACAAGATCTGTGCAGTTTGCAATTATCTTATCAAATTCCTCAACAAATCTCAACTCAGTTTCTTCATCAATTGCAAAAGCAATTGGAATTTCATCCACCCAGTCTTCATGTCCCAGCAAATTAACATTGCTACTAAGCAAACTATTTATCAACCTTATTTCCAACTCGAGTAAAATTACCTCTTCTGGCGTGAAGTTCTCTTCATCGTACTTTGGCTTGGTTATGGCCATGGCTGCAGCTTTCCAACTGGGCTTAGCTATGCCCCGACACCAGCTACAGCTGAAAAAGATAGCTCCCCCGTACTCTTGTATATGGAGTTCGCCCTTCACAAACAAAGGTCAAATTGCAAGCGGCAGCTAGGAGTTTGCTACAGCAAGCTCAAACAAAGTCTTCATGTATCATTATCTACAACTTTTTCACTTTTTCAGCAGACTTTCTACAACGTACTTCTCAACTAAGCAGCACAGTAATTGCTGTCAAATACACTGAGCTTCTGCTTATATTCAAGCTTCGGCCTTCATAAGATTCATCCGCAAGAGTAAGCGGGATTCACAAGGTTGCTCCACCACTAAACCATGGGAGCACTAACGTTCACTCTGCTCTGCTCGACCATTAAACCATGGGAGCGCAGCAAACACATCTCTGAATCGATCACTTCAGAAGTGACGACTTTGGCAACTCAGCTGCAGCAACATGCCTCTTCAATATTGAGGATCTTCTTCTTCCTCAAAAGATACACAGCCCCCATACTTCCGCATTACAACCTGGGAATATTGGCTTCTGCTCGTTAATAATTATTCTCCCCCTCAAATACATACAGGATTGATGCCTGTTCAAAATACGCAGCAACAGCTGCCAGCCAGCTACTTTGAGCTTCTGCTCAACTCAACTCAACTCAACTCAAAGCTTCATCCTTCACAAATTTCATCCGTGGCTTCACACAAGAATTGTGCCTCTCAACTTTCTTGAGGAGATTTGGCAACTGCTCACGGGATAATCAACAGCTCAACCACTAAATGGGAGCTCAGGCCTTCCTGCTTGACCAATACACCAAGCTTGAAGCTACAATCTTCATCCACGGCCACTCAAATCATTACGAGGAGTCCTGGCTACATGTCGTGGGGAAAACACGAACTTCGGCTGAACCACTACACCAGGGGAGCACTGACCTCTACAGTCTGCTTGACGGCGGAGAACTGAGGCTGGGCGGCTCTCATCTTGGCATCCCTTTCGACCTCCACTCTGCAAGCTTGGGTACGGAATACTACAGGATCTGCGTGCTGTCGTTCCCACCATAAGACTGGGGCTCAGTTCAACAAACAATTTTGTTGCTGTATAGTCGAGAGGAGCTCGTCTGGAACGACCAGTTCCCTGATCTTCGGCGCAGCTGCAATACCCAAAGCTGCAGTTTTTACACCGCTCTTGAGCAACCCGAAGCTCGACAGCTTTGAACTATGTTGAACTTGTGGGCATAAACGTCGGTGGCAGGAGGCTCGCTTCCATTCCTGCCTCTGTGTTTCAGATGGACGCGTTTGGTTTTTGCAGAGTAGTTGAGAGCAGAGACTCGAAGCAAATCGGAGGAAGCGGAAGTTAGCAGGAAGCGCAATGATGAAGAAGACGCGAAGGAGGAGCTTTATTCGATTGTGACGGTGGCCGAGGTGCCTCCTGAAGGGCTTAGTGGACTGGGTACTAAGGTTATTGAGGAGGAAGAAAGAGATCAACACGCCCAGAGATTCTATGCGGGAGTCAGCGCCAGAATCCCTTCTATGCGGCCACTCAATTCACCCAAAACCAGATATTGACCGCAAGCGTTTTCTTCTTCACACACAAATTTTACGGGTTACAGCCTTTTACATGCCTTTTACACATTCGTGAGCATCTTTTCTCCCCACAACCAAGATGCAACCTACCACATCAGAAATTTCAAGAGTATCTTCCACTGGATGAGCTTCATGAAACCTTACAGCCCCACAATCATACTTGAATCAGTAACGCCCACCACAAACTCGAGGGAACTCTTACCAAATGAGAGAGGGTTCGGAGAATCCACGGGGTCTGGATCGAGACCAGGGAAAAAACGTGGAGGATGAGCTTCGGCTCTCACATTACTGATGCTATCCCTCTAAAAAAAAAACTTCACACTAAATTGCTGGAATCCTTCAGGCGCCAGTAATGCCACGTTGGGATTTACTGAAAACACAAATCAGCTGGCAGATTTTTACACTAGACCAAACAGGTGACTTCCCCTTCACATTTTCACAGAAGTTCAAATGATGGTTGGAATCTCCGTTTCAAGACGGCAACACCCTTTAGCAAATTGTGGCTTCCACATATTTTCACAGCTCTCCAGCTCTCTCACTGGTCGAGGTCCCAGCCGCACACAAAGGATCACTAGCACCCACGAGGATTGACAATGCGACCAGTATCAAGACATCTACTGCAGCCTCGGTTTTCTGTAAACCAAAAAAAAACAAATTCGTGAGAGAGAACAGCTCACTCAGACTGAGGGAATTCCGGTCCTCTTTCTCTCACCAGCAGGAGACACACATATCAACCGCACTTGACAAATAACCACTGCTATAGCAGCTAACCCAGGAACTACGGTTCCTTTCAGAGAAAACGATTCCTATCTTGATTCCCTAGATGGTCTATTTTCTGTAGCCCGTCAAACATGGCAGTGGCAGGATCTCCCAAACGACAACTCTTTCATACGCAGAGCACCGGGAATGCAGACAACACTGAGCATTTGGCTCTTCTACATTATTCAGTCTAGTCTAGAAGAGCAAACGGGCATATATGCACTCTCTTTCTCACTGGAACTGAAACTCGATTTTCTGAAAACCGAAAAACAAATTTGGCTCTCACTGAGGGCACAAGTTCAGAGCACAATTACCAGCTCACATAGCTCAACATATGAACCATCTTCACATCCCTCACAAAATGCAGCTATATGGCTCAGAATGGCTGCTATGCCAGCGCCAAGACATCACCCGAGAAGACTCAATGCGCAGGGAGATACGAGCTTACAAGCTCTGATACCAATTGTGGGAGTAGGCACAGCGGAAACCCTTAATCCATACACAGAATTGGTATTTATCCATTCAACGAAGAGCACAGCAGCCCATAACAGAATACACGACAGGGCCAAAGTGCCCAGGAACCTCTCACCCTTGTATTAACCGATAACAAAAGATTTATACATCATGAATCCTCTAGAAGGATCGAGAGCTCAAGAGAACATCTATCAAATCGCCTTCATGGAGAAGCTCCATGAGCATTAACTGCACATTTACAATGCGAACTACTGCCAGGTACATACATCGAATACATCAAATGACCACACAAACACATCAAATGATCACACGCTCCAGGTGGACTCACAGACTCACAGTTCGAGGTGAATGATCACGCTGAGGAGAGGTGGCGGTTGGCAATTAATTCCAACAATTAGTTTATTGAATCATTGAATTGAATTATATGAAGTTGCTGCAAAATGCCAACACAACTTGTTTGGCATATCCATCACCTCTAAAAATCTGTATAATGTGATTTTGGCAGAGCATATCATAAATATTGAGGTGGATAGAATGTCAGCACTCTCGGAAAGGATTTTTATCACACCCACCTCTGGATTTTGATAGTTTCCCATCATGCACTACAGATACAGATACAGAAGAATGAGATGCAATACAAATACATGAACATGAGATCAGGAATCTACAAGAATAGAGCATCCGCACAAGCACATAATAGACCCGATTTTAGGCCTTCAAACAATATAGTCAACTCATAAAGAAATAATCATTAAACTTTAGTATTTGAAAACTATAGATTAAATATATGAACAATAAAGTTTAGTATTTGAAAACTACAGATTGATGATTTATTTAACTCAGAAAAACCTACTGTCCATTATCTAATTTTCTGTGCATATCTATGAGTATGAGGGGAGGATCCGTGGTGTTGTGGAGACTAAAGAGTTTGATATCCTTTTCCCATATATTCTGCACGCGCTCAATCTTTAATAACTGCAATATCTCTATCCTATACTGGGCAGGAAATTGAAATCTTTCTCTGGATATGAGAGAGGCCTTCCAATACAACTCCTTTCCTAATTAGCAGGGCCATCGATCCTGTAACTCGTTTCTGAATTCGCAGTCTTCCTGCATTACGACTGCATTCTGCCTTCTTCGATGACAAATAAAATCTTTCAATAGTTGTGTAGATCATGAGAAGGAAAAACACAAAACCGCCTAAAATAAAATGTAAACAATTCGAATCGAAAACAGTTAGAGGGGCAGTGGAGCGATTGAGAGTGGAGGGGCCTGTGAAACGTTTGAATGGTAAGTGGACACTGGAACAGGGAAGCGTTACTGGGAATATGAGGGATGTTTGAGCATGGAAGCGTTATTATGAATTTCACCGTTGCCATGTGTATGATGGAATGTTGGTTATTGTAATATGGTTATTGCAAACTATTTACCATCTATTGGATGACAAAATAAACTATTGGATTACAAAACCACCTTCCATTGAATTAAACAACCTTGGTGGATAAAAGAGCGAATTACAGCGACAGAGTGTTACCACTTGAAATAACTCTATTTTTTTTATTAGTTATTGGTGACTGTTGTATTTAAACATGCACCCGACTTAATCCAGTAAATCTCAATTCTTCATTCATAGACACGACTAAGAATATTTTGCCATCCTGGGCATTCAGTTTTTTTTAAAATGAAAAATCTTCAACCCTCACCCCACCCCACAAGTTGAAAAATATTTATTTTTATTTTGATATTTATTAATATAATATGAAAAATGTTAAGACAACATAGGAAGATCCGTCCATAGCAATTGACGGAAATTGTGTAAGTGTGTTGAGACACCAATAAACAATAAAGCATTGGTTATGGAGTCTCTCTCTCCTTTCCGATTACTAAACTAAGTTACTATGTAATGATGCACGTTACAACGAAGTACATTCCTTATTCCTTATAAAGGGAAAGAGATTGAAACAGTGAGGCTACTTAAGAGTAAAAGAAAGCAATGATCTACTAGATTTGAACTTGGATCTAGATCATAATAATACGAATATATATAGATACAAATACAATTTGGTATCGACAAAATGTAGTATAAATAAAATACTAAAGACACAAAAAAAATGTAGTACAAATAAAATACGAAAGTAGATTGTTTATCTATAATACTTTTAAGAAATATTCACAAATATAGTATAAAATGTACATAGAAATTTATATAATAAAATCAAACATATAATTAAAAAGCATGTAAATCTAAAATCTAAACAACCTTGGATATGGAGTCTAGGAGCACACAACTAGTTATTAATAGTTGTTTTAATAAGAAAGTATGAAATTGAATGGTATTTCTATTTTATAGTGTTTAAATAATTAAAGTTTGGTTTTTGTTAATTGGTTTTCAAAATTTAATTATCTATTTTTTTTAGACAAGAAGGATTATAGATTAGATTAAAAAAAAAACAGTGGACATACCACTAAAGGGATATAACATCTGTTTTTATATATATGTCAGAGATAACTATTCCAACAGTTCCCAAACGACCAGGTCCAAACCACTACTGACAGATTACAGAGACATAAAATAAGAGAAAAAACAACCAAACTTGTAGGAAGCATTCTTAAGTTCAGATTTTGCTGTTGCAGGTTCATTGATCTTGTCTCCAAAATGTAGCTTCTCTTTTTTTTGCACAGTTTGCCAGTCCAAGGAAGGCTTCTCAGACTAAATGAAGACTTCATCCACTTATTTGATTCGGCGACCCACTTCCTCAATTTAACCGTGGATTTTCTTGAGCCACCTCACCAATTTCCGGTCCCATGCCTCCTTCCATTCATCCTTGTCGCTGCTTAATGGAAGTTGCTAACAATAGGCACTAGCTCCGAGAGTCTCCAAGATAACGAGCCATCCATCCCCTTCATGCTGACAACTAAACACTCAAAGCATTCCTCATTTCCAGCGAATCAATTTCCTTCCACTTGCCTTTCGGGATTATGAAGATGCGTAGGACACTGCCGCTTAGGGAGGAAGAGCTGAGCAATATTGGTGGTTGACATAGAGATCATTAGTTTTCATTGCAATCACCTTATTTGCTGCATGGTGAGCCTTGGAGTTCAACTCACGGAGAATATGAAAGTAATCAAGATGTCGAAATGATCTTGAGATGGAATGAATTCTGTAGAGCAGTCTGGATAACCTTACGTTTTGACAGTGGCTAGTTCCATTCATAGCCTGGATTATTAAGCAAGAATATCCTAACACAATAGCTTCATCAACCCCCATAGATTCTAGTTACTTAAGTCATTTCCATAGTCCATAAGCTTCGGCCATGTTGTTTGTATCAATTCCTATATTCCAGTAGTATTCTGATTTAATATTTCCTTCGGGGAAAATGATAACCCCTCCCCCTCCTGCCATCCCAGGGTTCCCTTTCGAAGCTCCATCAAAAAAGAGTTTGAAGAGTTTCCTCTCCTTCATCCAAATTTCAAACTGAGTGTGATCCATTCTTATTTCCAGAACTTCCAGCAATCTTCTAGCCATAGCTGTGTCTAGAGAAGAGATGTTGAAGGAGTGCAACCAGTTGGATTCTTTAGGCGAAAAGGTCAGCCTTATTTTTAGGCAGTAGTGTAGCTCTTAGATTTTCTCCCATAAGAGCTTGAGTTTTAGCAGCAATTTGTTCTGGATATTGGGCCTTATCATTGAATATTCTTTGATTGCGCTCGATCTAGATTTGCCAAAGGATAAACTTTGGAAGTGTCAACCAATAGTTTTTAAGACCTACTTTTTGGTCCAAGGTCCCTGTTGATGCCCCGGATATCGCAACATCAATCAGAAAGGGATCCTCCCCGGTAGACTATCCCAATTAGATTGTCCACCGTTTGGTGTGGGGAATCCATCCGGTTAGCGGTTCCGGCAACCATGGGTTTGGAGATATGCTCCAATTATACCGATTATGGCCCGATCCACCGTTCTTTTGATTTTATGTTTTCTTTTAAATGATATGCAAGTGCCTAGACTATTTTAATCTAAATGCAGAACTGGAAAACAAATATGTGTCTAAAACTGAAGTAAATCTAAACTATCCCTGCAAGGAGCAACTTGTAAAAAATGAGTAATGTGCTCGAAGATTTACTTAAAATTCAACAGATAGCCATTAAATCTTAAAGATAGATCCACAGCAGAAACAGGAAATATTTAGAAGATAGCTTCTAATACAGATATAACATATTCTATTACTCATGAAAGAGAGAATTCATTTGCACAGAGAGAAGCAAGATCATTCAATACAATGAAATAATTCAAGACAGTAAAGAAAGATCTCACAGCAAAGTATAGAAGACACAGGAATAATCCAAAATGCATCCAATCTCCATTCTCATGCAAAGACGTCCTCTCCAGGCTCTTATTAGGTAAATTTTATTTCCTTAAAACATGTGCAAGATAGCTCGTACAAGTCCCAGAAAATTATTTGCCTGCCAAAAGTCCTGTACATTGCTTCCTAAACTTCTATTTATAATATTACAAAATTCCCTTTGGGCTGCCACCTGGCTCTTTACACTCGTCACCTACAGACTTTTCCCCTTTTAATAGACAAAAATATGACCCTTTCTTAAACAGAAAATTACTTAAAAAAAGAAAAGGACAGCTATCCAATGGCTCCAGGATTTTATACATATGAAAGCCAAATTACAAAAGACAGGAATTAACGCCTTAATATCAGCACATTCACTCTTGGGTAAGCGCTCCAGCTGGGAGAGAAGCACTCGAGCTAGCTGGTACTTCCGCTGCTGCTGGGAGAGAAGAAATCGGGCTGGCTGTTACTTCTGATACTGCTGCTGCTTTCTTTTCCTCTTCTGCAATGTAACTAAACCATATACCAGTGTCCCTTATAACTACATTTGCCGAGGCAGGGAGCAAGATTTTCTGGGAAGTCACATCTTTGCTAAGCTCTGCTCCAATGCCCTGAATTTCTGCTACTGCTGCTTGGTGTATTTCCTTAAGCAAATGATTGTGTATTGATGACATCCCAATATAATGATGGAGATCATCAATAGCTAAGACATCAATCTTCACATATTCTGTTTGGATGCCCAGCTCTTCCTTTAGCTCAGATAAACGTTGTTCTTTGTCGTGGAATTCATTAAGGGACTACAGGAAACTCAACTTGCACTTGTCATGCACCTCATGGATTCTTTGATAAAGACCGTTACTTTTATCCATTGTTCCTCGGATCTTGGCCATTAGCTTAAAGCCACAGTTCCTGCAGAATTCCATAAGGGCAATATCTTCATTAAAACCATCTACAGATTTGAGTGGGAGATGCTTGGGGAAATCAACCTTCCCTTCTCTCCACTCCATCTGGCTCAGGATGTTTGCTTTGACCCGAGTATATTTACCCTTAAGCCTGTTGGCTTCTGCATTAACTTCTTTCAATCTGACCACCATGGCTTTGAGCTTGCATACTTCCTCGGTAATTAGTTCCTGCGTGTCATGAATTTGCTTTAGGATGCTACAGGACAGCTCATGGAAAGGGGACATATCTATCGTTCTGCCCTCAACCTGCTCTAATTGCTCATCCAATACATGCTTATCTGCCTCTAGATGGGACAGTCTAGCTTCTGCGTCGTTCTTATCTGCTTCTAAGACAAGCATATGGACCGTCAGGTGTTCATTTTCTTCTTCTAAAAGGTTATACTTGTCCGACAATTCCTTATGCTCAACAGACAGACGATTATACCTATTTACTACGAGATCTCTGTAAGCCTACTCATTAGCCGCGGTGTGTTGTAGCATGCGAGCTCTCCTTTTTGTCGACTCAACTTCTTTAACTATATCAGCCACATTGTCATGCGTTGCTTTTGCTGCTTCTAAAGCGGCAGATGCCATAGCTAACGGAGCCTTATTCATATTCTGCATTACTGTGGTCTCCCGGTGGGTGACAATATCCTCTTGGAAGAGTCTCTTTATCCTCTCTTCCGATTTTAGAACTATTTCTTTTCTCTCCCTATCATATACAAATTCATCCCATCGAGACACCGTATGCTCTTCTGATGGAATGTAAGGGACGATTGGGAGATCTATTATATTTATTTCTGCTTCTGCAGGCGGGGTCTGGACTTCTTGAGCTGAATTTGTTCCCACATTTTGGGTGCTGGAGACACCTGCTTGTGCTGTGTCCGCCTCCACATTTTGAGTGCCGGAGACATCTACTTGAGATGTGTCTATCTCCATGTCCTGAGTGCCGGAGCCACCTGCCTGGGCATCTTCAACTGCCTTGAGTTCTTCTTCCGTCTTCTGCCCCACTTCATCTTGTTGCCTTCTCTCTTCTTCTTCATCTTGCCGCTGATTTTCATTTTCTTCCATCTGCTTTGAATCTTCGACTTCTCTTTGCAGCCTTTGATTTTCTGCTTCTTGCTGCAATCTTGCTTCTTCAGCCTCTTGCTGCAATCTTTCTACTTCAGCCTCTAGCTGTAACCTTGCAACTTCAGCCTCTTGCTGTAACCTTGCAACCTCAACCTCTTGCTGTAGTCTTGCTTCCTCTTTTAACCTTTGTTCTTCTTGGGCTCGGGCATCAGCTACTTCTTTCTCTTTCTGCAGGCTGGTTTTTTGTGCCTTGGTAGAGCTAGAGCTTGCTCCACTGCCTTGGCGACAAATTTGCAGCTCAGTCATGTTGCTGATGCCTATGAATGCCTCTTCCTCGGCATCATAATAATGGGCGTATTCAAAATGAGCATAAATTTCTTTGCAATGCTCGACAACTTTTCTCCGCCTATCATTCCTGTGGAAAATTACTTCGCCGAAGTGGAAAGCTTTTAGTTCTTGAACAAATTCTTCAGCTGATGCAACCCCGGAGAACTTGTAGGCTCCTATGCAGAAGGGTAAGGGAGGGAAAGAAGCCTTATGCTACTTGTTAAGCACCGCTCTGATTCCATCAAGGAAAATTTGTCTCACTGCTTCCTTGAGGACTACATAGTCAGTGGCGTACTTTGGCAAAATGTATGGAGCTTTAGTCCCCCCAAACATTCTGATGTAGGTGCCTTGCTCTGAAAAATAAAAGTCTCCATAGTTCTCCAGGATCTCCATGGCATTTTTCGACAGGCAGTTAGGCTCTTCCTTGAATATCTGCTCATACAGGGGCATGATGAACCCCTCACAAATGAGCTTATAGCTGGCTTTGTAGTTTTGAGCCCACATTATATTGTAAGCGGTGTAGACCAGGGTGTTAGCTTTATCCCACGCGCAACCTAAGCTGGGAAAAGATAGCTTGGCCAAAACACAGTCAATGAGATATGAAGACATGTAAAATTCTGCCTTTTTAAGGCCAGGCCTTCTCTTGCAGCAGCCACTGTAGATGCCAAACTGTCTGAAAAAATCGTAGCCTAGTCAAACACAGTCCCTTTGAATGCTACGAAGTGTATGATGGGAGCCCACTGTATCCTGTATACAATGCCATAGGGCATGCCGAAAATTCTACACAGCATCGGGGCGATTAGCCTGAAGGGAGGTCTTAGATTCTGAACATCGTATTCATCATTACCTCTCTATCTTAAATGCTTGCCTGCAACCAATAATTTTTTGGCCATCTCAATATTGTTCATCTAGCCCAACCATTCATCACTCAGAGCTTGCTGGGGACGTGAGAATTTATAAGCTGCAGCAATATATGTTGGATGGAATGAGGCGATGGCCTCTCCCCTGCTGTTACGTAATACTCTTGTCTCCGCGTTAGTATGCTCCAGAATCCACCCGATCACTTCAGCGCATGGGAACAATTCAGGGCGGGTAGCATCCCTAGCTATGCCTGACGTTCTGATATTGCGGTAGATCTGCTCTTCCTCCAATAATGCATCTCGGATATCCTGGTCCCTGATCATCTTGTAAATGTCGCCCCACCGGACTTCGGGAGGAATGCCAGTGGTACACTTAGTATCTTGGAACATAGTTTCAGTCCTAAGTGGTACTGGCTGCGGTTCCATTACTTTAGCCTTCTTCTTACCACCTTTTGGCATCCTGGCTTATACCTGCTAACAACCAAAAACAAGTCATTATAAAAAATGTGCCACCTATTATGAGATTTTAACAAAGAGCCGCACCAATTTACATGCTAATGATAGATATAGACAAACTATGAAGCTGCATGTTGGGGAAGCAAAATAAAACACTCTAAACAGGAAATATAGTTCCGAAACTTGATTATCCTAAGGAGACAAAGTTTGGAATGTTTCTGAAAGGGAAAGCATACGACGTGGAAACAACCTGCTTCCCATCTAGCCCTAGGGGAGAGGGTATCCTTCATCATTCCACCCTTAATGGTCAATGGTGGGTGAGCTTGGATTGAAACGATCTTATGACGAAACAAGGAAATGTCTTCTACATTTATCAAAAGGTGATGGGATTCAGCTGACTACTACGGTTATTAGTAACATTTATGAGGCGTTGTGTGGCTGGCTCAAATTTTGAATGAGGGTGACGACGCCTGGAATATGGCCGGTGAAAAATTTTGGGTGGTCATAGTTATGGCTTTTGCTGGTAGGAGCGAGAAATCAAAGGGGCTCGGCGGCCTTAAAAAAGAAAAAATAATGACATATGCGACCAATGCCTATCGGCCACGTTATAGACGGGAAAAAACACAAAGGTAATCTGACGTAGAGATGAGACCAAAATAGCGGTTAGAAACCTACCTGGCAATGAGAATGTGGCTGAATGAGGTGGATGCGGACGTGGACGGGCTGAGCTGGAGCAGTCTGGCGCGGTGTTCCCAACGGTGTTTATTTTAACTAAAACCAACAATCCGACCAACCGAAACCCCCACCGTCCTTTTAAACGGGTTAGACACGTGCGACATTTAATCCAGTGGGTGGTGCCATTAGAACGGGTTTAAAGTTTGCACGGCGTGGTCTTTTCAGGCCGCCTCTGTATCTGTGCGCGACCGCCAATTGCGGGGCAGACTCACGAGTTTTGCCCGCAATTGCGGAACGATAGGGCGAATGGCCTCGGTGTTTCGGAAGAGATTGGCGAATGGATTTCGCAACTCGAACAATTTCTAAATCTCTCCGTGAGGTTTCAGGAGAATAACGCAAACGGTTGCGCAGTTTTGGGAGGGGTTTCTGAAATGGTTCCTCAAAAAAAAAAAAGTCTAAGTGTTTCGGCGGGGTTTCGGAAAAGTAACGTGAATACTCCCACGGTTGCGGAAGGCTTTCGTGAATAGATTCCACAGTTTCGGAAGGAAAACCTAAAAGGTTCCGCCGTTTCGGAAGGCTCTCACGAATATCGTCCGCAACTTCGAGAGAAAATACTTAAGATTTTTCAATGAGACCAAGTCCTTCGGCGGCTTTTCGGGAAAATGACATGAATGCTTCCGCAGTTTCGGAAGGGAAACCCAAATGGTTCCGCTGTTTCGGGATGATTTCTTGAATGGTTCTGCAAGTCGAGAGAAAAGACTTAAGATTTTTCAAAGAGAAGTCCTTCGGCGATTCCGGAAAAGATACGCGAACGGCTCCCGCAGTTTCGGGAGGGAAACCCAAATGGTTCCACTGTTTCGGGACGATTTCTTGAATGGTTCCGCAACTTCGGGAGGCTTTCCCAAATAGCTTTCGAGAAATAATTTCTAAGTCTTTTTTGCGGAGTTTTGGGAAGGTAACGCGAATGGATCCCGCCGTTTCGGGAGGGAAACCCAAATGGTTCCGCACAACAGATAGGAAAGCTCTTCGGGATTTCGGAAGACAAACTTGAATACTTTCGCCGTTTCGGGAGGTTTTCCCAAATGACTTCCGAAGTTTCAGGAGGCTTCCGCAAATGGTTCCGCGACTTCAGGAGAATTTCACAAATTTTATCCTTAGAAGAAAAACTTGAAATTTTCAAAGCAGGATCTTCAGCTGAAAGCAAAGTAAAAAAGGAGACTTAACCTATTAAGGCGGTCTTTCTAGAAAAATTAAAGGAGGGGCCCCAATATGTTCAAAATTTTGGGGGGGATGTTGCTGCAACAACAATTGGTGAGTCGCTGGCGAACACAGATCTCTGAAAAATTCCTCTACATACTCCGAAACCTTATTAAAATACATCTATCTTACATGCAATATTCAGCTGAGCACTTGAATCTTGGTGAAGGAAGAAAGCACTTTACCTGCTAGCCATTGGGAAAAGGGGAGCTTTGATAGAGACATCTTAAAAACTCTCAAAGGGCCAACATATGGGATTTATTTTAGAAGATTCATCTTTCAGATGGCTACTATTGTCGGACTCCACAGGATTTGCAACACTTTCT
This sequence comes from Larix kaempferi, assembly GCA_027924585.1. Taxonomy (NCBI): domain Eukaryota; kingdom Viridiplantae; phylum Streptophyta; class Pinopsida; order Pinales; family Pinaceae; genus Larix; species Larix kaempferi. The sequence goes on along the minus strand of BSBM01001024.1, from coordinate 4,553,015 downwards.
CATGGACATTATTGCTCTTGTTCCTCATTCCCATGCCGCTTGCATCCTTTTGGATGTTTGTACTTTGGACAGCTTTGCTATTTGAGCCTTCCAGAGATATTTTCTTTAGACATGATCTTTGATTTAGGCTCCTCAATCCATGATGTCCTTTTGTGTGAGTGAGAGATTTTATTGGTTTGATCAAGCCTCACGGACGGAGAGGAGCCTATTTTGGGCTGTGTCTTTTGGACAACCTTCTTGATTTTACATGTTTTGCGTTTGTCTCAGCCATGCTTCAATTGAGGCGAGAATCTCTGGAAAACAGACCCTTTAATATAAGCCATTTTGGCTATGAAATTTGCAGCATGGAGTCATTTCAATACCCTATGTCCTTGGGATGTGCTACTATCCATGGGTCCAACTTCAATAACCCTCTTGAGATGCCTTTAAGTGTGAGAGTGGGTGGAGCCCAAAGATAGTAATAAAGATGGTCATAGGTCTTTGCTATTTAAATAGGATTAGTGTGACTAGCAGAGTAGGATTCCTTCCTTCTGAAAAAATTCAGCGAGAGCAGGATACATAGATAGACTTTATTCGAGCATAGTTCCGGACTCATGGGTTGCGAGATTTCTTTGAGAGACCTATATCGAAGAGAAAATCAACTGAAGGTGCTTTCAGAAAACAAACTTGGTGCAAAGGTTCAAATGACAAGAAAAGAAACAAAAACAAAATGGCTGAAAAAAAATAATGAAAACAAAAGCTAAAGCAACCACAAAAGAAAGTTTTATTTATGTACAGAAAGTCTCAGGGAGACTATGCAAAGTATTGCTTCAGGGCAAGGCCATTGAGAGGAAGGGTTACTTCTTCTCTCTCGATATTTGTCAACTTATAAGTGGATGGGCCTATCTTTGCCGAAATTTGGTACGGACCTACCCATAAATGTTGGAACTTCGTGTGCATTCCCTTGCCTTAATGATTATGGTCCCACTTCAGGACTAAGTCCCCAACTTCAAAACTTATTTTACCGGACTTCCTCTTATCAAACCATCTCTTAACTATGTCTTGGTGTTGATGGAATCGGTCTTTAACTTTCTGTCGGGCTTCTTCAAGTTGAAGCAGGGTATTAATCCTGGATTGTAAGACTTGGCTACCAGAACCCCGAGAGGCTTGGGACAACTATAAAGATGGGAGCAAGATGTTGGGGGGGAGGATGGCTTCCTTGCCATAGACAAGAGTGAAAGGGGAAACCCCTAATGCATTCTTTGGAGTCACCCTATCTGCCCATAAGGCATTTGGGAGAGCCACATGCCAACTTCGCTGATTTTCTATCACAGTCTTTTTTAGAATTCGAATGAGGTTTTTGTTTGACGATTCAGCTAATCCGTTTCCTTGAGGGTAATAATTGGCTAAGTAGTGCAACTTGATCCCCCATTCATAAACAAATTCATTTATCTTGACAGACGAAAAATAGGAAGCATTATAAAAAACAAGGGAAATTGGAACCCCAAACCTGGTTATGATGTTCTCTTTCAAGAAGCCGATGACTGCATCTTCATTGATCTTGCGCAATGGGATAGCCTCCGTCCATATGGTGAAGTAGTCGGTAGCAATCAGAATGTATCGGTGTTGTAGAGAAGAATTTGGGTTTATCTCCCCAATGGCGTCAATACCCCATTGCTCAAAAGGCTCTGAGATAATAACAGGCTGCAATGGTCCTGCTGCCTTGGGTAATTTCCCAGTGCTTCTTTGACATATATCACAATTTCATGCATAAGCATGAGCATCTCGGAATAGAGTGGGCCAATAATATCCCGCTCTGAGTATTTTGTGAGCCGTCGTATCCCCGGAATAATGTCCTCCAGCAGGTCCGTCATGCAACTCTTTGATGACCTTTCCTGCGTCCTCCCTTTCCAGGCTTCTAAGAAAAATTCCATCAAAATTCCTCCAAAACAGAACGCCATCAATAATCTGGTAAGCTGCTGATTTCAGACAAAGCGCCCTTCTCTGTTTGGAGCTCCAATGCTCAGGTAGATATCCGTTCTGCAGATAATGCACTAAGTCCCTATACCATGATTCGAGTGCTATGAAAATTGGGCATACGTCGACCATATTCAACTCAACTTCATTTGCCCAATCCTGCTCTTCTTCTGTCTGATGTTTCACAAGTAATTTGCATAGGCTCTGCCCTTTGATGATAGTAGCGGGTTTGAATTCTAGATCATATTCTTGAAGAGACGTAACCCAGTTCCCTCTCCGTTCTCCTAATTCCTTTTGAACAAAAAGGGATCTAACAGTTGGGTGAGGGACTATGACTTTAGTTCTGTTCTTCATAATGTATGGTCTGAACTGTTTTACTGCTTTGAACACAGCATACGCCTATTTTTCTACTATGGGGTAGTTCAGTTCAGCACCTTGCAGACCAGTGCTCATGAACGAAATCGGGTATTCATCTCCCAATTCCACCTGTTGCATAAGTACCGTAGCAAGGGAATCATTCGAAGCAAACGTGTATAAGATAAAATCTTTATCGAAGTCTGGGCTTCTTAAGGAAGGAGCTTTGGCTACAGCTTCTTTAATATCCCTGAATGCGTCCTTTTCTAAGTCTGTCCACTTGAACTGTATGCTCTGCTTAATCATTTGCTGTAAGGGTTTAACAATTTGATCAAAATCAAGGACAAACCTTCGGACAAAATTAATAGTACCCATAAATGATTGCATAGATTTCTTGCTGTGGGGCATAGGGATCTTATTGATATCCTCCACTCTTTCTTGATCTATTGAGATTCCCTGTTTTGAGATGACATGACCAAGCAATTTACCTTCAAGGACAGTAAACACACTTTTCTTGGGATTCAAAGAAATACCATATTTTCGGCAACGATAAAAAATCTGCCTTAAGTGAAGAACATGATCTTCTCTTTTCTTTGAAAAAACCGTCACGTCATCCAGATAAACAACAACGCAATGACCACCCAATCCTCGAAAAGCAACGTCCATTGCTCGCTAAAACGTGGCTCCTGCATTTATTAGGCCGAAAGGAATCCTTCTATATGCAAAAGTTCCCCACTTAGTGCGGAAGGTAGTTTTCAGCCTGTCTTCTTCAACCACTAGTACTTGATTGTAACCAGAGAAACCATCAAGGAGGGAGAAAAGTTCTGAGCCTGACACTATCTGGAGAATCTGCTCCATTGAAGGGATTGGATAATTGTCCTTATCTGAGGCCTTGTTTAGATTCCTAAAGTCGACACATAGTCTTATTTCTCCTGATTTCTTCCTCACAGGGACTAGATTAGCAACCCATTCTGAATGTCGAACTTTAAAGATTATTTTAGAGTCCAGTATCCTTTTCAACTCCTTTTGAATCAGGGGTTCCAGAGTAGGATGCATCCTCCTTAATTGTTGTTGAAATGGCTTGACACCCGCTTTCATTGGTATGACATGCTGAATGATGTGGACGTCATATGTTTTAAGATCCTCATAAGTCCAAGCAAAGACGTCTTTGTTTTGCCGAAAAAGCTTAATGAATTTGTCTCTTTCTCCTGGCGAGCAACACTTGCCAAGATTAACAAATTTTGGTTCTGATTCGGTACCAAGATTTACCAACTCGTGTTGTAATGACGAGCTGTTGGTATTAGTATTTGCTAGCTTTCTGAATTTGCTTTGTAGATCAAAGAGCACTTCTAATGACCTTACTCCCTTGGGAATGAAATTCCCTTTGGCTGGATCTATCTTTTGTAGATTAGAGTCATGTTCATCTTCATCTATGGCAGCTTCTTGGAACATGTCTTCATTTGTTAGGAAGTCGATAATCTGATCGTCATCATCAAATACTCTGAAGTTGGTGATATTGTCTGGGACAGAAGGCTTGAAAACCAATTCAATCGAGCATTTGTTATTAGTTGGGACTAATCTGGAAGCGGATGTAGCTAGTAAATCAGCTGCAGCATTTTGTAATCTAGGAACAGATTTTATGTTAAAAGCATCAAAATGAGCAATTAAATCCCATACCTCAGCCTGATAGCCTTTCAAGTGAGGCGAAAGGAAGTGAATGGTGTCTCTCACCTGTCTTACAACTATTTCTGAGTCACCAAAAACTTTTAGATATTTGACATTCAAACCAATGGCTTTCTTTAATCCGTGGATCAAAGCTTCATATTCAGCGGTATTGTTAGTACAGTCAAATTCTAATCTACAGGATAAGAAGTATTTTTTCTTTTCAGGATCCATTAGAACACAACCGGCTCTTGATCCTTCCGATGTTATGGAACCGTCGAAGTATAGAATCCAAAAAACTTTGTCTTGTTTAACTACGTTAGTGTCTCTATGATCTAAGTTAGTGACCAGGCTAACTATGTTATAGTCAATATTGTCAGTCCGTGAAAAATGAAGGAGATCGGTCTGTTTATCTAATTCATGGCTCACAGTTTCAGATTGGTAGTTACCCGGACCAATTTCTAAAAAGTAATTTCCCAAGACCGAAGATGAGAATGCCACAGCCTCGTTCTCTCCTTCCAATTGGGTTACATTTTGTTTCATATGTGGCTCTCTTAAGACTTTGATTTGGTTCTGTCTGTTTTGATATGGCAGCCATAGGTGAGACCAATCGGTTGCAAAATAACCATTTAGTTTCGTGGACCAGTCTCTGCTTAATATCAGCCCATAGGCTTCAGGAATATCAACCACCATGATATCAATGAATTGACATACTCGGGAATCAGCGGATAGCCTAATAAGAACATCTTTCGTTTCTCCAATAACTTTAACAACAGTCCTATCCAATTGTATAATTTGGGCGGAAGATGGGGTAGGTTGACCGTTGATCTTCCTACAAATCGACAATGGCATAACATTTGAGGACGCCCCAGAATCTACCAAACAATTATGGACATTATGATTAAAAATTTCGAAGGTTAATAGAAAAGGCAAGGTCTGATATTTGGACTTCCCGCCAATACTTACTTCATTAATTTCAGGATCTTCCTGAGTCTCTACTAATGGGGTGTTGGGTTGGGATTGGAGAGCCTGCAACAACTTCTCTCGTTGTTGTGGCAAACCACACATGTCAAATATTGAGACGTTTGCTTTAACCTTCTTAATGTCTTCCATAATATCATAACCCATTTCACACTCCTTTGGAGCTTTTGCTGGGTCCACTAATTTGCCCGCAATTGCTTTAGGCTGCTGAATAGTTGCCTCAACTCTTGGCTGTCTGACAGCCGTAGGAGTATTAGCTTTGGGTTGTTGGACTGTAGCATCCGCAGTTGGCTGTTTAGTGGGTATCGGATTAGGCTTAGGTTGATGTGGAATAACAGTGATGTGTCTCTTAGGCTTGACGGTTATTGGACTAGAAACCGGATCTACAACAGGGCCTTTGCTGCGAGTGTTGATGTTTACATCAGAGAGAAGATTTTCTGCAGATTCATCTTCCGTTAATTCAGCTAAAGGTGTCCAATCCCACAGTACCATTGTGGTATCTGGGGTCAGTTCTTCTATCTCAGGGTCTTGTCCATCCGGAGGATCATCATGATCTGGGATCTGCGCATCTAGCATTTGATTCATCACCAGACTCATAGAATTGATCCATTGCGGACAGCTCTTTTCAGAGTGCTGCTCTTGATGAAAAGTACAGAAATTATCCATTCCTATTTCATTTAGATTTAACACTGGGGAGTTGTTTGATGGTGGATGTGATTGATCGTTGTCCTCCCTTTTCTTGTAAAATGGTTTGAAAGGCTTCCTAGATGTACTGGCTGCCTTATCCTTCTCGAGATCTATAATTTTGTTAGACAACTTTTGCATCATTTTAACCACGTTCTCCATATCAGCTGATGATTCTTCCTTATTTCTTGTAAGCAGTAGAGGTTTCCTAGTGGCTGTTGTTTTTGGTTCAACTTCTAATGCGTGTTTAGCAATGCTATCGGTTTCTTCTTCTACCTTCCTAGCTTCTTCAAAATTTTTGGTTAAAGAAATTTTCTTAGCCCTTTTTACAAACATTGCTATGGGACCATCGAGAGCTATTGTATAATATTCGATTAAAGATTCTTCAGCTGGCTTAGTTGTTTCACTAAAATTATTTAATAGTGTCGTAAATCTCTGGTTGAAGTCCTGAACCTTTTCTTTCTTTTCCATTCTCATAGATAGCAATTCCTTCATGAGCGTTGCTACGGTTTTTTGGTTCCCGTACTTCTTTAAAAAACAATTTTCAAATTCTTCCCAATTAGAAATCGAACTAGCCTGCAGGCTAAAATACCAGGAAGAAACCTTTGGTTCAAAAGTGTATGGGAACAACCTACAAACCACATCCTCATGTTGCACATTTAACAGACTCAAAGCTAAATAAAAGCTCTTAAGATGGTCTTCCGCAGAGATACCTCTACCTGGATCGTACTTGGGTAAGACTTTCTCAGGATTCTTAGGCAGATTGTGAAATGGTCCATTTATGTTTAAAGCTCCCCTGGCCCTCCAGGCAGGTACAGCCATTGCTGTTTGTGGAGAATCGGGTGGATAATTGTTTGTAGAATTTCTTTGAGAGAATGGATCCTCAAGATCTTCTGGATCTGAAATATTTTGAAACTTTTCTAGATCTGGGTTTTCAAGAGTTTCTAGATCGTCTTCCTTTAAAGTTTTTGTGATTTCTTCCAATGAAATATCGACCAATTCTTCAAAACTTTGCACAAGGATTGAATCATGAGTATTTTGTTTTTCTTTCTTATGCGTTCTTCTTCTTGGGAGAACACTTATTGCATTTAAACCGCCAAGCTGCCTAACATAAGCACGCCTATGTCTTCTGAGATTTTCTACTTCTGAGAGAGGGACAACGTACAATGTTTCCTGCTGCTCGGAATCGGAGTTAAGATTTTCTTGATTTACTAGTCCAAGGGTCGGATTATCTGAAATTACTGTTTCAAGTGGGTTTTCAGTGATATTTTTATTAATGGATGAATCTCCGATATCAGCCATACACTGTAAGCCCTCCTTCTAGCGCCAAAAACTGTTGATGCCCCGGAAATCGCCGAATCAATCAGAAAGGGATCCTCCCCGGTAGACTATCCCAATTAGATTGTCCACCGTTTGGTGTGGGGAATGCGTCCGGTTAGCAGTTCCGGCAACCGTGGGTTTGGAGATATGCTCCAATTATACCGGTTATGGCCCGATCCACCGTTCTTTTGATTTTATGTTTCCTTTTAAATGATATGCAAGTGCCTAGACTATTTTAATCTAAATGCAGAACTGGAAAACAAATCTGTGTCTAAAACTAAAGTAAATCTAAACTATCCCTGCAAGGAGCAACTTGTAAAAAATGAGTAATGTGCTGGAAGATTTACTTAAAATTCAACAGATAGCCATTAAATCTTAAAGATAGATCCACAGCAGAAACGGGAAATATTTAGAAGATAGCTTCTAATACAGATATAACATATTCTATTACTCATGAAAGAGAGAATTCATTTGCACAGAGAGAAGCAAGATCATTCAATACAATGAAATACTTCAAAACAGTAAAGAAAGATCTCACAGCAAAGTATAGAAGACACAGGAATAATCCAAAATGCATCCAATCTCCATTCTCATGCAAAGACGTCCTCTCCAGGCTCTTATTAGGTAAATTTTATTTCCTTAAAACATGTGCAAGATAGCTCGTACAAGTCCCAGAAAATTATTTGCTTGCCAAAAGTCCTGTACATTGCTTCCTAAACTTCTATTTATAATATTACAAAATACCCTTTGGGCTGCCACCTGGCTCTTTACACTTGTCACCTATAGACTTTTCCCCTTTTAATAGACAAAAATGTGACACTTTCTTAAACAGAAAATTACTTAAAAAAAGAAAAGGAAAGATGTCTAATGGCTCCACGCTTTTATACATATGAAAGCCAAATTACAAAAGACAGGAATTAACACCTTAATATCAGCGCATTCACTCTTGGGTAGGCGCTCCAGCTGGGAGAGAAGCACTCGAGCTAGCTGGTACTTCCGCTGCTGCTGGGAGAGAAGAAATCGGGCTGGCTGTTACTTCTGATACTGTTGCTGCTTTCTTTTCCTCTTCTGCAATGTAACTAAACCATATACCAGTGTCCCTTATAACTACATTTGCTGAGGCAGGGAGCAATATTTTCTGGGAAGTCACATCTTTGCTAAGCTCTGCTCCAATGCCCTGAATTTCTACTACTGCTGCTTGGTGTATTTCCTTAAGTAAATGATTGTGTATTGATGACATCCCAATATAATGATGGAGATCATCAATGGCTAAGACATCAATCTTCTTCACATATTATGTTTGGATGCCTAGCTCTTCCTTTAGCTCAGATAAACATTGTTCTTTGTCGGGGAATTCATCAAGGGACTGCGGGAAACTCAACTTGTACTTGTCATGCACCTCATGGGTTCTTTGATAAAGACCGTTACTTTTATCCATTGTCCCTCGGATCTTGGCCATTAGCTTAAAGCCACAGTTCTTACAGAATTCCATAAGGGCAATATCTTCATTAAAACCATCTACAGATTTGAGTGGGAGATGCTTGGGGAAATCAACCTTCCCTTCTCTCCACTCCATCTGGCTTAGCATGTTTGCTTTGACTCAAGTATATTTACCCTTAAGCCTGTTAGCTTCTGCATTAACTTCTTTCAATATGACCACCATGTCTTTGAGCTTGCATACTTCCTCGGTAATAAGTTCCTGCGTGTCATGAATTTGCTTTAGGATGCTACAGGACAGCTCATGGAAAGGGGACATATCTATCGTTCTGCCCTCAGCTTTCTCTAATTGCTCAGCCAATACCTGCTTATCTGCCTCTAGATGGGACACTCTAGCTTCTGCGTCATTCTTATCTGCTTCTAAGACCATCATCTGGACCGTCAGGTGTTCATTTTCTTCTTCTAAAAGGTTATACTTGTCCAACAATTCCTTATGCTCAAAAGACAAGCGATTATACCTATTTACTACGAGATCTCTGTAAGCCTGCTCATTAGCCACAGTGTGTTGTAGCATGCGAGCTCTCCTTTTTTTCAACTCAACTTCTTTAACTATATCGGCCACATTGTCATGCATTGCTTTTGCTGCTTCTAAAGCGGAAGATGCCATAGCTAAGGGAGCCTTATTCGTATTCTGCATTACTGTGGTCTCCCGGTGGGTGACAATATCCTCTTGGAAGAGTCTCTTTATCCTCTCTTCCGATTTTAGAACTATTGCTTTTCTCTTCCTATCATATACAAATTCATCCCATCGAGACACCATATGCTCTTCTGATGGAGTGTAAGGGACGATTGGGAGATCTATTATATTTATTTATGCTTCTGCGGGCGGGGTCTGGACTTCTTGAGCTGAATTTGTTCCCACATTTTGGGTGCTAGAGACACCTGCTTGTGATGTGTCCACCTCCACAATTTGAGTGCGGAGACATCTGCTTGAGATGTGTCTATCTCCATGTCCTGAGTGCCAAAGCCACCTGCCTGGGCATCTTCAACTGCCTTGAGTTCTTCTTCCGTCTTTTGCCCCACTTCAGCTTGTTGCCTTCTCTCTTCTTCTTCAGCTTGCCGCTGATTTTCATTTTCTTCCATCTGCTTTGAATCTTCGGCTTCTCTTTGCAGCCTTTGATTTTCTGCTTCTTGCTGCAATCTTGCTTCTTCAGCCTCTTGCTGCAATCTTGCTACTTCAGCCTCTAGCTGTAACCTTGCAACTTCAGCCTCTTGATGTAACCTTGCAACCTCAGCCTCTTGTTGTAGTCTTGCTTCCTCTTTTAACCTTTGTTCTTCTTGGGCTCGGGCATCAGCTACTTCTTTCTCTTTCTGCAGGCTGGTTTTTTGTGCCTTGGTAGAGCTAGAGCTTGCTCCACTGCCTTGGCGACAAATTTGTAGCTCAGTCATGTTGCTGAAGCCTCTGAATGCCTCTTCCTCGGCATCATAATAATGGGCGTATTCAAAATGAGCATAAATTTATTTGCAATGCTTGGCAACTTTTCCCCGCCTATCATTCCTGTGGAAAATCACTTCGCCGAAGTGGAAATCTTTCAGTTCTTGAACAAATTCTTCAGCTTATGCAACCCCGGAGAACTTGTGTTGAATATTGTAACTTCAAAGAATATTATATTTGTATATTATTTATTCCGGAGATGTTCCATACCTCCGATGTGATTATACTATGAATCCGGAGATGTTTATTCCTCCGAGAAGTTGTGGTAACTAGGGTTATTAGACCCACCATGTGGGGGTCGGCCCAGTCAGTTATAATAGGGTATTTAACCTAATGGTTAAATACGAGCCTACATGTACCTGTGTAAAATATATGTCAAAGTAGTGTATAAATAGAGGAGGTGTGTTCCTCATTATACACATTCACTCACTTGTGGAAGAGTGCGCACTTGTCTGGGAGATCTGCTAAGGAGACAAAGAAGGAAGGAGCACATCTTGTATTTTGGTTGATCATCTTATTGAGGAAAGCTTTGCTGGGTTTTCTACCCCATGAGGGTTTCCCAGGGTATATTGTGTGTCTATCTTGTGATTGTGTTTCTTTCAGTGATCTTGCTTGTCTATTTGGTTTAAACTTAACATGGTATCAGAGCTAGACTGAATAGGACATCTTTCACAAGGTAAGAATACCTCTCTCTCTCTCTTTGGTGAAGTTAGGGTTTCAGCCCAAAGTTGGTATTATTGATTTTTGGTTGCATGGCTGGATAGCTCTTTTCAATACCTTTCTTTTGAGCTATAGATCAAACTTTTTGGTTGGGTAGAACTCTGGGAAATCCAAACCCTAATTCTACCAAAAGTGCGATACGTCAGATTTTGGTTTCAGAAAAAAGTTGTAATTTTTGAATTCTAATTACATGGCTGGATAGCCCTTCTCAAGAGCATTCTTTTGAGCTATAGATCGAACTTTTTGGTTGGGTAGAACTCCGGGAAAGTCAAACCCTAATTCTACCAAAAGTGCGATAAAATTCTGTTCCAGATTCCGGAAAAGTGAAAAGTAACTTCCCAGGTAAGTCTACTCTGTCTCTTGGACTCCCCCAAGAGAAGATGGCTCCAAACACTAAGCTTGAAGACAAGCTAGAAGGCATAGAGAATTTCCGGGCATGGAAATACAGAATTGGTCTCATTCTTGAGGAGAATGATCTTGCTCATTATATCAAGGAGGAAGTTGCAAAACCAGAAGAAGATGAAGCCAAAGAAAAACACAGGAAGGATTTGATTAGGGCAAAGAGAATCATAGCTGATTCTATTAAAGACCACTTGATTCCCCAAGTGGCTTCCAAGAAGACTCCAAAGGAAATGTATGATGCCCTATGAAGAATGTATGAAGGAAAGAACATCAATAGGAAAATGAATCTAAGGACTCAGTTGAAGAGTACCAAGATGCACAAAGGAGAATCCATTCAAGACTACTTCTCAAGAGTCTCTCTAATCAAAGAGCAACTAGATGCCATTGGTGATACTCTTGATGAAGATGAACTTGTGATGACAGCTCTAAATGGTCTCACTAGACCTTGGGAGTCATTCATTCAAACTATGTGTGCCAGAAAAGAAAGTATGAAGTTTGATGTAGTTTGGGAGGATTGTGTACAAGAGGAGGCTAGGGTTGCAAATCGAGAAGCCTTGCTCAAAGAGGATGACCAAGCCTTGGCCACCCACACCAAAAGAAGAAGGAATCAATCCTACTCCAAAAAGGGTAGTCACAAGGAGTCTCATCCTCCACACAGATTTCATAAGAAAAGAGGATCTACTCAAAGAAGAGATTACTCTTCTTTCCAGTGCTTTTCTTGTCACAAAATAGGACACATTGCTAGAGATTTCCCTCTACAGAAGAAAAAGGGCACTCACTACAAAAGGCACCAAGCACATCTTGCAGAAGATGATAGTGAAGAAGAAGAAGTAGAGGAAGAAAGGTCTCACAATAAAAGACCTAGAAATGAAGAGGAAGAAGAAGAAAGGACCTTCTTCAAAAGAAGGTCAAGGAGAAATGCAGAAGAAGATGCAGAAGAATATGTTCTCTTCTCCGCACTCTCTGGATCTATAACCCCTGAAGAAGGTACATGGCTTATTGACAGTGGTGCTTCAAAGCACATGACAGGACAGAAAAGGACTCTCTCAAATCTTGAAGAAAAGACTTCTCCCCAAAAGGTATCTCTAGGAGATGACTATCAATATCCCATTAAGGGAATTGGTGAAGCAAATTACAAACTCGATTCTGGAACTCCCATGAAGATGAAGGAAGTTTTATATGTTCCAGGATTGAAGAAGAATTTGCTTTCAATCTCAGCTTTAGACAAGAAAGGCTATAGAGTGGCATTCATTGATGGACAAGTGTTAATGTGGTCCAAAGGCAAATCTATTAAGGATGCAATTGTTATTGGTGAAGAGGAAGGAGGTTTATATAAACTCAAGGGTCATCCGGAAGCTGCTCTTATTCATGAAACCTCTAGCCCCAGTGAGCTATGGCATAGAAGACTAGCTCACATTAACTACAAAGCCTTACCCTATGTAAGCAAGGTGGTTATAGGACTACCAGATTTGAAGGTTGATCATGATGGCTCATGTAAAGGATGTAAGAAAGGGAAGAATGTCAAGAACCCCTTTCCAAAGAGTGAAACAAAGACTAAGGGTATCTTGGAGTTAATACACTCAGATGTATGTGGTCCAATGCCCACCACCTCTCTAAGTGGATTTGAATACTATCTTTCATTCATTGATGATCATTCAAGGAAAACTTGGATATACTTTCTAAAGGGTAAGAATGAAGTTTTTGGAAAGTTCAAAGAGTTCAAGGCTCTAATAGAAAATCTCTCAGAAAAGAAAATCAAGATTCTCAGAACAGACAATGGTGGAGAATATACTTCAAAAGAGTTTGAAGAATTCTGTAAAGAAGCTGGAATCAAGAGAGAACTAACCACTCCCTACAATCCCCAACAAAATGGGGTTGCAGAAACGAAAAATAGAACCATCATGGAAGCTGTGAAGACTATGATACATGACCAGGATCTTCCCATGTATCTATGGGCTGAAGCAGCCAGAACAGCAGTATATGTTCAAAACAGATTATCTCATAGTGCTCTTGATTTCAAAACTCCAGAAGAAGTGTTTACTGGAAAGAAGCCTGAGGTAAGCCATCTTAAAATATTTGGGTGTCCTGTGTACATCCACATTCCAAAAGAAAAGAGAACCAAGTTGGATCCTTCTGGTAAGAAAGGAATATTTGTTGGTTATTGTGAATCATCCAAAGCCTTTAGGATTTACATACCAGGCTTTCATCATATAGAAATCAGTAGAGATGTAACTTTTGATGAAGAAGCAGCTCTCAAGAAATCAAGAAAATGCCAACTTGAAGAAATCTATGAAGAAGATCCTTCTTCTAGAAACTCAGAGGCTGTTCACATCCCTGAAGATAATCCACCAGAGGATCATGACATGTTGGAGCCACAAGAACCCCCTATCTCAGATTTATCAAAGAAAAGAAGGCCAGCATGGGCTAGAGATATTATCCAAGGGGCTGAAAAATATGGTGCTCCTGAAGGCTCCATTAGAGAAAGAAAGAAACCAAAGCTAGTGTCCAACTATATGGCCTTGATGTGTGATCTTGTGGATCAACTACCTACTAGCTATGAAGAAGCAGCTCAAAAGAAAGAATGGGTAGAAGCAATGACAGAAGAATATCAGTCGATAATGAAAAATGATGTTTGGGATATAGTCCCCAAACCAAGAGATAAAAGTGTGGTTTCTTCCAAATGGATTTTCAAGATAAAACATGCTGCAGATGGTAGCATTGAAAAATACAAGGAAAGGTTTGTAGCCAGAGGATTCTCTCAAAAGGAAGGAATTGACTATGAAGAAACATTTGCACCTGTTGCTAGGTATACTTCAATTAGAACTATCATGGCACTTGCATCCATGATGAAATGGAAATTACATCAAATGGATGTTAAGACAGCTTTTCTGAATGGTGTAATTGAAGAAGAAGTATACATAGAACAACCTCAAGGTTTTGAGGTCAAAGACGGAAGGACCCATGTATGCAAACTAAAAAAGGCATTATATGGATTGAAGCAAGCTCCCAGGGCTTGGTACGGAAGGATTGACAGTTTCTTAACAAGCATGGGCTTTACCAAAAGTAAAGCTGACCCCAATCTTTATCTTAAAGTGATGGATGATGAACCTATTATATTGCTGTTATATGTAGATGATCTTTTTCTAACCGGAAATGAGAATCAAATCATTGAAAGCAAGAAGAAGCTTTCTTCAGAATTCGAAATGAAAGATCTCGGATTAATGCACTACTTCTTAGGCCTAGAAGTGTGGCAAGAGCCAAAAGGAATCTTTCTAAATCAAGGTAAGTATACTGTGGAGATTCTCAAAAGATTTGATATGTTGGAGTGTAAAGCCATGGCCACTCCCATGGACTCCAACCTGAAACTATTAGTTAATGATTCATCAGAACTAGTGGACATAACCCTATATAGACAAATAATTGGATCATTGATGTATTTGACAAATACTAGGCCGGATATATGCTTTGCTGTAAATACCCTAAGTCAGTATCTAGTAGAACCTAGAAAGGTTCACCTTATAGCTACAAAGCATATAATGAGGTACCTAAAAGGTACAGTGGACTTTGGCCTATACTATCTTGGAGGTAATGAACTCAAGTTACGTGGTTACTCAGATTCTGATTGGGCAGGTAGTGTCCCAGACAGAAAAAGTACTTCAGGCGGATGTTATGGCCTTGGATCTGCCATGATCTCCTGGTTCAGCAAGAAACAATCTAGTGTGGCCCTCAGTACTGCTGAAGCAGAATATATAGCTGCTTGCTCTGCCAGCTGTGAAGCAGTGTGGCTTCGGAAACTCTTATCTGGAATTTTTTACTTAGAAATGGATCCCACTGTGATTATGTGTGATAATCAAAGCTGCATTAAGATGACTGAAAATCCTGTGTTCCATGATAATTCAAAACACATTGAGATCCGTTACTTCTATATACGAGACATGGTGCAGAGAGGAGCCATCAAGCTCGAGTACATAAGCACTGAGGATCAGATTTCCGATATCCTGACTAAACCCTTGTCTCGAGTAAAGTTTGAACACTTCCGAGACATGCTTGGCATAGTCCAGAAGGACCCTCCTCGAAAGGGGGAGTAGTATAGTATTTGATAACAATTTTGTTTTGTTGCACTTAGCTACTTACAATTATTTAGATTTATAACTCTTTTATATCTTTTATTTCTATGGATAAATATTTTGATATTAGATGTATTAGTAAGAATACATGCTAGATGTATACATGTTTTGGTGTGATGTATACATGTTTTGATGTTAGATGTATTAGTGAGAATACATGCTATATGTATACATGTTTTGGTGTGATGTATACATGTTTTGATGTTAGATGTATTAGTAAGAATACATGCTAGTTGTGATGTATACATGTTCTGATGATTAGATGTATTAGTAAGAATACATGCTACATGTGATACATGCTCTTGGATATTTGTACCTGTATAGATGAGAATACAGAAGGGGATTGGATCATCCCTGGACTTTCAGTCCTAAAGAGAGTCGTAGACGTGAGGTCTCCGAGAATGAAGTCCTTAGTGGACAGTTGAGGGGATTGGATCATCCCTGGACTTTCAGTCCTAAAGAGAGCCGTAGACGTGTGGTCTCCGAAAAGTGGGGATTGTATCATCCCCGGACTTAGGTCCCTGAATTGATCCGTAGATGTGTGGTCTCCGAGAAGTGGGGATTGTATCATCCCCGGACTTAGGTCCCTGAATTGATCCATAGACGTATGGTCTCCGAGAAGTGGGGATTGTATCATCCCCGGACTTAGGTCCCTGAATTGATCCGTAGACGTGTGGTCTCCGAGAAGTGGGGATTGTATCATCCCCGGACTTAGGTCCCTGAATTGATCCGTAGACGTATGGTCTCCGAGAAGTGGGGATTGTATCATCCCCGGACTTAGGTCTCTGAATTGATCCGTAGACGTGTGGTCTCCGAGAAGTGGGGATTGTATCATCCCCGGACTAAGGTCCCTGAATTGATCCGTAGACGTGTGGTCTCCGAGAAGTGGGGATTGTATCATCCCCGGACTTAGGTCCCTGAATTGATCCGTAGACGTGTGGTCTCCGAGAAGTAGGGGATTGTATCATCCCCGGACTTCGGTCCCTGAATTGATCCGTAGACGAATGGTCTCCGAAAAAGTGATTTTATTGATGATGTGGTTACTTGTATCGGTAGGATACTTGTATTGATGATGTGGTTACTTGTATCGGTAGGATACTTGTATTGATGATGTGGTTACTTGTATCGATAGGATACTTGTATTGATGATGTGGTTACTTGTATCGGTAGGATACTTGTATTGATGATGTGGTTACTTGTATCGGTAGGATACTTGTATTGATGATGTGGTTACTTGTATCGGTAGGATACTTGTATTGATGATATGGTTACTTGTATCGGTAGGATACTTGTATTGATGATGTGATTACTTGTATCGGTATGGATACTTGTATTGATGATGTGGCTACTTGTATCGGTAGGATACTCGTATTGTTGATATGGTTACTTGTATTGGCATGAATACTTGTACTGCTGATAGTGTGATGACGATGCTGCTGATCGTGTGATGACGATGCTGCTGATCGTGTGATGACGATGCTCCTGATCGTGTGATGACGATGCTGCTGATCGTGTGATGACGATGCTATTGATCGTGTGATGACGATGCTCCTAATCATGTGAAGACGATGCTGAAGATCATGATGTTGATGATGATGTTGACATTGATGTACCAGTAACTGTTTGAGTTACTGATGAAGACAAATTGAAGAAAGCTTCCGATGATTTATAGATGTATCATGTATAGTGACTCCTTGCTCCTGCAGATGCTGTTATAATATCCTTCTCGTTAAGGGGGAGTGTTGAATATTGTAACTTCAAAGAATATTATATTTGTATATTATTTATTCCGGATATGTTCCATACCTCCGATGTGATTATACTATGAATCCGGAGATGTTTATTCCTCCGAGAAGTTGTGGTAACTAGGGTTATTAGACCCACCATGTGGGGGTCGGCCCAGTCAGTTATAATAGGGTATTTAACCTAATGGTTAAATACGAGCCTACATGTACCTGTGTAAAATATATGTCAAAGTAGTGTATAAATAGATGAGGTGTGTTCCTCATTATACACATTCACTCACTTGTGGAAGAGTGCGCACTTGTCTGGGAGATCTGCTAAGGAGACAAAGAAGGAAGGAGCACATCTTGTATTTTGGTTGATCATCTTATTGAGGAAAGCTTTGCTGGGTTTTCTACCCCATGAGGGTTTCCCAGGGTATATTGTGTGTCTATCTTGTGATTGTGTTTCTTTCAGTGATCTTGCTTGTCTATTTGGTTTAAACTTAACAACTTGTAGGCTCCTATGCAGAAGGGTAAGGGAGGGAAAGAAGCCTTATGCTGCTTGTTAAGCACCGCTCCGATTCCATCAAGGAAAATTTGTCTCACTACTTCCTTGAGGACTACATAGTCAGTGGCGTACTTTGGAAAAATGTATGGAGCTTTAGTCCCCCCAAACATTCTGATGTAGGTGCCCTGCTCTAAAAAATAGAAGTATCCATAGTTCTCCAGGATCTCCATGGCATTTTCCGACAGGCAGTTAGGCTCTTCCTTGAATATCTGCTCATACAGGGGCATCATGAACCCCTCACAGATGAGCTTATAGCTGGCTTTGTAGTTTTGAGCCCACATTATCTTGTAAGCGGTGTAGACTGGGGTGTTAGCTTTATCCCACGTGCAACCTAAGCTGGGAAAAGATAGCTTGGCCAAAACACAGTCAATGAGATATGAAGACATGTAAAATTCTTCCTTTTTTAAGGCCAAGCCTTCTCTTGCAGCAGCCACTGTAGATGCCAAACTGTCTGAAAGAATCGTAGCCCAGTCAAACACATTCCCTTTGAATGCTATGAAGTGTATGATGGGAGCCCACTGTATCCTGTATACAATGCCATAGGGCATGCCGAAAATTCTACACAGCATCAGGGCGATTAGCCTGAAGGGAGGTCCTAGATTCTGAACATCGTATTCATCATTACCTCTCTTTCTTAAATGCTTTCCTACAACCAATAATTTTTTGGCCATCTCAATATTGTTCATCTGGCCCAACCATTGATCACTCAGAGCTTACTGGGGACGTGAGAATTTATAAGCTGTAGCAATATATGTTGGATGGAATGAGGCGATGGCCTCTCCCCCGCTGTTACGTAATACTCTTGTCTCCGCGTTAGTATGCTCCAAAATCCACCCGATCACTTCAGCACATGGGAACAATTCAGGGCGGGTAGCAGCCCTAGCTATGCCTGACGTTCAGATGTTGTGGTAGATCTGCTCTTCCTCCAATAATGCATCTCGGATATCCTGGTCCCTGATCATCCTGTAAATGTTGCCCCACCGGACTTCGGGAGGAATGTCGGTGGTACACTTAGTATCTTGGAACATAGTTTCAGTCCTAAGTGGTACTGGCTGCAGTTCCATTACTTTAGCCTTCTTCTTACCACCTTTTGGCATCCTAGCTTATACCTGCTAACAACCAAACACAAGTCATTATAAAAAATGTGCCACCTGTTATGAGATTTTAACAAAGAGCCGCACCAATTTAACATGCTAATGATAGATATAGACAAACTATGAAACTGCATGTTGGGGAAGCAAAATAAAACACTCCAAACAGAAAATATAGTTCCGAAACTTGATTATCCTAAGGAGACAAGTTTGGAATGTTTCTGAAAGGGAAAGCATACGGCGTGGAAACAACCTGCTTCCCATCTAGCCCTAGGGGAGAGGGTATCCTTCATCGTTGCACCCTTAATGGTCAATGGCAGGTGAGCTTCGATTGAAACGATCTTATGACGAAACAAGGAACCGTCTTCTACATTTATCAAAAGGTGATGGGATTCAGCTGACTACTACAGTTATTAGTAACATTTATGAGGCGTTGTGTGGCTGGCTCAAATTTTGAATGAGGGTGACGACGCCTGGAATATGGCTGGTGGAAAAGTTCGGGTGGTCACAGTTATGGATTTTGCTGGTAGGAGCGAGAAATCAAAGGGGCTCGATGGCCTTAAAAAACAAAAAATAACGACATATGCGACCAATGCCTATCGGCCACGTTATAGACGGGAAAAAACCCAAAGGTAATCTGAGGTGGAGATGAGGCCAAAATAGCGGTTAGAAACCTACCTGGCAATGAGAATGTGGCTGAATGAGGTGGATGTGGATGTGGACGGGCTGAGCTGGAGCAGTTTGGCGCGGTGTTCCCAATGGTGTTTGTTTGAACTAAAACCAACAATGTGACCAACCGAAACCCCCACCGTCCTTTTAAACGGGTTAGACACGTGCGGCATTTAATTCGGTGGGTGGTGCCATTAGAACAGGTTTAAAGTTTGCACGGCACGGTCTTTTCAAGCCGCCTCGGTATCTGTGCGCGACCGCCACTTGCAGGGCAGACTCATGAGTTTCACCCGCAATTGCGTAACGATAGGGCGAATGGCCTTGGTGTTTCGGAAGAGATTGGCGAATGGATTTCACAACTCGAACAATTTCTAAATCTCTCCGCGGGGTTTCGGGAGAATAACGCGAACGGTTCCGCAGTTTCGGGAGGGGTTTCTGAAATGGTTCCGCAAAAAAAAAAAGTCTAAGTGTTTCGGCGGGGTTTCGGAAAAGTAACGTGAATACTCCCGCGGTTGTGGAAGGATTTCGTGAATAGCTTCCGCAGTTTCGGAAGGAAAACCTAAAAGGCTCCGCCATTTCGGAAGGCTCTCGCGAATAGCGTCCGCAACTTCGAGAGAAAATACTTAAGATTTTTCAATGAGACCAAGTCCTTCGGCGGCTTTTCGGGAAAATGACATGAATGCTTCCGCAGTTTCGCAAGGGAAACCCAAATGGTTCCACTGTTTCGAGACGATTTCTTGAATGGTTCCGCAAGTCGAGAGAAAAGACTTAAGATTTTTCAAAGAGAAGTCCTTCGGCGATTCCGGAAAAGATACGCAAACGGCTCCCGCAGTTTCGGGAGAGAAACCCAAATGGTTCCTCTATTTCGGGACGATTTCTTGAATGGTTCCGCAACTTCGGGAGGATTTCCCAAATAGCTTCCGCAGCTTTCGAGAAATAATTTCTAAGTCTTTTTTGCAGAGTTTCGAGAAGGTAACGTGAATGGCTCCCGCCGTTTCGGGAGGGAAACCCAAATGGTTACGCACAACAGATAGGAAAGCTCTTCGGGATTTCGGAAGAAAAACTTGAATACTTCCGCCATTTTGGGAGGTTTTCCCAAATGAATTCCGTAGTTTCGGGAGGCTTCCGCAAATGGTTCCGCGACTTCAGGAGAATTTCACGAATTTTATCCTTAGAAGAAAAACTTGAAATTTTCAAAGCAGGATCTTCAGCTGAAAGCAAAGTAAAAAAGGAGACTTAACCTATTAAGGCGGTCTTTCTAGAAAAATTAAAGGAGGGGCCCCAATATGTTCAAAATTTTGGGGGGGATGTTGCTGCAACAACAGTCCCATGATACATTCGGTCCCAATTAGTAATAGTCTGGTGAATATTTCCTGTAAGATCTAAAATTCCAAACCAGGGATAGACCAATAGGTCCTAGACATTACAGGCAAAGGGACAATTTAAAAACAAATGTTGAATGGATTCTTTACTTTTGTTACAGAGAGGGCAGCGAAACAGTCCAATAAATCCTCTTATTTCTAGATTCTCTCCTGTTAGAATGCTTCCATGCACTAGAGTCCAGATGAACATGTCGATTTTTGGTAAGCTTTTAAGCAGAGAAAATATTGTAACCTTGAGCAGAGGTGTATTCCCCAGATGTGAATCCCCAGCAACGTTTATCTTTAGCTCCTCTAGCCATTGGGGCTAATCCTGTTAGATAGGATAGGAAAATTATTTTTTCATCTTCGAGCTCTTCAGGGAAGTTAGGTAGAGACCAATTGATCCAAAGATGAGGCAGATCAGGCTCCCAACTGGAGATATCCCATAGAGTTATTAATCCATGACTGTCTAACCAGATTTTAAAATTTTGAAATGGTATGGGGGAGAGAATAGGCTTTCCCAAGATGGAGTCCTACCAAAGTCTCACATGCTTACCATTTCCAAGAATCCAGAAAAGTTCATCTTTGAGGCGGGGCAGGGCTTTCTTGCAGAGGGAGAATATAGGGGATCCTTTCCTAACCGTAGGTTCAGAGTCTAGTCACCATAACCTTGGGTTGGGAAAGTATTTGTGTCTAAGAACCTGACTACTCCAAGAAGGTTTCATTCCAATCAAGTTCCAAAGAATTTTTGCTCCCACGACCAAATTTTGGTATTTTAAATCTCTAACTTGGAGACCTCCCTCCAACCAACTTCCTTGGAGACCTTGCTTTAAATTTCTTCGAGCTAATTAGAGCAAACTTCTTTCCACCATTGTTTTTTCCTCCTTCCCAAAGGAAGGATCGCAGCAAACCTTTGATAGTGACTAGAATTCTATATGGATCCAGCATAATGGAGCATTGGTATAGAGAGAAACTATTTAGAATAGACTTTATCAGAACCAACTTCCCTGCCAGATTTAACCAAGCCATTCCCCGGTCAAGGATTTTTTTCTTGAATTTATCAATCGGAGGATTCCAATCTGAATTTTTTGGCTTGCTTTTGAATATTGGGACACCCAAATATTTAAAGTGATCCCAATTGGTAACTCCATCAATTCCTAAAATTCGAGCAATATCATACATCTCCCTTGGATTAATATTCCAACTATAACTCATACTCTTCCTTAGGATTAATTTGTTTCCAGAGGCTTTGCAGAAGGAGTCTAGTTCAGACTTGAACCTTCTCGCTATATGATGGACGATTCCTCCTAGCAAAATAGTATCATCTGAGAATTGTGCATGATTCATCTTTTTAGTTCCACGGGCCATCTTGATGCCAATTAAGTCTTGGTCCTTCCTGGCTTGTTCGAGTTGAATACTAAGCACCGAAGCGTGGATTGCATAGAGCAGGGGAGAGAGAGCGAAACCTTGCCTAAGGCATCAAGAGGCATGAAATAAGGTTGTTGTTATTCCATTGACGAGGGGGGCTATCCAAGGGTCACTTATACAGGCTTTGACCCAACGGATGAAGGATCAAATCCAAACCTTAGCATTGCCTGTAAAAGAAAGGAGTGACAAACTCTGTCAAAAGCATTAACTAAATCTATTTTCACCACCATACCTCTTTCACGATTCTTTAGGCTGGAGTGGATTGCCTCTTGAACCAAAATGATATTGTCCCAAATTTTCCTGCCTTTGATGAAACCTCCTTGATTCTCTAGTATGATATGATGCAGGATGCCTTTTAATCTCTTAGCCATAATTTTGGTGATTATTTTGTAGCTAATATTATATAATGAGATGGGCCTAAAGCTGTTGAAAGAGACTGCATATTTTTCTTTGGGGATTAGATCTAGGAAGACTGAATTTGTGCTACCTCCGATTTTATCACACTGCTGATATTTTAACACCATTTTAAGCAAGTCCTTATGAACAATATACCAACAAACCTTAACGAACCTAGAGTTGAATCCATTAGGGCTGGCGCTTTATCTTCTTCCATGTCCTCCACAACAGACTTTGGTTCTTCTAACGTAATCCTTTGAGTAAGACACTTGTTATCCTTTCTTTTGACCAACCTAGGAACTAACTCTAGAAGATCGGGACTAGGTGGATTTGTAACGGGATCTGCAAAGTAGATAACACTGAAGTGACGAGATGCTTCCGCTTTTATTTTATCAAATTCTGTGACAACTTGGTCTTGAGAGTGAATCTATTGAATAATTTTATAATGCTTCCTCACCTCTACTTGTTTATGGAAAAAGGTAGTGTTCCGGTCCCTGGATTTAAGCCAGAGACTTCTTGATTTTTGTCCTCAAAGCTCTTCATCTTTCCTACAAGCAGCATGTAAGTTTTGATGGAGAGTTACTTCTTTTTCTAAATCTTCTTTTGTAATTAGGGCTGCCTCCATGGAAAATTGATGAGCCTCTAAAGCAAGCAAGGCTTTGTATTTACTTTGAGCAGGGGATGAAACAAATTTGGCCCACAATTTG
The DNA here is from genome assembly GCA_027924585.1 of Larix kaempferi. Lineage (NCBI taxonomy): Eukaryota > Viridiplantae > Streptophyta > Pinopsida > Pinales > Pinaceae > Larix > Larix kaempferi. Next base: position 4,529,933 of record BSBM01001024.1, on the reverse strand, counting down.
AGAGCTCTTTTAACTCTTCTCAACTTTCTTCCAAGATGTAGAAGGGTGAGCCCGAGATAGGAGTTGACCAGGTTCCAATTATAATACCCATGAAATATTTGTGAGAGGCCCATAGAGGACTAAAGCGAAAAGGGATAGGCCCTAGATTCTGGTCTTTTTTAATCTCTAGTAGGATTGACTTATGATCTTGTTGATGCCTCGGAGATCACAGCATCAATCAGAAAGGGATTCTCCCCGATAGATTATCCCAATTAGATTATCTACCATTTGGTATGGGGAATCCATCCGGTTAGCGGTTCCGGCAACCGTGGGTTTGGAGTTTTATTCCAATTATACCGGTTATGGCCCGATCCACCATTCTTTTGATTTCATTTTAGAATGATATGCAAGCGCCTAGACTATTTTAATCTAAATGCAGAACTAAAAACAGATCTATGTCTAAAAACTGAAATAATTCTAACTATCCCTGCAAGGAGCAAATTGAAAGCATAAGCAATGAGTTGTAAGGATTATCTAAAGGATAAACAGACAGCCATTTAAATCTTAAAGATAAAGCTATAGAAAAGGTAAGAGATATCAGAATATAGCTTCTAATTAAATGTAACACAGCTCATTACTCATGAAAGAGAGAATTCATTGGCACAGAAAGAAGCAAGATCATTCACTACCAAGAAATAATTTAGAAAAGTACAGAAAGATCTCACAGTAAAGTATGGAAGTCACCAGAATAATCCAATACACATCCAATCTTCATTTCCATGCAAAAGGGCGTCCTCTCCAGGCTCTTATTAGGTAGGTTTATTTTCTTAATACAAGTCCAAGGTAGCTCGTACCAGTTCAGAAAATATTTTTTCCCTGCCAAAACTCCTTAACATTACTTTATAACTTCTATTTATAATGTTACAAAATGCCCTTTGCGCTGCCACCTGGACCTTTACACTTGTCACCTACAAACTTTTCCCCTTATAATAGACAAAAATGTGACCTCCCTTTTAACAGAAAATTAAAAAAAGAAAAGGACAGCCGTCCCATCGCTCCACGTTTTACACATCTGAAAGACAAAATACAAAAAATAGAGGAAATAATGCTCTAATATCAGCGCTTTCACTCTTGGGCATGCGCTTCAGTTGGAAGAGAGGCACTCAAACTAGTTGTTGCTGCTGGTGGGAGAGAAGAAATCAAGCCAGCTGAAATTTCTGCTACTGCTGGGAGAGAGGAAATCGAGCTAGCTGGGACTGCTGCTGCTTCTGGGAGAGAAGAAATTGGGCTTGCTGTTACTTCTGCTACTGCTGCTGCTTTCTTCTCTTCTTCTGCAATGTAACTATACCATACAACAACGTCCCTTATGTCTATATTTGCTGAGGCAGGGAATAAGATTTTCTGGGAAGTTACATGTTTACCAAACTCTGCTCCAATACCTTGAATTTCTTTTACTGCAGCTTGATGTACTTCTTTAAGCAGATGATTGTGTATTGATGACATTCCAATATAATGTTGGAGGTCATCAATGGCTAGGACATCAATCTTCTTCACATATTCAGTTTGGATGCCCAGCTCTTCCTTCAGCTCAGACAAACGTTGTTCTTTGCCCAGGAAATCATCAAGGGAGTGAGGGAAACTCAATCTGCATTTGTCATGCACTTCATGGATTCTTTGATACAGACCATTACTTTTGTCCATTGTCCCTCGGATCTTGGCTATCATCTTAATGCTACAGTTTCTGCAAAATTCCAAAAGGGCTGTCTTCATTGAAGCCACCTACAGATTTGAATGGGAGATGCTTAGGGAAATCCACCTTTCCTTCTCTCCATTCTATTTGGCTCAGGACGTTTGCCTTAACCTGAGTATATTTGGATTTAATCCTGTTGGCTTCTACATTAACTTTTTTTAATTTGACCACCATGGCCTTGAGCTTGCATGCTTCATCAGTAATCAGTTCCTGCGTGCCACAGACTTGCTTTAGGATGCTACAGGATAACTCATGGAAAGGAGACATGTCTATCACTCTGCCTTCTGCTTGCTCTAATTGGTCAACCAACACCTACTTATCTGCCTCTAGATGGGATACTTTAGCTTCTGCATCGTTCTTTTCTACTTCTAAGATCATCATCTGGACCGCCATGCTTTCCTTTTCTTCTTCCAAAAGGTTATACTTGTCCGACAATTCCTTATGTTCAACAGATAGGCAATTATACCTATTCACTACGAGGTCTCTGTAAGACTGCTCGTTAGCCATAGTGTGTTGTAACATACGAGCTCTCCTCTTTGTCGACTCGACTTCTTTAACTATATCGGCCACATTGTCCAGCGTTGCTTTTGCTGACTCTATAGCGGTGGATGCCATAGCTAAGGGAGCCTTATTTGTGTTTTGCATTACTGTGGTCTCCCGGTGGGTAACAATATCTTCCTGGAAGAGTCTCTTTATCCTCTCTTTCGATTTAAGGACCATTTCTTTCCTCTTCTTATCATAGACGAATTCATCCCATCTGGACACAGTGTGATCTCCTAAAGGAGTGTATGGGACAATTGAGACATCTATAATATCTATTTCTGCTTCCGCTGGTGGGGTTTGGATTACCTGCGCTGGATCTGCTCCCACATTTTGAGTGTCGGAGACACTGGCTTGAGGTACGTCTATTTCCATATCCTGGGTACCGGAGCCACCTGCTTGGGCATATTCAACTATCTTGAGCTCTTCTTCCGTTTTCCGCCCTACTTCAGCTTGTTGCCTTCTCTCTTCTTCTTCAGCTTGGCGCTGATTTTCATTTTCTTCCAGCTGCTTCGCGTTTTCTGCTTCTTTCTGCCGCTGGGCTTCCTCAGCTTCTTTCTGCAGCCTTTCACTTTCTGCTTCTTTCTGCCGCTGGGCTTCCTCAGCTTCTTTCTACAGCCTTTCACTTTCTGCTTCTTGCTGTAATCTTTCAACTTCAGCCTCTTGCAGTAACCTTGCTTCCTCTTTTAACCTTTGTTCTTCTTGGGCTCGGGCATCATCTCCTTCCTTGTCTTTCTTAAATGTTTGCTTGCGACCAATAATGTTTTGGCCATTTCAATATTGTTCATCTGGACCAACCATTCATCACTCAGAGCTTGTTGGGGACGTGGGAATTTATAGGCTGCAGCAAGATATGCTTGGTGGAATGAGGCGATGGCTATTTTCCTGCTGTCATGTAATACTCTTGTCTCCGGATTAGTATGTTCGAGTATCCACCCAATTACTTCAAAACATGGGAACAGTTCAGGGTGGGTAGAGGCCCTAGCTATGCCTAAAGTTCTGATATTGAGATAGATCTGCTCCTCTTCTAGTAACATATCCGGTATATCTTGGTCCCGGATCATTCTGTAGATGTCGCCCCAGCGGATTTCAGGAGGAATACCGGTGGTGCACCTGGTATCTTGGAACATAGTCTCAATCCTAAGTGGTGCTGGCTGTGGTTCCATCATTTTAGCCTTCTTCCTACCACCTTTTGGCATCTTGACTTATACCTGCTAACAACCAAATACAAGTCATTATAAAATGTGCAACTTGTTATGAGATTTTAACAAAAGAAGGATCACTTCAACATGCTAATGAGATATATAAACAAATTAGGAAGCTGCATGTTGGGGAAGTAAAATAGACCATTCCAAGCAAGAAACATAGTTCTGAGATTTGGTTATCTTAAGGGGACAAAGCTTAGGACGTTTCCGAAAGGTAAGCATGCGATGAGGAAACAACCTGCTTCCCATATATTCTTGGGAGAGAGGGTATCCTTCGTCATTACGCTTCTAATGGTTAGCGGCGGGTGAGTCTAGGGTGAAACAACCTTACGACGGAATAAGGGGTTGCTTTCCACATTTACGAGAAGGTGAGGGGTTCAGCTGACCTGACCACTACCATTAATATCTACCAGAGTTTGCATGGCCATCTCAGGGCTTGAATGGGGCGACGACGCCTGGGACATAGCTGGTGAAAACTCGGGTGATTACGGTTTTGGCTTTTAGTCGGTGGAACGAGAAACCGATGGGGCCTCGGCTTTTTTTTTTTTTTTAAACAAAATAACGGTATATGCAACTAGTGCCTGTCGACCACGTTGAAGATGGAAAAACCCCACACGTAACTCGACGTGGAAATAAGACAAAAAATAACGATTGGACACCTACCTGGCAACGACTAGGTGGCTGAATGAGGTGGATGCGGATGAAGACGAATGAGCTGAGCTAGAGCAGTCTGACGCGGTGTCCCAATAGCATTTTTTAATCGAAAAATAACAATGTGGTCGATTCAAACCCCAACCGTCCATTTAAACGAGTTGGGCACGTGCGGTGTTTAATACGGTGGGTGGCGCCATTAAAACGTTTTCAATATTTTGTACGCCGCTATCTTTTCAAGCCGCCTCGGTAGTTGTGCGCGACCGTCATTTGCGGGGCGAACTCGCGAATTTCACTCGTAACTGCGGAAAGATATAGCGAATGGTTTCGGAAGAGATTGGCGTATCCTTCCAAAATGCAAACTTAGGAGAGCTGTAGTGGGCGTTTTTACGGAGTTGTCCCTCAGTTTCGGGGAGATATACGATTTATTTCCGCAGTTTTAACGAAGATAAGTCAATTGCTTCCGCAATTGCAGAATCATTTCATGAAGGGCTCCACTATTTTGGGAGAAATAGGCGAACGGCTTCCGCAACTCGAAAAATTTCCAAGTCTTGGCGGGGCTTCGTGAATGCTTTCGTAGTTGCGGAAAGCTTTCGCAATTAGCTTCCGCAGTTTCGGAACGGTAAGCTAAATGGTTCCGCAAAAGTTAAGTCTTTCGACGGGCTTCGGAAAGATAACGTGAAGGCTTCCGCAATTTCGGAAGGGAAACCTAAATGGTTCTATCGTTTCGGAAGGCTTTCATGAATAGCTTCCGCAACTTTAAGATTTTCTTTTTGAAAAAAAAAAGAAAAAAAAGACTAATTCGCTTGGCGGGCCCGGGGAAGATTTGCGAATGACTCCCGCTGTTTCAGGAGAATAGGCTGAACGGTTCCGCAACTGCGGGAGGATAACCCGAAAGGTCCCGTAACTGCGGGAAGATAACTCAAATGGTCCCGCCGCTTCGGAAGACTTCCCGAAATAATTTTCGCAACTTTTGAGAGAAAATCTTTAAGTCTTTTTCGAGAGGCTTTATGCAAATGGCTCCCGCCGCTTCGAGAGAGAATCCCGAACGGTTCCCACGATTTCGGGATGGATTGGTGAATGACTTCGCAACTGCGGGGGGCTTTCTCAAATGATTCCGCGATGTCAGGAAGATTTCGCGAATTTTATCCTTAGAAGCAGAAAAACTTGGAATTCTCAAAGCAGGATTTTTTAGTTGAAAACAAAGGAAAATGAGAATTGACCTCTTACAGCAGTCTTTCTAAAAAAATAAAGGAGGGGCCCCAATATGTACAAAAATTTTTGGGGGGGTATGTTGCTGCAGCAACAATTGGTGAGTCGCTAGCGAACACAGATCTCTGAAAAATTCCTCTCCATGATCCGAAACCTTATTAAAGACCTCCATCTTATGTGCAATATTCAGCTGAGCATTTAAGTTTCTGTGAAGGAAGAAGGCACTTTACCTGCTAGCCATTGGGGAAAGGGAAGGTTTGATAGAGACATGTTTAAAACTCTCAAAGGGCCAACATATGAGATTCATTTTAGAAGGATCATCTTTCAGATGGTTACTACTGTAGGACTCCACAGGATTTGCAACACTTTCTCATGGACATTATTGCTCTTGTTCCTCATTCCCATGTCGCTTGCATCCTTTTGAATGTTTGTACTTTGGGCAGCTTAGCTGTTTGAGCCTTCCAGGGATATTTTCTTTAGACATGATCTTTGATTTAGGCTCCTCAATCCATAATGTCCTTTTGTGTGAGTTGGAGATTTTATTGATTTGATCAAGCCTCACGGACGGAGAGGAGCCCATTTTGGGCTGAGCCTTCTGGACAACCTTCTTGATTTTACATGTCTTTTGCTTTTGTCTTAGCCATGAATTAATTGAGGCGAGAATCTCTGGAAAACAGACCCTTGAATATAAGCCATTTTGGCTGTTAAATTTGCAGCATGGAGTCATTTCAATACCCTATGTCCTCGAGATGTGCTACTTTCCATGGGTCCAGCTTTAATAACCTTCTTGAGATGCCTTTAAGTGTGAGAGTGGGTGGAGCAAAAAGATAGTAATGAAGATGGTCACAGGTCTCTTGCTAATTAAACAGGATTAGTGTGACTAGTAGAGTAGGCTTCCTTTCTTCTGAAAAATTTCAGCGAGAGCACAATACATAGATAGACTTTATTCGAGCATAGTTCCGGACTCATGGTTGTGAGATTTATTTAAGAGACCTATCTTTGATGAGAAACTCAACCACAAGGGCATTCGGAAAACAAACTTGTTGCAAAGGTTCAAATGACAAGAAAAGAAACAAAATGGCCGAAAATAAAGCAAATAAAGGCTAAAGCAACATTAAAAGAAAATTTTATTTATGTACAGAAAGTCTCAGCGAGACTATGCAAAGTATTGCTTCAGGGCGAAGCCATTGAGAGGAAGGGTTACTTATTCTCCCTCGAGATTTGTCAATTTATAAGTGGATGGGCCTATCTTTGCCGAAATTTGGTACGGGCCTACCCATAAATGTTGGAATTTCGTATGCATTCATTTACCTTCATGATTATGGTCCCATTTCAGGACTAAGTCCCCAACTTCAAAACTTCTTTTACCGGACTTCCTCTTATCGAACCATCTCTTAACTATGTCTTGGTGTTGATGGAATCAGTCTTTAGCTTTCTGTCGGGCTTCTTCCAGTTGAAGCAGGGTATTAATCCTGGATTGTAAGACTTGGCTACCAGAACCCCGAGAGGCTTGGGATAGCTATAAGGATGGGAGCAAGATGTTGGGGGGAAGGATGGCTTCCTTGCCATAGACAAGAGTGAAACGGGAAACCCCTAATGCATTCTTTGGAGTCACCCTGTCTTCCCATAAGGTGTTTGGGAGAGCTATATGCCAACTTCGCTGTTTTTCTATCACAGTTTTCTTGAGAATTCGAATGAGATTTTTGTTTGAAGATTCAGCTAATCCATTTCCTTGAGGGTAAAAATTGGCTGAATAGTGCAACTTGATTCCCCATTCATAAACAAATTCATTTATCTTGAGAGACGAAAAATAGGTAGCATTATCAAAAACAAGGAAAATTGGAACCCCAAACCTGGTTATGATGTTCTCTCTCAAGAAGCTGATGACCGCGTCTTCATTGATCTTGCGCAACGGGACAGTCTCCGTCCATCTAGTGAAGTAGTCAATAGCCGTCAAGATGTATCGATGTTGCAATGAAGAATTTGGATTTATCTCTCCGATAACATCTATACCCCACTGCTCAAAAGGCTCAGAGATAATAACTGACTGCAAGGGTCCTTCTACCTTAGGTAACTTCCCGGCACTTCTTTGGCATACATCACAGTTTCGTGCATACATGTGGGCATCTCGGAACAGATTCGGCCAATAATATCCAACTCTAAGTATCTTGTGTGCTGTTATCTCTCCTGAATAATGTCCACCTGCGGGGCCATCGTGTAATTCTTTAACAACTTTACTTGCATCTTCCTTTTCTAGACATCTAAGGAAAACTCCATCATAATTTCTTCTGAAAAGTATCCCATCAATGATTTGATAAGGTGCTGATTTCAAACAGAGTGCCCTTCTTTGTTTGGAGTTCCAGTGCTCAGGTAGATATCCCTGCTGTAAGTAGTGCACCATATCTCTATACCATGACTGGGGAGTTGAGAAGATAGGACATACTTCAACCGAATTTAGCTCAGCTTCATTCTTCCAATGTTGTTCTTCATCAGTCGAGTTTCCCGCAAGTAATTTGCACAGCCCTTGCCCTTTGATGATCGTGGCTGGTTTAAATTCTAAATCATATTCTTGAAGAGCTGTGACCCAGTTCCCCCTCCTTTCTCCTAGTTCCTTTTGAACGAAAAGGGATCTAACAGCTGGGTGGGGAACTATAACTTTAGTTATGTTCTTAAGAATATATGGCCTAAACTGCTTGACTGCTTTGAAGACAGCGTATGCATGCTTGTCAACCATGGGATAGTTCAGCTCAGCCCCCTGCAGACCAGTGCTCATGAATGAAATTGGGTATTCGTCCCCCAGCTCCACCTTTTGCGTGAGTATAGCTACGAGGGAGTCATCCGAAGCAAAGGTATACAGGATAAAATCCTTATCAAAATCTGGGCTTCTTAAGGAAGGAGCCTTAGCCATAGCTGCCTTAATATCTCTAAATGCGTCCTTTTCCAAATCTGTCCACTTGAATTGTATGCTTTGTTTAACCATCTGTTGCAATGGTTTAACAATTTGTGCGAAATCTGGAACAAATCTTCGGGCAAAATTGATAGTGACCATAAAGGACTGCATAGATTTCTTGTTGTAAGGCATGGGAATCTTATTAATAGCTTCGAATCTTTCTTGATCTATTGACACTCCCCCTTTAGAAATGATATGGCCCAAGAGTTTACCTTCGGGAACAGCAAACGCGCTCTTCTTGGGATTCAAAGAAATACCATATTTCCGACAGTGATAAAAAATATGCCTCAGATGAACAACATGATCTTCCCTTTTCTTTGAAAAGACTGTCACATCATCTAAGTATACAACAACACATTTCCCACCCAATCCTCGGAAGGCGATATCCATTGCCCTTTGGAATGTAGCTCCTGCGTTTATCAGACCAAATGGCATCCTTCTGTATGCGAAAGTTCCCCACTTAGTTAGGAAAGTAGTCTTCAGACGATCTTCTTCGGCTACTAATACTTGATTGTATCCAGAGAAACCATCGAGAAGAGAAAACAGCTCAGATCCTGACACCATCTGAAGGATTTATTCCATTAAAGGGATGAGGTAGTTGTCTTTATCCGAAGCTCTGTTTAAATTTCTGAAATCTACACATAGCCTTACCTCTCCTGACTTCTTTCTTATGGGAACCAAGTTCGCAAGCCACTCAGAATGCCGGACTTTAAAGATTATCTTAGCGTCCAGGAGCTTCTTTAATTCCTTTTGAATCAGCAGTTCTAGAGTAGGATGCATCCTTCTTAACTGCTGCTGAAATGGCTTGACACCCGCTTTCATTGGTATAACATGCTGAATAATGTGGACGTCATACGTTTTCAAATCCTCATAAGTCCATGCAAAAACATCCTTATATTGCTTAAACAGTTTGATGAACCTATCTCTTTCTCCTGGCGAACAACATTTTCCAAGGTTGACAAATTTTGGTTCTGCCTCAGTACCCAAATTAACTAACTCATGTTGCATTGATGAACTGTTAGTCTTGGTATTAGCTGGACTTTTGAACTTATTTTGAAGATCGAACAGCATTTCGAGGGACCTTACCCCTTTGGGGATGAAATTTCCTTTCTCCTCATCCTTCTTCATCAAATCAGCATCGTGCTCTTCTTCATCTATCACAGCTCCTTGGAAACTATCTTCGTTTGTTAGAAAGATGATAATCTGTTCGTCATCATCGAAGACTCTGAATTTTGTGATGTTATCGGGAACGGAGGGCCTGAAAATCAATTTAATTGAGCATTTATTATTTGATGGCACCAATCTAGAAGCAGATGTTGCTAACAAATCAGCTGCAGAATTTTGCAATATAGGAATAGATTTTATATTGAAAGCATCAAAACGCATAGTTAAATCCCATACCTCAGCCTGATAACCCTTCAAATGAGGTGAGAGACAATGAATGGTGTCCCTTACCTGTCTTACAACTATCTCTGAGTCACCAAAAACCTTCAGGTACTTAACATATAGATCAATGGCCTTCTTTAATCCATGTACCAAAGCTTCATACTCTACAGTGTTGTTAGTACAATCAAATTCTAATCTACAGGACAAAAAATACTTGTTTCTTTTTGGATCCATCAGAACACAACCGGCTCCGGATCCTTCCAGAGTTTTGGAACCATCAAAGTATAATGTCCAGAAAATATCTTTAGATTCAACTAAGTTAGTATCCCTGTGATCTAAATCAGTAACTAAACTAACTATATTACAGTCAATATCATCAGTCCGAGAGAAATGAAGGAGATCAGACTGTTCATCGGATTTATGGTTGATGGCTTCAGACTGATAATTACCCGGATCCATTTCTAAGAAGTAATTCCCCAAAACTGAGGATGAGAAGGTCATAGCCTCATTTTTTTCCTCTAATTGAGTTACATTTTGCTTCATGTGTGGTTCTCTCAGGACTTTAATCTGATTCTACCGGTTTTGATAAGGAAACCACAGATGAGACCAATCAGTGGCGAAGTAGCCATTCAGCTTGGTAGACCAGTCCCTACTTAAGATCAGACCATAGGCTTCAGGAATATCAACCACCATTATGTCAATAAACTGGCAGACTCTAGAGTCAGCTGATAATCTAATGAGAACATCTTTCATCTCCCCAATCACTTTGACAGCAGTCCTATCTAATTGGATAATTTGGGCTGGAGATGGCACAGGCTGCCCGTTAATTTTTTTACAAATGGACAGTGGCATGACGTTTGAAGATGCCCCAGAATCTACCAAACAGTTGTGAACATTGTGATTAAAAATTTCAAAGGTCAATAGGAATGGCAATGTTTGAGATTTAGATTTCCCACCGATACTAGCTTCATTAATCTCGAGATCTTCTTGAGAGTCTGTTAATAGAGTGCTGGTCTGGGGTTGCAAAACATGCAGCATCTTGTCTCGTTGATGGGGCAAGCTGCACATGTCAAATATTGACACATTTGCTTTGACCTTCTTTATATCCTTGATAATATCATATCCTATGTCAGACTCGTTACCGATTCGGGTTGGATGATCTGTTTTACTCATTGTGACCTTAGGTGGATGAACTATGGTGTCAGCGTTTGGCTGTTTGGCCGCTGTTTGGTTAACTTTAGGCTGTGGTGGAATAATTGTTATATGCCTTCTAGGCAGTTCTTTTGAAACTTTAGGCTTAGGAGGAACTGAGCTTGGCACAGGATCCATAACAGGGCCTTTACTACTGGTAGCAACGTTCACGGTAGAGGGAGAGCTCTCTATGGGATCCTCTTCTGCTAATTCAGTCATAAGTACCCAATTCCATAGCACCATAGTAGTGTCTGAGGTTGGTTCCTCTAATTCAGGGCTTGATTCCTCTAGAGAATCATCTTGGTCTGGGATTTGTGAATCCATCATTTGGTTCATGACTAAACTCATGGAGTTAATCCATTGCGGGCAGCTCTTTTCCGAATGCGGTTCTTGATGAAAAGTATAGAAGTTTTCCATCCCGATTTCATTGAGGTTCAAAACAGGGGAAGTATTCATGGGTGGATGAGTTTGATCACCGTCTTCCCTCTTTTTATAAAATGGCTTGAAAGGTTTCCTAGATGTGCTAGCATCCTTATCCTTCTCGAGATCTACAATCTTATTGGATAACTTCTGCATCATCTTGACTACGTTTTCCATGTCTGTAGATGATTCTTCTTTACCGGTTTCCTAGATGTGCTAGCATCCTTATCCTTCTCGAGATCTACAATCTTATTGGATAACTTCTGCATCATCTTGACTACGTTTTCCATGTCTGTAGATGATTCTTCTTTACCTCTAGTGAGCAACAAGGTCTTTTTACTCGCTGCTGGTTTTGGTTCTGCATCTAAGGCATGTTTAGCAATGCTATCAGCTTCTTCTTCTACCTTTCTAGCTTCTTCGAAGTTCTCTATCAGGGTAGTTTTCTTGGACCTTTTTACGAACATTGCTATGGGTCCTTCAAGAGCCGTTGTATAATATTCAATCAGAGATTCATCTGCTGGTTTATTAGCTTCACTGAAATTGTTTAAAAGCGTTGTGAATCTCTGATTAAAGTCTTGAACCTTTTCTTTCTTTTCCATTCTCATGGATAAGAGTACTTTCATAAGTGTTGCTATAGTCTTTTGGTTTCCATACTTCTTCAAAAAACAGTTTTCGAATTCATCCCAACTAGAGATCGAGCTGGGTTGTAGGCTAAAGTACCAGGATGATACTTTTGGCTCGAATGTGTATGGAAAAATCCTGCAGACTACATCTTCATGCTGTATGTTCAAAAGATTCAGAGCTAAGTAGAAACTCTTGAGATGATCTTCGGCTGAAATGGCTTTCCCTGGGTCAAACTTAGGTAAGACCTTCTCTGGATTTTTTGGAAGATTGTGGAATGGCCCAGCTAGGTTCAATGCTCCCCTTGCTCTCCAAGCAGGTACAGCCATGTTTCTATGTGGAGAATCTGGTGGAGAATTATAAGGTGAATTCTGTGGAGTGTTCTTTGGGGTAAAAAGTTCTCCAAGGATCTCCTGATCTGAAATGTTTTCTAAGTTTTCAAGATCTACCTTGTTCAAAGGGTCTGAAATTTCTTCTAAAGTTAAATTTACAAGCTCTTCAAAACTTTGAACAAGAATCGAATCACGGGTGTATTGTGGCTCTTTCCTAGGGGTACTTTTGCTAGGGAGAAAGTTCACTGCGTTTAAACCACCTAGATGTCTAACGTAGGATCGTGTATGCCTCCTTAATTCTTCTCTTTCTGTGAAAGGTATAGCATACAATGCTTCTTGAGGCTCAGGATTAGAGACAAGGCTTTCTTGATTTAATATTTCAAGATCTAGGCTGTTTGAAATGCCTTCTTTAAGCGGGTTTTCAGTGACATTTATGACAGTGGGAGATTTTCCTCTATCAGCCATGCACTTTTAGGCCCTCCTTCTAGCGCCAAAAACTGTTGATGCCTCGGAGATCGCAGCATCAATCAGAAAGGGATTCTCCCTGATAGATTATCCCAATTAGATTATCTACCGTTTGGTATGGGGAATCCGTCCGGTTAGCGGTTCCGGCAACCGTGGGTTTGGAGTTTTATTCCAATTATACCGGTTATGGCCCGATCCACCGTTCTTTTGATTTTATTTTAGAATGATATGCAAGTGCCTAGACTATTTTAATCTAAATGCAGAACTGAAAACAGATCTATGTCTAAAAACCGTAATAAATCTAACTATCCCTACAAGGAGCAAATTGAAAGCATAAGCAATGAGCTGTAAGGATTATCTAAAGGATAAACAGACAGCCATTTAAATCTTAAAGATAAAGCTACAGAAAAGGTAAGAGATATCAGAAGATAGCTTCTAATTAAATGTAACACAGTTCCTTACTCATGAAAGAGAGAATTCATTGGCACAGAAAGAAGCAAGATCATTCACTACCAAGAAATAATTCAGAAAAGTACAGAAATATCTCACAGTAAAGTATGGAAGTCACCAGAATAATCCAATACACATCCAATCTTCATTTCCATGCAAAAGGGCGTCCTCTCCAGGCTCTTATTAGGTAGGTTTATTTTCTTAATACAAGTCCAAGGTAGCTCGTACCAATTCAGAAAATATTCTTTCCCTGCCAAAAGTCCTTTACATTACTTTCTAACTTCTATTTATAATGTTACAAAATGCCCTTTGGGCTGCCACCTGGACCTTTACACTTGTCACCTACAGACTTTTCCCCTTATAATAGACAAAAATGTGACCTCCCTTTTAACAGAAAATTAAAAAAAGAAAAGGACAGCTGTCCCATAGCTCCACGTTTTACACATCTGAAAGCCAAAATACAAAAAATAGAGGAAATAATGCCCTAATATCAGCGCTTTCACTCTTGGGCATGCGCTTCAGTTGGAAGAGAGGTACTCAAACTAGCTGTTGCTGCTGGTGGGAGACAAGAAATCGAGCCAGCTGAAATTTCTGCTACTGCTGGGAGAGAGGAAATCGAGCTAGCTGGGACTACTGTTGCTTTTGGGAGAGAAGAAATCGGGCTTGCTGTTACTTCTGCTACTGCTGTTGCTTTCTTCTCTTCTTCTGCAATGTAACTATACCATACACCAGCGTCCCTTATGACTATATTTGCTGAGGCAGGGAATAAGATTTTCTGGGAAGTTACATGTTTACCAAACTCTGCTCCAATACCTTGAATTTTTTTTACTGCAGCTTGATGTACTTCTTTAAGCAGATGATTGTGTATTGATGACATTCCAATATAATGTTGGAGGTCATCAATGGCTAGGACAGCAATCTTCTTCAAATATTCAGTTTGGATGCCCAGCTCTTCCTTCAGCTCAGAAAAACATTATTCTTTGCCCGGGAAATCATCAAGGGACTGAGGGAAACTCAATTTGCATTTGTCATGCACTTCATGAATTCTTTGATACAGACCGTTACTTTTGTCCATTTTCCCTCGGATCTTGGCTATCAGCTTAATGCTATAGTTTCTGCAAAATTCCAAAAGGGCTATGTCTTCATTGAAGCCATCTACAGATTTGAATGGGAGATGCTTGGGGAAATCCACCTTTCCTTCTCTCCATTCTATTTGGCTCAGGACGTTTGCCTTAACCCGAGTATATTTGTATTTAAGCCTGTTGGATTCTACATTAACTTCTTTTAATCTGACCACCATGGCCTTGAGCTTGCATACTTCATCAGTAATCAGTTCCTGCGTGCCACAGACTTGCTTTAGGATGCTACAGGATAACTCATGGAAAGGAGACATGTCTATCGCTCTGCCTTCTGCTTGCTCTAATCGGTCAACCAACACCTGCTTATCTACCTCTAGATGGGATACTTTAGCTTCTGCATCGTTCTTTTCTGCTTCTAAGATCATCATCTGGACCGCCATGCTTTCCTTTTCTTCTTCCAAAAGGTTATACTTGTCTGACAATTCCTTATGTTCAACAGATAAGCGATTATACCTATTCACTACGAGGTCTCTGTAAGACTGCTCGTTAGCCATAGTGTGTTGTCACATACGAGCTCTCCTCTTTGTCGACTCAACTTCTTTAACTATATCGGCCACATTGTCCAGCGTTGCTTTTGCTGACTCTACAGCGGCAGATGCCATAGCTAAGGGAGCCTTATTTGTGTTTTGCATTACTGTGGTCTCCCGGTGGGTAACAATATCTTCCTGCAAGAGTCTCTTTATCCTCTCTTCCGATTTAAGGACCATTGCTTTCCTCTTCTTATCATAGACGAATTCATCCCATCTGGACACGGTGTGCTCTCTTGAAGGAGTGTATGGGACAATTAGGAGATCTATAATATCTATTTCTACTTCCGCGGGTGGGGTTTGGATTACCTGAGCTAGATCTGCTCCCACATTTTGAGTGCCGGAGACACCGGCTTGAGGTACGTCTATTTCCATATCCTAGGCACCGGAGCCACCTGCCTGGGCATCTTCAACTGTCTTGAGCTCTTCTTCCGTTTTCCGCCCTACTTCAGCTTGTTTCCTTCTCTCTTCTTCTTCAGCTTGCCGCTAATTTTCATTTTCTTCCAGCTGCTTCACGTTTTCTGCTTCTTTCTGCAGCCTTTCACTTTCTGCTTCTTTCTGTCGCTGGGCTTCCTCAGCTTCTTTCTACAGCCTTTCACTTTCTGCTTCTTGCTGTAATCTTGCAACTTCAGCCTCTTGCAGTAACCTTGCTTCCTCTTTTAACCTTTGTTCTTCTTGGGCTCGGGCATCATCTGCTTCCTTATCTTTCTTAAATGTTTGCCTGCGACCAATAATTTTTTGGCCATTTCAATATTGTTCATCTGGCCCAACCATTCATCACTCAGAGCTTGCTGGGGACGTGGGAATTTATAGGCTGCGGCAAGATATGCTGGGTGGAATGAGGCGATGGCTATTTTCCCGCTGTCATGTAATACCCTTGTCTCCGCATTAGTATGTTCGAGTATCCACCCGATTCCTTCAGAACATGGGAACAGTTCAGGGCGGGTAGAGGCCCTAGCTATGCCTGAAGTTCTGATATTGAGATAGATCTGCTCCTCTTCTAGTAACATATCTGGGATATCTTGGTCCCGGATCATTCTGTAGATGTCGCCCCAGCGGATTTCGGTAGGAATACCAGTGGTGCACCTGGTATCTTGGAACATAGTCTCAGTCCTAAGTGGTGCTGGTTGTGGTTCCATGATTTTAGCCTTCTTCCTACCACCTTTTGGCATCTTGACTTATACCTTCTAACAACCAAATACAAGTCATTATAAAATGTGCAACCTGTTATGAGATTTTAACAAAAGAAGGATCACTTCAACATGCTAATGAGATATATAAACAAATTAGGAAGCTTCATGTTGGGGAAGTAAAATAGACCATTCCAAGCAAGAAACATAGTTCTAAGATTTGGTTATCTTAAGGGGACAAAGCTTAGGACGTTTCCGAAAGGTAAGCATGCGATGAGGAAACAACCTGCTTCCCATCTATTCCTGGGAGAGGGGGTATCCTTCGTCATTGCGCTTCTAATGGTTAGCGGCGGGTGAGTCTGGGGTGAAACAACCTTACGACGGAATAAGGGGATGCTTTCCACATCTACGAGAAGGTGAGGGGTTCAGCCGACCTGACCACTACCATTAATATATACCAGACTTTGTATGGTCGGCTCGGGGCTTGAATAGGGCGACGACGCCTGGGACATAGCTGGTGAAAACTAGGGTGATTACGGTTTTGGCTTTTAGCCGGTGGAACAAGAAACCGATGGGGCCTCGATGGATTTTTTTTTTTTAAAAAACAAAATAACGGTATATGCAACTAGTGTCTGTCGGCCACGTTGAAGACGGAAAAAACCCACAGGTAACTCGACATGGAAATAAGACAAAAAATAACGGTTGGACACCTACCTGGCAACGACTAGGTGGCTGAATGAGGTGGATGCGGACGAAGACGAACAAGCTAAGCTGGAGCAGTCTGACGCGGCGTCCCAACGGCGTTTGTTAATCGAAAAATAACAATGTGGTCGATTCAAACCCCAACCGTCCATTTAAACGAGTTGGGAACGTGCGGTGTTTAATACGGTGGGTGGCGCCATTAAAACATTTTCAATATTTTGTACACCGCGGTATTTTCAAGCTGCCTCGGTAATTGTGCGCGAACGTCATTTGCGGGGCGGGCTCATGAATTTCACCCGTAACTGCGGAAAGATATAGCAAATGGTTTCAGAAGAGATTGGCGTATCCTTCCGAAATGCAAACTTAATAGAGTTGTCGCGGGCGTTTTTATGGAGTCGTCCCGCAGTTTCGGGGAGATATACGATTTCTTTCCGCAGTTTTAACGAAGATAAGTCAATTGCTTCCACAATTGCAGAATCATTTCGTGAAGGGCTCCTTCGGTTCGGGAGAAATAGGCAAACGGCTTCCGCAACTCAAAAAATTTCCAAGTCTTGGCGGGGCTTCGTGAATGCTTTCGTAGTTGCGGAAAGCTTTCACAATTAGCTTCCGCAGTTTCGGAATGGTAAGCTGAATGGTTCCGCAAAAGTTAAGTCTTTCGACGGGCTTCGGAAAGATAACGTGAAGGATTCCGCAATTTCGGAAGGGAAACCTAAATGGTTCCGTCATTTCAGAAGGCTTTCGCGAATAGCTTCCTCAACTTTAAGATTTTATTTTTGAAAAAAAAAAAGAAAAAAAAGACTAAGTCGCTTGGAGGGCCCGAGGAAGATTTGCGAATGACTCCCGCTGTTTCAGGAGAATAGGCTGAACGGTTCCGCAACTGCGGGAGGATAACCCGAAAGGTCCCATAACTGCGGGAAGATAACTCAAATGGTCCTGCCACTTCGGAAGACTTCCCCAAATAATTTTTGCAACTTTTGAGAGAAAATCTCTAAGTCTTTTTCGAGAGGCTTTATGCAAATGGCTCCCGCCGCTTTGAGAGAGAAGCCCGAACGGTTCCCGCGGTTTTGGGACGGATTGGTGAATGACTCCGCAACTGAGGGGGGGCTTTCTCAAATGATTCCACGATGTTAGGAAGATTTCACGAATTTTATCCTTAGAAGCAGAAAAACTTGGAATTATCAAAGCAAGATTTTTTAGTTGAAAACAAAGAAAAAGGAGAATTGACCTCTTACAGCAGTCTTTCTAAAAAAATAAAGGAGGGGCCCCAATATGTACGAAATTTTTTTGGGGGGGATGTTGCTGCAGCAACAGATATGAACTCCCAAAAGGCAGTATTTTAGAGGAGGGATTTAGTCCTAGCAGCATAATGGAATCTTGGATCAGAAATCTATCAAGTCTGGCTGCTATATGGCCTGGACCCATCCTCCTATTAGTCCAGTTATACTTCCCCTTAGATGGGATGACATCAGAAAGGTCCCAATCTAAGATAAGCTCGCCAACTAGCTTCCTTATAGGATCTCTGACCATGGACCCTCCTCTTTTTTCAGCTTGATTTAGAATGACATTTAGATCATCGGCTAGAATGACATTTTCCAACGAAGAATTACTCCTTACTTCCCTCAAGAGATTCCAACAATATTTTTTTTTAGCAAAAAGGGAAGGGACATAAATATTAAAGAGATTTACCTAGATGTTAGAGACTTTATGTAATAGTTTAGTGAAAATTCAGTGGGTGCAAGGCTTGGATTTGATCAATTCAAACTTATGATCATCCTAAAGCGTTCCAATTCCTTCGGAGGCTCCCCTGGAACTAGCAGCGAGTCCTCTTCCTTTTTTCCAAATTTTTGCACTTAACTGGAGAAATGCTTCTTTCTCCATCTTTGTCTCCTAGATCAGTAAAAGGTCTGGTTGGGATATTCAGATCAAATATGTCATATCATCTACCCTAACTTTACTTCCCATACCTCTACAATTTAAAGAGAGAGCCTTCATTGCTTACTCTTGATAGAAGAAGGAATCCATTTATGGGATTGCCCTTGTTGACGTGTATTTCTGGGATTTTGAAGGAGTTTTTCCAAGGTTTGTCGGGAACCTTGAAGCTTGTCCTTATACGTGGCTTTCTCCCTTACTTCTTTAGACAATTTCCTTCCTCTTGCTTTCTTCTTACGAGGTGTAACCTTCTCGAATTACCCTTCCTCTTCTTCCCCTTCATCAGAGTCAGTTTCCTCTTCTGTATTCTCCTGAAATCCTCCTTCCTTTACACGGGGGCTTCACTAGAAGGAAATATAATATCACGTTCATTCATATTGCGGTATTAAATATTCATGAAAACCTAAAAATTATATTGCTTATATATTAAGGGGCAAAGGTTTTTTTTTATTTAATGTAATAATACAAAAATACTTTGGGGTCTTTTTTATATGGGCGGGCTGACAAATATCCGCAAAATGGAGATGGCAGGATCACGATCGAATGATAAATTGGGTTGAGGCAAGGCTCGGGCTTACCAGTACGCAGGGAAATTGCGTCTTGAGACATGCTTCAGGCCAGGTGGTGTCATGGTGAAGTGGGTTTCTAGTCGATCATAGTCAAGAGACAGTGGTCATTGACATCCAATTATTACCAATATCACTCAGCCAGTTGTTACCAATAGCCTTGGGAGGCTCCAAGCCTCCAGGACCTGTTATAGGACCTCGATAGGCCTTGGGGGCTTGAATACCCAACCAGTCGTTCCTATTACAGGCCTTGGGAGGTTTAGTTAGCCTCCGAGAGCTTGTTATAGGCCCTGGGGGCTTGGATACCTAGCCCACAACAGGCTTAGTCATCGATTGGGGAACTGCAACATGCAATCTAAATGTTGTACTATGTGCATTGGCTCTAGTGACATACAGGAAGTGATCTCCTATCTCTTCATTATACCATTAGATGTTGCAAATCATAATGATATGTGGTTGATTAATTGCATTGTGGGTGAAGTAATGTGCATCCACAATATACATCGAAAGAAGCAAGGTGCATTGTAGAATGCATGTGGGGTTATAAGAGGGGTATCATATCAATATACTAGGTAGAACTATAAAGGGGTATAAAAAAATTTAATGAAAAAATTGATACATACAATATCTAGTGAAAATAAGGGTTTTTTTTAAATGGGAAGGCATATTGGGAGGGGGTTAAAAAAATGATTATGGAAGGTAGTTTCCAATAGTTAGTGAAATTAGGGGTATTGTTTCATATGCCACGAAAGAACGTGCTATGATAGCGGTTTATTGAGTGAAGCCCTTGTGTTCCTTTACCACCGATGCTCCTGAATCTAAGTGAGTAGAAGGGGCGACATATTTCTCGGATTGAGTTGGTGGAGCGACTTCTTTTTCAGGATCTTTGATTTCCTCATTGTTAGTTTCCTCTATAATAACCAGAGGTTCAAAGCTATTCCCTTTGGCCTTCTGGAGTACAGGATTTTCTTCCGAAGGGGATTTCCCCTGCACATTCTTTTTTATCTCTTTTCTTGACGCTTTCCTGCCCGTTGGGTTCGACTTGGTTTTCTTTATTGCTTGCCACCCTTCTTCCTTTTCCTGTTGAGATTCCTGTTTATGAGAGCAGTTGCGGAGAAAATGCCTCGCGGATAAAATGCCCATATTCATGGAAACATCTGCATTTGAATGGTAGCTGTTCGTAATCCAACTTTAGAAAATGATACCAGGTTCCGAATGTAATCTTGATAGCCTCAGGTAAACCAGATTCAAGATCTACCTCCACACAAATCCGAGCGTAGGCGTATTGGTCTTTGGGACTTGCCATGTCAATAAATCTTCCCAAGGCGTTTCCAATTGGTTTTAGATATTTTGGGTTCCAGCAATGCATTGGCAGGCTTGGAAGCCTGACCCAGACTCAGACGGATTTTGGAATATCTGCCTCAGGGTCAAAATTCGGCATCCATTTGTTTAGATAGAGACCTTGCGGCCCCATGAAGTAAGGGCCATTACGAAAGATTAAGTCCTGATCTATCTTCGACTCAAAGTCAAACAAAAAATAACCTCGACCTACTGAGTATGAAGCTACGTTTTGGGTAATCAGAGGCCTCTAGTTGCTCTGAACCTAGCTTTCGGTGGATCTCGGGGATGACCAAAGGCCGGTGAACTACCCTATCAGAGCACAATCTGCCAATGAAAGTGCAACCTGAATTGTATCCTCCGGTGGTAGGGCAACAACGGGCACATATTCAAACCACTTGACAAACTTCAGGGGGCTCCACTGGCTTCCTTCTTGCTCTGCGAAGATACTAATCGAGTAAAGGCGTCAACGTCGGTGGGGATCGATGAAGAGTACGACATCGATCCGCCCTCACCAGTTGCCATGGGGAACTGTGAAAGGGTCAGGTTGTCATAGGGTCAAACCTTCAAGCGTTCCTTTCTCAATGCAGCTCTAAAAAAAACTCAGTTGCATGCATAAGTTAGGATAGGTTGTGTGCATTCCAGCATAAGTTAGGTTGCGTGCATAACTTAGGCTGTGTGCAAAAGTTAGGTTGCGTGCATAACTTAGGCATGCATAACTATTGTAGAATAGGATCCAAAAGATGACTTATTTTGAGGTTGATATGATAATCACATGTTAAAGGTTAATCCAAAATTTAATTATCTATTAGTAAGAATCCGTATCCGTATTACACCTACAACGAATATTCGACGAATTCGAATTTGTTTCAGACGAGATCGCATTTTTTTAAAGCAAACATAGGTAGATAGAGATAATTGGAAATGAACATGAAGATGATTTAGCATGGAGAATAGATGCATCATTTCCATCCTTTTTCTCAAGGCATCCTTTACCCAACAAAACATTCATTATGCAATTTGATGACCATCGTGGAATCAACTGGAAGTGGATCCAACATCGTTATCACTAAAATATTTAAAGGTACAATGAAAATTTAATAATTTCATAGTATGTAATTTTATTAATATATGTCACAGAAACATTTTTGAAACAACAATAAACATGTAGGCATTCTTTTCATTTTCTCCAAAAGAATGCTCAAGCAAATGACCAATTATTCCATCTCAAACTATCCATCCCATACCATCTTAATTATCCATAGTCTATGTAACCATATTTGCAATGTGTTCAAGTCATTTCAATCATCCTTTTATCTTATCTTAACCACGACACCCTCTCTCACTACCAATTGTTTTCTTTGTTTTGGAAGAGTATTTGGGTGTTGATTACAACAAAATCTTGTAGTACGATACAGTGAAACTAGGTAGAGATTGACATTATATATTATCCACAATATTTGTTGCCAGTAATAACCTTCTATGCATGGAAGGTTTGGGTTCTTAACTAAGAACTCCAAGATTCACTGTAAATTTAATGTGAACTAATCTAAGTGGCCTCCTGTAGTAATTACTACGGATCAAATTTTGTGTGATTGATATCAGTATGTTCATTAGTTACTACAGATCAAATTTTCTATGATTGACTAAATATTAGTACCTTCATTTCATATATAGAATGTATGTTATTAGGATTAAACATTTTGTTTGGACAAACTCCATGTAATACTAGAAATAAAAAGTCTCAAAGGCACTTTGAAATGTAGGGATAAAATGAGTTTTTAAATTCAAGATCAACCAAAACCATTGGAACCAATTGTACATTGTTTTTGTTAACTATATTCTATTTTTGTTAACTCTAGTAAATATGTTACTAATACTTATTCACACAAAATAGGTCAAAGAAGGGAATAATTATCCCATAAAATCAACATAAACACAAAATAACACCACAACCCTAAAACCAATGGGTACTAGTAGATATTTTGGGTACAAATCACCTAGCATATCTTATTGATAGAATTAGGTGAGATTTTGTGTCCAAATCACCTCGCATATCTTCTTAAAAAAACTAATCTGATATGAGACTCATGCAAAACTCAAATGCCACAAACATGAACTGGAAAAAAAAAGAGAACAATGATATGGAACAAATAAAACATGATGAACATACTTGATCTGGAACAAATAAAATTGTTTGTATTCACAAAAAATTACTGGAGACTACCAACATATGCCTGATCTAAACCACATGTGAATGATGAGCATTCTGGGATTTAAAAAAACAAAAACAAAACCAAAAATCACATTAATAAAATTTCCTTTGGAAAATCACAGGAATAAAATTACCTTCGGATTAGGAGCATTTGTCTATGGTGTATGCAATATCAAAGTCCAAATCAAATCTTGTTCAAGCCCATGGAAATGCATGGAATTTCAAAATTATGGAACCAATGTCCATAACAGCAAATGAATGGAAGAAAAATCTACCATCCCAAAAAATGAATCAATAATAAATAAATAAAATGATCATATATCTAACACTTTAAAAAAATTGTTCAGAATATGAATATAAATCTCAATTTATAGAAATGACAAATAAATCCTTGCTATAAATTGGGGTGAAAGGGCTTTACAAACTACCATTGCTAGAAATAAGGGGGAATGTGGGTTCACAGAAAGGACAAATAACTCCTTGCTATAAATTGGGAGTGAATGGGGCTTTAGAAACTATTAAGTTTAGCCTAATTTCACAAGCAAGATCACTGAAAGAAACACAATCACAAGATAGACAAAGATTTACCCTGGGAAACCCTCATGGGGTATAAAACCCAGCAAAGCTTTCCTCAATATAGATAATCAACCAATACAAAGATGTAGTCCTCAACAAGAGCTCCTTCTCCTCCTATGCAAACCTCTCTCTCTCCTATGTGCCAATCACAAGTGAGTGAATGAATGGTATAAATGAGGAACACACCTCCTCTATTTATACTTGTGTTCTAATTGACTTTTCACCCTAATGGGGCCAACCTCTCCTAAGAGAGTCTAATAACCCCTAAACAACGAAGTCAGGGACGACCTCACATGGGAGATCTAATAACCCTAGTTACCACATTCTCTCGGAGGAACAAACATCTCTAGATATACAATAGGGTCTCCACGGAGGAATGGAACATCTTCGGAATAATAAAGTACAAATATAATATTCTTAGAAGTTACAATATTTCAACAGAAACTATCATTGCTAGAAATAAGGGGAAATGTGGGTTCTGGAAACCACCATTGTTGGAAACCATTGGCCAATGGGGATTTAGAAGTTATTATTGTTCTATAAATCTGGACGATTGACACTTCAAGGGAAAAATTAAATGGGATAAAACCATTTTTCCCTCATATTCTTGACAAATAAGATTGGGCAAAATATTTTTAGGATATTTATTTTATAATGAATAGTGGGATAATTCATAATAACTATAAATAACTCCTCCTATATTAAAAATTCGCCCATTAAAAATTTCAAACCCCTAAATTTCACTCATGGGTGAAATTTCGACCCTAAAATTTTCTATGCCTTGGAGGGTGTCCCTTACCTCGTGGGGTGACTTGCACCAAGAATGGATATTAGCGGAGGCATTGGTAACAGCTTTCATACCTTTGTTGTTTGGTTTTGGGACTTAATCAACCCACGCTGAACTTCAAAAGGCCCTTGGTTTGATTGGTTGATATTCTTAGGACTTTTGCTAGTGGTTTGTTGTTTGTGCTTAGTTGGCCTTAGAGATTTCTTGCTTTTTGAGTCAGAACTTATGGATAAGGTTCCTATGGACACCAACCAAGGGACCCCTTCCTAAGGGGCTCCTTGTGCTTTTCTATTTGTTGGGAACGTTGGTGCTACCTTGATGGCCACTTTGAATCTTCCTAGATTCATTATGGGGCTATCGGTTTGGTTTTCTTCCACTTCGAATGTATTGAATGCTCTTGATTATTCTCAAGCAACCACTTTATATCAAGGGAATCAAAACCCTATGCCTGATTCAATAACATATTCTCCTCCTCCTTCTACCTCATGTGGTGAAAGTTTTGTTACTAGAAACCAATAGTCTAAAAGGAATAGACTGTGGAAGAATAAGAAGAATATGTGAAAACAAGGGGGCAATTCCCCAACCTATACAATTCATGGTAGGGGCACTTATTCAGTCACTACCAGTCATACTGGAAACCCACAACCAGACACTACAAGTCATGCTGGGGTAAAAATTTCAGTCACTGCAAGTCATACTGAAAGTATGTCATCAATCACTGCTAGTCATGTGTAGGACACGTCATTGATCACTGCAAGTCATACTGGAGACAAGCTACCAACAATTGCAAATCATGTTGGGGCAAGCAACCAACCGCTACAAGTCATGTTAGGGGCAAACTATCAGCCAATGTGAGTCATGTTGGACACGTTGACACTATTGAGAAGTCTAAATGAATACGACACAAGGCTAAGTTACCTTGTAATCCTTGCAAGGGAGATCACCTTACTCACATGTGACCTGCTGTTCCATAGGTACAAAGAGTGCGGTCCGTGTCTCAAGGATCTTCTTCTCCTGAACAACCTATGATTTCCCAATATCCTATTCAACCTTTGGTTGATGAAGTGATCAATTCAATGCAATCTTTGATTGATTCCACTTCTCCCTTGGAGAGTGTTGATTTTGAAGTGATTGAACCAACACACTCTTTGATCGTTCCCACTCTTCCTTTGGAGAGTGATAAGCATCAAGTGGTCAAACCAATGCAATATTCATTCAATCCGGCTCTTCCTTTAGATATTGATGTGTCTACTACTCAAGTTTTCCTCACTGCCAGTTCATAACTTTCTGGACAAGGGCGCACTCCATTCTTTTTTAATGGACCCCCACAAAGCTCTGGGATTGCTTCCTTTGATTGGAATAGTCTAGTTGATCCTCACCTTCCTTCTACTACACCTTTTCAAATAAGGGTTCAAGTTAAACACTAAACGGTTGCTCGTTGTATTGTAGATGAAGGAGCCTTTGTTAGTATTTTATCCGCATATTCTTGGAAAGGTATGGGATCTCCCAACCTTGTGCAGACTGTTTATCATCTGCTGGCTTTTGATAGAATACCTAAAGAAACTTTGGGATTTCTTCCTCAATTTCCTATTACCTTAGGTGGTAAGGATGTCTTAGTCGACTTTATGGTTATGGAAGAGCCTTTCAACTTTAATATGCTCCTTGGGCATGATTACTTATATGCTATGAACGTTTTGGTGTCTACATTTTTTTGTGTGATTTATTTTCCTCACAATCGAATCATTGTCACTATTGATTAACTTGGATTTGTTGATCCTTCTCATTGTCAACTTTAGAACAAGTATATCCTTTGTTAGTTACTAGTGTTTCAGTAGATGCTACCCCACCACAGGTGAATTATGTGGCCTTATATTCCTTGTGTCCAATTTCTACTGAGAATAAGCCTTTGTATTCATGCTTACCTTCTTTGGACTTGATCTCAACAGTTGACCAAGTGATTCATCCAATGGGGGAATTAGAGCCTACTCTCCACCCTATTGTTCCAACTAAATTTCTTGACATATGTTCTCTCTAGGATGATACACTTCATTTAAATGAAGCTTTCTTAGAGGATATGATAGATTCTGACATTCCTTTAGATTTTTACATCCTTTCCAAAGATGATATCCCCATATTGGACTAAGTTGAAATCAAATCCAGTCCCGATTTTGCTTTTGATTTTGATCTTCTTGATTGTAGGTCCTCAAGCCTTGGTGATTGCGAGTCTTCACTGGTAAACTCTTCCTTGGTAATAAATATTGTTGAAGATGTTAAAGTTGAACATACTTCTACCAAAGTGACACATATCAGATCTTTCTTTTTAGATTTTTTAGATATGATTATGGTATTGTTGTTTCTTGAAGACAACAATTTAGTTGGATTCATGGTTTCTTAGGGATCATTTTATGTACATTGCTTGATCTGATCAGGTATTTTCATAAACTTGCATATAGGTTTAGGCATCCCCTCTTTTATGATTCATTTGAACCTTTTGCTACCCAAATTCTCCATAGGGTCGATATCAACCATCTTTATCTGCATTTTGCACCAGTATGATATAAGAGACTACATAACATGGGACATTGTAGTCAACATGCTTTTTTCATTTTGGTACCCATGCTGATTTTTTTCTCATTGGCTTGGGAGCCTTTTTAGTTTTACTGTGACTTTGAGAAGAATCTACATGCCTCTGTTTCTCATGTAGTTTTGGCCATTACCTATAAGTCTCCCATTTTTGTGTTGTAAATGCATTTGCATCTTTCCTCCTTGCTCTTTTGAGCCTAATTCCAACTAATTATCTCACTATCGTTAAGCACTCACATCATTATCTCATTATCTCACATCATTATCGTTAAGCCCTCAC
This sequence comes from Larix kaempferi, assembly GCA_027924585.1. Taxonomy (NCBI): domain Eukaryota; kingdom Viridiplantae; phylum Streptophyta; class Pinopsida; order Pinales; family Pinaceae; genus Larix; species Larix kaempferi. The sequence continues at coordinate 4,503,009 of BSBM01001024.1, read as the reverse complement.
TATTGGGAGCCATCACTTTTTATCTCATTATCGTTAAGCCTTATATAATTTTGCCTTTGCAACTTGACACCTAGTTACCAGGAGGAAACAGACCCTGAGTGTCTTTATCTTACTCATGCTCCTTGCATTATGCATAGGTTTGTTCCCTACACTTGGAATTAGTTTTCTTGTCCCTGACACTTGTTTCCTCCTTTGTACTATAGTATACTTTTATTCTTTAGATTCATGTTCTTATTTATGTCTAGAAGCAAGTTGTTTTGCCCTTGAACAAAGCATATTATCTTGAGTCTATGTCTCTGCAATTTGGGTTTTAGTATGACTTTAGGAAGATTAACTCATTTATGCATTATATCTAGCAACTGGTTAATATTCCATTTATTAAGGAGCATTCTATTGATGTATCATGCATCACTTACTTATGTCGTGTTCATTCTTGATTCATTGCTACCTTAGTCATTTATTGTTCCGTGCTAATGTTCAAGGGAAGTTTTAGCCTGTGTCGTCCAATCCTTAAAACTCTTGACTTTAGTATGTCAACCTTCCCGTGTCAAGTACATTTCAGAATCATCAGTTTGTTCCCACCAAATCTCGTACCTTATGCTACTACCTCGTGTTGGATGATGGGGAATTCCTTAATTCCCTCCTTCCAACAAACCACATCCCATCAACTCCAAAACATATATTTTGGGATAGTGATCTAGAGTCCTTTTAGTACCTTAGAGCTTGCAGTCATCAATGGCAAGTTTCCTCTCTATCGATAGTGGGAATACATCAATTTACCTCGATCATTAGAGTCTATAGGTGTTCGACGTCAACATATGTATTCACATTTGTTAGATTGTACTAGGTACCTTTCCTCTCATTATCATTATCGGTGAGTTGACTCACATTTGTTAACAGTATACTTCAATGACTGGTAATCAAATGGTGTCTTACTATGTTTGATTTCAGGACATCTATTCACATAGTTTAGACTCGTACCCATATTGGTTGGTTTAAAGACCACCTCGAGTCCATATATAGCATCACATATTTATGCTATGACTTTTGTTTGTGTTGGATTACCATTCACACTTATTTTGGCAGTGATTCTTATGGATATTGATGTGTTCAGTGTTATTTCCAAATACCTTCATTTGATTCTAAGACATAGATCCATTGTGTATCTTCATGGATATTATCTATTTTTTGACATGGATCCAATGTGTATCTTCATGGCCATGATCACTATTTTTATATACCTCATGGAGCTGTAGTGTAATTGATTTGGAGGCCAAGGTTTTGTTTACTCATGAGCATGGGTATTCCTGCCTCAAGAAGAGAGAGTTCTTACTTGATCCATTGCAGGTGCCGCCTATGGAGGATTTAAGGGAACTTTTATTTGGGTCACTTTTGTACTCACTTCTAAAAGGGTTATAATATATTTAAGCCATCATCTAGTACCCCTCTGAACTCACACATTAGGGGGCATCTGTTATATCATCTTTTGTCACACTTTTCCCATAGATGGTCTGATATTATCCATTTTCCCATTTTTGTAGACTCCCTTAATCCCTTATGATTTATGAACAATACTTCATTTGAAAATATTCTTAAAAACTAATATTTCAAGTTGTACACACCCTATTGCACTGCTAGATTGCATATATATGATTTTCCTATGTCTATCCCGCGTACATGTATGTTCGAGGGTAAAAAATAAAAATAAGTTACTTTATGGGAAAAATTTTGGTTTCAACCATTCCCATTTGTCCCAAGCCCACAAGTAATTGTCTCCAACTTCCCTAACTACCTCCCTATTAGTATAAAAGAGGCATAAGTGAAAGAAAAACAAGCATTGGGTATTGGAGATTATGCCCTCATGTTGTTCAATTGAAATCAAGATCTAAAACCCTCTTTATCCTGGTTTGCAAACTCCCTTTCACATATCTGGAAAATAGTCTTTCCAATCATTCTTGAGAGTTGGTATTGTGTTAGAGAATGTTAGGGATTCTCTTGAGCATATTTATGAAGGAATAATCTGGATTGGATGTTGAGTGTGCAAGGAATCAGATGGAAGAACTCGGACATTAGTTTCAGAATGGTGCCTCGGCGAGAATCATGTGACATATTTATATTTTTATATTGTTGTTATTTATATATAAAACATATCTCTTTTTTGTCCATTTCAAGTATTAAATTATAGATTATAATTGTTGAAATTTGGATGTGTCATTTTGCAAATCTTTATGTAATTCCAATCTTTGCAACAGTAATTGATTTTTGTTATATATTTGTCCACTTTCAGGTTATCTCTTGGAGATTTGGATGAGAAATATTGGAGCAGTTACATCCAGCGGGGTTCTTCATCAAATGTTTTGATCCAGGTGAGTTAATCGTTAACCTACTTGCCCATTCAAAATTTGTGTAAAGATTGAAAGTTTCTTTAGTGCATGAACGTTTGGGTTTTCTTTTATGGGTATTGCTTTGTGGTGATATTGCCCAAAGATAACTAGGGTTATTAATATTCCTGAAAAAATTACCATAAATATCGCTTTAATCAATATGTTGCAACAAGCCTCTATTTTTTAAAAATTAAATTGGTGCCTAAGCGTCCATCTTTACAAGTTGCAACCCCTATACATCACAACTCATCTTCTACCTCATCAATCATTGAAAGGTTTTTTATTCCTTTTTTTCTTGAATTCACTTGTAATTCCACTTCATTCAACTACCTCCAATCTATGATATACAGATCACTAAAGACACACTTTTCTCTCTCTTCCTATGATCACTGTCACATAGGATACAATTGCCATTTACACATGGTCTTTTTCATTTATTATATCGTATCAACTACCACTTTGGTAGTTGCAACTACTACTATTAGTAAAGCAGACAACTATGACCATACAAATTTTATTAGTATAAAATTTTCACATGCACAAGTTTCTTCACACTCAATTTTTTTTTGTAGCTGCTTCTTAAACTGTGAACTTGGTAGAGAAAACAAGATGATATAGTCCAACATGTTGTTGTTGAAGATTAAGAATAACCAAGAAATAAGGAGATGATAGAAAAAGGAAAAACCCGAATCAATATTGTGCTCACAAATAAAGTAAATTTATAATACAGTATTCAATGACCATCTTTGACGATCCACATCTAATCGTGAATACAACCCAATATAACAACAAGGTTGTTTAGGAATTATTTACTAGAGTCAAATTGCTAACATTATTTATTTGGTATCTAATTTGGAATTATACTAAGCATAGATAAGTAAAATGGACAAAACAAAGATTTTTTCTAGTATGATCTTATCAAATTTAACCTTTACTTTCCCTTTTAAGAATCTTCAACATGAAAGTTAACATACATATGATGTGATTGCACCGAGTGAAACGAGGTGTTCTACAGCCCAGTATGGGGGAGATGTTCTAACGTGTATGTACCGTTACATGTAGCGTTACATCTGATAAAACGTAAAAAGTAATTTTTTTAATTAAAAAAATTCATGTCGGCTAAAATATTATGAAAAGTAATTAAAAAATAGATGTTCATTTATAAAAGAAAAACTTAAAACTTAAACCCCGATCTATAAATCAAGAGAGATCAAATTTTTTGAGTTTAAATTTAAAAAAAGAAATACACCTCAATAAATTGGATCCCTCTCGGTGCTTGATAGACATGGTTTAAGATGGATCTATGTTGGTTTTTATGCAACACTCATTTACTGTCATAATATAATGTTTGATTTTTCAACTCGAATTCTTTGTTGTACAAAAAAACGATACACGCACACACACAACATGTTTACAAACTTGATCAAATGAATCAAACATATTTACATGTTTTTCGATTAAATTATTGTTTTTAAGATTATCCTTAAATATTTATACTAAATTTGCATTTAAGTATTTAATTTTTTTCTTAACATCTTACATTACATTTGTATTAATATAAGGTGATCAAAATTGAAGGAGGATCTTCATCCTTATTATTTTTATTAGGATTTTTTCAATATGATGGTTGAAAATTGTTGTTAAATTTTCATTTCCAACATCATAAAATGAATAAAAAAACATAATTGGCCAATTATAGATAACGATAAGAAAATAACACATCCACAATATAAATGTTGAAGTAAAACATGTACATCACCTTTGTTGTTGCCACCCTGATTATTTTGCTTACTTGACATTACAACATTTTTTTTTGTAAGTAAGATAGTACCTGTTATTCTATTAAAATACAATAATATACAAAAAATGGGATCTTAGTTGCCCCTCCCGAAGGAAAACAGATCAAACTGAGAGTTGAGAGTCGGGAGTTTAACATATATTTTACCATATAATAATCATCCAAGTAACTCCCTTGAGGCTCTGCTCAGCGAGGAACTAGCATTCTTAAAATTTATACCAAAAAGGCAGGACTGACATAAACCTAAACATAGCCATTATCGATTTTAACCAACCACATGAAAACATGAATGATCTGAAAACTTAAGAGGGGCTAGATGTAAACTACCATAAGGCTAGAAATTAATTTGTAGGAGGACTCGAGGAGGAAGGCCTCTGGGCGTGGTCACCGTGAGCAACATCCAAATCTTCATCCGCTTCCAGGTCAATGAAGTGGGGCTTCACTGGGGTATTTACTAAGGGCTCCCATGATTTTCTTATGATTTTGAACTTGATTCCCACATATCTGGACAATAGAGTTTGTTTGGCCTCGATAACCTTCAGGTGATAGGGAATGCCCCTGAGGGGAATGAATTTCGTCCAATTGTCCCTGGAGGTCTACATAAGCTTCCCCTCTCTTGGTCAAAGTTTTCTCCAAGGGCATGTTTACCGACCAGTATATATACATGGTTTTATTGTAGAGACCCATCCTACCTCTAGTGTTGTCTAGATCAATAATCCACCCTTCAAAATCCCCAATACACTACGATTCTAGGGTAAGACTTTTTCCTCTCACATCTCCCTCTATGTCGTTTCAATTTCCTTCTTGGATGCACTAGGTATTGAATTACAATAGAAGTGGGCCAAGTGCCTGGCTTGTTTGATATCCCATGATTTGTCTTACCCCATTTTATCCTTTGAGGCGTTGCGGACTCACCTCATCCTCATATCCCCAAATCTTTCAGCAGGAGTATTTTCCATGCCTCTCCTCTCCACAATTGGAATAGAGTAATGCAGGATTTCTAGGTAAAGGAGGAATATCTAGTTCATACTAGCATTTGTCATGGAGAGAGGTATTAGGATTTAAATCAAGCATACATAATAATGAGAGAACAATAATAATCATAACCACGTAGCAACATTGAACACAACACAATTTACCATGGAAAACTCCATGAGGAGAAAAACCATCCAATTATGATCTTCATTACCTTGTCCAAAACCAGCCAATTGGGCCAAGTGAGCTCACCTCCTCACCTCTAGGACACTTTAGAATGGAGCCTCCTCAAGCCTTTTAAAGGATTATTTACATGCAATACATTGGGCCAATACCATGGGCTACAAGAAACCATGTGATAGACCTAAACCACCTTTGACTCATTCCAGAGTCATGGTTAACCCTAACAATATCCCCCCTTTAAGATTGACTTGGGGATCTCACACACACACCCCTGTCACCTAGGTTTATCTCCCAACTTTACTGGTGAGTTACTAGGGGTATGCATGCCTTACTTATAGCCATGTGCCCATTTACCTGCAAAATGCTCCATTAAATTTATTGTCATGTGTATTCATGGTGAATACACCATCACCATCCATTGCTTTATCCTCTCGCTTTTCCATGCTCACTTTTTTGCTTGTCTACTTGCTCCTTTTCTTCCTGCATCCATCCCTATCATTGACATCCATATAAAGAAGAATCCATCTACCGGATTTCATGTGTCCTCAGCCATTGTAACCACCATTTCTCTAGGAATTCTCTTCAGCTACATGGTTCATCTATCTTGGCCCCAAAACCGAGATTAAATCATCTCACATTCCTCCCGCAATTGAAGACTGAACCTCTTTGATTCCACATCAATCTAGGAAACAAGTACACCTACCACCCTCGTACCTATCCTAGTGGTTCATTCCACAACTTGATGCCACATCCCTTGTTTGTGCATAAGAGGGTTACAAAGTTTTTTTTCCTTTCGTGCTTCTAAGCACCTAGGGAAATCACATTCTAACTAGGAACCAAAAACTTTTGGGGTGTCGGGTACCACCAATCATGAACCTTGCAACATATTAATTAAAACTCGGGTACACAAAATATGGCCTCAAGGAACACCAACCACATGCTCTGATACCAGTTCTTAGGATTTAAATGAGCATACACAATAATAAGAGAACAACCATAATCATAACCATAGCAACAACAACATTGGACACGAGCATTTACCCTAGAAAACCCCATGAGGGAAAAAACCAGCCAATGAAGATCTTCATTACATGGCCAAAACCAGCCAACTGGGCCAAGTGAGTTAGCCACCACTCACCTCTAGGCCACATTACAATGGAGTATGCCAAGCCCTTTATAGGATTCATTATATGCAAAACCTTGGGCCAATACCATGGGCTACAAGAAACCATGTGCCCCAAAACATGTGTTAGAACTAAACCACCTTTGACTCATTCATGAGTCAAGGTTAACCCTAACAAGAGGATGCCAACCTCCCTTCATATTTGCAGCGGAGACATATCTAGACTAGAATCAATCTGGTTTCATCATTATTCCACACACTGGGCTCCTTCTTCCATAATCGGTTCTCGTGGTGAAACTTGGAGGGATTGATATGCTACACTATTTGATCATTAATGAGATGAGGAGTTGTTTAGTGGGTTATCTCCCCTTCTAACCATGTTGTATCCTAAGAGATCCATATGTCCACTTGTTGCATCACTTCTTCTTCTAATCGCATCTTGTCCTGAGGAAGCCAGGTGTTTTCCCATCGCGTCACTTCCTACCTCCCCTTTGTCATTCTGAAACCTTACGTCCTCCCCTCTATCGATCGGTAGTTTCCAAGTGGACGTCTGTAATCCTCCACATATATGGTTCCAATGACTGTGGTTTCCTTGGGTCATGCACCCCCTTGGGGATTGGTTATCCCCTTCAATGATTTTGAAGCATTCCTATCTAAGTGGTTGGTTCTAGAAGTCCTACTCAAACCAACTGAATTCGCCTTCTAGATAATTGATTCCTGCATGCTCTACCTTGTCTGCAAGCTAATTTCCTTTACGCTTGACATGGGAGGGAGCGAGGAATTCCATTCTTGGAATTAATTGGCTGAGCTCTTCCATTCCATAAGTTAGTCTCCAGCTTGTAGAAATTTTATTGATTTTGGTTCCATTCATAATTTTACGGAGCGTGAGAATAAGAATTTGGGAGTCTCCCTCTACTACTAGCTTGGTGAAGCCTTGCTGAGTAGCTATCTATAGTTCAGTGATTAAGTCTTATAGCTCAGCTACATTATTCAATTTTGTGCCAAGGGAACCTGCATAAACCCATTGAATCCGACCTTGGTTGTTTTTGAAGATGCCTCCATATCTTATTGGTCCTAGGTTTCCCCTAGAAGCTCCATCAAAGTTTAGATTGGAGACATTACAACATTGTTATTATAAAAAAGGTGTTTGATTTATGATCATGTCTTAGTACAAACCACCAATCCCTATCCAACACTATGGGTACAAAACACTTGGTTGCAATGTTTTGAAAACATCAAGCTCCTTAGTTTCATTCCACATCCTTCTAGACTCAATACATATTATCCACTATCATGATCATCCTTCACATTTATTTGGTCAAAGGAATCCCACCACTTGTACCTAACAATGACACATTTGAAAGATGAGAATTCCACTTGCATGATCTCTTGTATATTTTTTACGTAACCTAGCTTCCCCTCTATTATGTTATGATCACAGTGGCTAGCACAACTATATCTTCATAGTTGAGTGTGACACATCCATCATCAACATCCTTAGCGAGAAATGATTTCCAAATGCCCATATAGATGGGAACAAATACACCTATAAAAATGTGAACAAATGATGATGTCATATGTATAATAACCAAAGAATTAATAAAAGCATATAGATGTTATAATCCAAATGTGGATTATAAAATTTAAAATGTACACAGAGAGATTACTATAGAGTTGTCCCACCCAATCCCTATGTTTAGTACATCCTCTTCACCCCACAAGCAACAACCAGATGCATCGTATTTCTCTCTGATATGGTCAACCACCCAACTATTGGGATATATCACAGGGTAGTCCAAAGTGGAATGATAGATCCTAAATATGGCTTTGCCTTTAGCTATTTTTATGTGACTTTATAGCCATATGTTGATCTTCTTTTCCAAAATAATTCCATATAACTTAGCTAAAAGAGGGTAGTCATAATGGTCTAATAATAGAGAGAATGCTTTTGTCTCCATTTTTATAAATAGGAACACTGAGGCTTTGAGTTGAGGGTTTAGGGAAAACTATTTTGATTAAAATTGAAGAGCTTTTTCATGTGAGGGATGAGGATAGACCCGCTTATTTTAAGATTTATGCGTGGTATCCTTTGATGTCCTTAGCTTTCCCTTTTGCGAGCCACTTAAACCCAAACTCTAAGTCTTCTAAAAAAAAGAAAAAATCTTCCTCTACAGAAAGGGTTTGAATGTTGTCCATGACATTAGGGGATTACTTAAATATTTTTTAAGGTAGGAATTCCATTCCCTCAAGGGAATCATATTGTTTTCTTTAGTTTTACAACTTAGAATTTGCCTCCGAAATTTCTTAAGATCTAGATTAGAAAGATGCAAAATGTTCTTTTGTTTTTTAATTTATAGAATACCTTTTTTTCCTTTTAATTAGGTCTTTGTACCTATATATCTTATCAAATTTTAAGGACTCATTAGAGCCATCCCTAATGGAGTTTCTAGCATGCTTGCAATGTTTATCATACTAAGTGTTGGTCATTATATTTTCATTTTTACATGACACCTCGATAGAGAACTTATTATAGATAGGGGGTTGTGGTAAAAATATGATAGAGATCTTCAATATTGTCCTTATTTAATACTAGATTTAATTCATTATTTAAATCCTTTAAAATAAGATTTTTTTTTATCGGAGATCAAGTGCTTTTGGTTATTAGAATTCTCTGTTATGGAGATTATGTGTTTTTAAACTATGTTTAGAGTTAGGGTGTATGGTTAGAGTGGGGTTCATGGTCATTTAAGATGTAAAATTTTACTATTTGCTGTATACATGGATATCAAATATCACACGACCTATGGCATTGCTACGAAGCCCATGAATACAAATCATCTGGTTGGATTTTGGCCACCTCATAATATCGTTGTAGATTATTAGAGCTTGAGAACTATAGTGTTTAATTATCAAAGCAATGAACAAACTCTCAACCAAGTCTTCAAAGTTTCTTTTGTATTTGCTAGCTAAAACAATGTCCGCATCTAGCCATAAAGGACCATGATTAGTATCATTGCTTAAGTAATAGCCTCGTAAGTTGTTGTTCTAGCAATAAATTCTCCTAGCAAGAGGATATTGCCTTCATTTTTTAGATTGTCAATATCATATCCTAAGCCATTGTAAGGACAATTTTTATGTAGATTGTGTGTCTTATAATAGGTGGAATTAATAGGCACAAAATAACATATTGCTATAAAAATATTCTTAGCATTGATATCTAAAATCTCCATCCACATGTAATGATTGAAAAGATATTTCTTGTGAATCCTGATATGAGGGAAAATTATCTTCTTTATGTGATATGTTATGCCTTTGATCCCTCTATGATAGGATCTCTTGTTCTATACTAGCCACAAGACAAATCCTTCTATGTTAGGGACCTTATATTCTTCATGCTCCCAAATTTCAACAAGTAATATAATATGAATCCTTCCTAGTTTCTTTTACCTTTTGAACTTTGTTTCTTAATTCAACTTGATCTTCTCGAATGAGATCTTCATTTATAAATATTCCTAACCCTTTTAGACTTGGGGTTTTTACTGAAAGTATTCCATTGTTATGGTCAGTAGGGTTTATCTTAACACAAATTAACCTATCTTTGTGCTCAATTATTTTGCCCAACCTCTTTACTTCTATGAGGCAAGTTGTTTCAATTTGTAATTTTTCTTGTAGTTTTTCCTTGACTAGTCCTAGCATGTCCTCTTCTTTCTCCTCTTTCAAACAAAAAATTATGAGGTTCAAGGCTCTTTTGTTACACTCATGAGCAAACTCTCTAGGCTTATTAATTTATTCTTTGATTGGTTTGATATTCAATTTACCCTCTAAACTATTTAAAGTCAAATTATTATTTAATTTATCGTCTAACTCTTTAATCTTGTTCTTCATATTATAATTTTCCATTTAATTTATCGTCTTAACTCCTTTTTAAATTAATTGTTTCTTTTCTTGACTTTGTTTTCTATTTCTAGTAATAGTATCTCAATTTTCTACCACTAATTCTTCAACCCTATAAAATGCAAAACCCACCAAAAAAAAATTTACAAAACTGAGAACAAACTAACATAATGTATATAAAAAACTTATGAACATGTAAAAGTATTGCGACTGTGATTAAATTAATTTGTCAAAAATAAACTTCATAGATTGAATTAAGTATATAAAAACCTTAAAAATATACATCTATTTCTTTTTTTTTCCTTGGAAAAAGTCGTAATTTTATTTCAAAAAGATGAACAAAATTACATTCTGCACATGTAATAGGATCACAAAGATCCCTACATTGTCACATATTTACATTCCCATTTCAGAAATGAAAAATAAAATCACATATGAGTGGTTACAGAGAAAGTGCTCGAGTGCAAACCCTCATTGCCCAGAAAAATAAACAGAAAAAAAACTGTAATCAAAACATTTCCGTCAAGACGGCAGACCCCAAACTCCAGAGAAAAGGTGCCCCACAAAAACCACCAGCCGATCCGCATCTCCCAGGATCCACCTCCACTAATGGCACCTCTCCATCATGCAGCCATCGACCTCCCCAGCAGCAAAGGCAGTCTTTAAGGCAGAGCTCCCTGCATCGTGAAAGGAGAGGTGGCGACGTGAAAGGGAGCAGCTCCAATAATAGGCAGCAAACCCTGAAAACCAAGAGCAGAGCCAGCCCTCCACAGAAAATTCATCCCAGCCGAAACCCTCATCGAAGTATGTAGGATATCTATGTCTGTGGACAAGCAGCATACACGATAGACCTCCCAAACCAGCGAAAAATGGCCAGCAAGCAGACCCCAGATGAAGAAAAAACTAGAGCAGACCACCGTTGGAGCCTCCATCGGAAGAAAGGGCACCGCCTTTCAGGAAACCAAAAAGAGTACCCAGAAAATGTTGCCACCAGAAAAAGAAACAGAAAAACTCATGAACACCAGGAGAAAGAAGGGCCACCGATTTCAGATCTGAGCGCTCATCTGCCATGAAAAGAGCCGCCACCATCGAAAGTTGCAGTCATCGTGAAGGAGCTGCCGTCGTCAGGACAGAGCCATCCCACTCCGTCAAGGGTGAAGCCGCCAAGCCCCCACTACCGACGCAGGTTCCCTGGAGCAGCCTTTTTTTCCTCAGACAGTGGCAAACATTCCTTCTGAATGCGAAACCACCTGCACTGGGAAAGCATTGGAAGCCTTGAAAGCATCAGGCTCCAGATTATACCCCGACCTGTAGCCTTGTATATTCCATACATCATACGAAGATCAAAGAAACAGCCGCATTCCGTTCGTCACCTTCTCAACAAGCTCCTTCTTCGATTTAGGCATCCAACCCGATACTTGAAACAGTCCTGTTTTTCGCCCCTGTCGCGCCGACGCAGCCGCCCACAGCATCCGACCCTCTCCACCGACGAGCCACCCGGAAACCGCCGCCGCCGCCACTAGATCTGGAGCACACAGACCCAATGGGTCGCCACGCAAAGAGCTGCCCTCTCTCCAAACTCAACCATCACGCTTCGTCTGATGCAAACGCAGGAGAAGGGCGACCATGGAAGAATCCATGGCCGCCAATGTTCTGCCTACACAAACCCTGGCGGAGTTGTTTCTTGCTCGCAGCCAATCTACACGTGAAGTTGAAAATAATATACATCTATTTCATTATCATAATAAACATATATATATTAAAAAGCTTATACTAATAAATAATTAAATATTGTTATATAAAAAAAACTAAATATATAAATTATAAAATTTTAATAATTAAAAAATATATTATATTTAATTGTGTTTTTTTAACAATAAATGCTTTAAACGTAATATTAACAAAAACACTATTCAACCTAATATTCTTAGGTTAGACATCAAGTTATACTATGAACATAACATAAAAAATTATTTGTAAATAATTAGATATTGTTTTATAAAAAAATAAATATTAAATTATAAAATTTTAATAATTAAAAATATAATATATTTTATTTTATTTTTTAATAATAAATGTTTTAAATATTATATTAACAAAAACATACATCAACTTAATATTCTAGTTCTATGTTTTTAGGTTAGTGTAATATCCTCAATTTGACTATTGTAATGTATTTAATTAAATTGTGTAAATAATGTAAATATGCTAGTATGGATTCCTAGTGCGGAGCTTAAGGCCAAGGCTCGACTAGTGAATGGCTAGGCATGTACAATGTATGTATTTTATTTAGACCGTCGGGTTGGATTGTCATGCTAACTTGAAATATATGTAAATACTATTGGCATAAATAATAAAATGATCGAAGAATCATTGTGTAAATAGCACCAAAGGGGCTATGATTCCACCAGAGAAGAAGAGGAAAGGAGGTCTATAGGATACCAAACCTTGCTACCAAGTGTCAACCTTAGAACTCACCCAAATTTTGTAATGTTCTTTGAATAAGCCAATTATCTCCTTTTTTACTATTCTCCAATCATTGAATGCATGTGTGAGGTTGGTGGGAAAAGTCACCTCATGCAGTTATTGAAGCATGGGGTTGACTACACTTTTGTGACAATTCAGTCTTAACAAAAGTCAGTTTGCAGCTGCCAGGAATCCTTTCTTTTACTGTCATAATCTATGTCAGTTGTCGTTTCACCATTTTCTCATATCCCTTGGAGTCAACCCTCATTACTCTCAATCTTGCATGCATGTCTACACTAGGTAGAGCTCTCCATTGTTGTCCATGAACTTACCAGACTGTGTTTCACCCAGAAATTCAAATTTGGAGACAGTGCTGGAGATTTGGAAGGGAAAATTGATGGTTGTAAGTGTGCAAAGAGGTTGGGCAAGCTAGGAACCCTTACCCATTGAGTTTTGCTGCTCATAGGTGCTTGAGAAGCTATGAATTGAAGCTATAGGTGGTTCTACAACAACGCATACCAGATTGGACATCTTCTATGCACACACTAGAAGCACCAGTCAATATGGATCGCCGAAGAGAACCGTGGATCGGTGAAGGGGATGCCTGATCCAAGAAGGGTATTGTGTGGGGAAGGTATTGTGGAAGCCAAGGCTGGGAGAGATGAGTGAGATCCCTGTAGAGATCCGTATGAGCATTTGGATAAGCACAGAGAAGAAAGGGTTGTGGGGTGAGAGAGAGAAGCCTGTAGGTGTTTCCTTCGCCCCGGTGGCCTCATAGTCCAACTTGGGGGTTGCCTCTCTGCAGAAAGAGTATATGCTGGACAAAGTTCCTATTGTTGGGTGGAAAATCACACTTACATAGCCGGTTGCTTGGATCTGCATTGGATAAAGATAAGTATTCTCGTGCATTTGAAAATGAAATGTTTTTATTTGATACCTGTGATAATTATGTTGATAAATGCATATTGTGTGTGTGTGGATCATGTTTAGTTCCACTGTGTATGTTTATTTACATTTCTGGACGTATTTTATACGTTGAAATTTGGATTATGGCTTTGGGGCAAAATTTGAGAGCCCGAAATCAGTTAATGTCCCCTCCCGATGGTCGGATTGGGTGAAGAGGATGTTACAATTAGACATCAAGTTATACTATAAACATAGTAATTTATTTTTAAAGTTATAATATAATCTTTGTAATCTTTGTTGCAATACCGATCTTCCTAGTTTTCTAGCGCATCAAAATTATAGTGATTTCAGAATGCTTCTCTCCAAGCTTTTTGAGCATAGGAATACAGTTTTAAAACAAACTAAATAATCATGATGATAGCTATAAACTAAGTCAATCCTAGAAACCCTTTATCCACCATCTAAGCCACTAAATTTCCCCCATTTTTTGTTCCTACTTGGCTTGTCCTATTATTTCTCTCTTTATTATTACCTTCTTCTTAATCCCTTCTTTATTTGTTATTTTCCTCTTTCGATCTTTGTTTTTTCTTTCTCCTAATCCTGCTTCTCTTTACTCTCCTCCTCTTCTCATATCCTATCCTATTCCCCTGCCCTTTTCCTAACCTTGGCCTTTCTTATTCCACTTCTATAATTGATAGTCCTATCCCCTCCTTATTATTTTGAATTTTCATATTATCTCTCTCAAAAATCTTTTCCTTGTATCCACCTTTTCTCTTTTCTCATTTATATTTATCTTAGAATTTAATTCTTTAATCTCTTTATCTTACTATATTTAATTTATACTTTCTCTTATTGTAAAATTTGCCTCGCCTTTAACTAACTTTTTCTTAATTTATTTTTATTATAATTTTATTTTAAGATTTTTTAATTTAATATTTTCCTCCGTATTAGTAGTTTTTAATTTATTTTACCCTTTAATTTTAGGATCATTGGACCAACTAACTTCCTACTCATTAATCTTCATTCTTATTTTTTTATTTCTCAATTTCTTACTTTGTTTTATAATTTTTCTTTCCTCATTTTTTGGATCTATCGCCATCTCTTTAATTAATTTCTAAACAACTAATTTTTCCCTTACCTATTTATACTTAGCTCATTTCTTTTCTAATCATATCCAGCTTTTCTCTTTGATTCCTTGAAGATGGGTGGAGCATCCACTCAAAACGCCGGGTTCCAAACTTCAACACAATGTAAAATCCAGAAGCATTGACACTATAAAGGTTCGATAGACCAAAGTGGTCTTAGTGGACGCTAATGACCATCATCATCATCATCATTTTAATAGTAATTTATTTTTAAAGTTATAGTCTAGTTACACATCAAATTGGTATATAAAACCCTTTTTATAAGACAAAGGACCTCTCCATATTAGTATTAGTACAATCTCTAATGGTTGTTGGCTAAATAGTAACTGGTAACACCTACAAATAAAGGAGAAATAATGGAGCGATGGGTTACATTTTGATCATTTTCTTCCACCTACATCCATTTTGCATGGGCAAAAAGTCTATAAAGGTGTAAACATCTTACTCATAATAATAAGGATATTATGATCAACATTCCACCTTGTTCTCATCTTTCTTATAATTAGAAGAAAAAATATGGTTGAGAATTTCACTTTTACTTACTCCATTATACATTTATGTATAAGGTGCTCCGAATAAAAATTCCAGACTGAGATGTCACAATATGGGCAACATCGGAGTAGTAGTAGTACCAAGTTAATGTCATAGAGTATGACAACTCCCAATACAAAATATTCAAGCCATGTAACAGTTATATTTGAGATTGAAGAATACATGCTTCTAAACTCGGATACCTAATCTCAATTAGGACAAATGAGTATGAAACCTCCTCATATTCATCTTCATTTATTGTTTGTACTCGTTATTTCACTCACGTGTCTTGTACTCTGATGAAAAGAGTTGTTGTTGTTGAAGCAATCATATATCAGCCAGCCATAATTGCAAGAGAGCTCTACATAAATTAAAAAACAAGAGAGATAGAAGCAGAGCTTCAAGTCCCTGCCAAAACTAAAAGCAAAAGACGGGAAAGTTGCAATGCAACTGGCAGAATTGTATATGTGTGTTCAGTAAAATGACTTGCATTTGACTTAAGCATGTGTACATGGAAACATGTCTATAAGGACCGCATTACCAATGTGGTGGTGCCAAACTGAAGGATTGGACTTATGCATTTATTAGTAACCGTCTGACAATTATGGCATTATTATCATCTTAGACAAATAATTCAAGGTTTCCAATAAACATCCTTTCAATTCTGTGATTTGGTAGAGTCTTTGATTTGGTAGAGTCTTTGATTTGGTAGACTCTATGATAAATTTGTTTTGAATGGCATGCCATAAATATTTGAAGTGTTGTGCTGACTCTATCAACTCAAAGACTTATACATAACACACTTTATAATGAACTCAAAAATTGTTTGCTCCAAATGAGATTGTTGACGATTACTCGCCAAGAATCTTGTATTTGTATTTAGATGCAATCACTTGAAAATCGTGGTACAAATAGTAATATATGTTTCATTCTTGCATTATATAACTAAAACTGGATCATTGTCACCAACACAACCCAGATACCGAAAGAAGCATACGACTGAAGTGCTTCCAAAGAGACTAAAAAACAAGAAGGAGTCAAGGCTATATGGGGTCTTGAACCGAACTATATAAGGGGACCATAAACCTCTATGATTCTTAGCAATGTGATAATTTTTATCCTTAAGAGTTTCTGGAAATTTTTGTACAAATTTTACATAAAAAAAAATACTTTTAAATGTGAACAAGATCGGTAAAAAGTTGCTTTTCAATATGAATAAGACAACTTGTAATGTTTCACTATTAAAAAAATACATGTATTAATGATTTTCCACATCATATTTGTAATTTTTTACATTATATTTTAATTGAAAATATCACATTATTTCCAAAAGCTAAATTTACAATCCCATGACATGATTTTGAGAAATCTATCCAACTATTTGTCATGAAGAAAGTAACAACTTATGTCATTTTGTGTAATATGAAGAAAGTAACAACTTATGTCATTTTGTGTAGTATTTAATGTTGACTTTCACAGCGTACTTATATAAAAGCTACAGAGTGGCATGGTTTCCAAGTTTTTGGATATAAAAAGTATATATTAAATTGGGACCATTTTAGTTTTTAAAAAGATAAAAAAAAAAAAATATTATTAATTTTTTAAAAGATATTTACATATTTAAAAAAGAAATTCAAATTTTATCAAAAAAAATTGCAAATTTTTAAGTCACTCTTATATAAAAATGTCTTGCTTTAAAAACTGAGAAGATGAAAGATCATCGCACTAGAACAACCATGTTATTCTTGAGACACGTGGTTGAGCTCTTTGAAAATGGCAATGCATTGTTTTTACATTGTGTTAATTTTGTATTCTTCAATCTTGACCGTGATCAAGTATTTACTTCACTATTATTACATATATCATTAAATAAGCCATATTGTAAATTTTGAAGTCACTCTTATATAAAAATATAAAAACGCCTTGCTTTAAAAACTCCGACCAGGAAATGAACGGATCATTGCAGTAGGATAGCCATGTTAGTCTTCAGCCACGTAATTGAGTTGCTTCGAAAATGCCAATGCGTGTTGTTGTTCAGGATTTTAACCTTATAGTGAGGAGAGACACTACCAACTTAAGCGGGGTTGACAAGTAAATATATTTATTATATTGCAACTGGTTCTTACAAAGGAAAGAGATCGGGATATCGAAAGACATACCTTTACTCGACGGCTGGTCCTAGCTTTCACTTGATCTCCCACTTGATGAACCTGCAACACAAAGGAAACCTTCCTCCGCGTATCTTAACTATATATAAATATGATGAAATCAGAAAGTAATTTAACATCAAATATAATCAAATCTTAAGCCAAATGAACATACAATCTAGTAGACATTCGATTTGGGACAGGAAGGGTATTTCGACCTTTTTATTGTCAAAGAAACATGAATCGGTACAATATACCTAACATGTCGAGATGTTTCTGAAACTAAATCCTGGGCTCCTTCTCTTCACGATGACTTGGGACTTTCCTCTAGCGTAACAACCCTTAATGCATTCTTCCTAGGTTTTCTAGCTAATCTCCTCTCATGGATCCTCCTTGTATTTATGGGACAAGGTAGGTAGTTGGAATCGAGAGGTGGTTGAATTGGGAGGTTGGGGAAGTTGCAGAACCAACTTCAACAAATCCCAATTCGTAATCTTAATATTTTTTTGGTTTCATCTTAAGATGTGCGCGAGTTTCATACACCAAAGTAGCGCACAGTGTGCAACTCTTGTACTTTGCAACAAGCGTTTGCAACAATTTTCAAGGTGTGTGCTAGTTTCACTTGAGTAAAGTAGGGCATACTAGCAGATGTGCGCTAGTTTGCTGCCCAAAGAGTAGCTCACATGTCAAAATATTAGGTGAAACATGGAATTTCTCAGCTGAAGAGGGTAGTTCTAGTCCATACATCATCTAGATCAACCTATCTCTTCAATCCATGTTGTCCTTTTGTGTGATCGACAGAGCAATGTGATCACGGATGGAGAAGTGCAGATTTGACCTATAACAGATGCCCCCTAATGTGTGAGGTCAAAGGGAAACGATGGTCGAAATACATTATAAGTCCAAGTCAAAGGAGGAGCAAGAAACCGCAGAACCAAGTCACAAAAAACACCTGAAACAACGATCAAGGTCAGCGAGCAATTACAATCTTGACATCATATAGATGTGTAGCATGATCTCCAATACATAACTAGGAGATGTATATATAGAGCATGGACATTGAAATACAAGCCGGGATGCATGTCAAAATGAGAGATCATAGACATAACAACAAGTTGGATCTATGTCTCATGAAGAGCCAAAATGAGTGAGGCTCAGTCTTGCACAGCTTGGGCGATAACATAAACAAGGTGATGCTATCATAGTCCCAAGGTCTTCATCCAAACAACCCAAGGTACAAACCCTAACCATGCAAATAAATGAGCTGAAGTCGAACATGGGAGGTATCATTTGATTACCGGTCATTGATGTATACCATTAACAAATGCGAGGACTTCCATCGATAATGATAATGGGGTCCAAGGTACCTAGTACGATCCAACAAGTGTGAATAAGAGGACTTGAAGTCGAACACTTGAGGAACCTGTCGAATAAGAGACATTGATGTATTCCCATTTATTCAATAGTGAGGGAAACTGCCACTGATGACTGCAATCCGCAAGGTACTAATCGAAACTCTACACTTCGTTCCCAGAGCATAATGAGCTGAAGTCGATGCGAAGAAGTTCAGTAGAAGGGAGGTCTTAATGCATCCTCCATCATCCAATATGAGGAACACTCATAGGTATGAGCTGATGTGGAGTAGGACAAGTAACAAGATGAAACAAACTGACACTAGGATGACCGACACATGAAGTCAAGGTAAACTGCAAAATGGTTGACACAGGTTGTATCCTTGAACAGTGAGCATGACACAAAGTGACTTAGGTAGTTTTCAACATGAAGAGGAAATGATATAAGCCTGCAATGTAGGAGACATTGACAGACCCTCCATATGGTTGGAAGAATAACCAACTGGGGGAGTAAAAACTCGGAGATCAGGTTCACCCTAAGGCCAAAAACTAAAACCCAACTGACATGAAAGACTCAAGTAGGTGCTGTGTTCAAGGACACGATTGAATTAACTGCCTTTGAAGTTGAAAAATATGTGATATACCCTTCTTATCCCTTATTCTTTTTTATAAAAGAATGTCCTTCTTGTTGTTTTAATGAGTCCAAGAAATATAGAAAACTCAATAAGCCCAACCATGTAAGAGTTTAACGAGCCCATGGGAGGAAGACTCGAGACCTTCTTCATTGTTTACAGAGTTCAAAGAAGAGATAGAAGAATACTCTATAGTACTGATCTCTAGATTTTAGTATCGAGCCGAGATCTGTTCTTGCTCGCTAGTGTTTTCAATTTTAAGGAGTCTGAAAAACTTAAACAATAACTCCATACACCCTCTCGTGGATTTCACATCGAGCACGAGTAGGTGAGTGCTCGCTTGGTGTTTTCATATTTCGAGAGCCTGAAAACCCTAAAGACGGCTCCAAAAGGTCCTTTTTCGTACACTTAGTCTCCTCCCTCACAAAAGTTTAAAACAATGAGAGAAGAACTCTTCTAGCCACGTATGACTAGAGTATTCATTTTTCGTAAGTAATTTGCAAAAGTCTGGAAAAGGGTTAAACTTATACTTAAGTAGATGTCACTTCAAATCCTTTAACAAGTCTTAAAGGACAACTTTACTCGGTAATCTTGTCATATTTAAAGAGTCAAACAAGAGCGTGAAAGAACCCTATAGAAATCTTTTTCGTAAAGTTTTAACAAGTCCGAAAAAGTAAAATCGTGACCTCCTTACTGTTTTTAATGAGCTCAAAGGAGATAAGAAGAATGCTCATAACTTCCTTACTATTTTTAACGAGCTCGAAGTGAAGGTGGAAGAAATGCTCATAGCCTCCTTACTGTTTTTAACGAGCTCGAAGTGAAGATAGAAGAATGCTCGTCGGTGGATCAATGTCCAAATGAATGGCAGACTGCATTATAGACTCTAGGAAAACTTCATCAGAGGGAAGTATATTATCCCAGATGGAACACATATCTAAACATTCAGATGGATTCATCACCTGGTCAATTGCCGGGACCCAGTCCCGAGAAGGTAAGCATGAATTCAAAGGCTTCTTCTCGGTAGCAATTGGACTCAAGGAACAATATGCCACAATATTTGATTGTGACATGGTAGTGCCTACTGGCGAGGGATATACTTGGTCTATAGTTGGGTAATAAGAGGGATCAACAAATGTAAGCTGATCGATAGTGACAATGCTTTCGTTGTGAGGAAACTGCATCACACGAAAGAGTGTATACACCACATCTTGCATAGAATATACGTAATCACACCCTAGGATCATATCAAAGTCCATAGGGTCCTTTAAAACCATAAAATCAACTAAGATTGTTTTTCCACCCAAAGTAACGGGTACTTGAGGGAGGAATCCCAACAATTCACTAGGTCTTTTATCGAAAGTCAACGGCCAATTAACAACTGGAACAAGGTTAGGAAAACCCAAATCTCTCCAAGCATAAGGGGATAAGATACTAACAGAGGCTCCTTCATCTACAATACATCGATGAACCGCATGGTTGCCGATATCAACCTTTATCTGAAAAGGTGTAGCAGAAGGAAGGCGCGGCCCAGTTAGACTATTCCAATCAATGGAAATGATCCCAAAGCTTGGTAGGGGTTCACTTGGAACGGATACAGTGCCCCCATTTTCAGAAACATCCGAACTGGTAATGCAGAAGATTTCAGGGACAGGTGCATCAGTCTTCGAAGGATTGATGGGATCGATCGAAGATTGCATCGATTCGATCACTTCACTCTCCGAAGAAAGAGTGGGGTTGACCAAAGATTGCATTGGTTCAACCACTTCATCAACCAAAGGTTGATCAGGCTGTTAGGAATCTATAGACATGGACCACACTCTCTGCACCTCTGGAATAGCAGGGCACAGGTGAGTAAGGTGATCTCCCTTACAAAGTTTACAAGGGAACTTTGGCTTCCGTCCTATAAGATTAGACTCCTTTACAACAACAGTACTCTCAGCATGACTAACATTGGCTGGCAGCTTGCCCTCAACATGACTTGCAGTGGCTGGTTGCTCAGAAGCAGAAGACTTTTGAACTATGGACCACACTCTTTGCACTTCTGGAAGTACAGGGCACAAATAGGTCAGGTGGTCTCCCTCGAAAAACTTACAAGGGAACTTAAGCTTCTGTTTATTAGGTTTGTTGACAATGTCAACTTTCTCAGCATGACTTGAAATGGCTGATTCAATGTCTCCAGTATGACTCACAGTAACTGGTGACTTGTCATTAATATGACCAACAATGATCAATGATGTGTCCTCAACATGAGCAACAGTGGTTGAAGACATGCTTTCAATATAATTTGCAATGACTGAAAGTTTGCTCCCAGCATGACCTCTAGAGGCTGGGTAGGTGCCCCCAGCATGACTTCCAGAGGCTAGGTGGGTGGGTTCAGTATGATTTACAGTGACTGAAATTTTTCCCCCAACATGACCTCCATAGGTTGGGTGTGTTCCCCCAGCATGACCTTCAGAGGCTGGGTGGCGAGGTTCAGTATGATTTCCAGTGACTGAATGAGTTCTCCCAACATGACCACCAGAGGTTGGGTAGGTGCCCCCAGCATGACCTTCAGAGGCTGGGTGGCTACCCCCTTGCTTTGGCATATTCTTCTTATTCTTCCTTCTTCTATTCCTTTTAGACTGTTGGTTACTAGTATTAATACTTTCACCACATGAGGTAGAAGGAGGAGGAGAAGATGTTACTAGCGAAGCAGGCGTAGTGTTCTGATTCTCTTGATGTGAGGTGCTTACTTGAGAAGCATTAGGAGCATGCAAGGCATTCGGAGTGGAAAAAAACCAAACCGGTATCCCTATAGTGAATCCCGGAAGATTCAAGGTAGTCATTAAAGGAGTACCAATGTTCCCAATGAAGGGAAAAGCACAAGGATCCCCTTGAACAGGGGTCCCTTGATTAGTGCTCACCGGGATGCTTTCCATCGTTTTCGACTCAACGGGTCAGAAATCTTTAAGGCCAACTAAAAACAAGCAGCACAAAGAGCATACCACTAAAAAAGGTCCTAGGTAATCAAACGAGGCAAACAATGGCAAATACTCTCGGAAACAAGTTTGGGATGATTACGGCCCAGAACAGACTAACAGAGTATCGACAGTCAGTTATGTGGCGTCCTCCAGAGGTCCAATGGGTGCAAGCATTTGAATCACCAAACTACCCTCCCGGGATTACTTCCAAAGGGTTACCTTCCACGTCTGTCTGAGGTGAAGTGGGAATAACCTCCCACTCTACCTGTGTAGATCCCTAAAGGTCTGATACTAAGGCTACCATCAATACGAAATAACCTGGGGGGATAGTCGTCAACCTAGTCGAAACACATGGGCAGGGTAGCAAAGCCCAAATTCCGAAAGGACCCCTGTACACGAATCAACTCTGGTTTATGGTTGAGAGGAAAGTGAGGGGATATCCTCAACAATTCCAATCTCCCACGGCCTTGTGCTTAAATCTGGTTTGAGTAGAGCATCCCAAGACTATTTGATAGAGATGGATTTACCTAAATGAAAGTCGTACTACAATTGTTGAGTAATGAATCCAGTTTCGGATCGTTTAAGGTGAGTTAAGTCCGAAACTCTAGCCTAAGCTAGTTGATGACGTGTATACCTAAAAAGAAAAATGTTGCTAATAAATTTTATTCATGGTTCTTTTTAAGGGCTACTTGTTACTCAAGGGTTGTAGTGCGGTGTGTGGAATGATTTTTTATGAAAGTAAAGTGCATGTAAAGTAATGCTTTCAAATTCACAAAGAAAAAAATTCCTCTTTTTTGTTTATATTCTTTCAAAAATCGAAAACTAGGCAATCCTAAAATCAATCTTCTTTTTGTATTTTTCTTTTAATATTTCAAAGCAAACTATGCTACCTCAAAATAATGAAAGACCTTCTACTAAGCTACTTGAACAATTTTTTGTCTTTTTTGATAATTGTAAAAGAAAGAGAACTTGTACAAAAGCAAGTAAGATCTAAATGTAAAGTGTACGTAAGACAAACACCTAAATGGATCAAAACAAATGAATCAAAAGGCTCGATGAAGACTTGACTTACCAAGTTTTTGCAAAAGAAAAACTTGATGCTTGGAAACAAAATGTAAAAGAAGCAGGGAAAAGAGACACTCGTAACGGAACGACAAACCTAAATAGGTTTCTCTTAAGCATCAAACCCTAAGAAAACACTAAGCCAAGCAAAAAGTAAGCAAGTGAACCAAGAATGACTTTAACAACACACAGACTCAATAGAAAGAAAACTAGAAATATTTGACTTACTTGGACTGGACTAATAAGACAATCAGAAAGTATCTAAACCAAGCAACCTTTCGAAAGAAACCCTAAGGACTCAAACTTGAAGTCAAACCCTAATGGGAAGGATAAGACAAAGTGAAAGTGTGCAAAATGTTGCAACAGACAACAAACATTAAGAATGCAGGTTTGTATGACTGCAACAGCAACTAGGGTGAAAGTATGCAGCTATGTCAAAAGATAATAGTGCACGAACTTCAAAAAGGGATAGAAAGCAATAAAGACACTTAAACAACTACTCAAGCAAGCAAAAACAAACTAAAAGACTCAAGAGAGGTCAAAAAGACTCAAAAGAGACATGGAAGTCTTAGGGGTCAGTCAAGAAGGCAAAGCAATAGGCTCGAAGTGGAAGCAAACCACTAGAAATCAAACCCTAACAACAAACTGGAAGACATAGGAAAATGCATTACTGTGCAGTGCAGAAACCAGTGCACACTAGAAAAGATGCGCTACTATTCAGTACACAAACCAATGCTCATCAGGAAAGATGCGCTACTATAGGTAGGGTAAACCAGCGCACATGCCTCAGAAGGGCAGAAACAAGCTTTGCACCAGTGGACTGAGATGAATCAAGCAGTAAGGAACAGGTAACAAAGACCTACAAGACTTCTCATAGAATCAAAAACTGAAAAAGGGACTGGAAGAAACCCTAAACTAGGTCTCCTAGAGCAGAATAACTACCAGTTACTCCCCAGCGGAGTCACCAATCTATTGTTCAAGATTTTAACCTTATAGTGAGGAGAGACACTACCAACTTAAGCGGGGTTGACAGGTAAATATATTTATTATATTGCAACTAGTTCTTACAAAGGAAAGACATCGGGATATCAAAAGACATACCTTTACTTGACGGCTGGTCCTAGCTTTCACTTAATCTCTCGCTTGATGAACCTGCAACATAGAGAAAACCTTCCTCAACATATCTTGACTATATATAAATAT
The DNA here is from genome assembly GCA_027924585.1 of Larix kaempferi. Taxonomy (NCBI): domain Eukaryota; kingdom Viridiplantae; phylum Streptophyta; class Pinopsida; order Pinales; family Pinaceae; genus Larix; species Larix kaempferi. Next base: position 4,478,248 of record BSBM01001024.1, on the reverse strand, counting down.
GATGAAATCAAAAAGTAATTTAACATCAAATATAATCAGATCTCAAGCGAAATGAACATACAATCTAGTAAACATTCGATTTGGGACAAGAAGTGTATTTCGACCTTTTTATTGTCAAAGAAACATGAATCAGTACAATATACCTAACGTGTCGAGATGTTTCTGCAACCGAGTCCTGGGCTCCTGCTCTTCAAAATGACTTGGGACTTTCCTCCAGCGTAACAACCCTTAATGCATTCTTCCTGGGTTTTCTAGCTAATCTCCTCTCATGGATCCTCCTTGTATTTATGGGACAAGGTAGGCAGTTGGAATCGAGAGGTGGTTGAATTGGGAGGTTGGGGAAGTTGCAGAACCAACTTCAACGAATCCCAATTCGTAATCTTAATATATTTTTTGGTTTCACCTTAAGATGTGCGCGAGTTTCATACACCAGAGTAGCGCACAGTGTGCAACTCTTGTACTTTGCAACAATTTTCAAGGTGTGCGCTAGTTTCACTTGAGTAAAGTAGGGCATACTAGCAGATGTGCGCTAGTTTGCTGCCCAAAGAGTAGCGCACATGTCAAAAGATCAGGTGAAACAGGGAATTTCTTAGCTGAAGAGGGTAGTTATGGTCCATACATCATCTAGATCAACCTAGCTCTTCAATCCATGTTGTCCCTTTGTGTGATCGATAGAGCAATGCGATCAGGGACGGAGAAGTGCGGATTTGACCTATAACACATGTATTCTTCAATATTGATGGCGAAGCATTAAAACAAGCATCGGAGGTACCAACAAACTTCCAAGTGTCAGGTCCATATAAATGTATTGAGATTTCTGGCAACAGGCTGGACACATTCTGTCTACGCAATTCAATGCAATGGACATTTGATTGATATGCACGTACAACAACAATTGTCGAGAATAACACTTGGTGGTCATGCACGTTGGCCATGCACTTAGGGTTGTGTCCATCCTCCTCCCTTCCACACAACAAACATCATCCTTCCTACTGCACTACCAGTTCATGGTCTGGAAGAATTTCAATTATCTAGGAGCCCTCGGTGCCACAAGACGATGAAGTCAAATATAACTAGTATAAGCATAAACTCAAGAAGAAGGCAATCGATTTTGTTCCATAGCTCCATGATTCATATAGAAAAATATTGAGGTGCCCCACAAAGCAGGTTGCAGCTGGAATTTGGTTTCATTCATTTCAACAACCTGATCTCCAAATTTTAACCTACATCTTGAATGTCCAGGATTCAAACTGAAATGCAACTATGTACTTAAGATGCAAGTAGTGAAAGCTTTGGCATATTGAAAATGTCGAACAACAAAAAGAGGATTAGGGTTAAGAGTTTTATGGTGGAGGTCAAAGTTTTAAGATGAGATTATTAACTTGCGTGCATGCCTTGAAATCCATAGCTATTTCACACACTCGATATCAATGATTACAAATGTTGTTGTATAAACTGCATAGTGTGATCAGTAGGATACAAAATAAGAGGAAATGGTAGAGAAAACCTTGATAAACCCTTCATTTTTTTTGCATTCTCAAGATATCTAAAAAACACTTACCACCATAAATATTTGATAGTCTTGAAGGTGTAAGCAGAACAAAGAGAGCTACCACAAGTTTCTTTGTTCTTGACGAAGGTATTGATGTTGTATGCTTTAGGTCTACACATGGTTACAGGATCTGCACAGGTATGTAACTCCTATAACTTATTAATTTACTCTGTAGAAATGTTAATGAAAATTTATGCTCCGTGATTTAATTAAAAATGACAATGCAAACTTAGATTAAATTTACTCCTAAGATTACAATCTTGAAATTCTTAGTAGATTACGATATGTTTCTTAAAACTAAAATTGCAACGTTAAATAGTTGGAATTGTGGTGTTGAAATATTCGAATTGCAACTAGAAGCATTTACTGCTAAAGGTATCCCTCTTAGAGATATCCCTCTTAGAGAGATTGAACTTGAAGGACACAATATGGTAGGCTACAACACATATTTCCTCTCAAATAGTGCAGAAGTCTCACTTGAATCTTTTCTAGCCTTCTGACAACCCCCAAATTAAAACTACACCATCTAGGTATAATAAAATCGGTTCATGCACTAAAAACAATCAATTTTTGCACATATTTGATTCAAATAAGATGGATTTTAACGGCTTAAATATGTGATCTTCCCTCGTATACTCCATAGAAGCAAAGACAATTGTCAGATCCATCCAAGAAATACCTTCCTAGACTTCCATTAACAGAATATATAAATCAATAGGATATTTTCAACGGTCGTTGCTTACTTCAGTGCTCCTCCAAACAATTACCTGCCATGACACAAGATGGTAAAAGCATTCCCAATCTTATCTCCACACATCACCGCTCGCAATAAATCCAAAGGGAAAAATTACCACAGTCCTAAAATATTATCCTTTTAAAATATCAAAGGTAAAGAATTTGGAGGGCTATGCTGGCCGAGCAGGAAAAAGAGAGTATGAGAAACATTTCAGGTTTGACACTAATGCAACTTATTATCTACTAGACATGATACCTTTCGATATTTCTAAACTACAACAAGTTCACAAGATTTTAGAGGTTGAATAGTTTCCTCTAACAATAAACATGCACAAATATTATAGATTACAAGGTTTCACAGACTACGATTGTAATGGGAGCCAGAAAAATGAAAATGAAAACTTAAAGTACACCCCCACACAAAGGATCGCCAGAAATTGCCATTCTTAACCAGCTCTAAAGTAGGAAATCAAGTATCAAGGGTGTATGCAACAAATCGCCCAAAGAAAGCTAACAAAATAAGATTAAACAGCCATAAATTACAATATCTACTAACAAACTTAGCAGAACCTTATAAATGAAGAGCACAATGCGTTTTGTCCAAGGCTTTACACCGCGGGAGTCAAGCCATTAAAAATGTGCAAAACATTCGAACATTACCAGCATTATTACATCAGAAAATCCAAAACAATCCTCTTCCATAAAAAAATACAGAGGAATCCTATAATTACAAGTTATTATGCCCAGATCCCTCTTATGATCATTCAAAATCGCAAATTTACGAGCTTCGTGAAGGCAGGAGATGATTACAGACCTCATGACCAAAGATGGGATGAACCAAAGGACGAATCATCCAACAAACACTAAATCCTCTGCAGTTGCACCAATACTAAACAAAATAAGCAGAATATCCACATAAATCTTCGCTCTAAAGAAAAATGTCGGAGAACTGTTCAAAGCCATGGTTTTCAATGCAGATGAAAACACTCTTGAGAACGTCTACGGCTGCCAGAGCTAAAATTGAATCCTTTCCCAATGGATAGCTCACCCATGCAACATCCAACACAACAACTGAAGGGGACAGAGGGATCGACTAGCCTATGCCTCGATATGAGGGAAAATAAGACTTCCAATTTGGGGATTGGTGAAGAGGCAAAAATGAGTTTAAAACTTTGGTATAAAATGCATTGGGAATTTTGCCAAACTAATAGATTTGCATCAAATCGATTCCTATAGTCCTTGTTGCTCCTGCGGGCAGGGACTAATAAGAAGGAATGAAGATCTCACGTATCACAATATTATACCTACGAGGAATCATAATTTCTTCGATTTCTACAAAATCATATCATATTGATTCACCTCATGTTGATGTTTCAGCTTTCAATTAGTTGTTTTCAATTATCCTTTCTTTAAACTTTAGAGCATGTTGGTGGCTCTGCACTAAATTATGCTTTCCTTCTCCACAGACCATTTCATGTTACTACCAACACGACTCACAATCAATTATATATGATATCGATATCACTCAAATAATTTTATATAATTTATTTATGTTATAAACAAAAATTAATATATATATATATATATATATTCAATTTTACATCATCCAAAATATTTAATTAATACATATAATAGTAACTTAAAATTGTAATTGGGTTTAGTTCTAGTGGTTGTGAGAATATAACAGATAGTATAAAGTTATACTTTAAGCAATGAAGAAACAAGGATTCCATCCCTTATTTCTTCTATAACCGTAACAACTTCTACTAGCCTTTGAATTTCCTTAGTGTTATCTCTTGAACGTGCACTCAAAGTGGTAAATCCCTAAAACACAAAGTGCAACTCCACAGGAACTTAGGGGGTTGTTCACTATCACCACAACAACTCTTACCGTCACTTTAATATGACTCTCCGCCAACACAAATTGGGATTTCATAGCTTAGGATTACTAAAGCTTATTACAAGAAGGCTCAAGGACTAGAAAAGTTAACTTTAGTCACACTTTAGTGTCAAATCCATTGGGCATGTCCACTCTAGAAGATCATGACTTATAAGTTATATTCTCAAGTGATAAGGCAATTTTGTAGCTGGGATGAACAAATTACAACATTATTATATGTTTGTTTATGAATACATAAATGGGGTTTTAGAAGGTCCTAATGAAAGAGAACTTATCAATGTGAATAAGGGTATGCTTGCAACTTAGAAAATGAGAATTTAAGTAAGTTCTAATTAATAAAGCATAGCATTCATTAACACTTTCCAGTAACAAACATAAAGAGTCCTAAAGGTAAATTGACCACAAAAAAACTCTTCAAATAATGAATTAAGTTACGATGTTGAATCCCTATTAACGCACTTAAAGAAATCAAATTTATAGCCTCCATATTCAACGAGTTGACATCCAAAAGTATAAGCCTCTAACTTACCATATTCTTAAATATATTTGACAAAGATCAAAAGGAACAGATCCCCAAATCCAACAATCGTCTCAAATAGAGAGGATTACTCTTTAAATAGAGTTGACCTCCATCTCCTTTTACGATAAAATATTAATTATTTTCCTAGATCCTTTAGTTATCCAAGGAACAAAAAATAAATATTACATTTTAAATATTTTCAACGATCTCCCTACTAAACATAGAAATATTTTGTTGAGATCTACTTTATTCTCCAAGAAGAATTAATAAAATATGCTAGATATATCCTTATCTCCAAGGAAAATAAATAACATTGCTCTCTCACATACCCAACTCATGAGACAATTCAAACAATAATAAAACAATGATTGTTTATGCCCTTTGTTTTCTCCAAACAGGTTGACCATGTCAACAAGCACCCAAAATAATAAATAAGTGAATCCACATGTGAGTCCTCCAACAAAGCAATAGATTCATCCTAAAGAGTGCACTCCTCAATATGGTGAACCAAGTAAAACCTCCTCTAAATAGCAAGTGTATCCTCTAGATCTTCTCCAATGTGGACACCCCATCATAGGGTTTTGACCAAGTAAAACATCCTCAAGTGTCACATCCCATCACTAGCATAGAAATATGTACAATGTAGCTTCCATATGTGGACACAATAAATCAAACTAGACTTCTCATCAAGGTGGCATGTGTGAGTTTGATAATGTCCAATGTCCCATCAAATAATAACAAGAGTGGGATGAATTATTTCTAGGGTTTTGACCAAATAATAATACCTCAAGACATGTGCAAAAACCTCCATGCATGGTTTGACCCACATAAATGATGATATCATGCTAAAAATAGTCTTAAGCGTAATATCCAAGGTGCTAAAAACCCTCCATGTGGGCCACCAAGCCAACATGCATCATCATTGAGAATGATAAATATGCAAAGGTGTCCAATGGAGACTTGACCCATAATGAAGATGAAAAGGTAGCGCACATGTGTGAATAGATGCTAATAATAGGCCAACCCTCTCATATGTGGCAATATAAACTTCATGATGTGGTGTCCAAGGTATAATCACTTCCTCAATAAGTGTGCAAATAGATAGGTTCAAGGAGGAAGAGACCAACATATTAACTCATAGCCATCAATGCATGTACAAGGAATAAATAAATGCCAACTAGCTCCATGGGGGAAGGGGATATTCCCATTATCTAATAATAAATATGAATATGCCTCCACATGTGTGCTAGTAAGGGAATCACTCCACTAAATACAATCTCCACATCTTAAATAAACCATCCACATGTGCAACTATGCCAAATAAGCCAAAGCGCTCAAGTAGTTAGACTCTAAATTGGAAAAAGTGGTTAAACTAGCCATTTAATGGTTAGAATCACCTTCAATGTGTGTGCACAAGGGGAACACTCCACCAAGGGTTATCATTTGTGTCATAATAAAATGATACTTATGCCAAAAACCCTCAATTTTCCTAGGGTGTTCACACTAGAAGCCTCCACCACATCAAAACAAATCAAATAAAACAACATATCTAAGTGTATGGATGCAAGCCAAAACTATCATGAATGGAAGAAACTTTATGAAGAAGTGTAGCACAAGTACATCCAATGCTTCACAAATGTCATCCTAAAAACCTTGTCATGTGATCAAAATCACAAGTTTACCCCTCATACAAAATGAAGAGTAATGATTGGCTCCAACTTGGGGACATGTTCTCTCTAAGAACAATGCATGAGAACTTCAAAATGTTTGGTTGTACCTATTAAGAAAACTAGTAAGAAATCAATGAAAATACCATGTGGTGGGATGGATCCACATTCACACCACATACACCATAACAGGTTTATATAGTCCATTACATTAACAATAGCTCAATAGCAGATTTACATGAAAAAGGGCATAAGCCAACAATGCTTAAAATAGTATGAAAGTAAGCTTAGTGCTCATGAATGTTGAGCTTATTCATCCTACCCTACTCTAACATATGAAGACGAGCAAACTAAGTGAAATCGTAAAGGCAATGTAACCATGCTAGCATCTCCTCAAGGATAGAAAATCTTCCCTTGTGTTTGTTAATGAACCAAAACAAAGCTATACCAAATATCACATGATTGTGTGTTGGAAAATCCATGAGTGCAAGGATGAAAGCTAAAGTAGGCTCATTGACATGGAAAAGAACATCAAATCCATGCCAAGGATAGTTGGATAGTGTTGATAAAATCTTCATGAGGATATGACAACCAATTAAAATCTGGAATATCATTTATATTATGGTCAAGAAGAAATGGTTTAGGCGGCTCCAATGAAAATCTTTCCTCCAATAAACATGTAGATGAAGAATAAAACTAATTTTTAGATCTGAAAAATAATTTTTAACGTTGACCATAATTTAGGGCTTGCCACCATAGTTTTGATTGCTGAAATTTTCTGCAAAACATATCAAAATGAAAAACTAGTTGTTCCATAAAATTTTCATCATTAAAAAGATACTTTATAGCTGAAATTTTACATGAAAATACACCACAAGTGATCTAAAAGTTAATGTATTTTTAGCATCAATAACATGTTGCTAAATCTGAAAATTTTCTGGATTATTCATGGGAAAACATGGGTGGAAGTCAATCATAATTGTTTTTGAGAATGACCTTATTAAACATGGTTGTTCCAAGGCAAAAAATCAGAATTTTCCTCCAAACTGTCAACCTATCCAAGGGTTTAAATATCATCTTTTTCATCCATGGAAACATCCCCATTAGTATCATAGATAGGTCCCCATAAAATTTCCATCAATCTATCCTAAACCATGACTATCAATCTAAAAAGAAACATGCCCTTGGCCACCCTTATTTTCATCGCATGAAAGGGTAAATACATATAAAATTTCATCATCTCTTAAGTATTTGTCTTTGTTGGCTAGAGGTTTGTTAGACCCAAGCTTCAATTTGCATCACCAACAAAAACCCTACAAGCGTCGGCATAAGGCCTACAAGATAAGGCCTCACTCGAGACATGCGTAGGAAATTAAGAGACCAATTACAGGGATGAACAGGGGTGAATGGATTCTTTCTGATCATTAATATATGCATTCCTTCACTTAACCATACATTTGAATCATTACCAAGCTATAATTCATTTTCTAAACTATTGATAATTCATCATACAATCAATCACCAAGAAACTGCACAAGGCAAATCTGAGACAACAACTGCATTATATTACTGTTCGAAACTGGATACAATCCATTGCTTACTGATTCATCTCAATAGCTTAATGATCTTTCGTCAATACAATCATTACAACCAAAACAACATAGCATAACAGAGATCAAAACTCAAACATACAACAATATATCATCTCAAAACCCAACTATCTCGTTACAAAAGCATCTACATTAGAGCTGATAGAAAACTAACTGAAATAGAACTGAACATGTTACAAAACATCCAAGAATATAGCTAACTGAAAATATTTCACAGAACAACTGACTAAACACTAAATGAACCCGGACCTTTATAAAATGTGACTTTATATAGGCTTAGGTTCTAAAACTCCAAAACTATTCATGGTGCGCAATCTCTAACTGAATTGCTCAGCGTGCACCTGCTTCTAATTGAATCGATGTGCAACAACTTCTAATTGTCTTCTCTTGGCGTGCAACTACTTCCAACTGAACCAAAACTTCGGCACCAAGGTTTAAAACTTCGGCACCAACAAGCCCCCAACGCTATGATGTGGCTTGTCCCTATCCACTCTTCAATATTTGATAATATCCTATTGGAATGAGGGCATCACTGTGGTGATCTGTGCAGTGAAGTCAGATACTTAAACATTCAACTGATCGACGACCTCTATTAGTCATTCAAAGTCAATGTTGAAATGGGAAGTCTTCTCCAATGTCGTAGAATATGGATGAGGTCACTCGAATTCTCCTAGTTCAACATCTCTCTTCAACTTCTCATGTACCTCGGTGACTTTCTAGTACTATGCTCCGACATGTTCCTCAAGTTACATGATCTGCGTAGTAACGTGTTGCTGCTTGACACAGTTTGTAGCTATCTGCTTGGTCGGTGTCAAGATCTCCTTCATAGCCTCCATGCGATCAGACCTGGGTAGACCTAGCAATGACTGCTTCTTTGTCTTCACCTAATCCTCCAATGTTCTGACGTGTTCCTCCTTCTAAGTGACCTATGGTGGCTCTTGTAGCTACGTCCATAAGTTAAATCTCCTGTTGACCAACTTCATCATCATTTGGATGTGTTCCTTAACTTTCTCAAATGTTTCTTCATCTTAGGTGATTTGTTGCTTCAACTCAAATTGCTCCGGGGTATCCTTAGTCCCCAACTGTTCTTTCAACACTGTGTTATGTGCATGCAATCCTTGTATCATTGTCCTGATTTCCTCACATTGTTGTTTAGCTGGTTCTGGTACTATTATGGTTTGTTGTTCCTCCCATGTGGACAAATAAATATTCTCCACTGCAATTTCCAAGGATGCTCACACAACAACCTCCATTGCATGCTTCTATTTTAGAATGTTGTATGCTCTACTTAGGTCCAATTGACGCACACCCATTTCATGCATTAGTACGAGCATGTAGTCCTAGAGTTGCTAAAATGGTACATGTGATAGGTTGACCTCAAGCCCGATAAATCTGAATTCTATCAATGTGGAAGCTTTTGCTTCCTTGATTGTGACCACATGAGGGTCTATTCTCAACACCCTATGTTCTACTAATTGTATGCCTTGTTGATGAGTGTTGTGTGCATATTCACACGTGGTGTCCTCTACTTCCATAGTGGAACCTCCTTGGCTCGGAATGGCCAACTATGAGCTTTGAAAGTTGCTTAGTTGAGTCCAACTGAAGTACCTACTGTGATTCCAAGTTTACTTTAATGGTGCTTATAATATTTTGGAGCGCCAACTCTTATTTCGCCTCCCCTTTCTTCCCTGGGAAGAGTTGGATCTTTAGTCTTTCTCCCTTAGGTGATGGAGTGCGGTCTAGGGACCCACCTCCTGTTGGTACTTGCTCTTGTTATCCTTGTGGATCATGTTTCTCCTATTCTTCCTCCTAATCAATCCAAATTGTGCATGTTATTATGTGCTTCTTCTTCTTTTTCTATAGTCTGAAACTTCCCATTGATCCCTCTTGTTCTTTATTTTTCCTCTTTTCACTCAACCGAGGTGGGCCACGCACCATAGTGCCTTTTAGGTCTACTTTCTTCTTATTTTGATTACCCTTAGGGGTATCCAACATTTCAACATTAGATCCTAGTAGAAATTGGTACTATGGCTTCCATTCCTCCATATGGTCTTTAATGTCCTCTTCATTGATGTAGAAGGACATAACCTCTATTTTGTTTGTCGGGTTTCTGCGTGGAGATTTGAATATGTTGTATGCATCCACATCAAAGAACACTGCGGACTCATACTTGCATATCAAGTATGGGGGAATCTAGTATGATTCAGTTATAACCTGAATCGTCTTTGTATACCAGTTCTGGAAGGCCATGCCTATTGCTTTTTGTTCCTCCCTGTCATTGTTGGCTTGCCACACATTGAACTTTGGCGCCACGAATTCATTGGTCCCCTCGATGTCAAACTACATCCACTTGGGTGGCTTCCAAGCAATCATTGCACTAATCAACAGGAGCTAGCTAAAGTGAAACTCTTTGTCTAGGTCCTACATCTCTATGCAGTCTTCAATGAATTCTTGCAATAGGTACTCCATCTAGTTCATGCTTATGCCCTGTGTATAGTTGTCTACAACAAACAACACCCCAACCAGACGTTAATATTTGCGACACTTGTGCACCACTTTCCCCGCCAGAACCTGTGTGGCAAACCGAACCTCATGATCCGTGATGGCCAAGATGAACACGCGTTTTCTACCCCTATGTGTACCATATTTCTAGTAAGCCTCCACTGCTTAGAGGTTGTGCACTCTGATAGCTTCCCCTAGGTATTCTCCCTCATTTGGTAGGCCACTTACTTTCTGTATTAGACCTTCATCGATGGCGTGGGGATATTTCAACCATAGGCAGTCTCCATGTAGCCTGCTTAGCAAAAATATTATGCACCACGTGATGCCCGTCCCGTGCCCCAAGTGGGGCACCTCTAATAATGCCATGATGCTTAATTTAAATAGTTTATTCTCCCATTTCTTTGCGACGAACAACTATGTACCATCAGTTTCTTTTTTATCCACGGCGTACTTCAACAGCAGAAGGTTGGGAAAACTGGTTTCATCCTGTAGGTTGAAGAACATGAATGATATGGTTGGTACTTTTCCAAGCAATTGTCCTCAGATATCCACTATGGTGTCGATTTCCACTACTGGCATGTTAACTTCCTTCACATCCTTGGCCTTGGTTGGCGCTTTGGGTGAGGTGGAGGTTGACATGGTATGGCCCAACTCTACAACTACTTGGCATTCGACTCTGGTCCCTTTGCTCATTGTGCTTGCTCGCAGTAACTCTTTTGCAACAACTCTTGTTTCTGCTCTTCACTCTTGCATCGAAATAGCATTCTTATGCTGGTGCTACAAAATTCAACCCCAACACGGCTCATAGATGGTATCTTCTGTCATAACTGTTGTTGCATACCATGCGATCTAGGGAATCCACCTTTTCGAAGCGCAATCCATCATTTGCAATGATTGATTATTTATTCATGAATGTGACGAGACACTTACATTTATTCTTTTGCTTTTTTCAAAATTTCAAATATACCTACCCAACTGACTCATTAAATCGACCAAAAATATTATAAATAAATGACTCTGTGACCTATCAAATCTGACAACTGTCAATTAATTACCTAATGCAACTAGTGTGCTTTGTAATAAATGCGACAATCTCCCCTTTGGTTTGGCAGCAATGTTGATCCCTATAAGATGTACCTTTATTTGAAAAACCCAAAAAGACACTTCCTAACTTTTTGTGCTAGCTTTACTTGGACATAATGATTTGCGACTCGACTGTTACAACTATGCAACTTTACTTCCCTCATGATTGACATTAATCCTAGTATCTAACTTACCCTAACTACTTTTATGAATGACATAGACTTACAAAGTTTGTTTCCCCTATAGGCCATTGCATGACTTAAGGAAACTTCCATCATTGAGACCCTTCATAGGTTGTCTCGCTAGGGTGGCAAGTTTGGATGCACCTGCTTGTGTGATGAATAGGATCTGAAATGGACCCAACCATCTCATTATGGGCTCTCATATGTTCTTCACAAACTTGTTGTCATACATCAACACCAGTATGCCAAGTTATAGGGTCTTTCTCTTGATGTTCCTATTATGATAGGATTTTTGTCTCTACTTCTCAACCACCTAAACCCTTGCAATGAAACAGTCTTCTTCTAGTTCCATCATTTCCTCCAATCTGTGTGAAAGTGATTAATCACATGTCATATTTCTGGCTATATCTATGCATAAGCTGAGGAAAACAAATTCCAGCGGAATTACTGCTTCTTTTCCATAAATCAGCATGAATTGGGTGTGCTTTGTGATCCTCTTGCATGTTGTCCTATATGCCCACAGTATTGCTAGAATGCATTGATCACAATCATTGCATTGTACATTGCAGACCTTTGTGAGTGTGTGTTTCAAAATCTTATTGAATGCTTCCACTATACCATTGGCCTATGGATGATATGTGGTACTCTTCTGGTGGTGTATCATGAACTATTATGTTAGCGCGTGGATGGTGGAATTCAGGAAATGGGTTCCTTGATCGGTCATCAACACCTTCGAGCATCCAAACCTAGTGATGATATGCTCGAATATGAACTGCACAATGGTCTTTGAGGTACAATCCTTCACTAGTGTATCTTCTAACCATCTCGCTAGGTACTATATCACAATAATGATATACCAAGCACCAGTTATGTGTGTTAGTGGGTTGATATGACCCGGAAAATCAATCACCCATTTCTCAGAAGGCTCGAGTGCGATGATAGGGAAGAGAGGCATCTCATCCCTATGTAACGGAGTTCCAACTCACTGGAAAACATCACATTATTTGCAATACATCTTCGCTTCCTATAATAGTATAGGCCATCACAGTCCTACATGCAGCATACTGTGCGCAGTAGGATTCCTTGCATAATGTCCTCTCATAATGCCTTCATGTGATTCCCATAAGAGAAGTGCTTGTTCATGTTTTAGCACAAACCTATACAGTATGCCATCAGCTCCCAACTTGTAGAGTTGTCCTGCGATCAACTGAAAATCAGCACTGCATGTTACCCATTGTCTACGCTGTGAAACTGTATAATCTTTCAACACGCAAACAACTACTCATCAAGGAGATCGTCATCCAACATTCCTCCTTCCTCGCCAGATTCAATCCCGGACAGATGATCTGGACCAACATTATGCTTCCCTAGCTTGACAATGACCTCAAATTCAAATTCTTGAAATAGGAGAAACCATCGACAGATGTGCCCCCCCCAACGCTGGCTTGTTTATAAAGTACCTCAAGGTAGAATGATCTATAAAGAACTCAAAGGCACTCCCCAACAAGTAGTTTCAGAATTTTTGCAAGGCATACACCATCGCCAATGCTTCACACTCAGTCATGGTATAGTTCTTCCCAGCTGTAGATAACTTTCTACTGGAGAAGGAAATGGGGTGATCAATATCTCATTCTCCCGACTGAGCTGGTACTACAGCTAGTGCTACTAATGATGCATCGACATGCACATCCAATCTGGAAAAATTAAAATTGATGCAACAACCAATTTCTCCTTTAGAATGTCTAGTGCTTTGTGTCACTCCTACGTCCATATATACTTGATTTCTTTCCTCAATAGCTCCTCTAGCGGCGTTGTAATACTGGCATAGTTCCTAATGAATTTTCTGTAATAGCCAATGTGTCTCAGAGTCATGCGTAGTTGTTTGATTGATGTTGGGGCCGGAAAATTCACGATAACTGCAATATTTTCCAAATCATCCAGTAGACCTTTCTTGCACACAACAAGCCCCAATAAAATCCCAAATGGGTTGCAAAAAATACACTTCTTCAAGTTCAGAGAGATTTGCATTTTTCTGCAATGATCTAACACAATTCTTAGTACCTGCAAATGATCTTTCAATAGACTAAACACTCTCTAGTCATCCAGATATACCTCCAAGAACTTATGCATGAATTCCTTGAACGCAACCACCACAATCTTGGAAAATACGAATGGCGCATTCTTTATCCCAAAGGGCATTACATTATAGGAAAAGGAGCCCCACTCCATTGCAAAAGTATTCTTTGTGAAGTCCTCCTCTGCTACAGGGACCTAATGGTATCCACATAATCCATCAGTGAAAGAATAGGTTTCTTGTCCTTCTACATTCAACAGTACCTCATATGTAAATGGTGTAGGGAATGGTTCATGGATACATGTCGCATTCAGGATCCACAGATCCACATAGATCTGATCGCTCCTATCTTCTTATCTTGGACCACCATCGAGCTGATCCACTCTAATTCTTCAACTAGAAAAATAATCTATGTGTCCAACATGCACTCCAGTTCCTTGAGCACTTTTTCCTTATATTGGGGGTTCAATCTATAGGGTCTTTTTTCACCAGATTTTCCCCTTCCTTTAGTTGAATATTCATCTCTCTGAGATCTCGTACAATTCCTTTCGTTTCTGAAAAGTTGTGCAGAAATAGATCTTCATATTCTTTCAATAAGTCAACTATCTGGGTGATTGTCTCTTGATCCCAGTAGTTGCCTTTGATGGTCATATTAGGTGCCTCCTCGGTTCCAATATTGTATTTCTTTGTCTTGAGGGGATCTATGAACTTTGGCGCAATACTAGTGGAGGACTAATACTATACTGTGTGCTCTCCTATAGTCTCCCTGATATGCAAGATGTGTGGATTCTGTTCCTCATATGTCTCCTTACTATCAACTTTCCAGCAATGTATTGGTTTGTTCAGTCGTTCCAAGTACTTATGGTATGTGCATAATGTATTCTACATCACATCCTATTGTGCTCTTTCTCCGAAGATGAAATGCTCCATTCGATGGAGAACTTTGGCTAGGTTATGATCTGTATTACTAAACCGGAACGTGGTAGAAAATTTGGTAGACACCTTATCCCAAGTCTTAGTCTAACTTCTTCTTTCCTACTAAACATAACAATTGTGGAGTATGACATCTAGCGTATGGTATAATATTTGCACCCACTAGTTGCACGGTACAATCTTCATCTCACATCGCTATTGATATAAATTAATGTGTTCTCTAATATCCTCAGTCCCCTTGAACCTATTGAGAAGATCCAAGTCTATAGAAAACTAGAACCTCACCTTGATACATGTCTCGACTACTTCCATTTGTTCAACTCCTCTATGTGTGTAATCCACCAGCATGCAGGTGTCCCTCGGGTTATTGCATCCATTGATTTTACTTGCTTTTCCTCTAGGACTCGGGCTTGCATTTCTCCAAGGAAAGTATCCACTTTCTCAATTCCATTGAACACTGGTGGATCGTGCAGCTCCAGCCCAATCCAATGCATCGATTTTGCAATTCTTGTGCGTCTCCTTGTAGACACTTCATAGAGTTAGTTCTGCCAACGATCCAATGCATCCTTTGAATCCATGTCAAAAAAACACACATTGCGCCAACTAATCTCTCCATAAGCAGTGGAGTTCACATAATCTTCTTTCCTTGCAGTCACATTATATATATTCTCAATTTCAACACTGTTGATATCATCCTTGACTAGTTCTGTGTATCTTTCTCCTTTTATGGCATCCAAGGGAACCACCACTCGAAGTTCCTCTAAATCGAAGAACATGCGCATGTGCTTCATATTCAGAATAGTGGTGTTATCTAAATCCTAGTCGATCCACAACATAGCTAGGTAGGGATCATTATCCTCCAATATCTCAATGACTTCAAAATATTCCATTGTCTTAACTCCATCAATGGTCACTTCCACACCAATGAGCCTCCCAGTGGGGAATACTTTGTACTTATTGGATAGTCTTAGTTGTATGGGATACCATACTTGTTTTGGGTTCCCCATCAACTCCGAGTTTTCTTAAGAAGAATGTTGACATATGCCCCCATATTGAGCATTACATCCTTCATATCAAATCCCCCCAGCTCAAGGGATAGCATGAACTGCTTCCCAATTCTTCTTTTCTTGCCCACTTTGCGTGTGTTCCTTTCAGGAAGCAGTACAAAAATGGGTTCTTGAACCTCCTTTGACGTTACTAACTTTTCCATCATATCAATCACTTTATTGACAACATCAGGATCATTCAGTATATTTAAACAACTTTACATAAAATGTACTTACTGGGTCTTCCCGGTGACTATTGTAGGTCTTCCTGTGTTGTTCTTATTTGCGTTGCACGCCTTGCCTCTGTTCTTTACTACACCTACTCTGCAATAGCTCTTCCTCATGTAGCCTTCTTTTGTGATATTCTTCTTCGCACAGTCTACGAAATTGATCTTCCCTACACAGCCTTTTCTGGAACAGGTCTTCCTCTCGCTATGTAGCTTCCTTAACCACCTTCTTCACATCACATAGGAACTGTAGCTGGTCCTTATATTCAAACTTGAGTATGGGTTGCACAACTTTCTTTATCTTCTGCTCCACTGGTATTTCTGCATTGAAATCTCCAAAAATATATTTCCCTGTCCGAGGGCCTCCTCGAGTCATTATGTTCACATGCCCAAAGTCCTTTTTATTATTCTCCTCCCTTGGTTCAGCAATCACCATGTTGCAACAACCCTTCTTGTCTTCCCATTTCTTGAGAATGTATAGGCAATCTTCAATTGCATGTTATGTACTATGGTAGTATGCGCATAGGGCATGGGGCTTATTACAGAATATTACCAAGTTTCCTAGCTCTCCACAATTAAAACAAATCACGTGTCTTCTTCCTCCTCCATAGCCTCTTCCACATCCTCGGAAACCACCATGCGCTACCCCTTGTTGTCCTGCAAGATCATGTACTTTGTTTTCTTCTACGCCTTGAACCTGGTAGGCGTCTGTTGTGTGCCTTCATTAATTGCAGAGCGTGACAATTGTTCATGTCATGTCTAACTGATTTGTAGAATTTACAAAATGGTGTTAAATATATAACATCAAGAGACATTCTCCAAACCAATCTTGTGTAACCAAGATTGATCCTCCCATATAGAGGTGAGCACTTTGATTGCCTTTTGTGTAAAGGTTATTCCTCCCGTATATAGGTAATTGATCAAAGTAATGATGTTGTAAATTCTTGTTGGACAAGGATCTGGAATTGTGTGTCAAATCATGATTCTCATGTGAACCTTCTGTATAAAGGTATCCATGGGATGGACCTGCAATATAGAGGTGGACCTTCCGTATAAAAGCCATGCTTTACTTGTTAAAAGCATTTAATGTTGTGTGATGTATTATTAACCATGATAACTAGATTTCTATTAAGTCTCCTTTAGAGATTGATCACCTCTAAAGTGAATTACTTTAGCATATGATCATTTGGTTCAGAATAATATACTATGATCACAACATCCGATAATTCTTCTTAGTATATTGTAATTTGATGGATAGTTAAAGTTAGCACATATTGACCATGCAGTGAAAGATAATGAAATAAATATAAATGCATAGAGAAAAAGAGAATTCGAATTGATAAGGAGATGACTGAGTGAACTCGAATTTTCAAGCTTTAGTTAAAGCCACAATGTATGCCTCAGTTAACTAAAGAAATCATAGTGGTCACTACAAGTAAATCAATCAGCACGATTTCAGTTAACTAAGTGTTAAATAAGAAGGACTAGTTAACTAAAGTGTTTTCACTTTAGTTAAACGAAAAGATGACACTTCATTAAATCAAGGATAACTCCAATTGATCACCGTGATGTTATCAAGAAAGAATCAGTTAAAGAGAGTTAACAAAGTGACAACAAAAAAGATCTAGTTAACTAAGTGTTATTGCATGATGACACTTATGTTAAACTAAAATACAACACTTGAGTTGTGACACTTGCATGATGACATTTAAGTTAGCTACCTAACTAAGTGGGCAAGCTTCCAGTTAAGAGATGAGTTCATCCTAAGATACAATTCAGTGAGATAAAGCATTGCATGAGAAGTGGGGCGCACTTCTTCATGCAAGATTGATACATCTAGTCCAAGGGTGAGTTCGTCCTGAAGTTAGAAGAATTTGATGCATGAGAATAATGTATAAATATGTTATACAGGATTATTGAATTCAATGTGAGGCGGATTCTCTTATAAAGGCGCTTCTCTTTGTGCAGGTTATTGTTCTTGCTTGTTTTTTATGTGCTGGGCATACTGGAAAACACGTCCAATTGATCTCTCTTCTCTATTGCTTATGTATCTTCACCAAGAGTGTTTTGGTGATCTCTGATCTTCCGAAAGCAATCTGCTATGTTGTAAAAAAAACATTCTTTGTTATCCATTATATTATACTGAGAAGAATTGTTGGGATTTTTGTTCTCATAGTTTTGAGGATTTTCCACAGGGTATGTCTTGTGTTATGGATGTATGAATTTCATGTGATTGAATTGTCCCATTCTTTCAAGTTTTGGCATCCAAAAGAATTAAAGATCAAAGCTCAACCAAATATTAACAAATGGTGCATGTGTAGGGCTTTGGTATTTCTATAATGTTGGAAATTGGGAGGTGTGTGGCCCCAGCTTCGACAGATCTCACACCATTCAGTTTTGGGTGCCACGGGAAAAGGACTAAGTGCGCCAATACCCATATAGTTGTTCAGTGTTAGGCATTCATTTTTGTGATGGCCCTCTATTCTATAGAAGCTACACCACACACTTTATCTTATTGCCTTTCCAGTAGACAGTTCTTGTAGTTGTGTGGTAAGTGCGACAAGTTGCATTTGTCCCTGCACCATTCCTGGTGACGCCTCCCCTCCAGGAGTCATTTCCAAATTGATCACAATTGCCAAGGCCTCTAACTAAGTAGCCACCTTCTGTTGTGTTAGTGGAACTCTGATATGTGGCAGCATTTTTTGGTGTATTTAGGGTATGTGATTGGTGGAGGATAACTTGAGGTTGATCTTGCAAAGATGGAGGCCATCACTAAGTAGTCTACTCCTTCAAATGTCATTGAAGTTAGGAGATTTTGGGGGCAACATGATACCTTCATAAGTTCATATATTTCTTTTCAGTCTTGTCTACACTACTCCATTCCATAATAACCAACCAGAAGTGATTTCAATGGGGAAAGAATCGACATAAATCCTTAATTGAGGAGCTCAAGTAAAATACCTGTTAGGCACCATTTCTCGCATTTCCTAACTTGCAGAATCCTTTTGAATTGGAGATGAATGCAAGCAAGTATGTTATGGGATAAATTTTGATGCGAGGAGGGAGGCTAGTATGCTATCATTATGAAATGTTCCATGGTGGAGTATTGAATTACCCTGCATATGAAAAGGAACTATATGCCTTGGTTCAATCTATTAAGAAGTGGAAGCACTATTTGATGGGCATGGATACCATCATTATCACTGATCACCAATGGCTGCAGTATTTCTAGGCCGAGATTAAGCTACAACAAACACAACACTACAAGTAGATAGGATTTTTACAACAATTCCATCTAATCATCAAATATAAGAAGGTTAGTACAAACAAGTTGGTAAACATGCTCTCAAGGACACCTACAACCAATATCACAGCTTTGGATACTCTTGTGCATAGGGAGCATTTCACCCATTATGCATATAAGGAGAAATACACATAAGATGAGGACCTTGAGGAGGTATTTCAGTAGCTACAATGCTGATTCGATGTAGAAGAAGGTGACATCAAGGATAACTATTATCTCCAATATGGGTTACTCTAGAAGCTAGGCATGCTCTATGTTCCTAAAGGTAAGAGATTGCTACTCGTGAGAGAGGCTCTCACCTCCAATTCGCAGGGAATTGTGGTGTTGGGAAGATGGTTTCCAACTTACAAAGGTATATTTATTGAACTAGAATGCAAGAATATGTAGCTCAATTTATTAGAGGATGCATAATTTGTTGTATAAGCAAGCCCAACAATAGGAAGCAAGGTATATATCATTCCTTACATATTCCTATGAGACCATCGGAGAGCACCTCCATGGATTTTGTGGGTGGTCTTCCAACCACCAAGAAGGGACATGACTATTTATTTGTGGTAGTTGATAGATTCAACAAGATGTGCATTCTTATGCCTTGCAAAAATACCAACAAAGGAGAAGAAGCAACAAACATGTTCTTTGAATATGTTTGGGTGCACTTTGGGATACCAAGGATTATTATCTCATATAGGGATACCAGATTTCCCAATGCTTTTGGACTACACTTTGGGAGAATATGGACACTAAGTTGAAGAGATTTACATAATTCCATCCACGAATAGATGGGCAGATAGAAGTAGTCAACAAGACTTTGGTGCAGGTTTTGAGGGGTTAAAGTCATAAGCACCCAAAGACTTGGGACGAAAATATGGTCTACATCCAGCACTCTTATAACATAGAAATCCATGGTTCCATTTGTAATTCCCCTTCTGAAATTTGTTTTGGATATCTACCACCTTCACCTCTAGATGTTGTTTATGGATAGTAAGAGGAAGTGAGGGAAGACACCACCAATGAAGCATTAAGAGATGAAAAATTAATTAATAAGATTAGACAAATACGTTTGCAAGTATATGAGACATTAAAGAAGTCATAGGAAAAGTACAAGGCTAGAATGATCAACATGGGGTTGAGAAAACATTTAAGGTGGGAGACAAATTTTGGTTGCGCTTGAATAAGGAAAGACTACAAGGTCATGGTAAGAATATCAAGGCATTATGGTATGGTCCTTTTGAAGTGTTGGAGAAGGTAAAAGATATTTCCTATAGACTCAATCTACTCCCATATACGCACATTTACTCAGTAGTGAATGTAGAAAATCTAAAACTCTATGAACCTTCCATGTTGGACCAAGAACTTGAATAGGTCTTACCTTTTTTAGAGGACTTAGCACTAGAGGCTTGATAGAGTTAGCAGAAGGCATATTTTTGCAGAAGTAGTCTAGAACAACTGGGCAAGTATAGTATAAACTCTAGCAGGTGGGGTTGAAAGGACAACTTCCAAGCAAGGATAAATAGTACTCCGAGGAGAAGGTAGAGAAAAATTTTCCTACCTCATTCAATAAAATATTTTGGGGACCGAAATCCACCCAAAATGGGGAGGAGTGATCCAAAATGGATCAATATATAATTTCTCATCAATTTTGGTGCTTTTTGGGTGGAAATATTGCATGAATTGGCTTGCAAGGCCTGTTTTAGGGGCAAATCTCACTTTGGAGATTTGGGGTTTAGAAATTTCCAAGACCTGTTTGAGGGACTCAATGATATTTTTGGATTAAAATTCAATCACCTATGCCATACCCCTTAACTCCATTCTACACTCGGATACCCTTCCAACGGTTCAACAATTGTCTCAATCGAAGTTCGTATGAGGAAGTTATGCTTCCCGCAAGTTGACCACCATGCTACTAAGTGGATCCCACATGAGCTCTCATTTCTCACACATCCAGAGCTAGTTATGTGTGGAATTTAAAGGACATTATAGAAGGTCCAGAAACCTAACCCTAATTGGGAGTTGAGGCATGCAAAAACCCTAGAACTAACCCTAGATGATTATTGGGTTATGATAAGTATTGAATCACTAGGAAAAGAAGGGGTTCCATTTTTACGATGTTATGGTATTGTTCCATGGTTGAGTAACAACACAATAGTGGATATTAGAGCAGAACAGAGGAAGTAGGAGATCATGTAGTATCCATTTTGGTCGTAGATTCATAGGTAACTCCATAGAGAGTACCACTTTCTTTGTATTTGCACTGCATATTGGAGAAGAAAAGAGCAAAGCATAGTCCTCACTTCTAGATGGGTTTTTTTCCTAGGGTATATCTTGTGTTATTTGTGTGGATGTCTTATGTTTCCCTAGTTATTTTACTTTCAGTTCTAGTTCAGTTTAGAATTCGGTGGAAAAAAGTTAATAAAAAGAACTAAGTTGTAAGATCCATTGTAACGAACTGTTCCAGTGGAATATCCATGACAGTTTACAGATTACATACTTACTATTTCATGTCGATATTCAATATGGCACTTTATTCAATAATATGCTATTAATTCATGATGGTATTTCATGAGATATTAGTTCAATAGGATGCTTAATTATTTCATGGTGGTGTCATGGGTTGTTATTTTACGATGACATTGCATAGTATATGGCATTCAATAGAATGCTTAATCAAAACTTAATTTATTAAGCATCTGATTCCATGATGATGACTTGTGATGCATTCTATTGCATAATTTAAACTTGTGATGAGGCATTCTTCATGATCACATATGATCAAGAGTCGCAATGCTTTATTATTCATAATGGATTTTATGATATATTATTAACTTGAAAAGATAACTACTAATCATTGTTCATTTGTGGTGAGTGGAAGTTTGTTTCAGGTGATCCACTCAAACAGCCTTAAGAGGATAATCATTCTAGGATTTTGTGGGGGGCCATAACCACAAATGAGAATGGATAGAAAAAACACCTTATGGGTTGGGGGACAAACTCAACAATGAACTCTATGCTAGTGTTTCTTAAATCTATTATTGGAATTCCACGACTTTAGGTATCTCACCAGGGGAAGGCATACAAAGAAGGACTTCTGATGCATGGGGTTGGTTCCTTAATGGTGCATTGGGAGAGAGTATAGGTTAGCCTTTCAAAATTCTTGGGGTACAATAATCTCAATGTCGAGGTTGGTGTACTAGTAACCAGATGTTGGCTAGTCTTGATGAGGCTCAAATTATGGTTAATTATGATGAGGCCGCAGATTTACTCGAAGCTGGGAGGGTGGCTAAGCCTTGAAAACTTCCTACGAAACTTTCAATGAATGCTGTATGATTCACAGACATGTTACAATAGAGGGAATGTACCATGGTGAATGCAACCAACTGAAGTATTGGCGAGGAGGATTATGGAGGTGGCAGATGATATGATTCTTAGGGTGAGGGTGAGTAAGGAAAGAGGGAATTTCATGAATGTTATTTATTTATTTGTATTTCTTTATTTGACTTGATTGATGCTTGAATGTGTAATGATATTGATGCATAATGGTATGATTGATTACATATTAGAGACCTAGGAAATTAATCAAGAGCATATCGTAACTTAGGGTGCCATTATTGTATTAGTGAAAGTTGGAGATTTATGTGTGATGGCAACACATATAAATCTCTCATCTTCATAATAGTACTAGTTACCTATATTACCTATTATCTATATAACCGATTGAGTAAGTCTTTTTATTTGTTACTATGGGGTTATAACTGCAAGACGAATTTTCCTAAAGGGTGGAGTATGTTACACTCCAATCTTGGTTAGGATAATTAATAAATGACATTAGTATACGTATGAATAGCATATGGTATTAGTAAAAATTCAATTAATATATAACTAAAAATGAAATATGTGCATTGTAATTAAAATTTAGATTAGTTATTAAGTGAGTTTAATTAACCTTAGATTGATATTAAGTGCAAGGATGACAAGTGGTTTCATCCATGCAAAATTAAGAAATTGACTAAAATAAAAAAAATTAAATAATAAAAAGTGGAAGGACCAAGGCAAAGGGGGGCAGCCTTGTTGGTTTCGAGGTTGTTTTCTTGTTTTATGTTGGTTTTCTAGTTGTTTGAGATTTGACTCGTTTGAGGGGGAGGCTAAGGAGGAGGTGATTGCTTTATTGAGGTTGATAGGGAAGAGATTGAGGTCTTTCCTGTTATGGCATAGAGTTAATTGTTGAGGACTCGAGAGCCTCGACTTCTATCGGGGATTTGGTTAGATGGAGAGTTGTGCCCTCAAATATTGTTGATGATAGTGGAGTTGATTACTGTTAGAGGCCAAGGTATGCTTGCACAATTGACTAAGTTTGTCATTAATCTAGTAAGTAGAGGTTATTTTCCTCGGGTTATGGTTGTTAAATCCTACTAGATGTACTAGTTGTATTAGAATTGTTAACTATTATTTATGAGGTTAATGGATATGACTATCAATAGACACATGATAAATTAGTGATTCTCTATAAATTACTCAAATTATCTGCTATTTAATTAGGCTTAAAACTTGTTTAAAAAGGAGCCCCACAAAAACATACAGGTCATGGTTTCTATGACAAGAAGGTTGTTCCCCATAACCATCACCCTCCCCAAGACATTTTTTTAATCTTCTTAATATTGAAATAGTAAACCAATCGAAAACTGGCCCATACCCAAGAATCGAAAACTAGACTTCTTGAATCTAATGATTGAGAGAACGATTTGAGATTTGTCTCAATGAAATTTTCCAATCAAGGCTTTACAAAAATATTTTAGAGATTGTGAAAGGAACTTTCTTTTAATGTGTTTATTTAATAATATTTTTAGATATTTCGATGATATGAGAATAGTTACAGTGAGGTGTATAAATGCACTAGAATTGGATAATTCACGACCTATTATTAAATGATCGTGACTTATCATAATTACAACTAATTATATATTAATTCTAATAACTAATAATAAATAAACTAATATGTATGATAATTGTAATATACAATTAGGTATATTACAAGTCATCCCGCCGAAAATATTCGTCCTCGAAGCTTGGGTAAAAGAAGAGTGCTTGATTTAAGCTTCGTATTTGATTAATTGATTACGAATTTAGGGAGATAACTGATCTTGATGAGATACTCTTTGGAAAACGAACCTTGTCAATAGTTTATCTCGAATAATAGTACCATGATTCAGCAATTCTTGAAACAAATGTTCACATTTCCATTCATATTTATCCATGCATGGTGTGCATAATATTACGCAGATAAGAACGCAATGATTATGCAACCAACTATTCTCACAAGGATGCTTGCAAGGAAGACACATCTTGGAGCAACCAGGCCTGCATTGGTGACCACATCTGGGAAGAATTTTGAACACAAGCACACGGCAAGGAGGACAATTTGCTTGAGAAATCAAAATCTTGATTTGCAACATGTCTTTTTGTTTCTTAATCCTCTCTTCTAGTTTTACATCTTTGACTTCATCATCATCAAAGTTATTTATATTTCTTTTATTCTTATCATTATATTCTTTTGTATTTTCACCTTTTACAACATCGTGATTATGATCATTTTTATTGTCTTTATTTTCATCATTATACTCGTCTACATCTTTATTATCTTCACAATTGTTATTGGTATCATCTTTGTATTCATTAATGTGTTGTGCTTAATCATTATAATGTTTGAGATTTTCAACTTCTTTACAATCGTTATTGACATCATGTTCGTCCATGTTTGGTTTACCTTTATCTTTGCTTTTGGTATTGTTATTCTCAACCAACTCTTCTCCGTACTCACCTTCACTTTCCACACTCTAGACTTTATTCTCGTCCTCTACATCTTCATTTTCTTTGGCATCACTATCATCTTCCTTATAATGGACTTGTCTTCGGTTTAGACTCCCAACAGGGCTTTTGGTTCGTCTTTGCTTTGGCTTTTCACTATGCATTTTTATAGATTTATAGTTGTGTGGACATTTATGCAACTCATTTATGTTATTTGTATGGAGTTGGTCACATGAGTGACAAGTCTTCATTAATTTCTGCTGCATATGCATATTCATGACTTGGCATCCCATTTGGAGCATTGTGCTTGAAACGTCAGTTCTTATCCTTCCTTGTATTTAATGGCCCGATCCTAAGGTGAGGGGGAATATAAGGAGATAGTCAATATTGATTTTCTTATGGCGTAGGTGTAGTATCAATTTTGAGCTATCCTAACTTATAATGAGGTTTTAGATGCTTTGCCACAAAATCTTTTTAATCCTTATGATCACGTATTTTTACCATGATGTCTTTACCATCTTCCTTGACTTCATCTTCATCAATGATTTCTTCTTGATTTCGTTCTTGGCCAGTTTCTTGGTTGTCTTTTTTGCTTTCTTCATCATCTTGATCGATGCCATCATTATTATTAATTTCTTTTTAATGTAATTGTATTAGCAGTGCTTTCGTTTTTTCAAAGTCTCTTTTTATTTCTTCAACTCTTTTAAGTGTTTCACGACAACCATTAATACTCTCATCAAAATCCGAAGACATGGTGATTTATTTTTCAAAGGAAAAAAAGTAATTTGTTATTCATAAGAATCAAAGTTAGATCAGTCTTCATTAGATGAACAAGATAGCGCTAAGATGTCGCTAAATTACTGTCTATCCATCCAAAATCAACAATACAATACTACTAAAAACAACTGCATAGCATACATATAAAGCAATGATCATTACATCCAACTCACTACCACCAAGCACTTGATGTTGTTACAGACTTTTCACTAGCAAAAAACCATCTATGCCAAAAAAAAAAAAAAAAACTTCACAAAAATACACCTAACAATCCAAAAGGTTCTTAAAAAACGAGATAGAACTAGCATCAATCAAGAGTTTATAAAAATATTAAAAATGATTAAGATTTTTCAAAAAATGGGTAAATTTTGGGGTTTTGAGTATAATAATAATAATATTTATTATTATAATTTTTTTTAATGTTGAAATGGAGTAGGTGGAAGAATATTAGGGTTTAAATGCTAATTATTATTATTAAATCATTTAATAAGAATAATAGTTTTTTGGGGAAGTTTAGAATATTATAATAATGATTAATATTTATAATAATATTATTGTTATACCCCGGATGCGGGTGACCAACTGGCTCCCACCTCAGTCATTACTCAACATGAGATGCCGCGACCTTGCCCCACTGTATGTGGCAACGACCCTAACATGCACGAGCCTACTCCAGCATTGATGGAGGCCACACACCTGGCCACTGAAATCGATGGACAGCGAAAAAACCTAGATTCTGGTGATTACTTAAGGCAGAAGGACGGGGGTGTTAATTATGACATTCTTCGCGCGCGTCTGGAATGACGTCTCCTCTCGGATTATGTGACCTGAATTCAATATCTCAACCTTCAATGAGGAGGACAAACTGTGAAATTTATTACCTCGACTCTTTAAAGCCCTCTGTCGACATGAAGAACGAACCGATTGTTGAGCTCTGGTTTTTTTCTTTGATTTCTCCAGCTGAGTCTATGAATTGTTGTGCGATTTCAAGCCCTGATTACTCTCCCACCGCTATGACAAATCGCACCAGGGGACTTTCTCGTCGTGGGAGTGGCCACAAGAGCACCAGTCGTCGGCCCAAGGTGGCCATGGATTGGTCGGTGATGGATGGTTATGCAGAGCGCATCTCTGCGTGGACTCGTAGTCTTATAGATGGTTGGGAGGCTCGTAGGGTGGCGGCACTCCTTGCCTCTAGGAGCAATGGCGGTGCCATAAACCATTACTGGCTGCTCAAAAACATGATGAGCACCCTCATTAAGGAGATGGAAGCTAGCTGGCAGGCTAGCTCCAGCATTATCAAAAATGTCAAAGCTAGTCTGAAAGAGGAAGCGGACCAATCTAATACTCTAGATGCCAACATGACCTGGGAGATTTTCTCCATTGAAAGCAATTCAGAACCTGTGAAGCAGACAAATAAAGAAGAAGGAGCGGCTGGGGCAACCCCAAACACTGGGTCCACAAAAAAGAAATCCCAGGCTAGAAAAGATAGAGCTTCAGCTCCTACAACCTTTGATCCTGACGACGCTCTGGATGGCATGCGTTCTCTAGGTTCTCCCTCTCCAACTCTGCCCCCTCCAGGGAACTTTGAATATTTTTATGCAGCTTGCCCCATTGTTGAGGAGGAACCAGAGGAACCACCTACAAAATGACAATTGGGCTGCCATAGCTCCTGGTCATCTCTGTGACTATCAGCTTTTTTGTTTTTATTTTCTACACAGTCTAGTTTCTAGCACTATCAGACAATATAAGGTTTTTATTTTGGAGAAAGTCCCAATTTTTTCATGGGCAGACCACACTCAGAGGGTTTTAATTTTGTATTATGTCATTTATTACAGTATCTTTGAGCAATTGGGATGGTGGCTTCAATATATGAGGCCTCCCCAATTTGCAAAACTCTCTTTGGTTCTAAATGTACATTTGGCTTCTGTTAATTAAATTCTGCTCTGTAACTTACAATATATATATATATATATATATATTATTGTTATAAAAAAAAAATTTAATATTATAACAATAATAGTAATTTTTTTGTTGAACGGGGAAGCTAGGGCTTTAAATCCTAGGAATTTTGGGCAGGAATGGAGGAGAGCGAATGGTGTGGCTGAAGAAGAAGATTGTGGAGCGATGGCAGCTGAGGAGGGGGGCACGGGGTCAGTCACGGAGGAGGGGGTGATGTCAGTTGCTAGTGTAGATCTACGCAGGGAGCAATGATGTATGGAACATTGATCGAATATAGGAGGTGGAAGGGAATAATGTGAACGAGAACGGTGGCTGGAGTACGGGCTTGGAAAGTGGTGCTACGGGGGAGAGGAGGGCACATAGCTGAGGAGATGAGGAAGAGGAGGCGCATGTGTCAGAAAAGTGGACGGTAGAGCTTGGAAAGTGGTGCTACGGGGGGAGACTAATGGAGAGGAGGGCACTAGGGAGTGTGTAACGATGGTCGACCGGGGTGACTGCGTGTGCGTATGGAGTGAGAGGGGGAAGAGTGCAGGGATGGAGCGGGGGTTGTACTATGAAGGTGGATAAGGAGTGCAAGTAGTGTGGAGAAGAGTATGAGGCATAGTGAGGGGTGTTAAAGGGTCCTCCAATATATCCACACAAGTTTTATCAAGCCTCTTTACTCCTGTATGGTTTCAAGATCCAAGCTTGCTTTTTTAAAACTTGAAACCTACAAGTATATATGTGACTTTGAACTATCACCTTGATTATTAGAAGCTTGTTTCAAATGAAACACACTAGCACTTGTCATGGAATTCTAATGACCCTTCGAGAATAAGGTTATCAAGAGCCTTCTTCTCTTTACTCACTCTTTCATTCTCACACTATTGAACCACATGCCTTCCACTTCGTTCATAGTTACTCCTCTAGGTGGAAACCATTCCAAGGGATTTCATAAGGTATTTTTTAGATCCCACATAGACAAGAACTAGATATGCCCTATCCAGTTAAGATTGAAATTATAATGTTTTCTATGAACCATTCCCCATAGTGTTTATCATTGAAACATGACCATGATCTTCCCTTATACAAGACAAGTGTGGAGGAGTCTTGAAGAAGATGGAACACCCCTCCATGGTATTTTCAAAGTAGTCCATAAGTTCATTGTACATGTCCATTAGACTAGTTTAGGCCTATTAAAACCCTAGATCCCTCCCATTTCTCCACCTTATCATGTAGCCTAAACCCTTGATGCATTCATATAACCTACATGTTTTATGTGATAATATATGTAATGTCCCTTTCAAGACGAACACTATGGGGGTGACTTAGTGGTTTATCTTATTCCCATAAACCATAGTCGATTACAAAAGGGGGATTTATAAATCAATTATTTAATGTCAACTGAGCATAAAAGCAAAATTAAAAAAATGGTGACATTGAATAATTAAATAAAAAAGGGGTCATAAAGTGACAAGGACTTTATAAAGTCACTTTAATTAATTGAGCGAGAAAAGGTAAAAGTGGCAGAAAAATGTAAGAGTGACCCAAAAATGGTAAAATGAGCTTAAAAGGGCCAATCGACCCCTCTCTCATTCATTCATGTTATTCTCACTTTCGAAAAAGAATTTTGGGGATCTATTGTGTCTTGTTTCTCTTGGGACAAAAACTCTAAGAGAGATCTTGGTTTCGGTGGTGAAACTATCCACCCTAGCTGAGTAAAGAGGGAAAGATCATTCAGATCTTTCATTGTGTTTACTTGCCGAAAGGGAAACATAAAACTATCTTGGAGATCGAGGAATATTTTTAGAGTTTGTGGGATTTGGGGAAGGACACATTTACCTAAGGAGGACGTACCTCTGACTTGCTATTCATCCTCAACATTTCAAGGGATTTCATTTAGTTGTTTTAGAAGAGTCAAGGAGGGCACATCACCTTCATATAGGTTGCCTACATTTTGGAGAGAAGAAGTTCTGAGTGGAGCAATTTTATGTGTATGAGAGTGCACTGTTAGCTTGGAAAGAAGGTGCAACTACCTGAAGGAAATATTGTTGTTGTTGGGGTTGTCTTATTTACGCATTGTTTAGTGTTGAAAGAGGGGGCACTACACTCAGCTGAGCACTATATTGGACCATCACGATGCCTTGCTAATGTACACTCAAATTGTAGCATTTGGAGAAGATTGCTAGTGTTATGAAGGGGTCGTAATCAACACTAATGTACATGTAAAAATACAAGGAATAATCAAATATGAAAATTATGTGTACGAGATGATATTACAGTGTGTTATTCATTGCTAGTTATATAAATATTTATTGATATATTTCCCTTTTGTTCAATACAAAGTATGCACATTGGTGAACTAATGATTGATGGAGAATCACATAGTATGAAACCTGAAAATTTCTAAAAACAATCACCATTATGAAAAACCTGTTCAAACATCAGTTAAACAAGTGCTCCCAAAGTGTTTCACGAAATCTTCCAACCAACAAATACAACAACAGTTAGCACACAAGCTGATTTGGGGAAAGATACATTGTTATTTACTGCTGAGTATACTCTTGGTCGTTGGCCTTTATTTGGTGGTTGTTCACAACAGGTCCAAGCATAAACATGACGCTATTGATAGAAGGAAAGAGTTATTACTTGTGGCTATCACCTATAGGACATGTTCTCCATGTATTTGAGTTGTTTGTGATGTATGTTGTAGCTACAACTAGTATATGACCATTTTTGCTTTCATAATCATTCATGTGTATGGACTGTTTGGGCATATAAATGCAAGTAAAATCAGATTTATGAGCTTGCATGATTAATGGTCATTGCTATACTAAATTGAATTTGAGATATAAACACAATAAATCCAAGGAAAACCACTTACAAACCAAGCAGACCAGATTACATACATTGTTTACGAACTGTTTAACAAAAGTCCCCAATGTGACACATAAACATATAACTGAAAAATTCACTCAGATCTGGTTGAGGAAATTAGAGAGGTATATGAACACCGTCCTTAAACTATTTGACAAAAAACCAAGCCACAAACATAGTGGCGATCAAGCCAAAAATCACCATATATATAGTAGGGGTCATTACAATATTTGAGATACAAACACAATAAATCCAAGCAAAACCACTTACAAACCAAGCAGACTAGATTACAGACATTGTTTACGAAGTGTTTGACAAAAGTCCCCAATGTGACACATAAACATATAACTGAAAAATTCACTCAGATCTGGTTGAGGAAATTACAGAGGTATATGAGCATCGTCCTTAAACTATTTGACAAAAAACCAAGCCACAAACATAGTAGCGATCAAGCCAAAAATCACCACAGATATAGTAAGAGTCATTACAATATATTATTAATTCAACATTATAATATATTAATAATAGTCATTGTTGGTTAGTCCCTATATATTATGGAAAAATTATATTGTCACATACTATATGCATCTACCAAGTTTTTGTTTTGCTTGCATATCTCTCCCTTTTTGCCATTCTTTTGTAGAAGAATATTAAAAAGAATCAATTGATTGGAACTCCTCCTTCCTGGTTTAAATTAGTTAATCAAACTAGACATTCAATTCTAGTTTATTGATGTGTTGTATGTCCAATTCCCCATAAATAATATGTAAGTCTGCTTTGCCTTAATTCTTTAAAATATACCATAAACTACACATGGACACTAATATAAGCATGATACTACTTGTTAGTATTGGATTTGTACCTTTAGTTTTGCCATCCTTGTATTTCTTTTCTTTTATTTCTTCATTTTTTCCCTATAAGTTGAACCTTAGTTTCTAGACCCTTTTTCTATTTTTGTTTTTATTTTTTATTTATATTATTGCATTTGCAAGATTATGAATATAAAATGGCTTATATTTATTTAAATCTTTCTAAAGTGTTCAAAAGTATAATTTTACATGTGTGCTAACTTATTCTATGAAGGATTGCTCATCATTTCTTAGCATATGTGAATTTACACATTCTGGCAGCGTAATACATCGAGGCTACATTGGCTAATGCTGCTCGAATGTCAAATGATGAAATTTCGTGGCTCGACACTTGTTCTATAATCATATGATGGTTTAAAGAGATGTATTAGTCATGATTTATGTCAAAGATTATTTTACATCTATCAAACCCATCATACAGTCCAAAAATTGCATCCAATATGTCAGGGGTTATTATCTAAATTTTGCCCTAATTTCCTCATTTCGATGGATTTGATAATGTGAAACATCTATCCTTAGTCCAGTTCGAAGTTTTTCCATAATTTTTTGATCCAGCAGGTGTCCAGCATTTGACATCATGAAGAAAAGAAGCGGCAAGCTCTGTAGATTTGAACCGGTTAACATGAAATGGGCAGAGGAAATGCCCAAATGCGTTGAGCTCTTCAAGGATGCAGAGACAACCGGACTACCCGTTGAAGGGGATCGATGGTTCACGAAACATTAATTTTGAAGATTGATTTAAGTTTGTATTTGCTACCTCGGTATGAATCTTTGAACTGAAGGTAGGAAGTTACCAAGTCAAAATACTTTATTTTTCTCAGTTTTAGTCATTGTCATTGGTGCATATTACGAGGAGATGGAAGTAAATTTCAGAAAACCAAAAGAGGTTTTTGTCCATCATGAACTCATTCATAAAAACCTGCCTCATTTTTGCAACAGGTGTCATGGTTTGGAATATTCGAATGAATCTTTACAGCCTATTTTTCAGGTTAAACATTTAATGATTTCATGTCTTAATCATCATCTTTGGGCGCGTATTCCGAGGATCTGGAGAGGAATCTCAAAAAATTAAAACATGGGTTTGTTGGTAACGGGCCAATTTAAAACCAAATCTCTCAGTTTTTGCACATCTGTTATGGTTTGAGATCTGCAGGTGATGCTTTGAAGTCTATTTTTCAGAATTTGGTCTCCTGAAAAGCAGGAAATCAGTTAAAACGTGTCATTTTCTTTGTAACTGTTTCTATTTTGAGAAAAGGGATAAGGTTCGAAATTGTGAGCTAGAAAACAACCTAAGAGTACTATATATTCATAGGTGAAAGACACAAGAGAAGGAGGTGGCTTATCTGGGAAAAGGCTTAATGATATATGGATTGTTTCATCAAGCACTTATGATTGATTCTTTGTGAGTACTTTGAGACTATATTTTGGATTCATATGTATATAAGCCAGTTTTATTCATTATCTTAGTGAAAGCTATTAATTTGTTTAATTAAATTGCTCATCACTTCATTTTTTTATAAAGTATTCATCTTGAAATGCTTTAGAGTTAGTGTGATTTTCGATGTTTCATACCTGGAATGTTTTTCTATGTATGATATTTTACATCTGATATTTGGAAGATATCTCTCTCAAGTGTTAGTCCTTTGAACCTGGTTTATTGTATGATTATAAACTCGGTCTCTAAAGTTTTACTTATTAATTTAATCATCATCTTTTATTGATCACTTCTTTTATATTTCACTACCTTAGTCCTGAATAAGTTCCTTCATATTTCATAAAAAATCAACCATTTTCAAATTTTTGTTTTGGATGTTCTGGCTTTGCACTTTCGTAGTCTAAGTACAAATTCCAGTGCAAACATCTTTTGGTGTCATTGTCGGGGACGGAAGTGAAGAAAATCTTCCCTGGGACAACGACAAAGCATAGATCCCGTCTTTGATGATGAACAAGGGTTAGTTACATGGTTTAGACTACAGTTTTTCACTGACTGAATCCATGGAGGAAGGATCTGTTGGCGACTCCATTAATTAAAGATGTTGAAGGCCATGGAAGAGGAGGCGTATGTGTTAGAAAAGGTAAAATGGCAGAAAAATGTAAGAGTGGCCCAAAAATGGTAAAATGAGCTTAAAAGGGAACATAGACCCCTCTCTCATTCATTCATGTTATTCTCACTTTTGAAAAAGAATTTTGGTGATCTCTTGTGCCTTGTTTCTCTTAGGACAAAAAATATAAGAGAGATCTTGGTTTCGGTGGTGAAACTATCCACCCTAGCTGAGTAAAGAGGGAATATCATTCAGATCTTTCGTTGTGTTTACTTGTCGAAAGGGAAACATAAAACTATCTTGAAGATCGAGGAAAATTTTCAAAGTTTGTGGGCTTTGGGGAAGGACACATTTACCCAAGGAGGTTCGTACATTTGGCTTGCTATTCATCCTCAACATTTCAAGGGATTTCATTCAGTTTGTTTAGAAGAGTCAAGGAGGGCACATCACCTTCATATAGGTTGCTTGCATTTTGGAGAGAAGAAGTTCAAAAGAAGTTCCGAGTGGGGCAATTTTATGTGTATGAGAGTGCACTGTTAGCTTAGAAAGAAGGCGCAACTACCTGAAGGAAACATTGTTGTTGTTGGGGTTGTCTTATTTACTCATTGTTTACTGTTGAAAGAGGGGACACTACACTTAGTTGAGAACTATATTGGACCATCACGATGCCTTGCTAATGTACACTCAAATTGTAGCATTTGGAGAAGATTGCTAGTGTTCTGAAGGGGTTGTAATCAACACTAATGTACATGTAAAAATACAAGGAATAATCAAATATGAAAATTATGTGAATGAGATGTTATTACAGTGTGTTATTCATTGCTAGTAATATAAACATTTATTGATTTGTTTTCTTTTTGTTCAATACAAAGTATGCACATTGGTGAACTAATGATTGATGGAGAATCACATAGTATGAAACTTGAAAATTTATGAAAACAATCACCATTAGCAAAAACGTGTTCAAACATAAGTTAAACAAGTGCTCCCAAAATGTTTGACGAAATCTTCCAACCAACAAATACAACAACAGTTAGCACACAAGCTGATTTGGGGAAAGATACATTATTATTTTACTGCTGAGTATACTCTTGGTCGTTGGCCTCTATTTGGTGGTTGTTCACAACAGGTCCAAGCATAAACATGACGCTATTGATAGAAGGAAAGAGTTATTACTTGTGGTTATCACCTACAAGACATGTTCTCCATGTATTTGAGTTGTTTGTGATGTAAGTTGTAGCTACAACTAGTATATGACCTTTGTTGCTTTTATAATCATTCATGTGTATGGACTTTTTGGGCATATAAGTGCAAGTAAAATCATATTTATGAGCTTGCATGATTAATGGTCATTGTTATACTAAATTGAATTTCAGATATCAACACAATAAATCCAAGGAAAACCACTTGCAAACCAAGCAGACCAGATTACAGACATTGTTTACAAAGTGTTTGACAAAAGTGCCCAATGTGACACATAAACATGTAACTCAAAAATTCACTCATATCTGGTTGAGGAAATTAGAGAGGTATATGAGCAC
Organism: Larix kaempferi; assembly: GCA_027924585.1. Classification (NCBI taxonomy): domain Eukaryota; kingdom Viridiplantae; phylum Streptophyta; class Pinopsida; order Pinales; family Pinaceae; genus Larix; species Larix kaempferi. The sequence continues at coordinate 4,443,070 of BSBM01001024.1, read as the reverse complement.
TGTCCTTAAACTATTTGACAAAAAACCAAGCCACAAACACAGTAGCAATCAAGCCAAAAATCACCACAGATCTACTAGGGGTCATTACAATATATTATTAGTTCAACATTATAATATATTAATAATAGTCATTGTTGGTTAGTCCCTATATATTATGGAAAAAATATATTGTCACATACTATATGCATCTACCAACTTTTTGTTTTGCTTGCGTATCTCTCCCTTTTTGTCATTCTTTTGTAGAAGAATATTAATAAATATCAATTGATTGGAACTCCTCCTTCCTGGTTTAAATTAGTTAATCAAACTAGACATTCAATTCTAGTTTATTGATGTATTGTATGTCCAATTCTCCATAAATAATATGTAAGTTTGCTTTTCCTTACCTCTTTAAAATGTACCATAAACTACACATGGACACTAATATAAGCATGATACTACTTGCTAGTATTGGATTTGTACCTTTACTTTTTCCATCTTTGTATTTATTTTATTTTATTTCTGCATTTTTTCCCAATAAGTTGAACCTTAGTTTCTAGACCCTTTTTCTATTTGTGTTTTTATTTCTTATTTATATTATTGCATTTGCAAGATTGTGAATTATAAAACGGCTTATATTTATTTAAATCTTCCTAAAGTCCTCAAAATTATGATTTTACATTTGTGCTAACTTATTTTATGAAGGATTGCTCATCATTTCTTAGCATATGTGATTTTACACATTCTGGCAGCGTAATACATGGAGGCTACACAGGCTAACGCTGTCGGAATGTCAAATGATGAAAGTTCGTGGCTCGACACTTGTTCTATAATCATATGATGGTTTAAAGAGATGTATTAGTCGTGATTTATGTCAAAGATTATTTCATATCTATCAAACACATCATACGGTCCGAAATTTGCATCCAATATGTCATGGGTTATTATCTAAATTTTGCCCTAATATCCTCATTTCGATGGCTTTGATAATGTGCAACATCTGTCCTTAGTCCAGTTCAAAGTTTTTTCTAGAAGTTTGTGATCCAGCAGGTATCCAACATTTGACATCATGAAGAAAAGCAACGACAAGCTCTGTAGATTTAAACCGGTTAACATGAAATGGGTAGAGGAAATGCCCAAATGCGCTAAGCTCTTCAAGGATGCAGAGGCAACGGGACTACCCATTGAAGGGGATGGATGGTTCAAGAAAAAATCATTTTGAAGATTGACTTAAGTTTGTATTTGTTGCCTGGGTATGAATCTTTTAACTAAAGGCAAGAAGCTACCAAGTCAAAATACTCTATTTTTCTCAATCTTAGTCATTGTCATTGGGCGCAGATTACGAGGAGATGGAAGTGAATTTCAGAAAAACAAAAGTGGTTTTTTTTCCATCACGGACTCATTCACAAAAACCTCCCTCATTTTTTCAACAGGTGTCATGATTTAGAATATTCGAATGAATCTTTAAGGCCTATTTTTCAGGTTAAACATTTAATGGTTTCCTATCTTAGTCATCATCTTTGGGCGTGTATTCCGAGGATCTGGAGAGGAATATCAAAAAAAAAACATGGGTTTTGTCGGTAATGGGACAATTTACAAAAAAATCTCAATTTGTACACATCTATTACGGTTTGAGATATACAGGTGGTCCTTTGAAGTCTATTTTTCATAATTTCGTCTCCTGTAAAGCAGGAAATCAGTTAAAACATGTCATTTTCTTTGTAATTGTTTCTATTTTGGGAAAAGGGATAAGATTCGAAATTGTGAGCTGGAAAACGACCTAAGAGTGCTATATATTCATACGTGAAATACACAAGAGAAGGAGGTGGTTTTTCTAGGAAAAGCCTTAATGATATCTGGAGTGTTTCGTCAAGCAGTTATGACTGATTCTTTGTGAGTACTTTGGAGACTATATTTTTTATTCATGTATATAAGCCAGGTTTATTCATTATCTTAGTGAAATCTATTAATTTGTTTAATTACATTGCTCACCACTTCATTTTTTGATAAAGTATTCATCTTGAAATGCTTTTGAGTTAGTGTGCTTTTCTATGTTTCATACTTGGAATGTTTTTCTATGTGTGATATTTTACATCTGATATTTGGAAGATATCTCTCTCAAGTGTTAGTCCTTTGAACCTGGTTTATTGTATGATTATTCACTCGGTCTCTAAAGTTTTACTTATTGATTTAATCATCATCTGTTATTGATCACTTCTTTTATATTTCACTGCCTTAGTCTTGAATAAGTTCCTTCATATTTCATAAAAATTCAACCATTTTCAAATTTTTGTTTTGGATGTTCTGGCTTTGCACTTTCGTAGTCTAAGTACAAATTCCAGTGCAAACATCTTTTAGTGTCATTGTTGGGGACGGAAGTGAAGAAAATATTCCCCGGTAGAACGACAAAGCATCAATCCAGTATCTGATGGTGAACAAGGGCTAGTTACATGGTTTAGACTACAATTTGTCATCGGCTGACTCCACGGAGAAAGGATCTGTTGGCGACTCCATTAATTCAATATGTCAAACGCCATGGAAGCCACTACGGTTTAGAGGTTTTCACCATTTAATTTTCCAGTTGTTCCAGGATTTCCAAATGCGGTACCTATCATGGATGAGTGGGGATATTTCCTTCCACGGTTCATAGAGAAGGAAGAGGAAAATCCAATACTTCATGTAACTAAGTTTCATCAATATATGGACCGGTTGAATATACATCATGAATATTTCAATTAAAATATTTTCATGCAACTTTTTATTCATATTGCAAAAGAATTTATCCAGCTGAGTGTCCTTTTGACCATTGTTGCGCGCAGACTAATTTCCATAATACAACTTCTTTATGTGATCCAAAAATTCATAATGATGAATGCAACCAAAGATGTCACACATGTTATGGAAAAGCTATGGTTTTAGAATTTGTTGAAGATGAAGAGGAAACATTTTCAATTTATGTTGTCAAGGAAGAATCTGATGATTAGTTTGATAACAAAGCTGTTGTTTTAAGTCATGTTGAAAATGATTTTAGTAATGAGGTCAGTGAAGATAATTTGGAATGTTCTCATTATGTTTATAACAGTTTTGATGATAATCTAAATGCTCGTCCTATTCATGATCCTTGTAAAGATCAATCTTTTGTTGAACAAAATGTTGTCTTAAATCATGTTGGCGTTGAAGATCGACCTAGTAATGAAGAGATGATTGTAGAGAGAGAAAAAGATGCTCTTCATTATGCTTTTGGTAATGAGACAATCAAGGATGATTTTAAAGTTAATAATGCAGCTGACCATCCTAACCATTCTTCAAATAAGCCTGTCTATGATGAGTATAATGAAGATATTGACATTCTAGGTCAGAAATTCCACCATCAACATCAACTGATTGTAAATAATTATATTCAAATCCTTTTATTAAACAGGAGAAAGTTTTGAATTGTTTTGACACTCAAAATGATGGTAGTCAGACTGTAGAAACTTTAAATATCATATCATAAGTTTATAATAGTCATGGCCATGATAACTTTATTGTTCAAAACCATTATGAAGATATGCCTATTTTTTATGAATATGAAGAAGATTTAGAAGAGCATAAATTTATATCAACACTCACCGAATTTCCCACCATTCCTTCTTTAATTGACCAAGATAAGAGAAAAATACTACAATCATTCATTCAGACCTCATCAGTTAAGCAGTACTCTTCAAAAACCAGTCAGCTTGGGTTCATGGAAGATATCAAACAGGATAAGCTCAACAAAGTTGGATATTTTAGATTTCTTTGTTCTCCTATTGCATCATCTCATGGAGCAGAAGATTCTCACGGAGTATTGAGAGTTGAGGACACTCATTTGCAATTTATTCTTTTTTAAGAGCACGAAGGAAAAAAATTTCACGATTTTCATGATCTTGTGGCTTCTAAGATGGAGTTGTATTTTTCAAAAGTTTCTAATGCTTCATCTTTTGGCATGCTTCTAGTTTCCATCTGTAAGTATCAACTGCTTATAGACTGTTTGTTGGACTTATTACATATTTTATGGGTCTTCTCAAATAGTGGCATGCATCGAGTTATGGTTCTCAGTCAAATAGTTTCTTGGTTTCATTGGAAATGGGATTATACTTGATCAAGCAGAGTTTAGTTGATTACATTACGACTTGTATATAAATAAGCTCAATGAATGAGCATTTGGGTTTGATTTGGTTTCACTTTGCAGTGTAGTTTGTTTTCAACAATTTTTTTTCCAATTTATTATGGTGTGCAATAGTTCAGATGAAAGTACAATAGATCAGCAATAAAACTCCATCAACCAATGGATAAGGCACTGTACAATTGTGGATTTGTACAGAATTGCAGTTTCAAATACAACTTGGAAAGAATCAAATCTAAATTCCATCAGGAAATTAGTCTACGTGTTCTTGGAGCCTCACACGGAGGTCTCCATCTCCCAGCCGGGGCCAGATGTTAGTACTAGATTTGTACCTTTACTTTTTCCATATTTGTATTTATTTTATTTTATTTCTTCACTTTTTTCCTATAAGTTGAACCTTAGTTTCTAGACCCTTTTTCTTTCTTTCTTTTTATTTCTTTTTTTTTCCTTGGAAAAAAGCATAATTCTATTAAAGAAGTTTTGACAAAATTACATCTGCATAATGCACATGTGTCGTGCATTTCAAAACCATGGCCCCAGGCCGGCTGACATGTTCTATAAGAAATTTTGTATCTGCTGATATCTAAACATATTCTTGAAAAAATGGAAAAAAAATTCCCCAAAAAATCTGAAAATGTGACTGTGCATGAAACTACAAGCATGTTATCCTCTAGAAAGAGTTGTTCAAAGCAATACTACCAAAATTATAGTTCAGATCCGCGAAGAGGTTGAGTAGGAGGAACCAATCCATCAATGAAAGGACGATGGAAGTATTCAAAAAAGTATTCATTTTGTTGTTATGTAATTTTCCATTGACCGTGTGCCAGAGTAAGGCCATCCTTTGAGAGTTGGTTTGCTAGACCATTCCTTTCCTTGTATAGATGACGACATGTATAAGAAATGAAGTTTTCTAATAAAATATGAGCATATTCTATTAAAGTGTTTAAGAGAAAAATTTGACATTTCTAAGATTTGTTAATCCAATTGATAACATTCAGGGAGTCTCAGAAGATTTGAAGATTTGTACAGCCTTTTTCAATTGCAAAACAGAGAAGCAGCTTCAAGGATAATAGTTCTACAAAGTTATTTGTGCCTCGACCCAGACCCATAGTGATCTTGTAATAAACAGACTCGGAGAGATAAAGAACAAAACCCCCACCACAAATCTCATTCTTTGAGGCCCCATCAAAAAATGCCCAAGGGAGGGTTTTGTCTATAGTTTCGGCTTGGATCAGACGGATAGCATGGGCATCCTTTTGTTGGGGAAAGTGGGAAAGGATGTCAAGGCTGCATGAGGAGATAAGTTCCAGGAGCGAAGGGGAGTCCATAAAGATCAAATGGTTGCGGGCTAACTAAAGGCCCCAAATGATATTGAGAGGAAGGGATCTAATGTTTTTTGTAATCTGGAGAGAAGACCAATTTCTCCAAGCCTCTAAAACATCTTCTCCTTCCGAAATGAGCTCCATATTTAGTCTTATTTTTGCATCCAGCCAGGTTTGTTTTGAAAATTGACAGAATAAGAAAAGATGGGAAATAGATTCAAAGTCATTTCTCCAAAGAGGGCACCAGCCTGACCCTTCAATAGATATTTTGTGCATCCTATCCCAAGTTGGGACTTTGTTAGCAAGAGTGCATCACATGAAAACTTTGGTCTTATGTGGAAATTTTTCCTTCTAGATGCTTTTCCACCACCAATCTGAATCAACGGGATTAGGAGCGAGGAGTTCCTGGTACCCAAGTTTTGGAGTGTAGTAGCCACCTGATGCTTTACTCCAAATTAGTTGATCCTTCCGATCAAGGAGCCTGATATGGGATGAGTGGAGGGCATTCAGAAAAAAATTCCAGGCCTCCCAAGAGGCATTGGGAAGATTGAGAGTCTCAGCCTCTTTCCAGCCCTAACTCCAAAGAGTGAAAGCAGCAAGGTCTGCAACCTGATTGAGATGGAAGATACCTTGATTATGAAGTGACTGAATGACCAGAGGATGAAGGATATGGTTGTTTTTACACCTATCCCAAGGATCATAACCAATACGAACTTTTGAACCATGACCAATCTTCCAAGCAAGACCTTCTTCGATGAGAGGGAAAGAATTTAGAGTGGCTCGCCAGATGGTTGAAATAGAGGGACGCTTCTTATCTTTTTTTCGAACCCAGTCAAGTAGAGAGTTCGGAGCAATGTATTTGTGAGTAATGACTTTTTTCCACATGCTGCTTGTAGAGATAAGCCTCCATCCAGATTTTGCAGCCAGTTCTTTTGAGAAGAGATGAATATTTTTTAGGCCCCATCCTCCCAGCTTTTTTGGCTTTGTTATAGTGTCCCACTTGACCCAAGGAAGTACCGAAGTTTCCTTTTTTCCTGTCCAAAGGAAACTGGAGCACAATTTTTTGGCCTTTGTCAAAATACACTTTGGAATCTAGGCGAGTGCCATCCAATATATTAGAATTGCCTCTATGACAGATTTGATTAGAACTAAATGACCGGCTCTGGAGAACTATTTGTGACTCCAACTATTTATCCTTTTTTCCAGATTTGCTATAAGCCACTGCCAATATGCCTTTGTGTAGTTGATTGGCTTCAGGGAAAAACCAAGGTATTTTAAACCATCATCCAAAACTTTGACTTCAAAGGGAAAGAGGAAAGTATACCTTTGACAAGCCAAACCATCCAAATTTGAGCAAGTGAGAGAGGATTTTCAAGAGTTTATTAACATACCAGTAGCTTTCTCAAATAGAAGTATGATTTTCTTTAATTTTTAAGCATACGAAAACAAACCATTGCAGAAAACAAGGATGTCATCCACAAAGAGAAGGTATGTAAGTCAAATGCAATTTGAAATGGAAATTCCTTGAAAAGTTAATCTATTCTTTGCATTGATAAGTGCATGACTGAGTGCCTCAACAACTAGCAGGAATAGAAGAGGGGACAAAGGGAAACCTTGACGAATGCCTCTTTCAGAAGGGAAGAAAGGGGAGGTAGATCCATTGATAAGGACAGAAAAGGAGACGGTGGTGATGTAGCTCATAATCCATTTGATGAAAGAATAATCAAAACCAAGATGTGTCATGAGGAGTCTCAGAAACAACCAGCTCACCATATCAAAGACCTTTGAGAGATCAATTTTTAGCACAGCACCACACAACTTCCCAACTTTTAAGCTGTGAAGACCCTCCTGTGCAACCCCGATGGCCACATGGATTTGTCTTCCTTCAAGGAAACCAAACTGTTCCTTAGAGATAACCTTGGAAAGAACCTTTTTTAATCTTCTATCAATTATCTTAGCCACAACTTTGTAAGTGATATTACAGAGGGAGATAGGCCTGAAATCATCAAGAGAGCTGGGGTGATTTGATTTGGGAATCAAAGCAATGAAAGTGGCATTTAGGGGAGGGTGCATAAAACCCTGTTGTCGAGATTATTCCACCAGAAATAGAAGATCCAGCCCAATGAGTTCAAAAAATGCCAACAGAAACTCAACTGTCCAGCCATCAAGGCCTGCACTTTTGCTTTTTGGAAGCTTTGTAGAGTCTCTTTGAGTTCATCCTCTGAAATTTCCTCCATAAGGTCATGTTTGTCCTCCTGATTGATGAAACTGGGATAGAATTGAGAGAGTTGAATGCCTTCGACAATCGTCACCCTATCATCATCCTTGAAAAGGTTTTTGAAGTGTGCACTACTGATGGCAGTGAGACCTTCAAAAGAAGAGATATAGTTGTCACTTTGGTCCCTGATCCCCCATGTAGTATTTTGCAATTTCCTGGTTTTGCATAAGCCTGGAAGAATTTTGTATTTTCATCACCACTTTCCAACCAGATGCCCTAGTTTTTAGACTCCAAGTCTCTTCCTGATCCTTTAAGATTTCCCGACACTTAGATTCGAGTTGGTAGAGATGATCTTTTGTTTCCAAAGAAAGGAAGCCAGCACCCTCGATTTCAAGAATATTTTGAATGAGTTGTTCCACTTCTTTAAGCTCTTGTTCATCTCTAGTGTGTTTGAGTGCATACCATTCCATTACTCTTTTCTTTACAACCGAAAGGTTTCGGGAAAAATGAGTTGTTGCATATCCCCCATCATCGGTATTGTAAGAACGCCAAGTATTACGGACTAAAGATTTGAAATCTTCATTTCCTAGCCATGCCGCACAAAATTTGAAAGGGCTAACAGCTTTTTTGACAGCTCCAGAGATTTCCATAAATATGGGATAATGATCAGATTCCCCCCCTGATCCAACCCATTGACGAAACATAAGATTCCCTTCCAAAAGATGTTCAAAGATCAAAAAATGATCCAGTCATTTTGCAATTTTGGGGTCCCCAATTCTTTTATTTGTCCAGGTTGGAAGCAATTTAATAGGGGCAATGTCCACCAGCTTTCCATCCCTGAGAATGTGATAAACAAAAGGCCGCCAAGGGATCCACCATAGCCATAGGACCCCAAATTTCATGTGCCCCCATAGTAAAGTTGAGGTCTCCCCCAATTAACAACTTGTTTTGTTTTAGTAGAGATTTATGGAGAAGGGGATTCCAAAAAATTTCCCTAGATTCATATGGACCATAAAAATTCAAGATAAAGAAGGAGGTGTCCAAATTTAAAAAGGAAAAATCCATACCAAGACCTGAGGCGAAACCCCAGGTGTTTTCAAGTTTATTACCCTAGGATCCCATCTCAAAGTAAGAGCCCCAGAGTTCCCACAAGCATCAATTGCAGTGAAGTCCATAAAAGACAGAAGAGTTTTCAGTTGCTTGACCACCTCTTCTCCATTTCCAAATGTTTCTTATAGCAAAATGACTTCAAGTTGGTTGAAAAGGACCAACCTTTTTAGTGCAAGTTTTTTTACGGAACTTGCGAAAACCCTACAGTTATAAGAGAGAACCTTCATTTTGTAACCCCTAAGGGGGTATTCACTGCTCTAAGTGCCCCAAAAATGGTTTGTTGCTTCCCATCCAATTGTTCTTTGCGTGCTTTGTGTTGGGCAGAGGAGCAAAGATATAGTCGACCACAAATTTTTGAGGTAGTTACCCTATTAGGATTCCTGCCCAGAACGGCGGAAATAAGAGGAAAACTAGAAATATCTAGAACTTCTCTATTTTTGAGATGAAAATGGATAGGGGGGTGTCTGAGGAAAGTGAGCAGACAGACGAGAGAAAAGGGATGTGTGAGGAAGAGATATTTTTAATGAGAGGAGGTGCAGAGTCAGAGGTATCAAAGGGAGGGGGTGGGGGAGGTGGTAAATCATTTAGCATAGGTTGAGGAGCGCCAAAATTTTTAGATTTTTTAAAGAAAAAGTAATGGAATTAATGTGTGAAGAAGGGAGAGGAGACATGCATGTGTCTAAAGAGGAAGTTCCATCCTCTAGAGATTGCGCAGCCTCATGCACCAATTGGGTTGGCTGACATTCTGTATCCTTGCTAGGAGCCTCAACTCCACCAAGTTGCTCAAGGTCTTGTGCTTGTAAAAACCCCTCTGAGGAGATCTCCTCTGAGATGAGGTCCTCACTAACTCTGGCAACATTTTGACCAGTGTTTCCAAATATTTGATTTTCCTCCCCGGCAGCGCGCTTACGAGCCCAACGTTGTCCTTTTGTAAAAGGAAGTGAACATTTTTTTCCAGATGACCATAGAGATGGCAGCATCTGCAACGAAAAGGAATACCTTCATAATAAAGGACTTATCTGCTTTTGGTCATTCCCCGGATGAATTCCAGCACCCCACGAAGGCCTGACCTAATGTTGAGTGAGACCAAAATACGAGCAACAATCATTCTATTGGTTTGGAGGAAAGACATATTTGCATCTATAAAATTCCCCAATGCATTTCCAATATCTCGAAAAGAATCCAAATTCCAGAATTCCCAGGACAAGCTTGCCAGTCTCACCCAAACAAGGATGATGTCGAAATTTTCCTTATCCGCATTGAAGAGAGGAGTCCATTTTTTCAGAAGGATCGGGGTAGCTACCAGACTCCAATTTTGTTTCAAAATGCATTTTGCATCCTCTTTTGATTCAAATTTAATCATGAACCAACCTTTTTCCAGAACCCTAATCTGTGGGGCATAATTCAGTAAATCCTTCCAGCATATGTAGCCCCACTCCATCAGGGAGGCTTCACTAGGGTATTTCCCATGGACTTTTTCGACCACGGCCATTTCTTCCATAATAGATGAATGTGCAATGGAGACGTCGACCCCACAAACTAGTCTTAAGAGCTCGTCCTGCTTGTTTGCACATTTGTTCTTACACTTCTTTAGGCTAGAGCCGCTACTGTTTTCCTTGTTGATGGTGGAAACACCGTCCTTTCTCGGTGAAACCCTATGTCCCGGAGGTGAATTCGTAGCAGCCGTAGCATTAGGTTTCAGTATGGACACTACAAATCCATCTGCATCCTAGAGAAAATCCTCCACAGTGAGTTTTGGTGGATGAGAAAACCCCAATGGTATATAGTTCAAAGAAGGCGACTCAGGTTCTAAAAGATCAAAGTCATAGGACAAGAAAGAGTTTTCGATGCCCAGAGATTCTATGAGATATTCACATGAATATGAAGGGAGGAGGAAATCAACGGATCCAACCCCAGAGGAGTCCAGAAAGTGAGGAATCTCTTCAGATGGGAGGGTAAAAGGAAAGCTACCAGGCTCAGATGGTGAAGCCCTAGCCGTTAGGGGTTCCATGACGGTAACAGTTGGAGAAATTCTTCTACTCGGGTTCGATGAAATTTGAACATCATGAGACCCAGGTGTCAGAAACGCAGAACTACCCTCCGCCAAATCCCCCATCCTTGAGTGCGATGTTGTCGTTGTCGATGGGAAAACTGTAGGAAAAACACAAAGACCCTCTAATGGATCGGGAGAATAATCCACCTCATCCAGAAGATCCATAGGAAACTGACAACTATGAGTATGGAAATGGAAGAGCCTGTGAGAGAGATAAAATAAAGAAATCCCTTGGAGCTGCTGCAGCCCCTTAAGATCCTGCAGACATGTGTACCCTGGAAACCCTAACCTCCATCCCACCTCTTTTCAGATCCTTTATTTCTTATTTATATTTATGCATTTGCAAGATTATGAATTATAAAATGGCTTATATTTATTTAAATCTTCCTAAAGTCTTCAAAAGTATGATTTTGCATGTGTGCTAACTTATTCTATGAAGGATTGCTCATCATTTCTTAGCATATGTGATTTTACACATTCCGGCAGCGTAATACATGGAGGCTACACAAGCTAACACTGTTGGAATGTCAAATGATGAAATTTTGTGGCTCGACACTTGTTCTATAATCATATGATGGTTTAAAGATATGTATTAGTCATGATTTATGTTAGAGATTATTTCACATTTGTCAAACCCATCATACAGTCCTAAAATTGCATCCAATATGTCGTGGGTTATTATCTAGATTTTGCCTTAATTTCCTCGTTTCGCTGGCTTTGATATTGTGCAACATCTGTCCTTAGTCCAGTTCAAATGTTTTCCAGAAGTTTGTGATCCAAGAGGTGTCCAACATTTGACATCATGAAGGAAAGCAACGACAAGCTCTAAAGATTTGAACCGGTTAACATGAAATGGGTAGAGGAAATGCCCAAATGTGTTGAGCTCTTCAAGGATGCAAAGACAACCGGACTACCTATTGAAGGGGATTGATGGTTCAAGAAACATTCATTTTGAAGATTGATTTAAGTTTGTATTTGTTTCCTAGGTATGAATCTTTGAACTGAAGGCAGGAAGCTACCAAGTCAAAATACTCTATTTTTCTCTGTTTTATTCATTATCGTTAGGTGCAGATTACGAGGATATGGAAGTGAATTTTAGAAAACCAAAAGAGTTTTTTGTCCATCACGAACTCATTCACAAAAACCTCCCTCATTTTGGCAACATGTGTCATGTTTTGTAAGATTCGAATGAATCTTTACAACCTATTTTTCAGGTTAAACATGTAATGATTTCCTGTCTTAGTAATCATCTTTGGGTGCGTATTCCGAAGAGATGGAGAGGAATATATAAAACATAAAACATGGGTTTTGTCGGGAACAGGCCAATTTACAAAAACCTCTCACATGTTTTATATAGATATTACGGTTTGAGATATACAGGTGGCGCTTTGAAGTCTATTTTTCAAAATTTCGCCTCTTGAAAAGCCGAAAATCAATTAAAACATGTCATTTTCTTTGTAATTGTTTCTATTTTTGGAAAATGGATAAGGTTCGAAATTGTGAGTTGGAAACAACCTAAGAGTGTTATATATTCATAGGTGAAAGACACAAGAGAAGGAGGTGATTTTTCTAGGAAAAGGCTTAATGATATCTGGATTGTTTCATCAAGCACTTATGACTGATTCTCTATGAGTACTTTGGAGACTATATTTTGGATTCATATATATAAGCCAGTTTTATTCATTATCTTAGTGAAAGCTATTAATTTGTTTAATTACCTTGCTCATCACTTCATTTTTTGATAAAGTATTCATCTTGAAATGATTTTGAGTTAGTGTGCTTTTCTATGTTTCATACCTGGAATGTTTTTCTATGTATGATATTTTACATCTGATATTTGGAAGATATCTCTCTCAAGTGTTAGTCCTTTGAACCTGGTTTATTGTATGATTATTCACTCCGTCTCTAAAGTTGTACTTATTGATTTAATCATCATCTGTTATTGATCACTTCTTTTATATTTCACTTCCTTAGTCCTGAATAGGTTCCTTCATGTTTCATAAAAATTCAACCATTTTCAAAGTTTTGTTTTGGATGTGTTGGCTTTGCACTTTCGTAGTCTAAGTACAAATTCCAGTGCAAACAATACTCATTGTTTGTGTATCTGTGCAAGTACATTGATTTGGGCACAATGTATTTGTAAATTTCTAAATGACAACAACTACATTAGAAACATGCTTATAGTGATAATATATGACTAAAATAACCTAATTCTAACATATATTATTAAACAATAATTCATTGAACAATATGTGTTTAAATTGTCAAATTTGTCCAAGAATGGAGTATTATTCCAATAGCAACAAGTTTCTATCTTCTCCTTCCTGCCCATAATGGAAATAAACCTTTGTGCCAACCAAGAACCTAGCCAACTTCCTAGATCCAAGACACCTTTTGGTTTCCTAACCCTCTATGCTCTAGACTCCAAGATGCACAATATAATGTAAGAAGATTGTCACAATAAAATATTTTTTCCAATATTTTTTCCAATATCCAACCTCTAAGCCCTCTTGACACTACGTCCTCCACTCTACTTATCAAATTCCCATACACATTTTCCCGAGTCCCCTCAACCACCCTCATTAATAGGCCATCAACTTCCCATTCAAAATTTTAATGGAAATATAAACTAAAATAAAATAGTAAATGAAGTAAATATAATAGTATGCAAAGCCTTTCTTGTCATGCTAAGTTATAAATGAAATTTGACATTTTCCCCCAACAATTTATGGCAACCCATCATGCCCATTTAATTCATCATACCAGCCAATAATCAAAGCAAAGGGGGGGGTATTTAATGCTACTAGTTTTTTATGTGTATGCAATATAATTTCCACAATCATTTAAACCATTAGTTTAGGTATTTATAACCTAGTTTCTTAATTAATACACCAAGTAATTGTATCGGTGTATACATGTAGGTTATGTATGCATAACTAGCGCGCACGTATCTTACACATGTACTAATAATAAACAATTACTCCTCTCTAATGCATTGTTTGTCTATGTTCACAACCAAGCATGCATAATGATAAATGAAGTAAATCTATCATCCATAAATCTTTACCAACAAAATTACAATAAATCAACACTCATTGATCATCAGTGATCTAAAATGGATCAATACATAATTTGTCATCTATTTTGGTGATTTTTGTGTGGAGATATTGGATGAATTGGCTTGTAGGGCCCATTTTAGGGGCAGGTCTCACTTTGTGGATTTGGGGTCCATAACCGTTTGGGGCCTATTTGAGCGCTTAAGTGATGTTTTTTGGGCCAAAATTTCATCACTTGTGCCATGAACCTTGATGTAATTCTACACTCCAAGACCTTTCCAACCCGAGTGCAATAATTGCCTTAAACCGAGTTTGTATGAGGAAGTTATGCCTCCCATGAGTTGACATATCTAGTTGACCCCCACCAAATGGATTCCACGTTAGCTCTCATTTCTCACACATGCGGAGCTATTCACGTGTGGAATTTCAAGAACATTCTATAAGGTCCAAAACCCTAACCCTAATTGGGCGTTGGGGCATGCAAAAACCTTAGATTTAACCCTCGATGGCTATCAAGCTATGTTAAATACCAAGTTGTTAGGAAAATAAGGGGTTCCATTATTATGATGTTATTGTATTGTTCCATAGTTGAGAAACAACACATGAGTGGATATTAGAGAAAAATAGAGGAATTAAGAGATCATATAGTAACCATTATGGTCGTAGAAACATAGGTAACTCCATAAAGAGTATCACTTTCTTTTATATTCACACTCTATGTAAAAGAGCAAGGCATAGTCCTCATTGTTGGCTGGGTTTTTGCCCATAATGGGTTTTCCCAGGGAATATCTTGTGTTATTTGTGTGGATTGTGTATTTATTTGCTCTAGTATTTTTCATTTAGTTCCATTTTATTTAGCATTCAATGGAAATGAGTTAATAAAAATAACTAAGTTGTAAGATCCATTGTAGCGAACTATTCCAATGGAATATTCACAACAATTTATGGATCAATCACACCAAGATTATCACAAATGAATTAGATAAGTGTTCTAAACATAGTAGGAACTAGGTAAGGAATAAGAATGGCACATCCAATCCCTAAAAAGGAATCTCAACTTACTCTAGAAATCATCCTTCCTCCCTAACCTACTTCCATCTTCCACATCCTATCCTTGCCTTTGATGTAATATGTTGGAGTTTTGACTGTATCAACCTAACTCCGGGTATAACATGAAAGTTGAAGCGTTGATTATATTTCCCTAACTTCCTCAGCAGGCAATCAATAGTCGCCATCACACATCTAAATGAGTGTGGCTTAACACAACTCTCCCGTGACTCCAGGTTTCAAAGGATGCACAGTGGGTAATACCTCCATCCCTCTTGATAGAACTATGGTCGACACCGTATATTGAGCCATATTATGTATTTAATGTTCTTAAATCTATCAAACAACCACTTTAAGTAATTTGTGTATCCTATAAAAACCACACTTACCCACAACTCATAACATTGTATGAAATCATAAATTAAATCAAAAGTAAAAGTTACAGTATACACTATCTTCCTAATGTCTACGGAATCCAAGTTACCTCAACACTACAATCATTTAGCTATTGCATAGCCCATCAACCTGTAGGTTAGCTCATTGATAACTCATACCCATGCATATATATAACAAATTTCCATATGATAATTCATATTATGTATTGAGGTTCAAATAAGCAACATATGTTTATTTACACTATGCCTTACATTTGTTATACACTCACAATATAAATTTGAACTAGTATACATGGATCGAAATTTAAAATTTTAAATCCATAATGAAATGGAATCACATAACAATTGTCACCATAAACATACAATGATGAAATCTTATAACTATTGTCACCATAAACATACAATGGTAAAATCTTACAGTGTCACCACATAAATTAGCCTATCTCTACATAGCAAAGTCTTCATTAATCTAATTAATGTCCAAATAGATATAAAACAATGAATGCGAGTAATAATTAAAGTTTAGCCACATAAGTTAAAAGAGGCATTACATAATACGATGATGCACAATGTTTCCTAGTAAATATATCTATTGCACTATAATTTTAATGAAATGTTGGCAATGAACTCAAAAATAACTATGACAAATACATCTAGAAAACATAAATATGGTTGCCCACATAGTTTAATTTCTACCCATAGTTCATTAACTACATTAGTATCACTTTACGAAAGAAATAAACTAAACACACCATGGCTCCCTCTAGTTAATCTTCGTGATCTTCACTTTGAATGAAAATATCACCTTCCTATTATGTTTGGTGATTATGAAAATGCAACATATATATTAAAGAAAAATGAGGGTTTATTGAATATAAAAACTTTAATATATTAATGTTTAATCAATAAATTGAATGATAAATTCTAAATGAGAGAAACACTTTAAACATTATATTAATAATGTGGGATTAACCATTTTGTCCCCGAATGCAGGTGACATTAGGTGACATCAGGGAGAGCAGATGATATCAGTACAACACATAGTGTGGCTCACGGGGCACGTGTTGAGGGGATGTGTTATTAACAGAAAAGGTGGCGAGTTAATAAATTGGTATGTCGACATTATTTTACTAGCAAGGGCTTGTAGGGATGGTACGAGGGTAGTTATGAAGTGGGATGGAGTGCTTCATTACTGGGTGAGTTATTGGGAGTGAGACAATTATCTAAATGCTCGTATGATGGTCTATACTTTCTTGGGTATGAGTGATGATGTTGTGGCTAGGCATCTGGTCTGGGAAATTGTCGTTTAAAGGAATCTTGGGCCCTCCGTTTAGCTGATAATCCGAGAAAAACTAGTGATTCAGAGCTCCGCCCATGTGTTTGAGTCAGAGCCGCCACCCCTCCCCAACATACACTAGTGATTCTCAGAAATCCTGAGAACCATTCTGCTCTAATGAAGGCAAATACCACCTGAACTTGATCCCAAGAAGTATGAAAACTGTCCCCCAAACCTACTGACTGAAAGTACATTCCAAAAACAGATGTCGCACATTCATCTACACAATGGTTTGGACCTGCGTAGCCCCTCTTACACATATTATCCCACATTAAGATACAATCCTACATAACAAGCCAAGCAAAACATTTAATCTTCGGGGGCACATTCCAGCTCCAGAAGTAGAAATTCCAACAACTAGAAACTTGATCACCAATGGTCGAGAAAGAAATCACATTATAGGCTTCATTTTCTATAACTTCCCCGGAGCTCTTGTTCGAGGCCCACACAACAACATCAGAGTTACCCCCAATCATGATACTATTGTGCTTGAAACCAGTAGTGAATGACGTCCATTCGGCAGCCAATTCACTCAAGAGGCCCAATTCAGCGGCAGAGAACCAATAAGAATCAATCAAACTAGAATTTGAGTTCCTACAGTGAGCTAATCTACTAATCCCCCAAGTAGACAGCAGAGAGATCAAGCTATCAGATAACCGGTAATAATCTTCACCGCCAATAAACAGTTCAACACCAATGATAACACTTGAACCATCACCTACATGCCACGATAACCATTTCTCGAGCCAATTGAAAGCCTTTAAAAATCCCAACCAATTGTTAGAAGCTTACCCCACCAGCTTTTTACCCTTCCTCACCTAATCTGTAGCCATAGAGGTCCTTAAATATTTAGCTTAAAAAACCTCACACCACATGCCATTTCCAGTCAATCCACACCAAAGTGACTTTAAACTCAATATATATATATATATATATATATCAAAAGACCTTTTACACTTTTTATAATTACCCATTCAAATTGTTTACCTTTCTTTTCTACTATTTTATCTTTGTATTTTTCAAATCTTCATAATTACATATCTTAAAAATACTCTTTATTAATTTTCTTTCTTATTATTATATTTTAACTTTTTGATGTATTTCTTAATTATATTTTTATTTTAATAAACTATATTTATTATTTAATTCTATCATATTTTTTCTTTGTTTTCAAGTCTTCATAGTTACATATCTTAAAATTTCTCTTTATTATTTTTCTTTCTTAAGTATTATTATTTTAGTTTAGTTTTTGATGTTTCATTTCTTAATTATATTTTTATTTTAGTACTTTATATTTATTATTTAATTTATCTTATTTTTCCTTTGTTAAATCTTAATATTGGAGGCAATATACTCTATCTTATCCATTTTACAAAAAGGAGTTTCTCCCCAACTAAAAGCATGGCTATGACTAAGTACTTAATGTAGAAAACAAGATCAACAATATGAAAGACAAGAAGCTTCTTAAGATTTCTTCATACTCTAGTCAAAACTACCATGACTTAAGCAGAGTTGGCATAAAGGCACTAAGTTTTGGTTATATCATTAGGGAGTTGAGGAAGAGGTCATTATGTACAATAGTGATAATATTAAAAGTATTATTATATCTAAGTTTAAGGAGAAGGTGTGGTGCAATAAAGAGTTAGAGGACAAAAGAAGATTAAGATATTATAAGGAGGTGATCAACCCTGATCTAAAAGATAAAAAAATATCTCTTGTTTTAACTAGCATAAAGAAGAAAAACAACATTGTTAAAATAATAACAAACTTTCACAAGCTCCATAGTGAAATAGAGCATTGGATAATTCCTAAAATTCCATGTGATATAATTTGTCATTTTTGTGACACAAAGAGGGTTGAAGATGAAGATCACTTTCTCATAGAATGTCCTTCATACACCAACATTAGAGTGCAATTCAAAATATTTGCTACAATACTAACCTTTCTAACCTTTTAGCTCATCACAACTATGGGGATTTATGAATGCTTCTCTTGAAGCTTTTCAAACATAGAAAATAAAATTCTAAAGAAAACCAAGTGACTCTTTATCTTTTTAAGGTTCGATAAACCAAAATTGAACTAAATAACCATTAATAACAAACATCATCATTATCATTAGTCCCTGCCAAGGCAAGGATATACTTTTCGTTTCAAAGTCAAACTTTTTTTACTTATATTTATTCTTAATTTTTTTTGTTTTTCATTGTAAAGTTTTGTAATGTTTAAAAAAAATAGCAATTAAACTGAATTTCTAAAAAATTGAAAATATATTTTTTTTATTTTTTGAAAAAATAAATTCAATTTTTTTATTGGTAGAGTACACCTTGGATTTGACATAAATCCTTGGTGGAGGTTATTTATTTTTAAATATAAAAATTATTTAAAATTTATTTAAAAAATAAATAAAAATCAAGAATTTAACATGTGGAATTGTATAGGACAAAAACATTAAATATTTGTTTTATTCGCATTTATGTGCAGTCTCCAGGAAATATCCACGCACAGGCTAGTATATTTTCTCCTCCTTTCAAATGGAGACTACACTTATGTTAACTCTTGGTACCATAAATGAATCAGCCCCTTCGTAGTTGTTGGGTCCAGGAAATGCCCCTTTTTGGCCATCCTCATTACATCATTTTGCCCTGATTACATCCTATTTTCATAAGCTATAACTATGCCTTTTCTCCAGATCAACCAATAATATTGACAGGTATAATTCGATGATTGCTTTATTTATTTTATGCCTAAGATTGTTAAAGTTTTGGACCCTAGTCCTTGATTTATGCTAATCTGTGTGAATTCATTTAGTCAAGATCTAAAGCATAGGTGTATCATCCAAATGGCGCCAGTTGTTACTCTTCAAATCCAGATTCCTCATACTCCAAGGGACGACGCATTCCTCCCCGAGAATCTGTAACAGGCCTCCACTGAAATAGAACCCAACTGCAACAGACAGGTCGCATTCCAGCTTGCCAAGTCCATTGATCCATTGATTACTGGAGTAACAGCTCCTTCATGAGTAACAGCCTTAGTTAATACGGTTGTAACAATCAGCTATAACTCCGCAGCATGAAGATCAGAGATCTTCATTGCTGCACAATTTTAGTGGATCGTGATCTGTATTTTCAATGTATAAATATGAGAAGGCTCTTGTAGCCTTGGGTTGGACAATTACCATTTTGCATAAGCTGTAACAGAGCACTGAGACTGTCAATTTCCATCATTAATATAAGAGAAAAGTTCTTCATTTATTTGTCTTAATTTGTTGTGATTCTCGGTGTCTCTGTTAGAAAGCTAGGGCCCGCCTTCTCACAGAGATAGCCGGCTTAAGTAGGTAGGTTAATTTAGCTTTCTTTCTGTTGTGTGGTGTGGAATCATTGTAGATGTTACTGTTAGTTGCAACGGAGGTTAGCATTCCTTTTGGTAGTTCACGATTGTATCTTGAATAGCTATAACAGAGTGGTGTGACAGTCGACTGTGTAAGTTAGTTCAGTTTAATGCATGTGTGTTTGAATCAGCTGTAACAGCCAAGATCAATTCCAATATCTTTCAGTTGTTTATGCTTTTTAGGATTTCCAGTAATTATCAGTTAGAGTTCAAGCTTATGTTTAGATTCTGGTTGCTGTTGTATCTTCAATTGGTTTATTAGAATAGGCATATTGTGATTGAGTAACAGTAGCTACTAGATGGATCATTTTGGTAAAGATTGAATATTGTAATTTGATAATTATAGAATTTAACTTCTTGCAAAAATAATCTAGTTTATTTCTATTCTTAATTTTATAACTGCTAGGTTGATTTCTGTAGGAAGGTAGCTGCAATTGAATTCCTAGATGTATGAATTAGATTAGTTTTCTTTATGGAATGAGTTTGGCTGGACGGACTGGTAGGATCATTATCTTCATTTAGTTAATCAACTGCTTGACTTGTTTATGCATAGATTGTGCTTATTGCCATTGAAATAAAAGACCTCCCTGGGTTTGACAATTTATATTGAGCATCCTGTTGTTAGCTTTAATTAATTGACATATGCGGTGACCAACATTTTGGCTACATTGTCGGGGATGGTAATAGATAGACAAAGTTAGTAGCTGGTTTCATTTGATTTCATTTTGATTTAATTATTTACAGCATGCATGAATACAAGAAAAACAAATCGGGAACCCCCTTTGAATACTAACATTGCAGGTGGAAGAGGTCGAGGTCATAATGCAGATCAGGGAAGACATACATGCATTAATGAAATAATTGCTAGAGCTGATTCTTCCACTAGACCACCGCGGACATCTACAGGCAGGGGAAATTCTGTTCCTCCCAATCTTGAGAATTCAGCATCAACGGTGGAGAATACAATGGGGCCTTCAACTCCTGTTGCAGAAAATAAACTTCCTGAAGATAAGGGAAGTGCTGTGGGTGCACCAGATAGAGAGGAGATCTAGCATATCAACGGAACCAGAGTTACTAAAGAAGAGTGGTTGGAGACTCGCCGAGTAGCAGAGGAAGAGAGGAGGCAAGAAGAAGAGAGGAGAACAGAAGAAGAATCCAAAGCAGAGGAAGAGCGCTTAAAGGAAGTTATTGAATTTTGGACTAGAACCATGGCTGGTAGAGAACAGGAAGGGGAGAAGGAACATGGGGAGAATTGAGAAGAAGAAGGGGAAAATAATCGGCCCGGTAACACTATGGCTACATTAGAATTCCTTATCCTTCAGACACTTGGGGCAACTCCCATGAAAAATATCTCACCATTAGTTCTCTCGAATTTTCATGGTAAGTCTTCTGAGGATCCTGATGAGTTTCTTTTTGAGTTTGATATCCTCTGTCATAGTTATGATTACACCTCTAGTGCTCATAAGCTGAAGTTATTCCCAGCCACCTTGAAAGGAAATGCTCTGCGCTGGTTTATGAGTCTGGGTCGTGAGACTATTACTACTTGGGACCAAATGAAAAACACCTTCCTTTCCAAGTACCAGGAGTATTGTAGAACTAGGGATAGAAAGTAGGAGTTGTTTAAAATGGTTCAAAAGGATGAAGAAAGCTTGGAAGACTTTGTGGAAAGATTGATGTACAATTTACAAATATCTGGTCACACTGAGATTGGAAAGGATGTGCTCAAGATCATTTTACTACGAGGAATTAGAGAAGACTGCCTTGATATGTTGAATTTGCTGGGAAAAGGGGACATCTCGAAGGAACCTTTCGAGAAGATTGTTGAATTATGTCGAAGGTACTCCAGGGGATCCTCTAGAACCAACAAATGAGACAAAGATCGAGACCAGGATGTCTTCACTAGGACTCAGAAGTCATCTAGTGGAGGGGCCACTCGAGCAGAAATAGGCAACTTACTGGAGAATTTTAAAACAGACATGATGAGCTCCATTTCCTCAGAGTTAGATGTCATGAGAGCAAAGCAGAAGCAAGTAGTAGAAGACCTTACACTTGGTATATTCTGTCCTAAATGTAGAAAAAAGCACTTATTGAAAGAATGCCCGCTAGACAAAGCAGAGATATGTAGGATATGTGAACTGGAGCATGATACCAAGGAATTTCCTTCATTACCTAAGGTAAAATCAGTCCTGCATGCATCCATTCCGGATGTGGAGCCAGATTACTTCATTGCACAGAAGAAACCATGGCAGCCTCGCAATCAAGGTATGAATCCAGACCCATGATTTTTTCTGAATAATATGAATGGAATGAACAATATGCATAATATGAATACACAATTCCCTTCACATTATTCTAACAATTAGTGGCATCCATCTCAGAACCCAATGAAAAATCCTAACTCATGGACACCATGGTCACAGCAGTCAAACAATCAAGCTCCTTGGAATTCCAACTAGAGAAATTCTTACCGAGGAAATAACTTTCCCCATCACCAGACTCAGTATCAACAGTATCCTCCTCAACAGTATCAGCACCAACATTATCAGCAACCGCAGCTCCCATTCCAAAACAATGTCGCACCTATGAATGCACCACTTCGACCATAGCTACCTGCACAACCTAACCCGAACCCAAACAATAAAGCAGTCCATCAATTTGAGACTGCCAACATGCCTGCGTATTCCATCACCCAGATTCCCTGCAATGATATACAATTACGATCAGGGAGGATGGTGGAACCTATTATCACTAAGGATGTTTCATCCCCAGTGATTGAAACTGGAGTGAATCAGCACTATGAGAATATGGTTAATTCAGCAAGCCCCATCATTTAGGATGTTGATACTCCTACCGAAACAGTAGTTGAAACTCAGAGAGTAACAAACAATGTATCACAGCCTACACAGTGGATGAGAGAACCACCATACCCTGAACAATTGGCCCTTCAAAAAACAATGGAATAGCCTCGATTCGATCTCTTGGGAGAATTGAAAATTTTGTATGTTAAAATTCAACTGTTACAGGCCCTTCATGATGTACCCATTTATGCTAAGACTGTTAGAGATTTATGTGTCAAGAAACCAAGAAGAAGGCCCAGGGACCCCCCCACTATCGACGTATTGGGAAAACTTTCCGAATTAATAATGGGGAAGGCCCCTGTGGCAAAATACGATGACCCTGGAAATCCGACTGTTACAGTTCACATAGGGAACACACAAATCCCCAATGTCTTGGTAGATTTAGGTGCAGCTATTAATGTTATGACCACAGAGACTGTGAAGAAATTGGGACTCACTAACCTTCGGCCAACCCCTACTGTTTTGGAACTTGCTGACAGACAACGATCAAGCCTGAGGGGATCCTAGATGACTTTGTGATCTCAGTTGAATCGTGGGAATACCCTACGGATTTCTTGGTGTTACAACCGAAATCCCATTTGGGGGGACACCCACTGGTCCTGGGAAGACCGTGGTTGGCCACAGCAAATTCCTGTATCAGCTGTCGGTCAGGATCTATGACCATTTCAGACGGGACTGAGATCAAGAGCCTAACTTTGTACCCTCCAGCTCAACCAAGCACGGAAGCTGAAACTCCATTGTGGGCAGATTTGGACGAGGAAGAAGGTGTGCAGCCGCTATTAACAATAGGGAGAGACTTAACGTTTAAAGATGAAACAGATGATGATGCCATTAATAGTTTCATCAGTGAGCCCATGTCAGTCAATAAAAATGTCTATCAAATCTTGGACAGTGCTTTAGCTACAACAGAACAATAAAATCTTACAGAAGAAGCTCTAGTCAGTGATGCCGGTATAATTCCAGTACTCAAAAATTTGAAGAGTGTTCCAGTAGAAATCGGGCCAGGGAAAACATTGAATATCAATCGAAATCTTGCGCCTAGCGAGCTGGAATAGCTAGTCACTTTGTTGAAACAATGTAGGGGAGATTTCGCTTGGGAGTACACAGACATGAAAGGGATTCCTTCCAATCTGTGCACCCATCACATTTATATTAAGAGCAACTCCAGGCATGTGTGTCAACCACAACAAAGGATGAACCCGAACCTAAGAGACATAGTGAAAGAGGAGGTCCAAAAACTTTTGGAAGCAGGATTTATATACCCGATTTCAGACAATGAGTGGGTTTCTCAACTTGTGATTGTGCCAACGAAGAATGGGAAATGGAGGGTCTGCGTGGATTACAGACAATTGAACAAAGCAATGCAAAAGGACCACTTCCCCTTGCCTTTCATCGATCAGGTCCTTGATACCTTTTCTGGGAAAAATTATTTTTCCTTTCTGGATGGCTTTAGTGGCTACAACCAAATCCATATTGCTCCAAAATACCAGGACAAAACAACTTTCACCTGTCCCTAGGGAAATTTTGCATACTGAGTACTTCCTTTTGGGTTGTGCAACGCACCAGCCACATTTCAGAGAGCAATGATTGGAATCTTTTCGGAAATGGTAAAAGATTGCATGGAGATTTTTATGGATGACTTTACTCCATATGGTGATAGTTATGAAGAAGCATTGAAAAATTTAGAAAAGGTCTTGAAACGCTGTGAACAAAGCCAGCTCTCTTTAAGCACTGAAAAGTGCCATATGATGATAAGTGAGGGCATAGTGTTGGGGCACTCCATCTCTTCTGAGGGTATCCAGGTAGATCCATCCAAAATCAAGGTAATTGAAAATATACCAACTCCTGGAACACAGAAGCATGTACGCGGCTTCTTGGGGCATGCTGGCTATTACAGAAGGTTCATAGAAAATTTTTCCAAACTAGCTTCTCCTTTGTTCACTCTGTTAATGAAGGATTCATAGTTTGTCTGGAATGATGCATGCCAAACAGCGTTTACTGAGCTAAAGAAAAGGCTATCTACAGCACCCATCTTACAAGGGCCCAACTGGGCTCTACCTTTTCATATTTCTTCAGATGCTTCAGACACTGCCATTGGAGCAGTTTTGGGACAGCGGGAAGGTAATGCTCCTTATGCAATTTATTACATTAGTAAGAACTTATCTCCTGTTGAACTAAACTATACTGTCACAGAAAAGGAATTCCTTGCCATTATTTATGCCATCAACAAATTTAGACATTATATTACTGGATATTCTACTTTTGTGCACACTAATCATTCCGCTATCGAGTATTTAATGAATAAACCAATCACGAATGCTAGAGTTACTAGATGGTTGTTACTGTTACAGGAATTTGATATTACAATTATTGATAGACCGGGCAAGGAAAATGTTGTTGCAGATTTTTTATCTCGACTTACTAACAGTGATGACAATTTACCAGTCGAAGATTCCTTCCCTGATGAACATTTGTTTGCAGTATCAGCTCACTCCCCATGGTATGCAGATATTGCTAACTTTTTGGCTGCAGGTAAGCTCCCAGCACATCTGTCGAAGAGAGAAAAAAAGAAGATCATACAACAGAGTGCTAGGTACTGCTAGATCGATGGCCATCTTTTCTACACAGGGCTTGATTTAGAGATCAGAAGATGTGTTAGAGAAGATGAGATCTTTAGCATTCTTAAAGCTTTCCATGATGAGCCCTGTGGGGGACATTTTGCTGACAAAAGGACAGGTCATAAAATTTTGAGAATGGGCTATTTCTGGCCCACATTGTTCAGGGACGCAAAGAAGTATGTTAAGGCATGTGATAGCTGCCAAAGGATGGGCCAACCCAACAAATTAGATGAAATGCCTTTGCAGCCACAACTTGTGGTTGAACCATTTAATAGGTGGGCTCTATATTTTGTAGTGCCTATCAACCCTCCCTCAAAACAGAAAGTTCACATCTTGGTTTGCAAAGATTACATGACCAAATGGGTAGAATCCGTAGCCTTGGTTAAGGCCAATGATCAGGCTGTGATTGATTTCCTATATGAAGAAATTTTTACTCGGTTCGGAGTACCTAAGGAAATTGTTACAGACAGTGGACCACAGTTTGTGTCTCACAAGATGGAAGCACTATTATAGAAATTTCATATTCAGCACAGAATAACCTCGCCATATCCTCCACAGGCCAATGGCCAAGTGGAGACTACAAACAAGGTCATCGAGGCTATTTTGACAAAAACAATGAAGAGCCATCGTAAATATTGGGCTAAAAGACTTCCAGAGGCACTATGGGCCTATCGTACTACATGGAGTAACACCACTGGTTTTTCCCCATATGAGTTAGTGTACGGTAAAAATGTTGTTTTTCCAATCGAATTTGAAATCAAGACTTTGAAAATAGCTGTGGAAGAAAACCTTGATTTATCAGAGGCACAAAAGGACCGACTGAATCAGCTCAATGAGTTGGACGAGAAGCACACAGCTACAGTACATCATACAGCTTTAATCCAACAACAACGCTCTAAGTGGCATGATCGATTTATAAAGAAGAAAGTCTTCCAAGAAGGAGACTGGGCTATGTTGTATGATTCACGGTTTAAGAGGGACTTTAAAGGCAAGTTGCGTACCTGTTGGTTGAGCCCCTATCAGATAGATCGGGTATTTGATAATGGAACAGTTCGGTTGATCACCATTGATGAAAACAAAACACCATTATTCGCAAATGGTCATCGGCTGCGACTGTATCACAAGCCGATCTCAAGGGAAGCTTTCATTTCACATGTTGCAGATGATCCAGATTATCAGTTAACGCTGGGACAGGGATTTTTCTCAACCCCTGTCAATTTTTAAGAACTGCAATCTCCACATGATTTGTACATAAATAATTCATTTTGTTTTTCATTCTGTATTTTATCTATTTTTCATTTTGCATTTGATCGGGTTTGTTTTGAAGAATTCTGTGCAGGAATTAATTGGAGGAACAACAGTTGTGACTGGGCCAGACAATTGCAGGCACCTTGCATTGTTCCTGATCTAATAAAGCTCTTTTTAAGAACATGGATGATTTGTTACCTTTCAGCAGTCAACTGAAAATTTTCATGTTACTTCATTATTGCACAGCTGCGACTCCTTACCTCGCTCATTCTTCCTATTCCAGCTGCTGCGACTCCGCTATTCTTGAACATTCCACCAAATCCAACAACTACGACTCCGCTATTTTCACTTCATTTTCTCTCTTTGCTAGCAGCTGGGACTCCGCTATTCTTGACCATTCCGCCAAATCCAGCAGCTGTGACTCCGCTATTTCCACTTCATTTTCTCTCATTGCCAGCAGCTGCGACTCCGCTATTCTTGACCTTTTCACCAAATCCAACAACTACGACTCCGTTATTCTTGACTATTCCGCCAAATCTAGCAGCTGTGACTCCACTATTTTCATTTCCATTTCGCTCTTTCCGTACAGCTGCGACTCCGCCATTCTTTCCTATTTCTCTAAATCTAGCAGCTGTGACTCCACTATTTCCATTTCCATTTTGCTTTTCCCGTACAGTGGTGACCCCAACAGTCTTCCTGCTCTCCGAATGATGATGCCAATAATGATTCAATTGGGCGTCAGTTTAGTTGCTTGCTCCACAAGATCCAATCACAGTTCTCCAAGAAGGAAACTTTCAGATGTCTTGGGTATCTGTCAGCTCGGGTGGCGATGGCCACATCACTTCAGCACATGCGCATTTATGCTTGTTTTAATGGAGGAAATGACGAAAGCAGACTATGATGATTAATTCACGGCTGAATGCATAACGCAAAGGTACGGATTCGAAACTTTTACATGATTTGGCAGGAAATTAAATACGGTAATAACGATTATGCACTGTCTTAGACCTCGATTAGCAAACCCATACCATTTAACCACCAGGGAATATGTCAGAATCACATCTGTATTTATTTCCTGGCACCTTACCCAAGTTATACCGAAATACTCCAATTATGCCAACTTTCCATAACTGTCTCATCTTACCTGGATTTCACACCTATGCCGACTTTCCTAAAATACCCTATTTTCGAACTCCAATTATCCCTTGCATGTTCGTATGCTGCAACTCCCACGTCTAAGACTGTTATTGTTGTATTTGTTCTAAATTTTGAGGGGAGATTGATATGGGTAACCCAGTCCATCATGAACCCATGAACAGGGAAGCCTTGTGCGCCAATGCAAAAGTTCTTAACAGTTTCATAACAGCAGGATGGATTGACTACTTTGAACGGTTGAACGGATTTCACACAGAAACCGCATTACAATTCGCCCTTAAACTGACTGATACTCACTCTGAGGTCAGGGGACTGCATGAGGATGTTACAGAAGAGATCATAGCAGAGGTTACTGGCTTACCCCAGGTTGGGAAGAAGTCATTTGGACGGAAGGCACATAATGCAAATGCTGTGAGAGAATTTTTGG
This sequence comes from Larix kaempferi, assembly GCA_027924585.1. Classification (NCBI taxonomy): domain Eukaryota; kingdom Viridiplantae; phylum Streptophyta; class Pinopsida; order Pinales; family Pinaceae; genus Larix; species Larix kaempferi. The sequence continues at coordinate 4,414,714 of BSBM01001024.1, read as the reverse complement.
CAGTCAGAGAGCATTTTAGTCCAAAGCGCCGTGGGTTGGAACTGGCATCTTCACCACGACCCTGGGATCAAGTGGCAGTATTCGTGAAGAGATACATCTCTTGTGAAGGTAGGTACCAAATTGTCTCCTTCTCTGAACTTCCCTTATTGTCTCACTTACGCCATGGAAATTTGGTAAATATACCATTTTATCTTCTTAAATCCCTACAAACCATGGCTGGATATGCAAAAAATGCCCAACACCCAGTTTCCTCCCTTACTAATCATGGCCTAATTAAATTATTAGTCTTGAGAGCAATTGCAAATTGTAATTTAACCTGGGAGCAATTTCTTGCTGGAGATGGGCCAATCATAGAACCTGCATTGGAAATGGAGGGTGTTGGCAAAGGTAATGAGGATCGGCGTTCCTCAAATCCAGTTGGGGGGGAGGTTGGAGCATTAGGGAACCAGACTAATGATGAAGAGGAGGTAAATATGGGAGAAGCAACACCAGTAGAAAACCCTATTGTTGAGGAAATTGTGATGGAAGCCATGGCGCAAGAGGCAGTGACATCACAAGCTGTAACTGCAGAAGTAGATACTCAAGTGGGAGAAGCTGAAACTGGAGCAGCTATTAAAGCTGCGACAGTAGAAGCTGTAATTGTAGAAGCAGGAATTCAGGAGGAAGGATATCAGGCAGATACCGCAGGAGAAGGAACTGTGGAAATTTTGGAGGTTGTGTCCTCTCCTGATATAAGAGGGACCATTATTGAAGAAGAGAAGACCAAAGAAAATACCCCTGTGTCAAAGAAACGAAGAGGAACGTCAGGGAACAAGGGTCAGACATCCACTGCAACAAAGAAAAGGAAAACCAGAGTTGTCACAGCATCAGTAGCAATAAGCAGTGAAGAACACCCAGTGGGAATGGTGAGGAAAATAAGGACTCGATCGACTGTAGCAGCAAAAGCAGCTGTAACAGTAACAGCAGCAGAGGCAGCAGAGATAGAAGAAGAAGCAGTGACAGTAGATGCAATTGGGGTTAATAATGAATCACCCTCAGCAGAGACAGCAGGAGCAGCCAGAGCAAATATCGAGTCACCTATGGCATAAATAGCACCTGTAACAGGGGTAGATATAGAAATTCCCATTTTGAACCCCAAGTCATCTGCTGTTATGCAGGAACCTTCCATAGAAGAACCTCAAATCGAAAATATCCTGCATGAAAATGAATTATTAAAGGAGGAGGTGTAGACATTGCGAAATGAGTTGGAAAGATGGAAATGAGTAGTTGGAAAACAAGCAGAGAAGAATTTGAACACATTATTAGATGATGCAAACTTATTAGAAAATTCATCTCTTGCATTAGAACATGAGAAGCAAGGAGAGACTGTTTTCCCATAGTGTGGAGACATATTCTTTGCAGCAGGACATAGAGTTATTGTGTTGGGAGTTGTATCACAAAAGCATGCATAGATAGAGCAGGAGTAAGAAAAAATGCCAAAAATAGAATTGATGGGGGAAAATGAACCAAAAATTGAAGTGATTCCTGATTCGAATCTAGGAGATGAAATAGTGCAGTCCCAGCCATCAGGGGATACTGAACTTCTTCAGGACCAGTCTCATCAATCAGAGGGATTTGATATAACCCAGAAACAATCTCAGCAGTTCAAAGAAATTGAAGGACAGGGGGTTGTTACACAAGAACCAACACCCTTGAAAATATATAGTGAGGCTGCAACTCAGACAGCAACATTTGACATCAAGGATCAAGAAGAGAACACTGTTACACAAGAACTAGTGTTTTCAAAATCATTTGCTGAAGTTGCAACACAAACTGAGATGGTTGAGGTTGAAATAGAAAGAAAGGATGTTGTCACACAAGAACCAGCAGTCCTAAGAACATTTGTTGAGACTGTAACACAAACTAAGAGGGTTGAGGTTGAAATGGAAAGAAAGGATGTTGTTACACAAGAACCAACATCCCCAAAATCAATGGCTGAGACTACATTACAGGCACAGACCACTGCAACACCAATGGAGGATGAGACTGTTACACTACCAAAGCAAAACAAGGAAGTCATTTATCTGGACTCTGATGATGAAAAGGATGTGGAGAACAGAAGATTTCAACGGCTAGAGAAAAAGATTCTCTGGCTAAATCTCGAGTTGGATAAATGGCACAAATATATTGATCAGTTTAGGACAGGTATGATTTCTCTCCAGGAACATAGAAATGTCATTAGGGAGTTGAGAGAAAAGTGGGCTGAAGAGTTATCCTCCCAGAAACTCCAGTGGGAGAAACTTCAAGAAAAATTGGAAGGGTTGAAGAAACTTAAGTCCCTGCAACAAGAAAAAGATAAAATGTATACTCTTTCCCTAGAATTATTGAGTTGCAGGGCTCCATCCCCCTCTTACCCTGTCTTTCTCCATGAGCAGACAACTTTATTTCAATTAAGGGCTCTGAAGGAAGGGAGATCATGTGATTTGGAAACAGCTACCCAGTTTTTAGAAACTTTTATGAAAAGTGATTTTGAGGATCAGCATTTGTTATGTGAATTGTATTTACATGATAGGGCCTGTTATATTGACTCTCCATCCAATCCATTGCCTTGTTTGGGGGATGTTCAGCTGAGGGCATTTGCCTCTTTTGTCATTAACCATGTAAAATGGTGAGATGCTTTCCAAACCATCATCAAGAATGAGGATAATTCTACTCTCTGGATTAGGGGTGAACCTCAAGATCCAAAAGAACTTATAAAGAACCATGCTGAATCTCTCAGGGTTCCTACAATTTCCCAATACTTCAAAATGTTGCGAGATAAAATCCTTACCACATGTGTCCCGATGATTCTTAATATGCAGCAGAGTGCTCTAGAAGGCAATGAATACAGATGGCTATATTCTTCTTCATCTCTAAAGGAAGGGGACCCCTACTACTTTGATAATTTCAGGCAATCCTTGACAAGAGTTCCTAAATATGTGTAGTGTATGGAAAAATGTGGACCTTGGTGGATTGGATTCAGATTCAGATTCCCTCTCATATGGCTGCATGTGAGTCCTTACAGAAATAGCTATTCTTTGACTGAAGAAGAAGAGAAGTTGTGTTGGGAGAAAGGGACAGCCTGTTGTGGGTTTGTGCCTCGAGGGGAAATGCCAGAATTTTCCTACAATCTTACAAATCTTCACAGGTTCAACTCAGACTCATATTTGGACTAGTGGAGGTTGTTGCATGAGGACATGCAATCAGATAGTTGGGGGGAGATGTTGGGTCCAGGAAATGCCCCTTTTTTGCCATCCTCATTACATCATTTTGCCCTGATTACATCCTATTTTAATAAGCTATACCTATTCCTTTTCTCTAGATCAACCAATAATATTGACAAGTATAATTCGATTATTGCTTTATTTATTTTATGCCTAAGATTGTTAAAGTTCTGGATCCTAGTCCTTGATTTATGCTAATCTGTGTGATTTCATTTAGTCAAGATCTAAAGCGCAGATGTATCAGCCAAATGGCGCCAGCTGTTACTCTTCAAAGCCAGATTCCTCATACTCCAAGGGACGGCCCATTCCTCTGCGAGAATCTGTAATAGGCCTCCACTGAAATAGAACCCAGCTACAATAGACAGGTCGCATTCCGGCTTGCCAAGTCCGTTGATCCATTGATTACTGGAGTAACAGCTCCTTCATGAGTAATAGCCTTATTTAATATGGTTGTAATAGTCATCTATAACTCCGCAACATGAAGATTGGAGATCTTCATTACTGCAGGATTTTAGTGGATCATGATCTGTATTTTCAATGTATAAATATGAGAAGCCTCTTGTAGCCTAGGGTTGGACAATTACCATTTTGCATAAGTTGTAACAGAGCACTGAGACTGTCAATTTCCATCATTAATATAAGAGCAGAGTTCTTCATTTCTGTGTCTTAATTTGTTGTGATTCTCGGCGTCTCTATTAGAAGGCCAGGGCCCGCCTTCTCACAGAGATAGTCGGCTTAAGTAGATAGGTTAATTTAGCTTTCTTTATGTTGTGTGGTGTGGAATCATTGTAGATGTTACTGTTAGCTGCAACAGAGGTTAGCATTCCTTTTGGTAGTTCACGATTGCATCTTGAATAACTGTAACAGAGTGGTGTGACAGTCGACTGTGTAAGTTAGTTCAATTTAATGCATGTGTGTTTGAATCAGCTGTAACAGCCAAGCTCAATTCCAATATCTTTCAGTTGTTTATGCTTTCTAGGACTTCCAGTAATTATCAGTTAGAGTTCAAGCTTATGTTTAGATTCTGGTTGCTGTTGTATCTTCAATTGGTTTATTAGAATAGGAAGATTGTGATTGAGTAACAGTAGCTACTAGATGGATCATTTTGGTAAAGATTGAATATTGTAGTTTGATAATTATAGGATTTAACTTCTTGCAAAAGTAATCTAGTTTATTTCTATTCTTAATTTTATAACTGCTAGGTTGATTTCTGTAGGAAGGTAGTTGCAATTGAATTCCTAGATGTATGAATTAGATTAGTTTTCTTTATGGAATGAGTTTGGCTGGACAGAGTGGTAGGATCATTATCTTCATTTAGTTAATCAACCGCTTGACCTGTTTATGCATAGATTGTGCTTATTGCCATTGAAATAAAGACCTCCGTGGGTTTGACAATTTATATTGAGCATTATGTGTGTTAGCTTTAATTGATTGACATATAGGGTGACCAATAGCCGTTTCCACCAGGAACGACAAAAGACATATTCATATATCTAACGGTGGACCTTCCGATTGGTAGAGAAGATAAGAGGTCACACATCACACATACCATGATGTGTGAATCCTTGTCTTGCATTCTGTATATCGATTTGATCTGCAGTAGGGCTGGTGAATGGCATTGCATTGCATGTTGATGAATCCATATTGGGTGAATACGATGGGCTCTTTTCAAAGCTATCCAAACTCTCGCTTTTCAGTTGGTAGACACCACCATCGTATGCTGCAAACCAAGGTGTAGACGAGCTTGAAAGAGATTGAGTAGGAGGGAATGTTGCAATATTGCCTGTAGAAGAAGGATTGGATTGAAGATTATAATCGGTCCAAAAGACAAGAGTTGTTGGAGTTCTTGAATTTGGTATAGTTTTTGAACCTGGAATTTGAGAGATGGGAATGTGAGCTGAAGAAGGTGGGCATCGCTTTGGTAGTTGTGGACGTCGATTTACGTTACTTCAAAAATGGAAGAATTGTTATCTGGTCTTTGCACTTTCTTAGTCGCCTGGCAGCCTAGGTCATGCTTGTGGGTACGTTTGTAATAGCTCCTGTGAGTTCATAAAATATCCAAACCATTAGTTTAGATGCAGTTGAAGAAATACTTAAACTTTTTGTAAGACGGTGTGGAGTTGAATTTTAATACTGAGGACGTTGAGCTCCAAGAATGTCTTTCCGACCATATTTGCGCCATGTGTAGCCGTCTTCTGGTGGTATATCATTCCTTGGCTGGTATATGATATTCCGAGATCTCAAGTGAGGACAAAGAAACTTATGTTACCACATTTATGAAAGAAAACATTCTTTCTTACAGCTACATTTATGAAATAAAACATTTTGTTTCAGTCTTGCAGGAAATTTCAACTACGAAAAAGGTATGTCCGTTATGTTTTCATAGGTTTCAGCCACTTTCATTTCATATTTTGCAAAGAGAATGGAACAGGAAAGCCTTTTTGTAACATCCAAACATTGTCAGATTTAAAGAGGCAAGTAGATTGAATTTATAAAAGCAAGGTTTTGAACATTGTTTATTGGGATACATATTGAATTGGAGTTGAAACTGTTATGGATTACAGGTAATATTAAAACCAACTCACTTGGAAATTGCTATGGAGTATGTGTCTTGAGGAGAGTTCTTTGAGCGCATTTGTAATGTTGGCCGCTTTATGCAGTGGAGAGCTTCCACGCAATTGATGCACGTCGTTCCAATTTAATCCACTCACGCTTGCTTGTTCAGCGTTTTGATCCATCTAGTGGTTGTCAAACTCTGTGTGCTAACAAGTAGCCGATATATTATTGAGATAAAATCTATTGGATCGTTTTCCTGTATTATAATTCATATGATATGTTCTGATAAAAAACATTGATAAAAAACATTAAAATCACCAGGACACATTGGAATATTAAGATCATGAAGATAAAATTAGATCATTTCTGGGAATATGTATATATACTTTGGATGAATCATGCACAAATGCTTCAAGACTGGTAAAGCTAAAATTTTATGCCTCATACAGTACAAAAAGGCATAATTCTAGTCATTTGTGTAGTGATTTCAGGCACCAAGCTACAGTTCCTACGCTGACTGACAAAACATTAATGTGATTTTTGAATCACCAAGCCCAAAACCATGGAAGAAAACACTCCACAGCTCGCCATAGAATGATGCGCTACACAAATGAATCCAGTCTTTGGGGAAGAAAGGAAGAAAGGTGTACAAATTAGTATAAAGGTTTCAAGCGAAAACATAATATCGATGAAGACTAGTAAATGAAATTGAGAAAGGACAAATAACTCAGAACTTGCAATTTTACAAATACAAGTGTGATTTGTTAATAAGATTAATTAAGCTTAAGCTTAACCTTACATAGAGTATGATTTGGATGACTATTCTTGAGATGCATCTAGATTAAATATTATGTTATTGAAGAACTTTTGCCTGTCGATTTAATACAGGAACTTCATATTTCTTAATCAAGCTGGTGCTGGAGCTGGAGCTGGAGCTTGTTTCCACAGTTCTAAAGCAATTATAAATTTGTGCCAATCTCCCAATATCTTAACGTGCAATTCACCAGCTGTCGCTTTGAGCTCAGCATTAGCTAATCATGTGCCTTCTATCTTCAGTTGAAAAATGAAGAAGTTGATGCTTTCTTTGGCTTATGTTGTAGCGCTTGAAGCTTGCATAATGATGATATGCTCAGAAATCGCTCTTGGTGTCCATCTCAATAAACATAGGTTAGCAGAAGTAGGGACCGATTGGCAGCCAACCATTGCTATATGGTATGGCAGTCTAGATGGAGATGGACGCGAGGGTAAGTACAGTGTTAAATTATTTATTTCGGATGCTTATTGGTTAAAGTGTTATATTATTTTACAATGAATTAATGAGATTTGAGAATCGTTAAGAGTGTGAACATGCTAATGAAGAAAGTATACTATTACTTTGTAACAGGTGGTGCATGTGGATATGGCAGCTTAGTGAAACATATGCCTTCCCAACCAAAAGTAGTTGTACGAAGCCCAACTCTATGATCATAATGTACTATAAATTCTAAAGTCTAAAGTTAGGAGCTTTTTATAAATGCTTAGAATCATTTTGTAAACTTATTTAATTTGTAATAAAGTAAAAAATGAAAATGTAATTACAAAGGATAAGAAAGTATTCTATCATCAATATCAAATATTTCAATTATAAAGTAATAATAATTTTCATTTCGGAAATTATATCAATACCAATCATGCTACATTCTTAGAGTTCCATAATTGTTAAGGCCTCCGAGAAGCAAAATCTTTGTGTAAAAATGTCGTTTCAATCATTTTAGGATTTAAAGTTATAATGGTGTGAGGTAAATTTTAATAGTTTTTGTATTTTTTACATTTTATCAATTGCATTATGGTTTAGTAATTCATATAAAGTATTATGGCTTAGTAATTTAATAAAGCATTGGTATGTTAAAGTTAAAATTACAATTTAAATTTTAATAAATTTAAATTTTTAATAATTAAATTATAAAATAAGTTCAAAAACTTAAATTTTTAATTAAAATAAGTTTAAAAATGATATGTAACATTTATTCATAAAATAAAGATTCAGAAATGGATATTCGGAAAATTCAATGTAACTTCAACTATCAACTATGGATTAAAACTTTTCTAGAAGACTTTATTGAATATACTAGAGTGACCAAGAGAGACTAACGAGTGAACCCAAAAGTTACACCATACCCTAAGTAGCTTTTGTAGTTGTGAAGTTAGAGGCCTCTAAGAGATGAATTGATGACGAGTGCCTCCCCATTTTCGTTAGAAACCTGGACATGCAGGGTGCTACAAATAGATACTATCAAACTTGACTTTCTATCTTGAAATACAATTTTTTAGCGATAGCAACATCAAGTACACACGTACACACTTGTTGTGTAATCCAAACTTGTCTAATTCTATCTTCTCCTCAAAGTTTGGTGTTTCTAATTTATCCAAGAAGCCTAATTTCTTGTGATTTTTTCCTTGTATACCATGCAAGTAATCTTCATTACTAGCAATCATTTTAATTCTATGTAGACTCAAGCTAACAGTTCAATAACAATGGAATCCAATAAATTTAACGCATTAAACAATATGGTTCTCGTTGATCTCGCATTCGCCACCTACAGTAGTACCCTGAAACTATGCATTTCTTTCAACTCACATACATGTCAAAAAAAACAAATAACCATGTCCACTAGGGAAATGACACCTACCTCGCTTTGTCAGGTGCTTTGGAAATAATTGGTTGTTGCATGTTCTCCTCCAGGTAGACTTAAAACTCCAAACACCTAACTGAATGCAAATAAGGTACAACGAAAATGACAAAATGAAAACGACCTACATATAGCTTATATAGCTAGGTACATATAGCTTAAATATATATAGCCATAGATAGCTTATATAACATGGCACATATAGCATAGTTGTTGTCCCAATTGTTGGACCAACCAACAATTTATAAAGTCCATTTAGCGTCATTGATTATTTCCATTGGTATATAGATTTTGACAAACATCAAAACTGCCCAACTTAACATTTTAGTTGATTATCCTAACAATTCAACAAGCTACTTATAATTGAATAATGATAACATGTATAAAGTTCATTCAAATAACAGAGTTAAGCATAAATGCTACTATCATTCATAATCATCATTGCATCTGATGGACCAAATCTTCCTATAGTGAATAATGTAGTTCTTTATATATTTTCATTGGCTTCATTATCCAACTTGATGTCATTCTTTCATTGTTCTTGTCTAGCTGCAGTCGATGACTATTGGTATTTTTCTATAGTGAATAGAGTTTAGTGGTGGTATAATGTCTTCGACAATATAAGTTCCAATCTAGCTTGTTTCCATTTTTCATGATTTTCCCTTAACTTCGATGTCATAAATTAAAACAATATCTCCATTTCTTGACGCCATTGCTAGGCCTTTTGCTGCTTTTTTTTGTTCATTTGATACAATCAATTCTCATTTGCTTTCACTAGGTCCAATTGAATCACTAAAATCTAGGAGTGCAATTGCCTCTTGTCCATATACAAACTTGGATGTTGTCTAATGAAACAACTTCTTATATGTAGGTTTGTATGTTGAAAGTATTATAGGTACCATGCCACCCCAGCCACTCTCATTCACATCATACATATTTGTTAGTCCTTTAGGGATGAAGATCTATATGACAATATACTCATGAAAATGGTGTCCCCTCCTATTATGCCACATTATTCTACCAGCTTAATTTTTCAATGCCATTTGTTACATGTTGCGGTGCAATATTATGTAATCCACTACCATATCCAATTCATCAACATTACCTAAAATGAAAAAATCCCTCTTGCCACCATTTGGCAGAGACTTAGCTGCATCACAGCTTTCACCCTTGTTAAATTATTTTTATTAACATTATAATTAAATTTATCAATCATTTTAATTGTATGTTATAAAGTTTGTAGTACTTTCCAAATATATAAATTGAGAAAGTAAATAAACTTTAAAAATTCATAAAGTCAATAAAAAATTCATAAAAACATGTCTTTACATTTTAAAATTTATACATTAATAATATTAACATAAAAATATATATATCAAAACCTAAAAAAATTTATAACGTCTACAACATTAAAATAAATATATATATCAGAACCAAAACATCATATGAAATTTGAGATGTAAAAACAAGTTTGAAATATGAGATGTAAAAACAAGTTTTTTTTTTAATAAACATAAAATAGCATATTGCATGGGAATGTGAAATTTGAGATGTAAAAACAAGTTTGAAATATGAGATGTAAAAGCAAGTTTTTTTTTTTAATAAACATAAAATAGCATATTGCATGGGAATGTTTTCACTTAACACTTGAAAAGAAAAATATTAAATGTTTATGTTTTAAAATTAAAATTACATTTATAGGGATTTTGTAATATTAATGATGTCTTTGATCGATTGCAAAATAAAATAAAATAAAAATTTGGACTATTAAGAACATCCTTGCTCACGTTTTAATTGAGAAATAATTTATTCAAAGTGAGACTCTTAGAGTAATTAGAAGAATTTAAGAGGACTTGGATCGAATTTAGGGTCAATTGGATAATTTGGTTGAAGCCGTGAACAACCTGTATCAAGTGGCAGCCGACGAAGGGGAGAGTGTGAGGGCATACGTAATCTGGTTCTCTTCGAACACAACAATGCAAGGACAATGCTGATGGCCTATTGTTAGGCTTGTGTTTAGTTTTTGCTAAATTATGGTTAGTTTTATTTAAAAATCATGACAGTTCTAAATGTCTCTGTTAGTACTTGGTTTTCCTTTATAGGGTAGGTCTTTAAAAGCTTTTATTTTGAACATTATGTTGCTTGTGAAAACTTTGATAGATTTTTTTCAGTCTTGGTTTCTCCCTTATGGGAAGGCTCTAGGTTACTTTTGTTTTATTGTTGAACTGTTGAACTTTGACATCTGAGATTAGATTGAATTGTCACTATTAATGGACTTGGTTTTCTTGGTGACAATCCAACCACCATGTTTTTCTTTTACATTATGTATTATTATAGTCAATACAAGGTTTTTATCTTACCTTTCTCTCTATATATATATTCATTACATCTTTACTAATTTATTTTTCAATTTATCTAAAATTATAATTAAATTATTACTTTGATTATTTCTTCTTCATTTTATTATGTCCCTGAAGGAGATCATATATGGATCGGTCAGTTCCTATTAATTTGGGTCTACACTTTATAATTTTTCACTTTATAATTTTTTGTTGTGACTATAGTTTCGCTATAGTTTAAAATATTTATTATATTGAATCAATTTATTAAAAATGATTTTTTGCAAATCTTATTGGTACAGCAAAGTGACGTAGTCCTCGTTTTTTGGGTTTTGTTCATGTTTCAATTTATCGCTGCATCATTCATGATTGAGATTGAGATGTGGCTGCGGATTGATTGGGCGTGTGATAACTGACACTCAAATCGCCCCCTGTCGGCGACGAAATTTTTTTCGGCGAGGCACAGTTCCACCCCTTCTCGTTATTTTTTTGGAATTTCAACGATCTGGATCGTCTTAAAATGGGCCAAAACCCCTAGGGGCACAATTCCATGGCATAGTTCCGTATTAAATGGGGTGGAACTACGATTCCACTGGTTTTTATAACCGGATCTAGGGAACAAATCTCCAGAAAAACAAGGCGATTTGAGTGCCAGTTATCCCACGCCGATTGATTGGGGTTGATGTGTCCTTTGTTTTGAATTTAACTCTCGTAGAATGAGAATTGACTGCCAGGAATAAGAATCTTTAATTAAGCCCACTCTTCACAAGCCTAAGTTTTGTTTCATCATAGACATGTCACTATGTGGATATATAGTAACCACGCTAAAGTATTATTTGGTTTGTACTAATATAAAAGTTTTATTTTACTTTGCATTTAAATTATATTTTTATTATTTTAAAAAAAAATATTTTGTATAACATTTGATTCATGTAGTAGAGGTGATGGGTTGCTAACGTGGAAATATGTAATGTCCCCTTTTTTAATTTTATTAAAATAGTGAAATTTTCAACTTTTTCCCTAGTTTGACCTTTGACTAGTTTTGATGTCTAGGTCTCCAAATTGCTCCAAATGCTCCCAAATATTTAGAGAAGGTGTATGACTGATATTAGGACTTGATTATGATGTTCAGGGATGGTTTAGGACCATCAAAATACTTCTACAAACTCCTTTAAGATTCTGGCCAATTTGGGGTTCAAACCCCCCCAGGGTAAATGTTGAATATGGCTCTCCAAATGATTCTAAACTCACTCGAAATTCTAAACAGGGGCAGGGGATGTCTAAGGGACAGTATTAAGGTCTCATGTGCATCATTATTCAGTTTGTGAAGTATGTTATAATCATCTCCCAACAGCTACAAAATCACTAGTTTCTACCTTGGGGGAAATGGCATTAAATCTTCTTCAAATAGTATAAAACTGAGAAAGATGACTCCAAATGCTTAAGTAATGAACATGAAACTTGTGCAGATCATTAATGACAGTCCATTAATCATAAATACATCAGATAAATGCTCTTCCATTCGAATACATCAATATTTCCTTGCTATACATCAAGATAGTGGGGAAATGGCACCATTTGTTCATTAAAAATCACATTTATGCATTTCCACTTGGAATCTCGACCTGAAGCGCCTCCCCTCAAGGATCAAGAATATGCAATGAAAACTGGATATGGTTGAAGGAGTGAGCTACATTAGAAGAAACCACGAGCTGCCCTGTAGCTTACACCTGCAAATAAAGACTCCATTAAAGCTCCCATGAAAGGTTTGAGTGGCCTTTCCAAACACCAAATAGGATGGGAATCTTTCACCCTCAAAATTGGCTAAGGCAAGTAGACTAGTTTTCCACTAGCTCTCTTCACAAATGCAAATTCTCAAAATGGTCAAAAGCCCTTCTCTTGGTTGATCCCTATATTTTATAAACATCCTTAGCCTTCTAAGGTTCCAAATCCATCCAAACACTCCAAGCCAATTCGAATTTGGGAGTGGTTCATGATTTGCCATGTGTCCTCCCCTTCCTAGCCTTCCACATTCCACCAATTCGAGTATGAGTCCTTTGGGATTCCCTAACTCCCATGAGCGCCCTCTTGGCTGCTATATTTAGGCCTGACATGTCATAATGGTCAAATGTCAGCAATCAAGTCTGCAATTTGTCATAGGTGTCATAGCATCTTCATCATTTTTGTCATATAAGTTAGGGAATCTAGTCCAAGTGTTCACTAAGTCCCCATTTGACTCTTCCTCTTCTATGGGAGTTACATATCCATCCAAATTCGACCTATGATGCTTATTGCCAAGTGTATGAACCTTCTAACTCCTCCCAAGAACCTTAGGCTTCCCATGGATTCGAATTTACAAGAGGAGGATGCCATGTGGCACATAATTCATAGCTTGTGTGGGCCCCACAACCTCCATGTGTCTTCATGAACCATTGCCACTTTGATTTTCTCTTGTATTTATTTATTCATATCCTTTATTAAATATTTATTCTATTCTAATGTCCAAACACCATTTATTAGCTCCTTTATTACAAATCCTCATGTCTCCATCCAACCTAGGGAACTGGTAGGATTGATGGAATTTCCTTGTTATGAATTTATTTGAATGGGGACATTACAGTCCTCCCCACCCAAGATTGTTTGTCCTCAAGCAATTTTAGATTTGGATGTTGCAAAAAATTTTCCTCCTCCCATGTGGCATCTTCACTTGGAAGATCCTTCCATTGCACCAAGTATTCTTTAGTTCTGCTCCTTAGCCTTCTTTCCCTAGTCTTCAAAAAAATTTCTAGAACAAGTGTGAGCTAACCTACGTCATTTAAAGGAGGAAGTTTTTCTGAAATTACAATATGTTGACCAATGGCTTTTTTGAGACATGAAACATGAAATACATTATGGATTTTACTTCCTTCCAGAAGTTCTAACTCATATGCTACCTCTCCAACCTTCTGAACTACCTTGTAAGGACCATAGTATCTTGGTTTTAGCTTTTCTGCCCCCTTCTTTTTCAAGGATGTTTGTTTATATGGCTACAACCTCAAATATACCAAATCATTGACCTAAAAGGTCCTTTCTTCCCTATGTTGATCTGCATATTGTTTTTGTTGATTGTGGGCCACCTGCAAGTTGTCTTTCAAGAGCTTCAAAATTTATTGGCTCTCTTCCACCCAATCTTTAGGTTTGGGGGCTCTATTATCACCAAATATAAGCTCAACAAAAGTAAGTGCGTCATAACCATATAATGCTTTGAAAGGAGACATTCTGATTGACATATGAAAGGTGGTGTTGTAACAAAACTCACCCAAGAGTAGCCATTTTGCCCATGTTTTTTGTTGCTCTCCCACATAGTTCCTTAGGTACCCTTCCAACCATTGATTCACCCTCTCTAATTGGCTATCAGTTTGTGGATGTTATCTTGTGCTTGGATTCAAATGAGTGCCCACCAATCTAAAAAATTCTTGCCAAAAAGCACCCATGAATCTACTATCTCTATCACTTACAATGCTCTTGGGAAGCCCATGCAATTTGAAGATTTCTTTGAAAAACACGTCAGCCACTTGTGCAACACTAGAAAATGATGTAACAGCAAATAAATGAGCAAATTTAGTCAACCTATCCACTACCACATATATTCAATCATTTCCCAAATATTTGGGCAAACCTATGATCAAGTCCATTGAAATACTCTCCCAATTTTGTTCTGGAATGGGCAATGGTTGTAATAAACCAGCTGGGCATGTAAATTCAGTTTTTTTTTTACTGACATACCTTACATTCATTCACATATTTCAGAACATCTTCCTTCAGCCCCTTCCAAAAAAACCTTTGCCTTAATTGCCTATAAGTTTTGAAGATCCATGGATCGTCAGCTAGTGGGGAACTCATGTACTTCTTGCAAAATTTTGTACTTGAGTTTTGAATCTTGAACCAAATGGATTCTACCCTTATAATATATCATTCCATTCAAAATCATGTAGTTATCATCCCCCTTGACCCCATCTAATACATCACACGCAAATTTATCTTTGGCATATTCAACCATTAGCATGTTTTTCCAATATTTTGCAATGTCCATGAGAGAAAATGAAGGTCTTCTAGATAATGCATCAGCTACAATGTTATTCTTCCCTTTCATATATTCAATATCAAAATCAAAAGCTTGAATCTTTCTTACCCACTTTTGTTGCCTCTCATTAAGATCTTTTTGGGTGAGGAAGTGCCTTAAATTGTTGTGATTAGTTTTCACCACAAACTTGTTTCCCACCAAGTATTGTCTAAACTTGGCCAATGCACGCATGATGGCCAACATTTCTTTGTCATAGATGGAGTAAAGCTTTTCTTGTGGTTGCAACTTTCTCCTCTTAAATTCTATAGGGCGTTGGCCTTGCTTTAGGACAGTCCCTATTAGCCCTTCACCTGAAGCATCACATTCCAAAACAAAAGGTTTAGTAAAATCAAGTAATGCAAGTATTGAACAAGTACTCATTACCTCTTTCATTTTTTGGAAGACCTTTTCAGCCTCCTCATCCCACTTGAAAGCATATTTCTTTGTCAAATCAGTTAGTGGAGAAGTCAATTTGGAGAACCCTTTCACAAACTTCCTGTAATAGGTGCATATTCCAATAAATCCTCTTAATTCTGTGATGTTTTTTGGTGATGGCCTTATCTTTTCCATGTGCACTTTAACTCCTTCGTGTCCAATAATGTACCCAAGATACAAGATTTCCTTCATCCCAAATTCACATATAAACAACTTAGCAAACAAGGATTGTTCATGCAAAATTTTCAACACAACCTCTAAATGATGCAAATGCTCTTCCCAAGTTTTGTTGTAAATGAGAATGTCATCAAAGAAGACCAAAACAAATTTTCTGAGTTGCTTGCAAAAAATCTTATTCATGCATGCTTGGAATTGTAAGTTTTAAACCTTAACAGTGATGTACAAACTTATATCGATTCTTAAGCATTAACAGAAAATACACAATGGCACACACATTACACAGAGATTTTCACCTGGAAACCCTTAACCGGGAAAAAAACCAGCAAAACTTAGAGCCGCACTGCTCCTTTTCAGTATTATGTTTATTTAACCATGTACAATACAATAAATGGTATTCCGCAGCATCTAAAACCCTAATTCGTTTACCCGAAATTAGGTTACAACCCTAATCCCTTTTACCGGGATTAGATAGAGTACAATGGGTCAAAAATAGCGAAAAAAGAAAAAAGCAACCCAAAAATGGATCGTGTTGTACACGCAGCGACCTTTTACCGGGATTTAGATAGAGTACTAGTGCCATAGGGATCGTGTTGTACACGCAGCGACCATGTGAAGAGATATAACATACCCAACAGGAATGTGGCTGGAGCATTGGTTAGTCCAAAATGCATAACAAGAAACTCAAAGTGACCATAGTGACATCTAAAAGCAGTCTTTTGCACATCTTCTTCCTTCATTCGAATTTGATGGTAACCTGATCTAAGGTCAATTTTAGAGAAATATTTTGCCCCAAATAGCTCATCCATGATATCATCAATTCTAGGAATAAGATACCTATTCTTGGATGGCCTTTTCAATCTCATCTCTTAATTTCGTTGGATGTATATAGGGTGGTATTTGGATGGGTGAAGTACCCTCCTCCAAAACAATGTTGTGCTCAACCCCCTATCAGGTGGTCTACCATGTGGAAGATCTCTAAAAAATTTTCATATTTTTGTAGGAGCTGCTCTATCTCCTTTGGGTGTCCAACAACATTTATGTTTGGCTTGGGAGATGTGATGTGACATTCAGCAGCGCATTCAATATCTCCATGCCTCAATATAGACCTCATATTATGTGAAGTCACCACTTGATTTGGATAGGTGTGCTGCCCTCTCACAACCCTTAGTATTCCTTTCGAATCTTGGAATTTCAATTTGATAGTTTACTGTATGCTCCCCTATAGAGTACAGCCATTTCACTCCCAAAACCACATTAGTATCAGCAACATCATCCACATAAAAGCTATCAGAAAAAGTATAGTTACCTATGGTGATTTGCAGCTTTGGAACCCATGTTTTGCACTCCATTGTGTTGTGACCTGGAATGAAAAATGTGAAGCCATCAAATGCTTCAGTAGGTATCTTCCTTCTCTCCACCATGTCTACATAAATTAAGTTATGTGTGGCTCCTCGTTCTACCAAAACTAAGGTCCTTTGTCCTAGTACCACACCCTCGCATCGAATAGTGTGATAACGAGGCACTGCTAAAAGTACTTCCATTCTTACTTTGTTAGGTAAGGGATAAATTCATTCTTGTTTCCCTTCTTCTACTGTATCATATCCATATTCTTGATCTGAAATATTTCCTTCTTCATCCATACCCCTTGCATACTCATAATTATCAGAAAATACTTCAATGTATTGATCCTTTCCCTTAGTACATTTGTGCCCCGATGCCAATGGCTGAAAGCATGTGTAGCACAATTTTTTTCTTCTAAGTTATTCCTTGTTCAATCCCTCTTTCTTATTCTTTTCAAATGTATCCATTTTCCAAGGCTTCTTTTCAAATGCATCTCTTTTCCTGGGCTTCTTTTCAAATCTGAAGTTAGGCTTGGGAGGAAATCTAGTTCTAGGAAGCACATTTTGGAGGTCTCTAGTCAAGCTCATAGCATCCTTCAATTTAGTTGGTTTGTGGGATTTAACTAAACCTTTTAAGGGTTCATCCAAACCTTCAGTGAACAACAGTACTAACCTTCCCATGGATACATCATCCACCTTGACTGATAACTTTCGAAATTCTAACATGTAATCAGCAGGAGTTTTCAATTGGGCTAGTTCTTTGAAAGGTATTTCTGGGTCTTTTTGCTCAAATCTCTCTAACACCCTGTCAAAAAATTCTCCATTGGTAGTAACCTGATCATGTCCCAAAGTTTTCAGACCATGGAACCACCACTCATTGGCATCTCCTTCTAGATGCAAAATTGCCATTTTTAAGGCATCCTCTTCCACCATTGGATTCAACTGAAAATACACATCTAGTTTTTGCACCCAAGTGTTAGCAAAACTTTGAGAGGAACCATTAAAAGTAGGAAGTGGCATTTTACCAATGAAACAATTTAATTCTTTGTTTTGGAATAGAGCCCTATTATCCTCCCTCTTCTTGAGTTTGTCTGAGACAGTAAAGTATTGGTCAAATGGTAGAGTCCTTCTACAATCCTCGCTCAACTTTTCCCATTCTTTTACCAATCCATCCATGTCAAATGGGGTGTTAGGATCTTCTTTGGGCACAATAAATTTAGGTACAGTAGGCCTTGGTGTGCTATGAAATTCATTAGGTCTATTATGGGGTCATGTGCTTGATAAAATATGCCCACCCATGGTCTTCTTTTCTTCTGAATGTGAACTACTACTACCTCCCATTACTCCTTTGCCTCCAAGTTGGCTAGCCATCAATTCGAATCCTTTCATCATCTATTTGTTAATGTCTCTGATGCCACTTGAAAGGTCTTAAAAAAAAAAATTATGACGGTAATAAATTCCTCCTCCTGTTCTAACGTTTCCTTTCCATTCTTAGTCATGGTTTCAACAATATACTCTTCTTCTCCTACTACTTGCTCTTCAACAAAAACCTCTTCAACTTCAAGTTCTAAGGGTGGTGGATTATTTATTTGGCTCCTTTTTAAGACCATCAGGTTCCAAGATCATGCTCTGATGCCACTTGTAATGTCCCCTTTTTTAATTTTATTAAAATAGTAAAATTTTCAACTTTTTTCCCTAGTTTGACCTTTGACTAGTTTTGATGTCTAGGTCTCCAAATTGCTCCAAATGCTCCCAAATATCTAGATAAGGTGTATGAATGATATTAGGACTTGATTATGATTTTCAGGGATGGTTTAGTACCATCAAAATACTTTCGCAAACTCCTTTAAGATTCTCGCCAATGTATGGAATTTTATTAGCAATTTGGGGTTCAAATCCCACAGGGTAAATGTTGAATATGGCTCTCCAAATGCTTCAAAAACCACTCGAATTTCTGAACAGAGGTAGGGTATGTCTAAGGGACAATTAAGGTCTCATGTGCATCATTATTTAGTTTTTGAATTCTGTTATAATCCTCTCCCAACAACTACAAAATCACTAGTTTCGACCTTGGGGGAAATGGCATTAAATATTCTTCAAATAGTATAAAACTGAGCAAGATGACTCCAAATGCTTAAGTAATGAACATGAAACTTGTGAATATCATTAATGACAGTCCATTAATCATAAATACAATAGATAAATTCTCTTCCATTTGAATACATCAATATTTCCTTGCTATACATCAAGATAGTGGGGAAATGGCACCATTTGTTCATTAAAAATCATATTTATACATTTCCACTTGGAATCTCGACCTGAAACTTTCTGAATATGAAGAATAGAGAATTTAATTCATATATCAAAATAAATGGGGCATTATAATATCCCCCAAAGAGTACAATAGCTCACCAAAAGCGCCTCCCCTCAAGGATGAAGAATATGCAATGAAAATTGGAAATGGTTGAAGGAGTGAGCTACATTAGAAGAAACCACGAGATGACCTGTAGCTTACACCTGCAAATAAAGACTCCATTAAAGCTCCCGTGAAAGGTCTTAGTGGCCTTTCCAAACACCAACTAGGATGGGAATCTTTCACCCTTGAAATTGGCTAAGGCAAGTAGACTAGTTTTCCACTAGCTCTCTTCACAAATGCAAATTCTCAAAACGGTCAAAATCCCTTCTCTTGGTTGATCCCTATATTTTATAAACATCCTTAGCCTTCTAAGTTTCCAAATACTCCAAGCCAATTCGAATTTGGGAGTGGTTCATGATTTTCTATGTGTCCTCCCCATCCTAGCCTTCCACCTTCCACCAATTCGAGTATGAGTCCTTTGGGAATCCCTAACTCCCATGAGTGCCCTCTTGGCTGCTATATTTAGGCCTGAAATGTCATAATGGTCAGATGTCAGCAATCAGGTCTGCAATTTTTCATAGGTGCCATACCATCTTCATCATTTTTGTCATATAAGTTAGGGAATCTATTCCAAGTGTTCACTAACTCCCCATTTGACTCTTCCTCTTCTATGGGAGTTACATCTCCATCCAAATTAGACCTATGATTCTTATTTCCAAGTGTATGAGCCTTCTAAATCCTCCCAAGAACCTTAGGATTCCCATAGATTCGAATTTACAAGAGGAGGATTCCATGTGGCACAAAATCTCTAACTTGTGTGGGCCCCACAACCTCCATGTGTCTTCATGAACCATAACCACTTTGATTTTCTCTTGTATTTATTTATTCATCTCCTTTATTAAATATTTATTCCATTCTAATGTCCAAACACCATTTATTAGCTCCCTTATTACAAATCCTCATGTCTCCATCCAACCCAGGGAATTGGTAGGATTGATGGAATTTCCTTGGTATGAGTTTATTTGAATGGGGACATTACATAATAGCCCTACACCAACATCCTCTACCTTGTTATTAATGATATGTTATGAATTGTATGACAATTTTCAAAGTATGTTTTTATTTACATAAATTTGTGATTTTGATTTTTGTTTTTATCGAAAACAAAATTCTTTGTATATGTTAATTTGCTTCATCACATTATGTAAGAGCACATTTTCGTTTCAATAATGGTTTGTGTGAACAAGAATGTTTCTATTTAAAAAGTGGATTCTAGTCATGGCAATTTTCTCATACCCACCAAAAGAAAAGATTCATTTCTATGCTAACTTTCAACCCTTATTGCAGGTGAACCTTGAGCAATGTTTGGATTGAATTTGGGGTGGTTGGTGTGTGGCAGAAGTCAATGTACTCATTTCTATGGAAATGTTGTGCTTATAGCGAAATGACAATCAGAAACATTGAAGCTCAAAGAATGCATCTTTGCAAGGTCTGAAGCTAAACTTCTTCTGAAATGCTCAATTTTTGAGGTCGTCAAATGGAGATTCAAACTTTGATTTTGATGATTTCCATGTTTTATTCCCCTAAAATTTTGGAATGCCTTTAAACTGCCCTTTAAACTGTCCTTGAAACCCTTCCCTAAACTCGGTGTAACATTTTAAACATTGAAGGCTTGTAACTGTCGAACTGATAAAGATATCAAAGATGGCTTAAGTGGTTTCTTTGACCAGGTCATTGCATTTGCCCATATGAGGAGCTAGCATGAGTTAGATTGACAACGAAAATAATCTTTTAATAATTTGTTGGTGCATGTCGTGCAAATTCTCTCATGGAGCCCAGGGACATAATGCAAGGAAAATAAAACCTCCCTGAACCTCATCCAAATGAACATTGTAGGCTGCATTAATACATTTATATGTAGTTACTCCCTTTCTTATTTTGTTCTTTTTTATAATTTTGTTTTTGTCTCGAGTTGAAGGATATTTCCTACCTAGCCAAATAGAAATGCCATTATGGAAACTTCAATTTATTATCTTGTTTTTTGTCTGAAGTCATAATATATTTCCCAGTTGGCCCAATGCATATGTCAACATGAAAACTCCCAAGTAGATTCCATAAGCATCATCCGCTGGGAATCCAACATCGCTCAAGGTGGATTAATACATTATTAATCAATTTTATATGAATTATTTATAATATGCTTAGCAAGGGATTTTATATAGATTATTTATGGTATCCTTGGCAACGGATGCCATGCCTTCTAGGCCCTTTCTGCTTTGTGTTTGCTGTCCATATCCATGTGATGTGGGTAGTTCTAATCCATTACTTCAATCACAAATCTCTATTGTGTAATCTATGTCCACGTTGGTACTTCCTTCTTATCCATAAAACACTTGAACATTGTTTCTCATCTATTTCATGTCTCGTTGTTTTTTGTTTCTTGTCTCTCAGAACATAGCTTCAACACTCAATTACATGAATGACCACCTCTTGCCAAAGCAATTACTCTTTTTCTTTTTCGCAAGAGCAAGGGGCAATGTCGGGGACATTGCCACCTCATGGATCTTGTTTAATACTTGATTCAATTTTCCAAAGAACATAGTATTAATTTTAGGAACAAGTTTCTTACTCATTTAACAATAGTCTAAATGTCTTGTGATTTGGATTTTTTTATCATATTTCTACGATAATTTTTCTGCAAAATTCGGTTAAAATTTGAAAAGAATCTTGGAATTATAAAAATAAGTTGTTGATATTGAACAATTCGAGTACAATAGGGGTATTTGAGGGCCTTTAGTACATTCAAAAATTTAAAAATGAAATTTAAATAATGAAAAACAAAAATTTGACTAAATATTGTATAGTTAAATTTCTGCGATGATAACGGAAAAAAGGTTAAAATTGTATAAAGTTTAGACTATTTCAATTATTTATTTAATAGACTCGCTCTTTTTTATCATTCAATTATTCACTAATTTTATTTGGATTGATGACAAATGGAGTGTTTCTTAAAACTTTGTGACATTACTAAGCTCCAACGCAAATTTTGAGAGTGGTCTAAACATGCTACGATTTTGACCTTTTATGGTCTTTTTTTACCGACTAATTTTGCTTGAAATCTAGCTACAAATTCAAAACATTTGTTGAAATTGCATATATAAATTATTGACATTGCACATTATGAGTTCAAGAAGGGTATTTGAAGATGTTGAATCCATTTGTACAATGAAAAATGAAATTTCAACAATGACAAATTATGATTTAACAAAAAAAAATATCATTGAATTCTAATAATGATAACAAAAAAATACAACATTTAACTACTTCCAATTTCTCTTTAAAAACTTTATTGCAATAAAGTTGAGTTATAGTTATATATATATATATATATATATATAACTTTCCATTTCAAGTCATGTTACACCTAAATCTTACCATCATGAGACTCAGTGTAAACATCCCTAAAGTTTCCTTGACTAAGTCATTAACTTGGATGAGATGCAAACCCTTTTATACTAGGTTTTGAGAGGTCGTCGTAGGTTGTCCTCATGCAACCTACGACGTCGCAGCTTGTCCTCTTACAAACTATGACGATGTTAGTTAATGGACTAAAATAGCTTCTTCGAGTCCTTTCTCCAAGCTAGCTGATGTGTATCCCTATCCCTAGCCTTTGGGGAAGCTGGCATTCGGTTCCTAACCTCTTGGAAGGATCCCCTATCTCTCTCCTACCATATCTCAACCTACCCTATCCACTTAGTCCTATATAAGTGAAGCTCACTCCCATTCCAAAGGGAGGAATTCTATGGTATCTAATTATTGGTGAAATTAGCTTAGGATAGATCTCTACTCATCCCTTGAGAGATCCATCATCCCTTTGGAGGCTTTGGCATTGGCTTGGTCGAAGAAGGATTGCTACGTTAAGTCATTGGTTGTAATCTCTTCATCCTATGTATTTCCCTTTTAATACAGTGATAAAAGTGCTTTCCACCAAATCTCATTGTGTTAATGATATTTTGTGTAGTTTGCTTACTTAAATGCTTACTTAGATCTATTATTGTGTAGGTGCATTTTACTACTTGTTCTGTTGTGTTGCCTTGACAGGTTTTGCAGCTTAGATCTAAAGACCATCGAGCTTGGAGAAACATTCAAGGAGAAAGGATGAGCGATCTAAAAGGTAAGAACACCTATCTACTCGATCTCTAATTATATCAAGGAGAGTCATTTATGTTCTGTCTCTATTTGTTCTAGACTCATGTTGAGCTAGGGAGATCAGGCCTCGAGTCCGCTCTTGGTAGATTGTTCGTCAAACAAATCTGGCGACCATACTGGGGAATAGAATAGTAGAATTGATTTCATGTATGTTTGATTTCATCTCTTTTGTCTGAGCCATTTCTATCCTTTTTAAGCCTTCCTCCCATCAAATATCTATCATTAAAGAGTTTCTTATGTGTCCTTGATTCTCTTTGGGGTCATCATCAGGCTTCCAACCCTCCTACCTTGGGAGATCTCACACTTTTACTGCTGAAAATTCGACTGTCGCACCTGGGTATTGTCTCCCCTGCGCTCATGTGTGCCTGTATCACTTTGTCTGAAGACAAACTGCGACAGTGTCACACTTTTCCTGTGTACTACCTGTGACGGACCCCCTGTGTCGCTCTGTCTAGTGAAGTAGGGTGCGACGACATCCCCAACTATGTTTTGACAGTGATTTCCTTCATTTGTTTTGGGTTTTGGTCTGATTGATTGTGTTCTAGTTGCTGCATATTCCAGTTACAGAACCCCTAGACACAGCTTATTGTCGTTTTCCTCCATGTTTTGGTCTTTTTGAGATTTTGGATCCATGCTTGGCCCCTTGAGTAAAAACTAGTGTCTTGCTTGCATTTTTAAGCGAAATGGGTTTTGAATCGTGTATCCTACAGTCGTTTTGACCCATATTAAGGTTTTGAGATCATTTTCGGTTCGGTGTGATTGGCTTGTTTCAAAGAATTGAAAAGTGTGGGAAATCCATGTCTTTTTTATCCACTCAATCATTGAGTTTTGATTGCATTTGGTAGATTTTGAGCTGTTCTTGAGTGCCTTTGAGTTGTTTGGGTGCTTGTCGTTTTTCTTTGGGAATTTCTGAATGATTAAAGAGTGTTGTAGATATTCTCTCACTTTCTGTATATAGACATGAAAAGCGTTTAGTTAACAATTTCCATTTTTGATTCATGCATTTGAAAATTTAAAGTGCTTCATTATTTTGTCTTATGCATTGTTAAGATTAGTTGCATCTTTCATTTTCTTTTTGCTTTTTAGCTGATTATTGCAGAAAGTTACAGTTATTGCACTCTAGGAAGGAATTCTTCTTTTCGCTACTACTTAAGTACTTTTGGCTTGAAAGAGAGAAAAATCTCCCCTTACCTTAAGTAGTTTTCATTGAAAAGGAAAAGAAAATGTGCATTATCATGTAGTTGAGGATTGCATTATGTTTACATTTATGTACTCGCCTCATGCATCCACCTAACCATACAAGATAAAATTAATGCTAGCTTAGGTTAAAATCATTTAGTAACTATGTGTAAGTTAGAGACGTGTTCCGGCATCTTTAAGCATGACAGCTGTCATTATTTTCTAGCACTGTATTCCATGGGTATTGTAGTCTTCCATGTACTTATCGGTATATCAAAGCTCTTTCACGTACCAACCAAGTATATCGAAGCTCTTTCACGTACCCACCAAGTACTTCGCGTACTTGAAGTATATCGAAAGGTGTTTCATGTACTTGGCGTATATAAAAATGTGTTTCACGTACTCGGTAGTATATAGGAAGGTATCATGTCGTATGGTTGTGCATCAGACAACATCGCTATGGATTTGAGATCCCACGTACCTAGCGTATATCGGGAGACACTCCTAGGATTCCTGTGATCAACTGAGTTAACCATTTGGTCGTCTTAGCATCGCAATACACCGAGAACAACACTCAGGGATATTACTACGCACAGTTCATCCAGGTAGTCGGGTATTCAGGCAAGGGTATGGTCCCAATCCTCCTTGTCGTGTTTTACTGTTGGACCCTGCGGTATATAGCGAGTTACGAAGCCTTGATAATCTTGTGAGGATCCTGACTTTTCATCCACTCCTATTCACACAGTTTGCTTGTTTCTTTTAGACTTGAGCAGTGTTTGACTTGTGTGGTACTTTAGAGACTCTTAGGGAGTTCAAATATGGAAGATTCTTCCGGGACTACCAACTAAGGCGCCCCTTTCCAGAGTGTGCCATTTGTTATTCCCCCTTGTGGAACTGTTGGTCCTCCCTTTATGGCTACGTTGAGTCTTCCTGGATTGACGGTAGGATTACCAGTATGGTTATTCTCCAATCCAGTTACACCAAGTGCACCAATCGTGTCAAACCTAGATCCTTATTATCATGAGCACCAATCTCATGGTGACCCTTCTCCTTCTTCATCGAAAGTTGAATCGGCTTCCGTCTCTTCCTCTTCTCCTACTGAAAACTCTGATGTTAATAAGAAGGTGGCTGAGAAGAAGAAGAAAGGGAAGACTAAGAAGAACACTAAGAAAAAGTTCACAACCCCAACCTCTGACCATCATGCTGGGAACTCACCAGCCACTGATCATCACGCTGGGAGCATCAATACACCTGTTTCGAGTTCACTTAAACTGAAATTCCCTTGCAAACTTTGTAAAGGGTCTCATTTTCTTAAGAGATGCCCTGGTATCTCCAAGGTCTTAGAAATATGGTCGCGTTCTGAACAGCCCATGTCATCAGTCTTTGTACATCATACTGATGATACCCCATCGACTAGTGACATTGTAATTAAGGGTCGAAATGGTAGAGATGCAGACCCTTATTGGTTATGCAAGGGCATGCATCGTACTTACCTTTGTCCTCGTATGGTGAAGCTTCACAATTGTTGGAAGACATGGACATATCCCATAAACACCTTCCAACCGAATGTTGTAAGTTGTCCCTTGATCCTACATTGGTTGATAGGACGGTCAATCCAAACCCACCCTCGGTTGACCCCACTCTTTCATCAGAGAGTGAAAACGAAGCGATCGATTCAACAACATCATTGATCGACCCCAGTCCTCCCTTGAGGGATGATACCCAAGTGGTTAACCAAGTCTCGTTCTCGATTGACCCCACTCTCCCTTTGGAGAGTGAAATGCAAGAGGTGGATCAATTTTTATCCTCAGTCCACCCAACTCATTCATTGGAAAATGCCCAGATTGAAGCATCACCGCCATGAAATCTTGGTCTGCTTTTCCAACTGGAAGTGAATTAGAAACCTCTGATATTTTTTTGGTAGGGTCAGACAGTTCTAGGCAATGAGAAGTCTCGTCCACAGAGCCTCCTCCAAGTACTGAGGTTATTTCATTTGATTGGAATAATCTAGCAGAATCTCGTCACCCCTCATATGTTCCTTTCCAGATATCTGTAGGTGTTGTCGATAAAGAAATATTTCGCACTATAGTTGACGAGGGAGCTTTTGTTAGTATTTTATCCTCAACTGCTTGGCAAGCTATAGGGTCTCCTCAGCTTGTGTCGGTTACCGGCCAGATTTTAGCTTTCAATAGAAGGCCTACTGGACCTTTAGGGATTCTTCCGTAGTTACCTGTCACCTTGGGAGGTAAAACTATTTATGTTGATGTCATGGTTGTCCAAGGTCCCTTAGATTTCAATCTGCTCCTTGGATGTGATTATGTCTACACTATGAAAGCCGTAGTGTCCACACTCTTTTGAGTGATATATTTTCCCTCTGATGGGAGGATTGTGACCATTGACCAGCTTTCCTTCGTGACACCCAATCATTGCATGACTGCCATTCAACAAACTTCCCTGAACGTTCCACACGTATTAGTGGTTTCTTCCCCTTAAGCATGAGGGGCATGTCTCCAACCTCTGGGCATCATGATGGAGGGCACACTACTAACCTCTGGACATCGTGTTGGATAAGTTCCTTATCGTGAGCATAGTTACCTTCTATGTGAAGCTCGTTAAAAAATGAAATAGGTTCCCGGGAGCATGGTTCTATTCCTGTGTCAAGCTCATTAAAAAATGAAACAGTATCCTGAGCATAGTTCCCTTTCTATGTCAAGCTCGTTAAAAATAAAATAAGTTCCCACGAGCATGGTTCTATTCCTATGCCAAGCTCGTTAAAAAATGAAACAGTATCATGTGAGCATAGTTTTATTCCCTTTCAAGCTCGTTAAAAAATGAAATGGCCCTTTTTGGAGCATAGTTTACCTCTGGTTTCAAGCTTGTGAAAAAATGAAACCATCTCCCTATGAGCAGAGTTCCCTTTCTATAACAAGCTCGTTAAAAAATGAAATAGATTCTCATGAGCATGGTTCTTTCCTGTGTCAAGCTCGTTAAAAAATGAAACAGATTTTTTCCCTTTGAGTCAAGTCTTCTCGTAGACTTAGTACCTGAACCTTCTTTTCATCCGCCTATGCCTTAGGGGAATGAAATGAAGCTTGGGGGACATATCTTCAACCTCTGGACATTATGTTGAATTCAACTCGATCGCCTCTCCACATCATGTTGGAGCTAAGTCACTTACTTCTAGCAATCATGTTGGAGGTATGTACCAACCTCTGGATACCATGTTGATGAAGAGTCCACCAATGGGAACATTTTTTAGCATACTTTCTTTTTTGGTTTTCGAGCTCGTTAAAAAATGAAACAATACCTCTAGAAATCATAGTAGAAGTAAGCCGTCAGTTTCTTGTGCTGAGGGCAAACTTTCCATCATGTTGGGAAGAAACCTGCTAATAGGCATTATACCGAGCATAGTTCATTTTCTATCACAAGCCCGTTAAAAAATGAAGCAGACATCATAAGCATTCTTCCAACCTATCTTCGAGCTTGTTAAAAACAGCAAGATGGTATTTGAGCTTACTTTTCACTTTTTTTCGTGCTCTGGTTAAAACATGAAAAGTGGTTTCAGCTTACTTTTCACTTTTTTTGTGCTCTAATTAAAATGTGAAAAAAATTTTGAGCTTAGTTTTTACTTTTTCGTGCTCTGGTTCAAATATGAAAAAGATTTCGAGTGATTTTAATACCATTATCGTGCTCGTTAAAAATTTGAGTATAAAAGGTGTGTCTAACGAGTATAGGTTTATCACTTTATCTGGCCTCGCTAGACTAATTACCGAAAAGGAATTGTGTCGAGTTTACTTTTTCCTTTGTCGTACTTAGTTATCAACCACGACAAAGTTGTTCATGGAGTCCTCTTTAAGCTCTTTTTAGACTCCTAAAATAGGAAAAGATTGCCAAGCGAACGTGTCGTGTTCATGCTTGTTAAATAATTTGAATGGTCGTCTCCCTGGTGATAGTTTACCCCTTTTTCTGTAAAATTAGTCACAGCAGATCTAATGAACAAGTAAATCAATCACAACAGATGAACATAGAAAATATGGTGCAAAACTGTGCAAAACATGCAGCAGTGCTCTCTATCCCAGAAAGGGTGAATGAATTACAATACAAACTGTCACAATGACTGAGCAATTCGAATTGCCTAAGGAGGTCATTCGAATCACAGAATGGAGTAGCTTGACTCTGTCTAGGAGTCCTCATAAATCATCGGTGGTGCTCATCAATCACAACAACCAGTCATCCAGGTGTCAAACTGAGTCTAACTGAGTGTAATAAATGTAACTGAAGTGTGTAGCACTGATATAGGATCTGGAGGCTCAGTGGGGGCGCATGGGAGGCTAACTGGAGTCAGAACAAGTCACCTAATCGAACTGGAGGTCAATCGGAGGTGAAACAGTCAGTCAGGAGTGAAACTAGCCTCAAATCAGGGAGAATCGGAGCTAACTGAATGTAACTGGAGTGAATCTGCAGTGGTAGGTGAACAAGTGCGCCCTTCTCTGGCAGTAGGTGAGAAGAGGGCGCCTTTCAGCTTAGGAGGGCTAAAACTCTGTGGTAAGTGGCTCCCGAGTGCTAGAAGAAGGTGGATAAGGTGCTGGAGGCATCAAACTGGTGACTGGGATGCATGCAAGTGCATGCAGCTGCATATCCTGAAATAGATCATGCAAGATCCTGAAGTAGATATGTATCCTGAAATAGATGATCCTGAAATAGATATGTATCCTGAAATAGATGATGTGGATATCCGAACACCCCCCCTCAAGCTAGACTATGATGTGCCAACTAAAATAATGTGGGGCCCTGGTAACTAAGACCAAAGGTCACCCCAATACAATAATCCAAAAAATGCTGAAAATAAACTAAGTGAGGAAAGAGGGAAAACCCAGTGGGAAGAAAGCCCCCCCTCAAGCTAAAGCATAATAATGAATCAATCTGTCTCCACCATGATGGAACTCACCCCCAACAGTGAATGGAGGTAAGAGAACTTCTTCTCAATGAAGCTCTTGGTGAAGATGTCTGCAATTTGCTCATCAGTAGGGCAATATTGCAAAATGATGGTGCGGTCATGCACCAACTGTCGAATGTAATGCATATGAATCTCAATGTGTTTGGTCCTCTGCCGCTGAACTGGATCTGTGGAGATCTTGATAGCACTTTGATTGTCACAAAATAGGACAGTCGAAGTAGTGCCACCAAAACCAAACTCGGAAAGAATACCCTGCAACCAAACTGCCTGAATGCAGGCATTGACTGCCCCTCGATACTCTGCCTCTGCTGAAGAAAGTGCAATGGCTGCTTGCTTTTTGCTGGACCAGCAAATAGCACCATGACCAATCATGAAAACATAACCGGAAGTGGACTTCCGATCAATGCTATCACCTGCCCAATCTGAATCAGTAAAACCAATGAAATCTAGCTCAGAATCTGCAGCATAATGTATGCCAAACTGTCTCGTACCTTGCACATACTGCAAGATCCGCTTGGCTGCTCGCCAATGAAGCTCATGTGGCTGCTGCATATATCTTGACACGGCACTCACGGCATATGAGATATCAGGCCGTGAATGTGTCAAATAAAGTAGTGAACCAATCAACTGTCGATACATACTGCAATCTGCAAGCGGTGTGGAATCTCCCTCCTCAAGACTGATTCCTGAGAGGAATGGGAACGGGGCTGCCTTACATTCAGCCATATTAAACTTCAATAACAGGTCGGAAGCATATTTTTGCTGAGATATAGTGATCCCATCAAAATTTTGAGCTATCTCCAAGCCCAAAAAGTGACTCAGCAAGCCCAAATCGCTCATGTCAAAAGCTAGATTTAAGGCAGATTTTAGCTTGTTTATTGAAGTAAGTGTGCTACCAGTAATAAGCAGATCATCAACATAAAGTACAATAACCAACAAATTACCTTTAACTCGCTGAAGATAGAAATTCGGATCAGATTTGCATCTTTGGAAATTCTGAGAAAGAAGGAAGGAGTCCATCTTTGCGTACCAAGCTCTTGGGGCCTGTTTTAACCCGTACAAAGACTTCTTCAATCTACAAACCAATGATGGATCTGATGTATAACCCTCTGGCTGCTGCATATAGACCTCTTCAGCAAGGTCTCCATGTAAAAATGCACTCTTCACATCCATATGGTGCACTTCCCAGTGCTTGGATGCGGCAATAGCTAAAACAAGGCGGATGGAATCCATCTTTGCAACCGGTGCAAAGGTCTCTGTGTAGTCCACTCCTTGGACTTGGGAAAAACCTTTTGCCACCAACCTTGCTTTATATTTGCTGATAGTGCCATCAGCAGCAACTTTAGTACGGTAGACCCATTTACACTTCACTAATTTTCTTCCAGGTGGAAGAGAAACTAGCTCCCATGTATTGTTCTTTTGAAGAGAACTGTACTCTTCATCCATGGCACTTTTCCATCTCGGATCTCGATGGGCTGAATAGTATGATTGGGGATCTGAACCAGCCATCAAATAACAAATCTCAGGAAGAAATGGATCAGCAATAGAAAGAGCCATACCTGCCCTTTGAAAATCTCCTCTTGTTCGTCTCGGATCAGCGGGATTTCCAAGACTAGAACCAGCAGATTGTAGAGTGTTTTGGGCCCACTTTGGTAACTGAGGGGGATCTGAATGGTCGGATTCCGAACCTGATATGTCATGATCATCATATGCTGCTACAATATCAGAAATATCAGAAATCATACCTTCATTATCGCTGCTCGAATCTTCTTCTGGTGAAGGCGGTGAATCGGCAGTTTTCTCCTCAACTAGTTGCAATTCTTGAAGTGGTTCTTCAAACTGCACACTGCGCTCTATGAATATATTTTTAGATCTGATATCCATGAGTTTATATGCTTTTGATTCTTCCCCATATCCTATCAATATGCACTCGATACTTTGTGGATCCAAAGCTCGTCTCTTCTCAGAAGGAATTCTAGCCCATGCAGTAGAGCCAAAAACTCTCAAATTTGACACATCCGGTTTGTGACCAAAGAATGCTTCGAAAGGAGTCATACCTTTCACGGATGAATGTGGAACACGGTTCTGTATATATGCAGCAACATTGATTGCTTCAGCCCAAATATTTGCAGCCAAACCTTTCGATTCAATCATGCATGTAGCCATCTCTTTCAGTGACCGGTTTTTCCTTTCCGCTACACCGTTCTGCTGGGGTGTGTAGGGAACTGTATGTTGGATCTTGATTCCGCTTTGGGCACAAAGTTGCAGCAACTCAGACTTGATATATTCCCCACCATTATCAGATCTAAGAGCTTTGATCTTGCTCTCAGTGGTGGTCTCAACAGAAGCCTTAAAATCCTTGAATTTTCCAAGCACTTCTGACTTGTTTTTGAGAAAGAATACCCATGTAAAGCGGGAAAAATTGTCAATAAATGTCAAAACATACCTTGAACCATTTAATGACATATGGGGCAGCGGACCACTGATATCAGAATGGATCAATCCCAAAATAGTAGAGGCTCTGCTAGCCTTGCCGCGGTCGAATCTGTGCTCGGGGTGCTTCCCAATAATGCAACCGGTGCATATTCCCTTCGAGGAACGGAGTTGTGGAAGCCCATCTACCATGGATTTATTTGATAGCAGCAACAAATACTTATAATTTAGATGTCCAAATCTTTCATGCCAAAGCCTACTAACCTCATTACCATGTGTGCGAAGAGCAGTGGGCTTTGCAAGCGGAATAAAGTGCGAAAACTCATAACATTTTGCAGTGTGGTTTGCCTTTCCAACCGCAACTAGTCTTCCACTTTTGATATCAGAAATTTCAACTGTATTAGGGCTGAATGTGACTTTCTTTGGATCACCAGTATGTGTCATTTGATACACAGAAAGGAGATTCGAAGCTAAGGAAGGCACATAGATAACATTCTGAAAGCATCCATGATCTACATGAATCGTACCTTTGCCCTTTGAAGAAATTTTTGAGTCATCTCCCAAATGGATGGGGATGGAGCTGTTTGGATCGAATGAGGAAAAAGAATCAATATTTGCAGCCATATGATTTGATGCACCCGAATCTATCAAGAGAGTGGGCTTCGAAACCGTTGCCATGAGTGCTTGTCCTCTTTCATGATCGTCATTCCGATCTTTCTTCCTTGCACCGTCAGGAAGGGTTATGTTGTTCTTTTCCAAAAGGAGGGCCATTTGATCTATAGTCTTCTTCATACATGAACTGTCGGGATGAAAGCCACGGTTACAATAAGTACATTTAGATTTTTGGTTACCTTCTTTGCCCTTTTGCTTGGATTTCGAACTGGATGGTGCATCCGTTTGCTTGCCTTTGTCTTTTTGCTTGTGAGGCTCGAATTTGGGCTTCTCCTTCTTTAGCTTTCCTTTACCATTCGAGATCTTGGGTCCTTGAACAAATAGGGCTGAATCTTTGGAGCTTATGGACCCCATTTGAATCAACTTGTCATGTCTTTCGTAACGGACTCAATGAAGGCATTCAAGGTAGGCATCTTCCAATTCGGGGTAGTTAGCCGACCGGAATTGAAAGTGGAGACAAATACCGAATAATCTTTCCCAAGCTTGCTTAGAATGGAGAGGATCAACTGTTTATCCTCTTTGATAACACCACTGTTCTTCAATTGCAAGTTCAAGTTCTTGAATTTTGTGAAGAATTCATTGATGGTCTCGAAATTCTCAGGATTAAGGCCAATCAATTCATTCTCTAATTGAAAAGCCCTAAGCTCATCCTGCTTGCCGAATAGTGTTTCAAGTTGCTCCCATATGGCTTTTGGAGTCTTCAATCCGCTGAGATGGAAGTGAAGATCCTTGGAGATGGAGAGACAAAGAAGACCGTAAGCTTCATCAAGCTTGTTGTAGTGTTTGGTTCTTTCTGCTACATTGTTTGGCTCCAATTCAAGACCAAGAGTGACTCGGTATTAACCTTTTGAACGTAATATGATCTCCATATCATCTTTCCAATCAAAATAATTGAATGGGGTGAGGATAGGCTTTGAAGAAGAGTATTCCATTGCAAGGATTGAGTCAACTGATGAAGAGGAAGCTTGCATGCAGACTATAGCGAATGCAAATGCTGTAGAAAGGCTTGCATGCAGAAGGTAGCGAGTGCAATTGGAGGAGACAATAAACCTGCAAATCACATCAAAACAACCACAATAAGGTCGAACAATCCACCCTTTGAGAGTTGCATCACACCTGGGATTGGATTTCAAGCAATGTTGAATAGGTCCAATGTATCAGATCCAGGAATTATGTGGTAACTCAAGCTTCTGGAGTGGTATTGGAATATTTTTCAAGCTTTGCATGCACAGGAGCGAATGCCCTTGAGATATCTCATGCCAAACTTTTTGCAATTTTTAGCAATTCAGTCAAATCTTCTTGTAGAAGCACCTGTAGAAAAGAGATCTTGTCCCTACAATGGCTCTGATACCATGTAAAATTAGTCACAGCAGATCTAATGAACAAGTAAATCAATCACAACAGATGAACATAGAAAATATGGTGCAAAACTGTGCAAAACATGCAGCAGTGCTCTCTATCCCAGAAAGGGTGAATGAATTACAATACAAACTATCACAATGACTGAGCAATTCGAATTGCCTAAGGAGGTCATTCGAATCACAGAATGGAGTAGCTTGACTCTGTCTAGGAGTCCTCATAAATCATCGGTGGTGCTCATCAATCACAACAACCAGTCATCCAGGTGTCAAACTGAGTCTAACTGAGTGTAATAAATGTAACTGAAGTGTGTAGCACTGATATAGGATCTGGAGGCTCAGTGGGGGCGCATGGGAGGCTAACTGGAGTCAGAACAAGTCACCTAATCGAACTGGAGGTCAATCGGAGGTGAAACAGTCAGTCAGGAGTGAAACTAGCCTCAAATCAGGGAGAATCGGAGCTAACTGAATGTAACTGGAGTGAATCTGCAGTGGTAGGTGAACAAGTGCGCTCTTCTCTGGAAGTAGGTGAGAAGAGGGCGCCTTTCAGCTTAGGAGGGATAAAACTCTGTGGTAAGTGGCTCCCGGGTGCTAGAAGAAGGTGGATAAGGTGCTGGAGGCATCAAACTGGTGACTGGGATGCATGCAAGTGCATGCAGCTGCATATCCTGAAATAGATCATGCAAGATCCTGAAGTAGATATGTATCCTGAAATAGATGATCCTGAAATAGATATGTATCCTGAAATAGATGATGTGGATATCCGAACATTTTCGGACTAGGGGGTACTACTTACAAAAAAGGTATACTCCAGCCAATCATGACTGGAAGAGTCCTCTCCCGTGTTGTTTTACCCTTTTTCGGGCAATGAGGCTAACTTTACGAAAAAGGACCATTGGAGTCTTCTTTAGTTCTTTTCAGACTCTCTGAACATGAAATGACGATCGAGTTTACCTTCTATGGACTCGTTAAACTTTCACATCGAAGGGCCCGCCATGGGACGAACCCGTCCTCTCCCAGGTTCGGAAAACATTTGGGATTGGACTCATCTATGAGATGAGCTATACCAAGCATCTGGTTACCCTCATCAAGTTCGTTAAAGACACATGAGGTACTCATCGTTCATGATGGGTAAAAAGGAAAGCTTTTATATTACACCTTTATCAGTGGTAGTGTTATCTCCCCAAATAAAAATAGACTAGGTGCTTGTTTAGGTGATAGGAGTTTTGTCTTTATTTTTATATGCATTTGAGGTTGCGTGTCATAAGTTTGCATTATGTAATGAAACTTGAAATAAATTTTGAGGTTGCTCTTCTCCGAAAAGAATTTCCAAGTTTCGGTAGCTTAGGCAGGCCTCACGATGGTTCATTAGCTACCGAAAACCCCACTTTCGGTAGCTTACTACGTGAAAGATGAAACTCTCCAACTACCGAAAAGGAAAACATATATCGTGGTTCATGGGGCAGTTTTCGGTGGCTTGGGCGAATACGACGGTGTTCATCAGCCACCGAAAGGCAGACACTTTTCACAGTTTGCAGTTCAAGAATGAAACCTTCTACAGCTGCCGAAAGCAGAGGAATCTCCGGGATTCATGGGAATGTCTTCGGTGTCTTGGGCGAATACGACGGTGTTCATTAGCCATCGAAAGGCAGATACTTTTCGCAGCTTACAGTCCAAAGGCAGGATCGTCCACAGCCACCAAAAGCGGCGGCATGTGTGAGTTTTTTTTCGGCAGCTTACGGTTTTAAAGGCGAAATCATTGGCTACCAAAATTGAGTCGGTATCAAATGGTGGAAACGTCAAATCAAGGGTTAGTCGTGAATTAAAGAGATTTCATCATTTCTTAACCGCCGAAAAGGGGCACCGCCATCGAAAACACGATCCTTTCATTTCAATACTAGCTGCAAATGATGATCGCTCCTGGGTAAAAGGGAAAGATTGACAGGTCATGTAAATCCTCATGATTGGCCTTCAGTACCATCTCTCGAAGTCAGGGCCCTGAACCAAGTCATACCTCATCCTTCGTTATTACCTGTCAATGATCTGCTTCTTCCCCGATTCCGCGTCATTTTTTCCCTAAGGCTCAGCTTTTTTGAAACGCGGGTGTCGATAAGGGTTTACAGATGAAGAAGGGAGGAGCTGTGCTTAGGAAGGACCTAAATGACGTCGGCTACCTAGAGTCACACCCTGAAATAGGCCAATTCTTCAAAAGCGTGGGATGCTATAACTATTTCCTAAAGCTCCAAGGATCCCATCAGCAAATTGCAGAGGCCTTCGCATTATCATTTGACAGAAGGAAAGCGCAAATTGGGAAAGAAGAAGTCCAGGTGGATGAAGACTTCATAGCAGCGGCCACATAAATTCCAGGGACAAGAGAATGATCGTTCAAAACCACCACAACCCAGAAGGTAGAGTTTAGATCATATCTAAAACCTGCACACCAAACAATCACCTAGAACAAAGACGTCCCTATGTCTTTCTTGGAGGAAAGGTGGCAGCACCTGTTAAAGGCCATCTTGGTCTATTTTACATGCGAGGGAAGATATTCCAGAGTGTTGGTCTATCATTTCAGACTGTTGGACCATTTCACTAGCAGAATCCCTCTAAACCTACCCTTTTATCTTCATAAAAACCTAACAAAGATGGCTCACCAGTTCCAAGCAAAGCCAAGCAAGGTTCAGAGCAAGTTATCCCACCATGGCTTAATTAAAATCTTGGTATCAGAGCATCTGCAGAGAAAGAATGAGAAATGGGCTTATTTCCCTTTCTGGAACGAATTTGACACAAAATTACGACCCGAAGACAAGGATAACCCCTCCTCTAAAAAACCATCCACCCCTAGAAGTGAAAAGAGAAAAAGGCGAGCTGTCTCGTCGTTGCCAGCAGTCCAAATTACCCCTTCTTCTAAACCTGAGAGGATTGGGAAAAAGCTAGTCTTCATAAAAGGAGGAGAGACTTCTTCAAAGAATGTGAACCTGTTAGGCCTCCCCTACACGGACTCTGAAGACGACGAACTGAAGGAAACAGGAGCAGATCATAAGGAAATTGCAACAGAACAAGAGCTTCAGGAAGCAGCTCCACCTGTGGAAGAACAGGAGACTGCCTATGTAAACCTGCCTTCTCCTACACCTGTGGAAGAGGAGGAGACTGCATGTGTAAACTTGACTTCCACTACACCTATGGGAGAACCAGATCAGCAGGTGGCTGAGGTATTAACAACCAAGACCAAAAGTTCTTCATCACAGAAAATTAATCAGCTCTTCAGGCAAGTGTATGAGCTTGAAATACTCCAGAGGGTGATCAAGGAGAAAAACGAAAGGCTGACCGAAAGGCATAAGGAATTGTATGTTTCTTTTCAAGGGTTGACCAAAAAACATAGTAAGCTGAGAGGAAGAAATATAAGGCTAATAAGAGAAAATATCAGGCTGAGTAGGAAGGTCGAGCTTCTGGGAGGTGAGGAGACAACTCAGAAAACCCAGCCTAAGGTGCACTCAAATCTTGACACCTTAGCAGCAGCAGCAGTCAGTTTTGCTGACACTCCAGTTTTGGCCCAGGACGAAGAGAAAACCAAGCATCAAGAAGATAAGTAGCAGAGGTCAGAAAACACAGTTTTGTCCAATGTTTTGCAGGCTGGACCAGACATATTTTTTTCGGTGGTTTAGGCAAACGTAGAAATTCTTCATTTGCTGCCAAAATTCAGTATTCAGCGGTTTACAACATGAGCACATGACTCTCCTAGTTACTGAAAGGAGAGATAGGCTTCAAAAGTCTAAAGGTGATTCGGTGGTTTAGGAGAAATGGCAAACTAATTAATTAACCACCGAAAGCAGGGTTTTCAGTAGCTTATAAATTTTGAGCACCAGCTTTCTAGCTACCGAAAATGCAAAATGGGAAGAAGGTTGTTTTTGGGCACCAAACCCGACTTTCGCTGATCCAAGCACCCCCAGAGCGTTTTCTCAATGATAGAAAAAACGCTTAAAGGCATCATGATCATTTTTCATTTCCAGACTGAAGGGCTGCAACGATGCGAAAGGAGGAATATTCCTGTCTATTTTGGGAAAAAGATAACCTGCAGGTTCTCCAGGCAGCAGTTTCAACCTCACTCTTCAGCCTCCGGAGGCTCGTTACACTATCGAATATAGGTGCCTTAGCAAGATGTCAGTTACTTTTGAATGTAGGATGCTGTCATTTTTGCAGAAAACTGTTTTAATGAACTATTTTTAGCAGATTCGATCCATCTTTTCAGGATCTTAAAAGTTTGTAAAGGCTATAAAGCCCAGGAAGGACGTAGAACAATGGTTCGATTTTGGAGAGACTTTTCTATACTTGTATTCTTAGAATTCCCATTGCATCTCAATTATATAAGCTTCTTTTGCTATTTGCGTTCAGATTTTCTTTCTTACCTTTATGTACTTGCAGTGAAATGTTTATTTCATGTTTGTTCATTTGTCTATGCCAGATAACTGTAATCCTATCTTTGTAGTGAGAATTGGACATCAAGTGTCATTTATTTATTGTGATTAGCCATTTATATATATGTTTTGTATATGAGTCTGCTAGCACGATAACAATTCTACTCTCATTCACCTTTTATAAACTTTCTGAACAGCGGTAGTTAAAAGCCTTGTCTACCTGAGTGTCTCCATGCATGTTTTGAGTGTGTGAGCTTCAATTTAGTCATCCAACTTGATCCAAACATACCACATCCTTTAAAGTAAGATTAAGTTACCAGGCTCTTTCGATTGCAACCTAGAAAGACTCCTAGAGAGCTAACAAATTGGCGTCGTTTCCGGGGAAGAAGGTTG
This sequence comes from Larix kaempferi, assembly GCA_027924585.1. Classification (NCBI taxonomy): domain Eukaryota; kingdom Viridiplantae; phylum Streptophyta; class Pinopsida; order Pinales; family Pinaceae; genus Larix; species Larix kaempferi. The sequence continues at coordinate 4,375,882 of BSBM01001024.1, read as the reverse complement.
AAGCAACAACTTCCCTGGGAGACGACATAGTTCCATCTTTGATGATAGACGAAGCCTGGACATTATTTATATTGTAATCATCTATCTGGAGACTCCATTGGAACGAAGTGGCTTCGAGAAGACCAATTACCAGAGAAAATCCTCAAAGGCCACCAGTGACACCTGTTTCAGACCCCGAACAGATTATAAGGAGAGGAAGGACTACACAGAGACAAATTTCCAGATCTACAAGAGGAACCACATCAGGCACTTCTAGAGGTATTTCTTTTGTCTTATCAAATGAAACTCCTTTTGAATCTCCATCCACTGAAGCAGCTAGTTCATAAGAAATAATAAGTAGATCAGAAGACTTGAGGGCTCAAGTGTTCTCACCCGATTCTACTGTCCAAGACCCTAGTTCTGAATCTGCTACCCGAGCTGATCTAGGAAAAGAAATCCTAGAATCCATCAAAGAAGAGGGTTGTTCTTCCTACCTACAGCCCTTACTGACTGAACCTGAAGAGAACTACCCTTTTGTTTACACCAACGTACTTGCCATTGAAAAAATTTTCCAAGACCTTTTATATCAGTGTGAAGAAAGGTTGTCCTCGTTACTTGCACAATCCTGTAAGGGTGCCTATTCTCCAAATCAGCCATCAAACTGTTTCACCCCAACTCTTGGCGACTCCACTGGGTCAAACCCCCTACCTTTATCGTCACCTATACCTCCTCAGCTACCATCCACACCAAAAATACCTTCTGCTACCCTTTTAGTACCCACATCCACTATGGTTGTCCCTCTGACTAAAATGGAAAAGATCCTCATTGCTAGGTATGCCCCTCTAAATTTGCCTAATCCCCTTGCTGCTATGCCTACCAGAGATTACCAAAAATACATGCCTAAGTTCACTGGAGAGGGGGACTTCACAGCTGAAGAACATTTAGAGGCATTCTACAGCTATACTGAGAACATAAATATTGAGCATGAAGATGTTTGGACTAGGGTTTTTGTGCAAAGTCTAGATGGTCAGGCCAGAAAGTGGTTCAAAGAATTACCTGTTGGATCAATATATGACATCGAAGCCCTAGATGAATTGTTTTTGAAGCATTGGGGGGAAAAAGAGACCACCTTTATTACCTTACAGAATTTGATAATTTGAAGAGAGAAAATGGCGAGTTTGTGTCAGCTTTCATGAAGAGATTTAATAAAATGTTTAGCAAAATCCCTGCAGAGATCAAACCTACAGATACCTCAGCCAGGATCACTTATGCAAATGCTTTCGACCCTGATTTTTGTCTTCATCTCCGAGAAAGAAGATCTGCCTCTTTATTGCTCATGCAAGATGCTACGCTCGAAGTTGATTCTAATATGGCCGCATCAAAGATCATAAAAGGGAAAATTGAAAAAAAGAGGCAGACTCAAGATTCCTCCTCCTCGTCAGAAACCAACCTGGAAAAAATGGCTAAGATGCTAGACAACTTGACCTCCGAAATGTCCAAGATGAAAGTGCAAGGCCAGCAACCTGCAAGAAGTAAAGGTCCGAATGAGTTTGTTCCCAGGAATACTAATGCTCCCCCTTACAAAAGAAACAACCCATAGGCTCAGATCCTCCAGAGAAATAGGAATCCTGCTGAAGAACAAAGAATCAGAGCTCCTTTCCAACACGCTGTATTAGAAGAAGAACAAGAGCTTACTCAGGGAGGAGAAGAGGAAGAACACAATATCAACTGCATGGAGGATAAGGTTGACCCCTCCTTCCTGACACAATCTGATTATGAAGAATCACTGTATCAAGCGGATGATCAAAGAAGTTATGATTTGAGGTCCAGGACCGTTGCTAAAAAACCTGTGACCCTTGCTCCTGGGGAGAAGAATCATGTCCTCACAAAGCAGCCTGATGCTCCTACAAAACAGGTTGTTACTCTTTCAAAATAGCAGCAAAGGCCATCACAACCAACTGTCCCTGATCCGGTCCAGCTTAAAGCTCCAGCTCAAGAGGCAAGAATTTCTGACAAGTTGTCCTACTCCTTCAATCTTGAAACAGAGATTCATAAACTAAAAATCCCTTTTCCACTAATTAAGCTTATGAAAAACGATTCCTTCAAGTCATCCATACTGAAATCCCTTCAGCCAAAAACACCCATAGATGCTGACTTTGTGAACTTACAAGACGATAAGCCCTCAGTAACCCTAGGTCCCATGGTTGAAGAACTGGATGGATCCTACCCACCATTCTATATATCCTTAAACATCCATGACAAAATTCTTCACAATTGCTTACTTGACTCAGGAGCCTCCCACAACCTCATGCCTAAAGTGGTGATGGATGAACTTGGGCTTAGCATCACAAAACCCTACCATGATATCTTCTCTTTTGACTCCAGAAAAGTCAGATGCCTGGGCCTCATAAAGGATCTTGTCATAAACCTGTCTCAGTTGCCTTCAAAAAGAATGGTAATGGATGTAGTGGTCTCTAACATCCCACCTAAGTTTGGCATCCTCTTGTCCCGATCATGGAGTAAACGACTAGGGGGTACCCTACAGATGGATCTGACTTATGCTACCATTCTCATGTTTGGAGGTGAAACTAAAAGGCTCTATAGGGAAAACCAACTTTCCTATATCATCAATAATAAAAAGAATTATGTAAATCATCCCATTTACGCATTGGATACAGACTTTGGAGCATGTATCCTGCAAATAGATGATGATCAGCCGACCCCTTTACAGCTCACAAAGCCTACTGGTCAGCAATCTGAGGAAGTAACCACTGCTGTTTGGAGCATGTTTTTTTATGGTGCCAATACCTAGGCTTCAGCAGGTGCAAGTGTAGTTTTAATCTCTCCTTTGAAGGACGTTACCCATTTTTCTTATAAACTGGATTTCAAAACTACTAATAATATAGCAGAGTATGAGGCTTTGCTATTGGGATTCAAGGCCGCCAAAGAGATGGGAATCATGTGCCTGAAAATATTTGGAGATGCAGAGCTTATAATACAGCAAGTGAATGGCAATTATCAGTCAAAGAACGTGAGACTGAAGTCATACAGAGATGAGGTATGGAAACTTAGAGATTCCTTCATGTTTTTTGGCATTTCTTATATCCCGCGAGCTATGAACCACCTGGATGATTCCCTTGCTGTCTCTGCTAGCACGTTTATTCCTCCCGTGCCTCCTAAATTGAACTATGATATCCAAGTCAGGTACAGGCCATCCCTACCAGATAATGTCAAATTTTGGAAATTCTTTGAGGATGATGATGAGCTTAGTAGATTTCTCCAGGTTGTTGATGAATTTTCTGATATGCATATTGATCAAGAAAACCTGAATGTAGAGGAATCCCAGAGGTCTAAATTGAAAGGGAAAATAGGCCAACATGACATTGTTCAATTGCCAGGAAATCATATACCTCGAGGCTTAGTACCTCTCGAAAGGTTGTTTGACCATAATGACATCCCCTTCAAACCTGTGAACAAGGAAAAAGACCTTGTTGTCCATGAACAAAATATAGGCAGCCAGAATCACCCGAAATTCATAAATCTGTCTACTGACTTGACAGCTGATCAAAGGTCAGATTATTGCAGCTTGGTAAAGGATTTCGCAGATGTGTTGGCTTGGAAATACAGTGATCTGAAAACTTATGACGAAGATACCATTCAACATAGAATTCCACTGGAAAAAGGCACCACCCCTTTTAAGCAGAAGCTAAGGCCTATCAACCCTCTCCTATTACCTGTGATCGAGAGAGAAATAAAAAAGCCGCTTGATGCTAAGATCATAATCCCACTGAGATATTCTAAATGGGTCGCAAATTTGGTAATAGTAAGGAAGAAAAATGGTGAGGTCAGGTTATGTGTCGATTTCAAAAACCTCAACAAAGGCTCCCAAAAAGACAACTATCATCTGCCTAAGATGGAGCATTTACTGCAGAGAGTGTCAGGAGCTAGGGTCATGTCATTACTAGATGGCTTCTCGGGCTATAATCAAATTTCTGTACACCCTGATGATCAGGAGAAGACATCCTTTACCACTCCCTGGGGTACCTTCATGTACGCCAAGATGTCGTTTGGGATGATGAATGCCAGGGCCACCTTTCAAAGGGCCATGGACATAGCCTTGGTGGGGATAAAGGATAAGTTTGTCCTCATATACCTTGATGATATCACAGTATACTCAAATAGTCGCGAAGAACATTTGTAGCACCTAAGGGAGGTTTTTTTGAAATGCTGACAATTTGGAATTTCTCTGAATCCTAAGAAGTCTCAGTTTGCTCTCGTGGAGGGAAAACTCCTAGGCCACATAGTTTCAGTGCATGGTGTAAAGATTGATCCAGTTCGGGTTGAAGCAATTCAAAAGGTATCTATACCAAGGTCGAAAAAGGATATCCAATCTTTCCTCGGTAAGATAAATTTCGTTAGGAGGTTTATTCCAAATTTTTCTGAGTCAGTAAAACACATAACCTCCATGCCAAAAAAGGGAGTCGAAACCAAATGGACAGAAAATGCAAGACACTCTTTTGAAGCCATCAAGCAGGCTATCATGGAAGCTCCTACTCTAATTAGTCCAGATTACACCAAGGTGTTCTATATTTTCTCTTTTGCTTCCTATGATATAGTGGCAGCAGTCTTGTTGGAGAAAGATGACGAAGGGCTTAATCATCCAATCGCTTTCTTCAACAAAACATTGAGGGACGCTAAACTGAAATACGATCCCATAGAAAAACAGGCCTATGCTCTGATCAAGTCATTGAAAGCATTCAGAATTTATATCCTACATGCAAAGGTCATAGCCTATGTCCCTTCAACTTCCGTGAAAGATGTGTTAACTCAACCTGACATTGATGGCAAGAGAGCCAAATGGATCGCTAAGCTAACTGAATTCGATATAGAGGTGAAGCCCACCAAGTTAGTAAAAGGTCAAGGTCTAGCCAACCTTGTGGCTGAAGAAAATTGCAAACGTTTAGACATAAATTTCATCGGAATAAATTCTGTCAGTTTTCCAACAGAGGTAGCTACAGCAGAACAACATAACAGTCAACAGGTGGCTGAAAATTTGCTCTCATGCGAGTGGTATTCAGGTATCATTCATTTCCTGCAGAATTTAGAAGTTCCCCCTGGACTTAGCACAACCCAAGCACGATCTCTCAAGCTTAAGTCTGTAAAATTTTACAAAGTAATAATTTGCTTTATTGGAAAGATCCTGATGGAGTTCTGTTAAGATGTCTAGATAAAGAAGAATCAGTTCAAGTCATGCATCACTTCCATTCAAGCATATGTGGGGGGCATCATTACTGGAAAACTACTGCCCACGAGATTCTAAGGGCTGGGTACTATTGGCCTTGTCTATTCTCTGATGTATACACTTTCGTGAAATCTTGTGACAAATGCCCAAGATTCACACGAAAACAGCAGCTAAAATCCCTAACCCTGAAGCGTATTGTGGTTAATGGCCCTTTCCAACAATGGGGCCTTGACTTCATAGGGGAGATCAATCCTTCATCCAGTGGTCAACACAAATGGATCCTAGTAGCCACTGATTATTTCACCAAGTGGATAGAGGCAATTCCCACCAGGAACGCTAATCATCAGGTTATCATGAAATTTCTCTATGAAAACATCCTTATCATATTTGGTTTCCCAAAAAGGCTGGTAACTGATAATGCACCAGCTTTCAAAGATAAAGAATTAGTCCACATGTGCGAGTCAATGGGAATTCAATTAGTTCACTCTACTCCCTACTACCCTCAAGGCAATGGCCTCGCTGAGTCCTCCAATAAAAGTCTAGTCAAAATCATCAGAAAATTACTGGAAGAAAATCAAAAGAGTTGGGATTCAAAGCTAAAGTTTGCTCTTTGGGATGATAGGGTGACGAATAAGAAATCCATAGGGACTTCCCCCTTTAGATTGGTTTATGGTACTGATGCCATTTTCCTAGTTCAGCTAATCCTACCAGTGACTAAATTTATTTAGGAGGAACAGGATGAACCAAATGACATGGTGAGAAGAATGCTCTATTTGGTCGAATTGCAGCAGACTAGAGAACAATTAGTGGAAAAGTCAGAAGCTCATCAGGGAAAAATAAAAATCACTTTTGACAAGAAGGCAAAGATGGAGAGTTTTCAAGTTGGGGACTGGGTGCTGAAATGGGATGCCCCAAGGTAGGATAAGGGCAAGCATGGTAAATTTGATTCTCTATGGACGGGTCCTTTTGTGATAACTTAAGTACAGCAAAACAACACTTTCAAATTGCAGAGTCTAGAAGGTGAAGACATGTTTGGTGGCCCAGTCAATGGGCGTTTTCTGAAACCCTATTTCATCTAAGGCTTCCAAGCCTGGTCATTGTAATTACCGTTTCTGTTTTTAGTTTTAGTTTTTGTTTGCAAAATAACTCCATGCCCAATGGAACACTAGAAGATAGGTCTTGATTTTTGTTTTATGGGAAAGGCATTAGACTTGTGGTTCTTGGAACCTCACAGGGAGGTTTCCATCCCTGAGTAGGAGCCAGATGTTATCTCCCCAAATAAAAATAGACTAGGTGATTGTTTAGGTGATAGGAGTTTTGTCTTTATTTTTATATGCATTTGAGGTTGCATGTCATAAGTTTGCATTATGTAATGAAGCTTGAAATAAATTTTGAGGTTGCTCTTCTCCGAAAAGAATTTCTAGGTTTCGGTAGCTTAGGCGGGCCTCACGATGGTTCATTAGCTACCAAAAACCCCACTTTTAGCAGCTTACTACGTGAAAGACGAAACTCTCCAACTACCGAAAAGGCATACATATATCGTGGTTCATGGGGCAGTTTTTGGTGGCTTGGGCGAATATGACGGTGTTCATTAGCCACCGAAAGGCAGACACTTTTTGCAGTTTGCAGTTCAAGAATGAAACCTTCTACAGCTGCCGAAAGCAGAGGCATCTCCAGGATTCATGGGAATGTCTTCGGTGGCTTGGGCGAATACGACGATGTTCATTAGCCACCGAAAGGCAGATACTTTTCGCAGCTTATAGTCCAAAGGCAGGATCGTCCACAGCCACCGAAAGCAACGGCATGTGTGAGTTTTTTCCGGCAGCTTACGGTTTTAAAGGAGAAATCATCGGCTACCGAAATTGAGTCGATATCAAATGGTGGAAACGTCAAATCAAGGGTTAGTCTTGAATTAAAGGGATTTCATCATTTCTTAACCGCCGAAAAGGGGCACCGCCAGTGAAAACACGATCCTTTCATTTCAAGACCAGCTGCAAATGATGATCGCTCCTGGGTAAAAGGGAAAGATTGACAGGTCATGTAAATTCTCATGATTGGCCTTCAGTACCATCTCTCAAAGTCAGGGCCTTGAACCAAGTCACACCTCATCCTTCGTTATTACCTGTCAATGAGTTGTCTTCCTCGATTCCACGTCGTTTATTCCCTAAGGCTCGGCTTTTCTGAAATGCAGGTGTCGATAAGGGTTTACATATGAAGAAGGGAGGAGTTTTGCTTAGGAAGGAGCTAAATGACGTCGGTTACATCGAGTCGCACCCTGAAATAAGCCAACTCTTCAAAAGCATGGGATGCTATAACTATTGCCTGAAGCTCCAAGGCTCCCATCAGCAAATTGCAGAGGCCTTCGCATTATCATTTGGCGGAAGGAAAGCGCGAATTGGGAAAGAAGAAGTCCAGGTGGATGAAGACTTCATAGCAGCGGCCAGAGAAATTCCAGGGACAGGAGAATGATGGTTCAAAACCACCACCACCCAGAAGGTAGAGTTCATATCATATCTAAAACCTGCACACCAGATAATCACCAGGAACAAAGACATCCCTATGTCTTTCTTGGAGGAAAGGTTGGAGCACCTGTTAAAGGCCATCTTGGTCTATTTTACATGCGAGGGAAGATATTCCAGAGTCTTGGTCTATCATTTCAGACTGTTGGACCATTTCACTGGTAGAATCCCTCTAAACCTACCCTTCTATCTTCATAAAAACCTAACAAAGATGGCTCACCAGGTCCAGGCAAAGCCAAGCAAGGTTCAAAGCAAGTTATCCCACCATGGCCTAATTAAAATCTTGGTATCAGAGCATCTGCAGAGAAAGAATGAGAAGTGGGCTTATTTCCTTTTCTGGAACGAATTTGACACAGAATTACGACCCGAAGACAAGGATAACCCCTCCTCTAAAAAGCCATCCACCCCTAGAAGTGAAAAGAGAAAAAGGCAAGCTGTCTCATCGTTGCCAGCAGTCCAAATTACCCCTTCTTCTGAGCCTGAGATGATTGGGAAAAAGATAGTCTTCAGAAAAGGAGGAGAGACTTCTTCAAAGAATGCGAACCTGTTAGGCCTCCCCTACACGGACTCTGAAGACGACGAACTGCGGGAAACAGGAGCAGATCATAAGGAAATTGCAACAGAACAAGAACTTCAGGAACCAGCTCCACCTGTGGAAGAACAGGAGACTGCCTATGTAAACCTGCCTTCTCCTACACCTGTGGAAGAGCAAGAGATTGCATGTGTAAACTTGCCTTCCCCTGCACCTATGGGAGAACCAGATCAGCAGGTGGCTGAGGTATTAACAACCAAGACCAAAAGTTCTTCATCACAGAAAATTAATCAGCTTCTCAGGCAGGTGTATGAGCTTGAAATACTCCAGAGGGTGATCAAGGAGAAAAACGAAAGGCTGAATGAAAGGCATAAGGAATTGTATGTTTCTTTTCAAGGGTTGACCAAAAAACATAGTAAGCTGAGAGGAAGAAATATAAGGCTGACAAAAGAAAATATCAGGCTGAGTAGGAAGGTCGAGCTTCTGGGAGGTGAGGAGACAACTCAGAAAACCCAGCCTAAGTTGCACTCAGATATTGACACCTTAGCAGCAGCAGCAGTCAGTTTTGTTGACACTCCAGTTTTTGCCCAGGACGAAGAGAAAACCAAGCAGCAAGAAGATAAGTAGAAAAGGTCAGAAAACACAGTTTTGTCCAAGGTTTTGCAGGATGGACCAAGCATAGTTTTTTCAGTGGTTTAGGCAAACGTAGAAATTCTTCATTTGCTGCCAAAATTCAGTATTCAGAAGTTTATAACATGAGCACATGACTCTCCTAGTTACCGAAAGGAGAGACAGGCTTCAAAAGTCTGAGCGAGTCGGTGGTTTAGGCGAAATGTCAAACTGATTAATTAACCACCAAAAGCAGGGTTTTCAGTAGCTTATTAATTTTGAGCCCCAGCTTTCTAGCTACCGAAAATGCAAAATGGGCAGAAGGTTGTTTTTGGGCACCAAACCCGACTTTCGCTGATCCAAGCACCCCTAGAGCATTTTCTCAATGCTAGAAAAAACGCTTAAAGGCATCATGATCATTTTTCGTTTCCAGACTGAAGGGCTGCAGCGATGCGAAAGGAGGAATATTCCTGTCTATTTTGGGAAAAAGACAACCTGTAGGTTCTCCAGGCAACAGTTTCAACCTCACTCTTCAGCCTCCGGAGGCTCGTTACACTATCGAATATAGGTGCCTAAGCAAGATGTCAGTTACTTTTGAATGTAGGATGCTGTCATTTTTGCAGAAAACTGTTTTAATTAACTATTTTTAGCAGATTCGATCCATCTTTTCAGGATCTTAAAAGTTTGTAAAGGCTATAAATCCCAGGAAGGATGTAGAACAATGGTTCGATTTTGGAGAGACTTTTCTATACTTGTATTCTCAAACTTCCCGTTGCATCTCAATTATATAAGCTTCTTTTGCTATTTGCGTTCAGATCTCCTTTCTTACCTTTCTGTACTTGCAGTGAAATGTTTATTTCATGTTTGTTCATTTGTCTATGCCAGATAACTGTAATCCTATCTTTGTATTGAGAATTGGACATCAAGTGTCATTTATTTATTGTGATTAGCCATTTATATATATGTTCTGTATATGAGTCTGCTAGCACGATAACAATTCTACTCTCATTTACCTTTTATAAACTTTCTGAACAACAGTAGTTAAAAGCCTTGTCTACCTGAGTGTCTCCATGCATGTTTTGAGTGTGTGAGCTTCGATTTAGTCATCCAACTTGATCCAAACATACCACATCCTTTAAAGTAATATTAAGTTACCAAGCTCTTTCGATTGCAACCTAGAAAGACTCCTGGAGAGCTAACAGGTAGTACCTAGTCGTTCTTGAACATGGCACTCATTTGCATTTGCATATTGTACTTGGATCATTCGTTTGTCTTCGAGTTTTACTTACTTACTGAGTCTTGTTACTCCTTTGATTCATTCAAAGAACAATTCCATCATCAGTTGCATTAGGAGTTGGTGTCGTACTCGTCATGTCAATATTGCCAAGTCATGCCATACCCATGTTCAAGAATACTCTCACCATTCATTATCTTCAATCGGTACACCTTCCACCATGTCGGTCTACTCCGAGTCAGTCTTACATTTTACTGTACCATCCATTCTATTCCAAAACATCATTTGTCGTATTTCGTGTCGATGATGGGGGATACATCATGGCCCTCCTTCGACGGATTCATCCTTGTCGACTTCAACACATCATCCAAGGATTGAATCTAGAAACCAATCGAGTACTTTGGCATTGCATGCCTCAATGACAAGTTACCTCGCTTTCAACATGAGTTTACATTATTGACTCTTGATTGAAATATTTCATCATGCGTTCGACTTCAACTCATTTATTTGTGCTTGATGATATATACCGTGATACCTTGGGAATCATTGACATTAATGGTGATTTCCCTCGCGCTTGTTAATGGTATACATCAATGACCGGTAATCAAGTGGTTTCTACCATGTTCGACGTCAAGACATTTGTAATCACATGGATAGATTCGTATCATTGGGGGTTCGGCTTGAAGACCCTGGGGAGTCATGTTTTACCTAGGTTGCGATGAAGATTGTTTTGAGTCATATCACACAGATCCACATTTGTAATCGTCATGGCTGTGTTATCATTTCATCATGGATCTACGCTTGTGTATAGTAGCCATGATTGTGTTCAGTCGGTCATTAATACCATGGATCTTCAATGTATTGGTCGGTAGCCATGTTGTACGTCATATGAGACTATTTTCTTAGAGTCATTTGTACTGTAGCAACGTTCTTCGTCTGACGAGCCATTGCCATTCCTTCTGTCAAAGCATTTCACCTGTCCAACTTTCAAACAGCGTCGGTGCTTTGGGGGGCATTCTGTTACACCTAGATCTTACCATCATGAGACTCAGTGTAAAAATACGTAAAGTTTCCTTGACTAAGTCATTTACTTGGATGAGATGCAAACCCTTTTATACTAGGTTTTGAGAGGTTGTCGCAGGTTGTCCTCGTGCAACCTGCAACGTCACAGCTATTCCTCTTACAGACTGCGATGATGTTAGTTAATGGACTAAAATAGCTTCTTCAAGCCCATTCTTAGAGCTAGCTTATGTGTATCCCTATCCCTAGCCTTTGGGGAAGCTGGAATTCGGTTCCTAACCTCTTGGAAGGATCCCCTATCTCTCTCCTACCATATCTCAACCTACCCTATCCACTTAGTCCTATATAAGTGAAGCTCACTCCCATTCCAAAGGGAGGAAGTCTATGGTATCTAATTGCTGGTGAAATTAGCTTAGGAGAGATCTCTACTCATCCCTTGAGAGATCCATCATCCCTTTGGAGGCTTTGGCATTGGCTTGGTCGGAGAAGGATTGCTACGTTAAGTCATTGGTTGTAATCTCTTCATCCTATGTATTTCCCTTTTAATACAGTAATATAAGTGCTTTCCACCAAATCTCATTGTGTTAATGATATTTTGTGTAGTTTGCCTACTTAACTGCTTACTTTGATCTATTATTGTGTAGGTGCATTTTACTACTTGTTCTGTTGTGTTGTCTTGACAGGTTTTGCAGCTCATATCTGAAGACCATCGAGCTTGGAGCAACATTAAAGGAGAAAGGATCAGCGATCTAAACGGTAAGACCACCTATCTACTCGATCTCTAATTAGATCTAGGAGAGTCATTTATGTTCTGTCTCTATTTATTCTAGACTCACGTTGAGCTAGGGAGATCATGCCTCGAGTCCGCTCTTGGTAGATTGTACGTCAAACAAGTCACATTATACATATTTCATCTCCAAAAATAACGTATAGTTTAGTATTTTTATTTAAAATAATATGATAACTTGTGAATAAGTTTAATATCTGATCCAAATGGATATCAGTGGCCACCCACCTACTCCACTAGCTCAAAACAATTTTTCATTTTGACAATTTTTTCTAATACTTTTTCTACACTTTTCAGGTCCTGAACTTCTGGGGTTGTTTTGAGGCCATAAACGATGTTTTTTGGGCATGTAGTGGCCCAAATGGAGGCTACAGGCTCTATTCTAGGACTGAACCACTATTGTACTCCTTGTCTGGATTCCGACGGTCTACTGAGCGCCCCAAGCGCAGATCGTATGCAAAAGTTATAACCCTAGGAAGTTGATTTTTCAACTGACCACCTTTGGGCCATAAACTTTATGACGGTTCATCTCCTAGGGTTAGGTTTTTGGATGTTTAGGGTTCTTGCCCTCATACTTATGATAAATAAGTCATTTTGACCTCTTTTTGTATTCAACATGTCATGAATGAGCATAGTCATCGTATATCTTCTTAGAGATAAGCTACCACCATTCGAGCTACTTTATTTTACACTTTGTTCTATTTCCGCCATTTAATAGAATTTGTGTTTACTGTATCATTGTGTTCCTTCCAATATACCCGTGTATGTGATTCTATATATGTTCTTTCATTTTGTTCTCACATAAATATGGATTATTGGTATCAGAACAATATGTTATTTCGTCATTTCTCTATGCATGTCCTCGACGAGGTCGGAATATAAACAGTTGGGTCTTGAACTAGTTCAACTTGAGGAAAACCGCCCTTGGCGACCAAAAAAACCCCCGTGGCCAAGGAAAAAGGAGATGACGAAGTAGGAGATCCTATCAAGATGTTTGTTAAGGAAGCCCTCACACGACAAAGGAAAGAGATGATGGATCGTTTCACCCAAATCCTTTGACAGATGCCAAGAGGGATCATCAAGTAGAAGTAGTCACAAGTAGAAGCAGTCACTTTGGAGGAGCCACACCCTTCGAGGTACAAGTTAACTTTGATATTCTTGTATTTGAAGGTCAGATAGATTTTGATGCCCTAGATAAATGGTTGAGTTTGCTAGAGGGATCTTTCTTTGTCTACAATTTCTCCAATACGGAAAGATCATCTTTGTGCTTCTTAAGGTGGTGCCACATGTGAAATATTGGTGGGACACTTATTATGAGAAAAATGCCAGAGACAAGACTTATATTTTTGTGGGTGAGCCCACTTAGGCATCTTTTGTGGAATCCCTCAAGAATCAATACTATCCCGTTGGCAGCTATGATGACCAATACATAAAATGGACCACTTTGCGGTAGGAGAGGGACCAAATGGTGTTGGAGTACACTAACAACTTCCATACCTTGCGCACAAAGCTCAGTATTAAAGATTAGGAGTGGCACCTCGTTCTGACTCTAATGTTGAACCCAACATCCCAGTTACAGACAAGGGAAGGAGGATCATCGATGCAGAACCCAATGTTACCATCGCTACCAAAATGGTATAACCCAACGATCCAAAGGATCCAGAGGAAGGAGAACACCTTTTACCACTCACAGATGTGGGTCAAGGGAACCGCACTACATTTCATTGTTGATAGTGGAAGCCAAAATAATTTGATTTCAACAGAGGTCGTCAAACGGTTGAAGTTTCCAACGACACCACACCCGCAACCCTACAACATTGGGTGTCTTAGCCAAGGACGGGACATTTATTTCAATCAACATGTGTCCTTCCCTACGCCATCAAGCCCTTCAAAGATGAGGTAATGTGTGATGTTTACCCACTTGAAGTTTGTGATGTTCTTTTAGGACAACCATATGTGGAAACGTCATGTTGTAAATGAATCTAGATCTCGTAGTGTCATTGTTACTTTGGGAAAGCAACTCTACAGGATACCAGAGACAATCCCCACCACTACGATGTCTCTCATTACAACTAAGCAGTGTGGGAAGCTAATCTACCATACTGGGAAATTTGTCTTCTTCATGATTCGCTCTAAGGGTGAGCGAAAGATCATAGCAAATTCCACTCCTTATACACGGGATCCCTCTATACAGTAGAAATAGGTGGACAAGATTATGGAAGCATAAAGATACATCTTCACCACACATGTCGAGATGCCAATACATTTCCAGGTCAAGCATTCCATTGATTTGACACTCGGGGTGCCTTTACCTAACAGGCCAGTATACAGGCGTTTCCTCATGGAAAATGAAGAAATCAATCATCGAATTCAAGAATTAATCCAAAAAGGGCATATTTGACCCATCTCCCCACCTTGTGGGAATCTAATTGTGTTGGTACAAAATAAATATGGGACACGGTGACTTTGTATTGATTATAGAGCTCTAAAGCACATCACAGTCTGGAATCGGTATCCCATTCCTCGGATCGATGACCTTCTTAACCAACTCAGGGGTGCCAAATATTTCAATAAGATTGATTTGAATTCTGGTTATCATTAGGTGCAATTGAGCAAACTGATATGGAAGATTGCATTCAAATCTCGAGAAGGCATTTTCGAATGGTTTGTCATGCCTTTCGACTTGACTAATGTTCCAGCAAATTTCATGAGGATGATGGATGATATTCTCCATCCATTCACCAATCCTTTTGTGGTCATATATCTAGATGATATCCTCATGTATAGAAAATCATGGGCAGAACATTTGCAGCATATCCATAGGTCCTTAGCACCCTACGACAACATAATATATATGCTAATCTAGAGAAGTGCTAATTTGGCATGGATAGGATTCAGTATCTGGGATACATCTTGGAAAAACATGGTGTGCATGTGGATCTGGCCAAGATCCAATCCATTCGCGATTGGACGACCCCAACAACTCTTTAAGAGCTTCACAGCTTCCTAGGCCTTGCCAAATTCTATCGCAGGTTTGTGTTGGGCCATTATCCAGGTGACCAAAGGTGGGTATAAGGAAAAATTTGTTTGGTCCAAGCCACAACAACAAGCATTTGAGGAAATAAAGTAGCGCTTATGTTCAGCGCTCGTCCTTACCTTACTAGATCTGCAACAACCCTTTGAAATTGAGACAGATGCTTGGGACTATGTTGTTGGTGCGGTCGTTGTTAACACCCAAAAAGTGCTCACTAGCTCATTTCCTTATTCACATGACCCAGTTGTCCACTTTTCCACCATTTGAGCCTCTAAAGCCATCAAAAGGTCACCAAAAGACCATAATACACCCTTTTTCCCCTCAAAAGATATATTTTTCCTCAAAAAACATTAAAAACCCTCAAAAATGGTCCAAAATTCCCAAAAATATTAAAAAGGGAATAAAAATATTCAAAATATTCAAAAAAGGAAAAAGGAGGGAAAAAGGTACCTAAACCATGTTGGTCAATACCATTGGTTTCCTCAAACCATAATGGTATTCCCCACCACCAAAAACTATAAAAAGGTGGTAGGGGCTCGTCACTTTCCATCCATCCATCATCCTATCCTCACGTTGTCAAAATCTCTCATGAGACTTTTGGCCATTTTCAGTGTCTTGGAGAAGAGACCATTAGAGCTTGGAGCTACTCACCCTTGGAGTTGCTCAACACAAATCCTCACCATTTGAGGTATCTTAATACAAAACATCTATTCTTTTATTTCTTGTTCTTTCCATGAATCGTTTTTAAATTTATTTGTTATATGCACATGTTAGTTTAGATTTAGATTTAATTCATAATCGTTTTTGCTTTCTATATTGAAACTGCTATCACATTGTTGATAGGTGCCCATTGCACAAAGCTTGGTTGCAAAACCAAACCAACAGTCGTCACTCAACATGGCCATCTAGTGGCGTATCACGGTGAGACTCTTTCAGATGTAGTCCTCAAGTACCCCACCTATGACAAAGAAATGTATTCCATTGTCCAAGATTGCTAGCAATGGAAGCATTACATCCTAAGTAAAGAGACAGTCATCCACACTGATAAAAAGCCACTGTAGTTCATGCAAACACATTGAAAGCTACATAATGACTGTCACCAAAAGTGGTTCACATACTTGCAACAATTCCACCTGAACATTAAATATAAGAAGGGCATCACCAATCAAGTTGTTGATTTCCTTATTCAACCTCCAGTAGCAACCTTGACCATGGTTCTCAACTCTTGTGGCCATGAGAGCTCAAAGTGACATCATCTATATGACAATGATCCCGAATTTTATCCCACCTATCAAGCACTATGTGTAGGCACACCAATGGCAGAATTTCATCTCTAGGACAGATTGTTATGCCACCTGGGCCATCTCTATCTTCCTTCGAGCGAGCATGCGAAGATGATTTGGGAAACGCATTACAGTTTAGTGGCAGGGCACTTTGGCACCGAAAAGATAGTGGTAGTGTTGTAGAAGTATTTTTATTGGCCCAAGCTCCAAAAATATGTTGGCAGATACATCAGATCATGCACTGCCTGTGCCATCATGAAACTTGCCATTAAAAAGTAGGGGTTGTACACCCGTATGCCTACTCCCAATTGGTCGTGGGAATCCATCTCCATGGATTACATGTCGGGACTACCTTCAACTGAGCATGTTAATGACTGTATGTTTGTGGTCATGGATCGCTTCTCTAAGATGGTCATTATGACAACTTGTAAGAAGAGCATATCCACCAAAGCCACTGCTAAGTTCTTTTTCGAGCGTGTTTGGTTTCATTTTGGGCTTCCACAGACTATCATTTCAGATCAGGACAACAGGTTTCTAAGCACCTTCTGGTCCATACTATGGTCAATGATGGATACCAAGCTCACCAAATTGATTGCCTTCCACCCCCAAACCAATGGACAAATAAAGGTAGTCAATCGGATGATCGTGCATATTATGAGAATGTATAATTCTAAACATCCTCGCACATGGGATGAGAGTTTTTCATATGTTCAGCATAGCTATAACAGATCTCATCATAGCTCTACTAGTGACATCCATTTTCAGGTGTGCCTAGGGTTCCAACCATTGGCCCCAATTGATGTAGCTCTTCCCATTGCATCCACACAAGAGGAATTTTCCCATGCTCAAACTAAGGCTAATAAGGCCACCAAATTTTTTGAATGAATCCATCACATCCACCAATAGGTCCATGACATTTTGGAAAAGGCCAATACCAAATATAAGCATCGACATGACCAACATCGAGTTCCACACAAGTTCCAGGTGGGTGATAAGGCTTGGTTGCATTTGCAGAATGAGAGGTTCACTGGACCCCATCGCAAACTTCATCCACTTCGATATGGGACATACAACATCACCAAGGTAGTCGGTGATAATGCCTTTGAATTAATCATTCCTCCATTCCTTGGCCTACACCCAATATTTAATGTGGAGCTCCTTCGCCCATATTTTCCACCATTGTTGGACACATCAAAGGTCGAAGAGTAGTTGAAACCTATAGAGATTAACCCTAACTGCATGGAACAGGAAACCACTTATCAAATCATGGACACATAGGCTAATTACACCCACCAGCAGAAGATCCAACTATATCAGGTTGTCAAAGCAGGGTAGCTACTCCACCAAGGCAAGTGGCTTACTAAGAGTCAAGTTCAATAGAAGTTTCCCCATTTGACGGGGGCCCTCAACATAATGGAGATCATTGCTTCCTAATGGGGGGGGACTGATCCAGATGGATATCGGTGGCCACCCACCTATTCCACTGGCTCAAATAGTTTTCCATTTTGGCATTTTTTCTAGTACCTTTTCTACTGTTTTTCAGGTCTTGAACTTCCGAGGCCATTTTGAGGCCCTAAACGATGCTTTATGGGCCTGCAGCGACCCAGAAAGAAGCCATTGGCTTCATTCTAGGCTCGATCCACAATTGTACTCCTCAACTATATCTTTCCAACAGTCTACCAATCGCCCCAAATGGGGATCGTATGCAAAATTTATGAACCTGGGAAGTTGACTGTTCAACTAACCACCTTGGGGCCGCAAACCTTGTGACAGTTCATCTTGTAGGGTTAATTTTTTTTATGTGTAGGGTTCTTGCCCTCATACTTATGATAAATAGGCCCTTTCAGCCTCTTTTTGTATTCAACTTGTCATGAATGAGCATAGTCATCACTGTTAGATTTCGAGCATTAATTCAATATACTCTAGGATCTTTACTGAGAGAATAACATGTACAGTATATCAATGCATATCAATCATAGCAAGCATGTCAATCATCACAAGAAGCAAAAGCATGAGAGATAATAGACACACAGAGTTTCTGTGGGGAAAACCCTAAGGTGAAAAACCCCACAACTTCCTCAGAGATAGATAGAGCAATGATACAAGCAAAGTACAACCAAGTACACAGAGATAGACTCCTCCTAGCAGCTGATCCTCCTCCTCACATGTGCACCACTTTCCGAGTGATGGAAGTGTGAATTCTGAAGTAATCCAAATAGAGATCGGGAGATCTCTATTTATACTTGTCCTGACTACCCAATAATCTTATGGGGCCGACTTGTCTAGCTTAGCACAATAACCTCATGTTACATTAATCTGGGTCGACCCCTTACAAGGTGGTCTAATAACCCATCGGCAAGTTAACACACTTGCGACACGTGTCAATACAAATGATGACACTTCCGTATAGAGGAATAATACATCTCTATAGGAGTACAATAAATATATATATGAAATACATTCTGAAGTTACATATACATCAACACTCCCTCTTCACCAGGAAGGTATTTCTCGACACAGATCTGCTAGCACAAGTCTTCTTCTCTGGATCATCATCATCGATGCATCATCCTCGAATCATTGTCATCGTCACTGCTGCTGCTAGCTCAATCAATCTCTGAATCTACTCATCATAGGAAGTTCTACAAAGCCATCCCTTTTTCATGTTGCATGTAGGCCTAGCCTCCATGTAGGTCTTCATCATCACTGGTCATACTGTGGAAACCTTAGGACTCATTACGTGCATCGACAAAACCTCGCAAGAGCATCCCAGGCCTTTTACGAGCACACAACTCAACCTATCGAATCTCCCAGGATCTTTTACATGCCACTGCACAACCTGTCCATGACCACAGAGTATCAACCTGATACTCACCATACATCCACCTGATGTATATCATCACATGATCATCTTGATCATCATCATCTCTACGAGCAAGCCATCAAGTAGGTACACCTCAGGACTAATTACACTGCCTCTGCAAAACCTGCAAGATATCTCAGGACTGATTACACTGCCTTTGCAAAACCTGCAAGAGCATCTCAGGATTGATTATATGCTTCTGCAAAACCTGTGTACCCAACTATCACATCATCGTCTTTAGATCACCACATAGTCCATGGAGCACAACCCAGATGCACATCACAAAGTCTCCAGTATGGGAGGATTTTCCTACCACCATACGAGACCCAGTCTACCAACATGCGAGGACTTTCCTACCAGCAGGTGAGACACAACACTTACATCAATGGCCATGGGAGGACTTTCCTACCACCATGCCGGAATGGCCCCAGGAACTTATGTCAATGGCCATGGGAAGACTTTCCTACCACCATGCCAGACTGGCCCCAACCCTTACATCTTCACCATGGGAGGACTTTCCTACCACCATGTGAGAATGGCTCCAGCCCTTACATCCTACCATGGGAGGACTTTCCTACTACCATGTAAGAATGGCTCCAGCCCTTACATCCTACCATGGGAGGACTTTCCTACCACCATGTAAGAATGGCTCGGCCCTTACATCTATCAACATAGGAGGACTTTCCTACCACTATGCGAGAATGGCCCATGTGCATCTTTGTCTCCGGACTTCATCACTTCCCCTTGGAAGGCATCTCGATCTGAAGTACACCAACTCTCCCTCTGAAGTATTCAAACTTTACTATGGCCAGTGGCTTGGTCAACACATCGACTATCTACTTGTCTGTCACAACATACAGGAGCTTCACTGCTCCTCTCTGCACCATATCCCTGATATAGTGGAACTTGATCTCAATGTGCTTCGACTTGTCATGGAACACTGGGTTCTCTAACAACTTCACACAACTCTGGTTGTCACAATATATACAAGTAGCACTCAACTGGAGATCAAACAAATCAGATAGTAGCTTCCTAATCCATACTACCTCACAACTAGCCGAACAAGCTGCGACATACTCTGCTTCGGCAGTACTCAGTGCCACACAGGACTGCTTCCTGCTAAACCAAGAGATCATACCGGATCCCATACTGAAGCAGCACCCCAAAGTGCTCTTCCGATCAATGGCACTGCCTGCCCAATCCGAATCAACATAACCCTCCAGGTTAAACTTCTGATTCGCATCATACTTGAGCCCATAATCAACTGTACCCGTCAGGTACCTCAGAACATGCTTTGTAGCTATCAAGTGAACATGTCTCGGATCTGTCAGATACTGGCTCAAGGTGTTCACCGCAAAGAAAATGTCTAATCTCGTATTCGTCAGGTACATCAAGGACCCAATCATCTGACGATACATCGTAGCATACACCGGCTCAGATGAAGCATCAAACATAAGCTTCAGGTTCGATGCCATAGGTGTGGCCATGGCCTTGCAGTCCATCATCCCGAACCTCTTTAGGATCTCTACTGCATACTTCCCTTGTCCAAGGAAGATTCCATCTGCACTCTGCCACACCTCCATACCAAGAAAGTAGTGCATCATACCCAAGTCCTTCATCTCGAACTCGGCAGCAAGCTTCCTCTTTGTATCGACAATCAATCTATCTTCACCTGTCACAAATAGGTCATCTACATACAAGAGTAGTATCACAGAATTGCCTTCCTCAACCTGGTAGTAAAGGTTGGAATCCACTTTACTCTTGGTAAAGCCCAAACTGGATAGGAAGCCATCTATCCTGCCATACCAGGTCTTGGGTTCCTGTTTCAAACCATACAGGGCTTTCTTCAGTTTGCACACATGAGTTCCTCTATCATGTGTCTCAAACCCGAGTGGTTGCTCCACATACACTTCCTCTTCAACTACACCATTCAAGAAAGCAATCTTGACATCCATATGGTGTACCTTCCATTTCATCACTGCAGCCATAGCAAGTACTAATCTAATGGAAGTGTACCTGGCCACAGGAGAAAAATTCTCTTCATAATCAATTCCCTCTTTCTGGGAGAAGCCACGAGCTACAAACCTAGCTTTGTATTTCTCTATGCTGCCATTTGCAGCATGCTTGATCTTATAGATCCATTTCGAAGTCACCACAGACTTCCCATCTGGTCTTGGGACCACATCCCAAACATCATTCTTCATGATCGACTGATACTCTTCAACCATGCCATCCTTCCATTCTTTCTTTTCCGCTACTTCATCATAACTGGAAGGTTCTTTATCCATAATGTCACATAGCAAAGCAACATAACTGGTATGTGATCTTGTCCTCTTCCTTTCTCTGTGTTCCTCTTCTGGAATGCCATATCTTTCTGCATCTTGGATGAGCTCTATATCTCATGTTGGTTTCCTCTTGTGAGAATTCTTCTCACGAGGTGGATCTACAGGTTCTTGTGGATCTTCCATTTCACGGTCTTCTTCAGGAATTGCTTCATTCATAGTGGTGTCTTGTGTTCTGGATATTCTGGGTTCTTCATTGTCTTCAACATGTGTCTTTCTTGATTTGATGTAAGCTCAACCTTCATCAAATGTTACATCTCTGCTGATTTCAATCTTCTTGAATCCTGGAAAGTAGATTCTATAAGCCTTCGAGCTTTCACTGTAACCCATGAATATGCCCTTTTTTCCCGAAGGATCCAGCTTTGACCTCTTTTCTTTTGGGATGTGAGTGTATACTGGACAACCAAATATTCTGAGATGGCTAACTTTTGGTTTCTTACCAGTGAACACTTCTTCTGGTGTTTTGTTGTCAAGTATCTTATGAGGTGTTCTGTTCTGTACATACACAGCTGTCCTGGCTGCTTCTGCCCATAAGTGCATAGGTAAATCTTGGTCATGAAGCATTGCCCTTGCTGCTTCCATGATTGTTCTATTCTCTCTTTCTGCAACCCCATTCTGTTGTGGATTGTAAGGAGTAGTCAACTCCCTCTTAATCCCTACATCACTGCATAGTTTCTTGAAGTCTCCTGAAGTAAATTCTCCACCATTGTCAGATCTGAAGATCTTAATCTTCATGTCAGTTTGATTCTCTATCAAGGACTTGAATTCCTTGAATTTATCAAACACTTCATCTTTGTTCTTCAAGAAGTAAACCCAAGTCTTCATGGAGAAATCATCAATGAAAAAAACATAGTACACATACCCACTCAGAGAACTAGATGACATCGGACCGCATACATCGGAGTGGATGATTTCCAAGATTCCTTTTCCCTTGCTTTCACTGCTTGGAAATGTCTTCTTTGTGTTCTTTCCCTTTGCACAACCTTTGCAAATGCCTTCATGCTTTGTCTGGATTTCATGAAGACCTTCCACTGCTTTGCTTGCAATTGGTAGTGCTCTGTAATGCATGTGTGCAAGCCTTCTGTGCCAAAGTTCACTTGGCTCTACTGAGTCATGGACCATGGCTTGTTCTAGTTGGCCCTTTAGTTTGTACAATCCTTCCTCTTGCTCTCCAATCACAGCTGCATCATCTATAGTCTTACCCTTTGGCCACATTAGGACTTGGCCATCTATAAATGCAACCCTCATGCCTTTTGCATCCAATGCAGATATGGAGAGTAGATTCTTCTTGAGACCTGGAACATAAAGTACATCTTTCATCTTCATAGACTTTCCAGATTCTAGTTTATAGGAGGCTTCACCATTCCCTTTTATTGGATACTGGTAGTCATCCCCAAGTTTCACCTTGTGGGGTGAATCATGTTCAAATAGATTCACAAAGGATTCTTTGAATCCTATCATGTGTTTAGAAGCCCCACTATCTATAATCCAATCATTACTTCCATGAGTAATGGTTCCAGTGAGAACATAAATCAAAACATATTCTTCATCACTAGAAGAATCTTCACTATCTTCTCTAGCCCTCTTCCTAGGAGGTTCATCATCTTCTGCAGCATGAGCATGATGTCTTCTTTTGAAGTTCTTGTGAGAACCCTCTTTCTTATTCTTGGGACAATCTCTGGAATAGTGTCCCTTCTCATCACATGTATAGCAACGAACATAGGACATGTTCCTTCGAGGTCTGGGACTACCTCTTTGATTCTGATGGTGATGTCTTTCTTTTTTGCCATGGTGGTGAGCTTTCTTATCACCATGTCTTTTGGAGTGAGCTGTGAGAACTTGGTCTTCATTTCCCATTTTCTCTTCTCGAGCTACAATTCGAGCTTCTTCCTGTGAGCATTCTTCCCACATCCTACTGAAGGTGATAAGTTTCTTCCTAGCACAAATTCCTTGGATGAAGGAATCCCATGACCTAGGAAGGCCATTAAGAGTGGTCATCACCACTTCTCCATTCTCTATATCTTCACCCACAACTTCAAGTTGTTCTTTTATCTAGGAGACCCTTGAGAAATATGACTGCATAGTTTCTGCATTCTGGATCTTGATATTCTTCAATTGATTCCTCAAGGTCATCTTCCGATTTATGTTCTTCCCTTCAAATAGTTTGGTCAAGGAATCAAACATCTCCTTTAGTGTCTTTAGGGATGACACATGGGGTATGAGATTATCTTTGATAGAATCAGCAATGATCCTCTTTTCCTTGACCAAGTTCCTCTTGTGAAGAGCCTTAGCCTCTTCTCCCTCTAGGACAGGGACCTCTTCACTTATATAAGTGTCCAACTCATTTTCTTTGAGGATTAACCCAATCCTATACTTCCATGCACGGAAGTTATCAGCCCCTTCAAGCTTATCCTCAAGCTTGGTGTGGTGAGACATCTTAAAGAGTACTTCAAATGGAAATAGAAGAGATTTTAGGTCTTACCACTTGATTTGTTGAAAACTGGATCTGGTGCCGGATTAGGGTTTGTCAGAGAAACCCAAAAATTTCAAACTTTGAGTTTCAACTTTCTAAAAGGATAGAAAGATGCACCTTGATGAAATGATCATCCTGGTATATTCAGAAATTGAGATCTGCAAGGTTTCACCCTTCAGAAATGCCTTTTAGTCTTTCTGAATTCACTTAGGAGAACCCTGAATTAGGGTTTGAGTTTCCTAGAGATTTACCCAGCCAAAAATCTCGATCCAAATCTCTAAG
This sequence comes from Larix kaempferi, assembly GCA_027924585.1. Taxonomy (NCBI): domain Eukaryota; kingdom Viridiplantae; phylum Streptophyta; class Pinopsida; order Pinales; family Pinaceae; genus Larix; species Larix kaempferi. The sequence goes on along the minus strand of BSBM01001024.1, from coordinate 4,351,683 downwards.
CTTAGATTTTTCTAAGGCGCTTCCAGCTATGTCTTCAGATTTCAGAAATTCCTGTTTTTGTGGAAACCCTAATTTTTAGGGCCAAAACTGAAACAACTCATAATTGAATTCTGATTAGACAGATAGATTCACCTTGCTGAGGAGAGTTAATCTATCATTTTACTTTTCCAAAATCTGTGGAGAGAAACCCAAAAACAAGAAGCCCTAGCTTCTGAAACTACACAATGTCTTCTTCTCTGGTTAGCTCTGATACCATGTTAGCTTTTGAGCATTAATTCAATATACTCTAGGATCTTTACTGAGAGAATAACATGTACAGTATATCAATGCATATCAATCATAGCAAGCATGTCAATCATCATAAGAAGCAAAAGCATGAGAGACAATAGACACACAGAGTTTCCGTGGGGAAAACCCTAAGGTGAAAAACCCCACAACTTCCTCAGAGATAGATAGAGCAATGATACAAGCAAAGTACAACCAACTTACACAGAGATAGAATCCTCCTAGCAGTTGATCCTCCTCCTCACATGTGCGCCACTTTCCGAGTGATGGAAGTGTGAGTTTTGAAGTGATCCAAATAGAGATCGGGAGATCTCTTTTTATACTTGTCCGGACTGCCCAATAATCTTATGGGGCCGACTTGTCTATCTTAGCACAATAACCCCATGTTACATTAATCTGGGTCGACCCCTTACAAGGTGGTCTAATAACCCATCAGCAAGTTAACACACTTGCGACACTTGTCAATACAAATGACAACACTTCCGTATAGAGGAATAATACATCTTTATAGGAGTACAATAAATATATATATGAAATACATTCCGAAGTTACATATACATCAACAATCACATATCTTCTCATAGATAAGCTACCACCATTCGAGCTGCTTTATGTTACATTTTGTTCTATTTCTGCCATTTATTAGAATTTGTGTTTATTGTATCATTGTGTTCCTTGCAATATATCTATGTCTATGGTTCTATATATGTTCTTTCATTTTGTTCTCACATAAATCTGGATCAATATCACATCAATAAGATTATGATATTAAAGTGAATATTTTTTTAAGAAAGAATAATGTTTTCATTGGATTTTTTTAATTTTAAATATTTTAATAAATAAAACGTAAAATTTATATTGATAACGATGATGGTTATTAACATGTATTGATAACAATTTTGATTTATTAGATTTTAAAAAAGGTGAGGAATTACTTGGTTTGTTTTAGAATTTTATTTTATGTATTTGAAAAGCTTAAAACAAAAATTTAAATCACCATAGTTTTGATAAGTTAAAAGGTTAGGTTGTCCATTGGATGTAGCTTGGGTGGTTGGGACGAATGATTGTTACTTTCCCACCTAGGTTCAATTCTTGTAAGTGACATGATGCTCTTGTTGAGCCCCTATGTATGGACTATGCAATGATTGAGTGGATTAGGTAATCCTAGCCATACCTTGATTCTCCATAGTAGTAGGTGTTGGCATTTCTCCTAGTGGATGTAGCCCTTGACAACGATGAACCACCAACTTTAAAAAAAGGAAAAGTCAAAAGGTTAGGTTTGAACCTCGATATCTCACGCAACCCTAGTGACAACTTCTTCGTTGCATATATCATCTTTTCATCCAACATTAAGGCTGGCCCTGGCGTAGGTTTACCGTGCCTCCGGTGCGAGTTCTTGGCTTGGAAACAAAAATGTTAAAAGGTTAGGAAGATCAATAGTATAACAAATATTTTGAAATTGAGATCTAATATGGGTGTACCCAAGTTTTTTAAAGTTGAAGTGGTTTTCATATTCAACCCTCTTAGTGTCACGAAGATGACAAATTCTTTTGACCCATGACATTTAGGAGTTGTCTAACACCATGTTAAACTATGAATCTCATGAGAGTTTGTTGTTATTATAGTAATGCTGATTTTCTTATTTATAATAATTAAAGCATAGATATACTTTGATCTTCTATAATAGGGTTGATCACCTCCTTATAGTATCTTAATATTTTATCCTTTACTTATTTATCGCAACACAATTTCCCCTTAAATTCAAATGTAACAATATTTTTAATATTTATTGTTATTGTGTGCAGAGTGATCTTTTCCTCAATTTCCCAATAATGTAACCAAGACTTGGCATTTTTATGCCAACCTTACTTGAGCTACATGTGGATTTGACTGGAGATTGAAGCAACCTTAAGAAGTCTCTTATCTTCCATGTTGTTTATCTTGCTATTGCACATTAGGTACCTAGTCATAGCCATGCTCTCGACAGGGAAAGACTCGCTTCCATTAGGAAGATAGGTCAAAGTGTAATGACTTTAATTTTTAGATTATAAGTTATAAAATGTTTTGGATTTGATCTATCTTTCTCCATAGTTATCTAGAGATGTTGTAGCCCTAAACTTCACAACCATATAAGATAACATCAATGATGAGAGTCTCGAAGACAAGTTTCTTATTATCCCAAAGCTAAAGGTTCGTTGAATTATAATTGTTTTCAAGCCCATAATAACCATTCTACCCTACATTTATCTTTTTTCTCAATACTATATTTCCAATCACACTTGTGATGAAGATCCATTCATGAGATATTTGTATGGAGTCACTTCCTCCAAATTATTGTTGCCATATGCAAAGTTAGCGTAAGTGACCTTTTTGTATTTGACTATGATAACCTTGACTTGGTGTAAAGAAGGATGATGACTATACTAGCAAGAGTAAAGAAGACTCTTAGCCATAACAACAATATCATGAATGTAATGAAAAAATATTATGACTATATGCCGACACAAACTACTTCTTCCAAACAACCGTTTAACTTGTTGGTGTATATGCCAAAAACGAGTAGGGGACACGAGAAAACCTTGCTTAGCTCCTACATTACAATTGATTTCCTCCAACCAACCCTCAATGTTGCTAAACTTGACAACAACATTCTCGTACAACCTTATCACAACAACTATCATCTCAAAAGGAACTTCTAGCTCTTCTAATCTATTTCAAATGTCAGTTATGGGTACATTGTCAAAGACTTTTCTAAAGTCAACTAAACAACACAGGAGATTAATTTTATTATTGAAATGCTCCTATGCAAAGATCCTAAATATTACAAGGTGGTCCGCAATTGAATGATAGCTCCTAAATTTGGAATGGCCTTTAGCTCCTTTTTCATGGCTTTGTAGCCATACATTGATCTTATTTTCCAGAATAATTCTATATAACATGGGTAAAAGAGGGCTAATCATAATGGTCTCGTAATTAGAAGCATTGTGTTCATCCCCAGTTTTAAAAATATGAAAATGAGACTTTGATTCCAAGGTTTAGGGAAACCGTTATTGACTGCTAAATTGAAGAGCTTATGGATGTGAGGGATGATGATATGACTTCGATGTCCTTAGTTTCCCTTTTTGTGAACCACTTAACCTCAAACTATGTGTCTTATAAGGAATAAACTTCTTCCTATGTAGAAAAGGTTTGAATGTTGTCTGCAACTTCAAGGGATTCGTAAAAATTTTACAGGTAGGAATTCCAGTCTCTCAAGGGAATCATATTCTTTTCTTTAATTTTACGATTTAGAATTTGCCTTGACATACTTTCTTAGGGTTTAGCTTAGAGAGGTGCAAAAGCTTCTCTTGCTTTTTATTTATATAGTACATTTTCCCTTTTAATTAGGTATTTGTACCTATTTATCTCATCAGATTTTAAGGACTCATTATAAGTATCCTTGGTGGCTTTTCTAGCAACCTTGCACTCTTTATCATACTAAGAGTTGGTTGTTCTATCTTTCTTTATACATGAAACCTTTGTAGAGAACTTGTTAATGGAAGTAGAGATGTTTGTCGTAAAATTATGATATAGGTATTCAATATTGTTCTTATATGTTAGGAGATTTAATTCATTATTTAAATCCTTAAAAAATTTGAGCTTTAGTTTGTCAAATATCAAGTGCTTTTGGTTATAGAATTATTTTCTATGGGGATTTTATGCATGAGAAAATTTAGATTTAGGGTTAAAGGTATATGATTAGATTCAGGCTCATTGTCATTTAAGATGTCAAAATGTACTATTTGGTTGTATATTGAGATATATGAAATGTTTCCCAACCAATGAATACAAATCATCTAGTTCGATTTTTACCACTTCATTTGGCCATTGCAAATTATTAGACCTTGAAAAGTGCAGAGCTTTATCAACTCGGTATCAAACAAATCCTTAATTAACAAGTCTTCAAATATTATTTTGTATATGCTAGCTAAACCAAGGTCCTCAAAGTCTCGTAGAAAAAAGATATTGCCTTTATTTTAGAGACTATAAATATCTCGTTTTAAGCTATTATAGGGGCAATATTTATCTAGATTGTTTTTCATATAAAAGGTAGAATTGTCAATAGGGTCTAGTCTGAGTGGTTGTGGGATGGAGTGTTAACCTCCAGAATGAGGTTATATTCCCGTAAGTGAAATGTTTAACTCATAATGGATAAATTGTTGTAATGGCTTTGAGCCTTGTTGTTGACTTGGACTTGTGCCTTGAAGAATTTAGGGTTTATCATAGATACCATTCTCGAAATGATGGGGAAGTGCTCGAGTTTTTGCCTTGAGATAATTATCTATAATAGAAAAGAAAAGAGAAGTAGAATTAATAAGAGTAAAATAACAAATTTATATATAAATCTTATTCACATCAATATCTGAAATCTCCATCCACATGTACTGATTGAAAAGGTCTTTCTTATGAAGTCTAATATGAGGAAAAATATTATTCTTTATGTAACAAGCTATGTTTCCAATCCTTATGTGGTAAGAACTCTTGCTCCATATTGGCCACAAGACAAATACTTCTATGTTAGAGACCTTAGATGCTTCATGCTCCCAAGTTTAAACAAGCAATATAATATCAATTTCACTCATGATCCAACTTGAAATGGGACCTTTGCTTCATGGAAAGCCACAATAGTTCTAGAAGACGATCCAAAGTGTCCCAAATCCTATTTTAATATCGATTTCACATAGGATCCAACTTAACATGGGACCTTTGCTTTAGGGAAATCCAAAATAGTTATAGAAGAGGATCTAGAGTATCCCAAATCCTATTTATTTTATTTTTTTGGTCTCTATCACTAATATAACTTTTCTATTCCTATTCATTACCTATTCTCCTTCCTTTTTGTCTTCTTTTACCTTTTGAATTGTTGATGTATTTGTAACTTCGGAATATATTCACTTGTATATTGTATGTATTACATTTGTACTTTATTGTATCCCCAATGGATATGTATTATTCCTCCGGCTGGAAGTGTCGTCATTTGTATTTGCAAGTGTCGCAAGTTACATTGTAAGTGTCGTAACTTATACTTGATGGGTTATTAGACCACCTTGGTGGGGTCGGCCCTATATGAGTTAAAGGGTTATTAGACTACCCTAGTGGGGTCGGCCCAGTGACAAGTGGTAATGGGTTATTAGACTCTCCTAAGGGAGGTCGGCTCAGTTAGAGTAAAAGGCAAGTAAAGGTAAAGTATAAATAGAGAGGAGCACCTCTCTATATATTCACTCATTCACTCACTCATCCGACTCGCATAGTTGAGAGAGAGGAGTGCACACAAGTGGAGAAGGAGTAGCTGCTGGAGACATCTACCTTTTGGGGATTGATCTTTGTGATCTTTGTATTAGGGCTTATTCTATCTCTGAGGAAGTTGCGGGGTTTTCACCTTCTTGGTTTTCCCCGATGAAATGCTTTGTGTCCTTTGTCTCTTGTGATTGTTATGCCGTGCTTGTTATTCTTTTAGTGATCCTAGATAATATTGAATGAAATTATTGGAAAATTAACATGGTATCAGAGTGAGACTAAGAAGAAGACACTATGCAGCTGCAGAAGCTAGGGCTTCTTAATTTTTGGGTTTCTCTCCACAGTTCATCAAAGGCAGGAGGCTAGATTAACTCTCCTAGCAAGGGCACATCTTTCTGTCGAGACAAAATTCAATTATGAGCATTTTCAGTTTTTGGCCTGTCACTGCTGCGGGAAATTAGGGTTTCGGAGAAAGTTGAAATTTTTTGAATCTGAGACCACGGCTGGATGCTCCTTAGAAAAATCGAATTTTAGAGACCAAGATCGAACTTTTTGGTTGGGCAGAACCTCGGGCACTATCAAACCCTAATTCGAGATTTTGACTAGAAAACCAAAAACTGCAGATCCGAAAGTTTCAAAGTCAATTTTGAGGGGTCAAATTTTAGAGATTTCAAAATTGAAGTATACCAGCTTGATCAGCTCAAAAAGGCGCATCTTTCCATCCAATCAAAAGTTTGAATTTTTAGGGTTTCTCAGACAAACCCTAATCCAGCTCCAGATCCAGTTTCAGCAAATCAAGTGATAAGACCTAAATATTTTATTTCCATTTGAGTTTCTCATTAAAATGTCCCCCACACCAAGATTGAGGATAAGCTTGAAGGGGATGATAACTTCCGAGCATGGAAGTATAGGATTGGGTTAATCCTAGAAGAAAATGAATTGGACACCTATATAAGTGAAGAGGTTCCCGTTCCAGAGGGAGATGAGGCTAAGGCCTTACACAAGAAGAACTTGGTCAAGGCCAAGAGAATCATTGCAGATTCTATCAAAGACCATCTCATACCCCATGTGTCTTCCCTAAAGACTCCTAAGGATATTTTTGACTCCTTGAACAAGTTGTTTGAAGGAAAGAATATAAATCGGAAGATGACACTGCGGAACCAATTGAAAGGGGTAAAGATCCAGAATGGAGAGACCATCCAATCCTACTTTAATAAGGTCTCTCAAATCAAAGAACAACTTGAAGCTGTGGATGAAGTAGTGGAGAATGGAGAAATTGTGATGACCACATTGAATGGCCTACCTAGGTCATGGGACTCCTTCATCCAAGGTATCTGTGCAAGAAAGAAATTGATCTCTTTCAGTAGACTGTGGGAGGAATGTTCACAAGAAGAAGCTAGGGACGTCTTTAAAGATGAAAGATGTTCTATATGTACCTGGTCTCAAGAAGAATCTTCTCTCCATATCATCTTTGGATGCAAAGGGGATGAGAGTTGCATTTGTGGATGGCCAAGTACTTATGTGGCCAAAAGGTAAGACCATAGATGATGCAGTAGTGATTGGAGAGCAAGAGGGAGGATTGTACAAATTGAAGGGACAACTTGAACATGCCATGGTACATGAATCCATGGAGCCAAGTGAACTTTGGCATAGAAGGCTTGCACATGTGCACTATAGAGAACTACCAATTGCAAGCAAAGCAATAGAAGGTCTTCCTGAAATCCAGTCAAAGCATGAAGGTGTTTGCAAAGGATGTGTAAAAGGAAAGAACACAAAGAAGGAATTTCCAAGCAGTGAAAGAAAAGCAAAAGGAATCTTCGAGATTATCCACTCCGATGTATGTGGTCCAATGTCATCCAGTTCTTTGAGTGGGTATGTATATTATGTTTCTTTCATTGATGGTTTCTCTAGGAAGACTTGGGTTTATTTCTTGAAGAATAAAGATGAAGTGTTTGATAATTTCAAGGAATTCAAAGCCTTGATAGAAAACCAAACCGATAAGAGAATCAAGACCTTTAGATCCGACAATGGTAGAGAGTTCACTTCAGGAGACTCCAAGAAGTTATGCAATGATTCAGAGATTAAGAGGGAGTTGACCACTCCTCACAATCCACAACAGAATGGGGTTGTAGAAAGGAAGAATAGAACAATCATGGAAGCAACACGAGCAATGCTACATGACCAAGATCTACCTATGCACCTATGGGTAGAAACAACAAGAACATCTGTATATGTGCAAAACAGAACACCTCACAAGATACTTGACAACAAGACACTAGAAGAAGTTTTCTCTGGTAAGAAACCAGAAGTTAGCCATCTCGGGATATTTGGTTGTTCAGCATACACACACATTCCAAAAGAAAAGAGGACAAAGCTAGATCCTTCAGGAAAGAAGGGTATATTTGTGGGTTACAGTGAAAGCTCGAAGGCATACAGAATCTACTTTCTAGGGTTCAAGAATATTGACATCAGCATATATGTGATGTTTGATGAAGACTCAACATACATCAAATCGAGGAAGACAGTTGTTGAAGACAATGAAGAACCAAGAGTACCCAGAATACAAGACACCACCATGAACGAAGCAATTCCAGAAGAAGATCGTGAAATAGAAGATCCACAAGAGCCTGTAGACCCACCCTGTGAGAAGAACTCTCACAAGAGGAAACCAACATGGGCTAGAGAGCTCATCCAAGATGCAGAAAAGTATGGTATTCTAGAGGAGGAAAACAAAGAAATAAAAAGGACAAGATCACACACCAGCTATGTTGCCTTACTCTGTGACATAATGAACAAAGAACCTTCCAGTTATGAAGAAGCATCAAAAAAGAAAGAATGGAAGGATGCCATGGTCGAGGAATACCAGTCGATCATGAAGAATGATGTTTGGGATGTAGTCCCAAGACTAGAAGGGAAGTCTGTTGTGACTTCCAAGTGGATCTACAAGATCAAGCATGCTGCAGATGGTAGCATAGAGAAATACAAGGCAAGATTTGTGGCTAGTGGCTTCTCCCAGAAAGAAGGGATAGATTATGAAGAGACTTTTGCACCTGTAGCCAGATACACTTCCATCAAAATAGTACTTGCTCTAGCTGTAGTAATGAAGTGGAAGATACACCAGATGGATGTTGTTATCACTCTAGGAAGCTCTCCTAGGTTGTATTTCAGAGATGCCTGGTAACTTAAACTTGTTTTGAAAGAAGGGGTTTATTCTGGATCAAGTTGGATGACAGGAATCAAAATTTACAAGATCACAACATGCATGAGGACGCTCAGACAGACAAGGATTTGACTACGGCTGTTCAGAGGGTTGATTTAAAATAAAGGGGGTGAACCCTTATTGCATTCAGCAGATTCATACACAGAATAACGTATATAAATGGCTAAGCACAACAAAATAATAACATATATGTTCAATCCTTTAAAACTGTGACAGGATAACAGCTATCTAGCAATAAAAGTGAACATACAGGAGATAGATCATTCACAATAAGTAAAGAAACATGAGAAGAAGGAATCCGATAGCCAATAATAAAAGAAGCTTGTATTATCTAGAAGGTCACAGAAGTCTGAGAATACAAAAATCGATTCTTCTCTCCAAAGTCGAACCTTTATTCTACTTCAGTCTTCGGCTTTATAGCCATTACAAAGTTTTTCAAATATCAAAGCTGGATCGAATATGCTAAAAATAACAACTAAAACAGTTACTGAAAGTGTGACAGCGTATCATGATTGAAATAGTTGCCTCTTGTTGATGCTCCTGCGCTTGGCAGCTAAAACGGGCCTCTGGGGGTTTGAGGGCGAGCTTGAAACGGTTGTCTGCAAAAAACCTATCAGCGTCTTTTCTAAAAATAGACAGAAATATTCCACTGTTCCACTTGCTGACGCCTTCGGTCTGGGACCAGAGATGATTATGATGCAATTGAGTGCATATGGATTCCCTGGAAAACGCCTTAATGATGCTCGGGCTGACAAAAAGGGGTTTTGATGCCCACGGGCATGCTTCTGCGTTTTCTGCATCTTCGATGGTTAACAAAACTGAGCCTGGAGGTGATAAGCAGTCGAAAGCCTTGCGTTCGGTGGTTAATGAACATGATTCATGCTTCGCCTAAGCTGCCGAACCGCTTCATGGTGTTGGGCGTCCTTTATTTCTTTCGGTATCCGGGAGGACTTCGCTTATATGTAGTAAACCACCGAATCGGGATTCAACAGCTAATGAACACCTCCCGTGTTCGCCCAAGCTGTCGAAAACAACGTATGACCTAGCCTAAAAAATTTATCAAAACTATGTTTATGTTCCCCTGCTACCTAGATTTCTCTTCCACCTGGGCACAAACCGGAGGGTTAGCGAATTGGATTGCAGCTGCTGTCAGAGTGTCGAGGTCTGAAAGTACCCCAGGATGAGCCCTCTGAATTTCTGCCTTACCCCCTAGAGACTCAATCTCCCTCCTCAGTTTGATGTTTTCTCTGATCAGCCGAATGTTTCTGCCTCTCATTTTGACATGTTTCTTAGTCAATCCATGAAAAGATAAATAAAGCTCATTATACCTCTCTGTCAGCCTTTCATTCTTCTCTTTAATGACCCTCTGGAGTAACTCACGTTCATAAGCCTGCTGGAGGAGCCGGTTGATTTTCTGTGAGGCATAAATCTTTGCATTTTGGATTGGTCCGTCGGCCACCTGCTGACTTTATTCCTCCACAGGTGTAGGGGAGGATAAATTTACACAGCCAAAACCTTGCTCTTCCACAAAGGTAAATGGTGGCAAATTGACATAATCATTCTCCTGCTCCGTCATGGCTGGGGCTGCTTCCTGCGGTTTCTGTTCTATTTTCACCTCCTCAATTTCTGCTCCAGCTCCCTGCAACTCCTCCTCCTCAGAATCGGTGTATGGGACGTTTAAAATATTTGTACTTCTTGAGGGAGTCTCTTCTTAAACAACCCCTTCGTCCTCAGCCTTGTCTTTAAATGCCAGCTTCCTTCTGGCTTTCTTCGCCGGTGGGACTGAGGAAAGAGGCTTGATTGAATTTAGGGGAATGGCCCTCCTCCTTCGTTTTCCGCTTCTAAGGGTGGAAGATTTCTTTCCCTCCTCTGGCTGTAATTCTGTTTCAAGCCCACTCCAGAAGAGAAAGAAAGTCCATTTCATGCCTTTCCTCTACAATAACTCGGAGACCAAAAGTTTAATCAGACCATGGTGGAACAACCTCCCTGCAATTTTGGTGGGCTGAGCCTTTACTTGATGCGCCATTTTGGTGAGGCTCTTGTGGATATAGAAAGGGAGATTTAAAGGGCTCTTTCCCGTGAAATGATCCAGTAATCTAAAATGATAAATTAGCACCCTGTTATACCTGCCCTCACAGGTTATATAGACGAGAATGGACTTCAATAACAGTTGCCAGTTATCCTCCAGATGTGACATAGGAATTTCTTTTTTCCAAACCTAGTTCCTATGTTCCGGTTTCAGGTATGATTGAAACTTGAAATCCTTCTTGACAGTGGTCTTGAACCAGCTCTCCCCGGTCGTTGGAAATTCTGTCACCTGGGCTATAAGGGCCTCGTCCACCTGGAATTCTTCCTTGCCTATCACCGCCCTTTCTCCTTCATATGTGAGGGAAAATGCTTCGACCACCTGTTGATGAGAACCCTGAAGCTTTTTGCAGAAATTATAGCAGTCGACATTCTTGAAAAACTGACATACCTCGAGGTGTGCCTCCAAGTAGCAAATGTCGCTCAATTCTTTTCTCAGGACCGCTCCTCCTCCTTTCGGCATTGGTGACCTGCTTCCTAGCGCTTGCTGCTCAAATTTGGACTGAGGGAGCGATGAGAAACAAGGAGAAGATGGGCTTAATCGATGCGGTGAGGGCAAAAATAGAAAGGTGGTGTGGCTTTTCGGGAGCTGACTCCGAGGGTATGAAAAGGTGGGTAATCATGAGGGTGAAAAGATAGCTGCTGTGACATGATTGCACAGGGGAATGAATTTTCAGGAATGCCACCATGTGGATGGGAGACGAGGCCCGTTTGGTCAGAGTTATGGGGATGGCGTCCGGCCTTCCCTCGAGGTGAATCGTGTTTTCGCTGAAATGACATTTTCGGTGGCTAAGCTATGATTGCTTCCCTGTATTATGACCCCAAACCTGATTTGACATGTCCGTCGATCGACGTAACCCCCTTTCGACAGCCGATAATCCATCTTTAACCTGGTATGCCACCGAAAAATGACTTTCGCCAACGCTTTTTGGCTTTCGGCAGTTGTAGCTAATCCAACCTATTTGATGGCAGGCTGTGGAAAGTATGTCTGACTTTCGGTGGCTAATGAACACCATTGTGTTCTCCCAAACGCCGAAACAGCTTCGTGACTTGCGAACATAACTTTGCCTTTCGGCAGCTATGGAAGGTTTCGAACTTGCCCTGCAAACTGCGGAAAGTATGCCTGACTTTTGGTGGTTAATGAACGCCGTCATGTTTGCCCAAGCCACCAAAAACCGTCCCTCCACTTCATGCGGTAATTTCGCCCTTTCGGTGGTTGGAGCATTCTGTTTCTCACACTGTAAGCTGCCGAAAACAGGGTTTTCAGTAGCTAATGAACCAACACCAGGCCCGCCTAAGCTACCGAAACCTGAAATTTTCCTTCGGAAGGAGAGCCAACGTAAAAGTGCTAATTCAGACTTCGTTACCTTCTTAAAACTATTGGACTAGAACTCAGACACATGCAAACAAGATCAAAAATTTAAAGACTTCCTATCACCTAGATGCCATGACTAATCAATGTTTATTGAGGAGATAACATATGGCTCCTACTTGGGGATGGAGGCCTCCCAGCGAGGCTCCAAGAACCACATACCAAACGCCTTTCCTAAAAAGAAAGAAAAAACACACAAAACTCTAACCCTAACTTCTAGTGTTCCATTGGGCATGGAGTTATTTGCAAACAAATCAAAAATAAAACTGAAAACAGAATGATATTTACAATGACCAAGCTGTGAAGCCTCAGACGAAATAAAGTTTCAGAAAACACCCATTTACCGGGCCACCAAACATCTCTTGACCTTCCAGGCTTTGCAGGTTGAAGGTATTGTTCTGCTTTTCCTGAGTTATCACGTAAGGACCTGTCCAGAGAGAATCAAACTTGCCATGCTTACCTTTGTCCTGCCAGGGGGCATCCCATTTCAATACCCAGTCCCCCACGTGAAAAGTGTCCATCTTGGCCTTCTTGTCAAAAGTACCTTTAATCTTTTCCTGATGAGCTTCTGACCTTTCCACTAGTTGTTCTCTGGTCTGCTGCAATTCAACTAAATCCAGCATTCTTCTTACCATAGCATTCGGTTCATCCTGTTCCTCCTAGATGAATTTAGTCACTGGCAGGATTAACTGAACTGGGAAAATGGCATCAGTGCCATAAAACAAACTGAAAGGAGAGGTCCCTATAGATTTCTTGTTCGTTACCCTATCAGCCCAAAGAGAAAATTTCAACTTTGAATCCCAACTCCTTTGATTTTCCTCCAATAGTTTTTTGATGATCCTGACTAGACTTTTATTGGAAGACTCGGCAAGACCGTTGCCTTGAGGATAGTAGGGAGTGGAGTGAACTAACTGAATGCCCGTTGATTCACACATATGGACTAACTCTTTACCTTTGAAAGTAGGTGCATTATCAGTTACCAGCCTTTTCGGGCAGTCGAATCTGGTGATGATGTTTTCATACAGAAATTTGATGATAGCCTGATGGTTAGCATTCCTGGTGGGAATTGCCTCTATCCATTTGGTGAAATAGTCAGTGGCTACCAAGATCCATCTGTGATGACCATTGGATGAAGGATTGATCTCCCAGATGAAGTCGAGGCCCCATTGCTGGAAAGGACCATTTACCACAATAGGATTCAAGGGGAGGGATTTCAGCTGCTGTTTTCCCGTGAATCTTTGGCATTTGTCGCAAGTTTTCACAAAAGTGTATACGTCAAAGAACAGACAAGGCCAATAGTACCCAGCCCTCATAATCTCATGGGCAGTGGTTTTCCAGTAGTGATGCCCCCCACATATGCTTGAATGGAAATGATGCATGACCTGCCCCGATTCTTCTTTATCCAAACATCTTAACAAAACTCCAGCAGGATCTTTCCAGTACAACAGATCACCACTTATGCAAAATTTTGCAGATTTAAGTTTGAGAGATCGTGCCTAAGTTGTGCTAAGTCCGGGTGGAACTTCTAAATTCTGCAGGAAAGGAATGATACCTGAATACCACTCGCATGAGAGCAGATTTTCAGCCACTTGTTGGCTGTCACGCTGTCCTGCTGCAGCTGCCTCTGCTGGCAGAATTTCAAAATTTGTCCTGACGCAGTTAATGTCTAACAGTTTGCAATTCTCTTCAGCCATCAGTTTGGCCAAACATTGACCCTTTATTAACCTGGTGGGCTTCACCTCTATGTCAAATTCGATCAGCTTGGCGATCCATTTGGCCCTCTTGCCGTCAATGTCTGGCTGAGTTAGCACATCCTTCACAGAAGCTGAAGGGATGTAAGCTACAATCTTCGCATGTAGGATATAAATTCGGAATGCTTTTAGTGATTTTACTAGAGCGTAGGCCTGTTTCTCTATGGGATCGTACTTCAGCTCAGCATCCCTCAATGTTTTGCTGAAGAAGGCGATTGGATGATCAAGCCCTTCGTCGTCTTTCTGTAGCAAGACCGCCGCCACTGTATCATGGGAAGCAAAAGAGAAAATATAAAATACCTTGGTGTAATCCGGGCTAATCAGAGTGGGAGCCTCCGTGATGGCCTACTTGATGGCTTTGAAAGAATGTCTCTCCTGTTCAGTCCATTTGGTTTCAGCTCCCTTTTTCAGCATAGAGGTTATGTGCTTTACCAACTTAGAAAAATTCGGAATAAATCTACTGACGAAATTTATCTTACCAAGGAAAGATTGGATATCATTTTTCGATCTTGGTATAAACAACTTCCGAATCGCTTCGACCCGAACTGGATCAATCCTTACTCCCTGTGCTGAAACTATGTGGCCCAGGAGCTTCCCCTCCCCAAGACCAAACTGTGACTTCTTAGGATTCAAAGAAATTCCAAATTGTCTGCATTTCAGGAAGACCTCTCTTAGGTGCTGCAAATGCTCCTCGTGGTTGTTTGAGTATAATGTGATATCATCGAGGTATATGAGGACAAATTTATCCTTAATCCCCACAAATGTGATATCCATGGCCCTCTGAAAAGTGGCCCCGGTGTTCATCAATCCAAATGACATCTTGGCGTACATGAAGGTACCCAGGGAGTGGTAAAGGCTGTCTTCTCCTGATCGTCGGGGTGCACAGAAATTTGATTATGGCCTGAGAAGCCATCGAGAAAAGACACGACCCTAGCTCCCGACACTCTCTGCAGTAAGTGTTCCATCTTAGGTAGAGGGTAGTTATCTTTTTGGGAGCCCTTGTTTAGGTTCCTGAAGTCGACACACAACCTGACTTCACCATTCTTCTTCCTTACTATGACCATATTTGCTACCCATCTAGAATACCTCAGCGGGATTATGATCTTGGTATCAAGGAGTTTTTTTATTTCCCTCTCGATCACAGGTAATAGGAGAGGGTTGATAGGCCATAGATTCTGTTTGAAATGGGTAGTGCCCTTTTCCAATGGAATTCTGTGTTGAATGGTGTCTTCATCATAGGTCTTCAGGTCACTGTATTCCCAAGCCAGGACATCTGCAAAATTCTTTACCAGGCTGCAGTAATCTGACTGCTGATCAGTTGTCAATTCCATGGACAGATTTATGAATTTGGGGCGATCTTGGCTGCCTATGTTTTGTTCATGGACAGCTGGGTCTTTCTCCTCATTCACGAGTTTTAAGGGGGTGTCATTATGGTCAAAAATCCTTTCGAGAGGTACTAGGCCCCTAGGTATATGATTTCCTGGCAATTGGACAATGTCATGATGGCCTATTTTTCCCTTCAATTTAGATTTCTGAGACTTTTCTACATTCAGGTTCTCTTGGTCAATGTGCATGTCAGAAAATTCGTCAACAACCTGAGGAATCTACTGAGCTCATCATCGTTCTCAAAAACTTTCCAAAATTTGACGTTATCGGGTAGGGATGGTCTATACCTGACTTGGATATCATATTTCAACTTGGGAGGCATGGGAGGAAGGAATTTGCTATCAGAGACAGCAAGGGAATCAGCCAGGTGGTTCATGGCTCGCGGGATATAAGAAATCTCAAAAAACATGAAGGAATCCCTGAGTTTCCATACCTCATCTCTGTATGACTTCAGCCCGACGTTCTTTGCCTGATAGTTTCCATTCACCTGCTGTATGATGAGCTCTACATCCCCAAAAATCTTCAGGCACATGATTCCCATCTCTTTGGCAGCCTTGACTCCTAACAACAAATCCTCATATTCTGCTATATTATTTGTGGCTTTGAATTCCAGTTTATAAGACAAATGAGTAACATCCCTCAGAGGAGAGATCAACACTACACCTGCACCTGCTGAAGCCTGGGAGCTGGCACCATCAAAAAACATGCTCCACACAACAGTGGTTGCCTCCTCAGGTTGCTGACCAGTGGGCTTGGTGAGTTGCAAAGGGGTTGGTTGTTCATCATCTATTTGCAGGATACATGCTCCGAAATCTGTATCTACAGCATAGATGGGATGGTTTACGGAATTCTTCTCATTGCTGATAACATAAGCTAGCCGGTTTTCCCTGTAGAGCCTTTTAGTTTCATCTCCAAACATAGGAATGGTAGCATAAGTTAGGTCCATCTGTAGGGTGCCCCCTAATCATTTGCTCCATGATTGGGACAGAAGGATACCAAATTTCGGTGGGATGTCAGAAACCACTACATCCATTACCATGCTCTTTGAAGGCAGTTGAGTTAGGTTTATGACGAGATCCTTTATGACGCCCAGGCATTTAACTTTTCTGGAGTCAAAAGAGAAGAGATCATGGTAGGGTTTTGTGATGCTAAGACCAAGTTCATCCATCATAGCTTTGGGCATGAGGTTGTGAGAGGCTCCCAAGTCGAGTAAGCAATTGTGAAGAATTTTGTCATGGATGTTTAAGGATATGTAAAAGGGTGGGCAGGACCCGTCCTCTTCTTCAACCATGGGACCTAGGGTTACTGTAGGCTTATCGTCTTGGAGGTTCACAAAGTCAGCATCCATGGATGCTTTTGGATGGAGGGACTTTAGTATGGATGACTTGACGGAATCGTTTTTCATTAGCTCGATTAGGGGAAAAGGGATTTTTATTTTCTGGATCTCAGTTTCAAGATTGAAGGAATAGGGCAACTTGTCAGGGGTCCTTGTCTCTTGGGCTGGAGTTGTAAGTTGGACAGGGTCTGGGGCAGCTGGCTTAGATGCTCTTTGCTGCTGTTTTGCAAGAGCTATAACCTGTTTTGTGGGAGTAGCAGGCTGCTATTTTGAAAAAATGACAGACTGTTTTGTAGGAGCAGCGGGCTGCTTCGTGGAGGCAGGAGTCTTCCTTGCAGGAGCAAGGTTTAAAGGCTTCTTAGCAACAGTCCTAGACCTCAAATCATAGCTCCTCTGATAGTCGGCCTGACACAGTGATTCCTCAATGATTTGTTCAGTTATGAGGGCTTCCTCATAATCCTACTGTGTCAAGAAGGCGAGGTCAACCTTATCCTCCATGCAGTTGACATCATCTTCTTCTTCTGATCCTCCCTGAATAAGTTCCTGTTCCTCTTCTAATACCGCATGCTAGAAGGGAGCTCTGATTCTTTGTTCTTTAGCAGGATTCCTGTCTCTCTGAAGGGTTTGAACCGATGGGCCATTTCTTCTGTAAGGGGGAGCATTTGTGTTCTTGGGGACAAAATCATGTGGACCTTTACCTCTCGTGGATGGCTGGCCTTGCACTTTCAATTTGGACATTTCGGAGGTCAAGCTGTCTAGCATTTTGGCCATTTTTTCCAGCTTAGTTTCTGATGAGGAGGAGGAATCTGGGGTCTGCCTTTTCTTATAAATCTTCCCTTTGAGGATTTTGGACACAACCATATTTGAATCCACTTCGAGTGCAGCATCTTGCATGAGCAGTAAAGAGGCAGCTCTTCTTTCCCGGAGATGAAGGCAAAAATCAGGGTCAAAAGAATTGGCGTAAGTGATCCCGGCAGAGGTATCTGTAGGCTTAATTTCAGCAAGGATTTTGCTAAACATTTTGTTAAACCTCTTCGTAAAATCTGCCACAGACTCGCCATTTTCTCTCTTCAAGTTATCAAACTCTGTGAGATAATAAAGGTGGTCTCTTCTTTCCCCCCAATGTTTCAGAAACAGTTCATCCAGTGCCTCGATGTCATCTATTGATCCAGCGGGTAGTTCTTTAAACCACTTTCTTTCCTGACCATCTAAACATTGCACAAACACTCTAGTCCATACATCTTCATGCTCGATATTGATGTTCTCGGCATAGCTATAAAATGCCTCCAAGTGCTCCTCGACTGTAAAATCTCCCTCCTCGGTGAATTTTGGCATATATTTTTGATAATCTCCGGTAGGCATAGCAGAAAGGGGATTAGGCAAATTTAGAGGGGAATACCTAACAAGGAGGATCTTCTCCATTTTGGTTAGAGGGACAGCCATTATGGGTGTGGGTACTAAAGGGATGGCAGAAAGCAATTTGAGTGTGGACGGTGGCTGAGGAGGTATAGGCAACGGTGAAAGTGGAGATTTTGTTTCAGTAGAGTCGCCAAAAATGGGGGTGAAACAGATTGATGGTTGTTTTGGGCAATACGTCTTCTTACAGGACTATGCAAGTAAAGAGGATAGCCTTTGCTCACGTTGGTCTAAAAGGTCCCGGAATATGTTTTCTATGGCAAGTACGTTGGTGTAAACAAAGGGGAACTTCTCGTTTGGTTCAGTCAATGTGGGTTGTAGAGAGGAGGAACATCCTTCCTCTTTGACGTATTCTAGGATTTCTTTTCCTAGGTTAGCTCGTGTAGCAGGATCAGGGCTAGGGACTTGGGCAGCAGCAACGGATGAGGATACTTGGGCCCATAAATCTTCTACTCTACTTATAGTTTCTTGTGGATTATCTGTTTCAGAAAATGGAGATTCAAAAGGAGTTTCATCTGATGAGACAGAAGAAATACCTCTAGTAAGGCCCGATGTGGTTCTTCTTATTGATCTGGAAATCTGCCTCTGCGTAGTCCTTCCTCTCCTTATAATCTGTTCAGGATCTGAAACAGGTGTTACTAGTGGCCTTTGAGGATTCAATCTAGTACTTGGTCTTCTCGAAGCCACTTCGTTCCAATGGAGTCGCCAGATAGATGATTACAACCGAAAAAGTGCCCAGGCTTTGTCTATCATCAAAGCTGGAACTGTGTCGTCTCCCAGGGAAGCTACTCCTTCAATAATCTTTCCTTGGCAACGACACCAATTTGTTATCACTCCAGGAAGCTCTCCTAGGTTGTATTTCAGAGATGCCTGGTAACTTAAACTTGTTTTGAAAGAAGGGGTTTATTCTGGATCAAGTTGGATGACAGGAATCAAAATTTACACGCTCACAACATGCATGAGGACGTCAGACAGACAAGGCTTTGACTACGGCTGTTCAGAGGGTTGATTTAAAATAAAGAGGGTGAATCCTTATTGCATTCAGCAGATTCATACACAGAAGAACGTATATAAATGGCTAAGCACAACAAAATAATAACATATATGTTCAATCCTTTAAAACTGTGACAGGATAACAACTATCTAGCAATAAAAGTGAACATACAGGAGATAGATCATTCACAATAAGTACAGAAACATGAGAAGAAGGAATCTGACAGCCAATAATAAAAGAAGCTTGTATTATCTAGAAGGTCACAGAAGTTTGAGAATACAAAAAATGATTCTTCTCTCCAAAGTCAAACCTCTATTCTACTTCAGTCTTCGGCTTTATAGCCATTACAAAGTTTTTCAAATCTCAAAGCTGGATCGAATATGCTAAAAACAACAACTAAAACAGTTACTGAAAGTGTGACAGCGTATCATGATTGAAATAGCTGCTTCTTGTTGATGCTCTTGCGCTTGACAGCTGAAACAGGCCTCTGGGGGTTTGAGGGCGAGCTTGAAATGATTATCTGCAAAAAACCTGTAAGCGTCTTTTCTAAAAATCGACAGAAATATTCCACTGTTCCACTTGCTGGCGCCTTCGGTCTGGGACCAGAGATGATCATGATGCAATTGAGTGCGTATGGATTCCCTGGAAAACGCCTTAATGATGCTCGGGCTAACAAAAAGGGGTTTTGATGCCCACGGGCGTGCTTCTGCGTTTTCTGCATCTTCAGTGGTTAACAAAACTGAGCCTGGAGGTGATAAGCAGCCAAAAGCCTGGCGTTCGGTGGTTAATGAACTTGATTCATGCTTCGCCTAAACCGCCGAACCGCTTCAAGGTACTGGGCGTCCTTTATTTCTTTCGGTATCCGGGAGGACTTCGCTTATATGTAGTAAACCACCGAATTGGGATTCGACAGCTAATGAACAGCTCCCGTGTTCGCCCAAGCTGCCGAAAACAACGTATGACCCAGCCTGCAAAATTTATCAAAACTAAGTTTTTGTTCCCCTGCTACCTAGATTTCTCTTCCACCTGGGCACAAACCGAAGGGTTAGCGAATTGGATTGCAGCTGCTGCTAGAGTGTCGAGGTCTGAAAGTACCCCGAGCTAATCCCTCTAAATTTATGCCTTACCCCCCATAGACTCAATCTCCCTCCTCAGCATGATGTTTTCTCTAATCAGTCGAATGTTTTTGCCTCTCATTTTTCCATGTTTCTTGGTCAATCCATGAAAAGATACATAAAGCTCGTTATACCTCTCTGTCAGCCTTTCATTCTTCTCTTTAATGACCCTCTGGAGTAACTCGCGTTCATAAGCCTGCTGGAGGATCCGGTTGATTTTCTGTGAAGTAGAAATCTTTGCATTTTGGATTGGTCCGTCGGCCACCTGCTGACTTTGTTCCTCCACAGGTGTAGGGGAGGATAAATTTACACAACCAAAACCTTGCTCTTCCACAGAGGTAAATGGAGGCAAATTGACATAATCATTATGCTGCTCCGTCATGGTTGGGGTTGCTTCCTATTGTTTCTGTTCTATTTTCACCTCCTCAATTTTTGCTCCAGCTCCCTGCAACTCCTCCTCCTCAGAATCGGTGTATGGGAGGTTTAAAATATTTGTACTTCTTGAGGGAGTCTCTTCTTAAACAACCCCTTCGTCCTCAGCCTTGTCTTTAAATGCCAGCTTCCTTCTGGCTTTCTTCGTCGGTGGGACTGAGGAAAGGGGCTTGATTGAATTTAGGGGAATGGCCCTCCTCCTTCGTTTTCCGCTTTTGGGGGTGGAAGATTTCTTTCCCTCCTCTGGATGTAATTCTATTTCAAGCCCACTCTAGAAGATAAAGAAAGTCCATTTCATGCCTTTCCTCTGCAATAACTTGGAGACCAAAAGTTTAATCAGACCATGGTGGAACAACCTCCCTGCAATTTTAGTGGGCTGAGCCTTTACTTAATGCGCCATTTTGGTGAGGCTCTTGTGGAGATAGAAAGGGAGATTTAAAGGGCTCTTGCCCGTGAAATGATCCAGTAATATAAAATGATAAATTAGCACCCTGTTATACCTGCCCTCACAGGTTATATAGACGAGAATGGACTTCAATAACAGCTGCCAGTTATCCTCTAGATGTGACATAGGAATGTCTTTTTTCCAAACCTGGTTCCTATGTTCCGGTTTCAGGTATGATTGAAACTCGAAATCCTTCTTGACAGTGGTCTTGAACTAGCTCTCCCCGGTCGTTGGAAATTCTGTCACCTTAGCTATAAGGGCCTCGTCCACCTAGAATTCTTCCTTGCCTATCACCACACTCTCTCCATCATATGTGAGGGCAAATGCTTCGGCCACCTGTTGATGAGAACCCTAAAGCTTTTTGCAGAAATTATAGCAGCCGACATTCTTGAAAAACTGACATACCTCAGGGTGTGCCTCCAGGTAACAAATGTCGCTCAATTCTTTTCTCAGGACCGCTCCTCCTCCTTTCGGCATCGGTGACTTGCTTGCTGGCGCTTCCTACTCAAATTTGGACTGAGGGAGTGACGGGAAACAGGGAGAAGATGGGCTCAATCGACGCGGTGAGGGAAAAAATAGAAAGGTGGTGTGGCTTTTCGGGAGCTGACTCCGAGGGTATGAAAAGGTGGGTAATCATGAGGGTGAAAAGATAGCTGCTACGGCATGATTGCACAAGGGAACGAATTTTTAGGAATGCTGTCATGTGGATGGGAGACGAGGCCCGTCTGGTCAAAGTTATGGGGATGGCGTCCGGCCTTCCCTCAAGGTGAATCCTGTTTTTGCTGAAATGACATTTTCAGCGGCTAAGCTATGATTGCTTCCCTGTATTATGACCCCAAACCCGATTTGACGTGTCTGTCGATTGATGTAACCCCCTTTCGGCAGCCGATAATCCACCTTTAACCTGGTATGCCACCGAAAAATGACTTTCGCCAACGCTTTTTGGCTTTCGGCAGCTGTAGCTAATCCAGCCTATTTGATGGTACGCTGCGGAAAGTATTCCTGACTTTCGGTGGCTAATGAACAACATTGTGTTCGCCCAAACCCCCGAAACGGCTTCGTGACTTGCGAACATAACTTTGCCTTTTGGCAGCTATGGAAGGTTTCGAACTTGCCCTGCGAACTGCGGAAAGTATGCCTGACTTTCGGTGGCTAATGAACGCCGTCGTGTTTGCCCAAGCCACCGAAAACCGTCCCTCCACTTCATGCGGTAATTTCGCCCTTTCGGTGGTTGGAGCGTTCTGTTTCTCACACCGTAAGCTGTCGAAAACAGGGTTTTCGGTAGCTAATGAACCAACACCAGGCCCGCCTAAGCTATCGAAACCTGAAATTTGCCTTCGGAAGAAGAGCCAGCATAAAAGTGTTAATTCAGACTTCGTTACCTTCTTAAAACTATCGGACTAGAACTCAGACACATGCAAACAAGATAAAAAATTTAAAGACTTCCTATCACCTAGATGCCATGACTAATCGATGTTTATTGAGGAGATAACATATGTCAAGACAACTTTCTTGAATGGTGTAGTCGAAGAGGAAGTGTATGTGGAGTAGCCACTCGGTTTTGAGACACATGACAGGGAGTCATATGTGTGCAAGTTAAAGAAAGCCTTGTATGGCTTGAAGCAAGCACCCAGGACGTGGTACGACAGGATTGACAACTTCCTGACTAGATTGGGATTTACCAAGAGTAAAGAGGATTCCAATATTTACTACAAGGTTGAGGAAGGCAATCCAGTGATACTCATACTGCATGTGGATGACCTGGTTGTGACAGGTGAGGATGGGTTGATTGTTGATACGAAGAGGAAGCTTGCTGCCGAGTTCGAGATGAAGGACTTGGGTGTGATGCATTACTTTCTAGGCATGGAGGTGTGCCAGAGTGCAGATGTAATCTTCCTTGGACAAGGGAAGTATGCAGTAGAGATCGTGAAGCGGTTCGGGATGATGGACTGCAAGGCCATGGCCACACCTATGGCATCGAACCTGAAGCTATTGAGTGATGCTTCATCAGATTCGGTTGATGCCACGATGTATCGTCAGATGATTGGGTCCTTGATGTACCTAACGGACACGAGACTAGGTATTTGCTTTGTTGTGAACACATTGAGCCAGTTCCTAATGGATCCTAGACATGTAAAGCATATTTTGAGGTACCTGAAGGGTACGGTTGATTATGGGCTCAAGTATGATGCGAATCAAAAGGTTAACCTAAAGGGTTATGTTGATTCAGATTGGGCATGTAGTGTTGTAGATAGGAAGAGCACTTCGGGGTGCTGCTTTAGTATGGGATCAGGGGTGATCTCTTGGTTTAGCAGGAAGCAATACTGCGTAGCACTGAGTACAACCGAAGCAGAGTATGTCGTAGCTTGTTCGGCCAGTTGCGAGGAAGTATGGCTAAGGAAGATACTGTCAGATTTATTTGATCTCCAGTTGGATGTTACTTGTATCTTTTGTGACAACCGAGTTGTGTGAAGTTGTCAGAGAACCCAGTGTTCCATGACAAGTTGAAGCATATCGAGATCAAATATCACTATATCAGGGATATGGTACAGAGAGGAGCAGTGAAGTTCCTGTATGTTGCGATAGATGAGAAGATTGCGGATGTGTTGACCAAACCACTAGCCAGAGTGAAGTTCGAGTACTTCAGAGAGAGGCTTGGTGTTCTTCAGATAGAAGATACTTCGAGGAGGAAGTGACAGGACACATTTGCAGGAGCCATTCCAAGCATGGTGGTAGGAGGATCCTTTCCATGGCTGTGGATGTAAGTGCTGTGTGATGAGCATCAGGATGATGCTCCAGATGATATGCATCAGGATGATGATATGATGATGATCAGTATGATCATGTGATGATGATGTGCATCAGGATGATGTACTACATGATGATTAGTATGATCACGAGCATCAGGATGATGCTCTGTGCGAAGATGATCAGTATGATCATGAGTATTAGGATGATACTCCGTGGCCGTGGGCAAGTTGTGCAGTGGCATATAAAGTTCCCTGGGAGATCCGATAGGTTGAGCATTAAGCTCGTAATCAGTCTTGGGATGCTCTTTCGAGGTTTTGCGAGGGAGGCATGTAATCAGTCCTGGAGATCCAATAGGTTGAGCAGTAAGCTCGTAATCAGTCCCGGGATGCTCTTTAGAGATCTTGCAGGTCGCAGGACACTCTTTTAAGGTTTTGCCTGTTCACATGTAATCAATCTTGGAGATCCGATAGGTCGTGCTAATCACGTAAAAGTCCTGGGATGCTCTTTAGAGATCTTGCAGGTCGCAAGACACTCTTTTAAGGTTTTGTGGAGACCACATGTGATCAGTCCTGGAGATCCGATAGGTTGTGCTAGTCACGTAAAAGTCCTGGATGCTCTTTAGAGATCTTGCAGGTTGCAAGACACTCTTTTAAGGTTTTGTGTAGGTCACATGTAAAAGTCCTGGGAGATCCGAGGTTGAGCAGTAAGCTCGTAATCAATCCTGGGATGCTCTTTCGAGGTTTTGTTGACGCACGTAATTAGCCCTGAGGATTCCACAGGATGGCCAGCTCGCAAAGATGATGAAGACCTATAGGAGGCTAGGCCTACATCCAACATGAAAAAGGGTTGGCTCTGTAGAACTTCCTATGACGAGAATAATTGAGAGATAGCACCGGTGATCGAGATGAAGAGTACATCAGCAGTGACGATGATGGTCCATGATCCAGTGATGATGATCCAGCTCTAGAATTGAAGACTTGTGCCTATATGTATTCATGACTTATGTCAAGAGAATACCTTCCTAGTTAAGAGGGAATGTTGATGTATTTGTAACTTCAGAATATATTCACTTGTATATTGTATGTATTACATTTGTACTTTATTATATCCCCAACGGAGATGTATTATTCCTCCGGTTGGAAGTGTCGTCATTTGTATTTGCAAGTGTTGCAAGTTACATTGTAAGTGTCGTAACTTGTACTTGATGGGTTATTAGACCACCTTGGTGGGGTCGGCCCTATATTAGTAAAATGGTTATTAGACCACCCTAGTAGGGTCGTCCTAGTGACAAGTGGTAATGGGTTATTAGACTCTCCTAAGGGAGGTCGGCCCAGTTAGAGTAAAAGGAAAGTAAAGGTAAAGTATAAATAGAGAGGAGCACCTCTCTATTTATTCACTCATTCACTCACTCATCCAACTCGCATAGTTGAGAGAGAGGAGTGCGCACAAGTGGAGGAGGAGTAGCTGCTGGAGACATCTATCTTTTGGGGATTGATCTTTGTGATCTTTGTATTGGGGCTTATTCTATCTCTGAGGAAGTTGTGGGGTTTTTCACCTTCTTGGTTTTCCCTGGTGAAATGCTTTGTGTCCTTTGTTTCTTGTGATTGTTATGTTGTGCTTGTTATTCTCTTAGTGATCCTAGATAATATTGAATGAAATTATCGAAAAATTAACATAAACTTACTTCTGTAATTCAGCTTGATCTTTTGGAACCAGGTCTTCATTTATAAAATTCATAACCCTTTTAAACCAATTTTTTTTATTGAGTATGCCATACTACAATATTACTTGTCCCTTGGACAGAGTATCATCAAACTACAGTCAACATGATCCTCATACTACTAGTCACCACTATAGTATCAGGTGTTAATATTTGGTTGAGGTTTGATCTGTAATTCTTTTAGATGCCAAAACTTGAAACAATGAGACAATTCGATCACATGAAATTCATACATCCATAACACAAGATATACCCTGGGGAAAATCCTCAAAACTATGAGAACAAAAACCCCAACAATTCTTCTCAGTATAATATAATGGATAATAGATAATGCTTTATTTTACAACATAGCAGATTGCTTTCAGAAGATAAGATATCACCAAAACACTCTTTTTGTAGATACATAAGCAATAGAGAAGAGAGATCAATCAGAGAAGCACCTTTCCTTCAATAATGATATCCTGCACACAAAGAGAAGCGCCTTGCCTTCAAAGGAGAAGACAATTCGCTTCACATTGGATTCATCAATCCTGTATAACATATTTATACATTCTTCTCTTCTATTTTTATCTTCTAAATTCAGGATGAACTCGCCCTCAAACTGGATGTAGTAATCTTACATGTAGAGGTGCGCCCCACTTCTCGTGCAGTGCTTTATCTCACTGAGCTGTCACTTAGGATGAACTCGCCTCTTAATTGAAAGCTTGCCCACTTAGTTAGGTGGCTAACTTAAGTGTCGCCACTTAGTTAACTAGATCTTCTTTGTTGTCACTTAGTTAACTATCTTTATCTAATTCTCCTTGATTTACTAAAGTGTTGTCTTTTAGTTTAACTAAAGTGAAAACACTTTAGTTAACTAGTCCTTCTTATTGAACACTTATTTAACTGAAATCATGCTGATTGATTTACTTGAAGTGACCATTGTGAGTTCTTTAGTTAACTGA
Source organism: Larix kaempferi (assembly GCA_027924585.1). NCBI lineage: Eukaryota > Viridiplantae > Streptophyta > Pinopsida > Pinales > Pinaceae > Larix > Larix kaempferi. The sequence continues at coordinate 4,325,154 of BSBM01001024.1, read as the reverse complement.
GGCATATCTTTAACTAATGTTTTAACTGAAGCATATCTTTAACTAATTTTTAACCGAAGCATTGATTGAGGCATACATTGATACTTAACCGAAGCTTTATAACTGAAGCTTTAACAATTCGAGTTCTCTTTAATTAGTTGAAGTGTCTACATGGGCAATTTCAAATTCTCTTGATCTCTACGCTTTATCTTTTATTTCTTTATCTCTTAATGCATGGTCAATATGTGCTAACTTTAATTATCCATCACATTACATTATACTAAGAAGAATGATTGGATGTTGTGATCATGTTATATTATTCCAAACCAAATGATCATATGCTAAAGTAATTCACTTTAGAGGTGATCAATCTCTAAAGGAGACTTAATAGCAATCTGGTGATCATGGTTAATAATACATCACACAACATTAAATGCTTTTAACAAGTAAAGCATGACCTTTATATGAAAGGTTCACCTCTATACAGGAGGTCCATCCCATGGACACCTTTATACAGAAGGTCCAACATGAGAATCATGACTTGACACACACAATTCCGGAGCCTTGTCCAACAAGACTTTACAACATCATTACTTTGATCAATTACCTCTATACGGGAGGAATAACCTTTACACGGAAGGCAATCAAAGTGATCACCTCTATACGGGAGGATCAATCTTGGCTACACAAGATTGGTTTGGAGAATGTATCACGATGTTGTATATTTAACATTAAGAAGTATACTTAATAAATTTTATATAAGGTAGTTTTCATGTCCTACATCGTAATACATAAAAAACCAACAGACTGTTCAAACAAACCATATAGTATGATCAACAATATCTCTATCAACCAGTACCACAAAAAATGCAAACAAGTAAAATAATACACTATAGAGCTGATGCATTAGCCCTCGATATATCTGCAATTTCCGTCTCCAACCAACAAGTTCTTGTTGAATTCCTAGAAGTGTAATAAACCTTCCTGTAATCCAATGCCCTTTTTTGATAACTAGTTGGTCCGCATGTTGAAAGAGCGATATATATGTGTGAAACTAATCGAAGGAAATTTGTGCTCGAGATCAATAATCCTCCCTTTCCACTACTCCAATGTTGTGATATGTAGCAAATTCTTGTCCCTGATCCAGTCTATCACCTCCCTTGAATCTCCAAAAATCTGAATGGAATGTAATCCTCTAGATAATGTGAAAATGAGTAACCCCCATAAGCTGAGAAGTTATGCACGTGTGTTAATCCCCTATCCACATCCAAACCAGATAATATAATATATTTATGGATTCAATCTAAGATACGCCCCAACACCACACATCCCCCTTTGAGATGCACCATCGAAAAATCTAGAGGGAGATTGTTATGAAATGATAGGAGGGCTCCTATCCACACTCACCAAAGAATGATTGTCATGAGGATACGAGGCATATAAATGCATAATGAGCCCAATAATAAATCTAATATGAAACTGTGCATTGCCAAATATAATAAGATTTTGAATCCACCAAATGCCCCAAATAAAGAATAGGGGAAAAGAAGAGACATGTGCATCCTCAACAAACCAATTATATAGACTTGAATCCAATGTAGCAGAATACCAGTCCGCCGAAGATATGTGTCAAGAGAAGTGGCATTCCACAGGTCCTAAGTAACCTTACAGGTGACCAACAAATGGTCAACTATTTCTACACCCGAAAGCATAAAGATCATTCCATTAGGATAGTTCCACCTCTTTTATAGTAATTCCCCCCCATTAACATCTTATCATTAATAGCTAACCAGGTAAAACAAAGAATCTTAGTAGGATCCATCCAATCCCAAATATGATGATGCCACTAAACAATATTATAATCAAAACACTCAGAAAGAATAGATTCATAAGATAGCTTGGTGGTTACCTGACCCGTTGTTGTATTCCAAGACCATAAGATTTTGTCCTCCTTGTTCTTCAAATTGATGTCCGCATGTCTCAAGGAAACCAAACAGTGATCCCATTCTGCCGCAGCTAGAGAATATAGACTGAGATCTTTAGTTGTGATCCAGTAATTACCTACATTAATAGGACCATCCTTCTTCACATGATTGCGGAAGTATATGCCTTTGGAGTGAAGAGCACTGATTGTATCATGAGAAAGAAACTAATTATGAGAACCACCAATAAAAGGGTCAACATCGGCCCAAACTCGATAACCATCACCAACTTGCCAAGTCATCCAATGATTTAAGTCTGAAAATGCCTCAGTCGTCCCACACCAAATATTCGATGCCCTGGTGCACTTCTTATTCCCCTTCCTTATCCAGGTAGAAATCGAGAGGTTTTTTAAATATTTGCCTCCAAGGATATCACTCCATAGACCCGTATCCATAAGCCCACGCCAGAAGCTCTTCAAAGCTAAGGCTTTCCTGATCCAATGGATATTTTTAATATCCCATTCCCCAAGGGGTTTGGGGAGAGCTATAGTATTCCAAGTAGTGAGGTGCAAACCAGACCTCGATTGTGAACCAGACCAAAGAAAATAAAAAAATGATTTGGTGAAGAAGGGAAAATATTTTCAACAGGACCTTTGCCAAGGTGAGTCAAAATATAGGAATGCCATTTAGGACCGAGTTTATAAGAGTAATATGTCCCCCCAGGGACAATATTCGATTGTACGAATCCTTAATCCGCTTCTCCACCTTCTCGACGATCCATAACCAGTCATTAACTTGATATCCATTCGATTTAATGAAGTATCCCAAATACTCCAGACCCGAATCAAGCTCCAATTGTTCATAAGGGAGGAAAGAATGGATCGAAACCAAATATGAATTATCCAAATTATGCCAATACAAACCAGACTTTGGAAGACTTATCACCATATCCGAGGCAAGACAAAATAAATTGAGAATATTTTTAAAATGCTACCTCTCCTGCACATGACAAATGCCAAATAATAATACATCTTCCACAAAAAGAAGGTGGATAATGTGCTGCAATGGAGTAACCTTTATGCCCTTGATCTTGCCTTCCAATTTTGCTGGGATAATCAACCTGCTCAAACCCTCAATAACCAAAAGAAACAAGAATGGAGACAAAAGGCATCCCTGCCTCAGACCGCGAGAGCCACTGAAAAACTTAGTAGGATTTCCATTGATCAAAACAACAAAATGAACTAAAGATACACATCCCATAATGCACTGAGCGACCTCAAAACTCAGACCAACATTAATAAGTAGTAAACGTAAAAAAGACCAATCAACCATATCATATGCCTTGACAAGATCTAGCTTCAGTACTAATGATATTATGTGATTGACTTTCACCAAATGGATAGTCTCCTGAGCTACCCCAATGGCATAAATTTTTTGCCTTTGGTGCAGGAAGCCAAATTGTTCTCTTGATATGCCTCTAGATAAACCTCCCTTCAGTTTGTTAGCCACCACTTTGGAAATGATATTGTCTAATAGATTGCACATCGGAATAGGGTGATAATCCTGGAAGGAAAGAGGATTTTAAATTTTCGGGATAAATGCCACGAAAGTAGCGTTTACCCCACCCGAAATAGTACCATAGCACCTAGCTTCATCAACCAACCTAACCAACTCAAGAGCAAATAGTTAAAAATATGCAAGTAAAATTCAACATACCAACCATCTGGTCCTGGACTCTTGTCCTTGGCCATCTGCTTCATTATACATTCAACCTCCAAAAGGGTAACCAGTTGCCCAATCTCCACAAAAACTTCCTCATAAAAGATACGAGGCATCACTTGCAACACAAAAAGTTGTGCACAAAAATCGTTAACCAAGGGTTTTTTAAATAGATTAGCAAAGCATTTCAAGACATCCTTTTCAATGGCAGGTTGAGAGGTATGCTTAACCCCCTCATGATCCTCAATCGACCATATCGCATTGTGTCTCCTCCTTTAATTAGCATATGTATAGAAAAATTTCGTATTTCGGTCCCCTTGTGAAATTCAAAGAGCCCTTCTCTTTAGCCTCCATAACACCTCTTCTACCTGTAGTAATTCCACTCTCTCTTTCACCAACAGTTTATAAGAATCCCGCTCTTGTCTTATGACACAACCCAACATGGTCGAAGTATTGAAATCAACAATTTGTGCTTCAACCCGAAGAAGGGCTTGTCGATGAGTATACTTCTTGTGTTTGATCCAAGGAATTACAATGTCCTTCAGTGATCTAAGGAAACTTGACAATTGATTCATCATCGAATCAGTCCCACAATAGTAAACATGGATCCAGAGGGATCTAACAAGATTAATGAAATCCATTTCTTCTAACCAAACCCTACAATATTTAAAAGGAAATCTATAAATACAACTGCCTTTGTCCAATCTCAAAACTATCGGACAATGATTAGATATGGAGGCGGATTCAATCCATGACTTGTAATAATCCAGAGAACCAAGTAAATCCTCCCTATCCAAACGATTCACTACTACAACATCTTCTATCCACCCATTACTCCTTGTAGGAGCAGCAGGGCACAATTCTATATCCACCAACCCGTGACTGATAATGTAGTTTTTAAACCAAGAAAGCATGGGATCAATCCTGGCAGAGATGCCCTAAGACTCCCGAGCCGAGGTCATGAAGTTTAAGTCACCTGCAACAATAAGGGATGAGCAATCCAATAAACCACATTTATCAATCTTATCCCAATATGCTTTATGATCGGCATAAGGATCATAATGGAGAGGTAAATCCTATTCCCTAGATTGTCCAATCAAGAGAATGCTGCCACAAGTTCTAAAGGGACAAAATTTGAACTTGAGAGGGTTCCATGTAGATAAAAGACCACCTGAATGACCATCCACATCGACAGTGCAACAATCCCTGGAGGGGAGAAACCACCACAAAAATTCTTGAGCCTTTGATCCTAAAACCATAGTTTCTTGTAGCAGTAGAATATCTGGGGAAACAAGCCGAAATAAATGCCTAAGGGAACACAATTTAGGGTATCCCCCACCCCTCTCACATTCAGGGACAAAATAATCATTAGGGAACCAAATTCACTACCGAATCTGCTCTAAGAGGCCTGAAAGTATCAAAAACATCACCCTGTGAATCCAGGTGCTCGATAGGAACCACTGAGGAATACACCAAACCATTCGAGTTCACAGGTCCCCCAAAAGAAGCCCTAGAAAGAGCCTCCTTGCGACTGCCACCATTTTTCTTCCAAATGGTAACATTTGGGTTGCAAGGGTTTAAGGTGATGGATTCTATGGATTCCTTTGAAAATACCTACAGAGGTTCTTGGGTAAAACCCCCTTTAACACTTTGTTGTGCGACCCCCATATGATTCCCCAGGCAATCAAACATAGTAATATTCCCTTTCCCCACACTTAAGAGGGTAAATTCCTCAACCTGAAGAATTTGAGAGTCTAAATCCTGTATGAGATTTTCTCATGTAGTTAGGAGTGACTCCAAAATCCCAATAGTAGGGGATAACTCCAAGCTAGGACAATCAACACTAACAAAACCCTCCTCTAGAGAAGAGGAAACAATACCAACCCCAGACCCGGTAGTAGTAACACCTCTATCAACCTCTGCATTGCGCAACACCTCCAACTTAGATAGAGTATCAAAAAATTCTGAGAATAATTTTTTTAACTTACTTGAGAAAGATGTAGCTTCTTCCAGAGGAGGCCCCCGAAGAATATCACATCCCAATATAGAGGGCCTTGACGAAGGAACACTAAAAGTTTTGATTGAATCCGAACTCGACGATGCTGGAAGACGAGCTGAACCACTGAGTTGAGAAGTGTGATGTCCAGCCTCTCTGCATACTTGACACCGAAAGAGGGTTTTCCAATAATCCAAGGGTCGTCGAATCAATTTATCTCCCCACTGGATAGTTAAGACCTTAGGAAGCCCTAGCTCAACATCTAATTCTATAAGAACCCAGGCAATATGCTTGTCTTTAGAGAAGAGGGATTTCTCATCAAAGTAAATGAAACGACCCACATTATTTGCTATGGCCTCAAATATGTCCCTAGACCACAGCTCCAACGAAAATCCTTTGAGAAACAACCAATAATGATTCCTATGAAATTTCTCAGTATTAGGGTTAAAATATGAATGCCAATGCTTAAGGCAAAGGGAGCCTCTTCCCACCAACCAAGTCTTCTCCAAAATCAGAGATGCATGAGCTTCATCCACAAAATGGAAGACAATCCAATTGTTCACCAACATATGAACCCTAGGGTAGTAGTTGAGTAGAGTTTTCCAATTATCCGAAACCCAAGCCATCAATGCAATTTGACTCAGGGTCAAGAAGCAGATTTTCCCAACTAGGGCCCTAACCGAAAGGCTGAGAACCCTATCTAGCTGTACAACTTTCCCCAAGGTCATGAAAACCCCTTCTGACCGTGGTTTAAGAGCCTTTAATGATCTATGCTAACAAGTCGACCCCCCCGGATGCGAGAGATTCCTCCACCACTACGAGGAAAAACTGATCGTTTTCCATCAACTGGGATTTGAATACCATCTGAACCCCCCTCCGAACTATCCGAGGAAAGATGGGCACAAAACAGGGGTCTTCATCTACCTGGAAAGCCACACCAAGCTCTTCCATCAAATATAGCAAACCACCAGACTTCTCAGACCAACTGCCATCAGTAACAGTCATAGTATCTAGGCCGCTGGCACCACACAGGAAGACATGATAAAAATGAAGGATCAAAACCTGAGAACCTCCCCTACCGACAAACTTGCTAAAATCTAGGAAAACCCCACCACCCAACGTGAATCCCATCTAACCTCTTTGCTTTTATGAGACAAGTTGTTACAATTTGCAATTAATTTTGTAGCTATTCCTTGATTATTGTTAGTATGTCTTCCTCTCTCTCCTCTTTCAAACAAAAAATTACGAGGTTCAAGGTTCTTTTGTTGTTAAACTCATGGCTTGACTCTATAAGCTTATTCATTTCCTCTTTGATGGGTTTGATATCCAATTTACCTTCCAAACTATTTAGTGCCAAATTGTATTTATCTCTTCATCTAACTCCTTAATCTTGTACTTTAATCTTGTTCTTTGTATTAAGATGTTCTAAATTATGGACCTCCCCTTCTTGGGTAAATTGTTTATTTTCTTGGCTTTGTTTTACTATTTCTTGCAATCTACTCTCCAAGTGTAACTTATTCTCCTTACTTTTGAATCTTATTATGCAAACTTATTATCAAGCATTTTTTCTAACTTTGTTTGAAATTTGGCTTCTCTAATTATTCTTTATATATCCATAAACATTATCTAAGGTTACTTTGCTAGATCTCCTATCAAGAGTTCTTAATAAACGTGGTGAATTCATTATATTAAAATAAAAAATATAAAGAAATAAATTATAACTAAGATTGAGATTTTTTTTTTATATACCTAATCATTAGTTCAAACGCTAATTAGGTCAAATTCGTAAAAAAGCTTGGCTTAAGTGAAGTAATAATCATTGCCCTCTTTTTTCCACTGAAATAAACTTACTATTAATATACGAAATAGTAAATAAGTCCAACTGTCATTTGAGTACATAGGAAAATAAACTTGACTAGACTATACCAATGGTACCGACCCATGGACAACAAAGACATGTCCACCAAACAGTGTCAAAATAGAGCCCAAACACATGGCCCAAAATAAAACAGTTCTACAAGTCACATAGTAATCATCTCTCCAAGCAAGATTCATGGTGAGAAGTGTCGTCCAAAGAATGAAGTGTGAGGTTGGACTTGTGATTTATTCTTGCTTTAGGCTATTCTTGTCGTAGGCGTTGGATGCTATGGTGAGCCCAAAGGACATATCTTAGAATAAGAATCATTAAAATATCATAATAAATACTAAGAAGCACGTGGCACACATTTTTTTCTTCAATAACAAAAACCAGTTTTTCTAGAAGCGTAGAAAAACCGAAAAACCACCACCACTAAATTTCAGTTTTCGCCTCCACATGCCCCTGAAATTTCAGGGGCCGCTGCACCAGTTAACGAATTTACGTGCGATGTGACGCCGTAGCTCAGGTGCCACGATGCATGGACGGAGATTTCGCCGTCAATTAACGGTGACATAATAACAAGTAGGTTTTACCACAATTCCCTTTCATGTTTCACATTCTCTAAATTGCGTGGGTTATGGAGTCAAACTGAGAGGTGAATGCCATTGTTATTGTTGGAGGCGTGGATTGGATGTCGATGGATTCAATAATACTGGGCTTGGAAGGCGGGGGCCGAGACTGGTGGGCAAGTGAACTTGGTAGAGTGCGAGGTGGATGTGGATATATTTGGGTTACATGGTTTGCGGTGGCCTTCATACTGATCTGCTACGCCACTCGCCGGCTCCTCAACAATTCAGAACCTTGGAAACGCCGTTCGGAGAGACAAATATCGTCGGAGTGCAATGGGCAATCATCTGTTGTTAGGTCAGTTTTGTCGCCCCTTCAAACTATTTTTGTGGGAATGGAAAGCTGTAAACAATTTATTTTTAATTGGTATATGAATTCTAGAAAACAACTGATGTGGTAAGCACTAAATTGTCCAATCAATTTCAATTCAGAATTTTGTTTACCTGGTTCAAATATGTTCAATGTTCTCTCTGGCGGGTTAAATTTTTTCTCTGTTGTTTTTGTTTTGGGGCAAATTCTGATTTATGTTTATTAGTATGTAACTGCTTACAAAGCAATGCCCGTCTTGTGTATTCCAGGGTTATTAATATTATTAGCTATCAATTACAGTATGAATTGAAATTGAAATTTTATGTGGGGATTTGTTCTAAACTCTGCTGTGCAATGGTACCTACTTATTTATTTTTTCAACCGTGTATTAATCTGAACAAAATCCTAACATGGAGATGTGCACTCTGTAAAATAGCATGTTCCTTGCTGTTGTCCCTAAGGTCTGCACCGGACTGCTACGGGCAAAGCTAGGGCATTTAACTTATGGTTTGGTTTAAAATTAGGTTTTAGTTTTCTGTGGTTTAGATAATTTGCTGGTTTTTTAAAGGCTGGAAGAGTAGAAAGAAAGATAGAGGCAATACAACATGCGTTTCATGGCTTCACAAACTTAAGCATGTAGATTATTCATTGATTTATCACATAATATTTCATCAAAAAATAAGGCAAGAATTCATAAATTCTGAATATTCAACAACTAACAGAGTTAAGATGTGAAAAAATAAAAGACCAGTTCAATTTAATGAACGATAAAGCTTAAACTTCATCAAATTGGCACAAGTGACTATGCAGCGCATATAACTTTTATTTCAATAGTAAACTAGCAGTAAAGGCAACGAATGGCACAAAGTATTTCATTTATGAAAGATCACTGAACATACGTATATATTGCAAAATCAGGACTTACAATTTTTCCAAGCAAAAATTACAGAATTGTAGTCCAAAATTGAACCCCCCTCTTCTCTTTTCATTGCCTTCATATAGATTTGGATCTTTAGGGTTTCGAAACCATACACTAACTAATAACTAACTTAGGTCATAGTAGCATAATTCGAGTACGAATACGGATTCGAATACGATTCGATACGGAAAAAATACGTAATGAAAATATCTAGTACGGTTAAAATACGGAAGTAGCTTGCTTATATATAATATTTTTAATCAAATATTTACAAATATACCATAAATATACATAGACATTTATATAATAAAATTTAATCTATATTTAAAAAACAAAAATATGAAATCTCAACAACTTAAGATATGGATGTGTAAGAGTCGGAAACTACTTATTCATAGTTATTTTAATAAGAAAGTATGAAATTGAATGGTATTTCTATTTTAAAGTGTTTAAATAATTAAAAGAAAATTATTTTGTTTTTAAATTGGTTTTCAAAATTTAATTGTTTACTAACAATCCGTATCTGTATTACACCTACACCGAATATTCGACAAATTCGAATTTGTTCCGAATTTCCGTACAGGAAGTACCAATACGGCCGAATTATGCTACTATGACTTAGGTTACCAAAATTGATTACTTCAAAGTCATACATGCGTCTTAAGTCTCTAATTCGAAAATATTTACATCATCAGTAATTTTCTTTAACAAAACATAACTATGACTAATCAGTTCTTTTAACTAAGCAAACTAAACTGAATTTAGGCACAAAAACTGTGTACCTTCTTCGAAGGAGACAAAGTAAACCATGATCAACTGGAGGTTTCATTTTGATCCATACAGCATCAGACACGTTCACTTCAGTTCGGGCCTCTGACTCTGTGAAAGTTCGGCTTTCTGGCTTTGTAGTGTGTCCTGAAGCACATGAGTACCCAACTCTGCTAAAATGCCCAATTTATCGTGATTAACTTGATGTTTTTTCCTTTCATGTAGACACTCCTTTTTCCAGTACTTCTTTTGCTTGAGAAGCCTTTCATTATCTTTCTTTAACCTCTGAGAAAACTTGCATAGTTTATTGTGTTTAATAAGTAACTTGTTCCACTCCTTATTCACTTTGTTCAATTTACCCTGTATCTGCTTATTTTCTTGCTTCAGCTCTTTGATTTGAGTCCTAGATTTCTTAAACTTGTTTTCCAATTTTTGATTTACTTGAGTTTCAATGCTTTCAGGTAGTGCTTCGTCCAATTGCTTATTCACTTGGGCTTGGGCTGTTGAACATTCAATATCTGTTTTCGTATTGTTTTTAAAATCTTCATTTTGTATACTCTGTTCCTCATCAGGCACCATAAGCATACGTGGTCGAACCAAGGGAGAACATGGGACTGCATTGATAGTTTTCTCTAGGTTGGTTAGCATTTCACCTACCTTTTTCTCCACCTCCATGGATGAATCCGATACCTCCTGTTTGATATCTTCTTGAACTTGCTCGGTATGCTGGAATTGTTCTTCTACGTTAGCATTCACAAATTCATTCTTTTTACTAGGATTTGAGCTTATTACTTCTTGATTCTTCTTAATTCCTGAGCTTGCCCTTGTTGGCACTGGCTTCGCTGCTGAACTTTTAACCTTGGACCTCTTAGCTTTTTTAGGCTTTTCATCCGATAGGCTATCTACATCTATGACCCTTTTCTCTTTCAAGGAAGGGTCAAAGATTGCTCGAGCGTTCAATCTCAACTTGTTGGTGGCTTGAGTATGGGGACCTCTGAGGTAATAAGGTTTTGTATTTTCAGGCTTTCCTGCACGAGTTTCAATTCTTTTGTCATCATTTGAAGATTCATTTGAGTGTTTTGTTGTGCAAGGTTGGACATTCGCGGTTACTGGAGGCGGCTTGACAACTCCTCTCATCCTTGATTTTGTTTTGATTTCTTCTTTTCCAAAGGTCTATTGTTCATCAGAGTTAGTATTACCAAAATTTTCGGGGGTTTTATAACCAACAGAAGTATTATCAGTGTCCCCTGGCATACAATGATCTCCGATTCTCCATGAATCCCAAAATCAGAGCACAATATAAAATGATCCCTTGTCTTATCAAATTTATTTAACTCCTGAATAATCAACAGTTTTATTAAACCCTGGTGGAAAATGCTGTGCTGACTTTCAGGGTACTTCCTAACCCTAGAGGCCATCTTAGATAAACTTTTCAAGAAATAAAATAGGAGATTCATCCTTTCAATACCGTCCAGATGCAGTAAAAAATGCATGTGGTAAAGATAAACGGTAGCATAACTTCTCTCTCTCGTAATATACCTTTGCACCATCTTCAGTAAATCATTGTATTTCTGTTTGAGCCAAGCCCGTGGTACCCCTTTGCGCTACTCAGGATCTCTGTACTTATCAAGAAGAAAGCGGTTACATTGCATAACATCAACGGTTTAAAGCTTAAACCACTGCTTGCCGTCCTGAGGTAGTTCTGCTGCTATGGCTATGGAATTATGTGAAACGGGAAAGGTCATATACCCCACTGTGACAATTTTCCCATTAAATCCCTCAACAAAAGCTCGACACTTATGCATGGTGGCCTTGCAATTTCTCACATTATCGAAACCATCCTGCCTTTCTGAATTTGACCCCGAATTCTGGATAGGCTTCAAGAATTTCAGCCCCTATGGGCTCATATCTCACCACATGCGCACTTTGACTTACAGACATAGTGGTCTTTTTCAATTACTCTGAAAATGGTTGACGCCTGTGCATAATGCCTGAAATTACAGAAAAATGAGCAACACTGTGAAATATTTATGGAGAATTTTACTTTTAGAATGATCACCCTGATCTCCAAAAGAAATGATGAGAGATTTAGCCCGACGAACTATGAAATAGGGAAATTATTGAGCACTAAAATCCATGATCAACCACGAACTTCATTTATTGAAGGCGCGAGTCTCCCAAAACGATATGACAGAATGCGTTGTCAAAATGATGACTCTGACATTCGTGCCAGTTCTGCAGCGCTTAGTGGGCGGTTTGGTAGCGGAACTGATTTGGTAGCGCCATTTGGCAATTTCGTAGCGCTACTTGAAGTAGCCTTAATTAACCTCCACGCTAGATTTAACAAGGATTGAGCAACTTCATCAAGAATCAAGCCTGCAAATTAGAATGTAACAAAATACTTGTGCCACTTCATTGCATTACATTGTAGTTATTGAAATTTGAAAGTAAGGAGCTGAATATCACAATGTCACAACATACATCAACAAGGAACATTTGGACTTAATTGGACCCAAGGAAACCACGAGGAAAAATGCATTGAATGAAAAGGTTTACGGTCAGGGAGTAGACAATCCAGAATGCAGACCCTAGTACTAACACTTGCTATTACTTTAATGCCTTTTTTTCAAAATATCAAGATTCAGCTGTATTGGAGGACTTTGGTCTACAGAGGCAGTAGTGCAAAATTTTGTAGAATTTTGGTATAGTATATATGATATGATCAATTTTATTTTTAATGTTTTTGATAAAATACTTCGTGTCTTTGATACCACTTTATTGATTAAACCCCCCAAAGAAAGTTAATTTTATAATTAAAAAACCTAAAAAATCTATAAATATAAAGTCAATTCTCAATATTTCAAAGGAATGAATTATTATTTTTTGTTTAATAGACCTTCATAAGGCTGAAATTCTTTTAAAATTTGGAAAAATGCTTATTTTCATATCTATAGGATCCTATACTTCCGTATTGGAGCCGTACTGGATTTTTTAATTACGTATTATCTCCATAATGAATCATTTTAAAATTTGCATTTATATTCCATTCTTGCTACTATGCTTTTTATCAATCAGGCCATGAAAAGGTGCTTGCAGTCCCTTCTGAACACACGGATGTGTTATATTATTTTGCTTTTTATCAATCTGGCCATGAAAAGGAGCTTGGTGTCCCTTATGAACACATGAATGTGTTATATTGTTTTGGGCCTCCATGGGGTTAATATATTGAGGAATCTGCTTTTTGGGTCTGCTTTTGAAATGTTCTCTTGTTCTTTTGTTCTTCATTGACAAGGTTTAAGGGACTGAGATAAAAGATTGCAGTAGACATGGACAGTGAATAGTATCCGGCTCAAATACTCCCTGTACAAACTCCTGTGAGCTGGATCCTGTGTATCCTTGCTCCAACTGAAGTTTGTACCAGGCAGACAGATTATACATTGTAACAGTAATCAGTACAAATCTACATAGCCCTGAAAGGCAGCTTAAATCCCATTGGAAGGATTATCGGAAGACAAGTGAACAAGAAAAAGACATTTTCTCTTTGCACCACATAGGATTATCTCCTCTTTTTGCATTCTGTGGAAGACTTAATAGTGACACCTTCAAAAGTTGCGTACTTGGGACTTGTTTTTCTTTTTGGAACTGTCAATTTAAAAATTAAAAGAGCTTGGTTGTTTGTTCTCTTCACTCTGTTGTAGTGTCTTTATATCTGTTGTTGTTCCCTTATTCCATTTTTGACATTAATCTTCCTTTGACTATTCCCAGAACAATATTTACCCTGCTTTAACACAAAAAGGTGGGCTGCCTATGCAGCTGCCATAGTCACCAGTGCAACTAGGTCAACAACTAAAAAATGGATGGATTAAGCCAAAACACCCAAGAACATAAACTGCACTGCTCAACACAACAAAGTCCAAAGTGCTACAAGGCTCATAGCTTGATACTTAAAACATTAAACCATAATGCTTGCATCAGGGGGGCTCATCAAGATCATTTGGGGCTCGACCCCAACTAGCTCCAGCAGGAGGCTCTTCAAGTAGTGGGCCCTATCTTATTGAGAAATGTAGCTCGGAAAAGAACTTCTTGCACAGGTTTTAGTCTAGGGCATTTGTGCTCGTGAGCATCTTCCCTCCTTTGAAAGATTTTGGGAGGATTGTATCCAGGAGAAGACTCGGATGGAGTCAAAGGCTAGCAAGAAGGGTGGTGACGATAACCAAGCCCGATTTGGACATACAAAAAAGGCCAAAGGTAAAGGACCCATCAAGGGTAAGGAAAATAATGAGGAGTAGATATTACAAACGGGGAAGAATGAACTAAGTAAAGTCAAGTGCTTCATATTTCATAAGCACGAGCATTATGCATTATAGTGTTTGGACAAGAGGGGCAGAGGTAAGCAATAGCATAAGTAGGTAGGAGCATCTGTAGAAACTCAAATGAACAAGTTTATCACCAAGTTCGAGAAGGATTTCTCAATGGTATCTTGCCTTTCTACTAGCACAACTGTGAGGCATGTGTGGTATTTGGACAATGGGGCATCTCAACATATGACATAAGCCAGGTTGTGTTTTACCAGTCTAAGAGAGCACAACTCAGGGGTTTAGGTAGAGCTTGGTGATGATGCCAAGTACCTAGTAATTCTTAGGTAAGAGTTGGTACCATTTCCTTCCAACCTTAGCCAAGTAATTCTTTAGAACACTAGGTCTCATAAATAATTTTCTTTTAGTTTCGGTTATGGAAGATAAGGGTTATGAAGTAGAGTTCAAGAACCAACATATTCTTATTAGACGAAAGGAACCTAGCCGAGAAGCAACACAAGTGACAGGGGTTAGAGAAGGCAATTTATACAGGTTACAAGGTGAACCTATTCGGGCCCTTGTTCATAACAATGACAAGTTGTACAAGTTGTGGCACTTGCATCGTAAATCATTGCCTATTTTGAGAGAGATAGTTATGGGCCTTTTAGAGTTTAGCATTGAGCAATAGGGAGTATGCAGAGGGTGCACACTTGGCAAGCATGCCAAGGTTTCTTTCCCAAGTAACGAGCATAGGTCTAAGGAGATACTAGACCTAGTGCATTTGGATGGTTGTGGAATGATGTCAATAGCATCAACCTTAGGAAGCATGTATTATGTTTCCTTTATTGATGATTTGTATTGCAAGACATGGATCTACTTCTTAAAGATAAAGGATGAGATATTTACCAAGTTTTAAGAGTTTAAAGCTCTAGTCTAGAATCAAACAAGAAAGAAGATCAAAGTCTTGAGATTGGATAATGGGTGTGAGTATACCTCCAAGGAGTTCGAGGGTTTCTGCAGGAGGTAGGAATCAAGAGGGAGCTACCTGGTTCGTACAACCCACAATAGAACGAGGTCGCTGAGTGGAAGAATTGATCCATCATAATAGGGGTTACTAAGGCCATGATTTATGACTAGGATTTGTCGATGTTTTTATGGGCATAAGCATGCAACGCAATAATCTACATTTAGAAAAGGTGTCCTCATAGGATCTTGTAGGACAAGACACCAGAGGAGGCATTCATTGGTGTGAAGCCAAAGGTGAATAATTTCTGCATATTTGGTTGTCCATTTTATATCCATGTATCGGTAGAGAAGAGGACGAAGTTGGAGCCCTCTAGCAGGAAGGGTTTTGTTATCACATAACTTGTAGTTGCCCCTAGTGGTATCCCATTCGGGACGGTAGAGGAGATGGACAACTAAAGAGGTGACCCAAGAGATGCCACGATTCCCAATGCAAGGTGGGAGTCACGTCAACCGAGGCACTCTTCACTTTAGATCTAGATGAATCAAGACCTAGGGGGAGACCCTATTACCAATCAAAGATGATTGGACCCAAACAAAGGTTCCTAGGGATAAGTAAATGATGATGAGTTACGGAAACCAATGCAAGGTTAAGTGGACCTAGAAGTTAAAGTATGGTTGAAGGTGGTTTAAGAGATGATTAGTGTTTCAACCAATGTATGATTTAGGCCACATGATGAGCTAAAAAGACAAGATCTAGTACCATGTATTACACAAGTGGGACCCACTTTCTTGGGATATGTGAATGACTCAAATGGGACCCACAAGGTGGACTTTAAGGGATGAAATTGGTACTAAGGGGCATATAATGAGTAGATCTATGGATCTAAGTTGGAATTAGGAATACCTACTTACGGGATCTAAGGTTTGACACAATTCCCAAGGAGTGCGACTTGCTTAAGGAGGACTAGTGCCTTGTTGGATGGGTTAATGGAGTCAAAAGATATGTCAAAGTGTAGATCGGGACACCTAGTATGCAAATCAAGTGGGCTAATTGGGATATGATGGTTGGATTTTACTAGATCTAGGGTTTCATGATATGACCTAAGTGGACCACAATCCCTTAAAATAAGGAATGCTACCCTCAAGGTAGATCGTCACAAAATGATACTCTAGACCTAGGTTTCAAGGTATGCCCGTTCCAAATCCACCAAAATCTCAACTACCCACGTCCTCAAAGTGGGCAAACTCAATCACCCAAGGAAGTGCGACCTTTCTCAAGGAGGGCTAAAAGATGGGAAAGGTGTGTCAAAACAAGTCCAATGGCCACCAAATTGTAGATCCAAGTAGTTTAGGCAATGATCTATGTGGATCTAGAAAATCAAGACAATCCAAGGGTTAGATCTTACTAGATCTGAGTTTTAAGGTGCCAAGTAGTCCAACATGGGGTTTTAATCCCTTGAAATGTGGAATGATGCCCACAAGGTAGAAATCACCAAAGTAAGAGTCTAGGGGTACATCATCAAGTATGTAGATTGCAAATCAAGTGGGATCTCACCTACCCATATGCTAGATCTAACCAAACAAGCCTCTCCCAAGGAAGTGCGATTTGCCTCAAGAGAGCTATATTGCCTTGAAAAGTGTGTAAATTTTAACCCAATCACCACCAAACTATAGATCCAACTAGGGGTGGATGCTATAGAGGTGGGTTCTTAAGATCTTTTCAAAAGCAAGGTTAGATCTAAGTAGATCTAAGAAAAAACAAAATTTGGGGTTTTGATTAATTAGGGTTTGTGACCAATGAAGAGAGAATGGATGGAAAGAGACACATACCTTGTAGATCCTACCTCAATTGCTTATGGCCACCTTGCAAATTGATAGCATTCTCCTATGTGTATATTCAAGAGTGCAATTTTGATTCTCCAAGCCAAATTGTCCTTCTCAAAAAGCCAAATCGTCCTCCTCCTACAAGACAAGATCAAAGGAAACAAGTCAAGTAAGATGATTATGAAAATGATAAAAAGATGTAATAGAAAGCATCAACTATGTCACGAAGATACAATAATGATACTCCTTGTCACAAGATCAACCCAAGAGAGAATATGTGGATCCCTCCAACAATAACCCTCAAGAAATCGCCCTCCTCTCCATCAATTCGACTTCCGTGCAAGACAAATAGTTGTAGAACCAAAACCCACAATGATACATAGAAGAGATACTGTATACTCAAGATGCAAGAGAATCCACAAGACAAGAGAGATATGCTCCACAAAGAAGTGTTCTATTCCAATATTCTAGAGCTCCAAAGGTGAGCTATACAATAGGGGGTCTCCTCCTTATATAGGATGATAAAGACCAAAACCCTATACCACTCTACAATACTACATCAAATGAGTGGCTGAGATTAAAAGATCTCAATACATGATTAATGGATAATAATGAATCATAACAATATATCACATGGATCACCCAATATAATGATGACGCCCTAATTAAATGGTACAAAGTGAGGATGACGTCATCCACTAGAGGGGTAAAAGTACAAAAATCCACCTCATAATGACTAGGACATAACATAAGAAGCACATGGTGGGTCTAGGAGGCATCAATCCTTACTGGCTCATCCCCAAGGCACAATAAAATAATAAAATATGTCCAAGATAATATAAATGATCAAATCTGTCCTCAAAATCTGTGATAGACAAGCAGTAAAAGACCTCCTGTGATCGCTGTGGGCCTACCCACATGGTGAAAACTGGCTGGAAGATAGTGGGATCACCCTGGAAGACCTCTGTGAAAACCAAGTGCCAAAACCTTGCCTCAATTGCCCAAATCGAATTCCTTAGTGACCACTTTATCCCATTTTTTAATTGCCTCGATAATTGTGAAAGTGCCAAAACTGCCTCCCAGGGCATCTGCGCTGTCCAACTGAGCCCACCAGGCTATCCAGAAGGGGGGGTAAATGGTAAAAACAAGTGGCTGGACCACTCCCTCCTCATACAGTGCCCTAGGTGAACTGGCCTCTCATGGCCTCTGTTGCTCAGGCTGGGAAATCAGCCCCAAATCTAGTCAACAAGTGTAAAACTGCATCAATCACTGGCAGAAGTGCCCGGAACTGAAAGATAAGTGTCTCATTGGATCCAGAAGACCCAAATCCACTAGGAATGTGTACTCATACACCGTGGGTTGCCCTAATGGGCCAGCTATAGGGTCCACCATATATGGACAGTGTATAATCTGATGATCTGAAGTAATAAATAAAACTGCTGAACTGCATCAATCATCATCTGCATCCTATATCCATCATATGGCATCATCATCAAGAGTATGTGGGTCCATCAATCATCATCTATAAGCATATGTGGCCCACATCATCACGGATCCCAAGAAATGACCATAGTCAAACTAGGTTTGACTAGGTCCATATATAACCAAGGAAAAATCATATCAGTAGACTAAGACATGTTCCTCTAACCATTCTCACAGCTTAGCTCAAAGTATAACATCCATTCAGTGGCATTAATCAAGTTAGCATATTCCTTTGTTATATGAAATTACTTGCACAATAGTTTAAATGACAAACTTACCCATTGGACATGGTCAAACTATTAGTGAAGGATGAAGGCTAGGAACAAGGTTGGGCCAAGGGGTTGACCTGTCTAACTCAACTCAAAAATACTTTGGACTGGGAGAAGGGGAAAGCTACAAACTCTGTGCTGGACAAAATAACATGGGGAATGGCTATGCCTTACAAATGGATAAGTTGTTTAGAGAGTGCTTATTCAACTTAGGCATCATGTCTACATCAAGTTGATCCAGGTTCATTAGGATCATTCAATTTCATTTCATGGCCTTTTTGGCCTACATAACCCTTCGGATCTTAGGTGTGCTGATAAGCACAACTAGTTGCAGCTTGCATTCAGGGCATGTTTTCATATACATATAAGGTCAGCAATTGTTTAGATATAGCTTTTAAGAACCATTGCTTTTTGGACCTTTCATATACTCTTCGAGGAGTATTTTTAGCATTTCATCGCTCTTGCCCTTTTTTTTTAGTTTCCATGGGCGAATTTATAAGTTTCCTTAAGTAGTACATGAGCTTTCAGTTTTAGCCAACAACATCTCAAGTGACTAGGGGGAGTTCGAGCCAATGCCAAACATTGGGACAATCGACCAGAATGATTTAGGCCTACAATCCAACTCACTAAAGGCAAGTTTTGTCACCAACTTAGAGCCGAGACACCGAACATACAGGGATGCGGTCCAAACACAGAGGTAGAAAATGGGGAAGTCCTCAGTATCAGAAAGTCAAATAAGACAGGTCAAGGTTTAAAGTCAAAATAAGGAAAGTCATGTATGGATGGAGTCAAATGAGTATGGAGCCTAAATTAGCAGACAACTGGTGTCAGGAAAGACCATATCTATGTAAGGTGGTAAACCAGTGAGTTTTGTCAAACAACCTAAATGTGCAAGTAAATGTCCATTTTATAATTTAGAGTTCATTTTAAACAGTTTGCCACATTAGGAATAATATACCAAGCAGATGCTGTGATCATGATTAGATTAACAAGATAATAATCCACAGTCAATGATAAAATATCCATAGGTCATATAACATCATCACAATAATAATCATCATATATCATCTGAAACACTGCTGCAATACATCTCTGAGCACTGATCTGAAACTGTATGGGATAAAGGGTCACATCGGTCATCAAATCTGAACTCTCAAGGCTCAGCTTTGACACAAGGTCTAACATGAAATTGATCTTTAAACACCTTTTCTAGCCACCAAGAATGATTGATAATTTGACAACAAGCATCATTGTTCCAAGGTGACTGAAAAGGGAAATGAAGTGCTTTTTCTCCAATCATGTAATCGTGCATATACTTTCTATTGAAAAATTCCAAGGCAAAAAATTGACTAGAGCACCAACCCAAAGATGATTGAAAGAGTTGGGAAGGGCGAGTGGATTGCAGACATGAAAATTCTCCGAAATGGATAAACAAGTTTGACCTTGGATTTTGACAAAAGAAAACATTCTTTATTCTAGGAATGATTTCAAACATTTGATGAAGTCTAATATTTACAAATTGAGGACAAGATTTTAATTCTAAGAATTGGATGGAGTTATCTTGACTAAGGATGGAAAAAGAAAAATTGAAAGACTCACTATAAGAAGTAGAACAAGGATTAGAGCATCTAGTGTGATTCACCAATTCATCCTCATCTATTAATTCATCATTAAATTCATATGAGGATAAATGATCATTTTCATTTAATTTGTCAGGGAGAAAATTAACAAGCTCATTTAAAATATCCTGATTATTTGCGAAATGATCATGTGAAAGCACTACTAAAGGGTCTTGGTTAGTTTTTCCACTTTATTCTTCTTCAATAAGGTGATAAGGAATTGAATGATCACTAAAGATAGAATGACTAATGAGTTCCTCCGAAGGAGGAACTTCAATAGACTTGTTGACTAAAGGCTCATCCTCATAAATTTCCTCAGGATCAGGACTAGGGCTACCTAAAAAGAAATTTGAAAAATTATGATTTATACAATGATTATGGATTTGACTTTCAATTGACTCAAAAGTGGAAGACTTATCCTCAAAAGAAATTGGGAAGAAGGGGTCCTCTCCGGATGTTGACAATTCACTTGATATTTGATTATTAATAGATTCAATAATAGGATCAGATAGGGGAAGGTTTTGATCTTGGATTTGATTTGAGGAACATATATCATTGAATTCACTTCCCCAATCTTCTAAGAATTTACTTTCGAACATGTCATATCCGGGAATGCTATTGGCCTTCAAGTCCAAAAACCAGAGCTCAGCCCTTTCCTTGAAAGTTGAAGCCAATAGTTTCATACACACGTCCTCATGGGTTATGGATAACACTTTAATAATTTCCCTAAAAAGTTCAAGGTGTCTTTTAGCAGATACTTCATGACTTCCATCAAATTTAGACAACCTTTCACGGGCTTGATGAGGGATTTGATGAGGATACCCAACAATTTTTGAGAAGTCAAAAACTTTCAAACGACCAAAAGTCCTAGGCCTCTCAGAAGCAACCATGGATGGCAAATTTTTTATTTTTATTTTATTATTAAATCAAGAACCTAAATACAAAAAGATGCACTCCATGGGCTCTAGATAATGATAGGATCGATTACCAGTGGAGTCGCTTATGTGGAGTCGGCAGGTAGATTTTAAAACTCTTCTACCAAGATGTATGTCGTTTAAAGTGCAGGGAGAGAGTGAGACAAAACAGATATGTTGAACCAAGGTAGGCCTCTACCTCCCCGACAGCGGTGCCAAAAATGTTATCACACAACTTGTAGTTGCCTCTAGTGGTATCCCATCCGGGACGGTAGAGGAGATGGACAACTAAAGAGGTGACCCAAGAGATGCCACGGTTCCCAATGCAAGGTGGGAGTCACGTCAACCGAGGCACTCTTCACTTTAGATCTAGATGAATCAAGACCTAGGGGGAGACCCTATTACCAATCAAAGATGATTGGACCCAAACAAAGGTTCCTAGGGATAAGTAAATGATGAGTTACGGAAACCAATGCAAGGTTAAGTGGACCTAGAAGTTAAAGTATGGTTGAAGGTGGTTTGAGAGATGATTAGTGTTTCAACCAATGTATGATTTAGGCCACATGATGAGCTAAAAAGACAAGATCTAGTACCATGTATTACACAAGTGGGACCCACTTTCTTGGGATATGTGAATGACTCAAATGGGACCCACAAGGTGGACTTTAAGGGAAATTGGTACTAAGGGGCATATAATGAGTAGATCTATGGATCTAAGTTGGAATTAGGAATACCTACTTACGGGATCTAAGGTTTGACACAATTCCCAAGGAGTGCGACTTGCTTAAGGAGGACTAGTGCCTTGTTGGATGGGTTAATGGAGTCAAAAGATATGTCAAAGTGTAGATCGGGACACTTAGTATGCAAATCAAGTGGGCTAATTGGGATATGATGGTTGGATTTTACTAGATCTAGGGTTTCATGATATGACCCAAGTGGACCACAATCCCTTAAAATAAGGAATGCTACCCTCAAGGCAGATCGTCACAAAATGATACTCTAGACCTAGGTTTCAAGGTATGCCCGTTCCAAATCCACCAAAATCTCAACTACCCACGTTTTCAAAGTGGGCAAACTCAATCCCCCAAAGAAGTGCGACCTTGCTCAAGGAGGGCTAAAAGATGGGAAAGGTGTGTCAAAACAAGTCCAATGGCCACCAAATTGTAGATCCAAGTAGTTTAAGCAATGATCTATGTGGATTTAGAAAATCAAGACAATCCAAGGGTCAGATCTTACTAGATCTGAGTTTTAAGGTGCCAAGTAGTCCAACATGGGGTTTTAATCCCTTGAAATGTGGAATGATGCCCACAAGGTAGAAATCACCAAAGTAAGAGTCTAGGGGTAGGTTATCAAGTATGTAGATTGCAAATCAAGTGGGATCTCACCTACCCATATGCTAGATCTAATCAAACAAGCCTCTCCCAAGGAAGTGCGATTTGCCTCAAGAGAGCTATATTGCCTTGAAAAGTGTGTAAATTTTAACCCAATCACCACCAAACTATAGATCCAACTAGGGGTGGATGCTATAGAGGTGGGTTCTTAAGATCTTTTCAAAAGCAAGGCTAGATTTAAGTAGATCTAAGAAAATACAAAATTTGGGGTTTTGATTAATTAGGGTTTGTGACCAATGAAGAGAGAATGGATGGAAAGAGACACATACCTTGTAGATCCTACCTCAATTGTTTATGGCTGTTAATTTTTAGTGCAGCTGCAAGACCCATTCTCTCAGACCCATTCTTAGAGAGAATGGTACCCTAGTCAGTTAACTAGGGTTCCTGGTCAAGTTAACCAGGTAGAGTGATGAGTAAGACTCTAGAAGGTACCCTAGGGCCTCCAGTTGTCTCCTGGGGTTCTTGGTCGAGGTCGAAGCAGGTTGATGCCATGGCAAAGTCCCTAGCATGTGGCTAGGGCCCCTATTTGTCTCTAGGGTATTCTGGTCTAGAACCAGACGGTTTCTTGGTCATGATGACCAAGCAGATCCTGCAGGTTGAGACAGAGACTTCCTAGGTCCTACAGATGGTTGATCAACATTCAGCCTAGGACTGAATGCTTAGCTTGAGGCTAAGGACCATTCTCTGGGAGAATGGAGATCTTGGTCATGGACCAGATGGTTGATCAACATGTCCCAGTCTAGGACTGAGGCTTACCCTTGAGCTGAAAGCCATTCATTGAGAATGGAAGATATTGTTGTCCCCTCTCCTAATCGCTTATTCCTAGGTTGCTTCTCAAGGGACTGGCCACCCCTTGACGATGTCCCTAGTATCTAACTCTTAGGAGCAGTATCAAGGACAAAAGGATTGTACCATCCGTTTGGATCTTCTCCCTTATACAGTGATGAAAATATATATAAACTATGTATCTTTAGAGAGAGAAAAGTCTTTGGTCCTGTTGGTCCTATTTGATTGCTTGTCCACTTTGATTTTGTGGTTGTTGACTCATGGTCCTATTCTTACTTGGTCCTAGCACTCTCACCTGTGTGCACATTTGACTATGATGACTCCTACCTTATGGAGTATTTTTACCTAAGGGTATATTAAGGACCATCTATTATTATAG
This sequence comes from Larix kaempferi, assembly GCA_027924585.1. Lineage (NCBI taxonomy): Eukaryota > Viridiplantae > Streptophyta > Pinopsida > Pinales > Pinaceae > Larix > Larix kaempferi. The sequence goes on along the minus strand of BSBM01001024.1, from coordinate 4,301,132 downwards.
TTATCTTATGTTTTGTCCCACTTATGGTTTTTGATTTTTTACTTTTCATTGGACCTTTTGGATCTTCACTTTATGGTAAATTTATTTAATGAATATTTTTGTCTTATTAATTTTTTATTAATAAAGACTTTATGTTTTTATAAAGACCATTGGACCTTTGGTACTTTATCATTTTACTTTTATTTTATTTATTTTATTTTTATTTTATTTATTTATCTTATTCTTTTATTTATTTATTTTATTTATCTTATCTTTTTTATTATTTTATTCCTTTGTTTTATCCTAAGTTTTTATTATTATTCTAATCCTAAGTTTTCTAATTCTAAAACCATATTTAATCTTAAGCTCTAATTCAACTCGTAAAACTCACCGTGAGCTTAATCTTCACGTCTACTTCTCCTCGGGTAAATTATTTTGGGTATGCTGTCTCACGGATTTTGCATCTGGGCTATCTCACGGATTTAGCATTTATGCTGTCTCACGGATCCACGGATTCTCTCTTCCACGAGTTTATCTCAGCATCTGGGCTGTCTCACGGATCCATGGGTTCTCTCTTCCACGAGTTTATCTCAGCATCTGGGCTGTCTCACGGATTTAGCATTTGGGCTGTCTCACAGAGTCTTTCTTCTATCTCAGCATTTGTTATATCTGGTCTGTCCCACGGACTCTTTCTTTTATCTCAGTTTCTGGGTTGTTTCACAGTTTCTTTCTTCCACAACCCATCTCACGAGTTTATCGCAGCATTTTCTCATGTGCTATTTTTCTTCACGGGTTCATCCTTCACGACCATCTCTTGTGCTGATTTCCCTCGTTGGTTTCTTCCTCATTTTGGCTATTCCATGTTTTGTCTTGCTTTGAGCTATCAACACGAGTCTGCTGCTCAGATCTCTGTCCACAGCCAGCTCCCTCACGGGTTTAATTCTCATCACTGCAATTGAACTTAGTGTGAATTCTTATGTGTGAGTGCTTACATGCTTGACTTTCTAGTCTGCAGCACCTGTGTGTCTCTTTTACCACTGTCATTTTCTTATTGATTGAAGAACTTGAGGTACGTATATGGTTTAACCAGTTTGACTTGTCCTTTCAGTGACAAGATCAAACTCAGAACTATCTGAGTATAAGTTGGATCCAAATGGTTGTTTTAATTCTTTAATGCAATACATGTTTATTTTACTGTAATGCATTTATTTTATTTTTCTGAACTTAGCATTTGAAGATTCTCGAGGACCAACATTAATGCAGTGACTAAATGGAGCATTACGTTGAAAGAGATGAAAATTATGTTATTTATGTTTTAAATTAGTTTAAATTTAAATTAAGCAGTACAATTGTTTACATGTTCTTGTATCAAGGTTTTTATATGCGATAAAACGTACATAACCTGTAATTTTAACAATGCCCACCTTGCAAATTGATAGCATTCTCCTATGTGTATATTCAAGAGTGCAATTTTGATTCTCCAAGCCAAATCGTCCTCATCAAGAAGCCAAATCGTCCTCCTCTTACAAGACAAGATCAGAGGAAACAAGTCAAGTAAGATGATTATGAAAATGATAGGAAGATGTAATAGAAAGCATCAACTATGTCATGAAGATACAATAATGATACTCCCTGTCACAAGATCAACCCAAGAGAGAATATGTGGATCCCTCCAACAATAACCCTCAAGAAATCGCCCTCCTCTCCACCAATTCGACTTTCGTGCAAGACAAATAGTTGTAGAACCAAAACCCACAATGATACATAGAAGAGATACTGTATACTCAAGATGCAAGAGAATCCACAAGACAAGAGAGATATGCTCCACAAAGAAGTGTTCTATTCCAATATTCTAGAGCTCCAAAGGTGAGCTATACAATAGGGGGTCTCCTCCTTATATAGGATGATAAAGACCAAAACCCTATACCACTCTACAATACTACATCAAATGAGTGGTTGAGATTAAAAGATCTCAATACATGATCAATGGCTAATAATGAATCATAACAATATATCACATGGATCACCCAATATAATGATGATGCCCTAACTAAATGGTACAAAGTGAGGATGACGTCATCCACTAGAGGGGTAAAAGTACAAAAATCCACCTCATAATGACTAGGACATAACATAAGAAGCACATGGTGGGGCTAGGAGCCATCAATCCTTACTGGCTCATCCCCAAGGCACAATAAAATAATAAAATATGTCCAAGATAATATAAATGATCAAATCTGTCCTCAAAATCTATGACAGACAAGCAGTAAAAGACCTCCTGTGATCGCTGTGGGCCTACCCACATGGTGAAAACTGGCTGGAAGATAGTGGGATCACCGTGGAAGACCTCTGTGAAAACAAAGTGCCAAAACCTTGCCTCAATTGCCCAAATCGAATTCCTCAGTGACCACTTTATCCCATTTTTTAACCGCCTCGGTAACTGTGAAAGTGCCAAAACTGCCTCCCAGGGCATCTGCGCTGTCCAACTGAGCCCACCAGGCTATCCAGAAGGGGGTAAATGGTAAAAACAAGTGGCTGGACCACCCCCTCCTCATATAGCGCCCTAGGTGAACTGGCCTCTCATGGCCCCTGCTGCTCAGGCTGGGAAATCAGCCCCAAATCTGGTCAACAAGTGTAAAACTGCATCAATCAGTGTCAGAAGTGCCCGAAACTGAAAGATAAGTGTCTCATTGGATCCAGAAGACCCAAATCCACTAGGAATGTGTACTCATACACCATGGGTTGCCCTAATGGGCCAGCTGTAGGGTCCACCATATATGGACAGTGTATAATTTGATGATCTAAAATAATAAATAAAACTGCTGAACTGCATCAATCATCATCTGCATCCTATATCCATCATATGGCATCATCATCAAGAGTATGTGTGTCCATCAATCATCATCTATAAGCATATGTGGCCCACATCATCACGGATCCCAAGAAATGACCATAGTCAAACTAGGTTTGACTAGGTCCATATATAACCAAGGAAAAATCATATCAGTAGACTAAGACATGTTCCTCTAATCATTCTCACAGCTTAGCTCAAAGTATAACATCCATTCAGTGGCATTAATCAAGTTAGCATATTCCTTTGTTATATGAAATTACTTGCACAATAGTTTAAATGACAAACTTACCCATTGGACATGGTCAAACTGCTAGTGAAGGATGAAGGCTAGGAACAAGGTTGGGCCAAGGGGTTGACCTGTCTAACTCAACTCAAAAATACTTTGGACTGGGAGAAGGGGAAAGCTACAAACTCTGTGCTGGACAAAATAACACGGGGAATGGCTGTGCCTCACAAATGGATAAGTTGTTCAGATAGTGCTTATTCAACTTAGGTATCATGTCTACATCAAGTTGATCCAGGTTCATTAGGATCATTCTATTTTATTTCATGGCCTTTTTGGCCTACATAACCTTTCGGATCTCAGGTGTGCTGATGAGCACAACTAGTTGCAGCTTGCATCCAGGGCATGTTTTCATATACATATAAGGTCAGCAATTGTTTAGATATAGCTTTTAAGAACCATTGCTTTTTGGACCTTTCATATACTCTTCGAGGAGTATTTTTAGCAGTTCATCGCTCTTGCCCTTTTTTTTTAGTTTCCATGGGCGAATTTATAAGTTTCCATAAGTAGTACATGAGCTTTCAGTTTTAGCCAACAACATCTCAAGTGACTAGGGGGAGTTCGAGCCAATGCCAAACATCGGGACAACTGACCAGAATGATTTAGGCCTACAATCCAACTCACCAAAGGCAAGTTTTGTCACCAACTTAGAGCCGAGACACCGAACATACAGGGATGCGGTCCAAACACAAAGGTAGAAAATGGGGAAGTCCTCAGTATCAGAAAGTCAAATAAGACAGGTCAAGGTTTAAAGTCAAAATAAGGAAAGTCATGTATAGATGGAGTCAAATGAGTATGGAGCCTAAACTAGCAGACAACTGGTGTCAGGAAAGACCATATCTATGTAAGGTGTTAAACCAGTGAGTTTTGTCAAACAACCTAAATGTGCAAGTAAATGTCCATTTTATAATTTAGAGTTCATTTTAAACAGTTTGCCACATCAAGAATAATATACCAAGCAGATGCTGTGATCATGATTAAATTAACAAGATAATAATCCACAGAGAATGATAAAATATCCATAGGTCATATAACATCATCACAATAATAATCATCATATATCATCTGAAACATTGTTGCAATACATCTCTGAGCACTGAACTGAAGCTGTATGGGATAAAGGGTCACATCGGTCATCAAATCTGAACTCTCAAGGCTCAGCCTTGACACAAGGTCTAACATAAGTTTGAATAATACACTGCTCTGATCATGAGTGAGCTCAAAATATACAATCATCGTAGCCAAGCTCTGAATAATGGAAGCTCTGGAATTTAGCAGATATCTGCTAAACAAGAATAGTAGCCCTGCTACTATGGTGTGATAACAGGTTTATTGGTAGGTTATAGTGAGACTTCAAAGGCCTATAAGGTCTACATTCAAGAATAGAGGAGTACAATGGTAAGTTTGAGAAAGACTTTGCATCCTAGAATTCTCATGAGCCTATACATTGACAAAGAATGAGGAGCAACAAGCTTTGAAAGTTGAGCCGGGATCTCTAGTGACTTCTAGTTCAGGGCAACAACCTTTAGGTGAAGAGGAGGAGCCAATAGCCCATTCCAATTCTGTTAGAAAACCGTGATGGTTCACTTAGACATTGAGGGATGCTAAGGAGTATGTTGAGGCTCCTAGGAGCACATTCAAGGAGAGCAGACCTTTAAAGAAGTTTCCAAACTACATGGCATTAATGCACAACATCATAGATTTTGAGCCTTCTAGTTAATGTTAATTTTCATGCATTCATAGCATAAAACATAAATGCATTACCAAGATCACTAGAAGTAAGACAAAGCACAAAACACAACACAGAGTTTACCTTGGGAAACCCAAATGGGAGAAAACCCAGCAACCTTCCAGAGAGATGATAATTCTGAGATCAGAGTACAAATGAAGAAAGAGAAAGAATGTGAAAGTATCTTTCACAAGTAGATGACTTCTTCAAGTGATGCGAAAATCTCCTCCTCCAAGTGATGCGCACTTCACAAGTGTGAGAATGTACAAATGAGGAGCACTAACCTCATATTTATACAAGTTCTGAAACCAGAAAATCCCTTATGGTGCCAACTTGTCTTGCGGGCAATAAATATTTTATTTTTAATCTTTTTATTAATTCCTTTTGCACCCGAAGGCTTACATTGATTCTTTCATGTGTTTACATAATTGATTACATAAGATTCTTCTCCTTAGGAGGTATAAACAAGTACAATGAAAGTACAATAAAATATAATGAATAATATCTTCCGAGGTTGTACAAAATCCAACAGTTAAGAGGGAACATACCAACATGTTAGGTGGGATGCCATGGTGGAGGAGTAAACCTCCATCATGAAGAATGATGTATGGGACATAGTGCCAAGACTGGAAGGGAAGTTAGTAGTGAGTTCTAGGTGGCTCTACAAGATTAAGCATGCGACAGATGGTAGCATTGAGAAGTTCAAAGTTAGGTTTGTTATGGGAGTGTTCTCCTAGAAAGAGGTAGTGGATTATCAGGAGACTATTGCTCCAGTTGCTAGGTACACTTCCACTGGAGCAATTATGTCTTTAGTTCCAGTTCTGGGATGGAGGATATGTTGCCGCCTGGTTCCACACATGGGAAAACGCAACAGAAGTCTTCAAGCTGCTGGTGTGGCCTTGGGGGCAAGTCATAGTCAAGTGCTGTCATCTGAAACTCAACTCCTTCGTGTAGGCTTTCCTAGCGAAGCCAAGGGGGTGAACCCTAAAAGTGAAAATAAGCTATGGTGTCTAATCTATGAAAGACAAAGCATCTAATCTAGGAGTTATAATATTTTTTGTAAACCAAGACAATGCATCATATATATGTATAAAGCAAAAATCATTCATCAACATTTCATTTACAAACATCCATCATCATCATTTGTCATTTAAAACATTCATCAACAACTTGAAATATAACAAGATAAACCAGTGCCAATAAATGGAGTCAAAATAGATGCTTGAACTGAAAAGAAAATGTTGTGCGATTTGTTCTTGGTTTATTTTATTTTTGAATGTGGTAATGATCTTTTTATTAGGGCTGGTGGATTCCCGATATACACAAAGGTACAGGGAATATGTTCGGAATTCAGCTGTGTGGTTTCTCACTCAGACTTGGGCTGGAGTCTCGAGGAGGTGTTCAGATGCTATACCAACGAGGGCAAGCCTAACGGTTTCCAAGAGGTCACTACCTAGTGTTATCCCAATCCCTTTGAAAAATTTGCCCACAACAGAAGAATGTTCGCTTTGTGTCGGATTTTCACAAGTAGGTTTGTTTATTCGGGTGTGTTAAAACCTATTACTAGTCATCGTCCCCTTTCTGATGTGTACCAACGTGTTCAGACTGATCTCAAGTTGGCCATAGAGCATACGGGAGAAGACCTTGGAAATTTTTTAAGTTTTTTAGGAACAATTTTTTTTATCTTTTTAGAGCCCCAAGAGTCTCTTTTCTGGCCAGTACTCGGGCAAGCCCTTGTCCTAAAACCTTACTTCGGGAAAGCAAGGGGGTGTTTTTGAAATTGTAAAAAAAATGAGAAAATCTAAGTCCCGAGTGAACTCGTGGCCCACCAATGGAATGGACCAATGAGGTAAATTTTAGTCCTAGTTAATTTTATTTAATGCTGAAATGAAAGAAATAAAACTAATCTAACAATCACGCCATGAAAATTGAAACGACACAGACCACCCCTGGGGGTATGGGGTGTGGGTGCTGGTTAGCCCACTTGCTCTCGTTTGATATTCTTTACAACCATCTAGATCCATCTTAAACCCGTATCTATCAAGCACCGACACGGATCCAATTTCTTGAGGTGTATTTCTTTTTTAAAATTTAAACTCAAGAAATTTGATCTCTCTTGATTGATAGATCCGGGTTTAAGTTTTAAGTTTTTATTTTATAAACGAACATGAATTTTTTATTATTAAGTTTTAAGTTTTTATTTTATGAGCCAACATGAATTTTTTAAATTATTTTGTTACATTACAAACGTTACAACATCTCCCCCATATTGGGCTGCAGAGCACCTCTTTTCACTCGGTGCAATAAACAGAGAAGTGCCCCAGTCTCTTTAGAATGACTTGGTGGTTTACAATACTGAAGAGAAAAGTAACCGGTTTTATAAAAATTAAGTTTCGGTACTCCGGATGGCCTGGATCTTCGATTTTTGGCCAACACTTCCTCTTGTTTGTTCGTCTTCTGCTGCAAACTAACGAGTAAACTTTAGTACAAGATGCCCAAATACACTTTAAGACAAGCAATGGGGCTTGTTTACTTGGGATCTTTGCAAGCTTTAAGAGCTGCAAATTCTAAGTTCTTTTAATCAGCTAGATAAACTTTTCAATCAGCTCTAACACTACCCTTTAAACTCTTTGAAATTTTGACAATTTTAACAAGTTTGAAGATAAAATGCTAGATAACCAAGACGATCTAATCTATGAAAGATGAATGCTTTATAAATAAAAAAAATGACTAGACTTCTTGAAAGCAATATCTGATCTATTTAGAGTATGAATATCAACACATAAATCAGAAATACTTTTTCATAAGTAACCAGTAACCAGAGAAAACTTTTTAAGAGAGAGAGAGAGAGAGAGAGAGAGAGAGAGAGATGAAGCAAATCTTTTATGAAATCTGAAGCTTTGGAGATTGCTTTATGATGTTCCAAGGGACTGCATCTGCAAACAAAGATTAGGAAGAGGAGAAAACAAACAAGATCCACCCACTTCCATCTCAAGAATCACATGCACATCAACGACCTCACCAACAAAAATCAAGTGTAGATATATACTTATAAGAAATCACTATTGCATATCCATAAACAAATGAAACACACAATCACAATCTCTTAATAAGCATACATCAATAAGCTATTGCAATAAACAAATTAAAACAACTTATCTCATAAATTGATAACAATCTTTCCAATGAGTACACCACACCTTTGAAAAAATGAAGCTTATGCACAAGTTACCTTGGAAAAAACACAAGAAGGTACATCCACTAGTCACAAGAACAACACAAGCTGACCTCCAAAGTCTTCTTTATTCATTGACAAAAGATACACAAAATACAATCAGGTCTGCTCCAATCTCCAACTAACGAACATGGGAGAGAGCACCCTCAATTTATAGAGAAGAAGAGAGCAAGGAGGGCGCATTTGTGAGGAGAAGAGGGTGGAGTGATGGCCAACATCGTGGAGCAAATAAGGGCTGCCAAATCCACCTATCTAGCTGCCCTATAATCAGCACCAAATGTGCTAACAGCCCAGCACAAAACAAGCTGCCAGCAGCATGTAACGTGGGTCTCCCACTATTGGGAAATGCGCCCCCCATTGAAGGAATGCGCCCACCACTTGTGGGGAGTCACTCCCACCAAATGGGCTGCCCAAATGTCATGGAAATCAGCTCAATACTCTCGATAAATAGTGCTGATCCAAATCAGTTCCTCAAATCATTCAAAAAATATTTAATTTTTATAAGTCATTGTTCACTTTTTTTGATTTTTTTATGACTTTTATTTTATTTTTTCTCCATAAGTGAAAAATTAAAGACCCAAACATTATAAAAAGTGGGTTTAGGAGTAAGGTGGGTGCTCTGAGTTGGAAAACGAGCACCCCCAAGGCAAAAAGACCCCTAGATAACATTTTTATGCCACTTGCAAAAAATTTAAGTGAACCATTAAAAAAATGGCCCAATTTACGGAAAAAATAAACTTCGCTGAAAATTAAAAAAAAAACTAGGGGGACTTGGCACATATCCATATGACTCAAAAATAATGCCTAGCATGTTCATATACATTGACCCATTGACTTTAATAATCTCCTAAGGCTCGTTAATCTCACTAGGCATTCCAGCATTGGAGGAGCAGGAGAAAAACTCAAAAATTATGTTATGCACTGATGCAAGACATAATTAATAGGTGAAAAAACTCCTTGGAATACCTGACTTAGTCAAAACGTCCGAGGGAACCAAGTCCTTTACAAAACATCATGCTAGTACATTTTATTACAAACCCCGCAGGGCCATGGACATGTGGAAAAATAAAAAAAGGGGCCCTTAGAAAGGCCAGTTGATCATCAAATCATCGAAAATGAACATCGACATGTTCAACTTTGCCTGCTCGCTTGATAATCCAACCATGTATAACTTAGTTGGCATCAGGATACATTAGATGGATGGGAAGAAAAATTTCTAGAATGGGATAATTGAGGAAGTAGAGTACATAGAGTAACCTTAGGGCTTTAACGTAAATGGAAAGGGGTACCATGTTTGCATGCTTAAGAAGGCCTTATATGGAACCAAGTAGGCATCGAGAGCATGGTATTCTAGGATAGATGGATACTTGTAGAGTGTGGGCTTCACCAAAGTAAAGCAAATCCTAATTTATGTTATATATTTGTTGGGACTAATCTTTTTATTTTGGTGTTGTATGTAGATGACTTGTTTCTTATAGGTGCAAAGAAGCTCATTGCAGGGTGCAAAGTTTGCAACTGAGTTTGAGATGAAGGACATCGACGTGATGTATTACTTCTTGGCTTTGGTGGTTTGGCAAAGACCAGGGGAGATATTCCTTGGGTAGGGTAAGTATGTAGTTGAGATCTTGAAGAGGTTTTCCGGTGGAGCATTGCAAACCAATGTTATTGGAACCCGACTGGTCATTGAACCGACGAAGCCCAAAATGTGAACCGGACCGGAACCGGAAAAAAACCGGTCGACTAAAAAATACATAAAATATTCATATTTTGTAAAAAACATATATATTCATGTGCATACATATGAATCCAAACCATTAATACACAAATATGCAAAGTTTCTCATATATACAACAAGTATGGGTGCAAATTACCAAAACAACACCTAGTGCAATACATCTCTGAGGTTCTGAACCAAAGTACATCAACAATGAGGCTCGAAATGGAAACCTTAGTACTAATGAATAACAATAAATTGATCATAGAAGCATAAAAAACTTTTTTTGTGTTTTAAAAAAAAAATTGAGTTTCGTGGGTCCACTGTCCACAGCCGTACAACACTGTACGGACCGGCTGGTTTTGACCGGTTCAGTACCTGGTTCAGACAAAAATCCGGTTCAACCGGTTTTAGTCCCTGACCGGACCTGTTACCTCTGTAAACCGGTCGGACCGACTGGTTTTTTTGGTTCCGATAACACTGTTGCAAACCCCTATGGCCACACTTATGATCACTAACCTGAAGAAGGTGACAACTTCAAATTTAGAGTTAGTGGACCTTACATTGTACAGGTAGTCGAGAGGTTCTTTCATGTATTTGTTCGACAATAGACTAGATATATATTTCGCAATGAACACCTTGAGTAGTTCATGGTGGAGCCGAGGTAGGAGCATTGGGTAGTAGCAAAACATGTGCTCAAATATTTGAGGGGCACAATGGAATGCTCTAAAGATACTTGGAGATGGTGAAATGAAGTTGCAAAGGTATATGGACTCATATTGGGTAGGTAGTGCAACATACGAGAATAACACCTTAGGGTGCTGATTTAGTTTGGGATCAATGGTGATATCTTGGTTCAGCAGGAAGCAACATTCTGTGGAGGTAGAATACATGTGAAAGAAGTGTGAAGAAGAGCTAAGGGGCTTAGTTGAATATCTACCCAGAGCAAAGAAGTTGAGGGCATTTCATATTGAGGTTTATCATCTTCTCTTTGTCTATATATGGATGAATTTAATGGGTAAAATTACTCTTGCAAAACCACTGTAATAATGTTTGAAGAAGGGCAATTTTGCTCCAATAAGAAGATCTAAGGTTCAAGTGTAACCTTTGTTGTTTGTTGTTATCATTGTTTAATAAATAGATATGTTGTTGTGATTTCTACATATTGAAGGGATGTTGCTATCTTTTCTTGTTTGTGGTTGTATGCTATCTACTGGCTGGTTTGTAATTTTGAGAGGTGAAACTTTGGAAGGATCCTCTTTTAACTTTTGCATATTAAAGGAAATCCGTGTGGTTGGTTGGAGCATGTTATTAATAGCCCAACTATGCCTCCTTTTATTTTGTTTGAATCCTCTTGATTATTGATTTTGAGTTCATAACCCAATTAGGTAGACACTGGTGACTGGCCTATTCTTTCACCTATTGTTCTCTCAAAGAAATATAAAAAATAACCTTTTCTAGGGATTCCTCCCTTTTGTCAGAAAAGAATCGACCTGAAGTGAGAGGCAATATTGTTGTGATGACGTTGAGTAATCTTCGTAAGTGCCCCTAAGGTTTCACTTTGTGAAAGGACTTTGTAACAGTTAAAGTGCAAGTTTAGGAGGTCACAAATGACATGTTTCAAGTACTACGATCTTCCTTGATTGGAGAGTCATATAGTTTGAAATAAGCTTGTTGAACTTACTACCCTTCTTTTCTTTTTCTTAATTCACTCCACCCCTTAGCTGCGAGATTTGAAGCTGAGGGTCCTTTAACAGTCCTAATTGCTTTGTGCACATCAAATTTTTAGATGGGGCTATTTCTCATTCCTTTTCATCCTCTTGTTGAACCCCTTAGGAGGGATGTTAGGCAAGGAAGCCAACAACTCTTACTCTAATGTATCAATGCCATGATCTTCCTTTTTTAAGTTGCCCACCACCTCCGTGGGGTATTACTTCCATCAAATGGTGATGTTCCTCAACACCTTACCACCAAGTGGGTTTGTGGGTATTCCACTTTTTCTACTCTTCCTTATAGAGGGTTTTAGAAGATTCTTGATAGTCTTGGGATAATGATTAGGGTAGGAAGCTGTTACGTGCTTGTAGGCAAAGCACAATTTGCATTTGAAGGCAACCCTTTTCATGGCCTTATTTTTGCTTCTAGACCCTATCAAGCCACCTTAATTCAAATTCTGAGTAGATCATTTGCAATCTCTACTTCAACAGACAACCTAACATAGGTTGTGAATCACCTTTTAAGAGTTTTAGGGGAATCCCAATGGAATTTCCCTAAAGCGTTTCCAATGAAGGCTAGAGATTCATGTGTCCAAAACTGAAAATGCAGGTTGGGAAGCCTTACCCACATTAGAGCTGAAGTTAAAGAATCTACAAAGGGTTTGAAAATAGGGTATCAAGTTTCATGCATAGGTCAATACATCCCAGAAACAAAGGCTTGGAGTGAAGGGTGCACTTTCTATTCCTTGCAAAGCCAAACTACACAATGAAAACTATGAGCACATAGGTAGTTAAGCTCCTAAAGAAGGGGTTTCGAAGCCTTAAAAACCTATTGACTTAGGTCTGAGTGTTGAGGCCAAAAGCTATCAAAGTGGCATATTAGACCATGGTTGCTATACAATTCTTCTTGCTCTAGAATCTCTTGGCCAAACGAGATAAGAAGAATAAGAGTAGACAAGGAGACAATCACATCAATGTAGAATATAATCTTCAATAAGGGATATTGTCACTTTGTTTTGTAATAAGCTTACAATTAAGAAGGCATCACAATCAAAGTCACCTAGTTCAAATTCGTGTTAGAGTTTGGCGACTTTGAAGTTCGTAAAAAATTCGGCAACAAAAATTTTAGTGATAAAATTCGGCATTAAATTTGAGAGACTATAAAATTAAAAAAATATATATATACATGAAATTTTTAGTATTAGTATTTAGCATTTTCTAGTACTATGTTAATATTAATATTAGTTTTAATAATCCACTGTTAGAATTAGTCACCTAGTTCAAATTAAGAAGCTTACAATTAAGAAGGTATCACAATCAAAGTCACCTAGTTCAAATTTGTGTTAGAGTTCGGCGACTTTGAAGTTCGTCAAAAATTCGGCAACAAAAATTTTAGTGATAAAATTCGGCATTAAATTCGAGAGACTATAAAATTAAAAAAATATATATATACATGAAATTTTTAGTATTAGTATTTAGCATTTTCTAGTACTATGTTAATATTAATATTAGTTTTAATAATCCACTGTTAGAATTAGTTTGGTTTTAATATAATCATAGTATTAATAATAAAATCAGCATGAATGATAATATTAATTAGGTGTTTTAATATTAATAATAATAACTTTAAGAATAAGAGAAATAACTAACATCACAAACAAGTTTATAGATAAATAATAATGTAAACAATAAATATATGAACCAAGGAACAAGAAAATAAATGAACCTAAAAATAATAAAACAATCTAATCTAACAAAAACCCTAGTGCTGTGAGTGGTGACTCCACTCACTGCCAGTCGCCACTGGAGTCGGCCCATTGGGACTTCATTCACAGTTCACTCGAGTCGGCCAGTGAGGAGTCTGCAGTAGTCGCGAGTCTGCGAGTTCACAATAATGGTCAGCTACAACCAGCGTTGGCCCTCTACGCAGTGTGAAAAGCAACTCACGGACTTCACTCATGCTGACTGAGAGAAACGACGGCTTCACAAAGGAGAATACACCTCAACCTTCACAATGGAGAATACAGGGTGACTTCACAATGGAGAATATACGGCGGCGAAATCAGATGCACCGAACTTGAACGAATTAATGCGGCTAAAAAATTCATCGTTTTTCGATTTCCAAGCCAAAAAAACAGCGAACCTGGTGACTTAGATTACAATTAAGCTTACTTTTGAAGCACATTGTTGAATGCCTTCCTTCTTGCTGTACAAGTAGATGCGTCAAGATTTCTTTATTACTATAGTGGTGCTTTCTTTCTTATTGATAAAATAGATCTTGAAGCTTGCTGTGTATGGATTTTGAATTCTATAGCCCAATTTTTATTTTTTGCAACGTTGTTTCTTTAGTTTGATTTCGTTAAAAGCTGTTTATGGAAGTTTGGATTGATCTTGGCTAACTATTTTCAACAATTTTGTTAGTTACATTTCATTGATTAGATTGCATTACTTAGCTTCGGCATTGATAAAATAGAGTTAACATTCCTAGCTGATATGCCCTTGTGGTTGCACCTATGCTGTTGGGAGCGTGGAGCGGGAGCAGAGCAAAAAGTGAAATTTTCAAAAGCTCCCGTTTTGGGAGCGTTTTTTATATAGTATATATTTTAATAAATTTTGATGGATTTATATTTAAAAAACATGTAGGATGTTCAATTAGTTACAAAAAACATTGGATTAAACCACACGACATCAATCATCTAGTAGTTATAACTTATAACATTATCATCAAATGATAAACCATAACAACTTTTATAGGAGCTTGGCAAAGAAGGGGGGTACCATAACATTGCCATTAAATGATCAACCTAGTAAAGGAACTTTTAGTATAGGAGAGGTAGGGAGCGTCTCGGGAGCGCCTTGGGAGTTGAAGGAAGCGAGCTTCGGGAGCGAGAGCGAGGGGGTAGGGGGCGCTCCCATGCAATAGAGGGTTGCACACATAGCGCACGACATCTTCGAAGCTTTTTTTTTTCCAAGGAACAATCTCGTGGAAAACCCTCTGAGTACTTCCCCATAATCCATGGATGGTAAACATGGTAAACCATCAACCTTGATTACAGAGCCTAACACTAAGGGGATCAAGAGAGTCGAACCTTGACCTTTCCAACTTAGGGAGAGAGATCTCATGTTTGGCTCATGATTCCTTGAGCTAACCCTAAGGGCTTTAACTTTGAAGGACATGGGGGTGGGCTTTGATCCACTTATGTGTGCACGGGTCACAAGATCATTTTATACAATCTCTCTTGGTGCAACCACGTTCGACAACTTCTTCAAGGTGACCCCATGCCTCTAGGAAAAAGCCCTCATGGGAAAAGCCCTCATGGGAATTGAACATTGCCCTCTTGTGAAAAGCTCCTCACTCTTCACCAATGGATCCAACTCATTTGCGCACACGACATCTTGAAAGCTTATCCATCGAGTTGACAATTATAAATTGTGCTCTTATGATTATGGGGTATTATTATCACTGGAATATAGGAGCCTGCCACTAGAAAGATGGAGGACTCATAATTCTAGTTAAGGTATTGAAAGATGCACACCTAGTTGCAATAAATTAAAAACAACATTTTTAAATAGGGGGTCTGAAAGATGCACTTCTATTGTAACAACCTTGTTAAATAGGGGGATCTCAAAGATGCAATGGTTTATTTATGGTCCTAAGCAAACTAGGGCTGTGACAGGGTGTTCAATTATCCTGGATGATTGGATAAATATTCAGCAAAGGCCTTTATTAAACATTATTGTCACCTCTTCAAATAAATACTTTGTAAAGGCAATCAGTTGTGTTGGAAAGATGAATTCTAATTTGAGGTATCAAAGGATGCAATCGAAGAGGTTGGTTCTTCTAATTTAGTTTAGGTCATTGCATATGCAATGCTGGATCGTAGATTTGTAGGATTCATGATTCAAAGTAGGCATAATAATAAGATGCCCCTTGTCGTGTGCATGCCCTGAATAATATGCTGAAAGACACTGACAAAATCCCTTGAACCACATGCATCACAAATGTTCTTTTGCAACCATCTTGCCGCTTTAGCATAGGATGCATGCAAAATAGGAGTTTTTGAAACCAACAAATACTAGATTTGCCACCCATTTTTATTTTTCTTGGGCCCATGCTTGTGGTTTTGGTGGCCTTTCAGGATATTGTTGTTAGCGTTGATTAATGTAGATGGGGGGGATTGAAAAGCAAGTAGAGTAAGATTGTAAAACAATTGATTTTCGATGATGACCAATGGGACAAATGCAAATATATTTCCTTTTTCATATTTCCATTTCCAATTAGAGATGATCAGCTATCGAAATTTAAATTTCAGTAATCTTGGGGAAATATATGAAACAATTGGTATCATGATTGGCAAGATAAAGTTCGTGATCTATCTGAGAGATCCCTAATTTGAGTTTTTCAATGAATTCCATAAGTTGATAAAGAAGAGGTGGAATGAGCTGAACACCTCTCTGTGTCATTGCTTATGAACTAAATCCGAAGTGGTATATGGAGAGGCCTGTAGAGTTACACTAATAGACAATCACGAGATAAAAGAAGGATTTATTTTTCCAATTAGAGATGATTAGCTATTGAAATTTAAATTTTCATAGTCTTGGGGAAATATATGAAATAATTGATAGCATGATTGGCAAGATAAAGTCCATGATCTATCAGAGAGACCCCTAATTTGAGTTTTTCAATGAACTCCATAATTTGATAAAGAAGAGGTGGAATGAGCTGAACACCTCTTTGTGTCATTGCTTATGCACTAAATCCAATGTGGTATATGGAGAGGCCGACAAAGTTACACTAATAGATGATCATGGGGTAAAAGAAGGATTTATTTTATTGCACCGAGAGTAGCAAGGTGCTCTCAACCCAGTATGGGGGAGATGTTGTCACGTTACGAACTTACGTTACGTAACGTTCCCAAAAATTAAAAAAAAGTAACCAAAAAATTCATGTCAGCTCATAACTCATAAAAAATAAAAAGTAATTCAAAAAATTCAAGTCGGATTATAAAATAAAAAAATTAAAACCAACATAGATCTATCTTAAACTTGGATCTATTAAGGATCGAGAAGGATTCGATTCCTTGAGGTGTAATTTTTTTTTATCTTAAATTTTTTACACATTAAGAAAAAAATTACACCTAAAGAAATTGGGATCCTTTCGGTGCTTAATAGGTCTGGGTTTAAGATGGATCTATGCTGGTTGCGCCGAGAGGTGCTCTACAGCCCAGTATGGGGGAGATCTTGTGAGTCGAGTGTTTGTTGAGTTTGTCAAGTAACAAAATAATACAAAGTAAACAAAAAAAATAATACAAAGGAAAAAGTAATAAATATTATGTCGGCCATAAACAAAAAAGAATAATACAAAGTAAAAAGTAAATATGAGACTTAAACTAGAGACTTTAGAGCTTAGGATTAGGTGGTAAATATTATGTCGGCCATAAACAAAAAAAAATAATACAAAGTAAAAAGTAAATATGAGACTTAAACTAGAGACTTTACTTTTTACTTTTAATACAAAGTAAAAAGTAAATATGATACTTTAGAGTGTTTGTCCAGTAACAAAATAATACAAAGTAAACAAAAAATAATAATACAAAGTAAAAAGTAATAAATATTATGTCGGCCATAAACAAAAAAAAAATACAAAGTAAAAAGTAAATATGAGACTTAAACTAGAGACTTTAGAGCTTAGGATTAGGTGGCTCAAGTATTGCACTCAAGGAGCTATTCAAGGAGAGGTTTGCACCTCGGGAGATTTGATCCCTCTCGGCGCTTGATAGAGCCTAGGATTTGGACCTAGGCTGGTGCTATAACAAAGATGTATGATGTTGAAGAAGCAAGGATAATTTGACATAAGTTTCTTGATTTTGCTATACTTTGTAGCCTCACCCACATTGTTGTTGCAATTTGTGAGGGATGATTGGAGTATGGCACATATGAATCCCATTGGATGGTGGAGGATGTATGGGGACAAAGCTCCAAAGGTTGGAAAACTCACTTTGAGTTTGTTGTCCAAAATTTTTGAAAGGATCCATTTCTGTTACACTGTTGACCACCTCATTAAAAGGAACATGCTTACACCTCTAAGAGAGTGGACTGAATTTTTTATGTGCCTATTAGTCTTAGCCTTCACACAATGAAGTTACTAAAATACTTTTGGGGACCTTCAATGCCGTGGGATGTAAATCCTAAGGATGCTCCACATATTGATGAGGAGAGTACTTCTGTTCCAGATATAGGCTTGCTAGTTGCTTGGTATATCATTAGATGACATTGGCTTGTGAGGAACTGATGATAATGATTAGATAACATTGACTTGTGAGGAACTGATGATAATGATGATGAAACAGAACCCAATGAGGCTTTGGCATTTTTGGATTGTCTTGATGACAAAGATCATAATTTTTAGTAATTTATGAGCACCTTCAGGCTATTTAGTATGGGCATAGTGTAATGAGCACATTTGTTGAACATTTTTCCGTTTTGGACTATGTACTATTTTTTAACATTTTGCCATTTTGGACAATGCACTTGCTCATTTTTATTAAATAGTTTATCATTATAGTTTTTTGTTTTATGAAATCATGAATGGTATTGCGTTATGTTTCTTCTTCATGTCAAAATTTTCAATAATTTAGTTGATGATCATATATGTTTCTAAACTAATAACTATAAGTTATTTGAAGTTATTATTATTATTATTATTTTTTTTCGTGTGGTTCACGGAACACCCTCTTTTTTTGGTGCCCCGCTACGTCCATGTTAACCTCCCCGGCGTCCAGAGACATAGGAAGGGCGGTTAATTGGCTAATAGAGCTCCTGAAGAGCTCAGCAACTCACTTAAGAGCAACTGTCACTGGCGGGACTTGAACCTGGATGGAGCAGATAACAATCCGCGGCGATAACTGAACCACTCAGGCTAAACCCAATTGACGGTTATTTGAAATTATACACGTGTCTTGTTTGATTTTTGAACTTTAGTTGAATGAATTCTTAGGATGCTTATTTTGAATTTTGGGCATTTTGATTTTGTTGAGTTTTTGATTATGAAATATTATTGCCATCCCCTTCCCCTGCCCCCTGGATATTTTGGGGGTAACTTCCAGCAACCCCAAACCTGTCTCCCCTTTCTGGAAACATAGTTCTATAGCCTTTTAGCAATTGTGGTTTTTTGGTTCAGTTTCTGTTTATTTCCAACTAGGCACATTTGTTGTGTGTTTTGTCAGGTAGTAATAAAACTCACAAAGATAAGTTGAAATTATCTGGAATGGATATTGCCAGCATTTGCATGATTTTGTTTGCATACAATACTTGCATTTTCACTTAAATTACAAAATTATACTTGTTGCCAGGGATGGCCAAACTGGAAGCTTTTTTATGGACTGCTTTTGCTTATTCAAGTGATCTATGATACAAAATCAGAAATCGCTGGTTATCTTTTTCAGCACAGGGTTGCAGAAAATATGAAGTGATTAATTTGGAAGCTTATTTCTGTGCTATTTTTGCATATAAAAAAGATCTGAGATAGAAGTCACATTATTGCTTGTTTCTTGCAATACATGATGTAGGAAAATATGAAAGTCAAAGATGGCACAATTTGAGTGAGGAAAAACTCCAAGATGGGCATCCTTCATCTGACTTTATGTCTTCAATTTGTTTATATACTAAATTGGGTTCATGAGATAAGTTCAACATTAATATATAGAGATAATATCAATAGTTTCTTTGGCATAACCCTATTCTCAGAATCTTGTAGACTGTAGTTGATCAGGTTATGTTGAAATGCATTAAGCATTATTGCTTAGTAGGTCAATTTTAACCTTAGCAAATGAGATACCGATTTGTTCATCGGCCTTATACATAAGTAAATACTTATGCAAAACTGACAGGTCATGTCATACCAGGAGGAATTCATATCAAACTTATTCTCCTGAAAACTCTTTCATCAGATTAAGTTGATTGGGTTGCTACTTATCCTAATTGTTTTATTGTCACAAATGCATGTGCAGATCCCAAAATTGTGAGGTTCTTGTTGGTATTAAACTGCAAATTATTTGATTTTCCGGTTGTCGGAGTTTCAGAATTTTCATTCCTGAACAACCTCCCTTTACGATATTCCCAAACAACTCCCCACCCGCATCCCCTTCCCCCCCATCATGCCAACTTTTCGTGGAGCGGGACATTAGGAGAACGGCCAGAGTTATGAGCACCAACAGAGCAGCAGACGAGGAAGGCCCCCAGGCCGAATTCCTTAAGCATGGCATCCGATCTCTTGACTCACATATTGCTGATTTATTTAACCATGTGGTATGTTCTAGTTCCCCCCTACTCTTGGACCTGATACATCATTTACCCTATTCACAAATCAGGGGAAGAGTTCAGATCCAAACAACTACCGGACAATCATGGTGGGACATACATTCTCCAAGCTTTATGCCACAGTCTTGCATCAATGGCTGTCAGATGAGCTGGAGATTTGACATCTCAGGGCTAGAGGGCAAGCCAACTTTCAACCAGAGTACCAGATGACCGATCACATCTTCACGCTTTCGAGCCATCATTGAAGAGGCTCGCCATCACTCTTTGGAAGTTTATAGTTGCTTTGTAGACTTTTGGAAAGCATTCGACCGATGGATGCCTTATTTTAGAGACTTCACGACATTGGCATATCTGAGACCCTCCTAGCGGTCATCATGAGATTGTACGAGTCAGTCTTGGGCCGCCTTAGGATGACACAGGGCCTTTTCGACTTCATTCAGAGTACTATCGAGGTAAAACAGGGGTGCCCCCTCTCGTCGACCCTCTTTGGATCTATATTGATGAGCTGGAGTCTTTCCTCCACGAGCACATCCAGAAGGGAGATGGCTGCCTTCTCCATCAGATGTTGATCTCCTTGCTTCTTGTTGCTAATGACGTGATCCTGTTGGTTTCTACTCCTAAGGGCCTACAAAGACAGTTTGACGCCCTGGCTAGTTTTTGTGACCTTCGAAATTTGATGGTCAACTTGGGTAAAACCAAGGTTATATTCTTCAGTGCATCGAAGAGCTTCCTCGTGAACTTACATTTCTACTTCCAAGGGGAAGAGATTGAGATCACTGCAACTTACACCTACTGGGGGTCTAGTTCACGGGACCTCACTTTGGTATGAGGCGCATGCCCTCCAGCCTCAACTCGATAAAGGGTATGGTTCCCTAGCCCTCATCGATAGACAGTGCTTTTAGGGTCAGTTTCAGGACATCTTGTCCAAACTCTACCCCATGGAGGCGATTATCAGACCCACAATACTCTATGGATCTGAGATCTGGGGACCGAGCTTGTTACAGACATATCAGGCTTAGATGGAGAGAGTTCAGACATTGCTTCTCAAGCGCATCATTCGATGCAAGCATACACTTCCATAACCCATTATTTAGGTAGAGTTTAATGTACAACCATTTCGCCTTGAGGCTATCTTTTGCCTGGCCTCTTTCTTACATATAGTCAGATTTAAAGCTCCGATTTTTTGAACTATGCACCTACGAAAATTTTTTAAGACCAATTTTGATTGTTTTTGGTCATTATTTTGCTTGCTGGAGGTGTGTCTGCCCACTGGAGGTGTTCAGTAGTAATGGTAATATTAAATTCTTAAGTATCTTTCATTTTCTATCCATAAAAGTGACATTCTCCTTATCTTTTATTTTCTATCCTTTTATTTAAATTTTTAACATTACCATTAGTTGTTTCAGGATGTTTGAGGGTGGTTCCAACCTCATCGGAGTTCATATGCAAAAAGTAGAATTTTAGATCCCATTCAAAATTCAACAGACTTAACAGTTTTCAAGATTTTAGGTTTGCAACATTTCGACTGGATTCTATCACGTATGACGGTAAGGGATTGGCATTTAATCAAGCACATCAAGCTCTCTATGTACCTTGATGTTGATTGTTGAACTCGAGACTCCTCTGTCATGACCTTAATAAAACTGTACCCTTCAGTCAAGCAAAATCACTTATTAAGCATGGGAAACTTTTTCTAATTCTACCTTATTTTAACGCTTGGTTTAGGAAATTTCATCAAAATTGTAGGATGTTGACTAATGTCATTGGAAGATCAAATTTGAGATTCAAGGTGGAGGCAAGGGCTAGAACCTAGAGGAGGGGGGCATAGGGTGCTATTGATGAATAGGATCCCAATATAGGCAATGATTATCTATCTGGGATTCTGGACTCATCTTATGGATGAGAATTGATATATTTTGGACATCTATTGGTATTTGCAGTATATGGACATGGCTACTTTGAATATCAATGAAAAAGTTTTTTTTTTTAAATTCAAAATGTGTATATATATATATATTTTTTTGTATTTGCCGATTTTTCTCGATCCGATTCAAAACTTTGACTCTTTTTCCTTGCTGATTTATTGCCGATTCCAATTCTGGTAACATTGATATCCTCATGGTGGTAGAGGGATCAACTCCAAATGGATTCAGAATAGGGCACCCCTCGTTCGTCAGATTGCCTCCTGTCCCCAATTGAGCAGTCAGAGATCTATTCGGAGCTTCTTCCCTTTGATCTTGGATGGTAGGAGAAGGATTCCTTGCTTCTACATCCCCCCCCCAAGGGTTGTACAGACAGATGCCACTATGGTACCTGATGACTTGGACAGTGAACCAACGCTCCAGTTGCCCCCATCACCCTCGATCATCAAACCCAGGAGACTTTGACATCACTAGCCCATCTCCGTCTCCAAATCTCTTTTTCTCTCTCTTCTTATTGACTGGAATTGAGCTGTACACTTAAGTCAAGGACACTCACTTTGTACTATAGCACCTGTGATATTATTATACATTTTTTCTTTTGTTGTTGGCTAGGCCTAGTGATTAGCTTAGTCAGATACTTATCTAGGTGGTACTTTTACTTCATGTATCTTTCTTTATCTTGCTTTCAGCATTTTCTAGGAGTTGCTTCGCAATCCCACATTGTACTCTTACTGGATTTATCCCGCTATCCTCTAGTCCCATTGACTTACTTTTGTGGTCATTCAGTGGACATTAATACAATTATCTTATCTTATCTTATTTGTAAGCCTTTTCAACTACTTGCTATCTTATGCCACAAGAGTCATGGAGGAATACGTGGAAGCATCTTTTGTCTTTAAATCTCATTGTTGAATCACGCATAATTATGTGAGATTGATTAACCATGAAATAGTAACACCATATAATATAAATTTCTGATTCTATTGAAATTTATCCTGAATGTGCATCCTTACCAATTCATTCTTTTTTTTTAGTTTGATTTTTTATTAATCTGAAGAAATAACCTCACCCCACCCTCACAGTCTTGAGCAAAGGAATGAGGTGCTGGTCCTAGGCCAGCCCTCACAGAGTTCTGCTCCTTCTCCAGAATATCTGGATGGAAGGTGGGTCAACCGCCAGTGGCATATGCAGCTGGTAACCCGAAAGGGCCTGATGCGATTTGATCCTGAGACCTCTGTGGACCTACCACAAGAGCATCTACTGATTGAACGAACCCTTGGGGCTGTCATTGTTCTATTGCCTTCTGTGAAGGAAATTGTAGAGGTCATTTGTAATTGCCTGAAGGAAGGGAGTGTAATTTTGATTTACTAACTATTCATTGTTGTGAAGACTTTGTTATTCACATTCACTCTCTGTTTGAACAATTCCCATACTTGGTGTCTACTCCTTTAGTATCCAACAGATGAGTTTTGTAATCTGCAACAGTGCAACCTTAAATAAGAAGGGCAACTTTATACATCAGATACTGGTGCAAGAGGAAATATTTATAACATAATGGTTGATTGGTTACAGGGTGATTCTTCTTGCTTGCTGGGCCTTCCCCTCCCTCATTTGTATGCCTGTGTGCATGTGGGTAATAACAGGAATAATAAATACACCAGTGACAATGAAAGTCAGATATGCCAATATTGTTGTGTCTTGGGATAGTTTTTACGATAATAAAATCGTCTATGGCAAAGAATGCCTATAAGGTACGATATCAGGGCTCATTCTGCATTTTTTCACTTGCTGCCTGCGATTTTGGGAAAGAGAAGATTGTCCCAGTATGTGTGAGGGGGGAACTTGGTCTTTTCATATTTATGTGCAATGTTATTATTTGATGATAGTTGTTAATTTATATTTAAATTTTAGTGAAAGAGTGAAATATTTAACTCTTTTTGGTGCTTGTCGATTTTTTGATGATATTTTCCCCAATTTTTCTGATTTTCCAAGTTGATGACACCGTACTGAGTTCTTCCTGAGTCCATTTTTTCAGCATTTTTTTAGAATTAAAAATGTCAATTGGTAATGGAATATTAAAATGTAATGTTTTCTTTTGCAGGGGAGAAGCATTGTCAACTTCAAATGCTATGAATGGGCAAATCCTCCAAAATGCCCAAAGGTGAGTTATCATATTCTACAAAGCCTGTCTAGAAATTTCCAAAGATTTCCCATTCTGTTGTGCAAAATTGAAAATCCAAAGTAATTTTCTGCCACTGGAAGGCTGCCTTAGTGATGATTCCAAAGATACATTGCATTTGCCATATTAAGTATTCTATCCATTCATGCTTATGGCTAAGAACTTTAAACTTGTGAAGTACCATCCATCTCAAATCTCTTGCATTATTGATGTCTGGTAACCTCATGAACCCGTGGCAGGGATTGGTGGTTCTTCACGTTTCTCTAAATTGGCCATTGTAAAGCACCCCCACCTCTTATGAACGTGCTGTTAAAATTAACATTGTTTGTTCTAATTTTTAGTTTCTTATGTCGTCAGGTAGAGATTTAGTAAGAAATTTTGCTAGATTAATACGTTCTCAGCGTTGCAGAATTATATTTTTTTAGTGGTTAATCTGAACTGCAGACTATCATACTTGAGGCATAGTTATAATTTACAACTAAATTGCGCTATAATAAAAATCTCAATATCCAAGTTAGTAAAATACAAAGGTGAGATGAGATAATTTATTAATGTCCACAATGGCCAAAAGAGTAGGTCAATGGGACTAGGAAGTACAATTGGTGATAATAAACTATAGGAGTGGAAAAGGCAGAAGGCTACTCATAAAATCTAAAAAATAAAAGATATAAGTGACAAAGTAATACAACAAAGAAAAGAGTGCTGATGATGTTGCGAGGGGAATGTTCAGCTTGGTTGGGTGACCCCGGGAGGAGCTCAGAAACTACCAGCAGAGACTTTCCTAATATTTGAGACCGATGGAAAGAATAGAGTAATAGGAGTTTGGGTGTCTAGATTGCACTGTACCGAGAATGGGTACCTTGTCTCCTTGTAGAGATATGGGTTATCTGGCCACCAAAGTTGACACTTTACATAGTCTCATTGATTTGTTACATATGTACCAAATTCTGGAGGGTTTGCACGACAGTTAGCATCTTAAGCACTGAAGTAGGAAGAAAAGGGTAGGTAATCAGTGTGACAGGGCAGGCTCTGGAAGAATCTCGTGAGGTCTGCGCTTCGTGATTCAACATCTCATGCATGAAGAGAGCTAGGCACCTCCAATCAAGATAGCAAAAGTAGGCGGAGAGGGACCAAGTAGAGATACAGAACAAACAATGCTAGCTCTCACGGATCTTATAATATATGTGGCACCTAAAAATGAAATGATTTTTAGATTCCACTTCCTCTAGAGGTCATAACTTATGTGTCTTTTGTTATCACCCAAACCCTTACTTTATGTGATAAAGTCCTAAACACAAGTAAGACTCTAGGGGTAGTGAAGAAGGGCTACCCACTGTCACCTTGGTAGCTCCTTCACTCTCTTTAGGTCAGCTCTCTTCTGGTACAAGGGTGGTATCCCTATGGCCAGGATTACTAAAGCTTAAACAATAAGGCTTAGGTTAAAATAGAGAGTTGCTTTTGTAAAAGAGGAATTTAGATTGATTGATTAGGTTTGTGAATGACTAGTGCCTAATGCCTATAACCAACTTGGGCATATGGAGTCAAAACGTTACTAAGAGGGCTGTAAATAAATGGATATGGAATGGTAAAACTGCTGTTTTCAACATGCAAAAATTACCTATGAATGCTAGATCAGATTGCTGAAAATTTATAAATTTGCAGGCCCTTCCAAAGGTGCACTACTCATGAACATGCTAAGACATTAAAGTGTGATCCTACTTCATTGAAATTGTATAATATTATTTCACCAATCTTGAGAGTAAAACAGCAAGGAAAGTAAACAGATAGCGCCTCGTTTAGTCCCCTTCTTCAACGACAAATCTACCCTGTTTGAAAACCTTATTGCAGCAGAATTAGTAGTCTTGTAGAATCCAGCACATGAAATCAGCAATATGGAATAAATGAACAACCACACATGATAGTAAAAAATTTGAATTCACATAGTCTTCAGAAGAACAATAAGAACAAGTCAAGCACGAGATCTTTCTCCAGTTCTCCAACAACCATTACAATGTGAGTGAGCCTCTATTATATAGCATAGTTACCGGATTTGGCCCTAGACCTAACCGCACCCGAATCGGATTCTCGGATTCTTCCACCTCGTTTTGACTAATCTAAAGTTGTTTATGTAGGATAAATGTAGGATAATTAGGGTTAATTAGGGTTAGGGTTCCGAATCCCCGATTCCTAATTTTGGGATGAGTGCCGCACCCGTATCGGATTCCTCAGCCGATTCCGATCGCACCCACGGTTTGTGTAACCTTGTTATATAGAGCTAGTCTCAAAAACCTCACAAATAAAATAATAATATCCACATGCTAGATCCATGATATCTCCTAGGAAAGCATGTAGAACAATATCTTCTAACTACTTTTAAAACAAGCCAAAACCCTAGAGCAATAGTATAATAAAATAAATGGACAAAGTCACGGGAATGCTACTTGTCCATCTCATAAACAAAATGCCTCCAAGATTCAAGTTTCTTTGACC
Source organism: Larix kaempferi (assembly GCA_027924585.1). NCBI lineage: Eukaryota > Viridiplantae > Streptophyta > Pinopsida > Pinales > Pinaceae > Larix > Larix kaempferi. The sequence goes on along the minus strand of BSBM01001024.1, from coordinate 4,274,716 downwards.
ATGAAAAAGATTCCCAAGGGTCCATGTGCAACTTCCCCTAGTGGAACGCTACATCAATATGTCTCAAATGATTGATGTGCATAGATCCTCTCTTTAAGGGCATTCTCAAGTGATCCACAAGATAAAAATTATGATTAAATGCTAACCACATGTCCAAAACAGCCAAAATGGCGAGGGTGTTCTTTCCAGTGCATTAACAAACCTCCTCAAAGGATGGATCTCAAAAATAATTGTTTAAGGAACGTAGATCCATGTGCTTAGTCACCTCCAAATAAAGCCATGGAGTGGACTGCTCAAGAGCAATGTCCCAAATGGTGGTTATATCATCAATACATGTGCCAAGATGCCATCTAGAGGAGTGCCCCCTTAGATCAATGAGTCAACTATCTAGAAGGAATAGAATCATGCCAAAGATAGCCCAAAGATTTAAGGTGCTATTCCCAATAAGTCAACAAACTCTCCAAAAATGGTAATATGGGTAAGGGTGCTATATATAAGCCTAGTTTGTTGCAACAACCTCTTCAATGATGGAGCAATCTCAATATATGTGCCAACAACATTAATTCATGTGCAATTACCAACTCTCTTCAATCCAGGCCGTCCAAAAGAGGGATGACCTAGGAGAATGTGCATGAAGGGTGGCACACTCTTAAAAAATAAGCATAAAAGACTCAAAACCATGTGCCATGCTATGAAACCCAAAGTTACAAACATCACCGATATATCGGCAACATCGCGATATATCGCAATGCCAACCCTCCGGCGATATATCGGGAATATATCGGCCGATATTTTCCCAGTTTTTTTGCCGATTTTTTCTCGATTTTATCGCGATTTTTTGGCGATTTTTTTTAATATATCGCGATTTTTTGCCTTTTTTTTGCTCATTTGCCGTGTTTTGAAAACAAAAATTGTCGTGCCCATAAAAAATGTTGCCTTCTTCATTAGTAATTGGTCATATTAAATGGTAATATTAAATTCTTAAATTTTTAACATTACCATTAATTGTTTCAGGATGTTTGAGAGTGGTTCCAACCTCATTGGACTTCATATGCAAAAAGTAGAGTTTTAGATCCCATTCAGAATTCAACAGACTTAATAGTTTTTCAGGAGTTTAGGATTACAAAGTTTCCACTGGATTTTATCATGTATGAGGGTATGGGATTGGCATTTAATCAAGCACATCAACCCCTCAATGTACCTTGATGTTGGTCGTGTTGATTGTTGAACTCCTTTGTCACGACCTTAATAAAAATTTACTCTTCACTCAATCAAAATCACTTATTAAGCATGGGAAGTTTTTCTACCTTATTTTAACGATTGGATTAGGAAGTTTCATCAAAATTGTAAGGTGTTGAGTTGTTGACTAATGTCCTTGGAGGATCAACTTTGAGATTTAAGTTAGAGGCAAGGACTAGAGCCTAGAGGAGGGAGGCATAGGGTGTTATTGATGAATAGGATCCCAATATAGGCAATGATTTGCCAACATGTATTATTTATGGTTTATGTTTCACATTCATTTTTTTAAATGTCCTTGCTCATTTATTAATCAAAAATATGCATATACATACATAGCGATTTAAAATATACATAGAGTCCACTACAACCCCCATGACCGCTAGGGCCTTCTAGCTCTAGAGGCAAAGCCATTACTAAAGCAATTACCTTTGCTTGTAAAAGGGGTAGAGGGAATCAATTGTTTATTTACTTGATTTCATTGTATATAAGATACATTGATTGTATTTTTTTGGTGATTCAATAGTCGGGGACTCGGGATCCAAGACACGATTCATTTTTTGTGTGAACTATCACTAGATGTCTTATACATCTTATATATCAGTTTTCTTTCCATATTCATGTGGTAATGTGTTTACTTGATGTTCTTGTTGCTTTAGATGTTTAGAAAATTGAAAAAAAAAGAATATTTTTGTATTTTTTTAAGTCTGCCGATATATTGCCGATGTTTGCCGACACTTTCGCCGATAAATCCGATAATTTCTTTTTGGACCCTTGGCGATATTTTCGCCGACACGATATTTGTAACACTGATGAAACCACATGCCAATATGATCAACACCTCCAAAATCATGGGTCAAGAAGGAGGGTGCCCTGGATATGTGTGCAAGGTGGTTATGCCTCCTTAAGAACTGCATTTAATCATCTTCAATAAACCATCAAGGATCCCAAGGTAAGTACTCTAGAGTGGTGCGCTCCTCATGAATAGGTCTAAACCATCCAATGCAAAACCATTTTCCAAGGCATATTCCCTAGGGATAAGTGTCCTAGAGTGAGGTCGCACCATTTCGAGGAGTATCATATCAAGCAATGAACAATAATATGCTATGAAAGTGAAACCCCATGGAATTCATGTTATCACAAAAATCCACCAATGCACAACAACAAATAATTAATATTACTTGGGAAAACCCTTAGTTGATGGTTATTCCTTCCACGAATGTGCTAGGGGTTAATTGAAAGTGCATTAGGCTAAGCAAAACACCATCAAAAGCACCAACACCTTGGCTCCAAAGCCAAAAACATCCAAACACAGCCTGCTTGGGCAGGGTCTTCAACATAGAATAATTCTCATGCTATATGAGGGGTTATACTGTTATAGCTTCCACATGTATTTGTGGGGGAAATATTTCCCACTAAAGATAATGAGAACAATCCCTGAATCAGTCGAGAAAGAACCTAAGGCCATGTGGTCAATGGTGTTGAGTGTACTCGGGGTGAATGATAAGCTTGTTCCTTAGCTGTAAAAAGTGCTCCAAATAGAAGGCCATCTTAGGGCCAAGAGCTTGGGGAGGGAAGATCCAAGTGACCTGTATATATTGCTGATACATGTCTTCTTTGACAACCCTATTGAACTATCTTATAAGCCACTGAAACAAAGATTTTGAGATGGCTTACCTTTGATTTCCTTTTGGACCATGCCTCTTTAGTGGTGACTCCTTTCACAGTATTGGTGGGGTTCCCATTCAACAAATAGACTGTTGTAAGCATTGCTTCTTCCCAATATTTATCTGGAATCGACTTTCCTTGCAACATATTCTTTGTCAATTTTATCACCATTCCACTTCTTTCAACTTCAATTGTTTGCCTCCAGATTCCCAATTTCTTCCATAAATCAGAAAATAAAAATTCTATAGACTCCTCTTCATTAGCTAACAAGAGAAACCTTATCCTTCAACCAACTTCTTCTTCAATAGTGGCCTTATACTTCATTATACTTGTTGTGAAAAATCATCAACAAGAAATAGAAAATCCCTGGCACCCACCCATGATGGCCTATTTATTAGACTGTATCTCTACCTGCACAAGCTCCAAGATCCTCTTGCTCTCTTAACGTTACTTGTGTCAGTAACCTCCTTGATGCTCCCGTGCCAAACATGTTGCACACATCCCTTTCTTCTCTTGAATAGGAGGCAACCAACTACCATCTTTAACCTACTCGGTAGGGAAAGATACTAAAAGCATAAATGCCCATACCCGTGATGCCAAAGTGGATTAACATTGGTATCTACATTGTCCACGAACCCTTATGAATCTGCCACAACCATGGCCAGAACTTGTGAAATTGTTGTTGTTGTACTTTGAAACCTGTACAATCCATGCTCCTCAATTCTTGAAGCAATAAGCTCTATCTCCTCTTTTCCTTCACCATTAATTTGTAAAGTGCCTTGGATATTGCAATGGTTGGCTGGACAAAATGGATTTGAAACTATTGCTACTACAGACTCTTAGACTACAGTGAGCATATGTTTGACTATTCTTTTTTTTGTTTTCATTGATTAAATAGAAAGATAAAACTCACCAAGCAGATTCTTTAACTACTTTGACATAAAAGAAAACTACAATAGCAAAGGCACACATTGGAACACCATAAACACAATTTCTATCCTGAGAACCCCGATTTGTTAAAACCCAAAAAGAAATGAAACACTTCACCTTTCTTTTTTTATATAATGGAGATTACAATATAGATTACAAGGAGGTCTGATCTCACTGAGTCACTACGAAGCCATGAGGCACTATGGATTGCTACAGTTTTGTACAGATTGCTTCTCCAACTCTGCTTTGCTGGTCTGTCCTCTACACTTATTGCTCATACTATGGAACTACCATGGCCATGAAGATAAAGTGAACCTTTTTCCCTCATGATAGGTTTTGATAGTTATAATAAGGTCAAGTTTAGGGTTTAGAACCTTTTGGAATTTTCATGATGCTTCTAGAAGTCTCTAGTTGACTTCAGACGTTACTAACCTTGAATGGATGAATCATAGGGGGCTGATGTGAATTCCACATGTATCTGTGTGCGAAATACTGATGACTATGTTGCCAGGGCCATAACTTTCACATATGAGCTTTGTTTTAGGTGCATGACAGCTTGTTGGAAATATCTTAATCAGAAGAACAATTTCTAGTGCTGGTGTAGATCTTAGCTAACCGCCTACTGTAGCAGGTTCAAAAAACGCTATTTAAAGCCTGAAAATTGCACTGGAAGCTTGCGGCCCAAAATTTACAAAATTAGGACCATTTTTGGGATGTCCCAATTCTATTCTTCCCCATGCAAGAGCATCAAAGGCAATATAGCATCTATGCAGATCCATTTTGGATCATTCCTGATACCCTCCCCATTTTGGGAGGTGTTTGGTCTTTTCCTGAACTTTCCCTTGGAGTAACATTTGGCTTTGGTTGGTAGTTGTCCCTTGGATCATGAGAAAATTGGTTGGTTGCGCTTAATGCTCATGGATATGGGTTGTGGATTAATGATGTACTCCATGCGGATAATCGAAAAAATGATCTCTCAAATTTGTAAATCTTTGGTTGTTTGGCATAGGCACAGAGATAAATATAACTTGGCAGGCAAAAGTAGGAAGTGTGGAAATTTTGAAAATCGGGCAATTAATGTGAATTCTGAAATTTCACCTCAATCTTGAGGTTTCTTGCTATACGCTGTTGGGAGCGGGAGCGAAAAGCGAAATTTTCAAAAGCTTCCGTTTCGGGAGCGTTTTTTATATAATATATATTTTAATATATTTTGGTGAATATAAATTAAAAAAACATGTATTATGCCAAATTAACTATAGAAAGCATGAAAACATAGAATCTAGATATTCATATAACCATTTAGTACACATTGATATAACATTAATGATTAATCATCTAGATTCTAGGAGCTATAACTTATAACATTGTCATTAAATGATCATCATCAAATCATCAATCATCAATTATATCAACAACATCAACCTTCAAATTTCAACATATAATATTTTTCATCAAACTAGGCCATAATGTTTACAAAATAGGCCAACCGCCAAAATAAACATGAAAATGAAATACAAAGTACTATGAATCTACTAAGCTTTCTGCTTGCCACGAGAAACTTCAAATTTCTTTTCTTGTGGTCTAGGTGGAATAGGTGCTGCTGGAAGTGATCATGGAACATGAGAAGAAGATGAATGGCCCCCACGGGTTGAACTTGGACATTGTGAAGCTAAAGGCAAAACTCCTGCATCCGGAAAGCTGCTTCTGCTTGGGGGTGGCATCTCTGTACTGGTAGTCTAAATTGGATCATCATGATCACCCAATAGTTCAGCCTCCAAGCCCTCTAATGCTATGGCTCCATCCTCCACATTAACCTCCTCTGGATTGTTGTCCCAAGTCACAAATGTTCCATCATTCTTGGCCGCCTCACAATAATGGGACAACAACCTCAAGTTGTAGTGCACATAAACCAAGCTTTCTGCGCGATCTACATTCAGACTGTTTCTCTTTACATTGTGGATGAAGTTGTAGGTGCTCCAACACCTCTCTACAGAAGAGCTATTAACAACCTGTGACAGCACCCTCATCGCCAATTTATGCAAATATGTGGCTCCAGAGCCATGCATGTTCCACCAACGGATAAGATCCAATCTGTCTCGATCTTTGGTTGCATACATGGAACCAAAGGGTCCATGCTCACTAATGTATTCGCTCAATTCACTCCGTACTTGAGCACACTCTTCCTCATCAGGGACCAACTTGTTTAATGCTTGCATATACCCAACAACAACCTCTGGATTTGTGTGGGGTTTTTTCCTAACTCCACCCCCAGGTGCAGGTTGGGCCAACCAAATTGGAGAATAGTATTTTGGGGTGAGGACATATGCAAGGACATGGAGTGGAACATTTAGATTATCCCACCTTTTGACCACATGTTTATGAATATGGTCATACAAGATTGCATCTCTTTGCTCAACAATGTCTTTGATTTGACCAAGCATGCTATCCATCTGATCATATCCCTCCCCAATCACTGGCTGATCTGTATCTGCAAAATGAATCATGTTATAAACTCGCTTGGTGAACTGCAGAACATACCTAACCTGTGACCAGAAATGACCTTCAAGAACGGTGTCCTCCACCTCCTGAAAGTCACTTCTATCTGATGCGCTTGCAGCTCTGTCTTTCAATTCCTGTCATGGATCACTTGAGACCATACTAGCCAATGCCTCTCTTACCTTCAAAAGCCTCCTGAAGGTGAGGTAGTAGCTAGCAAATCTAGTCTTTGCAATCTTCAATAGCTCCAACTTAGAGTGATTGCGAAAAATGTGGTAATAAATTTGATCATTTTCTTACCTCTCTTGTACAAGGCACCGATCCATCGGTAATTAGGGTCCATCTTAACAATATCATGCATCAAAAGGTTCAATGTGTGAACCAAACACCTTGACCAAAATATGTTGGGATACTTATCCTCAATGATTGCTCCTGCTGCCTTACAATTAGCAGCATTATCAGTGATGACTTGAATGACATTGTATGGCCCAATCTCCTGAATGGTTTTAAGTAAAGGTTGTGCAATATTAATATCGGTCTTGTAGCGATCTGAGTAGTCATGGGCTGAAAGGAAGATTGCACCGCTAGCAGAAATGCCAAGAATATTTATCAATGGCTTGCCTTTAACATTTGTCCACCCATTAGATACAATGGATACCTCATAGTTGGACCAATCATTTGTGAACTTTCCAAGAGCATCATTGATTTTGGCTTTTTCCCTGTCAAGTCCCACGGTTCTAGCTTTGTCATACCTAGGGCTTCTGTATCCTTGAGGGGCACCATTGATGGCGTGTACCATTTCATGCCAATAGGGTGAGCGAAGAACATTGAATGGCACACCACATGCATAGAGAAACCTATAAACTTTTGAATCTACATCATCTCTACAACCTGTGTCAAGGAAATCGGATAATGTTCTTTGCATAGTCGAGATTCCATGGGGAGATGAGGGCCCCGATCGACCCGATGATGATCCAGCTCCACTACCAAACATTCTTTGTGAGGATTCAGATTCAACCCTCGATCTCTTGGAGTTGTTTTGAGCGGCCTCTTCTTCCATCTTGTATTTGCTTCTTTCTTTAGCTCCCACTTTGTCACAAGTTTTGACTCCATGAGACTTACCTTCATCGCATGGCATAACCCCACACAAATGCTTTCTCACCCGGGTATATGAACCTGTGTATGTTTTATTACAATGGGGGCATGCAATCTTTGTGGTTCCACCCCCTCTCCCTCTCCCTTGCCTTGTCACATACTTCCACAAAGGTGTTGTGTCTTTTTGTTTTTGCCCCACATCACCCTCATTCTCATCATCATCACCCTCTTCCCCTTCCTCCTCTTCTCCTTGGTATGCATCACTCTCTACCTCTTCCCCATCATCACTACCACCACCATATCTACTTCCCAACACCATCATAATGAGAAGAAGTGGAATGAAAAACCAAAACCACATACCCATCATGTTTCTTGATTCAAGATGAGAGTCACTTGTTCCCTGCAATAGAATGATGGAGAAGAAGAAATTGGAAAGAGTAGGAGAAGAGAACATTGCAAGGTTTACATTTTTTAACATAGTGAAATTTTTTTTCAAAAACAAACAAAGATGAGTTTTTAGAGCCTACCTTTTAGCTCTTCAATGGTGGTTGAATGTCTCTATGGAAGCTTCAATCTCCTTTGCAAGCTCTCCCCTTCAATCTCCCCTTCAATCTCCCACTCAAAGCTCAAAGCACTCAAACAAATAGCAAACTCACTCAAAGCTCAAAGCTCTTCCCAATCAATGAAATGAGTCCAAATGGACTCATTCACCCTTTATTTGGCCCAAAGTAACCTAGCCCATAAAAAAACCCCCAAAAAAATTACAAAAATCGAATTTTTTTTGGGTTGAATCCGCCAATCTTGCAGAATCGTTTTCGGGAGCGAAATCAGGTTCGATTTTTAAGTAAGGAATCGATTAGGGTTCGATGAGGAATCAATCCGGAATCGTCGATTCTAGATCGATTCCTCATCAAACCCTAAAAAACCAGGGATCGATTTTTGCATGTGAGAAGCGCGAATTACAAAATCGATTTCGGGCGGAATCGATGAGGAATCGCGATTCCTCATCGATTCCGTCCAGATCGCGAATTGGGATTGATTCGTGAGGGTGTAGAGCGATTCCCAGCAGTGTAGGTTTCTTGGATCTAATCCTTGTGAATAGTCGGCCTTAGGGCTGATCTGAAATATTAAACTATAGCATAATATTCCACTTCTCTTCAACCCAATTTCACGTAACAGCCCAAGAAAATCAATACCGTAAAAGTGTACTTCAATACCACAATATTACACCCCTTAGGGCACACTTTTTCAAGCCAAGCATATAACAGATTTGAAATGTCTTCTTACTGCAGTTTATCACAACGTTATCACAAAGATGTACAAATCAAGCTCTCTAAACCTTAGCTAGGGAAACCATAAGAAAACGTTAGCCACCAACTGCTTAGCTAGGAATCACTCCTAACCAAGGCCTGTCACTCCATCAAAGATCCTCAACAAGCTAGCATCACCATCGACAAGTCTGCCTGGCCACCTTCACTTGCATCCCACAAGTATACAAGATGTCCCCTTCCTTCCCCTCAACAACCAACATAAAAAGTAGCACTAGGGTGTCCAAATGCCATAAAATCTTAGTTTTTTCTTCGACATGAGCTACAAAATAAAAGGCTATATTTGCCCCTCTAGGGTTTACTACAAAACCTAGTAGTCTTTGTCTTCTTAGGGTGAAACCTTAACCCTAGTCTTCCCTTGAAAGTCATCCAAGAACATTAGTGCATAAGACGGAAAGCAAATCCACTTGAAGAAGCTTATAAGAAGACAAGTTTGACCAACTAACACATCTCTAACTCAAGCGTGTGATCTACTAGTGTGAACAAATACAAGTGTGAACAAATGATTCTTTTCTCCCACTATTTATATGAGAGGTGAGGGAGACCAACAATACAAGGTGGGACTAGTCCACTACAAGCAACCTAACTCTACACAAGATTGACCCACAAGTGGAGCACTCCAAATCTACATGGCACATGTCAGGCCCCAAGGCAAAGGTTGAACACTCCACGAGATGTGTCTAATGCTCCTCCTTCAATGTTCTCCAATGTTCCAATGCCCCCTCCTAAGCCCTGTGTACCTATTATCACACCATAGTAGCAGGGCTACTATTCTTGCTTAGTAGATATCTGCACATTCCAGAGCCTAGATTATTCAGAGCTTGGCTATGATGACTTTATATTTTGAGATCACTCATGATCAGAGCAGTGTATTATTCAGACTGATGTTAGACCTTGTGTCAAGGCTGAGCCTTGAGAGTTCGGATTTGATGACCGATGTGACCCTTTATTCCATACAGTTTCAGTTCAGTGCCTAGAGATGTATTGCAGCAGTGTTTCAGATGATATATGATGATTATTCTTATGATGATGTTGTATGACCTATGGATTTCTGATCATTGACTGTGGATTATTATCTTGTTGCTTTAGTCATGTTCATAGCATTAGCTTGGTATATAATTCATGATGTGGCAAACTTTGTAAACTTAAAATGGACTATCTTGATGATAAATTATAAAATGGATATTTTACTTGCACATTTAGGTTGTTTCACAAAACTCACTAGTTTACTATCTTGCATAGATATGGTCTTTCTTGACACCATTTTTCTGCTAGCTTAGGTTCCACTTTCAATTGACTCCATCCATCCATGACTTTCATTATTTGGCTTTAACCCTTGACTTGTCTTACTTGACTTTCTGATATTGAGGACTTCCCTTTTTACTACCTCTGTGTTTGGACCGCATCCCTGTTTGTTTAGTGTCTCGGCTCTGAGTTGGTGACAAAACTTGCCTTTGGTAAGTTGGATTGTAGGCCTAAATCATTTCGGTCGGTTGTCCCGATGTTTGTCACTGGCACGAACTCCCCCTAGTCACTTGAGATGTTGTTGGCTAAAACTGAAAGCTCATGTACTACTTATGGAAACTTACATAGATTCGCCCATGGAAACTAAAAAAAGGGCAAGAGCGATGAACTGCTAAAAAATACTCCACGAAGAGTATAAGAAAGGTCCAAAAAGCAATGGTTCTTAAATTCTATATCTAAACAATTGCTGACCTTATATATATATACAAACATGCCCTGGATGCAAGCTACAATTAGTTGTGCTTATCAGCACACCTGAGATCTGAAGGGTTATGTAGGCCAAAAAGGCTATGAAATGAAATCAATGGATCCTAATGAAACTGGATCATCATTTATAAAAGTAGACATGATGTCTAAGTTGAATAAGCACTCTCTAAACAACTTACCCATTTGTGAGGCACATCCATTCCCCGTGTTTTATTTGTCTAGCACAGAGTTTGTAGCTTCCCCCTTCTCCCAGTCCAAAGTGTCTTTTAGTTGAGTTTAGACAAGTCACCCCCTTTACCCAACCTTGTTCCTAGCCTTCATCCTTAGCTAGCAGTTAGACCATGTCCAATGGGTGAGTTTGTCATTTAAGCTATTGTGCAAGTGAATATAAATAACAAAGGAATATGCTAACATGATTAATGCCACTAAATGATGTTATACTTCAAGTTAAGCTGTGAGTATGATTAGAGGAACATGTCTTAGTCTATTGATATGATTTATCCTTGGTTGTATATGGACCTAGTCAAACTTAGTTTGACTATGGTCATTTCTTGGGATCCGTGATGATGTGGGCCATGCATGCTTATTGATGATTATAGATGGACCCACATACTCTTGATGATGATACTATATGATGGACATATGATTCAGATGGTGATTGATGCAGTTCAGCAGGTTTTATTGTTACTTCACATCATCAGATTATGCACTGTCCATATATGGTGGACCCTACAGTTAGCCCATCAGGGCAACCCATGGTGTATGAGTACACATTCTTAGTAGATTTGGGTCTTCTGGATCCAATGAGACACTTATCTTTCAGTTCCGGGCACTTCTGACAGTGATAGATGCAGTTTTCCACTTGTTGACTAGATTTGGGGCTGATTTCCCAGCCTGACCAGCAGGGGCCATGAGAGGCCATTTCACCTAGGGCGCTGTATGAGGAGGGGGTAATCCAACCACTTGATATTACCATTTACCCCCCCTTCTGGAGAGCTTGGTGGGCTCAGTTTGACAGCGCAGGTGCCATAGGGGTCAGTTTCAACTCTTTCACAGTTACCGAGGCAGTCCAAAAATGGGATAAAAGGGTCACTGAGGAATTCGATTTGGGAAATTGAGGCAAGGTTTTGGCACTTGGTTTTCACAGAGGTCTTCTAGGGTGAACCCCCTATCTTCCAGCCAGTTTTCATCATTTGGGGGGGTCCATAGAGGCCACAGGAGGCCATTTACTGCATGTCTGTCACAAATTTCTAGGACAGATTTGATCATTTGTATTATTTTGGACATATTATATTATTTTATTGTGTCATGGGGATGAGTTAGCAAGGATTGATGCCTCCTAGCCCCACCATGTGCTTTATGAGTCATGTCCTAGTCATATGAGGTGGGCCCATGGTATTTTGCCCCCTTTAGAGGATGACGTCACCCTCACTTTGTACCATTTAGTTATGACATCATCACCTTTTTGAGTGATCCATGTGATATATTGTTATGGTTCATTATTAGCCATTGATTATGTATTGAGATCTTTTAATCTCAACCACTCATTTTGTTGTAAAGTGGTTTTGAGATCTAGGGTTTTGGTCTTTATTATCCTATATAAGGAGGAGACCCCCTATTGTATAGCTCACCTTTGGGCTCTGGAAAACTTGGAATGAAAAGAATATTTGGAAGATCTACTTCTTGGCTTTGATTGGGTTACTCTTGCATGTGTTCTTGGATATCTTGCTTCTAGACATTGTTTGCTTTTCAGGTGGAATCGACATCAATTGAAGGGAGGCCGAATTGCTTGAAGCTAGCTACGATTTGCTTGATGAGAAGATTGTAGGGGTTGCTCACATCCCCCATGGGCAAGACGTTTTCATCTTGAGGGAGTTTTTCAATTGTGCTTTGTCCATTGATTGCTTTCTTAATATGACATGCTTAGATCTTATGGTTTTGTGGATCAAATCTAACCTGATGTAGTTTGATTTGCAGGTTTTCATGAGACATATCTCCTCATAGGGCTTGGACGTTTTTGGTTGAAGACACTTGGATCAAGCTTGGAATTGTAACTAGGGAAAGAATTCTCCATTTGCTAAGAGGCCGCAAGCTTTTGAGGTAAGATCTACAAGGTACATGTTGATTTCGCTTGCTATCCACCCCATTGGTCAAAAACTCCATTAAAATCAAAACCCTCATTTTTGTTTTTCTTAGAACTACTTGGATCTAGCTTGCCTTTTGAAAAGATATTGAAAACCCACCTCTATAGTATCCACAACAATTCAAATCTATAGTTTGGTGTGGATTGGGCTACATTTGACACCCTTTTCAAGGCATTTAACCTTCCTTGGGTAAAATCGCCCTCCTTGGGTGATTGAGTTAAGCTAGATATAGTACATGGGTAGGTGAGATCGCACTTGATTCATGATCCTCACATTTGATAACCTACCCCTAGTGCTTCACTTCATTGATTTTCACCTTGTGGGCCCCATTCCTCATTTTGAGGGTTGTGCCCCACTTGGGTCAATTTGGTGATGCATGTTCAATCTCAGATCTATGGAGATCTAGCCATTGGATGCCCTTGATTTTCAAGATCCACATTGATAATTGCTTAAACTACCTGGATCTAAACTTTGGTGGCTTTTGGACTTGATTTGACACACTTTCCCATGCATTTAGCCCTCCTTGGGCAAAGTCGCACTTCTTAGGGGTTTGAGTTGTCCCACTTCTAGGACATGGGTGGTTGTGATTCCGCTTGATTTGAAAAGAGCATACCTTGAAACCTACATCTAGTGTCTCACTTTGTGAAGTTCTGCCTTGGGGGTATCATTCCTCATTTTTGGGAATTGTTGTCCACTTGGGTCACTTAGTGAAACATTAGATCTAGTAAGATCTAACCATCCTATTCACTTGGTCTTGAACAATACCCTTTATTTGCCTCTCAAGTGTCTCGATTTACTTTTTTGATATCCTTTTGACTCCATTTGCCCATCCATTTCAAGGCACTAGTCCACCTAAGGCAATTCGCACTCCTTGGGATTAGTGCCAAGTGCTAGAACCCATATGTGGGTATCTCTAATTTCACTTTAGATCCATAGATCTACTCCTTGCATAACCCTTGGTACCATTTGGAAGTGGGCCCCACTTGTGTATTTCATGGTACTAGATCTTGTCATTTGATCTCATTATGTGGCATAAATCATTCATTTTTTGAAACACTAGTCATCCATTAAGCCTTTTTCAACCATACTCAAACTTCTAGGTCCACCTAACCTTGCATTGGTTTCCGTAACTCATCTTTCACACTTCCCTAAAAACCTTTGCTTTGGTCCAATCACCTTTGATTGGCTATAGGGTCTCCCCCTTGGTCTTGATTCATCTAGATCTAAAGTGAAGAGTGCCTCGGTTGACGTGACCCCCATTTGCATTGGGAACCGTGGCATCTCTTGGGTCACCTCTTGAGCTGCCCATCTCCTCTACTATCTCGGATGGGATATCTTTAGGGACAACTACAAGTTGTGTGATAACGGTACCGTTGTGTCCACCACACCTACATGATCCCTCCTCAACCCTAGTGTCCTTAAAGGCAGTACAAGCCTCCATGCAAGCAACCAAGTTTTTCATGCCATCTAGGGCTTAATGCCCTGTCCAAGATGCTCAACACTCCTTAGGTAAGTCATCCTCCCAAGCAAGCAACCAATCTCATGTGCGTGCAACCAACCTCATGTGTGTGCCCTATGAAGAAAGCCACTATCCACATAGGTCTCCAATGTCCTAAGGAAGTGCCCCGTAAGCATCCAATCAAAGCATATCAATCCAAGAGTAAGCTGTCTCCAATGTGTAGGTCCATCACAAAGTAACCATGGGTAATCAACACACTATTTACCTCGCACATGAAGCACCCACAAATATGGTGTAAACATTTTCAGAGTAGGCCTGAAAACTAATGGGAGGCGTATATTTATTGGATACAACAATGAATTGAATGTATACAAGCTATATGATCCAACAAATAGAAACATTGTTATCAATAGAGATGTGATTTTTGATAATTGATTGGCTATACCAACACTTATATAATTTCTTTTATGGACAAAAATGATGCTAATATCCTTTTCTTGAATAACCCCTTTAAGCTTTAATAAAGCAATCACTCATCTTGAATAAGTATGGGGGGAGCTTCCCTTTTTTCCATTGCTAGAGTCCATTTGTTTTTGTCAAATATTTTTTTCAAGGTATACCTTCTACCAAAACTTATATATTATCTGTTATAAATGTGTATGCAAGGTACATAATGTTGAGAATTGGTTGTCATTGATGTCAACGGAAGAGCATGTCATGTTAAGATTCAATATGCTAAGATAGATAACATCAGTATTCAATTCAATTTCACAACAATAGCATATACAAGATCACTGAAAGAAAAACAAGCATAGCATAAACACAAGAGACACAGATTTATTGTGGGAAATCCTCATGGGGTAGAAAACCCAACAAAACTTCCTCAATATAGATGATCAACAAGTACAAAGATGAAATCCCCAAACAAGAGCTCCTTCTCCTCCTTTGCAGATGTCTCTCTCTCCTATGCGAGTTCACAAGTGAGTGTTTGTGTTTAAATGAGGAACACAACACCTCTATTTATACTTTATCCTTCACTTGACTTTTTCCCTAACTAGGTCAGCCCCAACAACTTAACCACTCAACTTAATGCTGACTGGGCCGAATCCTCTAGGGGACTTAAACACCCCATTACAATTGACTCAAGGGGAACTAATGCCCCGACTTACATGGGAGGTTACATTGTTAAATATAATAATAACATCCCGACGGTGGAATAAAACATCTCCGGATGAATAATAATAATAAAATATAAATAGAATATTCTTTGAAGTTACAATATTTCAACACTCCCCCTTAACGAGAAGGATATTCTAACAACGTCTGCAGGAGCAAGGAGAGGTCATCAACAACATCATAGTGATACATCTATAAATCATCAAAAGTTTTCTTCAATCATCATTAGCAACTGGAATGACTGCTAGAACATCTTCAACATCTTTAGTACTGGAACATCAACATCTACAGTACTGAGTCTTCATCTTTTGCAGCACTCGATCACTCGATCGTCTACATCAACATCATCATCTGGATCTCTCGATCAACAACATCATCTGGATCTCCCGATCAACATGATCATCTGGATCTCTCGATCAACAACATCATCTGAATCTCTCGATCAACAGCATCATCTGGATCTCCCGATCAACATCATCATTTGGATCTCCCGATCGATAACATCATCTGGATCTCTCGATCAACATCATCTGGATCTCTCGATCAACAGCATCATCTGGATCTCTCGATCTGGATCTCTCGATCAACAACATCATCTGGATCTCTCGATCAACAACATCATCTGGATCTCCCGATCAATAGCATCATCTGGATTTCTCGGTCAACAACATCATCTGGATCTTTCGATCAACAGCAGCATTTGGATCTCTTGATCAATAGCATCATTTGGATCTCTCGTTCAACATCATCTGGATCTCTCGATCAACAGCATCATCTGGATCTCTTGATCAACAACATCATCTGGATCTCCTGATCAACAATAGCATCTGGATCTATCGATCAACAACATCATCTGGATCTCTCGATCAACAACATCATAATTCGCAACACACATGATCCAATTACGGGATGATCAATCCCTCTCACTTTAGGACATAAGTCCAAGGATGATACAATCCTGATCCACTTACGGGATGATCAATCCCTATCAATTTAAGACACCATATCATGTCTAAAGATGATGCAATCCACTCGTCAACTTAGACAAGGTCTAAGGACCACTTCTTGAAGACACGGGGCTCTGGATCCATTTAGGACTAAAGTCCAGGGATGATGCAATCCACTCGTCTACTTAGACAAAGTCTAAGGATCACTTCTCGAAGACACAGGTCTCCGAATCCATTTAGGACTAAAGTCCGGGGATGATGCAATCCACTCGTCTACTTAGACCAAGTCTAAGGACCACTTCTTGAAGACGCAGGTCTCTGGATCCATTTAGGACTAAAGTCCAGGGATGATGCAATCCACTCGTCTACTTAGATCAAGTCTAAGGACCACTTCTCAAAGACGCAGGTCTCAGGATCCATTTAGGACTAAAGTCCAGGGATGATGCAGTCCACTTAGACAAAGTCTAAGGACCACTTCTCGAAGACGCAGGTCTCCGGATCCATTTAGGACTAAAGTCCAAGGATGATGCAATCCACTCATCCACTTAGACAAAGTCTAAGGACCACTTCTCGAAGACGCAGGTCTCCGGATCCATTTAGGAATAAAGTCCAGGGATGATGCAATCCTCTTGTCCACCTAGACAAAGTCTAAGGACCACTTCTCGAAGACATGGGTCTCCAGATCCATTTAGTACTAAAGTCCAGGGATGATGCAATCCACTCGTCCACTTAGACAAAGTCTAAGGACCACTTCTCGAAGACACAGGTCTCCAGATCCATTTAGGACTAAAGTCCAGGGATGATGCAATCCACTCGTCAACTTAGACCAAGTCTAAGGACCACTCATCGACCTCATCGTTGGTACAGGTATCCTCATCATCGACCTCATCGTCGGTACAGGCATCCTCATCCTCATCATCGACCTCATCGTCGGTACATGCATCCTCATTGTCGACCTTATCGTTGGTACAGGCATCCTCATCATCGATACAAGTATCCTCATCATCGATACAAGTATCCTTATCGACCATATCGTTGGTACAAGCATCATCGACCTCATCGTCTATTCAAAATATCATCATCGACCATATCACTCCCCCTTTCGAGGAGGGTTCTTTTGAACTACACCAAGCTTGTCTCGACAATACTCAAATTTTACTCGAGACAGAGGTTTGGTCAATACATCAACAACTTGCTCATCAGTGCTCACATACTCGAGCTTTATAGCTCCTTTCTGCACCATATCCCGTATATAGAAATATCGGATCTCTATGTGCTTTGACTTATCATGGAACACTGGATTCTCTGTCATCTTGATACAACTTTGGTTGTCACACAAGATCACAGTGGAGTCCATCTCCATCTCTAAGTCAAATAATCCTGACAACAGCTTTCGAAGCCATATGGCTTCACAACTAGCAGATCAAGCTGCTATATATTCCGCTTCAGCTGTGCTGAGAGCCACACATGATTGCCTCCCGGACCCCAGACAATAACATCCTCTTGAGGTGCTCTTCCCGTTTGAGACACTTCCGGTCCAATCTGCATTTGTATAACCATACAATCTGTAGTCATGATCTCTTTCAGGTACCTCATCACATGCTTTGCAGCTATTAGGTGAACAGATCTAGGCTCAACTAGATACTGACTCAGGGTGTTCACAACAAAGCATATATCTGGCCTAGTATTCGTTAAATACATCAACGAACTAGTCATCTGTTTGTAAACTGTGGAAACCACTGTCCATCATCCCAGATCTCTACTTCATATAAAATGTCATCTGATCTCAGCCACAAGAATCATGCCAAGATTCTTTAACTCTGAGATCTACTCCCTCTGAAGTGGAGTCTTCTACATCTGAGTATTGTCCTCCCTCTGTGACTGAATCATCATGCACACTCTGCATTGAGTGGTCTTCTGCATATCTATCTATGCCATCTCCCGTCAGATGGGTCTATTGATATGAGCCTCAAGATTACTCGAACTCTATGGTGAGTTCCTTCTTGCTTCTATCTGAGAGAAGCATGTCATCTGTATATAGAAACCCTCTTCAACCTTGTAGCAAAGGTTGAAATCCGCATCACTTGTGGTGATCATCAAGCTCATCAAATGACTATCGATCCTGGATACCTGTTGAACTCGTTCAAAGCCTTGTTCAATTATGTGATTCTCTATCGAATCCTGGGAGTTTGCTTGATATGCACTTCTTCTTCAATTACACCATTCAAGAGAATGGTCTTTTCATCCATGGGTGTAATCTATCTCTGGAAGTGTCTCTAGCCACTTGGAGCAAACATCTCGTCATGATCCTCTCACTCTTTCTAAGAGAATCCTCTAGCCACGAGCCTTCTATAGTACGTTTGATTTGTAAGTCTTCTTGTTGAACATCCATCACTTGTTCTTTGGAACATGTGTTCATCATCCTTCTTTTGTAGATCATAGCACATGATCTTTCCTACAAATCAAATTTAATTACATGATTAGTAACACTTCATTTCAATGATAACCTATTATGCGTACTGATATGATTCACATATTTATGCAACTATCTTGACCAATACTTTGGCACAACACTTTTCCATATCCTGTATGCATACAGTGGCTATCTAGATGCCTTCCATCTCTACCAGAACATATTATCAAGAGTGTGCACAACTCTCAGCATGTTAGCAAAGAGGTTTCATTCTAGACAAGCAACAATGGAATGTTTGTCCAACTTACCCATCATATGCATATTAGTAGTATATTGTTCAATGCTATATGAATGCTTACACTATGCATGATATATTTCCTGATTCTAGGAATTCAAATATGCATACAACTATTACGAGCAATATCATTAACTATTCAGAGATTCAAGAAGTAATTCAAATAACAACTCAAATACTTATCTTTTACGTTTGTGTGGTTGCCTCCCTCTTGATCTCTATTTTCCCTTTATGATAGCATCATGATTATATGTCTTTGAACTTCTATCCATTCTGTACCACTATGCATGCTTAAGTGTGTACTAGTTTCATCATTGTGTCTTCCTCAAGATCTCATACATAATCATACATTCATTAGCATAATTTCAATACTATCAAAACATTATGATTCTAAATAATCCTAAACATGTATGGTCATGATCATTTCATACACAAGTATACTTATTTAAGATCCTAACACAAAGTAGGATTCTAACTCGATATAAGAAAACATACCTGGATTATCATGCTTGCTAGTTATGTCTAACATACCCAAACAATGTCTTCTTTGTTCTCTTCAATGATTTAGAGACCTTGTGCTAGTAACCTACATATCTCATAAGTTAAGCATTGTAGAACCAAATTATACATACCTTGTAAGTAGAGCTTCTATGTGATCAATGACTATGGATGAGTCTTTGTCTTCATGTCATCATGGTCATATGGATTTGTCTTTCTTGATGTACCTTTCATGTTAGCAGACAACATCATCCTCATACAACACCACAAGTGCATTAGTATAATCATAAGTGTCATAACCCTAATCAATGAATGTCTTCTATTATTCACATGCATTCATACTTTTACTAAGGTGATCAGACAATCTAAAATTAATCATGATTTTACTAACCTCAATAATATTAAGACAAATATATCATGAACTTAATCATGAAATAGATTTCAAAACATACCTGTATCTCCTCAAGTCATACCTGTCGAGATTGCTTGTAGTCTTCTCTATAAGGGTAAAACCCTAACCATCCAAGGCAGATTACTTGTAAACATCTTATATAGGTTCATGGTGCTAGGATGATAGAATATCAGTGCCATTTAAACCTCCTTCATTATTGCCCTATGAGTCTCCCAACTTTGCTATGGTTTCTTCTTACTTGGAAACCCTAATTTTCAATCTCCTTCCTCCCACAACATTTTGATGGAGGATTAATATCTATGATGAATGGATTCCAATTCCATTTTCAAAGTTTCCAATGTTGCATCAGGTGTCTCAACATTGTATCAGGTCATGCCATACCTAAAAACTGAAAACCCTAAGTGAGAGCTTCTTTCTCCTCTTCTTTGATTTCCTCCATTGAGCCATTTCATATGTGCCGTATTGTTTTAGGTGTATCTTTGAAATTTTGGATTTGCAGGGTCTGAAACTTCGACCTGTGGTAGCCTGACCTATCATCTTTCCAACCCCACAGGCTTGAGCTTCATTGTATTCTCCATCAGAGAGATATGCATCGTTTCCCAACATGACCTGTTTAAGGGATGAAACAACATAGCAAACTTGTACGGAGTGCCACGTGTCACTGTTTCAACTTCGGCCTTTGATACTCGGACCTGTGAAACTACAGTCCGTGCCCTAACTGTCACGTTTTACGGAATTCCATTTGGAGCTTCCTAACCCGAGGTATGACCTTTTTACCCAGGTCACTTGTTTAGGGCTTCATTCTGGAAGAGGCAGAAACCCTAACTTCTACAGATCATATCTCAGAAAGTACAATGAATCTGAGGCTGAAAATCGGCCACAAGGTACAGGAACATGTCATCTTCGATCTCTCCAAGTTTAAGATCCTGAACCTTCGCCAAAAGTGATTTATAGTGAAAGTTCCATGATGACTAGGTTTTGCTATACAAAACCCTAACTTTCAAATTGTCGCAAGTGCCATACATTGCCTTCCTTCAGGCTAGCTCTGATACCATGTTAAGATTCAATATGCTAAGATAGATAACATCAGTATTCAATTCAATTTCACAACAATAGCATATATAGGATCACTGAAAGAATAACAAGCATAACATAAACACAAGAGACACAGATTTATCCTGGGAAACCCTCATGGGGTAGAAAACCCAACAAAACTTCCTCAATGTAGATGATCAACAAGTACAAAGATGAAATCCTCAAACAAGAGCTCCTTCTCCTCCTTTGCAGATGTCTCTCTCTCCTATGCGAGTTCACAAGTGAGTGTGTGTTCAAAATGAGGAACACAACACCTCTAATTATACTTTATCCTTCACTTGACTTTTTCCTTAACTAGGTCGGCCCCAACAACTTAACCACTCAACTTAATGCTGACTGGGCCGACTCCTCTAGGGGACTTAAACACCCCATTACAATTGACTCAAGGGGAACTAATGCCCCGACTTACATGGGAGGTTTTAGCTCAATGACTTTACATTGTTAAATATAATAATAACATCCCGACGGAGGAATAAAACATCTCCAGATGAATAATAATAATAAAGTACAAATAGAATATCTTTCAAGTTATAATATTTCAACATGTCAAGTGTTTGACTTGTTATCACACAACTTGTAGTTGTCCCTAAAGGTATCCCATCCAGGATGTTAGAGGAGACAAACAACTGAAGAGGTGACCAAAGAGATGCCACGGTTCCCAATGCAAGCTGGGAGTCACGACAACCGAGGCACTCTTCACTTTAGATCTAGACAAGTCAAGACCAAGGGGGAGACCCTATTAGCCAATCAACAACGATTAGCCAAAGCAAAGGTTCCTAGGGAGATGTCTAAGTAGAGTTACGGAAACCAATGCAAGCTTAGGTGGACCCACGCGTATGGTTGAAGAGGCTTAAGATCAAAGAGATAGATCTAGTACCATGAAATACACAAGTGGGGCTCACTTCCTTAAAACATGGAAATGACCCAAATGGGACCCACAAGGTGAAGTCAGGGGTAGAATGGCACTAAGGGGTGTTTGATGATGTAGATCTATGGATCCGAGGTAGATTTAGACACACCCACATATGGGATCTAGCAAAAGACACAATCCCCAAGGAGTGCGAATTGACCCAAGGAGACTAGTGCCTTTAGATGGAAGGGGTAAATGGAGTCCAAATTATGCCAAAATGTAGATAGAGGTAGTTAAGGCAAATATCAAAGTGGGTTTTAAGTGGCATGCCCCAAGGTAAGCTAGATCTCCATAGATCTAAGGTTGAAAATCCATCACTTAATGACCCAAGTGGGGCACAACCCTCAAAATGAGGAATGGGGCCCACAAGGCAAAAATAAAAGAAGTGAAGCACTAGGGGTAGGTTATCAAGTGAGAGGAGTTCAAATCAAGTGGGATCTCACCTACCCATGTCTTGGAACTAGCCCAACTAGCTTCTCCCAAGGGGTGCGAATTGCCTTCAAGAGGGCTAGGTGCCTTGGAAAGTGTGTCAAATGGAACCCAATCACCACCAAACTATAGATCCGAATTGCCGTGAATACTATAGAGGTGGGTTTTCAATATCTTTCCAAAAGCCAAGCTAGATCCAAGTAGATCTAAGAAAAACAAAAATGAGGGTTTTGATTTTAATGGTTTTATGACCAATGAAGAAGAATGGATGGATCTAGTTACATACCTTGATGAACTTACCTCAATTGCTTGTGGCCACTTTGCAAATTGATAGCATTCCCCTATGTGTATTTTCCAGAGTGAGATCCAAGTGCTCCAAGCCAAAACGTCGTCCTCCAATGAATCCAAATCGTCCTCCTCCTACAAGTCAAGACCAAGTGAAACAAGCCAAGTAAGAAAATTATGAAAATGATGGAAAGATGTAATAGAAAGCATCAACTATGTCACAAAGATACAATAATGATACTCCCTATCACCAAGATCAACTCAAGAGAGAATATGTGGATCCCTCCAACAATTACCCTCTTCAAATCATCCTCCTCTCCACCAATTCGGCCTCCCTACAAGAAAACGTGTAGCCCCAAGATCCACAATGATACATAGAAGAGATACTATATATTCAAAGTGCAAAAGAATCCACAAGACAAGAGAAGTATGCTCCACAAAGAAGTATTCTATTCTAATATTCAAGAGCTCCAAAGGTGAGCTATACAATAGGGGGTCTCCTCCTTATATAGGATAATAAAGACCAAAACCCTAGATCTCAAAACCACTTTATGAAATGAGTGGTTGAGATTAAAAGATCTCAATACATAATCAATGGCTAAGATGAACCATAACATAACATCACATGGATCACTCAAAATAGAGATGACGTCATAGCTAGGAGAGGCTAAGTGAGGGTGACGTCATCCTCTAGAGGGGGCAAAAGTACATGGGCCCGCCTCATATGACATGGAAATGACTCATAAAGCTCATGGTGGGGCTAGGAGGCATCAATCCTTACTAGCTCATCCCCATGGCACAATAATATAAAATAATATGTCCAAAATAATACAAATGATCAAATCCTGTTCTCAAAATCTGTGAGAGACATGTAGTAAAAGGCCTCCTGTGGCCTCTGTGGACCCCACTGACTGATGATAACTGGCTAGAAGATGGGGGGTTCACCCTGGAAGACCTCTGTGAAGACCAACTGCCAAAACCTTGCCTCAATTGCCCAAATCAAATTCCTTAGTGACCCTTTTATTCCATTTTTATCTGCCTCGGTAATTGTGAAGTTGCTGAAACTACCACCTAGGGCACCTGCGCTGTCAAATTGAGCCCACCATGCTCTCCAAAAGGGGGGTAAAATGGTAATATCAAGTGGCTGGACCACCCCCTCCTCTTCCAGCGCCCTAGGTGAACTGGCCTCTCATGGCCCTTGCTGGACAGGTTGGGAAAACAACCCCAAATCTGGTCAACAAGTGGAAAACTGCATCTATCACCGTCAGAAGTGCTCGGAACTGGATGATAAGTGTCTCATTGGATTCAGAAGACCGAAAACTACTAAGAATGTGTACTCATACACCATGGGTTGCCCTGATGGGCCAACTGTAGGGTCCACCATATATGGACAGTGCATAATCTGATGATCTGGAATAATAATAAAACTTGCTGAACTGTATCAATCACCATTTGAATCATATGTCCACCATATGGCATCATCAATAAGAGTATGTGGGACCATCAATCATCATCAATGAGCATACATGGCCCATATCATCACGGATCCCAAGAATGACCATAATGAAACTAGGTTTGACTAGGTCAATATACAACCAAGGATAAATCATATCAATAGACTAAGACATGTTCCTCTAATCATACTCACAACTTAACTTAAAGTATAAACATCATTCAGTGGCATTTATCATGTTTGCATATTCCATTGTTATTTATAGTTACTTGCACAATAACTTAAATGACAGACTCACCTATTGGACATGGTCTAACTGCTAGCTAAGGATGAAGGCTAGGAACAAGGCTGGGCAAAGGGAATGACTTGCCTAAACTCAACTAGAAGACACTTTGGACTAGGAGAGGGGGAAGCTACACTCTGTGTCGGACAAATAACACGGGGAATGGCTGTGCCTCACAAATGGATAAGTTGTTTAGAGAGTACTTATTCAACTTGGGCATCATGTCTACATCAAGTTGATCCAAGTTCATTAGGATCACTCATTTCAATTTCATGGCCTTTTTGGCCTACATAACCCTTCAGATCTCAGGGGCGCTAAGAAGCACAACTAATTGCAGCTTGCATCCAGGGCATGTTCATAAGGTTAGCAATTGTTTAGATATAGAGTTTAAGAACCATTGCTTTTTGGACATTTCTTATACTCTTCGAGGATTATTGCACCGAGTGAAATGAGGTGCTCTACAACCTAATATGGGGGAGATGTTGTACCGTGTATGTAGCGTTACATATAATAAAACGTAAAAAATATTTTTTTTAATTAAAAAATAATTAAAAAATTCATGTTGGCTCATAAAATAAAAAATTATGGAAAGTATTTAAAAAAAATCCATGTTGGTTCATAAAATAAAATACTATGAAAAGTAATTAAAAAATAGATGTTCTTTTATAAAATAAAAACTTAAAACTTAAACCCGAATCTATAAATCAAGAAAGATCAAATTTCTTGAGTTTAAATTTAAAAAAAGAAATGCACCTCAAGAAATTGGATCCCTCTCGGTGCTTGATAGATACGGGTTTAAGATGGATCTATGCTGGTTTATAACATTTCATTGCTCTTGCCCTTTACTCACGTGTGTTAAGAAACACATTCTAGAGTTTATAGTTTCCATGGGCGAATTTACACAAGTTTCCATAAGTAGTACATGAGCTTTCAATTTTAGCCAACAACATCTCAAGTGACTAGGGGGACTTCGTGCCAGTGCCAAACATCGGGACAACCGACCAAAATGATTTAGGCCTACAATCCAACTCACCAAAGGCAAGTTCTATCACCAACTCAGAGCCGAGACACTAAACAAACATGGATGCGATCCAACACAGAGGTAGTAATAGGGAAGTTCTTAATATCAAAGAGTCAAGAAAGACAAATCAAAGGTAAAAGCCAAAAAGGAAGGTCATGGATGGAAGGAGTTAAATGAAAATGGTGCCAAATCTAGCAGACAAATGATGTCAAGAAAAACCATATCTATGCAAGGGGGGGTGTCAAACCGGTGAGTTTTGTCAGGCAACCTAAATGTGCAAGTAATATGTCCATTTTATAATTTATAACATCATCAAGATATTGCATTTTCATTTTATAAAGAGTTTGCCACATCATGAATCATATACCAAGCTAATGCTGTGAAGATAACTAAAGCAACAAGATAATAATCCATAGTCAATGATCAGAAATCCATAGGTCATATCACATCATAATAATAATCATCATAAACCATCTGAAACACTGCTGCAATAACATTACTAGGCACTGAACTGAAACTGTATGGAATAAAGGGTCACATCGGTCATCATATCTGAACTCTCAAGGCTCAGCCTTGGCATAAGGTCTAACATAAGTGATCTCAAAATATAAACTCATCATAGCCAAGCTCTGAAAAGTGCAGATATCTGCTAAGCAAGAGTAGTAGCCCTGCTACTATGGTGTGATAAAATACATTGCTCTAATCATGAGTGATCTCAAAATATAAACTCATCATAGCCAAGCTCTGAAAAGTGCAGATATCTGCTAAGCAAGAGTAGTAGCCCTGCTACTATGGTGTGAAAACATGATTGTCATCCAATGTTGGGGAGATTGTTGAGCATTGGTTGTCAATGTGTCATTGATGTCAACTGAAGAGCATGTCAAGTGTTTGACTGTCATCCAATGTCAAAGAGGATGTCAACTGATTCAGTATGAGTCCTTGATATCAGCCAAAGTCAAAGTGGATACAACATTTCAACAGAAGTATGGAGAAGCCACTTTGAGATGAAGAAAGCATGAGCATCAGTCGAAATTTGCGC
This sequence comes from Larix kaempferi, assembly GCA_027924585.1. NCBI lineage: Eukaryota > Viridiplantae > Streptophyta > Pinopsida > Pinales > Pinaceae > Larix > Larix kaempferi. Next base: position 4,248,373 of record BSBM01001024.1, on the reverse strand, counting down.
AAGGGGTAAAGGTGACATATATGTATGCAACTTTGGAGTATATCTAAGAGTGCATTCTGTCTGAAGATGTATATCAAAGATACAACACTCAAGCAACTTTGGAGTATATCTAAGAGTCCATTCAGTCTAAAGATGTGTATCAAGGGTTTATCATGCAAAACCGGTTTGAAGAAGTACATAAGATGATACATCATACAGATTCGAAAGATACTTCATGAAGATCCAGTTCAAGAAGGAACACAAGAAAAGTTTCCTACATCATGTGGTCCTTGCGCAAAAGTGAAGTCCACCAAGTCATACTCTCTCAAGCCAGCAAATCGATGGAGTTGGTTGGACAATGGTACATGTGCTCAAACAACCAAGGAGTTGGTTGAACAAATGGGACAAGTGTGCAAGCAAGCCTAATAATTGCTTGGTTGATGATTGGGAGTGCGCAGGAAGAAAGGAACAATAGATGGTCGGACAATTATGAAGGCGTGCAAGCATAGCCAATAAGAAGAGGCTTTCAGTTAGTGGAAAGCACACAAGTTCCTAGAAGGGTACAACGGTTGAAGATCATATATGTGCAAATTCCTCAGCCGACGGAACAACAAGAGTGCAAGATCCACAAGTGATGACAAGGCAGAAGTCAAAGTCCCACCAAACAGAAGTCGGAGTATGCGCAGATTACGCAAAGTATCAATACAACAAGGGCACATTACCCACAAAGGATGGTACGACAATGGTCATGGACATATCAAGATGAAGTGGAAGATTGCGGACATACCGCAAGGCAATGGTACATCAAGAGTGCAATGGTACACCACCAAGGTGTAAAGACCCCCTAAGTTGTGGACCTTGAGGGCGCTTGATACATCAGAGATGACACATCAATAGCACAGATGATTACATGTGGCATATGCACAATCCGTGAAGTATGGAAGAAGGGATGCCATGACCAACTTGCGAACATACAATTTGTGCAAGACATGTATAAATAGAGTTGCAAGTTGGAGAGTCGAAGATAGCTTGAATGCTTGATAGTAAGAAGATAAGTGTTTTTGTGTGAAAATTTTAGTTTGTTTTCAGGGCATCAAGGGGCTCATGGACAGAACATAATGATCTAGCAAAGAGCCGAATGCGCACATGTAGTAGAACAGTTTTGATGGTGTGCAGAGAGATGCTGTAGATCTATGACAAGTTGCGCAAGTATCGAAAGAAAGAATCACTGAAGTATGTGCAAGTGCTGGATATTTTAAAGGACAATATCATAATCAGCACGTCGACAGTCATAGAGGTTGAAGAGACAGAAGCGCAGAGACAAAATCGAAGATTATTAGATATTGCGCATATGTCTAGCTGATGCATATGAGCAGAAGTGAAAGTGTGTGAAGTTGAAGACTCCATCTAATGCACAACGACAGAACCACAACAAGATCCTATAGGTGCATTATGATGCAGATGATCTGAGACATATGTGTTAAACATAACAGATCAATTATTTGATGCACAGGATGTCGCAGATTATCTAATAGACTGCAACACTTAATCAGAACGAACACATCAGAACATGCGCAGTTCCATCTATTACTAGTGCTTCACTTTGATCAACAAATTATCATTTGAAAGCATTGTATCAGGTGATCATTGCAGTCACATAGAGCAGAACGATGAGATAACTGAGACGCAAACTGCAGTATCAGTAGAAGTATAATTTGAGAGGAATGAGAACTCAAGTGATGTATGCAACATAGTGACAGAGTACAGTTTGCATACGAAGGTAGCGCACAACAAAATCATCATTAGAAGATCTGAAGAAGTGTGCAAAGTTGAAGATCAACAAGGTGATAAAATAGTTTGGATATCAGGGTGGTCGGATGGGGCAAGGAGACAGGGAGTCGCAGCTTCCTTCAGGTGTTAGTTTTTCAGAATTTCAATCTGATCTAGTATCTTAACTGAGAGAATAACATGTACAACATATCTACAACATATCAATCATGGACACAATAATGCAAGCACACAAGAGACACAGAGTTTCACCGAGGAAAACCAAGAAGGTGAAAAACCCCGCAACTTCCTCAGAGATAGATAGAGCAATGATACAACCCAAGTACAAGAGATAGTCCTCCTAGCAGCAGCTTCTCCTCCTCCACTAGTGCGCCACTCTCCAATGAGTGTGTGAGTGAGAAGTGAATGATCAAATAGAGTGCCTCTCGCACTCTATTTATACTTGACTTGACTTGCCTAATAACCTTTACTAGGTCGGCCTTAACTTAACCACTTAACATAATGCTGACAGGGCCGACCCCCAATAGGGTGGTCTAATAACCCTTTAACCCACATGACTTATACATGGCCGACCTCATCAAGGTGGTCTAATAACCCATCAAGTATAAGTTATGACACTTACAATATAAATGACGACACTTCCGTATAGAGGAATAATAACATCTCTATAGGAATACAATAAACATATGTGAAATACATTCCGAAGTTACAAATACATCAACACTCCCTCTTAACTAGGAAGGTATTTCTCGACACAGATCTGCTAGCACAAGTCTTCTTCTTTGGATCATCATCACTGGATCATCGTCATCGTCACTGCTGCTGCTATCTCAATCAATCTCAAATCTACTCGTCATAGGAAGTTCTACAGAGCCAGCCCTTTTTCATGCTGGATATAGGCCCACCACCTGCAGGTCTTCATCATCACTGGCCATACTGTGGATCCCAGGACTTATTACGTGCGTCAACAAAACCTATCTCAGACTATAGGATCTTTTACATGTTGACTGTCACAAAATCTTTAAAGAGTGTCTTGCATCCTGCAAGTACTCTAAAGAGCATCCCAGGACTGATTACGAGCTTACTGCTCAACCTCTTGGATCTCTAGGACTAATTATATGTGACCTCACACACCACAAAACCTTTAAAGAGTGTCTTGCATCCTGCAAGTACTCTAAAGAGCATCCCAGGACTGATTACGAGCTTACTGCTCAACCTCTCGGATCTCTAGGGCTGATTACATGTGGCCTCACACACCACAAAACCTTTAAAGAGTTTTTTGCATCCTGCAAGTACTCTAAAGAGCATCCCAAGACTGATTACGAGCTTACTGCTCAACCTCTCGGATCTCTAGGGATGATTACATGTGGTTAGGCAAAACCTTTAAAGAGTGTCTTGCATCCTGCAAGTACTCTAAAGAGCATCCCAGGACTGATTACGAGCTTACTACTCAACCTCTCGGATCTCTAGGGTTGATTACATGCCTATAGTAGCAAAACCTCGAAAGAGCATCCCAGGACTTATTTACGAGCTTACTGTTCAACCTGTCCGGATCTCTATATCCCAGACTGTTACGAGCACATCGCTCTACCTGACCGGATCTTGAGGATCTTTTCTATGCTACCTGCACAACCTTTCCACGACCACGAAGTATCAACCTGATACTCATCATACATCATCCTGATGTACATGATCATCCTGATCATCATCATAGCATCGTCCTGATGCATATCATCCAGAGCATTGTCCTGATACTCATCACACATGATCATCCTGATCATCGTCACTGCATCGTCCTGATGCATATCATCCAGAGCATCATCCTGATACTCATCACACATGATCATCCTGATCATCGTCACTGCATCGTCCTGATGCATATCATCTAGAGCATCGTCTTGATACTCATCACACATGATCATCCTGATCATCGTCACTGCATCGTCCTGATGCATATCATCTGGAGCAACATCCTGAAGCTCGTCATCCATGATCATCCTGATCATACAATGTATCCACTCGATACATACACAAATACATGATCTACCTGATCATACAATGTATCCACCTGATACATATACAAATCCATGATCCAACTGGTCATATCAAGCATCCAACATGATGCATACACAAATGCATGATCCACCTGATCATATCAAGCATCCAACATGATGCATACACAAATACATGATCCAACTGATCATATCAAGCATCCAACATGATGCATACACAAATACATGATCCAATTGATCATAACAAGCATCCAACATGATGCATATACACATACATGATCCAACTGATCATAATAAGCATCCAACATGATGCATACAGAGCAGTAACTGGAGCATCGTCCTGATGCTCATCACACAACGCTTATATCCACAGCCATGGGAAGGATCCTCCTTTCACCATGCTTGGAATGGCTCCTGCAAATGTGTCCATCACTTCTTCCTCGAAGTGTCTTCAATCTGAAGAACACCAAGCCTCTCCCTGAAGTATTCGAACTCTCTGGCTAGTGGTTTCGTCAACACATCTGCAACCTGCTCATCCGTCGCAACATATAGGAGCTTCACTGCTCCTCTCTGCACCATATCCCTGATATAGTGATATTTGATCTCTATGTGCTTCGACCTGTCGTGGAACACCAGGTTCTCAGACAGCTTCACACAACCTTGGTTGTCACAAAATATACTAGTAGCATCCAATGGGAGATCAAATAACTCGGACAGTAGCTTCCTAAGCCATACTGCCTCACAACAAGCCGAACAAGCTGCAACATACTCTGCTTCGGCTGTACTCAGTGCTACGCAGGATTGCTTCCTGCTAAACCAAGAGATCACACCTGATCCCATACTGAAGCAGCACCCAGAGGTACTCTTCCTATCTGCAGCATTGCCTGCCGAGTCTGAATCAACATAACCCTGCAGGTTAAACTTTTGATTTGCATCATACTTGAGCCCATAATCAATTGTACCCTTCAGGTACCTCAGAATATGATTTATAGCAACCAGGTGAACACCTCTCGGATCCGTCTGGAACTGGCTCAATGTGTTCACCGCAAAGTAAATAGCTGGTCTCGTGTTTGTCAGGTACATCAAGGACCCAATCATCTGATGATACACAGTAACATCAACCGGATCAGATGAAGCATCACACAGAAGCTTCAGGTTCGATGCCATAGGTGTGGCCATGGCCTTGCAGTCCATCCCGAACCTCTTCAGGATCTCTACTGCATACTTCCCTTGTCCAAGGAAGATTCCATCTGCACTCTGCCACACCTCCATGCTTAGGAAATAGAGCATCATCCCCAAGTCCTTCATCTCGAACTCGACAACAAGCTTCCTCTTCGTGTCGACAATCAATCTATCATCACCTGTAACAGACAGGTCATCCACATACAAGAGTAGTATCACTGGATTGCCTTCCTCAACCTTGTAGTAAAGGTTGGAATTTGCTTTACTGTTGGTAAAGCCCAAAATGGATAGAAAGTTGTCTATCCTACACCATACAAGTCGTAGGAGCTTGCTTCAAGCCATACAAGTCTTTCTTCAACCTGCACACATATGACTCTCTGTCATGTGTTTCAAAACCAAGTGGCTGCTCCACATACACTTCCTCCTCGACTACACCATTCAAGAAGGCTGTCTTGACATCCATCTGGTGTATCTTCCACTTCATCACTGCAGCCAGAGCAAGTACTGATCTGATGGAAGTGTATCTGGCTACAGGAGAAATTTTTTCTTCATAGTCTATCCCCTCTTTCTGGGAATAGCTACGAGCTACAATCCTTGCTTTGTATTTCTCTGTGCTACCATCTGCAGCATGCTTGATCTTATAGATCCACTTGGAAGTCACAACAGACTTACCTTTATGTCTTGGGACCACATCCCAAACATCATTCTTCATGATCAACTGGTATTCCTTGATCATGGCATTCTTTCATTATTGCATCCCGAATCTTGGGAACTTCGGATTCTTCAATATCTTCAATAGATAGTTTTCTTTGAATTTCGTTTGCTGGAACAAATGTTGTAGTCCTTCTTTTGTAGGTGATTGTACATGATCTTTCCTACAAGTCAAATTCAATTGCATGATTAGAAACTTCTCATAGTTTACAGAACAAAGTCTTATACATAAAGGCATATGTCATACAGTCATGCAATTATCTTAGCCAATGCTTCAATACAACATTTATCCATATCCCGTAACTTTCTAGATCCCTTCCAATCTCTACCAGAACATTGTTAAGAGTGTGCACAACTCCCAACATGTCAGCAAAGAGGTTTCATTCTAGATAAGTAGCAATGGAATGTTGTACAGTGCCATAGGTCACTTACCCATCACATGCATATTAGTAATATACTGTTCATTAATGCAATTATTCTAATATGCATAATACACACCCTAAGTCTAGGAACATAAGCATATACATCATTGAGCAATATTATTTAAACAAACAAGTATGCAAGAAATGACAATTCAAATACTTATCTTTGTTTGGTTGTAGGGTGGACTCCTTCTCAATATTTGCTTCCTTGCAGGAACTACTGGAGTGTGCTCCCTCTTGATCTTTGCTTCCTGGATTACCTGTCTTTGAACTTATATCCATCCTCGATCACTATGCATACTTACTAGTATCATCATTGTGTTATCCTTGAGATCTCATACATAATCATACATTCATTAGTATAATCTTAATACTATCAAAACACAATAATCGTAAACATGTATGGTCAAGATCATTTCATACACAGATAATTTATCACAATTCTTTTACTTATGCATATTCCTATTTGACCATAGGATTTTTCTGGTTAGTCATATCATCAATCAAAGTAAGAAGCATAATATGCCTAAACCCATGATTACTAACTTCAATGAATAATCACTATCAATCATGCCATGTATACTTATATAAGAGATCCTAACACAAGGTAGGATTCTAACTTGATATAGGAAAAACATACCTGGATTAGCATGCTAGCTAGTTATGTCTAACATATCCGCATAATGTCTTCTTGTTCTCTTCAATGACTTGTGCTAGTAACCTGCATATCTCATAGGTTAACCATTATAGAACCAAGTTATACATACCTCGTAAGTAGATCTTCTATGTGATCCATGACAATGGATGAATCTTTGTCTTCATGTCACCATGGTCATATGTTCTTGAACTAGAACATGATTTGTCTTTCTTGATGTACCTGTCGAGTTTGCTTGTAATCTTCTTATGTAAGGCCTTAGCCTCATCTCCCTCTGAAACTGGAACTTCTTTACTTATGCAAGTGACCAATCCATTCTCTTCTAGGATTAACCCAATCCACTTGATTTGCAGAAACTGGATCTGGAGTTGGATTAGGGTTTGTCAGGGAAACCTTAAAAATTCAAACTTTGAATTTCAAACTTTTGAAAGGATAGAAAGATGCACCTTGATGCGCTGATCAACTTGGTATACTCAAATCTTGAAAACTGCAAAGTTTCACCCCTCAAATTTGCTTTTCAATCTTCCGGATTCACTAGGAGGACCCTGAATTAGAGTTTGAGTTTCGCGGAGCTTCATCCAACCAAATAGTTTGATCCAAAGCTCTAAACTTCAATTTTTCCAAGGAGCTTCCAGCGATGGTCAAAGATTTCAAAAATTCCCATTTTTGCAGAAGCCCTAAATTTTCACCTTTCCGATCAAAGTCCCGAACTAGGGTTTGATCAAACCTGCCCTTCTGCCCAACCAAAAAATTCGATCTTGGTCTCTAAATTTTGATTTTGATGAGAAGCATCCAGCCGTGATCTCCGATTACAAAAATTCCAACTTTCTCTGAAACCCTAAATTCCCATAGCCATGAATGAAGGTGCTCGAAATCCAATTCTGTTTTGACAGAAATATGCACCTGATTGTTTCTAGTGTAACTCCGAAATTTCAGATCTATAGGGTCTGAAAATTTTGCCTGTGGTAGCCTGACCTGTTATCTTTCCAACCCCACAGGTCTGACCTCAAATGGATTCTCTGAGAGAGAGTTATGCCAAGTGTCGCAACGTGACCTGTTTATGGGATAAAACAGGAGAGCGAACTTGTACGGAGTGCCACGTGTCACTGGTTCAATTTCGGCCTCTGAAAATCGGACCTGTGAAAGTACAGTCCGTGCCCTACTTGCCACTTTTTACGAAATTTCATTTGGAGCTTCCTAGCCCAAGGTGTGACCTTTTTGCCTAGGTCACTTGTTTATGACTGAGATCTGGAAGAGGCAGAAACCCTATATTGTACAGATCATAAATCTGAAAGTACAACGAATTAGAGGCTCTCCTTCGGACACAAGGTACATGGGGATCTTATCTTCGACCTGTAAGATTTTCAAATCCTTAACTTCGCCAAAATGAATTTATAGTGAAAGTGCTACGATGACTGGTTTTTGCTATATCAAGCCCTAGCTTCGCAAGTGCAACAAGTGTCATAAATGCCATACCATGCCTTCTTTCAGGCTAGCTCTAATACCATGTTAGTTTTTCAGAATTTCAATCTGATCTAGGATCTTAACTGAGAGAATAACATGTACAACATATCTACAGCATATCAATCATGGACACAATAATGCAAGCACACAAGAGGCACAGAGTTTCACCGGGGAAAACCAAGAAGGTGAAAAACCCCGCAACTTCCTCAGAGATAGATAGAGCAATGACACAACCCAAGTACAAGAGATAGTCCTCCTAGCAGCAGCTTCTCCTCCTTCACCAGTGCGTCACTCTCCAATGAGTGTGTGAGTGAGAAGTGAATGATCAAATAGAGTGCCTCCCGCACTCTATTTATACTTGACTTGACTTGCCTAATAACCTTTACTAGGTCGGACTTAACTTAACCACTTAACATAATGTTGACATGGCCGACCCCCAATAGGGTGGTCTAATAACCCTTTAACCCACATGACTTATACAGGGCCGACCCCATCAAGGTGGTCTAATAACCCATCAAGTATAAGTTACGACACTTACAATATAAATGATGACACTTCCGTATAGAGAAATAACAACATCTTTATAGGAATACAATATACATATGTGAAATACATTCCGAAGTTACAAATACATCAACATCAGGTTGGTGCCTGTAAAACAAAGTGACAGGGGGTCGGTGCCTCCTTCCAGTGGTTGCTGGAGAAAACACAGGGGGTTGGTGCCTCCTTCCAGTTAGTGTTGGAGAAAACACAGGGGGTTGGTGCCTCCTTCCAGTTGGTGCTGGTAAACACAGGAAGTTGGTGCTTCCTTGAATGTATTCTTTCTCACTATAAAGAAGCATTTCATGGTTTTCTCCCGTTTGGATTTCCACGTAAAAATTCTGTGTGTTATGTGTTGATGATGTGGTGCATATATGTGCGAATGTTTATTTACTGATGCATAGCAGAAGATAAAGATTAAGTAAAGGCTAATTTGTTAAAGAAGGTAAAATCTGCTAATAAATGTGCTAATACTGATTCACCCCCCCTCTCAGTATTAAATCGATTCCAACACATAATTCCCATCAATAATGTGCTTTATTGATTCCTGTTTATTATATCTTTGGCTTATGTTTTTGTATTTCTTTATATAGTTTTAATCCACGTTTGTGAGTCTTGATAAAATTAGTATAAGGTAGAACTCATTTTCAAAAAAAATCCACCTTTATATATATAAGGTTGAAGTAATTTATATCGACCTTATATTTGAATTTCTTTTTTGTTTTTGTATGAATTAAATTAAATGACCTTCCACCTGGAAAGACACGATCTGTATGATTTGTTCCTTAATAAGATATGGAAATGGCTTCAGTGACAAAAAAAATTACCCACAAACAATATTTTTCGGCGATTGTTCAGACCATAGGCTTTGCGGTCAGCTCCAGATGCTTCTTGACAGTTCCAACAGACAGTGGGCTCCACTAGACTCCCGCACCTACTTCTCACATGACAACCGTAGAGGGGACTCGGGGAGGGCACTCAGTCAATTTCCTTGTGCCAGCTCAATTAGTTGGTGGTTGAGTTTAGGCATGGTTTCAAGTTCCTTCAGACGATGGCATGATAAACGGTTAACCCTCTTCTTGCCAGAGCTCTTTTGGCAAGTACAAGACAAATGTAGAAATATTTTCTCTAGACAGGACAATCAAGAAACTAAGTGCAGATCCCTGGAAATTGGTGGACAATGGCATAGTTCCCTTCTTTTTCGTGATTGATATCCACCCATCAGTTCTCAACAGTGCAATTGTTTTGCAAATCCTCTTAGACACGAATTGGATAGCTGTGTAGAGTCCCTTTTTTATAATCAAATGCTCCCTTCTATCAGTATTGGTGGATCAGCGTTGACAATTGTTTAGATTCCGAGTCGATGATTTATATATCCCCTTGACCAGTATTGGAAGATTGGTTTTGATGATTGTTTAGAGATTTTAAGTTGGCGATTTACATATTTTCCTGTGTTGGTTACTCGATCCTCATTCCATGTAATTGCAGCAACCAATCTTTGCTATGCAGCATACTTTTCCTTTAAATGAATTTTATGCCCCCTTCTCTTGACATGATATATGGCAGCATAATATTTCACTTTGCAATGGAATTCTTAGGCTTCAAATGGCCAAGGGTCAATTTTTTTTGTCAAAGACCTAATGATCAGAAAAACTCTGAAAAATTTGAGTGTGTGGCCAAAAGCCATGTTAGACAAGGTTTGATAAGAGCTATGGTCAAAGGCCAGATCAACATGCAACTCTGATACCAAATGAAATGAACAAGGTTCATTTACGAGCAAATATCAAACATAAGGACAATTAACAGAAAACCATATAGGACAAGCATTTACTAATTGAATAATAAATAGATAGATAATTCTGTACTTTTATACACATTTACTGGTCACCATGGATGATAGGTCATGTCCCTTCATTAGGATGACACTTCATATTATTATTTATTGGTGCCTATATATATATATAGATATATATATGTTCATTACAAAGTCTGCTCCCCAACCCAAGTGTCCTCAAGTCAAGTGTCCAACTTCTAAGGTGTATGTCACATAGTCCCATGCTCTTACGGTTAGGTGCCCTCCTCCAAGGTAGGTATCTCCTCTAATCAAGCAATCGAGTCTCCCATTGTGTGCACCTAGTGGGTTAGTTATCATGCCAATTAAGATAGAGACCATATGCACCATGCTAACACTCTTTCCAAAGTCAAGCATCCATGCAAACTAAGCTACCCATATGTCTAACAAGCATCTTCAAGGGGCTAGGAGACCCAACTCTCTCCTAGCAAGGTGAAGGCACTTTTGGAGTAACCCCAATAACTAATAGTATCTCTCTGGTACCATGTAGAAATTCTAGGGTGCACGCATCAACACAAAGAAACACAAAGGTTAAGAGGAAATAAATCAATTAAATATATTATGGATGTGGCAACTATTACATCTCTCACACATGGTAAATCATCATGCATAACTTATTTATAGCATGCCTAGTAGGTTACGGTAATGTAATGGACTGCATTATATGCACTTATGACTTCTAAATTTAATATTATTGGAGTGTTAATAATCCCTCTTTTGGGCTCTAGTTGAGCTCCCCAATGTTCATATCTCCAATGCTAAGATACTGGACAAGGCCTTTTAGGCCAAAGTGTCCTATGTCATTGTATCCGACATGGACACGATGATGACACGTGTTGGACACGTTTTAACTGTGTCCTTTTTTGGGACATAGTCAAAACACGTGTCCAACACTATCATCATCGTGTCCTAACCTGTGCAAAGCATGTCTCGAAAACAGGACACGGTTTTGACGAAAAAGAGGCCCATGGCTTTATAAATTACGCTTTCTCCCTCATTCTTTCACATTTGCAAGTGAATCTCAAGCTTTGAGAGTGGTTTCTTTTGCAGGTGAAGAGCGTTTGAAGGTTTTCCCAAGGATTGCAAGTGACTTGAGGGTGGATTTCATAGGAAGCATTGCAAGTTTACCGTCAAGCAACAAGAAGAATGTCTCAATCAGCAAGGGCAGTTGGTAAAGGGCAAAGGAAAGGGAGGAATACCCCAGACTGTGTCTCCCCTTCTCCTCATCCAAGCTTAAGTTGATCTAATCCCGCTAGTGCTCCATCTACTGCAAGTGGAGCTCAAGCTGCATTTAACCCTGTATTAGCAAGACAACAACTCCAAGAGAAGAAATACCCTTTGTGGAAGCATGTGACAAGGAAATCATGGCTTGGGGCAACGTTGGGTGGGGGAGGGAATGTGATTTGGACTTGTAATTTTTGCAAGAATTAGTTCAAGAGCACCTATTACTGAGTTAAGGGTCATTTGTTGGGCCTTCCTTATGGGCTTGCTGCATGTAAAGCAGTGAGTGTTACCCAACGAAGGGAGATGGAAAGAGAGGATAATGTTGGCTTGGGGGAGGTGGTAACATCAAGTAAGAAACACAAAAATGAGGATCCTATTCCATTCTTGAGGAAACCCTCTAGCACTAGGCCTAGCAGATATGGGAGTGAGGTTGATATTCAACCAACAAGAAAGAGGCCATCTCCAAGTGGTCCAATGGACAGGATTTTCCAACAAGATGCGCGAGATGAGATGGACCTTACCATTGCATTTTATTTCTATCTCAACTTCATTTCATTCAATGTTGTACTGTCACCATTGTTTATTGAGATGTGTCGAGGTCTAGTTGAATGAGCTCCAAATGGTTATGTGCCTCCTGGTTTAGAGAAGCTTAGAACCACATTGTTGGTTAAGGAAAGGGAGGAGGTGGATAAAATCTTAGAGCTAATTAAATCAGCATGGCCCTCATCTGGTGTCAGTATTGTTTCTGATGGATGGATGAATGCAACACACCATCCACTCATCAATTTCATGGTGTCTTCCCTAAATGGACTAGTGTTCTTGAAAGCGGTGGATGCTCTTGGGAAATACAAGGATGCATAATATATGGGTGAGTTGTTCATTAAAGTCATTGAAGATGCAGGCGTTGATTCTTGTGTACAAATCATCACAGATAATGCACCTATTTGCAAGGCTGCTGGCATGATTGTGGAAGCTAAATATCCACAGGTGTTTTGGACACATTGCATTGTTCATTCGAATCATTCTTTGAATTTAGCACAAGATTCATCTAGGGGAAAGGTCATTTTATAGATTTGAGTTATAGACTAATTTACACTTGCTTTTATTGCTCTTACAAGTATTTTGGATACTTTGCATTGTTCATTCTTTGAATTTAGCACTCAAATCTATTGCTTCAGATGTGACATGGATTGGCAATTTTATTGATGATGCACGCCATATCAGTAATTTTATACAAAACCACACCAATTCCCTTACAATCTACAAAGAGTACACACATCTATCATTGTTGAAGATTGTAGATACTTAGTTTGCTTCCTCATTCATCATGCTTAAGAGGTTGAGGGAGGTCAAAACCGCTCTTGGGTCCATGGTTATTTCATAGTTTTAGTCTTTTTGGAGAAAGATAGATCAAAATGCTTCAAAAAAGGTAAAGGACATAGTGTTAGATGATGGTTGGTGGGAGAGGGTAGATCTTCCATTAAGATCATGGAACCAATCATTTCTTTGTTGCGGTTTGTAGACATGGACCAACCCATCCTAGCTGATGTTTTTGAGGGATGGGATTCCATGATTGAGTCCATGAAGACCATTTTTGTACAAAATGAGTGCCCTGAGTATGGGACATCAACGAAGAGATTATGGTCCACTATACAGGATATTCTTATCGCTAGGTGGGAAAAGAACTACACACCTTTGCATTGCTTGGTCCACTCATTGAATCCCAAGTTCTATAGTCATGAATGGCTCAATGGTGGGCCCTCACACAGATTCCCTCCTCACATGGTTGGAGAGGTTTCATAGGGGAGGAAGATAGCATTTAGATGGTTATATCAGGATAAAGAATCACTTGATGATGTGGAGGAGGGATTTGTAGAGTTTCCAACTGCAAGTGGGAGATTTGGAGGCTATGATGTGGTTGGAGACAAGGGGTTAAGAAACCCTATGCTTGGTGGGCAACTCCCGGGGGCAACATGCCTTATTCTACAGAAGTTAGCGTTGAGGGTCATCTCTCAAGTTATTTCATCCTCTAGTTGTGAGAGGAATGGGAGCACATATGGGAAGTTGGAACTTGTACAATTTGAAGAAGAGCAGGTTTGAGCAGTCCAGGGTAGAGATGATGGTGTATGTGCACACCAACCTTCGTCTTATTTACAGGCAGAGGGAGGAGTGGGTGAAGGGAAAGACAAAGACGTGGGATGTGTTTCTTGATGATATGGGTTTGGATAGTAGTGTTGAGTTGGCATTAACTAACATGGATCTTAATGAGCCAATGCTAGAGCAGGTCACTTCTGGAGGGGTCATCCTCCACACCAGTAGATGCAGACCTTGGGATGGGCGGAGAGGCGGAGGAGGAGGACGATGAAGAAGAGAGCAATGGTGATTTTGTTGATTCATGCATGGAGGAGGATTATTGACAGATGAGATTCTTTCATCTTGATCTACCCCTTTTTGTATTTTCCAGTGGCATTTTGACATCTATGTAATACATTTAGATTTTGACAACTTAATGAGAAATTTTATGAGTCTACGAGTCTACCATTGACATATGCATTGTGATTTGTGAATGTGTAATGGGTATTGATTCTAATTTCTATTGAATATTTGTAAATTTTCTAGTTTCTAAAATAAATTGGATATATATATATATATATATATAGTGTCCTCCATGTCCTGATTCCGGGGGTCATCATGTCGTGTTGGATACTCATATTCCCGTGTCCTCTGTGTCCCATGTCCTTGTGGCAGGTGACTTAGCTCCAATGTTAATGAGAATTTCTTGTGCAACCAGCTTTGTGCAAAGGTTGTCACAAACCACCAAGTACACGTGCTCTTACACAGAGCTCTTTGATACCAGGAGTGCTTGTCCCAATTCACTTTCGAACCGGAAGTATTGAAGGATGGCATCCCGTTCACTGTCAAAGAAATAGAACAGGGCAGATCACAGCGATGAAGACAGGTTGGGCATATTCTTCACATTCTCTTACACCTCCAGTTTAGTTGAATAGATAGCTACAGTAATTCAAGATAAGAAAAGGAAGGAGAATCCCTCATCCATTCCTGATTAACCACTACAGTGTGGGTCAATGTTGGAAGAAATGCCATGTTAGCAGATGCCACATCTGCATTAAGATAATTCAAGGATGAACCCAATGGGAAGGGTAGGATGATGTTGCGTGTGGATTGAACATCTTTTCAATTTCAAATGAACAGGCGGCAAGGTAAGTTGACGACACACAGGCTGAGCAGTCTTTGGTTAGTGCATGTTAAAAATATTTTTAAAGGCAGCTGAGGCTGACCGGGAGTTGGTGTATGGTTTTTCTTGGAATCTACAAATTATGAATATTAGGTGTCTAAACAATCATAATTATTGCTAATGAGTTTGGATCTCAAACAAGTATAAACCGAGGTCTTCACTTGGGAAGGAGAAACATGGAAAGGGTGAGGTCCTTAGTGTGCGGTAATAAATTTTTTTATGCAGTCATTCTGTACAGTTGAACTTCATGAATGTTCAGGCCATTGGTGATGAGTGATGACTAGAGAAATCTGTGTTAAAGTGTTTTTTGGATTCTCATTCAGTTATTGTGAATGTGTCTGCATTAATGATTATTTTCATTTAGTCTGTTATGATCAAGTGTATCTTCTACTTGCACAGACAGTTCCCAGGCAGATAATAATTATGTCTATTGGTTTGTTTATGAACATCTAATCTGACTTGGATAGCTAGTTCCCAGCAGGTTGGAATAAACAATTCAATTGTGCCTGAAATTTGATTTCCATTATTCTATATCCAGTAGGACAATAATGTCTAGTGCTTATGCAAACTGTGTCCATATTGTTCAGTAGTAGGGTGCCTCTTGTAGGTACGTAAAACCTCCCCACACTGCAAAATCCAAAATTGGGGTATGCCTCCCTCAAAACTCAAAACAAAAAATGCTGAAAGAAGCAGCAACAGCAGATTATTGACTGTGGCAACATCAGGCAGCTAAAACCGTTTTTCGGATTTCCCCAATGGGTAAGACCAAAAATAAATTTTCACATTCAGATTTCCTGAGTTTTTTTTAATAAAATTTTGCTTCTCATTTTCTACACTACGTCAACCACTCCTGCATGAGTTTTATAATATAATTACTTAATAAATCATATTATTTTATGTTTTAAGTTTTATTGTTGTAGATAAATTTTGGTTCTGTTTTACAAAATTTATAAAAAATTTAGATAATGAAAATTTTATGTGATGCACCCCCATGTACCACTGCACCAGGTTTTCTAAAATGACTTCCCCATCCCTGTTCCTATCCCTGTCCCTGCACTGTTGTACCCTGGCAACTGAAGGCTGTAGCTCATTTTTGCTGTTTCTTTAGATATCATTAACTGGATTTCACAGTAGAGGATCTTTGTGACAACTAAATCTGGGATCCTTTTGTTTCAGATTAAGGTTTTATATTTGTATGTGCTAGATGTAGGATTTCATTTATTGTAGTAGTAAATTTCATGAGCTTCCTGATATTGCTCTGGAATAGAGTTTTTGGCAAACAAGGCATTGCCATAGGGTTTGGCTGAAGTGTCAAATGGTAAGCTGAAGAAATTGTGACAAGAGTTTGTTAGTTTTAGTCTTGCAAGAGTTAGAGAATTCATGTTCATGGCCAAAAATATTTTGTTAGTGAATGTGTGCATACTCTTTACTTTGTCACATAGAGATGTGGCCTGGAGATTTGCATGAGCATCTCCTTGAAGAATCAATTTCTTGATGTATGTCTTTGTTGACATTATCATGAAATGATGTAAACTGGCCTTTCCAGGATATTGTTGAGCAACCCATAGGTCATCTGTGTATGTATTGGTACATTATATTAGTCAGCAGCAGCAACAACAGGATAAACCACGGTGGGAAATGAATGGGTTGGAACTTGAAAGTGAAAGTTGAACCACCTAGGCATGGAACAACAAGACTGCAGTGTTTTTTGTGTTCTCATCCTTGATGCCAATTGGTTATATTTGATATTTGTTTATTATGAGATTTCCACACATTTTTAGTGCAATGACTTTCTTGTATAGTTGGGCTTAATCAGGACAAATTTTAAGATTGAGTGCCTCTTACTTTGGACAAGATGACATTCTTTTGGTCTCTGGAAGCAGTTTTATGTAGTTTTTGGAACATTTTCAATGTCTTTATTTTGTTCACAACAGCATAGGCTTTTGTCTATTCTCTGTAGCTGGCGAAATCATTCAGTGGCAGTATTGAGACATTGGTTTCTGTTGTTCATTCCCCTGCATATTCTCTATATTCATATTTTGATTTCATTTTTTGAAAAATTAGGAACAAAGTTATGGGTTTTTAGATTTATTTTTGCTGTCACTGTCATCCTCTTCGTTCTGTAAACTTATTTCACATACACTGCTTATGTGAACAGGATCTCAGAACACTTTTCAGAGATGCATCTACAGATGCTTTTGAATGAATTGGAAGAAAAGTTTGATCAAAAGGAACATTGGAAAACTGTTATAGAAAAGAAAAATGACAATGTCTCTTACCATGCGAAATGTTGTGATCCAAAGGTTCATTTCTTGACCATATTTTTATCTCTTCATACTCGAGTACGATAATAATAACTTTACTGATGGGTTCCTGAATCCTTATAATAAGTTTACTGATGTCACTTGGCAGGATGGTGGCCCTACGAAATACATTAGTACAACTACTTTTGAAAACTCTACCACAGAGTTACTAAGAGATTTCTATATGGACAATGAATTTCGGAAAGAGTGGGATAAAACTGTTGTTGAGCATGACCAGCTGGAGATTGATCGGGAAAATGGAATAGAAATTGGCCGTACAATTAAGAAATTTCCATTTCTCACAGCAAGAGAGTATGTTCTTGCCTGGCGTGTTTGGGAAGGGAAAGAAAAGGGCTTTTATTGTCTAATTAAGGTAGCATAATGTTTAATACTCCTGTATAGATTCCTTGTAAATTTTGCTTCAAGGGAATGTGCATGCAATAAAATACAAGGACCATGATTTGATATTTTGGTAGGCTTGTGGACATCCTCTGGCAGCTAAACAAAGTAAATATGTACGTGTTGAATTTTATTTTTCTGGATGGCGTATCAGGAAAGGTAAGAATCATGGTGAACAACCAAACATTCAATTACGGAATTGCAAACTTTTGACAGCAACTTTTGTTTCCTTTTGGCTTTTCTTGGTTACAAGTGTATTTTTTTGTTTGTTATCTTGTTTTTTTGTAGTTCAAGGTAGAGATGCATGTGAAATCAAAATGGTGCATCAGGAAGATGCTGGGCTGAATCGTGAAATGGCAAAAACGGTCTTCAAAAAGGGTATTTGGAGCTATGTATGCAAGATGGAGGCAAATTTACGGGAGTATGCTCAAAGGACCAAACTTCATTACAACAAACAACCCAGTGCTGTAACTCTTATGCAAAAGGTGAGTGTGAATATTGATTACATGAAAAATGTGGCAGTTTAAGCACTTATTTCTAGAGTTTGACTTATTAGGGAGGAATGAGGATCCCATTGTACTTTTTTCTAAGCGAGTATAAGCTGCCC
Source organism: Larix kaempferi (assembly GCA_027924585.1). Taxonomy (NCBI): domain Eukaryota; kingdom Viridiplantae; phylum Streptophyta; class Pinopsida; order Pinales; family Pinaceae; genus Larix; species Larix kaempferi. Next base: position 4,229,979 of record BSBM01001024.1, on the reverse strand, counting down.
AGAAAAAGATTGCGACTACCTATTTACATGTCATATATATTTTGGAATATAGTATAATTGTTAAGAGGGAGAAAATAATGTTTCCATGAAGCAGATTCTTGAATGTATAGTTTGCGGAATAAATAAAGGTTCCCCAAGATTATGATTACTTGAGATGCTTACAATGCTTCTTAGCAGGGAGCAAGATTCAACACACTTGGCTTCTTCTAGCACACCAAGTGGAAGATATCTCTGTATAATGAACACATCCAAATTTAAGACGGGAGTACACCACCCTACGTTAACTTTGTTATTCTCGTACTGTATTTGCCTCTTAATCCAGTAACTTCTCTTTTCTTGACCCCTCATCTGATCAAAATGGCCAATTATTTACTGGTGAAAAGCTTTTGCTCTGAGGAAAATTCTATTTATAGAATAAACATTATTTCTGATATCCAGGACGTGGATATCCTACAACTGGTGTTATCTGTTTACCCAGTTTGTGACTCTTATTCCTTGATTTTATTTTGGGTGCAAAATCTGTTATTTATTTTGGCTGAAGCGGAGTTTTCAAGTTAGAATTGTCTCAATATCTATTAATAAAAGGATGTGAAGTACCAGCCCATAAATTTTCTCTTTGTCAAAATAATCATCTTATGTGCTCTTGTGCTAAGCTAAATATTCCATGAATAGGTACCCAGTGGAGTTGAGGAGACTTGGGGAGATGTTGAAGGTCCAATAGAAGATTCTATCGTCGGGTCCATCACAGGAAGCAAGGAAGAGATTCAAAAGATGGAAAAATTGACTGCAAATCAGTCTAAAACGAAATTGCTCGCAAAGGGTTTATTGCTGTTAGGTGGAGCTATTTGCATAAGAAGAGGCTATTCTTCTTTGGGGGCCAAGCTTGCTGTGGCTTGCATTATAAATAAATTGGTTAAAAAGCATGGTGTTTCTAGAAACATTGTTCAAAAGCAGCTGCTGTTCAGGCCACCTGTAGCAGACAGGTAATGTTTATGCATTGGACTACTTCGTATGGATGTCTGGTCTCTTGTTCCTCTAATGATTCAGGTTTGAAGTTTTAATGTCAATATTTGGTCGCCACTGTGTATACGGAAGATATATATACATGGGATTGAATAAGATATCAGTGATCTTAGGGTCAATTATGTTTGCTGGGATCTGACATGATATAAATTTCATTGTCCAAGTGCTCTGTAAACACAATAAAATTACATTGACATGAAAAGCCAGTGTCTAGTTAAGATACAGTTTTTCTTCCAGTGGCAATATATGATTCAGCATTGCTGTTGCTATTCTAAGGCAATTCTGAGAAGGTAAATGCTTTATTGTGATTGCGTAGCTCTTTAATTGCTTGTAGTGAGTGTTTTGTGGGATTTTAGTTTCAGATTTGAGATTGTAATCCAGGCTAAAGAAGTCTTATATTTAAGGCACATGGTAAGGTTTTTATTAATATGCACTGCAAATTAGTATCACATCATATCACTGATGTGAACAACTTGAGTTTTGGCAGTGCAGTTATTGAAATAATAATAATAAAAGGCCATTTAAATGAGTTCTTTAGCTTTGTGTTTAGGCTTTCAATATATATTTTTTGAATACAGTTGAGAAAATAAAGTGAGCAACTACCCTTCTAAACAATTCTGCTGCTATGGTATGCCATTGTTATAATTGAAGGGTGCGGGCACGATAAAGGATTTCAGGATTTGATGAAGTATGCAACTAAAAGCTGAATGTTGCTATTGTGAGATGCAACATCCAGATCAAATTTGTACGATTCTCGCCATTTTGCTATTTTAGTGGAGTTTAATAGGCCTGGCCTTTACTGAAAAACTTGCAGGCTCAGATGATCTGTCTCGGAGGCGAATAGCTGGATTATATTCGAGTCAGTGTTGAATGAACGTCACAATGCCAATCTGTTTCGAATCATTTACTTTATGACATTACAAACATCATAGATAGCAACATGATGTTTCTCTGCCTATATAAAATGGTTGAAATTGAAAATTTTAGTGAATCAAGTTGATGCCTTATTATATCAGTACAATAATTATTTAAAGATGAATATCTGCAGAAAACAGGAGGGAATCGAGGGATGCCCTTTCCAATGGGGGAATATTTCAGCAAGGCTGAAATGTTTTTGGCATTTGCAGTTGAATTGTTCTCGGATATCGTCAATATGTTTGTGCACTCTTTTATCAATTGCAATGCCATTCACAGTGAATACCCTATTCTAATTAACGGACAAGTTCCACATCCATTCAATCTTTGTGGCTGATTTTATATGCATCTGAAGGATGACTGGGATTGAAGGTTCACTGGCTCATTAAATGTCAATCCAGGGCTCGTGATGAGCTTACGAGATTGTTCAGAGCAAGTTGCTAGATTTTAACTGGTTACTATGACTAACCTATGATTAATCTACCTAATGTATCCAAAGTAAGTGTATGGTTGAGAGTTTGTGAATTTCAGTGACTATTGGGTTGTGTGATATGTCTTTGTGTCGAAGAGGCGCATTCTACAGCCCAGCAAGGGGATGTGTAACTCTTTCTGTGTTCATCTTGTAGCTGACACTTGTCCTTAAAAATAAAATAAAATATTATAAAAAATAGCATGTCGGCTCAATTTAGATTTAAAATATTTACTAGCATAGTCACTTAACTTGTGGCCGGTGAACACCGATAGGTCACAAGTTAAGTGCCATGAATAAGTTATATCTTACTTGTTCTCCATGCTTAGTTGTAATCGCCTATTCTTCTCCATGCTCCAACTACCTGCCACCTGCCACCTGTTACCTTCTTTAGTTAAATGGGTTGTCTGTCTGTTATCCAGGCATGAGCTAAGAGTTATCCATGCATCAACTACCAGTTATTTCTTATATTTCTTTTTATTTATAATTGTTTATTTGAAATTTTGAACGACGACCATAAAATCAATCTGTCTCATCGTCCTTCAATCTAGGAAAAACATAGATGGTAGTCCACCCCAAATTCTAAGATATAAACACGTATCAGTGTAACAACATCATATATATATATAAAACTACACAAACTAGATAAATTAAAACGGTACACAAATTAGATAAATTAAAACGGTTCTTCAATATTTTTACTTAGGGATTTGCACCTTGAGAGATTTGATCCTTCTCGGCATTTGGTAGATCTATTTTTAAGATAGATCTATACTGGTAATAGAAACTGGGATTAAAGTAACTGGGATTAAAGTTTCACTGGCTCATTAATTGTTAACCCAAGGCTTGTAATGAGCTCACAACATTGTACAAAACAGGTTGCTAGAGTTTAATTGGTTACTATGATTAGCCTATGATTAATCTATCTAATGTATCTAAAGTGTAGGCTTGAGAGAGCAAATTGCTAGATTTTGACTGGTTACTATGACGAGCCTATAATTAATCTACCTCATGTATCCAAAGTGAATGCTTGAGAGTTTGTGAATTTCGAGAGTTGTGAATTTCAGTAACGGCATGGGTTTGTGTGATATGTCCAGGTAGTTTTCTATAGTTCATTTTTTTTTTTTATAAACAATAAAAAAAATAGTTAAAATAGTGTTCAATATTAAAATAGTTAAAAAAGTTATGGATATCACAATATTATAAAATATTTTCTTTTATAAACAATAAAAAATAGTTAAAATAGTTATGGATATCACAATATTATAAAATATTTTCTTTTATAAACAATAAAAAATAGTTAAAATAGTTATGGATATTACAATATTATAAAATATTAACTAACAAAGAGTACAAAGAGTAAAGTATCAAGAAATAATTTACAAAATATGAAAGATAATAAAATAATTTAATATAAATATTAAATATTAACAAAATAAATTAATATAATTAATCTATTAAATATTTTCGTTAATACTCAATATTAACAAAATAAATTAATATAACTAATCTATTAAATATTTAATGGATTAAATAAACGATAATATAATTAACCTATTAAATATATACAAAGTAACTTGATTAAATAATGATATTATAAAATATTAACTAACAAATATTACAAAATAATTTTATAATTATGAATATCAAATATAATATAAATATTAAATATTAACAAAATAAACTAATATGATTAATCTATTAAATATTTTTGCGAATACCAATATTAACAAAATAAATTAATATAACTAATCTATTAAATATTTACAAAGTATAAATATCAAATATTAACAAAATAAACTATAATATAATTAACCTATTAAATATATACAAAGTAACTTGATTAAATAATGATATTATAAAATATTAACTAACAAATATTACAAAATAATTTTATAATTATAAATATCAAATATAATATAAATATTAAATATTAACAAAATAAACTAATATAATTAGTTTATTAAATATTTTTGTGAATACCCAATATTAACAAAATAAATTAATATAACTAATCTATTAAATATTTACAATGTATAAATATCAAATATTAACAAAATAAACTATAAAATAATCAACTTATTAAATATATACAAAGTAACTTGATTAAATAATGATATTATAAAATATTAACTAACAAATATTACAAAATAATTTTATAATTATGAATATCAAATATTTACAAAGTAACTTGTCTAAATAGTAATATTATAAAATATTAACTAACAAAGACAAAGAATTATTACCAAGTAAATTGATAAATAATAATATATAAATTATTAACTAACAAATAGTATTGATATAAAATTTACAAAATATTGAAAATAAGAACATAAATATATAGAATTTACAAAATATTGAAGATAAGAAATTAATAAATTATGAAAATCAAATATTAATAAAATAAATTAATATATTAAATATTTATAAATAATAAATATAAAATATTAACAAAATACACTATAATGTAACTAACATGTTAAATATTTACAAAGTAACTTGACTAAATAGTAAATAGTAAATGTTAAAAGTTAAAGTAGGAAAACTAAAACATAATATAAAATAATATGATAACTTTTTACTAAACGATTAAATCAAGGTTTTAAAGTCTATAAAATAAAACAATGTGACGGTGATAAAAGAATTGTTAAAGCTTCATGTATGATACCACTACACAGTTAAACAAAGAATTGTTAAAGCTTCATGTACGATACATTTACACAGTTAAACAATAGCGGAAACTTTATATATATACATCACAACATAGATAAATTAATTATATAGTAGGAATTGCATTTACGGAAGTGACTATTAACATGGCTTATTGGCTATGCTATTACAAATTGTGTTGCATATACGGAAGTGACTATTAACATGGCTCATTGGCTATGCTATTGTGTGCCATGCTGAAATTATACCTTGCATTGTCACTTAGACTTTAGAATTCTATGAAGTCAACTGCATGTATGCTTCAGCTAGTTGTCAAATGATTAAAGATGAAACTATGTATATTACATGAAACTATTACTAGCAATATATGCAGACAGATGCATGAAATTGAGTTATGGAGATGATGCCAAGTTACAAGGAATCGGGTGTATTGTGGTGAGCAATTAAAACATTTCATAACATAACAAATTGTCTATTTTAGAACCCAATTTGCAAGTATAAAGGTGAAATCTTAAGTGAATTTCAATAAAAGGGAATCCACTCCCTCAACTTAGGGATGTTATGAGCAACAATATTGAGATGAATATGTAATCTAAGAATACATATGATCAATTCAAATAGATTTGTGGACTTAACAAGATTTAAGGGAAGTCATCCCATTATTAAATGATAAACATTATCACTGAGCATGCCCAATGGTAATGGGATTAGAGATATGTGAACTTGTTGTTGATGGTGAATTGGATTTTGATCATTATTTTGGTTGGATTTTGTTTTATTTTTATTTTGCTTTAGATTATTAATGCATTTGATTTGAACACAATTCCCTAAGGGATTGGTACTGGCTTAATTTATCTTACTACAGGGTCTATGGTTACTTGGACATGCTTTATTGAACTTATGTCAACCCATTAAATTGATATCATATTATGATTTTGGATACAATTGCCCTATTTTATGTTCATTATCTAACTAAATTTTTATTTTTCATTAGTCCCATATTATTATATTAAGGTCATTAATATGCCACCTTAACACTTCCGAAAATATATTTGTTGCAAGAAAATGTTTGTGAAATTAAAACTATCTTATACATCACTTGAAAGTTGTATTTCGTTGCCTAATGTGATATTATCCTTCAATTTATCCTTATCCTTCAATTGATAACTTGGCTAATATATTTAACATGGACCCATAAGACCATTTCTTGGGGCACAAGAGACCAATCATAAGCATAAAGGATTATCATGTCCTTGTATCTTTCAGCGTCTCTCGAGACCTTGGGCAATTATGGAAAAAACTAATTTGCGAGTCAGTTTGGCGATTGCCAATCGAGGTTTCTGATAAGTTTTTGAACACAATACAAAACCCATGGGTTTTGTACTTTGTGGGCTAGCAGTAATTAATGTCATAGTTGTAGTTTGTGATAGGAGGGCTCTTTATTTTTATCATTCTCTTTTCTCGCCATTCCTATTTGTCGGGAGATATTACTGATTAAAGTTGGATCACTGCTGGTGTCTTCTTGTTGATGTATGAAAGCAAAAGAGTTTTGAAGCCTAATGTAATAATCTAATGGAATGTTTGATTGGTTAGAATTTCATACTTATGGATTGCATATATTTTCTTTTCAAATTTATTAAACAATATTATTGAAAATTTTAGTTTTTAATAAATTATGCTCTATTCATTTGGTTAGCCTATTTCCTACCTTGCATTTCATTTAGTAATTTCACAAAATGTTAGGGAATTAAACATTCAAATGAAAATCTAAAATGCTTGTGTTTAATTCAGAGAACTTAGAGAACTTTAATAAGATGATCATGATTCCAAAATTAAGAAGTTGAAGGTTGTTAAATTAATTAGGATTTTTCCTTTTTATTTTAATAGAATCTTTAGTGAACTTTAATAAGATGATAATGATTCCAAAATTAAGAAGTTGAAGGTTATTAAATTAAGTAGGATCCTTTCTTTTTATTTTAATAAATTTTTTTTTGTAGTAGGGGAATCGACAAGGGTAATTTTTCGGGGCGAAATTTCGCCAATCGGTTATTTTTTGGGCTTTTTTTTTCAAAAAATAAATTCGCTATTTGGTCATATTTAGTCTCTAATATTGCATATATTTTACGCAAAATATGTTTTTTTTTTATCATAATATTCGCCAAAAATTACAATTTTTAGTAGTAAATTGTATGTTTCATATTTAATATTCGCCTACCTATCTATATATATGTTTTTCTCAATCCAAAATAATCACCTAGAATATTACAGTTCAGTATAATATTACAATCCTTAAAAAATACCCTGGAATTGACAAGTGTGATGGGGTTGGTACATGTGACACGGGGTCCACGGGTACAATCCCGTATACTACCACTATACTCGTAGGTGCACCCACACATCTTGCAAGCATGGGGCATGGGTAAGTCAGGGTGATTTGAACTCGTGACCTCTGTTACAACATATCATCTCATTTTCAAGTGAATCACCATTCAAACTACACCCCTGTGGGCTTAACACTTGCTTTTGATTAAATTACAATATTTTACTAAAGATCATATTAATTTGGAAAATCACGATGAATTTATGCATATGGCTTACATGCATAATCATTATATGATAAGTCAAGATTGAGATTGACATTATAATTTCCGAATTTGAGAAAGCACTAAACAAAAATTGAAATTAAAATTACGTTGATGTTCCAACTATCTCAAAATGAAAATTTTGTGGCCATCTGTTTTTGTGAATCCTTGTTATTGATTGCACCCTATATGTTGATGGTTCATATCCCCTTAGGTTGATTACAATTTGACTATTGTCTTATTTAATTGATTTCAAGCTTGAAAGATGAAATCTTGTTTATAATTTTGCTTCAATTTATTATTATTATTATTTAATTTCAAGTTGATTGTATATAGCAAAATCTGATAGCTACTTGTACTCTTGGTTTTCTCATGACACCTAAAATGACACAATTCGATAAATTGCTTATTGATTTGGGGCAAATTGGTCTAACTGCCATACTTATTGCACTACTTAATTTCAATGACAATTACACATCTGACAGAGGATTGGCTTGGATCATTACATGAACAAGAAGTCGAAGTGGTATCTATCTCTCAAGATTAAAACTTCACATATTTACTTAGATTTGGTGAATAATTGAAATATGGTTGGTGTTACGCTTCTGCCATTTTATAACATTCCAACAGGTCATGTGGCAGAGGAGAGCTTAAAAAGGTCAAGTGTAGGCTTTCCGTATGTGGTTGGCCATGGCCCGACCCCTTGATTTTTCTCTTGGAAGTACTATGGCTTAATGGTATTGTTGACTGCCATTTGTTGGGGTTTTTAACCCAGGGGTTGGTTTCCAAGGCTTCCAAGGGTAGGTCATTGGGTCAGATCACCACCACGCTTTTTATGCTTTGAGGGGACTATTGCTTCATCTAGGGAGGTCATCCCAAAGTCCATCACTCCTCTCACACCCCACTTGGACCTTCACTACAACTAATTTGACCCTCTCTAACCAAATCGACCCCTTGATGTCTTCATGATTGATTAAGCTTCAAGCTAAGGCAAGGGGGGCGTTGAGGAAGGGACTTTATTCATCATTTTGGGGTTAGTAGGGGCATAACATCCTCCTTAGGCTCACTCATGCAATCATAGTGAGGACTTGGCTTGCTTATTTTAGTATTTTTTATTATTTTATGTTGGTTTTAGGGCTTAGTCCCCAATGTGTGGGTGCCATGTCCTAATTTTGTCTTATTTTAGAATATTTTAATATTATATTGTTTTAATTTGAAATTGACATGCATGCTTGGTACAAAATTAAAATCTTGTGCTAAATGGATAAAATATCCATTCATTTGTCATTTGTAAAGAACAAGACTTGGGATCAAACTTCATTATGTTACTTTTTAACCCTTCTTGGGCTTGCTAAGTGAGGTGCACCTCTTGGATGATCTTCTCTTTTGCTTGAAGTGGAAATTGGACGCTTTCTAGGGTTTCTATGCACATGCAAGGTTGATGCTAGAATTGTTGGACTAACACACGCTCAAGGATTGATTTTCTTGGTAAAGTTGGTAAGTTTATGCTTCTTTGATGATTGAATGGTGGTTGTAATGCTGCATTTTTCTTTTGATTTAGGGCTTCTTACCAGTCTTTAGTTAACTTTTGCATGGTAGAAAATGGGCCTTGGATCTTTGATTTTTCCTAAATTTGGCTCCTACAAAAAAACCTTAGAGGTTGTTGTTGGATGCCTTGCTTTGGAAGGGAAGATAAATTATCCAAGAGGGCGGCTAAACATCGTCCCTCTTGCCCTAGGGTTTGAAGTACTACTCTTAAAAACCCTAAGTTTTGTCATTTTGATCAAAACTCCAGTATTAAAATAATTGCATTTTCATGGTTAAAATAGGCTAATTTAGGTTTGCATTATTTTAAACCCTAAAAAAGGCCCTAAAAACTGAAAAAATTCCAAGAAATATATATATATATATATATTTAAAAAAATTTGTGGGCCACCCTAAAATTTTGGCTTGCCTTCCTACATTTTTGACCTGCCATTTTAGGCCATAGAAACCCTAGGGAGAAATTTGTGGCAACCCCAACATTGATTGGCATATCGATAAACATTGCATAGTGCATGAGTATATGTTTTGCATGCATATGACATTACATATTGGTAAAAGTAGTGAGACTTTACATATGCAGTGAACCACTAATGGTAAATATTGTGGTTGATAATCACTATTGGTGATTGGTTTTGGTTGTAGGACCAAAGACAACAAAAGAATGGCTAAATATGTTGAGGATGTTGTTGCATGAAGCCAACAACCTTATGAAGAAAGGATGGTGCAACAAATCTGTGATCATGAGGTTGACAAAAGGACTTTGTAGCCTTGGTAAGAGACCAACGGATCAGGTAACATCAAAGGTGTAAATGGGAGCCATGCAGGTAATGGTTTACTTATGATGATTGCATAAGTGTTGAAGGGGATTGGGTAAGAATCAATTGAACCATATTCGGTAATCATAAAATGGTATGCATTTAGAGTTGAAATGCATTCATGTGAACGCCTTACTGCCATAGTGTGGTGGAGCATGAAGTGGTGAAGGAAAGAGGCCTCATACCATGTGGCTGTTTGGAAATTTAGATTGCATTCATATAAAATACATCATGCCATGTGTATGTTGGTTATGCGATTAATAACCAAAGCAAGTGAGGACTGGTGGTCATGATGATGGTAATGCATGTTATATGAGATAGTCATGATTAAGTCATAATATGCTGGAATGCATAAGTACTCATGAAACAATGCAAGGTGACATTGCGTAGATGTGTATTAAGAGATTTTATAAATCTTGTAGTTAAGCATTGAGTGAATGCATATGAAAAACTTGACTAAATGTTGTGAATATGCATGCATGTGGGTAACTACACCTGAAGGGATATATTGTGTGCATGTATGATTGTGATATATGTATATGTCTCATTACAATTGAGCAATAGATGAAATGATGAATTAATGATAATTCTGAGATCATTTCATGAGCTTCTATGAATGCAGGGGAAGAATTGCATGAAGGTAGTCATGATTGACAAGATTCCATAGTGCTTTGTTGGAAGGCCAGAGTTGTATAAATGATATGGCTATGAATTAATGAGCATTTAAAAGCTTTAAGTTGATTGCATAAATGATGTGATTGTACCTTGCAATTTTAGTATGATAATGATTTACGTGAAGTAAATGAGTTTGTTATATTGATATGTTAACAGCTGGAAGTGTTTGAATTATGGAATGTTATAATTCTGGAAATGCTTCAGTGATTGTTGCAGCAATGAAATATTATATGCATGGAGACTTACAAAGTGTTGGCTGATTGAAGTTTCAGATCTCAAGTAGATTGTTCTAGGCATGGAAATGTGGGTAAGTCCATGATGAAGGCTGGAGTCTACCATGTGCAAAAGACAAAGGTTATGAGAAGATTCTCATGGGTGTGAAATTTAACTTATGCATGAAACAAATATGAAATTATTCTCATTTAAATTTATGAAAATAATATCATTGTTGCAAATCTAATTTCGGTAGGGAGTAGATTTGAAAATTCGATTTAGAGCTTATGAGAAGGAATCTCATGGTTGAGGAATCTAAGCTCTGTTAGAAAGAAGAATTGTAAATCTCATATTCGTAAACTTTCAGATTTGAAATTTTGCTTACAACTGCTAATGACTGTTTGGCTTATGTAAAAATTGTGTCAGGAGGACATGTTGTAGGTGGATGTCCATGTATGGCAACAAACATAAATCCATAATGGATAGAATGGTGCCATTTACAAGAGCCAATCAATATGAGGATAGCCTCATGGCTAAGAAAATCAATTTCTGTAGTAGACAGAGTTGCAAATTCATATTGAATTTAATTATTAGTACCATTGATCAGTTATGAAACAATCAGATTTGAATTGCATTGTTAAATGTTGCTGACTATTTGGCTATTTGATAAGTGTGCCAGGAAGACACATTGCAGTAAGACCAAGAGAGAGGGCCTGCAGAAGCCAAACTTCATGGGAGGGATTCCATGAATTGGAAATGGGTTTCGGGTGAAACGCCATTAGACATTATCAATGTCTCATATGCACTGCATGATTAGTAAACAATATGAGTGAGATGATAAAGATTATGACAGTAAGACATATGAGAAGTATGTAACATCAAAAGGAGTTGGGATGGCAAACCGAGGGACTGTCAACTCAGAGAAGGAGCCCCCATTCCTCATTAGTCAAGAGAAATTACATCTGCAAAATGGATAAGTGTTCTGTAAACCTTGACTGATATATATATATATATATATATATATATATATATATATATATATATATATATATATATATGCAAGTCTAATTGTTAGAATTACTATGCAGAACGTATTCTATTTATGTACATTATTCAGACTGCTTAAAGTATGATTAGGACTTGCATAGCTCCCATCAGTGAGGAGTGCACGCCTTTCTGATGACGAGTTATGTTAGGGATTCCAATATTGATTACACCTTAAGGGAATGGACGCATTCCTGGTGTTTCAATACTTGATAGCGAATGCTATGGTTATGGTTACAATTTTAGAATAATAATGCTGACAAGTTTTCCTATACTACTTGTGTTGTCAAGCTTAAACATATGCAATTTGGTGCTACACACTAAAGAGGCAAAGTACAAGATTGTTGTGAGGGGTTGTGGTGGAAGGGTTAATGTGTATGAAAGGATGTTGTGGAGGTTGTGGGGATTTTGATGAAGGGTTGTGAAGGTGTTGATGATAGGGCTGTTAAATGCCTATGGCTCCATAGTAGAGCCTTGACCTAAAAATGGTCATAGTGAAGTGTCCTTCCAAGTCGTCGTGAAGGTGTATTGGTTGGACAGTAATTATTTGATGTTTTGGAGCAACCTGCATGCTGGCCAAACATCCCAGTCCGCAGGAGGATCCCAAGGCTTATAAAGTAAAAGCAGGACCCCGTGGACCAGAGAGAAAATGCACAATACAGATAAGTATTTAATTTCATTTATTTCTTGTTTGGAATAATGAAGATTTCAAGTATAAGTCTTGTAACAGTTAAGCTGATGCACTATTGTTTCTTTGTTGGAAACTTTGGCCATACAGGAAGCAAGGACTATGAAAGCATCTTAAGGATGCATGTGGACATGTGACTTCCTAAAAAGCTCAGCTTGAGCAGCAATGAAAGATGGAGCTAGTGGGACTGTGTGGGTCCTAGCAGCCAAGAGCTGTAGACAAACCATGTGGAGGGACTCCATGGTTGAGAGGTCTGAAATAGACCATAGACACTAAGTGTCATAGCCAAGAAGGGAAAGTCAAGCATTCATGTTGAAGTGAAAGAGGCTAGGAGCATGAAAACCATAGTGGTGGTGTGGGTTCCACGATGGAACAAGGCTAAGAGAAGAAAACTCTTACTGCTCTCTCTCTCCTTTTTATTGATGGATTTATAAAAACAGAAATTGTTGAATGCATGTATGGCTGAAAGTAGAATGTGTTTACTTGCTTGAAATAAATTGTGAATGCTAAAGTAATTAATTAATTCTGGATGGATGAACATGAAAGAATTCATGTGTATGTTGGAAAAGCATGGAAAGTGTGAAATTTTCATGAACAGAGCATGGGACCTCCATGTCAATTGGGGAAAAACAATTGACTGATTTTTAATGTTTAGGTTATGCTTGGCCTAACAAGATTTGTAATGATGAATTTCACAGGTGGAAATTAAATCCATTGGTTGCAGTTGTACGAGCAAGTGCTGCTTGTGAGCAAAGTGAGAACCAGCTGTGCACAGTGACCATGGCAGCAGACCATAGGCTGTTGGAATTGGCCGAAAGTCTTCTTCAAACAATTTACACGACCCAAGAAAATCTTGGAGAACTACTCAAGCTGCAAAAGCAGCAGAATGAGATGAACCACAAGGTTTTGCAAGACTCTATTTATCTGCAAAAGGGAGGTAAAAAGCATTATGAGAGCAATTTGTAAGGGAAGTGAAAGTGGATCAATGATGAGGCATTCATCCAATCGGTCTAATAAGAAACGTTCCAGGCATGAAGACTCAAAGGAAATTGAGCAGGTTAAAATGAAGCAGCCAATGAAATGTTGGAAATGTGGAGGACATCATTGCCTTTGCAACTGCCCAGCAAGGGAACATCAAGAGGGTAGCAGCCATAAATTTTTCAAACTTGTGGATGAGCTGAAAGATCTGAACCAGCAGGAGAAGCTCATGGAAGTCAAAGGACTTGGTCCTGAAAGTTCAAAGTAAAGGATAAAATGTAGGGCAGACCTGCAAAGTTTTTGAAATTTTGGACATGTATAAATTGTATATGTATTCCTAAGTCTTGGAACACCGAGGACGGTGTTATTCTAAGGGGGAGGGGATTGTAATACCCCATTTTGACCCTTAGGATATGTTAGCTTTTAATGTAAATGTTGTATACATGTGATGTATGTTTTCCTAGCGTGGAGCTCAAGGCCAAGGCCCCGCTAGTGGAAACTCAAATTTTATTTAAAGGCAAATATTAGACATTATGTGCCCATGTGCTATTTAGCCATGGAACATTGTAAAAATGATGTAAATAAACATCATGCAATAAAATACCAAAACTGGCCATGGAGGCAACGAATGAGAAGGGGCCATGTGTATCCACTAGGGAGTGGTGAGGGGGCTGTGAGATTGAACCATAGGCTGCCATATGTCACCTTGAGAATCCATTTGACTTACCTTGCTGATATTTATTTCTGTTGTAAGGAAGTGGTTGAGGATTTCAGTCCATGGCTTCAATGGAGCATGGACAACCCAGAAATTCGTATTTGCAGGTATAGGCTCTGTTTTTTTGTACCACAAGCCACTCTACCTCATGGGAGTTGCTTCTTCCTCATCCCCATTACATTGTGGAAGTTACCAGCATCATTTTCCATCCAAAAACGAATTGCCAGCAGTGAGAAAAACCAGAAATCGCAACTTTGCAAGAACCCACGTTTTGAAGAGCAAAAAACGCCCAAATTTGGTATTGGACAGTGAAATCCAATGGGGGATCCATAGATATGAATCTTGGGGCGAATTTAAGAGTACTAGCTACTCCGAAAACCATAGGAAAACCCAATTTTTGCAGCCTAGAAAATCAGTGACGGATTTGAGTAATTGAATGATTGAATTGGGAGAAATCCAATTATGAACAGTTGAATAGAGGTTGGGTTTGCTTGATAAACCCAGTGAAGGCTAGAATCTCAGGAAGCTAGCAGCTGGACCTTTCTATGCCCATCCTGAAGAGCACTGGAGGGAAGAGTTGCTTGAGGGACTGTGTAGCAGAGAAGGGGACCTTCCTTGTGTTGGGTGTGGCAGGTAATGTGGGTGCCTGACTGTTGAGTTCATTGAGATGCCTGTAGCTCTGAGGTTGAGCTCACTAGCTTAGCATTACCCTCCTCTATATTCTTGTATGCTTGATAAACCCAACTGTGTGTTGGCTTAGCATAGCTGATAAGAGAAACCATGGCCGTGAGTGAGCCCAGCTAGTCCCTCTTTAGTGGATACACAACCCAGCTCGGGGGTGATCTCTCAGCTGAAAGAATACAAGCTAGACAGAGATCTGTGGTTGGGTGGAATGTTTCTCTCGCATAGCCAGTTGTTTGGACGTTTGCATTTCAAGATAAGTATTCTCCGTGGATTAATTTATTTGCATTATGTGTTCAACAATGTGTTAATCCTGTATGTTAAATTACTCATGTTACTTGGATGAAATGACTATCTTAAGTTAGTTGGCATGATGCCTGTGCATAGCATGAGAATGGGATGGATTATTGTATGACCATTTCATCATTCTTCCTGGAAGAAATAGGCCGATGCATCTCCTTCTGCTTGTATGTTATTATGGTTATTCCTCTATGTTTATTAAATGAGTTGTGTTAATTCTATGCTCTGTAATGTATTAAATAATGACTGGTATTTGGATGATGAATGCATATCTTATTATGGCTAACATGTAATCTGTGTATATCATGAGAATGTGATTGCTTCCTCACATTATAATTCATCACCTGTTTGAGAATGGTATGCTGATGCATTCCATTCTAGCTGTGTGTTAATATGTTTAATTCCGTTATGTAAATGAATTGTGCATCTTATTTTAAATGGCAAAATTTTATCATTATGGCTAAGAGACGAATCAGACACCCCATGTTGCAGTCGTGTTCCCTCCCTTGCATTGGATAGATGGAAGGGGACGTGACAAAGGGGGTTGGCTTGTTGGGTAAATTATTATCCACTTGAAGCTTGGTTCATCTTTCATTCACTCCATTTGATTTTTGATTGTGATAATCTTGACCCTTTGGATGTTTGATCTTTAAATGGTTTGGACTTGTTACTATATCAAAATGGAGGTTGTCGAGTCCTCTATTGGTAGTCATGCAACTTTGTACCTCATTTTCATGCTATCTACATGGTGCGCATAGGGTCAAATCAAGTGCCTTACAAAACCTTTATATATTCTATGGTGTTGTGTATTAAGAGTCTAGATGGGTGAAAAATAGTAGAAATGCCCTCCCATTTGGGAAAGGCAAACCTATTTGATATAGTGAAATTCCAACATTTGTCAATTCAAAGTCTATTTCAAGTCTTTTGTAGATATTCTAAATACTTTCCAAGGCTTGGGAAGGACTTCATAGGAGCTAGCTATCTCATAAAAACCACGCTAACTTAGCTTTAACATATTGGTAGGAATAACATAATACAAATGCTATTTCAGTTTTTGTTTATGTTCACAGTTTTGTACTTGTGCTTGGTCTTCTTTGATAAAGTGGCCATAGCTCAATTGGGTTATATGGCTTTGGAATCCTTAGCTTGCCTTTATTTTAATTGCAACTTGCATTCACCCTAATGATTAGCATACCACTTCCTCATGGCATGGGTATTGACTTCCAAGTTGTAGGTTGCCTCTAAAAGTTATGGGTTCTGCATAATATGAATTTTCTTATCAATGGTATATGGGTGTTTGTCTTCACATGAACTATGTAGCCTTATCCCAATGAATAAGTTTCTTGTTGGTTTTTGAGTTCTAAGAGAGATTTTGGTTATTATGTGTTAGTATTACTTTGTTTCCAATCTCTATCTTCATTGATAGTTTGCTTCTCCTAATTTAGTGTATGAGTAATTTGTGATAGAGTAATTTCATTCAGTTTGGGACTAGCATCACCTCAATCTCCTATTGAATGGTTTCAATCCGCCCTTAGGAGGTATGGCACTGTAACTGTGATGGGAATTGATTGCATGTTCGGTATGCATCTAGTTTAACATTGGTTCTATATGTCCATGGATATTATGGAACCAAGAATAATTCTCTAGTTTCCATTTGGTCCAAATGAGGTGACTCTAGTTTGCTTGTTTGGATTGGTGCAATCTAGTGTGGATTCCTTGCCTTTGAGGTAGGGTTTGTCAACTTGAATATTTGTCCACAATATGAAAATGGAATGGTATTGGGAATTGAGTACACACAAACCTAGTTTTGATATGTAATATTTTTAATTTTGATTTGTGTTGGGTTAAGAATTATGTGAGTACATTGGAAACTTAAGCCTCAAAACAATGCTAATCCTTGTTTCTATTTAAATAAAGCATGGAAACATATATGCCTATATGCTTAGTGTTCAATGTTTTATTTCCCCGACTTTCAGAGAAAGATATCATGCTTGCCTCATGATCAGTTGAGTTAACCATTGGGGCTACTGTTTAATGTTTTATTTGAATAATCAAATACACAAATGGCAAATGGTTTGATTGGAATGATTATGAGTCCATATTGACATTAGCAATAGAATTCTGGTTAAAATTTGTTTGTGCATGTAAATGTAACATATTATTTTATTTAATTGATAATGAATTTGATATCCATGGATGTAATAATAGATGCAAATTAAAGTAATTTTGAATTTAACAAGAATGCTTGAATTCTGTGAATAGTATTTATGTTTAATCTGTGCATTATGCTTAGTATATTGTAATGACACACATGCAGGAGGAATTATTTTTTGAAAACATAATTTGCTTCTATATCGTTGTAAGAATCCATTTTGAATTATATTATATGATACATATGAATTCTGCTTATTATGATGAGTAGTCATCTTGTGGAAGTTTTGGAATGTTTAGATTTTATTGCTCAAATGATGAGGGAGCCATTTATTGTGAGATGGATCATTTTAGTGTTGTTTTTGATGATTTCTTATTCTTTCTAAATCATGTTATTATGATGACACTGTTGGTTTGGTTTGAGAATGAATATGGCATAAGAATCAACACACATTGCATAACATTCTATTGAAGAATCAACACATATTGCATAGCATTGATGTAATAGAGGGTTCCAAATCATATTACGATTTTTATAGAATAAATGTTTCAACACACATTCACACATTGCATTGGAATATGGTGTTTCAAATCATTATTATGATTTTATGCAATAAATACATCTCAAATATCATGTTTATGTATTAATATTGCAATAAATTAAACATGATTTTATATTGATTACATCTTACTTAAATATGTTTGGATTGAAATTAATGTTACTTAAAAATCGTTATGATCATGTATAAGAGGTAAAACTTTCATTTTTAGTTTTACTGGAGCAACTTCTCAATATTAAGATGATGAGCTCATAGATGGAGAGGATCTAACCCAAGGGAAAGGTGTTCCAAAAATTATGAAGATAGTTAAGGCATGAGATTCTCAGTGCATGTTATTGCAACTCCATGACAATTTTCTAATCTTTTTAATTCTAGCATATTAGATGATGTGGGGATCCATTTTTTTCTATCAATTGAGGTGAAAACAAACCTAGAGAACCATGGAAAAAAGTAAAATGGGATTGGTCTAAGTCTATTCTTAATGATGTGCAATTTGATCTAAAACTGTTACTCCCCCGAGTAACCCGATCCCAAACCGATTTGATCTATGTCTACAAAGTCTACACTTAAGAGTCCAAATGTGCACCAAAACAATGCTAATTGACGGGATCTGCCTTTATTATATTCCATGTTACTGCTGGACTAGAAATAATCCCTATTGGTTTTTGAGAGCATGGACTTGCTAACTCTTCTCCAAACACACAATCCACAAATAACCTTACCCATGAAAACTGTACTCCCCTCTCCTCAACTAAATTTACCAAAAATGATCTGTGAATTGGTGTAAATATCAAGAAGTGAGTTAACTTCCCTTCGTAATTAATTATTGAACGAGAAGAATATAATAGAATTGTGGTCTTATTAAATATTGATCTAATTTAGTGGTGACACCCTGATTAGTCTTTATGGCTAAACTTTTAAACAATGTTGTTCCTAGATTTTGAAAATTTGTCAAGAGATTAAATACTTATTTTGATGTGTATATAAGATAAAATCATTTGTTGATATCAACTTACACTTTGAATAGAAAATGAATATACTAATTAAATTGTGATTTTTTTGATTTCATTATATTGATAAAATGATGAAAACAATAATGTTGGTTTGAACACGAAACATCATTTTACCATATTTGATAGAAAAGAATGTTTATACCAACTTTAGAAAAGCCCATCTATCAAATAATTCTTGAAGCAAACATACGAATATGAAAACAATACAGAAATAATAAGAACTTCTCCTGAAAGTCCTCATGTGACCACAACAAATTTATTAAAGTGTTATGTTTATAATGACTTAGGATGACCCATCTATCAAAGGATTCTTGAAGCATATAGACAAACATAAAAGCAACTCCAAAATAAAAATTCTGCGGCGACTATATAAGGAAATGAATTCTATTAAGTAGAATCAATGAGTCCTGGGGAGATGAGTCAACTTGGTCAAATTCCATGGTATCGTTCACCTAGTAAAATTTAAAAGAAAGTTGGAATATTAATTTACATGGCATCGTTTAACCTAGTAAAATTTAATGGAAAGTTGGAAAGTTTGAATAATAATTTATTTTATAAAAGAATTCAATTATAACTTAGAAAAAATCACTTGAATTTATGACTGTAATTGATTTTATACACATTAATTAGAGACAATAATTTTCCATTATTATTCTTAAGCCAATTAAAATATAGAAAAATAAAAGAGAAATATATACAAATTTATTAGGAAAAAATATGACAATACACCATTAATAGTAAAATATTGGTCTTCAATATGTAAAGAGAACCCGTGCATTCAATAGTGAACCTCACTTACATTTTTGTATGATTGGAGAATATTACTGTTATTTATATTTTATTAATTTCATTTATATTTACATTTATGTTTGTGTATTCAATAGTGAACATCACTTACATTTTTGTATGATTGAGGAATATTATTGTTATTTATTGTTTTAATTTTTTTAAGTTAAATTTATATTTATTAAAGTATGCTAATGGTGTGTAGTAATTTGAATTTAGATTTTAGTTAATTTATTTTTGTAAAATTTCAAATATTTGGATATTTATAAAAATAATATTACGTTAATTGAAATATTTATATTTATAGTTTTGGTTAGCAGTGACTCTTAGTTAAGAAGAGTTGTTGGTTAGTTGTTTTTTTGGTTTTTCTAGCTAGGGTTTGGAAAGCTTGACTTGTACTAGCTTGTGAGAATATGTTGGTATGTATATGACAAACTTCATCTCTTATATATATGAATTGTTTTAGTGTAGATTTACTACTGTTATAATGAATTGTAATAAGACATTTCAAGTCTGTTATATTCTTGGGAAAGTGTGCCATATGTGTTGTAGGCTTGTAGTATTGAAACTTACGCTTTATTTCTTGGGAAAGTGTGCCATATGTGTTGTAGGCTTGTAGTATTGAAACTTACACTTTATTGGTAGTCATTTTATTGGGCTATCTTGTGATTTGGGTTGAAGAAAATTGAAGTATTTTATGCCATAATTTAATATTTGAGATTAGACCTAAGTTTGTAGGTTCATAGGAAATAGATATGGGAAACCTTAAGGTTAAGGTCATATTTTTGAATCTGCAATAAAAGTTAGATTCATGAAATTTCCACATAGTATAAGATATGATTTGACTGAGATTGCTCTCTTGTGAATAGGGAGTTGGATATTCCAGTTGTTCCTTTCTTGGTAGTTGTGCTTAACCTAGCACAAGTTGTCGAATGTGAAAGCCTAGAGTTCTTGGGGGAAGCACTTAAACCCTAGAATGGTTGTTATACTTTATTTATTATTGATTTTTCTTTGAGGTGTGCTTGAAATTTGCAACAAGACTACTCTCGGTCTTAGAGAGTGTGATAGGTTGGTATGTGCTTCCAATTTCATACTTTGGGAGTTCATGCTACAAATGTTTTTGGAGGAGGTTGAGATTTGGGAGAATGTTGTGAAAGAGATTGCCACACCTACCGATCCATCATTGTTGGCCATTGATGTTAAAAAAGAGGCCAAGGAAAATATAATCATTCTTGGTTTGGTGAAGGGTCACTTCATCCTTCACATTGTAGATAAGATGATCAATAAGTTGATGTATGAGGCTTTGGTTGGTTTATATTAGAGTTCTTGTATCTCTAGACATATGCTCTTGTGAAATATAAGTTTTAGTCATCCACATGAGTCACACACATACAATGGTGAACTACTTGGCCAGGGTCACATAGTTGATATATTAGTTGGCCACAATAGGAAAAAAAATGGAGGATAAGGAGTTGGTGTCCATTTCCTTAAATGGACTTGCCCCATCCCGGAAGCCTTTTGTCCAAGGTGCTTTTGCTTGTCAGATTTTGTGAAGATTTGGGATAACCTTATGAAGCAAGATATCAGGTGGAGTCTTGTTCATAGAAGTAAGAAGAAGTATAAGAACTAGCTCTCATTGGGAGGACAACGAAGGGGAGCAATAAATGATACATGAAGGGAAAGAAGGAAGATTCAAGTCCAAGGAAGAAATACTTAAGCAAGGTGAAATGTTTTAGGTGTCACTAGTTGGGATATGATGCCAACTAGTGTCTAGAGAAGAAGAAGGGGAAAGGCAAACAAATTGTTGGTAGTATTGTAGGAGTGAATGAAGGATCATCTTAGTTTGAGGCCACCTTATCCATGGTATCTTGTTTATTTTTCAACACCGTGTCAAGTGTTGGATGGTATTTGGGTCATGGGGCATCAAGAAATATGATTTATGACAAAAAAAGAGGGAGGTATGAGAGTGGAGTAGGGTTATGATGCTAGTTATCCTATGAAAATCTTGGGCTCCATTTACTTCTAGATGCCATGAGGTGATGTTATTGAATTGAATGATGTTTTGTTTGTAACTAATTTGAAGAAAAATATTATTTTATGCTTTTGTATGGAATATATTTAGTGTAGAGTCGCATTTGAAGGACAACATTGCACATTATTAGTGAATGTAGTCTACAAGTTTGCATACTTGTCTAGAGGTGTGTGAGATGGTGGCCTTTATATGTTACTTGCAAATCATGTGGCACTTATACATGTTAGTGTGGAAGATAGGTGAGCATTCTTGTTTTGAGGAGGCACATGTAAAGTATGCATGGTGGGATGGCATGGAGAGAGGTTCAAAACCTATTATGAAATCAATGATTGATTCCAAGCTTGCAATTGATGGGAGTGTTAAGAGAATCATGAAACGGTTGTTGGATTCTCATAGGAAAAAAGGAGTTGAGCTTCATGAGACTCTTTATTTGGTTACAAGAGGATTCTCTTAGGGTGAGGGAGTTGGATGCGTTGAGGTTGTTTCTTCATTTGTCAGAGGTTTTTAGGTGCATGAGAGGGGTTCTCATGTTCATAATTTGTTGATAGTCCTATGTGTGTTGCTACCTATACCATGATCTTGGTATTTCAAGAGGAATGTGATGCTTACCATTATGATTTTGATATATATGATCCAATTATCTTGGTCTTGCATGGAGATATTATTATCTTTGTATGATTTCCTAGACAACTCACGATGTGGTGTCTAAAGATTTTACCTTGTGAAGTTGACATGGAGGATTTTGGAGTTTGGTAGGTTGTGGATGCTCCATAATTATGTTCCTTCAAATTCACAAGTGATTAAGTCCCTTGAAAAGGGCAGGTAACTTGTTTTATTGAATATAGTGAGATTTATAAAGCTTATATGATCAAATTACATGATCTACATTCTATCACATTGAAAGCCTATAGTGAGAGATATGAGGTCTTCTAGTTCACAAGTTTCTCCTTCATAGATTGAAGGGAGTGAGCAAGTTATTGTTCTAGAGGTTTATTTAGAGATTAGAACAAAATTAGATCCAAGGTGGATGATATGAGATTGGCGATGGATATGCCCTCACCTTCTTTTTCAACTTGTAGGAAGCCAGGATGGCTTACTTGAACATTACTGGAGGTATATGAGCACCTATATCTTCAGTGAGGGTGAGAATATTATTGGATATGTGTTTTATTCTTTGTAGGTAGTCTTAGTCACATCCCGATGGGTATTTGGGGGTGAAGACCTTGAGATTTTTTTATATGGTCCATTATGTATTATTTTGGCCAATCGTTTAGGCCCATTGTAAACTAATTCCGATTATGGAATTAGGGTTGTAATATAATCTATGTTAATGGATTAGGTTTTTGGATGCTATAATTAGGATGGTTTTCCCAGTTAAGTGATTCTAGGGTAAATATACGTGTACTGCGTGTGTGTGCCATTCTATTTCTTGTGTTTTAGATTCTATTGGTATTGTTTTTCTTGCACATGTTTATCAAAGCTCTTTATTTGGTATCAGAGTGAGGTTATTGGCTTCAATGAGATTCCTTTGTTTCCAGGGTAGCTTATTCTGTGAAGAGAAGGTAATTTAGGCTTACGATAAACCTATGTTTAAGTGGGAGATTTGATTAATGAATCTTGTGTAAAGAAAATGGAAACCCATTCAAGAATATAGATAGAGAAGCTTAACACCTAGAACTTCTAGTTATAGAAGATGAATACGGAAGATCTTCTTGTAGAAAAAGAAAAATAGGTTGTTTTGGATCCAAGTACAAAACCTATTGGTATGCCAAAAAAGATTTGGGAAAATCTAAAAAGAAAAGCAAGAAGCATGATTTGACTCTACCTCTTTATAGTATCTTGGTTCATAAACCTTTTATTTTAAATTTGAATTATGCAATGTTGTGCATAGATTTCTTTATCCACTATACTTTGCTTAAATACCATGAGGTATATATATGCCATGGTTGAATATTCACAAATAATCATAAACATCAATATTTTGCAGTTAATAAAAGAGACAATATTGATTGAGCATGAGATCCTAAAGGGGCTATGATACCACAAGAGGGGAAATGCGAGGGGGTCTAAGGGAATATAGATATGTCTAATCTCCTTTCTATTACCCCACCCCTTTAGTATTGGAATAATATTTATGTTGATCCTAGTCTATAGTTCAAATTGAGACAAATAAATTGGACTCAACTATACCCTAAATCTAGGCAACCATCTCCTACCTTGAAGGAAATTTGACTCCCCTACATTATTGAAATCAAGAAGAGTTGGATTAGAATTCTTCTTTCCCTTCTTCATTCATGAGAAGAGGGGAAATTTGAATGGATAATGGGATTTAGTTTTGGGAGAGGTGTAGAAGAGAAAATAAGTTTTTAACTTGAAAAGAGAAGGTTGCCAAAGTACAGAACATAACAACCATGAAAGTAAGCCATTGGAAACTTGGAAGGAGCTAAGACACAAGAAAAAATATGTTGCAAATTAGTGGACAACAATTAGACCTCTATGTGCCAAATTGAAGAGCACTGGAGGGATAAACTTATGAGGAATTGCTAAGTGGAGAAGGAATATTTTCTCATTGTGCTTTGTGGGCATGTATTGTGGTTGCCAAATAGTTGGCCCAACATAAAATTTTAGTAATAGTATATTTGGTAAATTTTTCCCTTTCTCTTGAGATTGAGAAATTTCCCCGATAATTCTACACTCATCTTCTTCTCCCTGGTGGTATCATAGCTTGGCTAGGGGGTGGCATCTTCAACAGATTGCCTATAGTTGGGTGGAAATCACTCAGTTTTAGTCAATTGCTTGACATTTGATCTTTGAAAAGATACGCATACCTTCATTTACTTTGAGAATTGTTGTATATTCTAAGTTAAAATTATTGTGGATTGGTTATGGTTGTTTTCCTTGTGTAGTATCATACTATGATTGATTATTTAGCATAGAATTACTCTTGTTGCTAGATTCCTATTTTGCTTTATGCATACTTCAGGGAATTGGCACAGATATTTGGTTATTCTCTATGATTTGGACTTCAATTTAGTCTCTGGTAGGTTGAAGGGTGAAAGTGAAATAAAAAATTGTATAGGTCTAAGAGACCAACAGGAAGAACCAAGAGTTCTCATAGATTTTGTTAATTGGCCACATTTTCATTACTTGGGCTTCCCTTGTTTTTATTAACCCATGTTGATTGTAGATTTGGGTTAACCCATGTTGATTGTAGCTTTGGGTTCTCGTTGTTTAATTTAAACAAGATTGATATATCAAAAAATTGGTTAGTGTATTGACCTCATGACTGTTACAATAAACTATAGGGGTGCTCTATGCACCCTAAGAGGGGATGCGAGAGGTCAAATATTATCAAAACTTGTCTCTTGTGAGAGGAAAAATCTAATATAAAATTTTATGTGGAACAATGTGGTTTTAATTTAATGTCTGATTTCAAAGGTTAGTCTCGTTAAATGCAGTTGAAGTGAATTCGTTTAGTTCTATAGTGTATGTACTGTGGTTTATTTGAGTCACACATTCTAGAGTTTACGACTTTTGGTGAGTTGTGGTTGACCCGCGGTAAGTGAATTGCAAACTCCTTTGTAGTGTAGTTGTTGTATACTTCCAAGGGAACTACAAAGTAAATTGGTATCTTTAGCAAACCAGTCAGATCATACTCCACATACCCTCCACTAAGCCCTTAGTTGATTTTTTTGTATCAACCCACTTTCAAGCTTGATAATAAGATATACATTTCCGATTTTGATGGTTTACCTAATGGTGAAAAGTGGGGTGCATGTTTTCAAAGCCTAGATTTTGAGACTCCGAAAAATATTACTTAGGAGTAGAAGATGCTAGTTGTTGAAATTCATATGCGTGATCAACCTCTCACATGGTGGCACTCTCATTTTTAGAGACTAATTTCATCCAATTAACAAGCTATTACACTTTGGGTTGACTTCAATACTGCAATGAAGAAGATATTTCATCATCTTATGAAAAAATAAGATACGTTGTCTCACTATAAATTGTAGCTTAGGAAATCTATTGGATTTTTTTTTTAGCAATACATCGATAGTGTTAACAAGCTATCAATTAAGCTTGAGGTGATGGAGTTCATATCTGTACTTTTCATACATTTGAAAAATTGGTTGGAGTTGATCACAATCATTTGTTTTGAGTAAGAACATTAGTTCGCACTGAAGGTAGAGTCCAAGATGCAAAAAGAACCCTTACAGTAAAATCAATCCTCTTATCAACAATCAGATAAGGGTTTCACTCCAAATCCAACTACTTCTCCATCTGCTCATCTTTCCAATAACAAAAAAGAAAATAATGAACATAAAAAGTGATCTTCCCAGGGAAACAAGCATAATAAGTATTGCATGTTATAAGAAGTATGGTCATTCCACATTTGATCGCTACAAATTGCAGGATAAGAAGGCCAAAACTCTATTTTCAAAGTAACAAAAAGAAGGTGGTGAGGTAGACATCTCCAATACTAATTTGGTTCTTATGGCCAAGGAATACCTCATCAACAATACGGAGGATCTCTTTACCCACAACTATTAGATCAAGAATAAGTTAGCTAAGCTTATCATGGATAGCAGGAGTTGGAATTAGTGGCTTGTTAAATAATTCCAACTTTTGACTATGATACATCCCAATCCTTATTATCTCTAAAGGGTTATAGAAGTAAGAGAACCTACTCTATTATCATTTTATTACTTTTTCCATATGCACTTTGGTTGAAACAATGGCTTGTGACATTACACATCTGGATTGTTTGAACATCATCATTGTTACATCTTACCAGCATGAAAAGAAGGTAGTTTATGATGATTTTCAAAAGAATAACCAAATAAACTATGATGGAAAGCTATACACGTTTATTATTTTTAATGTGTCATCAACTATATGAAGAAACACTATTACATGCCTAATGAGTGCACCTATAATGCCATTGTAGATAGACATTGTAAACTACAAACCATAAGAATGATAATGATAATTTTGTTTTCATGATTTGAATTTGGGTATGTTACAATTGGTATCAGAGCCTTGGTTACAACACTGTGGCTATACAGGCTCAAAGAGATAATAAATGGCATGAAAATCAAAGAGAATGCACAACAGATGCTCTAGTTTCAACTATGATAAAGCTACGTATAATCTAGATTGAGGAACCTTGAGTTAGGTCTATACCAACTAGAGTGAATGATGGTAGAACCATGTCTTACTGACTACCACAATATGACATTGAGGTCTAACTTGTTCTCTTGGGATAGATAATCTGTTAACTAGTAATAACTCTAATTTATATTTGAACTAGTGGGAAATTGATACATAAAATTCATGTCTTGAGACGATCACTCTATGCTACTAATGGATTATTCACGATCTCATTATCACTAGGTAGTTTTTCATAGTGATAGTTTCCAAAGGGTTTCATATTCACAGTGGACTTGTGGACGAGAATATGAATAAATGTGGAGATTTGATGGCAGTTGGAATGTCTCTTTGTATGTAATTTTTCTATTGACTTCCTTATTGTAACTGCAATTTAAAGAAACAAGTGGCAATGTCAAACAAGTGGCAATGTACCTCTGATATAGATTGAGAAAGTTTCGATTTAAAACACTTTATTTGGGCCACCATAAAGCAACCACTATGTTCCAAAAGGTTCCTGGAAAGAACACCTTTACAAACTATTACTACCTTTACTATCTTACATAATAATTAATACTTCTAAAGTTCTATATGAGCAAACCAATAGCTATATTGGATTGGTGACTACTGTGGAACTTATTTGGGGTTTATGGGAGTAACCCTAATATCTTGTGTTTTGGTGAGAAGACAGGAATGTCTGGGATTTATTCTTTTAATCTTTTTGTGTAATTGCATCTTAAAGTCTCTCATAAGCTACAACTAAAAATAGGAATAAATTGTGTTGTAATTCATATCAACAATGTATGACAGTTTTGAACTTGGGCACATTGTTTTCTCACTTTAGATATCACATAATAATTTCAACTCATCTCAAAGCCTTTTCTTTATGGAAAATGTGAAAGTGGGCCAAGAATCATCAATTTGGTATGGCTATGTTTTTAGAGGTAGGTTTTTAATTAGTTAATGTGCTTGATGTATCTGTCATTTCCACTTCAAAAATTTTGACCATTTGAATTTGACAGTAGTGTTAAGAATGCACATAAGCAAACACATTATTTGTTAGAAATTATTATTTTATGCATGGATTTTGTGGGCCACCTTGTGTACAAACTCTCTACTCAGATTGTAGTTCTTGTCTGTTGAGATAATTCTATTATAGGTTAAACCTTATTATACCCAAAGCACTCAAAGGTTTGACAAACACACTTTTTGTTAGTACATTAATTATTACCACATCCAAACAAGCACCATATATCATATGGAGGTGATTTAATGGATTCTCTCCACAACTAGGGGTGTGAAGGTATCATCAGTTGGGAATGATTTGTTAAGTTTAGATCAAATTCACAACAAGAGCATAATAAGGATCACTAAAAGAAACATAATCACAAGATATACACAAATTTATCCTGGGAAACCCTCATGGGGTAGAAAACCCAACAAAAATTCCTCAATATAGATGATCAAAAAGTACAAAGATGAAATCCCCAAACAAGAGCTCCTTCTCCTTCTCAGATTTCTCCTCTCTCTCTCCTATGCGCAATCCACAAGTGAGTGTGTGTTCAAATGAGGAACACAACACCTATATTTATACTTTATCTTTCACTTGACTTTCTCCCTAACTAGGTCGGCCCCAACAAATCTACCCTAATGCTGACTGGGCTGACTTCTCTAGGGGACTTAAATACCCCATTACAAATGACTCAAGGGGTATCTATTGCCCCGACTTACAAGGGAGGATTTACCTCAATGAATTTACATAATCAAATATAATAATTACATCCCGACGGAGGAATAAAACATCTCCGAATAAATAATAATAATAAAAGAAAAATAGAATATTCTTCGAAGTTACAATATTTCAACACTCCCCCTTAATGAGAAGGGTATTCTACTGATAGAAGCAACATCAACTAAAGGAGCAAGGAGAGAGAGAATCATCAACAACATCAAGGTGATACATCTATAAATAATTGGAAGTTTTCTTCAACAACATCATCAACTGGAACAATTACTAGAACATCTTCAATATCTTCAACATCTTCAGTACTGGAGCATCATCTTCGACAACATTGAGTCTTCATCTTCTGCAACACTCGATCGCCTACACCAACAATAGCATATGGATCTTTCGATCAACAACAACATCATCATTTTGATCTTTTGATCAATATCATCATCAACATCTGGATCTTTCGATCAACAACAACATCATCATATTGATCTTTCGATCAACAACATCATCATAGCAACATAACATGCAACACACATGATCCAATTATGGGATGATCAATCCCTCTCACTTTAGGACATAATGCCAAGGATGATGCAATCCTAATCCAATTATGGGATGATCATTCCCTCTCACTTTAGGACATAATGCCAAGGATGATGCAATCCTGGTCCAATTACGAGATGATCAGTCCCTATCACTTTAGGACATAATGCCAAGGATGATGCAATCCTAATCCAATTACGGGATGATCAATCCCTCTCACTTTAGGACATAATTCCAAGGATGATGCAATCCTATCCACATTCTCGGGGACAGAAGTCTCCGGATCACTTTAGGACTAAGGTCCAAGGAAGATACACTACAACCACATTCTCGGGGACAGAGGTCTCCGAATCACTTTAGGACTAAGGTCCAGGGAAGATACAATCCCAACCACATTCTCGGGGACATAGGTCTCCAGATCACTTTAGGACTAAGGTCCATGGAAGATACAATCCCAACCATAGTGCCAGTCCTTTTTCATACTGGATGTGACCTAGATCAAATCTAGGATTTACCAATACACCATCATCATCACATTCTCGAAGACAAGAGTCTACGGATCCTTTTAGGACATGTGTCCAGGTATGATACAATCCCACTGCAACATCATAAACATCTTTCCAAGAGACAAGGGTCTATGGATCCTTTTAGGACATGTGTACAGGGATGATACAATCCTACTGCAACATCATCATCAACATCAACACTGCTCCCCCTTTCGAGCAAGGTCCTTTCGAACCACACCAAGCTTGTCTTGGAAATAATCAAACTTTACCTGAGACAGAGGATTAGTCAACACATCAACAACTTGCTCATTAGTGCTCACATACTGGAGCTTTATAGCTCCCTTCTGTACCATATCTTGTATATAAAAATATCGGATTTCTATGTGTTTTGACTTGTCATGGAACACTGGTTCTCCGTCATCTTTATACAACTATGGTTGTCACATAGAATCACTGTGGTATACAAATCCATATAAAATAGACCTGACATCAACTTTCGAAGCCTAAACTCCTAATTTGTAATGCTCGTAAGTTAACTAAATGGCTATCCAACCAACCAATGGTCTTTTGGACCCATGGGGAGGACTTATTTATCCTTCCTCTCCTCGGCTTAAGATTGAATATTCACATATGGATTCACAACTAGCAGAACAAGCTACCATGTACTCTTCTTCAGCTATGCTAAGAGAAACACTAAACTGCTTCCTGCTAAACCATGAGATCATGGATGATCCCAGACAATAACATCCACCCGAGGTGCTCTTCCTGTCTGAGACACTTCCATCCCAATCTGCATCTGTATAACCATACAATCTATAGTCATGATATCCAACATAGTATAAACCAAATTATATCATACCTTTCAGGTACCTCATCACATGCTTTGCAGCTACCAAGTGAACACGTCTAGGCTCAACTAGATACTGATTCAGGGTGTTCACAACAAAGCATATATATGGCCTGGTATTCGTCAAATACATCAATGACCCAATGATTTGTCTGTACTGAGCCACATCCACTAACTCTGACGATTCATAAACTAACAACTTCAGGTTGGCATCCATGGGTGTGGCCATGGCTTTACATTCCAACATATCAAATCTCTTTAGGATTTCCATAGCATACTTTCCCTGGTTGAGAAACATTCCCTCTGGGATCTGCCATACTTCCAAACCTAGAAAATAGTGCATCAATCCAAGGTCTTTCGTCTAAAATTCTTCAACGAGCTTCTTCTTGCACTATACAATCTGTTTCTCATTTCCTGTCAGAAATAGATAATCCACATATAGCAGTAGTATGACAGGTTCATCATCCATAACCTTAAAGTAAAGGTTAGGGTAAGCTTTACTTTTGGTAAAGCCCAATCTCGTCAAGAAACTATCAATCCTTCCATACCAAGCTCTGGGAGCTTGCTTCAATCCATACAGAGCCTTATTTAATTTGCATAAGTGAGTCTTTCTGTCTTCAACTTAAAATCCTTGTGGCTTCTTTATGTACACCTCTTCCTCAATCACACCATTTAGAAAGGCTGTATTCACATCCATCTAGCGTAAAATCCACTTCATCCTGTATGAAAGTGCCATGATGGTTCTAATGGAGGTGTACCTTGCTACTGGTGCAAATGTCTCTTCATAATCAATTACCTCTTTATGAGATAATCCTTTGGCCACAAACCTTGCCTTGTATTTCTCAATACTTCCATCAGCTGCATGTTTTATCTTCTATATCCATTTGGAAGATACCAAACTTTTTCCTTCTGGTTTGGGAATTATATCCCAAACATCATTCTTAATTATTGACTGGTATTCTTCCGTCATTTCTTCTACCCATTCTTTCTTCTGTATAGCTTCTTCATAACCGGTGGGTTCTTGATCTACAAGATCACACACCAAAGCCACATAATTGGAAAATGGCTTTGGGTTCTTGCTTACTCTTGTGGATCCTTGTGGAGCTCCATACTTCTCTGCTTCTTGTATGATTTCTCTTGCCCAAGCAGGCTTCCCTTTTATTGATATACTCATAGTAGGGGGTTCTTGAGGTTCTAGAATATCATGATCTTCTGGTGTTTCATTTTCATGGGAGGGTGTAGCTTCTACATTCCTGGGAGGTATATCTTCTTCATATACTTCTTCATACTGGAGCTTTTTGGATCTCTTGAGAGCTGCTTCTTCATCAAATGTCACATCTCTAATAATATCCATGTGATGGAATCCAGGAATGTATATCCTGAAATATGGAGACTTCACAATATCCAACACATGTTCCCTTCTTTCCGGAAGGGTCCAACTTGGTTCTCTTTTCTTTCGGGATGTGAACATATACTGGGCAACCAAATATATTGAGGTGGCTTACCTCAGGCTTCTTCCATGTGAACATCTCTTCTGGAGTCTTGAATCCAAGAGCAGTATGGGATAATCTATTTTGTACATAAACTGTCGTCCTTGCTGCTTCAGCCCACAGATGCATTGGAAGATCTTGATCATGTATCATTGTCTTTACTGCTTCCATAATGGTTTTATTCTTTCTTTCCGCAACACCATTTTGTTGAGGGTTGTAGGGAGTGGTTAGTTCCCTCTTGATCCCAACTTATTTACAAAAGGATTCAAAATATTTTGACGTGTATTCTCCACCATTATCTATTTTGAGAGTCTTGATTCTTCTTTCTGAATGATTCTCTATCAAGGCTTTGAATTCCTTGAATTTTCCAAATACTTCATCCTTTGCCTTCAAGAAATATATCCATGTCTTTCTTGAATAATCATCAATGAATGTAACATTATATTCATAACCACTCAAATAAGTGGAGGGAATTGGACCACATACATCGAAATGGATTAATTCCAACGTACCTTTAGTCTTAGTCTCACTTTTTGGAAATGGATTCTTGATATTCTTTCCTTTTGCACATCCTTTGCAAATGCCTTCATGATCAATCTTCAAATCTAGTAATCCTATCACTACTTTTCTCACATTAGGTAGTGCTTTGTAGTTGATGTGAGCAAGCCTCCTATGCCGTAGTTCACCTGGGCTAATGGTATCATGAACAAGGGTCGTTTTTGAATGTCCCTTGAGTTTATATAAGCCTCCTTCTTCTTCACCAATGGAAACTGCATCTTCAATTGATTTTCCTTTGGGCCACATAAGTACTTGTCCATCTATGAATGCAACCCTATAACCTTTCTTATCTAATGCTAAGATAGAAAGTAAATTCTTCTTCAAACTTGGTACATATAAGACTTCCTTCATCTTCATGGGGGTTCTAGAATCAAGCTTGTAGCTTGCTTGACCAATTCCTTTGATAGGGTATTGATAGTCATCTCCTAGTGATACTTTCTGAGGATCGTTCTTTTATTCAAGATTTGATAGAGTTTTATTTTGTCTCGTCATGTGCTTTGAAGCACCACTATCAATAAGCCATGTATCTTCTCCAGGTGTTACAGACCCAGAGAGTGTAGAGAATAATACATACTCTTCTGCATCTTCTTCTCTTGCTTTTTTTCTTCGAGGTCCTTCTTCTTCTTCTTCTTCTTCTTCTTCTTTTTCATCCTCATCTTCAGCTAGGTGTGCATGATGTCTTTTGAGGTTGCTCCCTTTCTTGTATTATTCTCTCTTTAATGGACAATTTATGGAAATGTGTCCTATCTTGTTACAATTGAAACACTGGAAAGAAGAGTAGTCTCTTCTTGAATTGTTTCCTCTTCTCTTTTGGAACTTCCTGGGAGGTTGAGACTCCTTGTGGCTTTCCTTCTTGAAGTTAGACTGGATTCTTCTTCTCTTGGTATGGGTGGATAGGGCTTGATCATATTCTTTAAGTAGAGCTTCTCTCTTGTCTACTCTAGCCTCTTCTTAAATGCAATCTTCCCATACAATGTCAAACTTCATGCTTTCCTTTCTGGAACACATGGTCTGGATGAATGAAACCCAAGGTCTAGTGAGACCATTGAGAGCAATCATAACTAGTTCATCTTCATAAAGGGAGTCTCCAATGGCTTCTAGTTTCTCCTTGAACTGGGAGACCCTTGTGAAGTAGTCTTGGATAGATTCTCCTTGGCTCATATTGGTGCTCTTCAATTGAGCTCTCAAATTCATCTTCCTATTGCTGTTTCTTCCTTCATACATTCTGGCTAGGGAATCATACATTTCCTTTGGGGTCTTCTTGGATGACACTTGAGGGATCAAGTGGTATTTGATAGAATCAACAATGATTCTCTTTTCCCTAATCAAATCCTTCTTGTGCTTCTCTTTAGCTTCATCTTCTTCAGGTTCTACAACTTCATCCTTGATATATTTGGCAAGATCATTCTCTTCAAGAATGAGGCCAATCCTATATTTCCTTGCTCAGAAATTCTCTATGCCTTCTAGATTGTCCTCAAGCTTAGTGCTTGGGGCCATCTTATCCAAGAGGTCACCAAAAAATAAAATTTCTCAAAATGCAAAACTGACCTTACCAGGAGATGTGCTTTACTGAGGCAAGTTGACTGGTACACTTGCTTTCTAGAGATTCCAAATTTTTACCCTTCAAAATTTGTTGAAGTATTTGTTGGGGCCATCTTATCCAAGAGGTCACCAAAAAATAAAATTTCTCAAAATGCAAAACTAACCTTACCAGGAGATGTGCTTGACTGAGGCGAGTTGACTGGTACACTTGCTTTCTAGAGATTCCAAATTTTTACCCTTCAAAATTTGTTGATGTATTTGTAACTTCGGAAGATATTCACTTGTATATTATATGTATTACATTTGTACTTTATTGTATCCCCAACGGAGATGTATTATTCCTCTGATTGGAAGTGTTGTCAGTTGTACTTGCATGTGTCACAAGTTATATTATAAGTGTCGTAACTTATACTTGATGGGTTATTAGACCACCTTGATGGGGTCGGCCCTGTATGAGTCATGTGGGTTAAAGGGTTATTAGACCATCCTAGTGGGGGTAGGCCCAATCAAAATTATGTTAAGTGGTTAAGTTGGGGCCGACCTAGAAAAAGTTAAAAGACAAGTGAAGTAGTGTATAAATAGAGAGTGTGTCTCTCTCATTTTACACATTTTCTCTCATTCACTCACTTCGCATTAGTGTGAGAGAGGAGGAGTACACACAAGTGGAGGAGGATTATGCTGCTGAAGATATCTATCTCTTGGGTTTGATCATTGTGATCCTTGTATTGATGCTTATTCTATCTTTGAGGGAGTTGCGGGGTTTTTCACCTTCTTGGTTTTCCCCGGTGAAATGTTTTGTGTCTCTTGTCTCTTGTCTCTTATGCTTGATATGCTGTACATGTTGTTCTTTCAGTTAAGATCCTAGATCTATTGAATTAAATGATGACAAAATAACATGGTATCAGAGCTATCCTGAAGGAAGGCATGATATGGCATTTATGACACTTGTTGCACTTGCGACAAATTGCAAGCTAGGGCTTGATATAGAAAAAACTAGTCATCGTAGCACTTTCACTATAAATCCATTTTGGCGAAGGTTCAGGATTTGAAACTTTTACAGGTCGAATATAACATCCCCATGTACCTTAAATCCGAAGAAAAGCATCTAATTCACTGTACTTTCTGTTTTATGATCCGTATAGTCTAGGGTTTTTGCCTCTTCCAAATCTCAGTCATAAACAGGTGACCTAGGAAAAAAGGTCACAACTTGGGAAAGGAAGCTCCAAATGAAATTATGTAAAAAGTGATAGTAAGAGAACGGACTGTAGTTTCATAGGTAGAAGTTTCGGAGGCCGAAGTTTAACCAGTGACACGTGGCACACCGTACAAGTTCATTCTCCTGTTTTATCCCATAAACAGGTCACGTTGCGACACTTGGCATAAATATCCCTCAGAGAATCCAATTGAGGTCAGACCTGTGGGGTTGGAAATATGACAAGTCAGGATACCACAGGCCGATGTTTCATACCCTGTGGATTTTTAATTTCATAGATGCACTAGAAACAATCAGGTGCATATTTCTGTCAAAACAGAATTGGATTCTGAGCACCTTCATTATTGGCTTGTCATTGCTGCGGGAATTTAGGACTTCAGAGAAAGTTGGAATTTTGGAATTGAAGTCCAAAACTGAATGATCCTCATCAAAATTGAAATTTAGAGACCAAGATCGAATTTTTTGGTTGGGTAGAAGGTCGGGCTTGATCAAACCCTAGTTCGGGATTTTGATCGGAAAGGTGGAAAATTAGGGCTTCTGCAAAAGTTGGAATTTTTGAAATCTATGACCATGGCTGGAAGCTCCGCAGAAAAATTGAAGTTTAGAACACAATATCGAACCTTTTGGATGGGTAGAAGACCGGGATTTATCAAACCCTAGTTCGGGATCCTGTCTAGAAGATCCAGAAGTTTCAAAGGCAATTTTGAGGGGTCAAATTTTGCAGTTTTCAAAATTGAAGTATACCAACAAGGCGCATCTTTTCATCCAATTAGAAGTTTGAAATTCAAAGTTTGAATTTTTAGCCCTAATCCAGCTCCAGATCCAGTTTCAACAAATCAAAGTGGATTGGGTTAATCCTAGAAGAGAATGAATTGGACACCTACATAAGTGAAAAAGTTCCATTTCCAGGGGGAGATGAGGCTGAGGCTTTACATGAGAAGGCTACAAGCAATCCCGACAGGTATGACTTGAAGAGATACATGTATGTTTTGAAATTTGTCCATGATTAAGTTTATGATATGTTTGTCTTCATATTATTGAGGCTAGTACAATCTTGATTAAATTTTAGACTTGTCTTATCACCCTAGTAAAAGGATGAATGCATGTGAATGATAGAAGACATTCATTGATTAGGGTTATAGTATTGTACTAATGCACTGTGGTGGTGTATGAGGTTGATGTTGTCCGCTAACATGAAAGGTACATCAAGAAAGTTCTAGTTCAAGAACATATGACCATAGTGACATGAAGACAAAGACTCATCCATAGTCATGGATCACATAGAAGCTCTACTTACGAGGTATGTATAATTTTGGTTCTACAATGGTTAACTAATGAATCATGCAGGTTACTAGCACAAGTCTTTGAAGAAGAACAAAAAGACATTATATGGGTATGTTAGGCATACCTAACAAGCATGAAAATCCAGGTATATTTTTCCTATATCAAGTTAGAATCCTACCTTGTGTTAGGATCTTATACTTTTGTATGAATGATAATGATTATTCTTGAAGTTAGAAGTTTAAGTAATCAAGGGTTTATGCATATTATGATTCTTACTTTGATTGATGATATGACTAACCAGAAGAGTCCCATGGTCAAATAAGAATATGAATGAGTAATAGAAGTCCTCCCTGAAACCTTGAATACTAATGCTTGTGATAAATTACCTGTGTGTGAAATGATCATGACCATACATGAGATTATTTAGGATCATAATGTATTGATATTATACTAATGTATGTATGGTTATGTATGAGATCTTGAGGATAACACAATCATGACACTAGTGCACACTTAAGCATGCATAGTGGTCTAGGATGGATACAAGTTCAAGGACAGGTAATCCAGGAAGCAAAGATCAAGAGGGAGCACACTCCAAAAGTTCCTGCAAGGAAGCAAAGATCAAGAGGGAGCACTCTAGGAAGAAAAGATTGGGAGGGAGTCCACCCTACAACTAAACAAAGATAAGTATTTGAATTATCATTTCTTATTACTTAAATGATGTTGTTCATTCATGTACATACTTATGTTCCTAGATTTAGGTTGTGTATTATGCATATTAGAATAATTGCATTAATGAACAGTATACTACTAATATGCATGCAATGGGTAAGTGGCCTATGGCACTGTACAACATTCCATTGCTACTTATCTAGAATGAAAACTTTTTGTTGACATGTTAGGAGTAGTGAAAACTCTTAACAATGTTCCGGTATAGATGGAAGGCATCTATAAAGTTACGGGCTATGGATAAATGTTGTATTGAAGCATTGGCTAAGTGCATGATTGTATGGCATATGTCTTTATGCATAACAATGTGTGTTTGAGACACATGACAGGGAGTCATATGTGTGCAGGTTGAAGAAAGCCTTGTATGGCTTGAAGCAAGCTCCTAGGACTTGGTATGGGAGGATAGACAAATTTCTATCCAGTTTGGGATTTACCAAGAGTAAGGTGGATTCCAACCTTTACTACAAGGTTGAGGAAGGCAATCTAGTGATACTACTATTGTATGTGGATGACCTGTTTGTTACAGGTGAGGATAGGTTGATTGCCGGCACGAAGAGGAAGCTTGCTGTCGAGTTCGAGATGAAGGACTTGAGGATGATGCATTACTTTCTAGGCATGGAGGTGTGGCAAAGTGCAGATGGGATCTTCCTTGGAAAAGGGAAGTATGCAGTAGAGATCTTGAAGAGGACCAGGATGATGGATTGCAAGGCCATGGCCACACCTATGGCATCGAACCTGAAGCTATTGTGTGATGCTTCATCTGAGCCGGTTGATGTCACGATGTATCGTCAGATGATTGGGTCCTTGATGTACTTGACAAACACGCGACTAGATATTTGCTTTGCGATGAACACATTTAGACAGTTCCTGACGGATCCCGGAGGTGTTCACCCGATTGCTGTAAAACATATTCTGAGGTACCTGAAGGGTACAATTGATTATGGGCTCAAGTATGATGCAAATCAAAGATTTAACCTGGAGGGTTATGTTGATTCAGATTGGGCAGGAAGTGCTGCAGATAGGAAGAGCACTTCAGGGTTCTGCTTCAGTATGGGATCAGGTGTGATCTCTTGGTTTAACAGGAAGCAGTCCTACGTAGCACTGAGTACAGTCGAAGCAGATTATGTCACAACTTGTTCGGCTAGTAGTGAGGTAGTATGGCTTAGGAAGCTACTGTCTGATTTATTTGATCTCCTGTTGGATGCTACCTGTATCTTTTGTGACAACTAGAGTTGTGTGAAGTTGTCTTAGAACCCAGTGTTTAATGACAGGTCGAAGCACATTGAGATCAAATATCACTATATCAGGGATATGGTGCAGAGAGGAGCAATGAAGCTCCTGTATGTTGCGACAGATGAGCAGGTTGCAGATGTGTTGACCAAACCACTAGCCAGAGTGAAGTTTGAGTACTTCAGAGAGAGGCTTGGTGTTCTTCAAATAGAAGATACTTTGAGGAAGAAGTGATGGGACACATCTGGAGGATCCATTCCAAGCATGCTGGCAGGAGGTTCCTTCCCATGGATGTGGATGTAAGCACTATGTGATGAACATCAGGACGATGCTCCGGATTATTTTTTGTATAACGATGATAAGGTGGATCATATATGATGATATGCATTAGTTGGATGCTTTGTATGATCAGGTGGATCATATATGATGACATGCATCAGTTGGATCATGTATGATGATATGCATTAGTTGGATGCTTTGTATGATCAGTTGGATCATGTATGATGATATACATCAGTTGGATGCTTTATATGATCAGTTGGATGTTTTGTACGATCATTTGGATCATGTATGATGATATGCATCAGTTGGATGCTTTGTATGATCAGTTGGATCATGTATGATATGCATCGGTTGGATGATTTGTATGATCAGTTGGATCATATGTGATGATATGTATCAGGTGGATGAATTGTATGATCAAGTTGATCATGTGTGATTAGCATCAGGTCGATGCTCCAGATGATGTACATTAGGATGATGTACTGTATGATGACCAGGACGATCATGTGTGATGAGCATCAGGTCGATGCTCCAGATGATGTGCATCAGGATGGTGCACTGTATGATGATCACCATGATCATGAGTATCAGGTTGATACTCCGTGGCCGTGGACAGGTTGTGCAGGTAGCATAGAAAATATCCTGGGAGATCCGGACAGGTTGAGCTGTGTGCTTGTAAAAGCCTGGGATGCTCTTTCGAGGTTTTGCTACAATTTCGCATAGAAAAGATCCTGGAGATCCGGACAGGTTAATATGTGTGCTCGTAAAAGATCCTGGGATTCTCTATAGAGATCTTGCAGGTTGAAAGATGCTCTTTAAAGGTTTTGCAAATGTTCACATAGAAAAGATCCTGGAGATCCGGACAGGATAAGCTTTGTGCCAGTAAAAGATCCTAGGATGCTCTATAGAGATCTTGTAGGTTGCAAGAGGCTCTTTAAAGATTTTGTGAAGGTCACATGTAAAAGATCTTGGGAGATTCGATAGGTTGAGGAGTGTGCTCATAAAAGTCCTGGGATGCTCTTTCGAGGTTTTGTGGACGCACGTAATTAGTCCTGGGATCCACAGTATGGCCAAATATGATGAAGACCTACAAGAGGATAGGCCTACATCCAACATGAAAAAGGGATGGCTCTGTAGAACTTCCTATGATGAGAAGAATTTAGAGATAGCCCAGTGATCGAGATGTCAAGTATAGCAGCAGTGATGATGATGATGCTCCGTGA
Organism: Larix kaempferi; assembly: GCA_027924585.1. Taxonomy (NCBI): domain Eukaryota; kingdom Viridiplantae; phylum Streptophyta; class Pinopsida; order Pinales; family Pinaceae; genus Larix; species Larix kaempferi. Next base: position 4,189,794 of record BSBM01001024.1, on the reverse strand, counting down.
TCCAGTGATGATGATCCAGCTCCAGAATTGAAGACTTGTGTCAAGAGAATACCTTCCTAGTTAAGAGGGAGTGTTGATGTATTTGTAACTTTGGAAGATATTCACTTGTATATTGTATGTATTACATTTGTACTTTATTGTATCCCCAACGGATATGCATTATTCCTCTGACTGGAAGTGTCATCAGGTGTACTTGCATGTGTCGCAAGTTATATTGTAAGTGTCGTAACTTATACTTGATGGGTTATTAGACCACCTTGATGGGGTCGGCCTTGTATGAGTCATGTGGGTTAAAGGGTTATTAGACCACCTTAGTGGGGGTCGGCCCAGTCAACATTATGTTAAGTGGTTAAGTTGGGGCCGACCTAGCAAAAGTTAAAAGAAAAGTGAAGTAGTGTATAAATAGAGAGTGTGTCTCTCTCATTTTACACATTTTCTCTCATTCAATCACTTCGCATTAGTGAGAGAGAGGAGGAGTGCGCACAAGTGGAGGAGGAGTATGCTGCTGAAGATATCTATCTCTTGCATTTGATCATTGTGATCCTTGTATTGATGCTTATTCTATTTCTAAGGAAGTTGTGGGGCTTTTCACCTTCTTGGTTTTCCCCGGTAAAATGTTTTGTGTCTCTTGTCTCTTGTCTCTTATGCTTGATCTGCTGTACATGTTGTTCTTTCAGTTAAGATCCTAGATCTATTGAATTAAATGATTATAAAATAACAAAATTGACTTGCGAATTTCAGATCTGCAGCAGATTTCCGGTTCATTGGTTTTCTGGTTTTTTTGGTCCAAAAGTCAAACTAGGGTTTGACTTTCCCGGATATCTACCCACTCAAAAACTTCGATCCAAGGATTTAAATTACGATTTTGGAGAGACAAATCTTTCTATGCAATCATATTCCAAAAATTCCAACTTTGACAGAAACCTTAATTTCTCATCAGAGGAAGAAGAGAGAGTTTTTTACCTTGTTAAAGATGTCAGTATTCAGGATAGCTCTGATACCATGTTAAGTTTAGATCAAATTCACAACAAGAGCATAATAAGGATCACTGAAAGAAACACAATCACAAGATAGACACATATTTATCCTGGGAAACCCTCATGGGGTAGAAAACCCAACAAAACTTCCTCAATATAGATGATAAAAAAGTACAAAGATGAAATCCCCAAACAAGAGCTCCTTCTCCTTCGTAGATATATCTCTCTCTCTCCTATGTGCAATCCACAAGTGAGTGTGTGTTCAAATGAGGAACACAACACCTCTATTTATACTTTATCTTTCACTTGAATTTCTCCCTAACTAGGTCATCCCCAACAAATTTACCCTAATGCTGGTTGGGCCGACTTCTCTAGGGGACTTAAATACCCCATTACAAATGACTCAAGGGGGATCTATTGCTCTGAATTCCAAGGGAGGATTTAACTCAATGAATTTACATAATCAAATATAATAATGACACCTCGATGGAGGAATAAAACATCTCTGAATAAATAATAATAATAAAATACAAATAGAATATTCTTCGAAGTTACACTATTTCAACACGATAGACTTATATGGGTTTCTGAATTCATGCTAGATCATGTGCACCTAATTAGTGTGGGTGTGCATTTGGGCCCTAAGTATCATTGGGCTCAAAATCAAGATAAACATCTAGTAGACTAAATTAATCTTCTTCTAGCAATATTGCTAGATGGCCTAGTTTTTTGTTGTTGATTAGATTATGTAACATGATAAGTTTATATATTGCCAAAGACTCAGTATGGCCTAATTTATTTTTGTTGATTAGATTATGTAATATGATAAGTTCATATACTGTCAAAGGCTCAATAATTGTTGTGAATCATGATGTGTTTCTATTCTTGGCTTCTTTTCACTTGCTACAAACATTTGGTAAACTGCGCAAAGAAACAACTAGGAAAGTTTATTTTCAACTTTGTTCTTATAGTTTCTACATAAACTTGAGAAAAACTTTGTAGCAAGTAAAACACTGTACATAAATAAGCCATAACTTCAATGTAAGTCGATGCTCCTTAAGAGATTTTGTTTCCTGAGAAAAAATGTGGCATTGTAGCAAGTAAAATGCCGTACAAAGTTGTGCATTACTTGGTTTACATCTTCCATATCTTGAATGTAAATTGACGTTCATTAATAGACCTTGTTTATGATCCTATTGGCCTCATGTGAAGAGTTTCTTTGAAGTGGTAAGGTATTTTCCCAAATATTTTGCTAGACAATGTCAAGGAGAGAATAAATGGATGCATGCTTTGCAATTACAACGAGAAACTAGAGTTTGCATCCAATCCTATAACATAAGCCTTGGTTAAGAAATTGTTTATGTTAATGATGTTATTAAGTGTTTAAATATATACTTTTAAAATACTTGTAGTACAAGATACAATGTGTATTCAATATTTCCCTAAGTACATTGTTGCAAATATCAGTCCGGACTAAAGACATGAAGTATTATGTATTGTTATAGGGTCACATTCTTATCCAATTGGACCTACTCTAAGTGAAAACATTTGATAAGTTGAATAGATTATAAGATCTAAATGTGTGTCCTGTCTCAGTCATATCTGTGCGGAAAATGTCAATGAACTTACGACATTAGGCAGGATATGGATTTTGGTTCCTATTGAGTTTGTCTTCAAAGCAAGTATGGAGTCAAAAATTTGTACATTTGCTTGGGGCTACAGTGTCAACATAATAAACATGGATACAACTGGGAAATGGAATAGTGTTTATGCCTATTTTTAGCAGTGGAAAGTGGGACATAGTTTATATCTATGCATCCTTGAGTTGTTTTCCTGTTCATGTAAGTTGCTTTTGAAATGGAGACCCAAAAACACTAGCATAAAACTTTGCCCTGATTGTTTATTGTTGGTTTTACTGGAAAGTCTTGGGAGATCATTTTGATTAAGTTATTATAGACTAGTCATTAGGTCATTGTCTAGTCTTGCGTGACTGGAATGAATGTGTTTCTATTCACGTCTACACTATTTTATTAGTGCTAAAGGAAAAAAGAAAATCACTCTAAGAAACTAATCATAGGTAGATTAGTTTATAAACTTATTGGCATTCAAATATAGGTTTTACTATGCAAGAGCTTGTGTATGTTCATAGGATTTGTATTTCTATATGGTGCTAAACATGCATTGTTTTATGTTCTAAAGAGTTTGTTTTGAGGAGGGCTTGAAATGACAAGGTTTAAACCATCAAAATTATTGTAAGAGATCTTGTTTTGTATTGCTGGAAACAATGTTCAAGATCATGCATATTAACTTAACATTTTAGTATAAAATGTGCAATGGAAGATTTGGGTGCTATGGATAAATTAGTATATTTGCATTTTATTTGTATCATACATGCTGATGGTGATGGTAGCTATTTCACATTCACTTGATGAATATAATGTGCATTATTTCTGTTTTGATATGAAAGGTGCGTTACTTCCTCTTCAAGAATTAGAAGTTTGGAATTATCTATATTGCTTTTTAACTAAGAAATATCTATTTTCAAGTTTTGATGTGCCCCACGAGTCCTTAGGGGTATGACTTATAACGTTTCTTACAATGATTAGTGGCATCGTCTTTGTGGTCACTTGTAGCGGAATTATCTATATTGCTTTTGGAACTAAGAAATCTCTATTTTCATGTTTTGATGTACCTCACGAGTCCTTATGGTTATGAATTATAATTACAAAGATTAGCGGCATCATCTTGTGGTCACTTGTATCCCTCTAATTCAAGTTTCTAAACTTAATAGTAAAGCATGTCATGTGCTCAACATTTCATCTCATAATGAAAATAAACTTGTTGATTTAAGGGAGAAAGTGAAATATGTTACCATGATGACATCAGAACCCTATGACAAGTCTTCCACTTTACACTATGATTATTAGAGCAAGCTAGTGGGATACCCTGACAGTAAGAATCTATAATTTTGTGCTTTTCTTGTGCAATAAAGCCTTGGCAAAGGATGGATCACCCAAGGAACTGTTTAGTAGAGAAGGAGATGCATGAGCCTGGAGGGTGAGTGACTTCACGGAAGAGGGAGACTTGAATGAATTTGTTTTGATAGATTCATGTCATATGCTAGTTGGGATCAAGAGTGCATAGTGGCTGTTTTAGAGAAAACAAATTTCCATAATAGGTGTTTTAGACAAAACAAAACTGTGGCAACCTTAATAAGCAAAATTATATATTTATACATATACGTATTGAGTTGTTCTGTATATTTAATCTCATCTTATTAATTTATATGCTTTATCTATAAATTGAAATTTTTGGGAATGAAATCACTGACATTACAGGTGCAGTCATAGGATATTACTGCAATAAAATAACACTGAGGGCGATGTTATTGTAAGGGGGAAGGGATGTAATATCCCAAATTCTTAACCTTTTAATTTTAAATTTGAATTATGCAATGTTGTGCATAGATTTCTTTGTTCACTATACTTTTCTTAAATACCATAAGGTATATATATGCCACGATAATTTGAATATTCACAAATAATCATGGACATGGATATTTTGTAGTTAACAAAAGAGCCAAGATTGATTAAGCTTGACCCCTTGAAGGGGTTACATAAATGTTATTTGATTTTAATGTATTTTGTAAAGTGATAAACTTTGCAAAGAAAAGAATAACTTCTATTAAAGCGATAAATCAAATAGTAGAAACAGTAAAATCCCGCTAGCACGATTGGTTTCCATGGGCCTCGTTTTGCGACCTGAGTTCAAACCCTACGATGTATCTAGGAGGAGACATTTAAAATCCAGCCATGCTAAGGGTTGGTGTGGCCTAGGATGGGTGTGATCCCCAGATTTTGATGTCTTAGATGCCCATGGGTCGCAATTTGTTAGACCATAGGATAGTTCCGCAAGTCATGGACAATCAAGCAAACAAAAAAAACCAAATAGTAGAAATAAATAAAAGAAAGCATTGAAGTTAAATGATGACTAAAGAAAATGTGAAACAAGGAAGTGCATAAAATGTATAATCTTTTTTTCCTTTTCTTTTAAAATATGTTTTTTTTCTTTTGTGATAGAAAAAAAATCGAACTAAATGAAGTAACATGAAAAAAAAGACTGCATGTACATATATTTGTTCAACGATCAACTTTTGATTATTAATTAGATTTTTCCACTCAAGGAACTTTTATTGTCCAAAAACCTTCTTTAATCCCTCGTGAAGGATAAGACTAGGAATATTCAAGCTAATCCCGACATTTACAAAAACATACTAGGATAAGCCAAACAAATAGAATAAGTAAGATATGAGAAACATAATTGGACTCTAAGACAAATTAATGATAGGATTCAAATCTTGGTTTTTCTGTCTACATGCACTTTTATAAGTTATTGCTAGTAAAGACCTCAACTAATACCACCCGAGAACCAAAAAAAATATGACCTTAAGATCCTAAAGTTTTGATATCAAACCCCTCTTCTTTTATCACTTTTAAACCATTACCCTACTATCAACAAACTATCAACAAAGTATTAGTAGGTTTGAACAAAGACTATAACATGGAATATAAAATCAAAGAATCAAAATCAAAATCCACCCTTAGCATACCTATTGCAAGAGAATTTTGGAATATAAACAAGATACGAGCTACTGCTCCCTGAGGTGGATTAGGTGGTTTGCTTAAATCCTTTAGTATAAGATTTATTTATTGGGGAAGAATTTTACAGAGATAATACATATAAATAAATGCATGCTTTTTTATTATTCATTTGTTCTAGCACATTCTATTCCATGGGAGGCAGAGGTGGATCTTGAGTCACTGTTTTATTTGGTTGAGCTCTGAGCCAATCCTTTCTAAGTGGATGGGTATAGTATACTACACATATTGCTGAATCATATATGGCCGTTATTCTAATAACAGAGCTCCTGTTTGTACTAATAACATATCCATAATAAAGGATCATATAGCTCATGTTCAAATCATAGCAGTGTTACATAAGACTAATCAAATAAATAGTACCACATAACACATGTAAGCTTTATAAACTATGAGACCTTTATTATTTAAATACAAGAGACTCATAAGCTGTAATGAGCTATAACACTACTAGTTATATGTACAATAAAGCAATGGTTTTCATAGTATTGATAACATGTACAAGCTCTACCTCGTGATTCAACCTGAAACATATTTAGACTCTAAGGTAAATCAATGATGGGACTCAAATCTTATCTGCATACATTTTCATAGGTTAATGCTAGTATAGACTTCAATTGATGTCACAAAATTAAAAAAAAAAATCATAATCTTAATATTTTGATCTCAAACCCTTCTTCTTTTTACATTTTTAAATAATTACTTTATTATAAACAAATGATGGTTAAATTTGAACTAAAGTTTTAGTCTCATACCTCATTTCTTTTTACATTTGTAAATAATTACTTTATTATAAACATATGATTGTTAAATTCGAACAAATAACTATTAAATGAAATATAAAATTAAAGAATCAAAATCAAGTTCCGCTCTTAACGATTTCCCCTTAGCTTCATCCTTCATTTATAACATCATATGGGAAATTATTTGTTATGAACTACCTTTTATTTTTTAAATTATTTTATAAAATAATAAAGAGACTAGAATCACAAAGTAATGTGAGCCTCTTTTAAAATAAATAAGTTTAAAAATATAAAGTTCTCACTATAAATTACAATAAGATAAAAGGAAAACATGAAAAAAAAAGGGTACAGTCCCATCTTCCCTCTAATCTACCTTTTATTTTTTAAATTATTTTATAAAATAATAAAGAGACTAGAATCACAAAGTAATGTGAGCCTCTTTTAAAATAAATAAGTTTAAAAATATAAAGTTCTCACTATAAATTACAATAAGATAAAAGGAAAACATGAAAAAAAAAGGGTACAGTCCCATCTTCCCTCTAATCTAAAGTTAGAGCCTAATTGGGAAAGCAAATCCCATGGCTCAAAACTCCTTGTGCTTCCCTCGAAATACCCCTCCTCATAACACCCTACAAAATAGACAAACACCCACCTCAACCTTATGCCTTCATATGAAAGAAAATAAATAACTATGTGCAACCATAATCCATTAAAATAAATAAATATTACCATATAATATTATAACTAATCAAAATTATATGAGTTCTAAATATGTAAAAAATATGTATATATCTAACAAATATTATCCACTATCCAAAAATATCCAAAAATAACCAATGTATGATCAAAACAATCCATGACTATGCCAATACAACAAAGTGTAACAAATCCAAGTGGTGGATGGGATGTGGTAGAACCAAAATGAGAAGAGGAGAATGAACGTGAGAAAATATGAATTAGGGGAGAGACCTCAAGATGCATATCTGATAACCATCCTCATAGTAAGACAAAACATAGAATTAATGCAACAATTTGGGTTGGAGGGGAACATGTGGAGGGGAAGGACTAACAAAATCATCTGTGAAAACATGAATGTTTGATATCTAAGAGCAAGAGTGGATATGATAGGTTCAAGGGAACCTGAAGAGGCATGGTGGGAATTTGTGTGGTCACTTGTTATTTCACTTTGTCAGAGAAACATGTCTCTTTTGTCGGGGCCTCAATATTAGTGTTGGGATGAAAAGAGGTAGAGGAACTAATATCCATTGAGACAGTAACAAAGGCATTGTGTACCACTTGTTTTGGTTTTAGGGCCTCCCAACCTACAATATTGGAAAAAGGTGGGTTTGGATCAACATCCAAACCATCAATGTTAGGAGTGGTACAGGTGGTAATTATATGATGTTGAGATGTGGCAGCAAACATGACGGTAAAGGTAACTAGATGGGTGGTTGAATGTTCTGGCCTCCAAAAAAATGTTTATTTTGTAGAAGTTGCGCAAACACATCTGAATCTATGCCAAAGTGGATAGAAAATTTAATCTTCTTATTTATAATACCCCTCCAAATGTATCGGGGTCTATTTCCATATCCTCTTTTGGTCCCATGTGAACTATTGCACTAGAATCTCATCTATCAACAACTAAAATATACCAATTATAGTCTAGTCATTACATAAATTTAACCTCAACAACTAGAATTGAAATGAGTAGATTTTAATCCAAGTAAACACTTCATTAAAGTATCCATTCTTGTAAGGATCAGTTTTATCTAACTATGTCCTTAAGTCCTAATTTAACTTTTGTTGTAATTAACTGCAGCTACATTGTACTTATAACTTAACAATTGAAAATATTTTTAGCTATAGCATAACAACAATCATAACCTAACATAATAATTTTTCTCGATCAAACATATTACTTTAATAACAATAAATTTACAGTTTTATTAAGTAGAATAGGGTAGGGATCGAAATAAATACCTGTAAATTTGTTTGAGTTATCCCCCAAGCCTTCAACCTTCTTCCTTTTCTTGCCACATTCAAGTCCAAACAGGAGTTTACCTCCCATCCAATGAGGAACAACCTATCCATCTCCCTATCTCCAAGAAAACCCGTAGGTTCCTTGGCCCTCTGTGCTGGAATCCCCAAGAACAACAATGGAAACCACCAGTAATATCCAATCTGTGCAATCCCCAAAATTCAACCTCCTTCCCGTCCTCCAATAGTTTTTTTCCCTCCCTAAAGTATTTTCCCCTCTCTCAAGTAATTTAATTTCCCCATAGTAATTTTCTCCCACCCCAAAGTCCTTTTCTCAACCACCCCATTCAATGCTCATAAATTTCCCTCTTTTCGGTTCTAAGAAAATATTAATTAAATAATTCAATCCGAGGAATTGACATATAATAACCATAAAAATGAAATGCAAAGTCATACGTATTCATGTAAATTAAAACTCCCCCAAAATATCTATGACAACCCTTAATTTATCCCACCAACCAATAATAAATGTTGCTAGATATTTATTAGACATTTATTTGTATACATTCATGTTTTGCATAACATTAAACCAATTAGTGTACAATTAATAAACTAGTTTAATACTAATACTCCCAGTAGTAATAACATATGTGCATAGTGTATGTATGTGTAGCTAGAGTATACATATACTACACATGTACTAATGATAAACAAGCATTGACTCTAATGCGCCATTACTATTTGTTTCCAATCAAGCATGGAGACAATAATTTAGTAATCAAACATAAACAATTTCACTAACTAGTTCACATTAATATAATACAAACTACATAGTAAACTGAGTTTATCACACATGAGTAAAGCAAGAGTTTTAACACACACATTAATGAAACTGTTATATCTAACTTCCTCAACATCTTTAACCTCATCTTGCATCTTTCTAATTCACAACTATCTTCAACATCCTATCCTTCCTCTGCTGAAATATTCAGGAGTGTCAACTATATTGACCTAACACCCGATAGAACCTGTAAGGAGAAGTGTCATCTACATTGACCAAACTTCCCCAACATGCAACCGCTAATTGTCATTGCATGTCTGGGGGAGCGTGGCTAAACATGACCCTCCCATGCATCCAATTTTAAGAGGATAAATGATGGGTAATACCTCCACCCCTCCTAATAGAACTAGTGGAAACAACCTACACTGGCATATTGTGTCGTTGTTGTTGTTCTTAGGGCTTTGTCAATGAATAGAAATTTGGGCAATTGTGCTTCTTGAAACCCTGCACCTGCTCACACATCTCATTAATGAAACCAAAATTAATTCTAAATAAAATGCTTCACATGCATACCATTTCTCTTTCGAGGTCCATGTTATTGATGTCACTTAGGTGCCTTATTTATTCGACTATCACTTATCCCATTTAACCCGTGGGTTAGTTTACCAAACACTAGATCATGCACAGCCGTATAATCATTTATATGTACATACTATGTTATTAACCAATGAACAATGTAAACAATCTTGTCTATGTACCATGCACCTGGTATTTTATCCATTTATTCAACAATTAATTTAAATTGGTATCCACGTACCAAATATTTCATTTAAATTTTCATGTTGGAAGTAAATAAAATAACAACAATCAGTAACAACATAAACATAACTTCCACAATACAAGTAGGTCCATATGTCCATGTAATATCATGTTATAACTCTAAGGTTTTTCCACAGATAATAAACAAAATATAAAGTAGGTCATATTTTAGTTTGGTTGGTGTAGTCAAAATGGGGCATTACATACACCCACCCTTTGGGAATCTTCGTCCTGAAGTTTCAATCAAAATAGTGCGGGAAAATATTGATGCATGGTTTCAACATCTTCCTAGGTAGCAGAGCTTGGACTATACTTATCCCAATGGACCTTAACTTGGTCCACCAAATGGTGTTTGAGATATTGAACCCTATGGTCCAATATATGTAGTGGTTCGACCTTGATGGTCCCCTCATCCGAAACTTGCAATTCCTTCCAATTTAGTTTATGAGATTCATCATCTATATAATGTTGTAAAACAAACACATGAAAAATGTTATGAGTTTTATGCAAATGGGGTGGTAGCACAAGACGATATGCGATGGTTCCAAATTTCTCCAAAATTTCAAAGGGTCCTATAAATCGAGGTGACAACTTCGTCCCCTTCCAAAAATGGATGGTACTTGTATTAGGTTTGGAACGAATGAAAAATCCCTCTCCAACTTTATAACTTTAGTTAATCCTAAGTACATCGGCATAACTCTTTTGTATATCCCATGCTTCCTTCAACTGTTGTCTAATCAAAATCGCCTACTCTTCAATTTACTGAATTGGCTCAGACCCTATGATCACTCGGTCTTCTAATCTTTCCCAACACAACGGTGTTCTGCATGGCCTTCCATACAACACTTGATAAGGTGGTATTCCGATTGATCCATGGTAATTATTATTGTAAGTAAAATCAACCAACAATAAGTGATTTTCCCAATGGGTCTGTTGATCCATACTATACATCCTAAGAATGTCCTCTATTACCCGATTCACTGTTTCTATCTGTCCATCTATCTCTAGATGATAAGTTGTGCTTAAGTTCAACCGAGTTCCTAAGGCTGAATTCAAACTTGTCCAAAACCTAGATGTAAACCCATCATCTCTATCTAAGATGATCTTCTTGGGAAACCCACGAGGATGAACAATTTCACTTATGAATGCTCACGTTGCATCAACGACGTTGCAAGTTTCCTTGATTGGAATAAAGTGAACGCTTTTGCTCAGTTTATCAACTACGACCATAATGGCATCATGCCTTTGAGAGGTAGGAAGAAATCCCACTACAAAATCCATGGAAATGACTTCCCACTTGGACATGGGGATGTCGTGGGGTTGCAAGAGTCTTTTCGGGTGGTGATGATCCACTTTTACCTGCTGGCACTCAAGGCACTTGACTACATCATGCTTCATTCCTACCTAGAAGAGTTTCTTCATCTCTGCATACATATTTTTCACACCAGGATACACACAATAGATTACTTTGTGGGATTCCTTGAGGGATAGTGCCTCTAATATCCCCTCCCTTGGGAATATACATCCTTGATCCCATGTTATTGCAACAATCCATCTACCTCTAGGACATACCCTTCAAAATTAGGTCCCACTTGCCTCCCATTCTGAAGTGCATGTAACCTTTAGGTACCAACTATCTCCGAGAAGTTGTCCTAACACCCTTTTCCTCAAATCAACCTTCAATGGTATTAAGGATAAAATCCTTGGTTTCTTTCCTAGAGCATCGACCTCTATGTTCTCCTTCCCCTTGATGTACAAAATCCCGAAGTCATAATCACTCATAATTTCACTCCATCGTCTCTGTCTAGAATTTAGATCCCTTTAAGTGAAGAGATGATTCAATCTTTGGTTATCAGATTTGAGCTCAAAGCTTCACCCAACAAGGTAACATCTCCAAAGCTTTAGTGCTAACATTTATGCTGCCAATTCTAAATCATTGGTGGGGTAATTCTCTTCATGAAGTTTTAAATTTCTTGACGTGTAATCTATTACTCCACCTTCTTGCATTAACACAACACCCAAAACTTTCCTTTAGGTGTCTGTGCAAACTATAAAGTCCTTATTTATATCTAGTACCCATAGGATTGGCACACTGGTTAATAACATTTTAAGCTCGTTGAATGCGACATCACGTTCCTTAGTCCATTCATATCTGATTCCCTTACACTGCAAGGTAGTTATGGGTTTCACAATCTTCAAGAAACCTTCCAAAAACCTTTGATAGTACCCTGCTAAGCCCATGAAGCTTCTCACCTATTGAGCATTCCTCGACACTGGAAAATACATTATGGCCTTCACATTTTTTGGGTCTACCGAAATTCCTTCTCCTAAAATCATGTGACCTAGATAATGAATCTCCTTCTGGTAGAAAGAACATTTAGACAACTTACCATACAACTTGTGTTTTCTTAAGCATGACAACACTAATCACAAGTGCTACTCATGTTCCTTCTCATTTCTAGAATAGATAAAAATCATCTAAGAATAATTGCAGAAAGCGATCTAAGTAATCATGCAATACTCCATTCATGAGACTCATGAATATTGGTGGTGCATTGGTCAAACCAAACGATACCACTACAAACTCATAGTACCAAAACCGAGTCCAAAATGCAGTCTTAGTTATATCACCCTCCTTAATCCTAAGTTGGTGGAAACCTCATTGCAGATTGATCTTTGAGAAAATTGATGACCCTTTCATTTGATCAACGAGGTTTCCAATACGAGGTATCATATACCTACTCTTCATTGTGGCTCTGTTCAAATCTCTATAATCTAAGCAAAGGCACAAGGAACCATCCTTCTTCTTGACAATTATTATTGGTGCTCTCCACGGGGAAATTAATACTTGGCTTGATGAAACCTAGGTCTAACAGTTTCTTCAACTGCATTTGGAAATCACAAAGATCTAGAGCTTTCATCCTATAAGGTATCTTGGATATTGTCTCTGAACCAAGTTTTATCTCCATAGTGAAATCAAGTTCTCTCTCTAGAGGTAACACAAGCAACTCTTGAGGAAGACATCTTTTAATTCGACTAATATTGGGTACGAGTATGAAGAGGGTCCCTTTTCATCCCTTACCACCTATACTATGTATAACCAACATCCCTTTCTTAGACATCATTTTACATTCATCATTGAGATGAAACAAAGGGACACTTTTCTTTTACCACCATATATTTGAATCGACCTTCCCTCATCATCTAAACAAAACACTCTTTTCTTGAAACAATCTAAGAAAGCTCAATGAGCCTCTAACTAGTCCATACCGATTATGAGGTCGTATGTAACTAGGGAAGTCACATACACTTTCATTTGATTCATACACAACCCTAGGTATACATAACATTCATTAACCATTGGTCCCAATGCTTGTTTTACTCCCGAAGCCATTTTTGGCTAGTTGGAAACTATCATGTTCGCAGGATACCAACCCACACCTATCTAATGCATATGGAGAAATGAAACTATCTATTACTCTAGGATCAATTAACAAGATTTTAAGCTTAATATTATTTATCTCACATGATGATTCCACCATAGTGGATTGATGCCCGAACTGGTGGTTATTGATCACTTCATAGAGTTGGTGGAAGCTACTCAAATTTCCCATCGGGGCCTTCCATTCTATGTGCACAATAATTTATTGAGACTGAGAGAAATATCGATGGTAATGAGGGCCCCCACATCCCCAAAATGAAACGTTGGATGGAGATTGAATTCCACCTTGCATAGACCTCCGAGACAGGTTCCTTCCTCTGGGTCCTTTGGCCCTACCTACAAATCCGTTGAATTCCTAGGACTCTGGTGAGTCCCCAATGATTCATGAGATACCGAAATAGCTACCATTTAATGATTTTCCGCAACAAATATGGGTTTAGGTTTGGTTCTATAAGGAGGTGCTCCAAATTATCCTCCTCTGGAGAAGGTTCGAGGGGCCTTCCCCACAAAACCCGATTGCAATGGAATGGTTTATCTTGCATCCCCTCTCTTATCCCCCTTACCACTTAGATGATTTTATGCATACCGAGCATTTTAAATTGCCTCAACAACTTAGGGTGGTTTCCACATCCATACAAGGGCCTTAATCTTATGGTCTAGTCCATACACGAAGCGGTTTTCCTAAGACCGATCTATGTATATGTATGAGGCATACTTGACCAACTCCATGAAATGTATGTCGTATTCTTCCACAAATTGGTTTCCCTGAAGTAAGGCACGAAAGGCTCCTACCTACTTGTCCTCATAAAAAGAATACATGTACTTTAGTCGAAACCTATATTCAAATAATTCCCATGGGATGGTGTCTAGGGTGAGTTGCAACTGACTTTCAAGGTTTCCCCACTAGTTCAAGGCACTATCTTGAAGCTGGAAGATGGCTATCTTGGATTTTGAGGTCGAGGCATATTGTTAAAATGTGAAGCACCTCTTCATTACCTCTAGCCACACCTTGGCATGCTGTCCAACACACTCCCCATAAAACTATAGAATTCTAATTTTTTGAAGCTCCTTGGTGATGTCTTAGGGAGGGGGTTCCTACTCTAAGTTCATTGATCCTTCATGATTACCCTCCCCTAATGGTGAGCGTTCCACTTCTACTTCTGGTGTAACACTTACCCTCAAAATTCCCTTAAGTATCTCATTTATTTCCTCTAGAGAGATCAAAATGAGAACCATCTCCATGCCGGTGGTTCCATTGCAGTTTGCTTAGGCTGCGGTGTCACCTGACCTCATCCTCGATTTCCTCGCATCCTTACCATATTGATCCAATAAATAAGCTCTAAGGGTTATCAATATCTAGAAGTCACGACTTACTAATTTAATGCATGCATATGCCATAGTAGGTGTAAGCATAGTTTCTATTGTCGTCCTAAAATTTCTCATGAGAATGTATGACTTACGACAATTTTTTTTAGATCGATGAGGTCATTTAGTTCAAAATTTTTTGCAATCAATTTGTATATAAGCCATATTAGATTGACGCAAGACTACTTTGTATAAGCTACTCAATAAGCTTAAGTATCGTAATTTCTGATCCACAATATGTATACATTTTTTGAATAGTTAACTAAAATTAATTATTATTATTGTTTTTGAATTAAATTAAATTAAATATACTTTCATAATCAATTTAATTAAATACTTTCATAATTAATTTAATTAAATACTTTCATAATTAATTTAATTAAATACTTTCATAATTAGATATCATTTTTTATTTAATTATGAAAGTGTTATTAATTTAATTATAATTAGAAAGGATAAGTTTAATTAAAATTGATTTTAATAGTGACATAACTATGTTTAAAAGAAAATTAAAAATGATTAAATTAAAAAAAATAATTTCTAACCATGTTTAAAAATGATTAAATTTTGGAAAAATATATATTAAATTGAAAAATACATATTAAATTTATTTTATTTTATATTTTGGAAAAATATATATTAATTGTTTTTTTTGTTAACGTGTTTGGAGGGCTTGCATGAAAGTCATGTGCCCTTTCCCACTCTTCCCATGCCTAAATCCAATGGAACGTATAGGTATAAAACCCTCCATCCCCCTCTAGGAGTTCATTTTTCTCTGCAAATATTTGTTTTAGCTTTGCTTTGCTAATTGCTAATTTTCTTAGGGTTTTCCTGCTTTGATTTGAAGTTTGCAAAAGGTTTCCTCTTCATTCTAAACTCCAACTTTCCATGGCATATGATTCATGTAATTTTTTTCCCATTTTAGATTTTTTGTTTTAATTTCTTCTTTTATTTTTGACTTTGCTAGAGGGTGGCTCAACTTCAAAGCTTGGCCTCCCTCCCTTTCCTATGCACGCTCACAGTCCTCCTAACTACTACACCGATCTTGTTTTTTTTTTCATTTTTCTAAAAATAATTTCTTTAGAGTGGTGGCCTCACGACCTGCCCCCTCCTTTCCTCCCCTCCCATGGTTTGTATTTTTTTTTCTTCGTGGTTGGATGACTACATGGCCATGGAAGCCATGACCCGTGGCCCGAAAGTGGTGACCTACATGACAATGGAAGCCATGGATGAGCCCTAATGCATGGCCACCGTTTCCATGGCTCGCTTTGCCACGCTTTGGTCACTGTTTTTTCATTTTAAATTTAACTTTATTAAATTTTTAATTTATTAGTCCCTTCCATGGAAATGAATATAGCAATCAGTTGGTCATGCATACACTTTGACTTTATATTAATAATTAGTTTTTAACAAAAACTGTAGATGATTTTTATAAAAATGATGAAGTGAATCGACATAAAAAAGAGTTACAGTGTAAAAGTACACAAAATGGAGCTTATAAAGTTTCCGAAACTGTTGATTATCCCGAAAACAATCATCCATATTTCTGCAGGTAGTTTACTATAACTATATATATATATATTACTATAGATTCTAATGTACTGACCTAGTACTAGTAAGCAAAATATTACTATATAGTAGCAAAAAACTAAGTATATCTATGAGCACCCCTCATGACCTGGTCCTGATCACTTTCTTCAAGAATTTCTTCCTAGTCTTCTTCACGATCCTAAGCACTTCAAAATTTTCTTCTAGATATTCCTCATTACCTTCTTGCTCGTCTAAGCTTGAGATATTAACTGGAGTGATGGGTTTACAAATATAGGAACCCTCAGTTCCTTTGCTTCTAAAATAGTCCATCTAGTGCAACATTGTTACACTGCTAGAAGGTCACTATGCTTATCCACAGTAATTTGCTGGGTGTCAACCTTTGCTTTTTGAACACAAATTTTGTCCTTTGCGTCATCCAGATGAATGTATAAGCATGAAGGGAACACAATTGTGAGAAAATTGTGACAGTGTGGTCACTTCCAGAATGATACCACACTATCATGTCCCCTCCTGTTGATCCAACACAATGAAGGGAACAAGACTAAGATTCTAGGGATTTTACAAACTCATCCCCATCATCAAATCAACAATTCATAACAAGTGAAACACATATGTGCAGAAGCATGGTAAAATAAACATACACAGCAGAAATTAAACTTTGCTACTATACATCTAGCATGCATTTATCAACATAATCATAACAATTAATAATTAAAAACATTGCAGAATTTAATACACATAGAGAATACTTATCTTGGTGTTGAAGTTGTCCCGAGCAACTAGTTATGCTACTGCAATGTTCCACCCAACCATAGGCCAGTTGTGTTCATCAATCTCTCAACACAACTTCCATCCCTGAGATAGGCATGATTTCCACAAGGAATGAGAACCTACAAACCTATGCACAAGAAAATGAACACCACATTTATGTCAAGCCAGTCCATAATTGGGTTTATCAATCCAAATCTGAACCCTCTTCATTTTTGGATGCTTGCACTCAAGCTTAAGCAAAAACAAAGGGTACCCATAACTCAAACCACAAAATTCTCTCCCAAATATAGCAATCACATATGTTGGGCATATGAAAATGTTTTTTCACCGTGGGATTCACAAACAAGATGTCCATGGGTTTTCCTCAAATCGTAGCTAGTAAAAAACATATTGTGGGAATGGAAATCGACAATAGGGAGAAAAAAAAATATGTATGTGGGAATTCAAAGGGAAAAAATGACCTATATGGCCCACCAAATCGTAACTCCCTTCTTCCCAAACATTCTGCAACACAAAAATGACCTCCTAGCTGTGGAAAATGAGGGTAAACTCAGGAAAAATGCCCAGCTAGCCCATAACTCGTGGGAGAGCAAAAATAATGGGCGAAGAATGGCTTGGGGAGAAATTTCATGGATCTTTTATTGCCCAAGAATCTAGACACGAATTTCCAAAAATGGTGGCTTTCCCATACACGAAAATGGGACAACCATACCTCTCCATTTCCCCAGATAATAATTACTTCAATCGATTATTAGGAGAAGTAAATGATTGAGTACAAAATTCAACATGGGTAGTTGATGGTTTATGGGTTATCTCCTTGATACTTGGCTTGAATTTATTGGATCCAAGGTTTTGAATATTTCCCTCCCAATTCCTTGTAAAAATCATGCCCCCATACTCTTGTTGCATTGCATTGCATAGCTAGTTATGGGTATTTTATTAAAATACATATTTACATGATATTTGCAATTTTATATTGTGCCCAGCTAGCACACAAACCATATGCATTAATTTTAACGCTAAATCGATGGTGGGTCCTTGGCCTTGAGCTCCTCACCATGATTTCATAACGATATTACATCATTACATGTTAAATGAAATGGGGTCAAAATCGAGATATTACAATCCCCTCCCCCTTGGAATAACACTGTCCTCGATGTTCTCTTTATTTTTAGTAAGGTTCCATGTCCTTCTTTTCAACTGCAACTGCAATGCCTTTCTCTCTCTTCATCAAGGTCCATTGGACCTCTTTCCAATCATTAGTTGCTCATACAAAGCCTTTAGGACAACCACATGTCCAATGCACCCTTAATATGCCTTCAAGGTCCTTGCATCTAGCAATACCTATACTCAAACAATTAGTCAATTTACATGTCAAATTTGTTCTCATAGGATTCATCTAAGAATTTCAAAACCGCAGTCGAATCATATGCACCTGTATATTCACATTAAATAAGCAAGAAGATGTAAAATAACCAAAATACTTATCTTCATAGGCATCTTCCTTTAGCTTCACAGGTATCCCACTTTGACTTCAGATAACTATGGAACCCAGAAGACCCACCCCACCCAACACAAGGATGGTACCTCTTCTCTGCTATACAGTCCCTCGAGCGTACCCACCCCTTTAGTGCTATTCATGGTGTGCATCGAAAGGTAATCAAGTTTCTGCAAGCCTCAGATCATCTATGCATATGTATAAAACAAATTTTATTCCAGCACACTGGCTGCACCACATCATTCAAATAACCAATGCCAAGCCAGTACACCGACTAGGTTTATCAGGTATTCCATTAACCAATATTCTAAGCTAGTTCTTCGACTGGGATTATAAAGCATACAAAAACCATTTCCAAGCCAACATCTCTATTGTGTTTATCAGGAAATAAAAAAACATAATACAATTACATGGCTCCTTATCCTATGCAAACCAGTTGTTCCCTCTAGGAACTCCATACGTAACTCACTTGATTGTACGATAGCATGATCCCACAATACCCACTCACACAACACAAGTATGGTACCCATTCTCTTCTACAGATTCCCTCGGGCGTACCCATCCCTCTAGTGCTCTTCAGTGTGAGCATAGAAAGGATACCAATGCCCATGCAAGCCTCCTGAGTACCCATTCTCTTACTTGGTTTAACAACACTGGGGAGAGTCAAGCACACATACAAAATTTTGCAGGGTTTCTCAAACCCAAGCCACTCTTGGCATTTCCTTTTCATTTTCATCTTTAGTATCCGACATCTGCCCCGATGAAATATTTTCACCATCTCACCTGCATTACACACAAGCATGTAGTTCACATGAGATGTCATCATAATAATTTCAATTAGATTTTCTCAAATATGTTTCATACAGAAACTAGATTTCCAAAAATGAGGTCCTTCTCATGTTGTTTATCTCTTGTAGGCCATAACACATGGTCTTCCTACATTGTGTCCTCCTGACACAATTCACAAACAACCAACCAATCAATAACATCAATAATTAATTCAGATATGAATTTACAATTCTGTCTACTACAAAAATTTGATTTATTTAACCATGATGTCGTCCTCATATTGTTTGGCTCTTGTAAGTGGTAGAATTCTGTCCATTATGGTTTCACGCTTGCTCCCATATCATACACATCCACCTACATCATTTCCTCTCGACACAATTCTAGACAAGCCAAAAATCAATAGTAATTATTAGCAAAATCTCAAATCTGAAATTTACAATATGTTCCGTACATAAGTTAAATTTCACAACCTTGAGACCCTTCTCATAATTTTTGGCTTTTGCACATGATAGATTCCAGTCTTTATGACGGACTTACCCACATTTCCATATCCAATACAATTCTACCTATAATCTGAAATTTTCAATCAGTCAGACACTTTGTGAGTATCCATGCATATAATATTTTCATTGTTACAACAGTCATTGAAGTGATCTCAGAATTAAAAATCATAATAATTTAAACACTATCATCAACTATTATTATCTCAAAGACAATGAAATACATTTACTTTATGTGCATCATTATCACAATAAAATTGCAATATAAAGTCACATTATCTATGCAAATTTAAATAAAACTTCCAATTCTCATGATTACACAATCATATCCATTCAGGAAACTCTATCCTCCCAATAAAACATTCTTGGTATCCCATAAAAAATGACTACCTTCTTCATGCAATCATTTTTCTGCATCCATAGCAGCTCATGAAATGATCTCATAATTGCCAGTAATTATATCATTTCAGTTACTAATGAATTGTAATGAAATATATATCGAAACCATGCATTCACGCAATTCCTCTCAACATATGTACCCACACATATGCATACACAATCACAAGGTTTACATAATCTTTTAATGTATATCCACTCAATGCCTCCTTGCATTGATTCATGAATACCATAATGCTATGTCATGCATTCCAACATGATGTGTTGTAAGGTCTAGCTAATGCCTTGACACATCACCCAATCATCTCCCCAATCACTTGGTTAACTTATCTGGGTGCCTTCCTTCTCCGCTCGAACAACACGTCAGGAGTTTACTCACTCCTTGGTTATTGGCAAAGAGGTTTCATCCCAAATTAACACCAATAGGGGGTTCATGGGATACTTGTGTAGCACTATAGCATTACCATTCCAACCACATTATGGCCTTAACCATGACTATCTCATATGGCATGCACTACCACAACAATACCATAAGTTCTCACTTGCTTTGGTTATTAAACTCATAACTAACATACACACATGACATGATATATTTTCATATGAATGCATTCAAAATTCTAAGTGGTTAGATAGTATAAGGCTCCTTTCCCTCACTACCCTATTCCTCACCATACCCAGTGGGATATTAGTCACATAAAGGCATTCATAATCCCATACATGCCAATTTACGATTATTAACTTTGGCTCAAGGGATTCTTACCCAATCCCTTTTTTTTACGCAACATAAATAAACCATTACCTACATGGCTGTCATCAACATCTTTGATGTTATGTTACCTAATCGGTTGGTCTCCTGCAAGTATTTCACCATCCTTCCACCAACCTCTTGATAATAGATTTGTTGCCCCAACCTTTCTTCATAAGGTTGTTGGTCATATGCAACAACATCATCAACATATTTAGCCATGCTTCTATTGTCTTTGGTCCTACAACCAATACCAACACCAATAATTATTATCAACCACAATAATCATCTTAAGTGGCTTATTGCATATGTAAAACCTCAATATTTTTACCAACATGCAATATCATATACATACACAAACATCTTCACTTGCACTATGCAATATCTAGTATTATGCCCACTAGTGCATATTCATTTCTTCTATATAATCTCTTGCATTTTCAGCATTGCTATGCCATAATTTTCTTTATATAAAACTCATAAAATATAAATACAATAGAAAGAGAAGAGCTAAGTAATTCTCCCTTTCCAATCCCTCATCATAGCAGGGAATTCCTTTTCCACATCATAGCTGATCCAATTTCATGGCCTCTCTAGCAAGCACACACAGAATCATTAGCTATGATTTCCTCACCAAGCAACAATTCAATACATATACTCATGTATAACATTCCTACTTTCTATTTTTCAAGCATGCAATTCTTATGCTATAAACAAAAATAGTTTAAGGTGAGAAATTTTCCTCTTTATCAACATTGCCTTACTGCTCAATTGCTTTAAGAAACTATGGCCAAGTTCAACTTGACCTTTCTTAACTTCCTAGAAAAAATCAACATTGCAATTGATTCAATATCAACTCCATAAGGAGTCTTTTCCAGGTCCATTATATGCCCTTGTACCTCATTGAATTATGATACTTTCTCTCCTTTCTCATGGAAATATTTGCCACAATTCCGAACCACACAATTGCTTAACACATGGGAATTCCTCATTCCCCAATTAGCAGCCTTTGAATGGCCACCATGTCATGATCAAGAGTCACATGCCAAGTCTTATTCATATGTGTGACAAATTTTGGTAGAATGGAATTGCCATACCCATTCTCATTACTTACTCATATCTTGCAACTTCTCTGATCATGCATGCAATTGCCCACAAGGATGATTCACCCATCATCTTTACACGTTATATGTCCCTTACCTGCATGTACATTTCATAATTTTCTCAGCATCCTCTTATGGAATACAATATCCATCTTCAATAATCAAGAGCTCCCATGTCTCTTGCTTGCCATTCAAATTTCATTTATTACTAATAGTAGTACATTGGATGTGTTCTTATCCAAGGCACCAATGTCCATTTTTGGTCCATTTCATCCTCCAATGATTAGACATGGATATCACTCCTCCATAAGGCATATTACAACCAATTACTCTTACTAAGGGTTCCACAACCCCTCTATGCAATTCATATTGCACATTCTGAGCATAGAGAATGCATTTCAACATTCTGGCTAAGGAACATCACTTCCTTTTAGTTCCCTTATTCCATCATGTGCTTATAAAATACAATCTACAAGAGTGTATTCTTATCCATTCGACATGTTTTTCCACATGTTAACGTGAATTACTATAATACTCTCAATTGAGTATCCTATCTCATTAGTGGAACTACCTTGTCACTAAGCATCCAACCAGGCTTGCTTCAATTCTTCACATTGCTAGTGAACCAACAATTTTACCATGATCATGATCCCAAATGTGCCTCCACTTTTATTTTGATAGCACCATTACCATGATGTTGATACCATAAAATTTACTCATTTTGAGTTATTTCCATATCTAGTATTCCTGCACGATCATGTAAGGCCTTTCCAAAAAAAAAAATTCTTGCTTTGGAGGTCACCCATAATGAGAATTTATTGCTTAATCAAGCCTAAAGAATTTCCTCTACCTGCTCTTTGAAACAAATGGAAACCTATTTCAAAATAAGAATCCTTCTGTTGATTCTTTTACATTTTAGCCTCATTACATTCTTAGAAATACACAAAAATATTTTTTAGTGTATTCTGGGGACTTATACCCAAATTGACAATTTTTGCCAAATTATAGAACCATCTGAATTACCCCATCAAGGTGCAAAATTTCCATTTCCATGAGTCTTGTCATCACCACAGAATTTTCTCACAATTAACAATGTCTAGAATTTTCAAAATAATTGTGATAGTGTGGTCCTTGAATTTTCCCATAGTTATCATAAATTCATTAACCTGGGCATCATAGGTTCAAAAACTCACTTCTACTTCGTCAAGACATCCATCTATACAGGAGGTGTTGTAGTCAGAAACACTCTTACAATTGTTTTCGACAAGTACTATTTCTTGATGTGCACTGACAGGAGTTAATGCACTTTCTTCACTTTCGACAACAATATCACTGGCTTTGGTTGGTTCTTTGTTGGCTTCCGGTTGTCGACTTCCTTCGACAAATTCTGTCGATACCCATGTAAAGTTTTGTTCTATCTGGGTTGTACTTCTTTTCAGAGATCCTGACTGACTCGATGAATCACTCAATGCTAGAAGTGGCTGGGGGGCGCTTTCTCACGATTTGAATAGAGTAGATGAAAAATCCAGTTGGAATATTTGGGTTGAAAAGTGACCCAATTCCCTTCTTGCGGTCGATGGATAAAAAATATATCAAACTCATTACCTTCATCGTTCAGTCGGCTCCAGATGCCATATTAGCCAACGTGAAGTCCTAAATCTTCTTCGAAAATTTATTGTACTTGGGAAATCTGAGTCAAATGTAATGGGGAATGAGGAGTTATAACCTAAGGTATACTCACATGGACAGCGCTTCCATGCTCCATCCATTGGTCTTCATCCATCGGTGACAGTGGTTCATTATGGCTCTCTTCCCATCGAGATCGACTCGAATCTGGCGGATTTCCTGCTGCATCTGTCACTATACCCAACCTTTTTTTCTGGAGCGCAATAGTCTTCTCCCTTATTTCTTCGCGCCTCTTCCTCCTCTTTTCTCGTTCAATCTTTTGGATATCCGGAGTGCTTTTGTGGATCATTATTCTATCATTGTCGAATTTTTGGGATTTTTCACTACTGGCCATATCGTGTTTTTCATCTGTCGACCGTTATTCATCTACTCTATCTAGAATGCAGTTGGCTTCTCCCCCATTCCCGACCCAAAATATCTTTAAAGAAATAGGGTAATGCAACAATTCATTTGCTCAAGAAGTATTCCCACTCTTGCTCTTTCATGAATTTTTCCTACTTTCTTTGTTTTTCTTCCCAGTTCGTGTTCGGGAGCGGTGGTAACAACAGTGGCTGAGGCTTGACAATATGCGTTGCTCCCTTGCATGCAATAATGTCGATTCATACAAAAGAGTATTTCTTCAGATGCTATACTTATAGGATGGGAATAGAGAAGGAAGAGGAAATACCGAAGATTTTGCATAATCTTAAAAAAAAAGATGATTCATTAGTGTTTGGTTAGAACACCAAAATGTGTTTTACTGAATTGGTTCCGGTTACTCTTTGAGACATAATTCATGAAGGAAGGGAATATGAATATTCTCTAACAATGAAAAAATCCATTTTATCCTACTTCGAAAGAATCGAACGAGAATCCGTATTAGATGCGATCAAGAATTTGAACAAAAGTGTCGGTAAAGAACAAATAAATTGTTCGGTAAGGTAATTATAGAACCTATGCTTCACATTATCGAAAAGATACTCCCTCCTTAATCGCACATTCTTCGCAAAACTCGTCAACAATTATTTCGCACCTTTCAGATAAATTTGAGCCTCCTCCTCTGGTTAGTGTTGTTAGCAATTGTCGATCGTTTTCATCTGCTGGTCTTTTCATCCAGGAGTTTCTTCAATGCAAACGACACAGACTCAATGGAATTTTAATGTGTTTCAGAAAAGAACTTCTCCCTTGCTTGAGCGATAGTCAACTTGTTTCTTCTAGCATAATTTTGCAGATAGTGTGCTATCTTTCTCTCCCACCATTCCTTTATCTCATGTTCTGATATCATTAGATCATGCTCATTATCGTCCTATGCATGTATCATCAGCAACGAAACCAATGTTGTCTTCAAGTGGATTACATAGTTACCAGCGATACATGTTATATAATAAGCAAGCAAATATATAGATGTGAACAAAAAATAAGTAATGGTGGAAAAGCCAACAAGTCTTTCTATTACTCATAATAAGTATAGAAGTGCATTACAATGTCTCAGTGCTTCCTATGTAACCGGCTCTAAGTGAGATTCTAGAATAGGCGCTAGGGAATTAGATTGATGAAATGCGTCAATTAGCCCTTCCAATTGCATATTCATCCACCTCATCTGATTTCAGATATCTTTAAAATGCTCTTGGGTGTCATGCACACCGTCATATAACTGATGCGATTTCTTATTAATATCCATTGAAAGATTTATCAATGACCAAAATCACACCTCCACTGAAGTGTCAATGCCCAAA
The DNA here is from genome assembly GCA_027924585.1 of Larix kaempferi. Lineage (NCBI taxonomy): Eukaryota > Viridiplantae > Streptophyta > Pinopsida > Pinales > Pinaceae > Larix > Larix kaempferi. The sequence continues at coordinate 4,164,278 of BSBM01001024.1, read as the reverse complement.
ATTATGTAATTAATGATGGGCGAATAATTTCCATTCACAATTCTAGAAGTTCCCTGATGGGTATCCCCAGTTCTCTCTAAATGATCCAAACCAACTGTCCTCTCTATTGAATTTGTGTTCTATATTTCCCAAATCAAAGAGAGGGTTGAATTTAACCAATGTACACAAAATCCGTCTTGAGTAAGATCCTCCTCACAATCTACACCAATGCTAAAAGGAAACCAATCCCCTATAACACAGGGGAAGGCATCCAAATTCCTAATTATCTATAGCAACATCCCTAGGTTTGTTCACAAACAAGGCCTCCTCCCATCAGAATTGCTCACAACATAATGAAGATGAATATGGTAAGAATAAAGAAAATTCATAACATCCGCAAGGCCCTATCTACCTCCACGTGTTGCATGTCCTGAAACCTCAATAAAATTCATGGATCCATTTTATTTACACCTAACGAATGTACAAGAGAGCTGGTCATCAATCCCTTCATCACTAATTCCCTTGTACTCCATTGATCTGGGTGACGTAGGAGATGTCTTGTCCCCTCCTTGGTTACCATAATGGCAGTAGGATGTATTGAATGCATTTTGAATACAAAGATGACACATCAAAATATAATTAGGGTAGCCAACACCATGTTGGTTGATTTCCATTTAGATTAATACACCCACGAGAGAGGAGGGCAAATTTGTTAGCAAGGTTGTTTGCTTGATAGTTATTTCCACGACGGATGTGAAAGAACTAGATTTTAGCAAAGCGTTGAAGAAGCCTATCTATTCTTTTTTGAAGACATCCAACTATTTGATCTACAAGATCTTTTCAATGTCTAGCTTGAGAGACGATCAATAGGGAATCGACGATAGCTACAATGGTTTGCAATTCAAGAGAGATGGATTGATCAAGACTTAGAAACATGGCATATCTTTTTGCTTGATTTTTTGTGGCTATACCTAAAACACATGAAAGAGTTAAGACTATACTTCCCCTGGGATAAAAAAATGACCCCCCCTGCACCTGCCACCTCAGAATTTATATTAATACTTAAAAGAAACTATAATGTTTTTAAATATTTTGTAATATTTACACATTAAATTTAATATTTTGAAAACATAAATTTTCTTGTTAAATATTTGAAATTTCTTCATTCTATTTTATGATTGGTTAAAGGCCATGAAGTGAGAATTTAGCTCTTCATGGATGTGAAGTTGTTAAAAATAAATAATAATTTAAAAATTCAAAATTCAAAAAAACCTTTGCTTGTCATTTGGTTTTAGTAGTACAATGTTTCATTACTAACATTTAATAATACCACTTTCTAAACACAAACTTAATACACTATATCCCAAGTACTCCAGGTAGGGTACACGCACTAAATCTGTCGAATCTCTATGTGTTGCACATGAAATATTTGTCAAAATTTGATGACAGTGGATGAATAAATAATGTTTGGCAAGTTGGTGGCGTATAATTTGATGGCATGCAACCAATAAATAATGTTTGGAAAGTATATTAAATGCAAGTTTAATATCTCTCCAGCCTTATTTAAAAAGATGATTTGTGCTTTTTAAAGAAGGATGGACTTAGTTATGTTGTTGGATTTACCAAAAGGGATTTAGAGAGTGCAGGTTTTTGGTGATTCCAAATTGGTGGTGGATTGTTTACAACAAAGAATGCCTCCCAAAATTTATCTTTTGAAGCCTATCTATGAGGAGATAGAACAAATCGCTGACATGTTTAGAGAGATCAACTTCAAACATGTGCACAGAAAGAGGAATTTGATGGCTGATCAACTATCTAAGATGGGATTACATGTGGGTGATGGGGTGTGGCACATATGGGAAATGACATATTATACTTTGATGGAGCATGATGCAGGTCCCCATTCGGGATGAAAAACTTCTTCAAAAAAGTCTTAAAAGAGAAGAGAACACCCTAGTGTCTGGGCATAGAAAGCTAAAATTATTTCCGATCACGCAGTTTGGGATTAAAGTTTAAATCCGTTATTTTGAATTTGGATATTGCACCTCATAGAGTGCTGAAAGCACATTTTTGTATTACTTAATTACCTAGATGGTCTTTTTTGAATCTTTCATGTTTATATAGATGGATTGTTTATATAGGCAATATGGTCTTAGGTTATTTTTGGGAAAAACATGAACGTTGAATACTTATATGTAAGGCCTCACCAGGCTTCTGAAAAAGGCGGTTGATTTTTAATATAAAGTAATTGTGATTTGCTTCCAAGGAATAATTTTTTAAAGAAGGATGGAAAGATATTAAACTTGTGTTTACAATTTTACATGAGGGCATGTGCATTCTACTTCAAAAACATTGGAAAACAAAGTTGATTTATTAATCATAATGCCACACGTAAAAGCCACCGGTTTATTATCATATCTAAATAAATATGATAACCAAATTCCTCAGTTTTATAAGAGTTCAAAATTACTATCAAATTAAAAATTCATCAAATAAATATGATAACTTACAATGTTTAATGCCTTAGTTTTACCAGGATTTAAAATCACAATCAAATTAATAATTCAATAGAAGATGAAAAATATGTTTATACATGAATGTTTTCTGGATAATAAATATGGTTAAATAACTATTAACATTATTACACAATGAGGGTTTTGAGCCGATCCGAGTTGATCTCGGCGGCCAGGGCTCTATCCCTGGTCACAGACTCCTTCTCCCACAGTATGGACGACGGCGAGGGTAGCAGTCCTGTGGCGGTGAGGTGCGGCTTTCAAGCTCCAATGGCAACGGCGGCGGCACTGCAACGGCTTGCATTCGGTGGATTCTTGGAGGCCGGTGGGACAACACTGTATTCGCATAGTTCCGTCATACCCTGCTCACCTCAAGCGGCGGCGTGGCGACGATCTTGCGATCTTGGAGGCGTTGTATCTCTTGTTCGTCTTGGTGCTTTCCGGGGTTTTCTTTCAAGGGTCCGTCTCTGACCATGGCTAGAGTGCACTCTGGTTTTCCAGTCGACAAGGGTTTCGGCTGAACAACGACGTGGCGGCGACGGCTGAGACTTCTTGCGATCTTGGAGGCGTTCTTGAAAGGTTCCAATGGTGGTTTGATGGTTCTTGGCGGATACAGATGACGGATGCCATGGCCCGGGCCAAGGTATCAGATGCAGCCACCCTACTGCAAGGCATTTTTCCGGCCGTCACGGATTACATTGCGGCATTCCAAGAGAGGGTTCCTGAGATCGAAAACGAAGGTCGAGTAGCTGTTTGTGGGTTATCGATTCAAAGGATACCCTGCTTCCTTCTCTGGAATGAAATGAGACCGAATCTCGCCATCTCTCTATGGCTGGGCCTGGTGTTTGCTTTCAGGATTTGATGGAGCGTGATGGATATTTCTGAGTATGGAGAGAGGGCGGTGCCTTTGCGCAGTGACCCATTGGGTCTGCACGATCCAGTGGCGGCGACGGCGGTTTCAGGGACCAAACCTAAAACCGGTGGCCCAAATTTCTCCACTGTTCATGATATATCTATTCTATTTCTCTAGTTTTCTCTTTTGGTTCAGCTCATTACAAGCTATTTTTCTGCTTATATGGGACAATATGTGAAAATGTAGGGATCCTTGTTGATCTCACTACATCTGCAATATGTAATTTTAATCATCTTTTTGAAATAAAATTACGGACATTTTCCCAGGAAAAAAAAAACAAAAAAAAAAAAACATTATTACACAATGTGTTTAAGTAACTAAATTAATATCTAGGCACAATAAAAAGCAACATTAGAATTATTGTAAAAAGTTCCAATAATAAAAATAAAACAAAAGGTTAATCATGTTAATTTGTAATTAATTCTTATATAGGACCGATTTATTTAACAACCATTATAAAATTTAATGGTCTCCGATGAATATTTATGATGCACATATAATTTTTATAAAATTAAAAATTTGAAAAATCAAATTAAAATGAAGAATAAAATAACCCTATTCATTTAAGTGAAGAATCGATAGCACTATACTTTTAAAAACAAAAATTGGGAAATATTTATATTAAAAGTTGAGCAAATCAATCCTTAATAGAGAGTTACACAAGGGTTGATCCATGAAGCTGGTTCACGATTTTTGGCGAGCGAAGTGCCAAAAATTTGTGTTGCGGACCCTCAATTGAGGTCTTTTAAATCCCTCGATTGAGGTATTAAAACCTCGATCGAGGGTTTTAAAAGACCTCGGTTGAGGGATTTAAAAGACCTCGATCGAGGGTTTAAATAAGATCTCGATCGAGATGTCAAAACCTCGATCGAGGGTTGAAACAAGACTTCGATCTAGCTTTTGAAAAGATACTAGATCTAGCTTTTCAAAAGCTCGATCTAGCCTTTGAAAAAAATAAAAAAGGCCCGTTTTAGGCCCTTGATCGAGGACTTGAAAATACCTCGATCGAGGTCTAGGTACAACCCTCGATTGAGGTCCTATTTAACCCTCGATCGAGGTATTTTAAATACTTTGATCGAGCAAATACCTCGATCGAGGGCCTAAAAAACAGGCCGAGAGCCCTTTTCACTGCAGAAACAAATTTTTGTTTGCCTTTCAGAGGCTTAAACCATGTCATTAAATGCACATTAATGGGCGGACTTGATACCATTGGATTCCTCAACTATCCATATACATAAAATTTACGAATTTTTATCTTCGTATGTCTTTTGTTTATAAATTTATACTAAAACTTGCCCTAAAAAACCATGCCGACAACTTCAATTGAGGTCAAAGATAAATCAACAATATTCAAAATACACATCCAAAAAATTTGAAAAAATACACAAGCACTAGATAAGCGCGTCCTCTTCAAAAGGGTATTTTTAGTTTTGCAAATTATGTAAACAATCAAAAGATTTGGTGCACACACACATATGTGCAAAATGCGACTAAAATATTCATTGGTCAATTTCGAAAAATAATAATAAATATAAATTTTCAAGAAAAATTAAAAGAAAAATATGTAAGCAGTAGTGCATTATGTCTAGATCATGTTCACATATTTCATTTTTTAAAATTATTACTTTAACATTAAATTATTGTGCACACACACAAACTACTTGTTAATTGCTCTTCAAATTTTTAAGTACACACGTTTCATTAAATGAAAAATTGACACGATAAATTACATTGGTATATTTAGAAAAACATATCATTGGAAAGCCAACATAATTCTCTACATTTCATTTTTTAACCGCATGTCAAAATTCATGTGGCAAATATGAGTTTCGAGGGCTTCAATTTAATACATGGGTAAAATTTATGTTTTTCATCGTCATATTTGGCCAAAAATAGTTATCCATCTTCATGGAATCACCCACAACATCAAAACTCTATTAGCTACTAGCAGAGTCCATTCTAGATAGATCTATGCTGTATACAAAAATTTACTAACAATTTTTTTGTCTACTTCAATCCCATGGGTACTATAGAGTTTGACAAACTGATTACAAAAAGTACCACAAAAAAACATAACAACGGAGGCTGTTGTATAAAACCATCTAAACTATTCATGCTTGTCCATTTTTCCTCGAATTGGCTGAATTACTGAAACTTCATCCATGGCCCTAGCTTCACTCAAGGGTGATGCTTGACAATGGATGCAATGATTCTGTTAACACTAGAATTGTCTCTAGTTTTTTGTGTGTTTGTCTTTAATATATTTACTTTATTTTTCTCTTTCTATGTTATTTCATTTGTTTTTTTTTTAAGTTATTTTGATTAGTTTCTAATTTCCATTTTTACGATTTCGAATACTTTATACATAATGGCTTATGTAGGTAATATTTCATTTCAAAATATTTTAGAATACTTTCCTATGTATTTTCTAAGGTTATATCCAAAGTCTAACCTATACTATTAAGTTACATGTCAAATTGTGCATTGAGTGTTTCCTACAGTGCAACCCCCAAATTTTATACACTGGCGTGCTGCAGAAATCCCAAAATTATGAATGTTGGTGGAGTTATGATGGCAGGACATAAACGATGTGTTTGATGATAGAAGGGGATGCTTCAAGACACTAATTCATTCTATCATGACACTTATGGTGATTATCATTTCATCATTATAGAGTTCTAGATGCCATGAACTTTGCTTTGGCGGTTTAGTTTTCCCAGCTAAGACACGTAGAGATGGAGGAATTCTTCTTTAATTCAGTTGTTGGAGAATAGGGTTGTAAATTTGCTGAGTGTAACTGCAGATATGGGTAAGAGTGGTAGAAGTGGCATGTCAAGTCGGTTCGAACCCACTGATACCTCCTGGGAAACAGAGTTTCTAGAATGTGCTGGACTTTTCAAAACCGCGGGATGGTTTGTGTTCTTTGAAAGAGTTACAGGGTTTAACATTAAAGTAACTCATGAATTTTCTCAACATTTCATGGAATATATTGTGCAATTTGATACTTTGAGGTTCGAGTTGTCCGAACCCCTAGTTGCAGAAGCAGTGGGTGTATCCTCAGAAGGTGAATCATGGTTTAAAAACTCTCCTTTCGAATTTGATCCTAGCATATTTCTAATAGCAGGAGTTGGAAAACTAGACTAGAGTTAAGGCATCCATATAAATAATTTTAAACCTGAGTGGAAAGAATTAATTGGGATTATTCAGAGTTATATCACCTGTGAAGGCCGCTTTGCTTCAGTTTTCAAATATCATGTTCATTTTTTGCAGCATTTAACTCAGTAGTCCAAGATGAGTTTACCTTTTTTCCTACTGAAGAGTCTCCAGAAAATGGCTAAGAAGGTTAAGACTCAAACTGATAGCAGTAACCAGTCTCTCTTCCATCATGGTTTAATCACGTTAATAGTTTGTGCAGTGTTACAAAAGGAGAGTCGTGGTTGGGAACACTTTTTGTATTGGTTAGGCTTTGTGATTCAACAAGAAGAACAGGAAAAGAAGCATGTACCTAGTAAACAAACCAGGTTTATAAAGAAGTTTAAAAGAAATGTTGAAGAGGATTCACAGAGTATTGATGTACATGATAATTTACAAAATGCTGATGTAGAAAAAGATTTTCAAAACCCTAAAAATGAAATACAAGAAAGTGTGTTTGAAGCATAGTCTCGGCCTGTCTTGGAAGATAATAAAGGTAAGAGTGTTTCTCTTATTTGTCAAGAGGAAGCTGCTAGTTCGAAACAAGATATGCATAGTTGTATTTTGGAGATAGACAGTCCTGCTATAAATCTTTCTATTGTGGATACTGAAGAGAAGGTATCTCATGTTACAAATTTTGATGCTGATATTAAATCTCTGAACAAGCTTAGGGAGGTTAAATGGCGTCCAAAAACAAGACCCACTAATAAGCTAAGATTAAATATGAGAAGGATATTGGATCCAAAGTTAGAAAAAGAGAAAGTTATAATTATCCAGGATTCCTTGACTGATGAAGAGAAAGAAGAGAAAAAACAATCAGAATCTCAGCAGGGTCAAAGGGATGTTCAAGAAGATAAACTAATATCACCAAAGCTAGTTCAGGAGGACCATGAAGTTACAGAAGAACAGGTTACTCTCATTCCAGAATAGGGTATGTCTTCAGGAGTTGCATCTGTAGAGAAACTAGCAAAGGATAAGTAAGAAGATGATATGATTTTTGGAAAGTTAGATGTTCCATGGACATAAGATCATGATTCAACATTACATGGAGAAATGCACATTGATTCTGAGCTGTAGAATTTAAAGAAAGTCATCCAACAACAAAAGACTCAGATACAGTTTCTGAGTGGGTCAAATGAGAGATATATCTCTACAAATAACATACTAAGGAAGGATTTGAATGATATTAATGCACACTACCAAGAGATGATTGCAGTGGCTAAAAAGGCCTTGAAGAGGAAGAGGGAGACTAAAGATCAAGCAGAAGATTTGAAGAAACAAATTCAGGGTTTGAGCAATAAGAACAAAGAGTTATCAAACATAATCAAAGACTTGGAGACACATCAGGCTCGAGATGAAAATAATTCCCATGCCCTGGAAGGCATAACTATGCTTGCTAAGGCTGCCAAGCAGTTATGAACCACTTCATCTTCAGCAATCTACAGCTGTCAAAGTATTTCATTTTTTATTATCATAAAGAATAGTTGTTAATAAGTTGTTTAAAGATTCGAATAGTTAAGTTGTAACTCCTAATTGTAACTGTTTTGAAGATAGGTCTAGAATTAGTTATCAAACTCATATTTTGTAAAGGTATAAAAGTGGGAAACTTCTATGGGAAAGGGTTCGATTTTTGGGTCAAAGAGGGCTATACTATGGAAGTTTTGAGACATTTTCAGACTCATATACATATTTCTCATGTAAGTTTTTGAAAGATTGAGATTGGAATATATATCTATAAGCCATTATTGATCCGAAAACAAGATCTTTGCTACTCTATGACGTTAACATGAATTGCATAAAGAGCATGAATGAAGCTCACAAATCCATAAGAAGAGAACCAAACAGCATAGACAATACACACATAAAGACAACAAGTTGATAACGGAGTTCGTCCAGGATGGACTACATCTCCGGGCCTGCTTCTCAATAGGAGGGCCGATCTATAATCTCAGCATAAAGGAAAAATACATGGCAATAATACAATGATACCTTGGCGACAATGGCCAGGAAGAGAACCGCTGCCCAAAACACAACAAGACTGCTTCCAGCAACTCCGAAGCCTGAAGACGGTGTAAAACGAGTATAAACACTCGTACCTTCCTCCTGTAGAGCTACACAATCTCCCTTCTCTCCTTTAGCTACAAAGTCTCTACTCCAAAGCATGAGTGGGAAATGGAAAATGAATGGGTTTATATAGGTTGGCTTTCCCTTCTTCACATGACTCTCATGGATTCCTTTGGTTGCAACTAATTTGCCTATCTTGGCCTTGGTTACAACTTCCCTAAGTTGGTTTCCATGTGGTTGGGCTTTTAAGAACATAAACCAAAAATATGGTTCATGCCCACATGTTCATGGGTTTTCACATTTAGTTACTTCCCCATAATGACATTTACAAAATCCAACAATAATCCATTACATACCAAAATACTTCTTTTAAATAGCATGTTGGTTTTTTCAACCATAAACCAACTTGTTACAACTTCTTTACAAATATGGCATGTTTGTTTTTGGTTACAACCATGCATTAACTTCATAACAACTCAAGGAATAAAATAAATGAGTAATATGTGAGTAATTTTTCCACTCACTTCAAATATTAATCATTTTACAATTTCTCATGAGTAAATGCATGAATTTCCTAAAACTCATTTCAAGCACAAATGCATGCATGCTAGTCATCATGCCACTTCATCATGCCATGTCACCATGCCACATCATCATGCCATGTCATCATGCCACATCAGCATGCCATGTCATCATGCAACATCATCATGCCATGTCATAATGCCACATCATCATGACACATTATCATGCCATGTCATCATGCCACATCAGCATGCCATGTCATCATACCGCATCATCATGCCATTTAGCATGCCATGTCATCATGCCACATGTCACCTTGTGATTGGTCTGTACTGTATGGATGCCATGTGTCATCCTCTGAGTGGTGCCACATCATCATGTTTGTACAGTATGGATGCCACGTGTCACCTTGTCAGTGGTGCCACGTGGCACCTCTTTTTGCCAAATTTGCCTGTTGACCTTATGGAACATAACGCGATAACTTTCTCATACGGAGTCCGTTTGAGGTGAAACGAATGCCGTTGGAATCGTCTCGACGAGCCCTTCGATATAGTGCTAGTTTTGCTGAGATTGGAGGACTTCAAAATTTTGCCTTCTTAGATCCTCTTGGATCATTTCTCCCCACTGAGAAGCTTTTGGCCTCCAAAAGCCTTTACTAATCAACAGATAGGTGAGGGAATCGCTCCCTCACTTTCTCCTTCTCAATCCACTTGGCTTTGCTTGGATGAGTGCCTCTGATGCCCACTCGAAGATAATCAACATCACCTCTGCGAGAATTCCTTGTCCTTCTGTCCAAGATGACATCTTCCTTTAGCTCATCCATGTACTCAGGAGCAAATTCATCAACTGATGGCAATGAGACATTCTCCCTTTCATCCATGATCATGGGAGGCTCATAGAGTTTCAAGTTCTCCACATTCACCACTGAGTAGATCTGCATGTATGGTGGTAGCTCTAAGCGAAAAGCATTTGTCCCAATCTTCTCCAAGATGGTGAAGGGACCATATCTAATGGGCTTGAGCTTCTTGCCTTCTCCTTTCATCCTCTCCTTGCTGATGTGAAGCCACACTTGATCTCCCACCTGAAATTGATGATCAACTCTATGCTTGTCATGGCGAGCCTTGTACTGGGCTTGACTCTTCTCCAACGGCTCTTGCACTGCTTGATGTACCTGTTGAACTCTCTGAATGAACCTGCGGGCTTTGTCTTCATCCTTGGAAGCACTTGAATCAACCTCTCTCCCATAAGTCAAGTCCAATGGAGTCTTTGGCAAGTACCCAAAGCATGTCTCAAATGGCGAGCTCTGAGTGGAAGAATGCATAGCCCTGTTGTAGGCATGTTGCACATACTGGATCTGTTCATCCCATAACTTAGGATGCTTGTTGCAATAGCCCCGAAGCAAATGGACAACTGTCCTATTGACTACCTCTGTCTGTCCGTCAGTCTGTGGATGGAAAGCGGTGCTCCTCTTCAGCTTGGTGTCCATCATACACCATAACTTTGTCCAAAATTCTCCAAGGAATCGGGAGTCCCGATCCGAGATAATGGACGTAGGGAGTCCAAAGTGAACCCATACATGCTGAAAGAAAAGGGAAGCAGCCTGCTCTGCAGTGACCTTCTTTTTACATGGCATAAGAATACACATCTTGCTAAACCTATCCACGACCACATACAAGTAGTCATGACCCCTCCTAGACATAGGCAAACCCCCCACAAAATCCATGGAAATGCTTTCCCAAGGATGGGAAGGAACAGGAAGTGGTGAGTACAGCCCCAATTTTCTATTAGTGGGCTTACAAGTAGAGCACATCACACACCCCTTTACATATTTTGTTACAATGTCTTTCATGCGAGGCCAATACACAAGTCTTTGCAAATGAGCCAAAGTCTTACCTACCCCAAAATGCCCTGATACAAGAGAAGTATGAGCTTCTCGTATTACATGGACTCTTTCACTGATAGGAACACATAACTTGCCCAAATGATAGAGCAACTTTCCCTGCAAATAGTAGTCTTCCACCTGTGGGCCATTGGTTAGCTTCTCATAAATATCCTTGAAATCATCATCAGTAGCATACTGCTTAATATAACTTTCATGGGATAAAGAAGCATTTTTCAAGACAATAGATGCAACAATAGAAGGTCTAGAAAGCATGTCTGCCACTTTATTACTAGTACCCTTCTTGTACTTGATAACTGCGGACAACCTGTACATGCCCACATTAGGAAGAGGGGCATCCTGCTGGAGATGAATATCATGTTGAATCTCCCTTTTGGGAGGCAAACTTGTAGGTTCCTGAAATATTTCATCATAGTTAGCCACAATATCAATCATAGCCTTCTTATGAGAAGGATCACAACCTTTGAAAGCATCGGATGCTTCGGCATCTTTTGCTCTCACAACCATGAGCATGTATCTCTTATTAGTGTTGATGAGTCTCTTCATCTGTCCTGCACTAACAAGAGTGGTGTTAGCCTTCATACTGTGAGCTCTCACAATGTACTCCACCCCATTTTTGGTGAGATGGTACTTGTTCTCATGACGAAAGAACACTGCTTTTCGATCATACAAGTATGGGCTTCCCAATACGATACCACAGATGTCAAGAGGAACAACATCTAAGTCCACCTCATCAATCAATTTTGAAGCAATAGCAAACCTTAACCTGCATTGCTTAGTCACCTGCAACTTAGCATTATCACATACCCATCCAAGAGGATAAGGCTTGGGGTGAGGTTTAGTCTGTATGCCCAACTTCTTAACAACTGATTCTGAGATCAAATTTACTTGAGAACCCGGATCAAATAATGTTTCAATCTTTGTATGCTTAGACACAACTCTGATGTGAAACAACTCACTTCTTCTTTTATCATTTTCTTTAGAAACATGAGTAGAACTTGAACCAGTATGAGGAGTTTTGTTACCTTGCATTCCCACGGCTGTAATCATGGTTTCGTCACCTGAGTCGGAACCCAAATCTCGTTGCGCTGTTGCAATGGTCTTTTTCTTCTTTTTGCCTCCATAATGCTTTGGCCTTTGTTCAGGATGCAACTTCCAACAACTTTCTTCATCATGCCCATCAGTATCGCAATGGTTGCAATGGGGCTTTCCTCCTTCCTTCTTGGCAGTAGCTGTCTTCCTTCTCTTGTCTTTTTTCTTGAACTTGTGGTTGTTGTTGTGCTTGAAAGGCTTCTTCTGATGGTCATCTTGCAAATGATTCCCCCTGCTCTCAAGATGAGTAGCCTGAACACTTGCTTCATCCACACTAGTAGGATTCAACAACAGCAAAGTATGGCGTAGATAATGATGAAGAGCACCAATGTACTTCAAAAGAGTGTCAGGAGAATCTAAAGCAATATTCAATTCTAAAGCTTTCTTTCTAAATTCTTCAGTAAAACTCTGAACACTCTGACCCTTGCCTTGTCTAAAAGTTTGCCAATCCATCATTGCCTTCTGAACATAACCCAACGGATAAAATTGCTTACGTAAAGCAGAAATAAAAGCAGACCACGATGAGAGAAGATTACCCATTTGTTTGCTACCTTGCTGAAGCTTGCTTTCCCACCATACAAGTGCGGTGCCTGTCAGCCGAAGTGAAGCCAACTGAATCTTCACATCTTCTTCTTCGATCTGCTGGACCTGGCAATAGACCTCAATTTGCCTTATCCAATTGTTTAACTTCTCTGCATTCACTTCCCCATTGAACATGGGCAAATCAAACTTCACATCGAGCTTCAATAAGGGCTTCTTTTGAGGCTCTTTGTGAGGAACCTTGGAATGCTGAGAATGAGATGAGAAAGAAGCACTTGAACTTGTGCTTGAAGCTGAAGGTGAAGAGGGAGGCTCAGGAGGGTCTTCGCCACCTTCCCCTTGGTTAACTGAAGCGTTGCCTTCGTCCTTCACTTCTTTGTCTTCCTTCTTTACTTCACTGCCTTTTCTTTCTTTTGCCATGCGTTCTTCATAGTCTGCAAACAACTTGTCTACCTTGTCGGCCATCATATAGAAGACCTTGTGAAAGTTTGCCTCCATCTCGATGCGGGCATCATTAGCATCCATCTTCCTCCTTCGGTGTGCACGTCTGATCTCAGAATTGTAAGGCTCTAATGTACCCTCACCAGCTTGCAGTTTAGCCCTCGTGAGCATCCACACTCACAATCCAACGTCAAATAGACCTGCTCTGATACCACATGATCCGAAAACAAGATCTTTGCTACTCTATGACGTTAACATGAATTGCATAAAGAGCATGAATGAAGCTCACAAATCCATAAGAAGAGAACCAAACAGCATAGACAATACACACATAAAGACAACAAGTTGATAACGGAGTTCGTCCAGGATGGACTACGTCTCCGGGCCTGCTTCTCAATAGGAGGGCCGATCTATAATCTCAGCATAAAGGCAAAATACATGGCAATAATACAATGATACCTTGGCGACAATGGCCAGGAAGAGAACCGCTGCCCAAAACACAACAAGACTGCTTCCAGCAACTCCGAAGCCTGAAGACGGTGTAAAACGAGTATAAACACTCGTACCTTCCTCCTGTAGAGCTACACAATCTCCCTTCTCTCCTTTAGCTACAAAGTCTCTACTCCAAAGCATGAGTGGGAAATGGCAAATGAATGGGTTTATATAGGTTGGCTTTCCCTTCTTCACATGACTCTCATGGATTCCTTTGGTTGCAACTAATTTGCCTATCTTGGCCTTGGTTACAACTTCCCTAAGTTGGTTTCCATGTGGTTGGGCTTTTAAGAACATAAACCAAAAATATGGTTCATGCCCACATGTCCATGGGTTTTCACATTTAGTTACTTCCCCATAATGACATTTACAAAATCCAACAATAATCCATTACATACCAAAATCCTTCTTTTAAATAGCATGTTGGTTTTTTCAACCATAAACCAACTTGTTACAACTTCTTTACAAATATGGCATGTTTGTTTTTGGTTACAACCATGCATTAACTTCATAACAACTCAAGGAATAAAATAAATGAGTAATATGTGAGTAATTTTTCCACTCACTTCAAATATTAATCATTTTACAATTTCTCATGAGTAAATGCATGAATTTCCTAAAACTCATTTCAAGCACAAATGCATGCATGCTAGTCATCATGCCACTTCATCATGCCATGTCACCATGCCACATCATCATGCCATGTCATCATGCCACATCAGCATGCCATGTCATCATGCAACATCATCATGCCATGTCAGAATGCCACATCATCATGACACATTATCATGCCATGTCATCATGCCACATCAGCATGCCATGTCATCATACCGCATCATCATGCCATTTAGCATGCCATGTCATCATGCCACATGTCACCTTGTGATTGGTCTGTACTGTATGGATGCCATGTGTCATCCTCTGAGTGGTGCCACATCATCATGTTTGTACAGTACGGATGCCACGTGTCACCTTGTCAGTGGTGCCACGTGGCACCTCTTTTTGCCAAATTTGCCTGTTGACCTTATGGAACAGAACGCGATAACTTTCTCATACGGAGTCCGTTTGAGGTGAAACGAACGCCGTTGGAATCGTCTCGACGAGCCCTTCGATATAGTGCTAGTTTTGCTGAGATTGGAGGACTTCAAAATTTTGCCTTCTTAGATCCTCCTGGATCAATTATTATCTTATTTATTGTTTTTTTTATCAGTGTGATCCCACAGTTAATGATTTCATTCTTTGTTTAATGTTTTAATCATGGAATGCTCATGTATTGTGGAAAAACTAATACTGTGTCTATGAATGGATTGGCTTATATTTAATCTTTGAAGTGGTTGGAAACGCGAAGGTGGGTGTTAGGAACCTATGTAAACCCTTCTCTTTACTATGTTAGTATATTGTTGTTGGACGCATATGCTTTGTAAGTTGTCCCGTAGTATTTGTTGATCCGTAGTTTATATTAGCCCATAATATTGACCCATAGTATTGGACGCATATGCTTTGTAAGTCGTCCCGTAGTATTATATGTCCCATGGTTTTGACTCATGGTATTGGGCATAGACTTAGTATATAAGTGTGTGTTGAGGTCATTGAAGGCATGGTGAAGTTAATTGTATTGAGCTTGCTCAAAGGAGGTTGCCCCCTCGAAGTGGCCCGTGATCAATATAAAAGTGATTCTGTTTTATCATTTCTGATATCTCGTGTATTTGCATTAATTAATTATTGCAGGTACATCACATCTGGTATCAGAGCACTTTCCTTGGCACAAGTGGGAATTTTTTTTTTTGGGCGGCGACTTTCAAATCAATTTCTGAAACTTTTTGCACAAAATCAGAGGAAACCGATTGCATATCTGAATTTCTCTTTCAAAAATACGCAGTTTCAAAAAAAATCATCTCATTTGGAGTTCTAAAAATGGAGATATCGCGGATTTAAAATCAACAAATTTTCAGAATTTCGGTGACGGCCGCGGAAATTGCGGCGAGAAAATATTTTGACCGAGTGCCCAGATTTCTATTCCGCTTTCATGGGTAGAAGCAGAGTGGTTATTCCAGTTCCGGAAACATGCTATAATAGCAATTCTGAGCAATATAGATCCAGTTTTTGAACATTGGGTGGAATTTCTGCCCAAATTTTTTCTGTTGCAGGTTCGGATTTGGGAATAATCCCTATCCGCTTAATTGTGGGAAGTACTTGGGCATAAGCCCTAAAACTCATTGTGAGTAGTACCACAAGAACCTCGAAGTAGCTAGCCCATTGAGAGGACCTGCAAGCGAAAAGGGCAACGACCCCTACCTGATTGACTAGTTCCCACCCGTGAGGTAAACCAAGAGCTGTCGTTTGTGGCAAAGCGGTTATCAGTTTTACCTGAGCCGTGGAGTGAGGGGTACTGCCCCAATACGCAAGCCGTCAGACAGCATTGGTGGCCGAGTGAAAACCCTGAACTGTTAGGAAGCCGCACATACCTGGGGTCCATATCTACTTTCAGTTGAACTATTGTCAATCACTGCTGCGCCGTTTCAGATCCATTTTGCAAGCCATTCCAGATCCAGCTGTTCGGCGTTGTTCTAGATTCCTTCCGAGCCGTAGCCGCTCCAGTCTGTAAAAAAACAAAAAAACAAAAAAACCACCTAGTTATGGTTGTCACCCATGTAGGAGCAAACACCATGGAGGAAGCACTTGCAGCCATCCAAACCAAACTCCAAGATCTGGATGAAAAATTTCTCAACCTCCATCTTCAGCATTCAGCCATGAACAATAACCGACAGCCAGAATCTTTTGCAGCCACCGGGTTCTCTTCTTCCAACAATTTTCGTGGGCCGAAGCTTGATTTTCCTCACTTCAATGGTACTGATCCGACTGGATGGACATACCGAGCAGAACAATATTTCAGTCTGCATAATACTTTTGATGTCCAGAAAGTTCCACTTGCATCCTTTCATTTGGAACAGGAAGCCCTTCAATGGTACCGTTGGTACATCAAAGCTCATCCCGAGCCAAACTGGACAGATTTTTGCCAACTCATTTTGCCACGATTTGGCCCTAGTGCTTTTGATGATTTCATAGGAGCACTCACTAAACTTCACCAAATTGGCACAGTGAGAGA
This sequence comes from Larix kaempferi, assembly GCA_027924585.1. NCBI lineage: Eukaryota > Viridiplantae > Streptophyta > Pinopsida > Pinales > Pinaceae > Larix > Larix kaempferi. The sequence continues at coordinate 4,147,524 of BSBM01001024.1, read as the reverse complement.
GTATCAGACCGAATTTGAGAAATTGGCCAACCACACAGAAGGATTGTCTGATAAATTCTACAGGAGTTGTTTTATAAGTGGTCTCAAGGATGAAATTCGCTCAGAGATCAAAATGTTTTGTCCCAACACAATGATGGAAGTCCTAGGGTTGGCTAAGCTGGCTGAGGACAAGATTGCAGCTCAACAACGCTCCAAACCCACCCTTGTTCCCTTCAGAAATATGGGTTCCCAACGACCTCCCATCACGCCTTCTCCTCAACCAACTCCTATCAAGCATTTGTCTGAGATAGAAATGCAGGCACGCTGAGAAAAAGGGCTTTGCTATAATTGTGATGAGAAATTCACTCGGGGACATAGATGTGTTCAACAAAAGCTCTATCTCTTGGATGTGGATTCTTCGCCTTCCTTAGAACTTGGTGAAGAAGCTACGGATAAAGTGGATGATTAGATCGACATTCAACAACCGCCTGTTGACACCCCATTTCAGGACAACCCACCTGAGATCTCTCTCCATGCTGTAACCGACGTCACCACCCCACAAACAATGCGGGTCAGGGGATACTTCAAGAAGCTCCCTCTTACCATACTCATTGATTCTGGTAGCACTCATAACTTCATTGACCCTCGGATTGCCAAACAGGCTGATTGTTTTGTCCATCCTTGCTCTAACTTTGAAGTCATGGTTGCCAATGGGGGCACCTTACCTTGCAAGGGGAAGTGTCACAATGTGCGTATCTCTATGGAAGATTATAACCTACGCTCTGACATGTTTGCCTTGCCCTTAGGCGGATGTGATGTGGTTTTGGGTGTTCAATGGTTACGCACACTTGGCCCCATCTTATGGGATTTTGCTGAACTTTGGATGCAGTTTAAAGTCAATGGGGCACAACAAAAATTTATGGGCTTACAACCAGGGCCTCTTTGCATCATCAGTTCACATCGCCTGGAAAAAATCCTTAAGAAGAATTCACATGGTGTCATCGCTCAACTCAATTCCATTCAGATGCACCCATCAATAGTCTCCACTACTTCCTTGGATAGATATGCAGGTATCTTTGCTGAACCAATGCGCTTGCTACCTTCACGAGACCTTTCCGGTAAGAATTTAGCCACATCTACCTCTCAGCAAGAAATGATGGCTATTTTGCATGCAGTACATAAGTGGTAGCCATATCTATTAGGGAATTATTTCTGCATCCAGACTGATCTCCCGAGTCTGGAATTTTTTTGGGAACAATGGGTCTCCTCCCCAACACACCTGAAATGGGTTATCCAACTCATGGGTTATCCCTATGTGATCACTTACAAGAAGGGTAAGGACAATATGGTGCAAGATGCTCCTTCTTACACAATTGATGACCCAGTTTCTCTTACAACTCTTTCTCTGCTTGTTCCAAATTGGGTGCAATATGTTCAATAGGGCTCTCTCTTCTATGGACTCCATGCTTCTTCGTCAACAAGGCACTCTGGGTTTTGCAACATGTATGACCAAGAACAATGTAACTTCTTTTGGCAGGGACTAAAAATGACAATTCAACAGTTGGTGGCTGACGATGATACTTTCCAAGTCAACAAGGGTGAAACGACACTCCTTTCGGGATTGCTCAAACCCTTGCCCATCCCTAAACATCTTTGGCCAACTATTTCTATGGATTTCCTAGTAGCGCTCTGGTGGTACAATACCACATCTCACAGGACACCATATGAACTGGTCTATGGAAAAAACCCCCCAGTTCTTCTTCCATACACCCTTAGCAGCTCCCCAGTTCAGGCAATTGACTCGGTGCTTTGAAACTACGATCAGATTCTTCTCATTCTGCAGGACAATCTTCACATGGCCAGAATTCGTCGGAATCAACAAGCCGATCAGCACCGTTCTGAGCGCATTTTCCACGCAGCTGACAGGGTTCTTCTTCATCTACAGCCTTCCAAGCAATCCTCCTTGACACTCCAAAGGCGTCAGTGGCCTGAAATGCAACCCGAAGATGCTACCGGGGAACCACTCCTTCAGCTTCTGCAGCAATTTCTCCAACCAAAGATTTGAGGACAAAGCTTTTTCTAAGGGAGAGGGGATGTTAGGAACCTATGTAAACCCTTCTCTTTACTATGTTAGTATATTGTTGTTGGACGCATATGCTTTGTAAGTCATCCCGTAGTATTTGTTGATCCGTAGTTTATATTAGCCCATAGTATTGACCCATAGTATTGGACGCATATGCTTTGTAAGTCGTCCCGTAGTATTATATGTCCCATGGTTTTGACTCATGGTATTGGGCATAGACTTAGTATATAAGTGTGTGTTGAGGTCATTGAAGGCACGGTGAAGTTAATTGTATTGAGCTTGCTCAAAGGAGGTTGCCCCCTCGAAGTGGCCCGTGATCAATATAAAAGCGATTATGTTCTATTATTTCTGATATCTCGTGTATTTGCATTAATTAATTATTGCAGTTATATCACAATGGGTTACATTTTGGTGAGAATCGGCTACCGAAGAACCATAGCGGAAGTTATTCGGCCGAATAAGTTTAACTATTCGGCCGAATAATTTAATTATTCGGTCGAATAATTTAATTATTCGGCCGAATAATTAAACTTATTCGGTCGAATAACTTATTATTTATTCGGCCGAATAACAATTAATGGGCCACCGTTAGACCTAACGGTGGCCTCGATGTGTGTGCGAGGTTTTAGTCGGACGGTGAAAACGCACAGCGCTGTGCAATTATTCGGCCGAATAAGTATTCGGCCGAATAAGTATTCGACCGAATAATTATTCTGCATAAAATCTCGGCCGCTGCCATTGTTTGTCACTTTTGGATGATTTCGTGGACCCCTTTGGCGTTGTTGGTGGTCCTGCTTCCGCGTCACCAGTCTAGTCTGTTGTACCTGTCCACCCGCTCTTCGGTCTAGTTTGTTGTCGTCGAACTCCGCCACCCGATTCCTCGCTGCTGCGTGTCACTTCTTCGCCACCCTGCGCGTCAGGATTTGCTCGGCGGTTCATCGTTGCTGGAGTGTTAGGCCGCTAGCTTCTGCCTCTGCCATTCGCTCGTCCGCCACCTTCTGTTTCCCCCATCCACTCGTATGCGAGGTTTTTCCTCTGCCGCTGGGTCGTATTTCTGTTTGGATGTTTGGACGCTCTTTGGTGGAGTCTGTGTCTGGACATCTGTAGGTTTAGCGTGCATCTGCACTTCTGTTGGTGGAGCTTTGGCGTTGGAGTGTTCTCCTGTGGACGTTCGCACAACAGTGAGGTGCTGTAGCTGGGGACCTATCGACGCGACGGTGTGCTGAGGTAAATCTTTTGGCATATTTAATTTGTAATTGTTTATTTTTTTTTTTAAGTTTCTTATTTATATATAGGCTTGTTTTATTTGCTGAACTCTGTCAACATGGACATGGACAGAGTTCATGAACTCTGTCAACATGGACATGGACTGAGTTCATGAACTCTGTCTATGTTGACAGAGTGCAGAGATCAATATATTAGTTCTATTACAAACTATGTTGATGGATAGCTATAGATACAACGAAACTTTAAACGATTAAACTCTATTTTTGATACAACAAAACTTTAAAATTGACTTTAGGTACAACGAAACTATAGACATGAATAGACTTTAATTTAGATGTACTATGAAATAACAAAAACATTTAGAAGATTGGTATAGTAATTTTTATACATCCGAACAATAATAGTCATAGTCATTTTAAAAACTATTAGATGATATTATGCCACAATGGTCTTGAGTTTTATCCTTGTAAAGGTGGCGATTCTTGGTATTATGTTTTTCTTTGGTTGTAACATGGCAAACTTGGAGAACATAATACCAAAAATCGTTACCGTTATCAAGTTGAAATTGAAGACCATTGTGGAACATGGCAAATTTGGGAAACATGTCATTTAACTTGAAACATAATACCATGAATGGTCAATTTTTTTTTATTCTATGGAATAATGAAAATATTTGTAGATATAATTTATGTTTAAAGTATTAAAATATCTTGATTAAATTATTAATTTAAGAAACTGAAGACCATTATCGAACATGGCAAATTTGGAAAACATGTCAAACTCGAAACATAATACCATGAATTGTCAATTTTTTTTTAATTTTATGGAATAATGAAAATATTTGAAGATATAATTTATGTTTAAAGTATTAAAATATCAATTAAGTTATTAATTTAAGATTTAGATTAAAAGTTAAAACAGGTTCATGAACTCATTCTTTGACATAAAGAAATGAACCCTTCACTTAGTATTTAACTATATTGGTTCCATTCATTTTAAACATAAAAAGCACTTAGAACATTGGTACATTAATTCTTCATACATCTAACAATATTAGCTATACTCTTTTTAAGAACTATTAGATGATATTAGGTAAATCTAGGTCCTTATTAAATAATTTAGTCTCTTTAGCAGCTAGGTTTTATAATTTGTATAATTAACATGTAGGATTTGAATATGTAATCAGTTGATATTTGTGCAAGTGTAGACATTATATATCAAATGGAAAGAGAGGATTCTTTGAGGCGAAAGCGTAGGAGGTCTTCACAAACTTCTGGGGTTGGTGTTACAAGTGATAATCGGAGGTTGTCAACCTCCCCTCGGGATTCTAGTTTATTGTATAGTTCACATCGACGAGGTGAAAGGGGTACAAATGATTCCCCTATATCTTCTGTGGGAAAACGTCGATCTCCACCCTCTATTGGTATATGAATATCGATCTTTTAACATGTACATGCAAATTGTTTTTTTGTGTACGCAAAAATTGTACTTGTGTTTAAACAAAACTTTGTTTTTATTTGAAGCAGAGCATGGTTCAGAAGATGCTTGTAATTCTATAGGGAGGGAGACAGAGCAAGCAAGGGAGACAGATGAGGGTGCATAGCAAGGTTCTCAAGAGGCTCATCATTCTACACAAGGTGATGATGGTCGAGCTAGGATGCAATATGTTGAATTAACTGAGGGTTGTACACCCATTACAACATATCCATCTGATCTGCCTCGAGAGCTTCCATGGGAAAGTGGTGATCATCAAATGACTCTTGAAAGATGTAGATCCCACTACGACAAGTTGGAAAATGATTTATCTACTATGGATCTCCCTCCAGAGAGTAAACAAAGTTTGGAGATTGTTTTGGGATCATTGCAAAACTTCATTCAGGCATATGAGAATCTCAGACCAACTACAGATGGTTTTGTTGATTTGATGCGAAGACGAAGGGAACAAGTGATGGATCCAGACAAGTGGGATGTTGTGAAGGAGAGAGTGACGAAAGAACAGGCCAAATCAATGTTTAACTTCAAAGAAGGTCTAAAGCGAGAAATGTTGAAAGTGCAATATTTCAAGCATCCTGATCTTGCACATCTACTCTATGATCGATCTCTCGCAGCCTATGGTTTGTTTCCATGGAATGATGAGGTTTCTCAATATTTTGCTAGATTTTTTTATGCTGAGTTTTTCTTAAATATGAAGCCAGACTATACCGATGTTCATTCAAAATTTTATGGAGTTGGAAATAGTCGAATATATAATCGAAAATGTGCTCTTAGAGACCCTACAACTCTTCGACCTCCACCCCAGATATCTCGCCCACCTAGGTTGGTGGCATTAAGATCAGAGATAGAGCCCACATCTCAACTTGGGACAACTGCAAGGAATTTTGTTGGCGATGGTTTATCGTTAGCATTAGTTGGAGTAGATGTGGGATTGGTTCGAGAAAGGGCTCATTCTGCTATTCGTCAAAAGTTTGTTTACAAAACTAATGATGAGATAGATGGAATGAGCATTGAAGATCTCAGGGCATATGCCAAGGTTTGTCGCGACCTAGCGGCAAATGTTATATCCAATGACACATCGAGTTTGGGAGAGGTTTGTTGATTATGATATGATTTGATCTTAATTAAATATTTTATTCATTTTGAATTGAATTTTTTTGTTACATTATATGAATGATAAATTATGTTTTTTGATGTAAAGTAATAGGTACATTATGTAAATGTTTAAATTGGTTGCAGTTTTCAAGAATGACGAATGAACATTTTTTCCATGTTTCAACTAGCGAAAATCTAGAGAATATTCGAGAGGTACATATTTATTATTTACATATTTGTAATTATGTTTGAACTTGATATATATATATATATATATATATATATATATATATATATATATATATATTTTGAATTTTAATTTAATTGTGCATCTTATTGTTAATTTGACTTATCCATGCAGGTTTCTTTAGATACGAACTTTATAAATGATTTACCATCTATTGTGAGCTAATGTTTTTTTAATCTTTTTGTTTTAGTTTTAAGTTAATTGGCACAATAATTTTTTTGGTTTGCATTATGTTTTATTTATTAATACAATTTAAATTTTTGGGGGGAAATATAGGTTCTCTGCTTCATGCAGCAGATATTGGCAATGAGGTAATTTTGTTCACTGTTTTAATATTTTAATTTTTATGGATTTAGTTAAAATTTGTTCAAGTAATGTATGAGATTCATAAATTGATTTTATACATGTTGAAGCTTGGGTCTCTTAAGTCTTTTGGAGGCAAAGGGAAAACTCCTTTGGAAGATGATGGTGGACAAGTATTTGGAGAATTTGATGTAATATTGTTAATAATTGAATTGTTTTTTGATATATAAGTTTAATATTTTAATTTTCTGAATATAGTTTAAATAATTTAAATGATATTCATAATTTGTTTTTATACATGTTGCAGGGTGGGTTGAGTCCAGGGGGAGGTCCTAGTGGAGGATAGCATGGTGGACATTTTTTTTGTTGATATGCATAGATTGCAAAGATTTGTTTTGGACATGTCGAGGAGATTTATTTTTGGACTAGATACATATATGTACATTGAACTTGCATGTTCATGAGCATTTTTTTGAGGATTATATACATGTTCTTTGAACTTACATATTTTGTGAAACTTGGTTTAAATGATCTAAGTTTATTTTTGTTTATTTAACATATTTGGTGTGATTTAAATGTTTAGAATATGTACTTGCATGTTTAAATGAATGAATGAATATGTAAGAATGAATGTTAAGATCAAGAATGTTAAGAACATGATATTCTTGAATATTATGAAGTTTAGGAATGTTAAAGGAAGTTTAAAAATGGATGAACATAGGTTTAAAGTTCATGAATGAGGAAGTTTTGAATGGAACATGAATGAATGTTAAGATTGAATATATTAAGAACATGAATGTTATCTTTGAATGTTAGGAAGTTTAGGAATGTTAGAAGTTTTGATGGAAATATGGATGAACTAGGAAGTTTAAAAATGAATGTTAAGAACATGAATGTTAGAAAGTTTAAGAATATTAGAAGTTTTAATAGAAATATGGATGAACTAGGAAGTTTAGGAATGTTATGAAGATTATGAATGTTATAGGAAGATTATGAATGTTATCTAAGTTTTGATGGAAATATGGATGAACTAGGAAGTTTAAAAATGAATGTTAAGAACATGAATGTTATCTTTGAATGTTAGGAAGTTTAGGAATGTTAAAAGTTTTGATAGAAATACATGGATGAACTAGGAAGCTTAAAAGTGAACACATGTTGAGTTCAAATTTTAGGAATGTTAGGAAGTTTAGGAATGTTTGAAGTTTTGATGGAAATATGGATGAACTAGGAAGTTTAAAAATGAATGTTAAGAACATGAATGTTATCTTTGAATGTTAGGAAGTTTAGGAATGTTAGAAGTTTTGATAGAAATATGGATGGACTAGGAAGCTTAAGAATGTTATGAAGCTTAGGAATGTTAGGAAGATTATGAATGTTATCTAAGTTTTGATGGAAATATGGATGGACTAGGAAGTTTAAAATGAATGTTAAGAACATGAATGTTAGGAAGTTTAGGAATGTTAGGAAGTTTTGATAGAAATATGGATGAACTAAGAAGCTTAAAAGGGAACACATGTTAAGTTCAAATTTTAGGAATGTTAGGAAGTTTAGGAATGTTAGAAGTTTTGATGGAAATATGGATGAACTAAGAAGTCTAAAAATGAATGTTAAGAATAGGAAAGTTATCTTTGAATGTTAGGAAGTTTAGGAATGTTAGAAGTTTTGATAGAAATATGGACGAACTAAGAAGCTTAAAAATGAACATGTTAAGTTCAAATTTTAGGAATTTGTTAGGAAGTTTTGATTGAAATCTGAATGTTAGGTTTAAATTTTGATAGGAATGTTAAGAATGAATGTTAAGGAATTTATGATAAGGTGCAATGAATGAATGAATGTTAAGAAGTTTTGATAGAAATATAAATGTTAGGAAGTTTAAAAATGAATGCTACCTGAGATCAAAGTTCCGGAATTTGTTAGGAAGTTGAAAATTGAATATGATTTATTCAAATTTTGATATGAATTTTTAATTAATAATTCTTATTTTCAATGTCTAGGTACATTTGATGCGGCTGAAATCATGGCAAATGGGGATAACGATTTTTTGTTTTTTAATCATAAGCGAAGATTACAGGATTGTGAAGCTTGTGCTAAATTAGATAAATGATTTTAAACAACAATTTGATGAATTTTCATCGATTTGCTGTAAATAATCATTTATCTAATTTAGCATAAGCTTCACAATCTTGGAATCTTTTCTTGTGATTAAAAATCAAATGATCGTTGTCTCCATTTTCCATGATTTCAGTTATGTGAACTTACACAAGCGATATTTTAAATTAAAGATTCGGGGCGGAGAGTGGTGACAGCCACAGATCCGTTATCTCATCCCTTAATGTTAAGTTTTAAACCAAATAGACTAGCAAGATCACTGAAAGAAGCATAATCACAAGATAGACACAGAATATACCTTGGGAAACCCTCATGGGGTAGAAAACCTAGCAAAGCTTTTCTCAATAAGATGATCAATCAAAATACAAGATGTGCTCCCTCCTTCTTTTCCTCCTTAGCAAATCTCCCAGACAAGTGCACCTTTTTACAAGTGAGTGAGTGTGTCAAATGAGGAACACACCTCCTCTATTTATACACTACACTGACATATATTTTATACAAGTACATGTAGGCTCGTATTTAACCATTAGGTTAAATACCCTATTATAACTGACTGGGCCGACCCCCACATGGTGGGTCTAATAACCCTAGTTACCACAACTTCTCGGAGGAATAAATATCTCCGGATTCATAGTATAATCACATCGGAGGTATGGAACATCTCCGGAATAAATAATATACAAATATAATATTCTTAGAAGTTACAATATTCAACACTTAAGTGGTCTAATAGACATATGGGGACCCGAATAAAGTATTTCAGACAGAATTAAGACAAAAATTTTACACATTGAGGTTTTCATTATCAAATAATTTTTGAATTCAAATTTCAGCATACTAGAATACGATCATTTAAACTCTTATACTCCAGTTCCTTTCAAGATCATAGACATAGAAAGAAAAAAATATATTGTACACAACATTTGACAATGACATCGGCAAAACCATTGATCTATTAATTTTAAATATATAGTTTTAAAAACATCGCAATGGAATGCCATATTCAATTATCCGTTCATGGTCATATTTGGACAGTTTCCATTTTTTATTTTTTAATTGTTTTTTCGATGGAACTTGAACCAATTTGATTTGAGATGCACATACTAAATGGTTATATTGACAACATATAACATCAGGTTCATAATCCTGAAAGTAGACATAATTTTGAGTCATATGGGTCTGCTAAAAATAATATCCCTTTAAAATGATGGATCCTCTCTCGTATGTATATCTGTTGTCATTGTAGTCTTCCAATAACTTCATTTTTCCTTCAGTGCATCGCATCAAATAATATTTCACATTTCGTTGTTGTCTACAGGTGCAATCACAACAAAAACATCTCTTATGCAAATTACAATTGATGTCAAGATTTTTAATTCAATTAAATTGACTAATATACATGTGTATAAGGTGAAGGAAAAGAATGAACACTCGACAAAACAATGGTATTTGATCATTACCTTCTCTAACGAGATTTGAAATTCTGTCGCCATCAGATGATATTGCTATATCTTCTGATTCTAATTCTTCTATGCTTGCTAGTGGTATTTTTCCTTCACGATTAATCTCTGTGTGTTTCCAATGTTTTACGTAGTTGTTCATTATATTTTCACAAACTTCTGTAGATTCAATATTTTTAGTGCAAATATGACAAAAGCATGATTGCTTTCTACTGTCAAATGCATAAATGTTTTGGAAGGCTTTTGTTTGAATAGAGTGAAAATATCTAGTCCCTTGTATGGTGCTAGCATTGTATGGTATTGATCTATTTATATCTTGGACCCCAACATGCGAAAAAAACCTAGTACACAAATGACAAATTTTGATGTTAGGTACATACTTTTTTTAAAATTGACAATAAAATATAAATTAAAACATTTGTGTGTACATACCTACACACATTTTTTGATTGTTGATTATAATCATGGTTTAGATGTGATTTACATCATTGGACAACCTCTGCAGCTGAATGGAATCGTGCAGAACTATGGTTCATTTGCCATCTTCGAAGTGCTCTTTTTATGCATGCTCCTGCACCATCATGTTCACCTTTTCCATGACCAGTTTCAAAGAAATTCCAGTGATGTTTAATGTTCAAAGCTTTATGAAGTCGACATAACCAATAAAATGATCGCGAAGATTTAAATTGTCCGGCACATCCATCTGACCATATCCAATGCTCATTGAATTTAATGTTACGTTCCTTTAGTGAATTGTAGAAAATACTTTCAATACAATGCTGAACAAAATGTGTATCGTGTGTACGATCGTAGCTGATATAAAAGTGATTCTTTAATCACATCTCGATTGTCACATGTTCTTTCAATGCCATCAACATCCTGTTGAGAATGTCTATATAAAACATGGACAAATATTGAAACTTGGTCAGAATGATAGTATTCACTATATATCTCATTTTGTGCAGCAAATGTATAATTTTCTGCAAAATCAACCACTGACAAAATTGTTCCTGGTGGAAAAATTTCACGAGACTATTTGAATTGAAGGTCTTGCCATCATGCTCTATGTGAATGCTTGGTGTATTTATAAATTTCACTTTCGAATTTCTTGAGAAAATCCGCCACACCTATTTTATCTTCTCGCAAATCAATCCTTTTGGAATGTACATCACTAGTACTTGTAATGTATTCATATCTTCTCCAATCAACGGTGACATTTGACAGTGAGTGATCAGTATCGATAGGATATTAATTGTGGAATAAAACCAAATTTCCACAACGATTACAATGTTTTCCATTGACACATTTCTTATTATAAAATACTTTATCGTGATTTCTCTCACATAGGGTTTGAGATATGAATTCACGTATTGTGGGCGGAGGTGGTGACTTTGTCCAAAACATTTTACCAAATTCAAGAAATGTGTCGTAATATAATTGGAATTGCACATGATAACGGCAACAACATGTGTCACGGATAGTAATAGGTTTAACATACCATAGTTTTAGTTGCACAAATGTAGTGATTGACACATTGATTCCACGATGATCTTCCTTGAATTTATTGAACAATTGTACCTGTGTCATATCCATTATATGTTTTGGACTGCTTACATATACTCCTCGTGATACTCTTTGTCGTATTACATCTCTTGAATTTGGTGAAACTCGAGCATGTGTCAACCAATATTTATGTACAATATCTTTAACACCTGCTCCCATTCTATCTTTGTAAGGTTGTCTACAAATAATTGCCCAGCAAGCAAGTTCATCATTTTCATCTATTTGCATTCTGAATTTGCTATGTCTGTATAATGTCTTTCTTGAGGTTCCAACTGCTTTTGCTAGCTGTGTTGTCAAACGTTTTTGTTTAGTACTAGTCGAAATAATTGCTGTATGAATTACTTTTCGTGCAGCACTAATGTCTTTCTTCTTAGATTTTTCAATCTTTTTTATTGTATCACCTATAATTCCTATCACATTATGTTTTAATTTCGACTCTTTGGTCGCCTTGTGAATACCCAATAATGATGTAGCATCTTCTAACTTCTTGGTCACTAATAAACATCTCAAAATTTGTGCTTGTCCTGTTGCTGAATAATTCTTCAGAACATCATCATAAATTTTTTGAGCCCGATATCGTGCAGTGTGTATGGGTATTTTTTTTTTCCATATTTGTTGCAATCAATGTTTTTTAACGTTTCATCATCAATGATGAAAGTACTTATACATCAAGTTAAATTTAATTTAAAACATGTATCCAAAAATACAATTCATTATAAAAAATGAATTTGAAAAATACATGATATATACATACCTAGTCCAATTTCTGGTTCTTGAATTTGATCTTCAATATTGACTTCATCGACATTAGTATGTAAATCACTATTTACATCTTCAACAATGGTTTCTTCAACTTCAATTTGTTCCTCTTGTACTCTTTTTTCAATTTCCATTTCATCAACATTATCATGTAAAATTGTATTTGTATCTTCAATAATCGTTGCTTGCGTTTCTGCAAGGCTTGCTTTGTTGGCATAATATTTAAGTTTTTTCTTTTCTCTATTATCATCATCTTCAGCACGTTTACGATCATATTTTCTTTGATGGTTTCTCTTACTGCCCATGATTGTTTAATCTATAAATGATAAATTAAAGAATCATCATTTTATTGTAAAAAAACAAAATGAAAATTTAAAAACAGTTACGAAATTTATAAACACATGAACTGAAATTTACTTCACCTTATCAAAATCTTGTAAGAGTCTTTTGAAGAAAAAGTCTTTGGAAACAAGTTTCCTTTGAAAAGAACCTTATTTGAATGAAATAAGAACTCTTTGACAATAAATCACCTTTGAAAAAACCCATTGGAAAAGAATAAGAACACTTTCTAAATAAATCTTCTTTGTAAACCCACTGGAAAAAAAAATACCTTCTTTGAAAAAACACCTAGGAAAAAGATTTCTTTGTAAAAACCCTTGCAGCGAAATAACTTTTTTGCAAAAATAACTTGGGAGACTTTGAAAAAATCCCTTTTCAAATAAATAAGAAGGAAAAATACATCTCCTTTGTAAAAATAACTTGAAATAAAATCTTATTTGCAAAAATGCCTTGGAATAAAAACTCTGTAAATGCACACTTTGGAAAGAAACATTTTCTGAAAAAACCCATTGGAAAAGAATAAGAACACTTTCTAAATAAATCTTCTTTGTAAATCCACTGGAAAAAAAAAACTTCTTTGAAAAAATACCTGCGAAAAAAATTTCTTTGTAAAAACCCTTGCAACGAAATAATTTTTTGCAAAAATAACTTGGGAGACTTTGAAAAAACCAATTTTCAAAGAAATAAGAAGGAAAAATACATCTCCTTTGTAAAAATAACTTGAAATAAAATCTTATTTGCAAAAATGCCTTGGAATAAAAACTCTGTAAATGCACACTTTGGAATGAAACATTTTCTGAAAAAACTACTTGTAAAATACTTTGTAAAAGAAACGTTTTTTGCAAAAATACTTAGAAAACAAACTTTGAAAAAACTCATTTTCAAATAAATAAGAAGGAAAAAAACAACTCCTTTGAAAAAATAACTTGGAATAAAAACTCTTTAAAATCGCCATTTTGGAAAAAAAACCTATTGCAAAGAAATAAGAAGTGCAAAAGCTTGGAATAAAAACTTATTTTGCAAAAATGCCTTAGAAAAACAATCTTTCAATGTATTCCTTAGAAAGAAGTAACAAAAAAAAATACATAATAAAAAAAACTCTCTTTACAAAAAAAACTCTTTAGAAAATCCCTGGAAAAAAAACCCATTGCAAAGAAATAAAAAGTGCAAAAAGCTTGAAAAAAAATACTTCATAAAAAAAACTCTCTTTGCAAAAAAAACTCCTTAAAAAATCCTTGGAAAAAAAACCCATTGCAAAGAAATAAGAAGTGCAAAAAGCTTGGAATAAAAACTCTTTTTGCAAAAAAATTCTTTCAATGTATTCCTTAGAAATAAGTAAGAAAAAAAATACCTTATAAAAAAAACTCTCTTTGCAAAAAAAGCTCCTTAGAAAATCCCTTCAAAAATATTCTAACTAGAAAGTATGCAAAATTAATTGAAGTATTTAGTTTTATATATATATATATATATATATATATATATATATATTTTTCGGTCGACGAGTTTTTTTTTACGTTTGGTTATTTGGCTGAATAACCTTTGATTAAATTGATGTCGCCGTTACAGGAAACAGTTATTCGGCCGAATAATGATTCGGACGAATAACCTCTGAAACCTGAAAATCTGATTGTCTCTCACAGTTTTCAGGTTTTTCCATTTTCGGAAGGTAAAAATGATCTCTTACACTATAAAGCGACTGTCGGACTTGACACCATTAGTTTCGTTATTGAATCTACTTTCCGAATATATAGATTTCTTTATGTATAGGTAAGATCTGATATTTGTAATTGTTTGTTTTCTTAACAGGTGTTGAGTTAAGTTTAATCTCTTTCAAAATGCGGTGAAATGAAAAATCCATAACTTTAAAAATACACCACGAAAAAAATTGAAAAAACTATGGTGCAGTTAATTAGCATGTCTACTTCAAAAGGGTATTCATAGAATTTTTAGTTTTATATTCAGTTGAGAGAAAAGTTTTGCGACAAAAAATATGTTGAAAATCGACAAGGTTTCCCCATTGATCGAATTCAAATAAATATAATAATTAATAGATAGATCCATTTGCTACAAACTTATAGTCATGCAGTAGTATATTGTGTGTAGATTGTCGTAGCATATTTGTTTTTTGCAAAAAACAAGTTTAACAATGATTTTACGTGTGCGACAAAACATGGCTATTTTGTAGTCCTTTCATTTTATAAGAACACAATGTCAAACATTTGTCGAATCGACATATCAAATCTCAATATAAAAAATTGAAAAAAATATGGATAGCAAGCTAACATAATTATCTAAAAGTTTGTTTTTTAGTGAAAAGTGAAATTCCAAACAAAAATATCACTTTTATTCGCCCAAAGATGGAAAACATGAAAAATTCAGAATGATTTTCTCATGGAACCCCCCAAAATAGACACCCATCTTCATGGATTCACCCAAGTGTTAAATATCTCTTTACTTTAATGTCTTGCATGATTTAGTTTCTGTATGAGTTTGTACTTGTTTTGAATGTGATTACTTTCTTGATTATGAAACATTCATACCGATAAACTACAAAAACAAAACCATATTTCATGTTTGTTATGTTGAGATTGTGCTAACTTGCCCCTCTGTAGTCTAGGGTCAATTTCTAGGACAAACAGATTCATTTTCACCGATTGTTCCAGGTCCTTCCTAACCTCTTCCATCAAGGCAATTTTCTCACACATATTTCCATCCAAGTCGTTTATGCGAGAATCCAAACAAGCTATGCTATTTCCATTATAATGTGCTTCCTAAGTCAGTAGCAATTTTCTGATGCACTCCCCTAACCCCTTCTTGAACTACCCATAACATTTTTTGAAATCCTTCGAATATCCCCTAAAACTCGCATAAATTTCATGCTAGGAGGGCATGGTTCCTTTATATGCTGTAAGAAGGGAAGATGAGCTCTTGACTATGGATGAATTCACATGATCCTGAACACCAGAAAGAGAGAGTTGAAATAAAGTATCTAAATATTGTTGAGGGGATTTGACAGAGATCCAAAAAGAGGAAAACACAGACTCTTCCTCCCTCCCCAAGAGAGGAAAAAAACAAAAGGGAGGGGAATTGTTCTGCTATGTGTCAACAAAACCGAATGGGGACAGGTCTCAACAAAGTTTCTCCTCCCCAGAGACTCTATTCAAAAAATGCACCTTCCACAACTTACTGATTTATCCATTGTATTTTCCTTGCAATCACCCTTTTTAACTGTCAAATCCTCGCTTGTGCGAGAGGAGAATAGGAATTTTCCTGTAGTGGCATTGATGCCACAATGACTCCATTATCCTAGTGCATTTACTCTATCGCATACTCGTTTCATCTGGAGACTGCCACATACCCCCTGCATGAGCTTGGCCTCGGTGTTGATGTCTAGAGGGGAGTGTCGGGTTACTCCCATTACTCCCCTCCTAATCCTCGTGCTCAAAGGAGTTACCATATTATTGCCTTGGGTTCTCCCTAGTCCAATGACTCCCTTACTGTTTTTTAGCATGGGATCCACTTTCTTGTCGAAGGTTGATTGTAAAAAATGACCATTCCTTGATCTAGCCTTGTTCCGTTATTTTCTAGATCGTCATCCAACCCTTTGTTTTCTATATTAACATGATAATAGATGACTGAGATAGGAATGGGGAGATTATGAATTCTTTTATGTATTCTTCCACTAATGGTTGGATTATCCTTATAGGGGAACCTAGAGTCGCCAAATACAAGGAGTTTTGGAATGTTTAACTACAATGAAATTTACATACCTTGCAAAAGAGCCAACCATTTTTCCTGATTATTTGTTCTTTTTCCCATGCCCCATGCAAACATTTTCATATTTTTTCCTTTAGGGTCCATGATGACCCCTCCCGCTCCTGCCACCCCAGAAAAACCAATAGAACTATTAAAAATTGAACTATTAACATTAATAATATTAATGTTATAATGATTAACATTAGGAATCAAATATCAATAATAACATTATTATTAAGAAATATTAATATCAACATCAAACATAGCATAACCTTATAAAATTATTACTCTCAAACATAATGTTCTTCCACAATTTGACATAACCTTGAAACTTGTTATGTCAAATTTGACATCTCTATTTGAAAAAAATGGAGAAAGACACAGTCGTATTGCAATCCATAATGGATTCAAATCTTGCATCCAAATTTGTTCAAGATCTTGGTGAGTTTCAACTCCATTTCCCACAATTATTAATAGCTTTTTTTCCCATGTGGTTCACAACACCAGATATCGGTGCTTGCTACGTCCACGAATAACTCCCCGAAATCCACGAGGGAACATTGTGGGGTGGTCGAGAATTTTTGGTACATTGGGTGCTCAATAACAAGAACATCTTATAGGCCCATTTAAGGGCTCAACATGCCACTTACAGTGAATTATACCAAGGTGGGGAGGGTAACAATCATTCCTACCAACTACCCAAGCTACATCCAATGGACATATATTAATAATTTTTTTCTTCTAGATATGATTGAATTACAATTCACTTGAGGAATATCCATTTCTTTTATATATATACTCAACAATTTTTTAAAACATCTAGTTTCAACAATACTTTTATTGTTTGTTTTGGATTTGACAATTTCTTAACTCACATTTAGTTCGTTTATAAAATGTTTTTTATTTATTTATATTAAGTAGACAAAATATAAATATAATTCTAAGGTAGGGACTAGCTGCTTTGCATTTATTTCCCTTATTCAATTCAATTATTTATTTTGTTTTATTGTTATATATATATATATATATATAATTTGTTTTATTTATATATATATTAAATGGTAGTAGTTTTATTTAATTTAATTTAATTACCTATCCCTCTCTCTCTCTCTCTATATATATATATATAGTTAGTTAGTTAGTTTAGATACAACTTAATTAGTTTAGAACACTAATTACGTTAAATTAACTAATAATGTCAATTTTTTTTGTAAGCTAGTACCCACAGAGTTTCAAACCAGTGACCTAACACAAGTAGTGCCTTAACAATAAACCCATTCACCGTCTATTCTACGCCCCGCGAGCTAACTATTAATGTCATTAATAAAGAGACTAAAAAAACATTTAGATTAACCCCCTTTTTTTCTTTCTAATATACACCTGTATATGTATTTTACTAACTATTCTATAGTTAGCATATGTATTTTACAAAGTATTAGAACTTGTTTTTTTTAGGTCATGTTTAGGGTCATGGTTAGGAGATGTTGCTCCTCAGAATACCCAAAAATGCTTTCAAGGAAACCCCTTTTACTTTTGTTGTAAAGAAGATTTGTTTTTAAACTCAAATTTGAAGGCAATCTCTTTTTTAGGCTTGCCTTCTTCTGTTTCTTCCTTCAGGAAACCTTCAACTTTCATGTTCAAATAGTATTCTCAGTTGTAACTACGTGATTCCTTTCATAGATATAAAAATGTTTTGCTCAAAATTTATGATGCTATTAAATAGTTGTAGTTAAGTTCAAGTTCTATGACAATTTTGTATGTTTCCATAATTGATTAGTCTGGTTATGCTTCCATAATTTATGAGACTCTTATAGGCCCTTTGGTTTAAGAGTTAGAACCCAGGCTCTAATACTACATGTAAGGACTAGTTTTATCTAACAGTGTCCTTAAGTCCTAATTTAACCTTTATTGTAATTAACTGCAACTAAAGTGTACTTATAACCTAACAATTGAAAATATTTCGACTGTAACATAACAACAATTATAAGAAACATAGTAATTCTGTTCAATCAAACATAATACTTTAATAAAAATAAATTTACAGTTTTCTTAAGTAGAACGCGATAGGGATCAAAATAAATACCTATAAATATGTTTGAGTTAGCCCCCATACCTTCAGCTTTCTTCCTTTTCATGCCACAGTTAAGCGGAAACTATATTTTACCTCCCAACTAGCTAGGAACATCCTATCCGACTCCCTAGCTCAAAGAAAACCAGTCGATTCCTTGGCCCTCCATGCTCGAAGCCCCAAGAACAAAAATGGAAACCACGAGTAGTATCCAATCTGTGAAATCCCCAAAATTCAACCTCCTTCCCATCCTCCAACAATTTTTTTTTCCTCCCTAAAATATTTTTCCCTCTCTCAAGTAATTTTCTTTTCCCATAGTAAATTTCTCCCATCCCAAAGTAATTTCCCTCCCAAAGTCCTTTTCTCAACCACCCCATTCAATGCTCATAAATATCCCTCTCCTTGGTTCTATGAAAATATTAATTAAATAAATCAATCAAAGGAATCAACATATAATAACCATAAGATGAAATGCAAAGTCATATGTATTCATGTAAGTGACATCCCCCCAAAATATCTATGACAACCCACCACAATTAATTAATTTAACCCACAAACCAATGATACATGTTGTTAGATATTTATTATACATTTATATGTACACATTCATGTTTTCCATAACATTAAACCAACTAGTGTACAATTAATAAATTAACTAGTTTAAACTAATACTCCTAGTAGTAATAGTGTACATGCATAGTGTATGTATGTGTAGCTAGCGTATACATATAATGTGCATGTATTAACGATATACAAACATTGCCTCTAATGCACCATTCCTATTTGTTCCCAATTAAGCATGCTAACAATAATTCAGTAATCAAACATCAACAATTTCACTAACTAGTTCACATTAATATAATACTGCTATATCCGGGTCCGGATATACTCAATGATTATTCAAGCGAATTATCCTCCAATGGAAAATAACTCCATTTGATAATAATATATAATTGATGATGATAAAGATGATTAATAATTACAATGAGGCTCGCTTTTATAGGCTTGAGCGTGTATAGTGAAGGGTTACACCCTCTCACTTTAATAACTAATAACTTTAACTAACATACATATAATATTCATAGCATTGCCACTCTCTTAGAAAGGCTTTGTCCTCAAAGCCTTATAATTTTGTTGCATTGTTCTTTGCGATGCCATGGCTGATGAAACATGTCGATACGAACTGCTAAGTGTAGAGCATAACTTCCGATACATCGACGGATCAATCCATCCCAAATTGATTTGTTGTGGACTGATGGGATTTCCTACTGATATGTCGTCAGGAGATTTGATCACATTAGTACCATTACTTTTCGACATTTCCCACTTTTTCAAATATCGATTTTTATGGTTGGGGTGTCGATAAGGAACTTTCATGATGTCATTTTCGTTTACGAATGTCGCCTTTAAATCATTGATCTGAGTTGGAAGTTGTATTTTCTTTTCGTGAGGATTTAAGTTTTTGTTCTGTATCTTTTCCAACTTGTTTTCTAATTGCCTATTATCATTTTGAAACTTCTTAATCAATTCGACTTGTGATTTTCTGTCATCTTCAGATGTCTTAAGTTGTTCCTTAAGATCTTCATTATGAATTCTGATACGACTATTTTCTTCCTGTTTGTCTAGAAGTTTCCCTTCAATGTCGTCCATAGATTGTTCTATCTTTCGGCTATTTTTTAACTTCTTAATTTTTGTGACTAGTATCTTGTTATGATTTCTTAGTCTAAAAATTTCTTCAGCATTGTTAGATAATGCTTTATTACTCTTCGTGATCTCTGACTTATGTGTCTTTTTAGAGTCGTCATTTTGTTGTTGAAGAACTTTTATCTGTTGTCGACACTGGCCGACCTCTGATTCTTGACTTTCTAATTTATGTCGTAACTGCATTAGTTCTTCATCTTTGTTGCTAACGATTTTGTTCAAGCGTATTATTTCTGCTTCGTAATTATTTATTTCCTTCTTTATATCTTGATTTTTCAATCTCTGATTGAAATCACTTTCATCTTTTAATTCCTTGATTTGCGCACATAATTTTTCTATGTGATTTTTCTGGTTGGACATTATTTGTTCATTGAACCGTTCTTGTATCTTATGTAGTTCAATCTTTATTTCTGATTGTCTATTAATGTCTCGTAATTATTCATTGTCTTTTTGATAACGCTTTAACTTGGCTTCTAATTTCTCTCGCAAATCGACTTCCATGGTGTCTGTCTTCCTCGACGGTGGAATGATCTTCTTTGATTTTGATTTTTCTGATGATAGCGCGTCTCGACTTCTTGATGATTGCTTTGAATTCTTCTTGATTTGTTCTTGACTTGATTTCTTTGACGATAAGTGTTCTTCGACTTTTTTGATAATAAGGAGTCTTGCTTGGACTTTTTCGATTTGGTCTTCGACTTATTTTGATAATAAGGAGTATTGCTTGGACTTTGTCTTTAATGTCTTCTTTGACTTGAATTTGCTTGTTTCTTCAAACAACTCTTATTTCAAAAGAATTGATTTTTTTTTTTGATAATAACAATTATTATTAAAATTTAATAATAATAATATTATTAATATTTTGGTTTGAAGGTATGATGTAATATAATAATAATAAATTATTATTATTATATATATATATATTTTAAATCCAAATATTTAAATTATTATAATAATATATTATAATAATTTATTTATTTATTTTTTTGGCTTTGGAAAATTAGGGTTTGAAGGAGCCTGAATGGCTGCCAAATGCAAGAGGGCGAGGATGGAGTTGCAGACGGTGGTGGATGATGGTGGATCAGACGCGGAGGATAGGAAGATGTGGGCTACGGTGAGTGGAGGATGAGCAAGAGCCCGAAGCCTGGGGACGATGGACGCAAGAAGTGGACGGAGCGTGGAGGAAGAGGAGATGGCGAATGGGGGCGCTGAAAGGAGAGCGCGTGGATGGATTGGATGGAGAGCAGAGTGGTGGAGGAGTAGCGGCGCAGGAGCAAGCGGATGGTGGGGAGCGTGAGGGAACGATAGCAGCAGAGGGGAGGAGAGGAGAGCTGCGTGGGAGGAGGAGGGCACGCAGTGTGGAGGAGGGACGGCGGAGGCGTGGGAGATTGGGTGTGGAGGTGGTGTGGAGGGGAGGTGCAGAGCGCGCAGGGTAGGGAGATGGTGTGTAGGGATCTGCGGGAAGGTCGAGGCGGAGGGGAGGAGCAGAGCGCGGGGGTGAGGGAGAAGGCGTGCGGCGATGGGAATAAGAAGTGGTGGATTAGCGTGGGAAGTGGTGTGCTGGAGTGAGCAGCGGGGAGCTGGGGAGTAGCGTGGAGGCGCAAGGAGGAGAGGAGGCATAGCGTGGAGGTGGGTCTCGACAGAGGAGCAGGGTATGGTGCAGGTGGTGTGAGGAAGCGTTTGGCCTTCGAAGTAGGGAGGACGAAGGGTGTAGGGAACAGGAGGGCGAGGGGGAATGCAAAGGGAGCGTGAAAGAAGAGGTGGAGTGTGGGCTAAGGGGAGAAGTAGGAAGTAGAGGTGGAAGAAGTGTGAGAGTGGGAGTGAGAGCCAAAGGCCCAAAATTTGGTCAATGACCAATCTTCCAGAGAAACTATGACAACTATGGCTAAAAGCCGGAATCATAGAGGGCCGAAAGGCTCTGATACCAATGCTATATCTGGGTCTAGATATACTCAATGATTATTCAAGCGAATAATCCTCCAATGGAAAATAACTCCATTTGATAATAATATATAATTGATGATGATAAAGATGATTAATAATTACAATGAGGCTCGCTTTTATAGGCTTGAGCGTGTATAGTGAAGGGTTACACCCTTTCACTTTAATAACTAATAACTTTAACTAACATACATATAATATTCATAGCAAATACAAACTACACAGTCAACTAAGTTTATCACACATGAGTAAAGCAAGAGATTTAACACACACATGAGTAAAGCAAGAGCTTTAACACACACATGTAATGAAACTATTATAGCTAACTTTCTCAACATCTTTAACCGCATGCCTTATCTTTCTAATTCACAACTATCTTCCACATCCTATCCTTCCTCTACTAGAATATCTGAAAGTGTCAACTATATTGACCTAACCCCCAATAGAACCTGTAAGTGGAAGTGTTGACTACATCGACCAAACTTCCCCAATAGTAAACTGCTAGTCGTCATCACATGTCTTGGGGAGCGTGGCTAAACATGACCCTCCCATGATTCCATGTTAAATCATGGGTAATACATCTATCGCTCCCGATAGAACTAGGGTCAACAAACTACACCAACATACTGCATCGTTGTTGCTGTTCCTAGGGCTTTGTCATCGAATAACCAGCTTGAGCAACTGTGCTTCTTGAAACCATGCACCTGCCCACACATATTAGTGATGAAACCAATAATAATTCTAAATACAATGCTTCACATGCATACCATTCCTCTTTCGAGGTCCATGTCATCGACGTCACTTTGGTGCCTTATTTATTCGGTTATCACTTAGCTGATTTAACTTGTGGGTTAGTTTACCAAACACCAGATCATGCATAACCGTATAATAATTTATATGTACATACTATGTTACTAACATATGAACAATGTAAACAAGGTTTCCTATGTACCACCATGCACTTAGAATTTTATCCATTTAACATTTAATTTAAACTAGTATCCATGTACCAAATATTTCATTTAAATTTGCATGTTGGAAGTAAATCAAACAACAACCATCATTAACAATCTACACATAAATTATATATAAGTTCCACAATGCAAGTAGGTCCATATGTCCATGTAATATAATGTTATCACTCTAACCGAGTTCCGCAAATAATAAACAAAATACAAAGTAGGTCATTATACAATTTAGTTGGTATAGTCAAAATGGGACATTACAATTCTGATGATCCATAACTACAACGTAGGAAAATTGGACTGATAGTTGCTTAAAAAATCTTGATAAAGTGAGGAAAAACATCATTGTAATAAAGCTTGTTATCCATATCAAACATTATGTCATCTTAGGTTTCAAACCAATGTTGACATAAAATGCACAGAGTCTAATAATAATGCAGAGATCATAAGCAATTTTGTGGCATAACGATTTTGGGTTAGGCTCATCATAATGTTCATTTAAAAAAAAATAGTTGGAACTTAGATCTGTGATAGATGGATGTTAATAAGGAAAACCATAAGGATATGTTCAAATCCATGGCAGAGGTCCCATAAATAAAAAATATACATCGGTTAAACAAGACACATGCAAGTTTTTTTTCTTAGCAAGGAAATAAAGGAGTAAAACTCTAGCTATAACAATTTAAATGGAAAAAAAAAACCATATATAAGTTTCTTTGTAAAATCACAAAAATCAAAAGGAAACACATTAACTCATACACTTCTTGAGAATAAGACAACAACTACTAAGATCCATGACAAGGCTCAAGAATCAGAAAACAACTAATAAGATCCACGACAAAGCTGAAAATTTAAAATGTAGACAGAAGGGACAAGCTTGGAATGCTATAATTTTTATAATTATAAGTATATAATAATTAATTGTCACATTGAAATTAATTTAAAGCAAGATGAGTGTAACCCTATAATATGTAAGATCAAAGATGAAAGCCAAAATTTTCATTATAAAACTAAGATTTAGGTAATACAAAACATCTCATACATTAACCAAAACACAACATGTGAGCGAGGGTGAAAGTCAAATATAAGCCGAAGGGCACACATCATTTAAAAAAAAAAAATGATTAGGTCGATAGGAAGTTAAAATTGAACCAAGAGGACCAAAAAGTAATGTAAAAATCAATACTAAATTCATGCTCTTTTACAAAATAACCAAGCTAGATATAGAGCTTAGGGTAAATATGTATCAACAGAGATTTCAAGCAAATGCATCGAACCAATTCATTGCATAAGCTTTAGAAATACCAAGACAACTCCAATATACATGAGGTCATATAACCAAGTTTGGATGCAAGGCCACGATAACACATAATGGTATCCATATGCAATTACAAGCCTAAGCCATAAATTGCATAGAACCATGAGTAATATATCAAGAGGAAAGTCTTGGGTTAGAGTCAAGTTAGCTCCCCTTCTGCATAAATAATAACATAGACTAGAGAGACTGCTATGACTTGAGGATGATATCCAAATTCAAAATTTGATATAAATAAAATTAAGTAAAGCTCAAATAAAAACACAAAACCAAACTTCCACACAAAACCAAACTTCCAAAACTGAGGTATGAAATAAATCCACAACCAAAATGATAAATGCCAACCTTTTCATAACAAACCATGAGACAAATACATTGACTTAGGTATCCTTACAAAATTCAAGTTTGATAGAAACTAAGCATAACTTCATAGAAAAAAAACCATACTAAAGTAAACATAAATTAAAATAAAATCTAAAATTGCATTATTACCTTAATAAATTTGCATATGCCCTCTTGTTTTTTTACTTAAAAAATTTGCATGTGCCTCTTTTTTTTAAAACCATGCACAATTCCCTCATCATTACTTTAATAAATTTGCATGTACCCTCTTTTTTATTTTTATTTTAAAGCATGCACAATTCCCTCATCAAAGAACCCAAGCTACCAACTATGGTCCAGAGAATGGGTAGGAGGGTATTTATACATAGTGAAATGGTTAAAAACTAGCGTCAAGGGTGGTTTAGGCCAACAAACAATAGAAACCTAAGCTCGTGGTGGAAGGGAAAGGGAGGCAAAACTATAAAATGAGAGTGAGATGGATAGTTGAAAAACCACAAAATCCACCCTAATCATTAACCACAACCACTATCAAATTAGAACGAAAGATACAATAATGCATGGATAAAAGTGCCCATAGAATCATTAATGTAGGGGTGAAGGTGTGCTATCATTAAGTTAAGGTAGGTGTGAAGGTGTGTCACCACAGAGCCTCAAGTATGGATGGTGTAATCATTCCAAATATTTGTTTTAAAACCCAAGCATCATCGATAATGTTTAAAACGTATATCAAGTGCCACCCAAGATCCAAATACCAATAAACCTGAAGAGTGGAAAAAGCGCTATAATGTGTGCATACCATAACCTTTGATACATGTGTTGTGATTCACCATGGTAACATATCATTCAAATAGACTTTGGCTTAGATATTTTCAACAAAATACAAAGATAAGTGCTCGGTGATGTATGATAGGCCTATGGCCACAACAAATAAATTAAGGGCCATGATTTGCATGTAACCGATAAACTCTAAAATTAGACCAGATCCCAATTCCAAATATGTCTTAATCCAAGAAATCAAAAGCATAGCCATTAACCTCATCACGGGAATAAATATTGTACATGTCAAATAAAACGTTGTGCGCACAATGAACATGAGATATTGAACCATGAGATATGAATATAATAACATATAACCATAAGCAGGAAGAACTCCAATTATGTTGCTCCATAACATACATCATTATTAATTCCATTGCCATCCTTATGACTCCCATATTACTTAACATATATCATCATTAATTCCATTGTTAGCCTTATGGCTCCCGTGCATTGTTCTTATCTTCATCATGCTCCTTTTGTTGATCCTTTGGAGAGTTGAAGATGATAATAACCTTCTCATCCACACCAAGTATATAGTCCGCAACTTTGATCATGATATTGGTTTCTTACCTTAAGCATTTTATAATACCACCACCTTTCCCAATTACATTGCTTATTTGGTTATCAATAAAATAATGTGATAAACAATGTCATTATAACTGGTCACTGTAAAACCAATTCAAAGCTAGAATCTCATATTTTTCCCCTTTCATTTCCTTCACGAGTGTCAATGCATGAGTGAGAAAGTTTCTAAAAGAAGATTTCATGTTTGATAGCTATGTCACATCCACACAAGTTGAACACCTTAAGGGAATTGCTCACACAAATTGGTCAAAGATCGGTACGCTAGTGTATACATGATTAAAGTCATCAAAGAGGGAAATAGTCCATGGCCCCAACTAATGTGGCCACTTTAGGCAATCTATTGATGCATATAGAAAATAGTTTACATATGAATCTCTCACAATCGATAATTAGAAAATGACCATCCATTTTCTTTAAATAGAAATCATAGACCAATTAGGTGTTACAGCATGGATCAAGTGTCCTTAGTATCGAGGAGAAGATGAATCATTAGATCACTTTGATCTTGGCATGAGTTTTTTTCTTGAAGAATTTTTCAATACCACCATCTTTCCCAACTATACTACAATCTTGTTAATAGGACAAAGGATGTGATAAACAATGTCATTGTCATGAGGCATTACAAACTTATTCAAAGTGACCATGTCATCATTCTCCCATTTCATTTCCTTCCCTGGCATCAATGTGTAAGTGGGAATGCTATGTAAGAGAATATTTCTCTCCATCCATTGACACCAATTTATTTAACTTGCATAACTCAACTTGATGGATATAAAACAAGATTTTGTGTGTTGCAATGGTTAGATAATACACTTCTTTCCTTCTAAAGCCTCAACCCAATAAACACCACTCTCATCAAGAGATATTTAAGAATCGTGGGAAAATATTTATACTCTTTAGCAAACAACATGTTCATTTATACAATGATAGATATCCAAGTGCCCATCTGAAGCCTTTTATATTAAGGCTATTTAATAATGCACTCTCATTTGGTAATATAAGATCCCAATGCACTACCACACTCCTCCATGGATTCTAGTGCCGCAAACCATTCTTGTTAGAGATTCCAAGTCATTACTTGGCTTTGATACCATATTAAAAATGAGCATTGTGAGAGAAACATAAAATGCATGAACAACCATGAAGAGATTTACCTTGGAAACCTTGTACTTTGAAAACTATCTAGACACATATCTTCCATCTCCTTGGCCAATTTGGCCAAGATTGCTTGAGGCACTTACAATGGAGTATACCAAGCCTTTAAATAGGTCACCCATTACCATGGCCCAATAAATTACCTAAGGTAAACCCATTATTAATTGAATAAAGGCCAACCTTCCATTAGCTACCCAATACCATGACCCTACAAACTACCCAACATAAACCCAATATTGATTGAATCCAGGTCAACATTTAACTATTCTTGACCAAGTCAAGGTTAACCTAATAGTTATGAAAGCATAAACTACCTAATATGCTCTCGTCCATGCATTGCAAAGACTTATTAATCCCTGTGATTGAATGATGTGCTAGGTTTGTAAAAGAGATTTTGCAAATTAAAGTCTAAATATCTTACAATTCATACATATTAATCCATTATGTTAAATGAACTTTTGAAGTTTGAATTTTTATGCATATAGAAGATTAAAAAAAATGCGGTTAAAGGTATAAAGCGTGATTCTAAAAAAATAGGAACCATTATTACTGGATGTCCATAAGGCAACAAACTCAAACCCATTTGGAGTATCCATTGACCAATAAGTAGATGCCATGCAATTGTGAGGATAACCATAGCAAACTTTGGAAAATACCATATTTTAATTACATTGATATGTGTTTATATTTTATTACACCGATAGGTGTTTATATTTTAGAATTTGGGGTGGACTAGCAATTACGATTTTCCTAGATTGTAGGAGGATGAGACACGTGTATTGTCCAAATTGATTTTATGGGAGTCAATCCAAATTCGAAATAAATAATTATAAAAAAGAAGATAAAAAATAACTCATAGCTGATGCATGGATAACGACCAATTTGTGGCAGCTAGAAGAAGGTGGGTGATAAAAGGTAGCTACTCAACTACATATGGAGAACAAGTAACATATAACTTGTGTCCTATCAGTGTTCACCAACCACAAGTTAAGTTGTTGTGCTAGTTACACCAATAGGTGTTTATATTTTATAATTTGGGGTGGACGAGGAAGTGCCCTATTCCTAGATTGTAGGAAGATGAGATAAGTGTGCCCTCAAGATTTATTTTATGGTCGTTGTTCCAATATATATATATATATATATATATATATGACTTTATATGTGATAACTGGTAGCTAAAGTATGGATAACTCATTTAACTTGTGGCCTATTGATGTCCATTTACCACAAATTAAGTGGTTGTGCTAGTTATAATTAAGAGCATTTTAATGAATTATGAACATGATAGGTTAGTATTTACTTCATATTAATTTTAGTGTTGACTTAGCATGATTATAGGGAAATCCTAGTTCTATTATTTGACTTTGGTCATTTTCCAATTTATGATTATTCTAAGTAATTTGAGTTTGAAAGGATTATTTTCAAAGGAACATATTTAAGTTATGAGTAGCTGTTGGAAGTGGTTTGAATTGTTGGGTTTTAACATTTAATATAGTTAATATGATCAAATAAAAGATGTTAACATTTTTTTTAAATGCTAATTTTTTTAGATATTATTTAATATAATTAATATGATTAAACTATTAAATTCAATTTTCTTATGATTTATTATTCTCTTATTCATTACTTTGAATTATGTTTATCATCCTCTTATACCAGATTTCTCAATTCAATTTTAGAATGTCTTACTCAATTATCAAATAAAAAGTGTTAAACTTTTTTAAATGATATTTTTATTTTTATGAAATATCATCTTTATTATAAAGTTCGTAACAATTAAATTTGATTTTGCTAATTGTTATAGTTATATTGTTTTCTCAATAATTTATTTATTATTCAATTACTTATTATTTTAAAAATTAATTGTATTGTTATTTTATGCACTTTTAGAATTATTTTTAATTTATACCTGATTTCTTGATTCCATTTTAAAATAATGTCTACAAATATATATATATTTTTTTCAATAATATCTTTATTAACAAAATTCTTTTGTTTATTGTTTGCTTTTACTCACTATATAGATGATATACTTATTAATATAAGAAAGAAAATGGATTTAGGTATTCACACCTTTAACGGGAATGTTACTAGAAAACATTTGATTTAGAAAGAGACGGTTAAGATGAAGACATACCCTTTTTAACCCAAACTCAAGTAAATAAAATAAAATAATGAAATAACTTTTGGTCCTCGTTCCAAATTATTTTATATATGGTTTATTGTATAATTGTTGATATATATGTGAGAAAAATAGTAGTTAAAGTATGGATAACAAGTTGTTTAAGGCACTTAATTTGTATTAAAAGTACTTTACTTTATGATGAGTATAGGAGGTTAGTATTTAGTATTTACTTCATATTAACAAGTTGTTTATGACACTTAATTTGTGTTAAGAGCACTTTAATTAATGATGAGTATAGTAGGTTAGTATTTAGTATTTACTTTATATTAATTTTAATTTTAATGTTGACTTAACATGATAATAGAAAAACACTAGTTATATTATTTTACTATTATTTGAGTTTGGTCTTTTTCCTATTTATGATTATTTAAGTAATTTGAGTTTGTTAGGATCATTGGAACATTGGCTTCTTATAATGTTTATGTTCAAGACGAGCATATCTAAATTATGAGTGGTTGTTGGAAGTGGTTTGAGTTGTTGAGTTTTAACATTTTTTTTGTAAGGTTCGTACCCATGGAGGTTCGAACATGATCTTAGTTCCTTTCTTTATTAGTGACTTTAAGCAAGGAGTTCCTTAACAATACACCCATTCACGGTCTACCCCTAGTGTTGGGTTTCAACATTTAATGTAGTTAACAGTTAACATGATCAAATAAAATTGATGATGATGATAATGATGGTGGTTAATGCCATACCAACTTACATAGCCATAATTTTAACATGAGATATTAGTAATGTAGCAAAAATTATGAAACAATTAAATTGGATTTTGATTTTATTTTTATGATTACATTATTCTCTTATTCATTATTTTGAATTATGTTTATCATTCTTTTAGACCAGATTTCTCTATTCAATTTCAAAATACTGTCTTTACCCAAAGATCAAATAAAAGATGTTAAACTTTTTTTTAAATGTTATTTTTATTAAATATCATCTCTATTATAAACTTTGTAATAATTACAATTTTTTTTTAAATGTTATTTTTATTAAATATAATCTCTATTATAAACTTTATCATAATTAAATTTGATTTTGCTCATGGTTATAATTATATTATTTTCTCTCTAATTAATTTATTATTAAATTACATATTATATCATTGAGTATTACTTTTATTATTCTTGTAACCAGATTTCTTCATTCTATATTAATTATTAAATTGCATATTATATCAATGAGTATTACTTTTATACCAGATTTCTTCATACAATTTTAGATTAGTGTTTATAGAATAAGCCTTTTATTTTTTATTTTTCAATAATGTCTTTAACAAAAAAATTCCTTTTTTCCATTGTTTTCTTTTACTTTCACTTAAATGTAAGGGATACTTATTAATATAAGAAATAAAATGGATTTAGATATTCACACCTTTAACGGGTTTGTTAGTGGAAAACATTGGATTTAGAAAGAGACGGTTAAGATGAAGAAATACCTTTTGAACATAAAGTCTAGTAAAATAAAATAGAATAATGAAATAACTTGTGTGTGGCGACGTTACGTGCAAAACGTATATCCCAAAATAAAATGTTGTTGTTGTTGTTTAGAGAAAAACACAGACGTATGTGGAAAGAAGGGAAGAAGGGGAGGTTACTTGTTCAAAAACGGTGAACCAAAATTGTAAATGAACTTAACCCATGACTTACCAAACTGTTTTGCCATTCGAAATGTATTTCTTGCAAGGAAGAAACCCAACCCGGGATTTGTAACCCCACCAACACGGAGAGACTGCTTCCACATTAGGCAACCTAAAGCCTTAATACTTTACACGAGACAAAACGAAGGGTGGTAGCTGGGAGAACTAACCCACCCCCACCATCTTCCTCCTTGGTCGTAACCACGTCACAGAATTACATACTCTAAAACCCGCCCCAATCATAGGGGCTCGACGTCTGCCCGACCGTCCCGTAATGACACGTAGGCCCAACACGGCGCCCGAGTGTGCGCTCCCCGGGAAGCAAACGGGCGAGAAAGAGAGAGACAACAGAAAAAGCGCGCTCCCTCCCGCCGACGCCAAATATAGACAGCGGGGAGGGTCTGCAGTGGCAATGGCGTCTGTAGTTGCACAAGGTGGCGAACATGCAGACGACACGGCTAGAGGCGGGTGTAGGATGGAGGAAACCCCGCGGGTTGCCAACCTACCCTCCCGCAAATGTTTCCCGGCGGGTCAAAGACGAAGACGGCTGCCCGCCGGGATACCTGATGGTGCCTACCGTGGGACGATGCGTGGGGGACAGACACGTGGGCAATCCAGTTTGACGGGATTCTAGAATCCGCCGGTTGCGTGGTGATGGCCGGCTCGTCTGTCTGTTCTAGCTGGTCACCTAATTCAGAAGCTACTCCGGTGAGCATGGATTTCGCTTTTCCTTATCAGTTAGTCTGCAATATTGCTCCGATTTCTTTTTCTTTCTTTAAATCACATAATCTGCATCTGCATTGAAATGCAAATGGCTAAGTACCATATATATCTATCTCAAATCATTGGGTTTTGGAGTTCCACATGACATGAGATCCTGAGCTGCAGCCTGCCATTAGGGATGCTATTTTAAGCGTTTGGTTTACAGCAGTTGGATTTCTAGGGATTGCGTTGACAGGTATAAATGAAGCGAATAGCACATGAGGATTCTCAGTCTTGCTTGGTCTCAGTCTCTGGATCGACGAAGCCCAAGGTTAAGCGCGTTCGTAGGTCTGTGCCCAAGGATAAATCCGAAAATGCCATACCAGGCCGCCGGAGCTCTGTTTACAGAGGGGTCACTAGGTGCTTATTTCTGCTTTAAATACTTTAATGTATTTCTTCTTCTTATATGTATTTTTATCAAATCGACACTTTTTGGGCTATAAACGAAACAAAAATGGTGAATGCTTAGCTACTTTTGGAATCTAAACATAAAAAAAGGAGCTTAGTTCTGGCGATCGGTTATATATGCAAATTATTTGATTGGATGTCTTTCTTGGACCTTAGCAAGAAGAGGGAGGATTCCTGAGAATTTTAGATTAGTTTTGTCTCTGTAGAAGATGGTAATGTGACACCATGAGTACAAAGCTAAATGCTTAATAGATTGATTGCCCCATAAACTTGGCATCTCGGAAATTATCATTTTGAAGTGTTGGTCTGAGTGTCATTCCGTGCTTTCAATGTAATGTTCAGGCACAGATGGACTGGTAGATATGAAGCACATCTCTGGGATAAGAATTGCTGGAATCCGGGACAAAAAAAAAAGGGCAGGCAAGGTATCATGTCTTTCTACCTCTGCAAGTTGCGGTCTGTGGTAGTTTCAGGAGACTGTATTTTTTTTTCAGGCTTAATTTCGGGCAATTTGCTTAGATTGCATTTGGTTTCTAAAGTGTGAATTTGACATCAATTGAACTATATGTTGTATGTCTATTCCTTGGCGTCGAACACGACTATGTTCTGTACATGCAAGCTCAGTCTACCTAGGTATGTATTCAGGATTTGAAATCCCAAAAATGTGTCCTCATATTTCATAGTCTTGTACTTGTGAAAAATATCCTTCAAGCTTCAAAGCAACAGACCACTTAGATTTTAATGTGTCTCCCTCAACCAGGTGCATATGATGATGAGGAGGCTGCAGCACATACATATGACTTGGCTGCTCTCAAGTATTGGGGAGCTGAAACTATTCTAAATTTTCCTGTGAGAGATAAAACGCTTCCTCTGTATGATTTCAGACTTTGACTGTACAATTACCTATTTCTTAACACTAAACATAAATGGCCATTGCATTGCCATGCACAGTTAATCACCTACACGAAGGAGCTCGAGGAAATGCAGAGTGTCAGCAAGGAAGAATATTTGGCTTCTCTGAGAAGGTAAGCTTCCTTTGTTATATATGCAGCCTTTTCACTTGGATCTCGAACATATACTCATCGGCATATCCCGTGTTCTCGCGGTACAGTTTGCTGGGCTGAGATCGATTGTATATACTCTATCAGCTAACCGTGAAATAATGTATGAATGTAACCTACAAAAACAAACTATCACATATGAGGGAGAGGGACATTCGGAAATCTCACAAAGAAAAAACATTTCTGTAGATTCTCATCTGGATAACAAATTTTGTTTCTGAAAACTTTTAAAAGAAGCGCTCAAGGATATAGTAGAACAAGCTTGTACACCCGGTGATGAACCCTACAGAGAAATACTTGTACACTCAGTGGAGATCCTGACAATATACTAGCTAGCAGAGGGACAAAAAAGCCCTGCAAATCTGGGCTTCGAAAATGAAAAAGTAGAAAAACTTGTGTATTTCGTGGAGAACCTTACAATTTATTTGCATAGGACAACCATACAATATATCAGCAGAGATAAAAAAAACACCAGGGGCAAACCTATGGGTTATGAACTTTTAATTATTATATAGCATTACACACAGTGATCCTCAAGGGAGACACTGTAGAGAGCCAGTTTCTTTTTTTTGTCAGTATTAACAGGTGGTTTTAGAGCTTCAGGGTAAACATTATCCATCATGAGTTACTTCCAGTTGTTGCCCATTTATGATTTCGATCTGCCAGTTTAGAATTTCAATCTGCTTGTTTAGGATTCAGTCAATTCCACCAGGTAAAGTTTGCCGTGTATCAGAAGTGAACTAAAACGAACACAGCCACAATGTGGTTGATTACGGGGATAGGCTTCTTCTCAAAACTTGTCGATGAGAATAATATTTTTCTCCTTTTATTTCTCCTCAAATCTCGCCCATCACAAATTTCTTGGTCCTTTTATAATTAATCAGCTACCACAGCAATTGTTAGGAAGCACAGTTTATCTTCTTGAGAAGAATGGAGTTTGTCTGGATAAAGAAAATATTAGAGGAGAAAAACGTTTCAAAGACATTGAAATGTTTCTCATTAATCTTCAACTAAATCTGTTCACGTTTCGTTAATTCAAAACGAGTAAATTGAGAAACAAGGTTTTCTCTTGATTTATCTATTTCGAACAATGATTACTATTAAAATACTCTTATACAACTTCTTAAAATCTCGAAAATCTGAATATTTTAGGTTATAAAAGTTTGAAATTATTTGAACTCGTCAAACATTTTATTTTATTATTAAATATATTTGCGTCTATACTGTTCATGTTCAAAAGCATGAAATTGTGTTTTAGTCTCTTTAGTGACATTTATTTTTAAATATATTTGCATCTATACTGTTCATGTTCAAAAGCATGAAATTGTGTTTTAGTCTCTTTAGTGACATTTCTGAGCATGCATGTGACAAAATTATACAGTACCACGGAGTAGACTTTTGCAAATTTATAAGCATTTATTATGAGTCTAATTTGTTATTGTTATTGGGTCCTAATTTATTTTCATCTTGATGCAGGAGGAGCAGTGGGTTTTCAAGAGGAGTTTCAAAGTACCGGGGCGTAGCCAGGTATTTAGTGTAGCTGCATTCTGTGACACATTGCATGTTAGCTGCTGGACACGTGAGTCTAAAGAATAGAAATGTGTTAAATGAATATTGAGCAGGCACCATCATAACGGACGGTGGGAAGCACGCATTGGTAGAGTGTTAGGCAATAAGTACCTCTACCTGGGAACGTTCAGTAAGTTGCACGCGGCGCTACCTACAGACTTTGAATTCTTTGTTGTGATGTTTTTTGAATAGGAAATTGATGATTCAAGAGCTTGTCGAACAAAGTGCCCACATAATAATTATATTAATAAGAGTGTATTTTGGTGGTTGTGCAGGCACCCAAGAGGAAGCAGCCAAGGCCTACGACATGGCAGCCATCAAACACCGAGGTTTGAATGCAGTAACTAACTTTGACTTGAGCCACTACATGAGCTTTCTCCGTGCAAAGAAAGATACAATAGATAACAATGGAGATGCTTTTGTTGTTTCCAACGAGGTCTCCGGATCGATTCTCATCCCCGGCGGCGTTTCAACCAAAACCTCGAACGACGACGACAGCATAGTCACTTCCTTGCAGCAGCAGCAGCAGCCTCAGCTTTCTTGGACGGCCCCACAGGTCGAAAGCAACAACGAAGAAAAGGAATCGTCCAGTGCAGAATTGGAGAATTTCATTATAGAGTCATCCTCAAAGTTCAAGGAAATGTTGGAATTTGGTTCTTTGTCAAATACGGACCACGGCCAGAAGCCGGAAGAAGACTTGCACAATATCGACACCGCTTCTTTCGCAGCAGATTTGGAGTTATTCTTCGCTAAGTCCAACAACAATTTTCTGTGCTCTGATGCGGAGTTGTCTATTAACGTGGATGGTCCCACTGCTATTATGAATGATAATATGTTTGCCCAGCCAGATCAACTGCACATTCCAATGCCCTACGACATGGATTTCTTTGATATCGACCACCCCCAACACCAACAGGTCGACATTGACTATTCCGGGCTAGATCCCATGTCTCCCTTTTCTAGTTTTGTAGTCAGGACTTGTTCCTGATCAATTTCATTCCATGTAGTGCAGTGCAGTGCAGTGTAGAGCACTCCATTCCTTAAGAAAAACAGGCACAGAAGAAGGGAGGAGTTTAAAGCACATGTATGCAATTAATATGCCTCCATTCTTCTCTTTCTTTGTCAGTTATTTGCAGCTGATTTTGATTTGCTTTCTGCAACTCTCTCAAGCGACGTGCCGAAAGTCGTAGACACCGGCACCTTACAGAAAATGCACTTGTACGGAAGAGAGCTCTTCCTTCCTCTCCACTTTACTCCACTTTCCTCTTGTCATTCAATATATTCATGTCAATGAGATAATCTTGACTTGAGATGCAATTTATTCTTATCATTGCCATAATCTTGAGTGTGAGTTACATTTTTTTGTTTTGTTTTTTTTCCTGTATACTTTAGAGTAAATTTCCAGATATTGAGTATATTTTCATATATTTGTCACCATCTATTTGTCACCATCCAATCCATATGGCCTATTACAACATTTGGGTCACTAGTGATCTCCAGACTCAAAATTAAACACATCCCTTAACTTGAAACTGAATATCCTTGTTATAAAATACCTCTTGAAGTGAAGACCAGGCAGGTTCTTTCCTTGGAGTTTAAATTTTAATGTTACTTGCCAATTTTTGTTTGAAATGATATATCTTACTTTATACTAATAAAATTTAGACATGATTTTATTTTTGAAATGCCATTTAAATATCTACTTTATAGTAATAAAATTTAGATGAGAGAAATAGATAAGAATTGGGATTATGGGAGGTTAAGGTTTTTGCTGTCATAAATGTTAACATATTAACATCTAAACTATGGTTGTTTATTTCATATTTTGTTGAGGTGTTTAATATTAAACTTTAATAATCTTATCATCATAACAGGTTAATATATAACCATTAAATCATGCCTGTTTATTCTATACGTTACTTAGTTGTAATGTCGAATTTCAATAATCCAAATCAACATTTTCATAGATAATAAATAGTGATTCTCAACCATGTGTTTAGTTACAATCTCAAATTTCAATCATCCAAATCCATAACTCTATCTAAAATACTTTCAATTCTAGAAACATTTTAAAAATATTGGCTTACCAAATGGGAGAAAGTGGTCCCATACGAGATAATCTAAGTTCGAGATAATCTAAGTTCAAATATCCCTTATAAGTTGTTAGCCTTAGGATAAGTTCAAATATCCCTTATAAGTTGTTAGCCTTAGGATATAAGGCCATAGGATAATCTAAGTTCGAGATAATCTAAGTTCAAATATCCCTTATAAGTTGTTAGCCTTAGGATATAAGGCCATAAGGTTTATAAGATAGTTAGTAGTGACTTAATATAAAATAGTCATCTTTATTGAATAAGGCTCATTAGGTGGTTGACCCTCATTAATACAGGGATCACAAATAGAAGTAATTAGGTTTTGACTATTGAAGTACTATATTACCCCTTGAAAAATCTCTTTATTTTGAATATCATTAACCTAAAAAATCTTTCTCCTATCTATTTTGCTTTGTGCTTTTATGTTTTTTCTTAGGTTTTGACTATTGAAGTACTATATTACCCCTTGAAAAATCTCTTTATTTTGAATATCATTAACCTAAGAAATCTTTCTCCTATCTATTTTGCTTTGTGCTTTTATGTTTTTTCTTTGAAGTTTTGAGCGTTAAGTATGATTAGATAAGTGGGATGATGTACACACTTACTAAACAAGTGCATATTAAAATTTATTTATATGTTTGATTATATATGTGAGAGAGAGTAGTTTATATCACACCAATAGATTTTTTCGAAAGTCTATTCTAGCTACATAATTCCTCGAAAGCTTCAAAGTGTATATGTCCTTCATAAATACCAATAGCCTTTTTTGAAATTCTATTCTAGCTATAAAATTGTATTGTTTGTAGACATGTCTGAAAGAGAGAAATTGAAAAAGATATTTCAAAACCTCAATTCCGTGTTTCCATTGTTCCAATAGAGAAACCTGGAGTTTAGCTTTCCCAGCAGCCCAATCCATTGTTACTCTAGAGTCACTAGCCACTTGAATCACCATTCCAGCTCCACAGACTCCCTTCTCTAAATCCCCATCAAAGAATCCAACAATATGTTTATATGTAAACACTAGAACAAGAAATTGTTTGTCTGGGCCTTCAATTGTACCTTTCTGATACTCTTTATAAGTCCCTACAATTTTGGATACCACCATTGTAACATTTAACTTTGCATCTTCAAAGAGTATTGTGTTCATGTGCCTCCAAACTACCCATATAATAAAGAGATCTAAAGCTTTTAATCATGTGCCTCCAAACTACCCATATAATAGAGAGAGAAAGCTTTTGATCATTGAAATATTTTTTAACTCACGGTCCCACATCAATAGATAATCTTCAAAAGATAGATTTTTTCCAACAAAAAGGAACATGAAGGCACTTTGAGACCTCTATCCAAACTTGTTGAGCAAACCTACATCATACAAACAAATGATCAATTTTTTTCTCATCATTTTTGCACAAATAACATAAATTCGGCCCAACACCACCCCTTATAATGAAATTATCCCATGTCATAATTTTATTTTCTAGTACTAACCAACATAAAATCTTTAATTTTAAAGGAGCCCACAACTTTCATAGTATTTGAAACCACCATTTTTCACTAGTTTCCATAGTAGTTGAGATAATAGCCTCATAGGCTAATTTTGTCGTTACTTGACCTGTGGCAGAGTTCCAAGACAAAACCAGTTTCAATCCTCCTTTTCAGATAGTCTTACTCCGTAGTGAATAAGACCTCTAATTTACTAATTCCACTCAATAGAAAAATCACCACGAAGACCTAGGTCCTCAACCATAAACTAGTACTTAGAGTCATTTTGTCTTACTTTAGTCTCTTTGCATGTGCTAAACATATAAAGCCAAAATAATTTAGATATGAAACTAAAGCAAATGGAATTTTAAAAAAGTATTCACCTCCAATGTAAGGGTCTTCGCCAAGTCTTATTTGTTGTCCATTACGAACACTCCATGCCATCCATCTTTCAAGAAAATGATAGAATCACATAGTGCTTTCCAACTATTAGAAACGTTTGTTATATTTTTTAGTGGATCTCTGAACCATTCTGAAACATATTTTTTCTTTAGGAAGTTTGCTTGAATTACCTCACTTAATAGACCATTTCCCATCAAGCATCTCCATAAGTTTTTCATGTCTAAATCTTTACTAAAATTGAAAATGTTTTTTATCCCCCATCCACCTGATTTTTTTGGCAATGAATTTCTGTCGGATCTTATTTAGAATGAACTTAGGAATTTTGGCCCAGTAGACATGAATATCTTCTAGAACCAACTTTACTAAAACCAACCTCCCCCAAGGGAAAGCCACCTATAACACTAATTTTCTGTCTTCTTTTCAACCATCTTTTAAAGCCAAAGCCAGTCCTTCTTCATATAACAATTATGTTTGAGAAAATATCCAAGGTACTTAAACCCTGAATCAATATGTTAGATATTGAATGAGAATACAACCTTAATCTGCTAAGGTACCTCTTCCTCAATTGCAACTAATAAAAAACTTGACTTTCGAATACTGAACTCCATCCTAGATGCCTCACATAAAACCATTATTAAGTCACGAAAAACATTCCACTCATCTATTGTGCCATTACCAAAGAGAAGATCATCATCAACAAACACTCAATGAGTTATAAAATGGTTTGTGGAAATTTTGACTCATTTTAGTCCGCCCTCTCTTCTAGCCATTTCTGTGAGTTTACTTAAGCCTTCCACCACAATCATAAAAAGAAAGGGAGATAAAGGGAAATAATGTCTGAGATCTCTGCAACACTTGAAAAACTTGGCGGGGATCCCTTTATCAACACAACGAAATTAGTAGATTTCACACCCCCCATAATCCAATTTATAACTTCGATATTTAAACCTATTTACTTGATTTGCAAAACATTATACATAAAATAAACATTAAATGTTGCAAAATTATTTACAAAACTATTAACTTATTTTTATATTATGAAAATATTGATGTAATATATTACTACAAATTAATATAAGTTGGAATTGCTTAATTATTTTTTTGTTTTTTATTCTTTTAATAAAAGAAAATTAGTAAATTCTTAGGTAATTATATTAATTATATTAAGAAATGGAACATTGGTAAAATTACATTTTCTATACATATCTTTATACCACTCCCACTACCACTTAACTTGTATACCACTGGCACGACCACTTAACTTGTGGTGAATGAGCACTCATAGGTCACAAGTTAAGTGCCATGATGTGTCACTTGTTCTCCATGCTTAGTTGTAATCTCTTGTGTCTATGATTCAACTACTACATGTTACCTTCTTTAATTAAATGAGTTGTTTGTCACTATTTGTTATCTATGCATGAGCCATGGATTATCCATGCATCAACTACTATATATATTATAAAATTGTTTATTTGGAATTTTGAACAACCCCATAAAATCAATCTGGTACACTTGTTCCATCCTCCTTCAATCTAAGAAAAACATAGATGGTAATCCATCCCAAATATAAATACCTATAAATATAATTAATAAAATACAACTACTTATCTATAATTTTACTATTAAATATTAATTATTTTTCTATAATTTTACTATTAAATATTAATTATTTTAAAAAATAATGTAATTTTACTATTAGTTACTTAAAAAAATAATATTTTGTAATTTAAAATAAATAAATTTCAACCTTCCACATGCTTAAATAAAAGAATATACAAGACTGAATGTTTTGTTTTGTGTATTAAATGCTTAACACAATTACGGCCAGCACATGGCATTCATGTGAGGTCAACACTCAACATGGAGGATGGATCATAGCTTGCACTCATGGGTGATGGCTCACAGATTATATTCATGAAAGATAAGTCAAAGTTTGAATGAATGAGTCTCCTACTCTTGAGAGAGAGATCTTATAAATATCTTCATTTTAGGGATGGTTCAATTTATAACTTTAAATATCCTATTTATGGAGATGGTTCAATTTATAACTTTAAAAATCCTATTTATGGAGATGGTTCAATTTATAACTTTGATATTTAAACCTATTTACATGATTCGCAAAACATTATAAATAAAATAAACATTAAATGTTGCAAAATTAAAACTTAATTATAAATTTCAATATAATATATATTAATGCGATTGTTGTTATTTACAAAACTATTAACTTATTTTTATATTATGAAAATATTGATGTAATATATTACTACAAATTAATATAAGTTGGAATTGCTTAATTATTTTATTGTTTTTTATTCTTTTAATAAAAGAAAATTAATAAATTTTTAGGTGTTTATATTTTACATTTTAGAGTGGATGAGGAAAGGTTCTTTTTCAAATTCTAAATAAACATTAAAAAAAAACATTTTACATGTGATAACTAGTAGCTAAGGGCATAGATACCATGTAGTTGGTTTGTGGCATTTAAACATTTTATATGTGATAACATGTAGCCGAGGGCATAGATAACATGTAGTTGGTTTGTGGCACTTAACTTGTGATGTATTGATGTTCACCATCCACAAATTAAGTAGATGTGCTAATTATATTAAGAAATGGAACATTGGTAAAATTACATTTTCTATACATATCTTTATACCACTAGCACGACCATTTAACTTGTGGCCAAGCACCAATAGGTCACAAGTTAAGTGCCATGAACAAGTTACGTGTTACTTGTTCTCCATGCTTAGTTGTAATCACTTGTTGTCTATGCTTCAACTACTACCTGTTACCTTCTTTAGTTAAATGGGTTGTTTGTCACTAATTGTTATCTATGCATAAGCCATGCATTATCCATGCATCAACTACTAGTTTTATATATATATATATATATTATAAAATTGTTTATTTCTAATTTTGAACTACGCTTATAAAATCAATTTGGATAGTACACTTGTTCTATCCTCCTTCAATCTAGGAAAAGCATTGATGATAATGCGCCCCAAATTCTAAGATATAAATAACTATAGATATAATTAATAAAATACAACTACGAACATAAATACATTGTAGTTGTGATTTTACTATTAAATATTAATTATTTTAAAAATAATATTGTCATTTAAAATAAATAAATTCCAACCTTCCACATGCTTAAATAAAAGAATATAAAAGACTGAATGTTTTGTTTTGTGTATTGAATGCTTAACACAATTACGGCCAGCACATGGCATTCATGTGAGATGAACACTCAACATGGAGGATGGATCATAGCTTGCACTCATGAGTGATGGCTCAGAGATTATATTCATGAAAGATAAGTCAAAGTTTGAATGAATGAGTCTCCTACTCTTGAGAGAGATCTTATAAATATATTATTTTGGGGGATGGTTCAATTTATAACTTTTAATATCCTATTTATGGAGATGGTTCAATTTATAACTTTGAATAACCTGAATATCTTGCTCACGGGAGATGAGTCATGCTGATTGAACGTGTCCACTCATTGGACATGGATTATCTTCCTAATGGGTCATATTTGAATGGCTTTTCACACTCATGAGAGGTTATCGTTTGAATGACTTTCACATTCATGAGAGATGGGATATACTATAGTTGTTCATATTATATGAGATGGGTATATAGGTTATACTTTGATTCACTTTAGTATCCTCATATCATGGGAGTTAAAGAGTTGGGTTAACGTTTGATTGACTCACTATCCCATTCATGGGAGATGGAGTATTGTCTCTGTTTTTCTAAGTATCGTGTTCATGAAAAAATGGTCATAGCTTGAATGAATTAAGTATTCTATTTATGGATTTGACATAAAATGCCATGCAAAGGTACATGGATCATACTTGAATATTGAATAGTAATGAATTTAATTAATTTTAATAAATGATATTTAAAAAATTTCAACCCAATTCATGAGAGATGGAATCTTTCATAGAGTACCGTACGTTATGAGAGATTGATCACACTTTTAGTGTCCACCTCATGAGATGGAGTCTTTCCTAGAGTACCATGGTTATGAGATATGGGTCACACTTTGAATGCTACCATGTTTATGAGATATGAATCACACTTGGAATGCTTTAAGTGTCCACTTCATGAGGGACGAGTCATATTTTATTTGTGTATTAAAGATTCATTAAGTTTCTACTTCATGATGAGTTACATTTTATTTGTGTATTAAAGATTCATGGATCAAACTTGACTATGTAATGTTTGTATGTATTCAAATTTGTGTATTAAATATTCATGGATTAAACTTGAGTATGTAATGTTGGTATGTATTCAAATGAGAATTTTAAGAACTTTGAGAGATCACGTAGATTATTAAACTTAAGAAGTTTAAATACATGTTTGATTTTTTATTTGAAAAAAATTTAATCATTAAAAAAAATATAATAGATATTTTAATTTTTTGATTTGTTTTATTAATCAAATAAAATCATATTATTAATGTAAATATATTTTAGTGAAATTTTTTGAGGAGATCTTTGTATCTAGAGGGATTTGTTCTTCAACTTTTTTTTCAACTTTTTTTTATAGTGAAAAACTTGAGGAAATATTTCCAATGTTTATGA
Source organism: Larix kaempferi (assembly GCA_027924585.1). NCBI lineage: Eukaryota > Viridiplantae > Streptophyta > Pinopsida > Pinales > Pinaceae > Larix > Larix kaempferi. The sequence continues at coordinate 4,104,029 of BSBM01001024.1, read as the reverse complement.
GAGGGATTTCATCCTTCTATTGGGAATGCTAAATATAGAGTTAGAGATATAAAGTTAAGATGGATTTACCATTTATTTGTGTGTGTATATGTGAGAATGAGTTACTACTACTACCATTCTTATTATTATCAAACTTAAACATAATTTGTTTTTAATTAATTGTTTGGCCATGTAAGTGTTTGAGATGTCTATTTGTGTGTATGTGTAAGAATGATTAATTATGATTATGATTATGATTATTATTATTAAACATATATGATTTTTTAAAAATAATTGCTTCATCAAGTATTTCAACGCACACTCGTATTTTTCTATTTCTAATCTACACTCTCTAATATGACAATGTGTTATATATATGGAATTCTTCTAGGTTTTGATAGTGCAAAGTTTAGGGGAATGTACCTAACTTGTCTAGCATTCCTCCTCCCATGAAAGAGAGTGAGTCTAATGCTTTTTTCCTACAATTACTCGTTTTTATTGTTTCTTGATTACATGGATAAATTCTAACAAATTACTTGCATGGTAAAATGCAAAAACAATACATAATTATTATGTATGTTAAATGAGTTATTTCCCTTTAAAGTTGCGTGGAATCCATAATTAACTAGTAACCTAAGAAGATAATTGAACCTACCTCTTTTTCTCTTCATTATGGGCTTGATTTCCTCCCTTTTATTGGGGGAGAGAGTCAATAATTTTTCTTCAAAATTTTAGAAAAATAAGGTGATTTAGATGTTTTAGGTGACTGGATGTTCCCATGAAGAGGGGTACACTTTATGGCAAGCCGCGTGAATAGATTTTCCCATATGACATCTTGATCTAATTTTAGGCCCTCGATTGAGCTTTCAAAAGATTGATCGAGGGCTTAAACAAACCCTCGATTGAGCTCCAAAAGCTCGATCAAGATAAACCCTCGATTGAGGGATTTGTAAACATAAAAAATATAAAACATATAGTCTGTGGGCCTACATACTATCTGTCCAATGTAACCCTCAAACAAGTCATAGAAAGTGACCCACCAACTAACAGACGACCACAAACAACCAACTAATGAAAACCCACCCACGACAATGACCTCAACACCGACAAATGGCATCTGAATCGAGAGGTAAGCCATATATTTAAACTTAAAATTTTAATTTTATAATTGTATTTAATTAATTTTCAATTTTCAATTGTAATTTTAATTAAAATTTTATCAACCGATAGCTTTTATTTTGGCAGTTTTTTTTCAAATGTGTATCAACAAGTATAAATGTCGCTATATTTTTTCTAATCCTACGATAATGCATTGAGGATTAAAAAAGTCCAATACATACACTATTGAATATAAAATGAGTAGTAAAAACTTTGTCGATTTTTTTTCAATAATTTGCATGATAATCTAAAATTAAAATTAGAAATTTAATTTAATTAGTTTATTTTGAATTCCATAAACACTAAAACCTAAACTGAAAACGTTTATGCTGCTGATTTTATTTTCAAGTGTGTATGGGAAAGCAAAATGATGCCATACTTTTTTCAATCCTCCGACAATGCATGACAGATTGAAAAACTCCGTAACATACACAATTGAAAATAAAACTAGCAACATAAACATTGCTGGTTCTTTTTTTTCAATAAATTTCCATACATATTATGTAAGTCAAACCTAAAGTGAACTGAATGAACCTTGGACAACAATTATGACCCTAGACACATTATACACTTGTAAACCATTATGCCTTACAACATACTACCTTTTATCCAAATGAATTCCAATTACATTGCCGAATTCACCAATGGGTGATATCCTTATAAAACATAACAATCATAAAATGCTTGTAAATTTGGTCAAGAAAGGGTTTTGGCTAAAAATACGTGAATCTCTTTAAGACCATATTATTTTAGAAACACATTATTCTTTGCCAACATTAGTATTTGATGTTCACAAACAAGAACATTCTCCTTTACATGGATAGGTAACTGTATCCCTTCAAATGTTTATATTGACCATGTCTTTTCCTATCTCTTTAATACCTTCATTTACCTATGATGTTACCCAATTTTGGAAAATAACTATTGTTAGGTGGTGTTGAGGTCCATGTCATTCATGAAACGACCCTTAATATCCAACATCTAAAGTGTAGTCCTATGAACTTCGTATAGACTATGGTTCAAAGTGCTACTTTATCTATAAACCTATGGATACAATAGTTCTCCATTACAAATAGATAAAGATCCCTTATTCCCATATACTTCTAATGATGCTTCATTTTCATATAGGTTTGAACATAGGTTGACTTATCTCATATTATTGAGGAGATATTTATTTTCTTCAATAGATTAACTAATCAACTAATATTTGCATGCAAAAAGATTTAGGGAAAGAAGCTGAAATTATACATGAATACCCGACTACATATTTGCATGCAAAATTATTTAGGGAAAGAATCTAAAACTATACCTAAACACCTTGATCTATTTGAGATCTTGTTTATTCAAGGAGTGTTAAAATGGATTCAACATTGTAATTGTAGTCCAATCCTAATTAACATATTTAATATAATTGTATTAATTAACACAATTAACACATTTTGGATAGATTTGGAAGGGAATATCTAGTGTTGTATTTTGTGTCCTAATAATTTATTAATAGTGTGTACAAATCTTATATGTTTTCTTACTTCTTGAATGATTAGTGTGGATACGATAGGTCATCATAAGGATATCTTTTAGTCCCTCCTACTTGTGTATTTAAGAATTTCACTAAAGGAATTAGTGAAACAAAAAATTCAAAAATATTGGAAGATGAACCAAAGGAATACTCCACCACCCATGTACCGAAAGAAACAATATCACACACTTGTGTTAGACAAATTAATGCAAGAGGTCAAGTTTCACAACACTTGGGAACCGCAAATGAAATAAATCCCAAGTACACACTGAGAGAAACCGAGCCCTCCCAAAGTGTATATGGTTACTAAGACAATGAAAATTGGGAGCTTCACCCAAATTTTGTTTAATACTTTGACGTGCATTACATTCACTTTAGATTTTTATTTTATTTTCATAAACCTTTCTCTCATAATCAAAGACATTTCACTCTGGGGAAAAGATGTAATCACATTATTGTTGTATAATGTAGCCATTGTACCAATGAATAAATGTGCATATGTGTGTTACATAAGCATGAGCATAGGTACAAGTTTATCATTGAGATACCAGAACCCCGATGGAGGTGATAACAACACCTCACTTTCACCAACCATATTTTAAGTCTAGGAATATTTTGATAAAAATGCATGAATTTCTTTGAAATACTTAAATATGTAGATGGATTAATAATATTATAGGTCATACCAACCTAGATTTTAACTAACTTAATTAAATGAATGAAAACATACCTCTTTATTGTTTACATGATGATAATAGTTTGATAGAAATTCCAACTTTCAATTCTTTTTCTTGACAAACCCATCCTATCATCAGTACAAGGGATAGAGGTTGTTTGGAGTGAGACACTTGAAGATAATATACTAATGTGAATGGTAGGTTTGTCCAAAGGATGGAATTTTTCTAGTGTGTTAGTACACTTGAATATACAATAATGCGAATGGCTATTTCATGAATAATTGTAACGCAATAGTGTTCAACCTAAAAGGAAATTTAGATTTTTCAATCTCACGATTCTTCCATAAGTTATTTCTAGTGACTATGTCAATAGCTTTTTAAAAGTCAATGGAGTAGAAAATGAGATTGATTTTATTATGTCCTACGAGTAATAATGTGATCTAAGTTTGAAATATAGTGTCAAAACCAATTTGATTGTTATCCATCTTCCTGTGTCATTTTAATCAAATGCCATCGTCTATCCAAAACATTTATGTACAACCTAGATAAAGAGCAAGGAAAATTTTAGGAGCGAAATTGAGCCCATGGGATATTTTTCGACCTTTTTTTCCAAAATGTTTTTGCCAATTTGCCTTTTTTACAAAGACAATTCATCCAAATTCCATGGGATAATTTTTTTTTACTCTAAAAATCACCAAAATTGTCCAAAAACTATATAAAGTACTTATAATTTTGAATCTTTTTTTAAAAAAATCCCCAAACATTTTATGGTTGCAAATTTAAGAATTAGTAAGATTCGCTAAGGTTTCTACACTTTGAGAAAATTATGGATACTTAAAATTTTTCCTCCTAAAGATGGCTAATCATTATGGTCCTACAATTTGGAAGATTGTTTTTTATCACCACTTTTTAAAATAATAACAATGAGGCTTTTGCCAAGGTTTAAGGAAACCATGGTTAATTTTTTAGATGAAAAGATTATGAATTTGAAGAAAGAGAATATCATTATAACCTTCAATGCCTTAAATAGTTTTCCCTTAAAGGTTTAATCTCAAAGTAAGTGTTGAGCATTGGTTGTCATTGATGTCAACTAAAGAATATGCCAAGTGTTTGACTGTCATCTAATGTCAAAGAGGATGTCAACTGATTCAGTGTGAGGCATTGATATTAGCACTAGTCAAAGTGGATACAATATTCCAACATAAGTATGAAGAAGCCACTTTGAGAAAGTCTATGCACATGATGAAATAAGCATGAACATTAGACATATATGCACAAGAGGTGAAGGTGATAGATATGCAACTTTGGAATATATATAAAAGTACAGATATATGAAGAAGAAGACAATAAGCATATGTGCAAGGTGACATACATGGATGCTAGTCTAAAAGAGTACATCTGGTTACTACATCCATTCTAAAGAAGGTTGAAGTTGTGAATCAATGATGCATTATGTATGCAACTTTGGAGTATATCTAAGAGTGTATCAAGAATACATCATACATGAACCAGTGTGAATAAGTACATAAGATGATACGTCATACATACCCAAAAGGATACTTCATAAATATCCAATCCAAGAAGGAACAAGCAATGTATCCTACATCATGTAGTCCTTGAGCAAAAAGTAAGTCCTAAAAGTTACACCTTCTCATGTCAAACAACCAAAGAGTTGGTTGGAAAATGGTACAAATGCTCAATCAACCAAGGAGTTGGCTGAACAAATGGGACGAGTAAGCAATAAAGTCCAAGCGTTGCTTGGTTGCTAGTTGGGAAGTGCGCAGGTAGAAAGAAACAATGGATGGCCAGACAATCCTGAAAGCACACACACTTGTCCAATCAAAAGATGCCTTCAAATGGTGAAAAGTGCACAAGTTCCTAAATGGGTACTAGAAATTGAATATTACATATGTTCAAATTCCACAGCCGACGAATAGCTAGTGCGCGAGTCCCACAAGTAATGATAAGGCACAGGTCAAAGTCCCACCAAACAAAAGTTGGAGTGTGCGAAGATTACATAAAGTTTCAACACATCAACGGTGCATCACACAAATGAAATGATGAAGCACGAGTCATAATCCCACTAAGCAGAAGTTGGAGAACGCACAAGTTATGCAAAATTATGATAACACAAGGGCGCATTACCCACATAGAATGGTACCTCAAGGTCATGTACATATCAAATATGAGGTGGAAGATTGCACATATACCGTAAGGCAATGGTACATCAAGAGCGCAATGGTACACCACCAAGGTGTAAAGTCCCACTAAGCAGTGGACCTTGCGGGGACTTGATACATAAAGTATGACACATCAATAATGCAGATGATGACACGCAGCATATGCACAATCCTTGAACTATGGACGAAGGGATGCCACGACCAACTTGCAAACATACAATCCGTGCAAGACATGTATAAATAAAGATGCAAGTTGAAGAATTGTTGAAAGTTGAAGAACTTGGAAGAAAGAACACAAGTGTTTTGTGTGGACGTTTCACTTTGTTTTTCAGGGAATCAAGGGTCTTGTGGACATAATAGAATGATATAACAAAGATCCAAATGCGCACATGCAGTAGAACGAAGTTTTGATGGTGCACAGAAAGATGCTGTAGATTTGTGACAATTGCACAAACAATGAAAGGAAGAAATACTGAAGAATGAGCAAGTGCTGGACATCTCGAAGGATTGTATCACAATCAACACACCGATAGTCACAGAAGATGAAGAGACAGAAGTGCAAAGACAGAATCAAAGGTTATCATATATTGGTCGGATGTCTAGCTGATGCATATGAACTAAAGTGAAAGTGTGCTAATTTGAATACTTCATCTGATGCAAAACAACAGAACAACAACATAATACGATAAGCGCATCATGATGCAGATGATTTGAGACAAGTGCGTTATATTGATCGGACCAATCATTTGATGCACGGGATGTTATCAAATGTCTAAGAGACTGCAACATTCATTCAAAATGGACACATCATAAAGTGTGCAGTTACTTCTGTTATTGGTGCCTTATTTCAATACAACAAACTATTAATTGAAGGCACAATATGAGTTGATCATTGTAGTCACATAAATAAGAACGTTGAACCAGAATTGCAGACTGCAACATCAGCAGAGCACACTAACCATGAAGTAAGTCATCAACATAAGTGTAATTTTAAGAGGATTGAGAAGTCAAGTGAGTTATGCAGCGCAGTGACAAAATCAATATGCATACAAAAGTCACGCACAAATGAATCATCATCAGAATATATGAAGAAGTGCATAGAGTTGAATATCATCAAGGCAGTAAAATATATTTGACATTAGGGTGGTCAAACAGGGCAAGGAGACGGGGATTTGGAGCTTCCTTTAGGTTGGTGCCTGTAAAACAACAAGGAGACAGGGAGTCATATCTTCCTTCAGGTTGGTGCCAGCAAAACAAAGCGATAGGGGGTCGATGCCTCCTTCCAGTTGGTGCTGGATAAATATTAGGGGGTTGGTGCCTCCTTCCAGTTGGTGTTGGTAAACTCAGTAAGTTGGTGCTTCCTTGAATGTATTCTTTTTCACTATAAAGAAGTATTTCATGGTTTTCTCTCGTTTGGGTTTCCACGTAAAGATTATGTGTGTTATGTGTTGATGATGTGGTGCATATATATGTGAATGTTTATTTATTGATGCATAACAGATGATAAATATTAAGTAAAGTCTAATCTGTTAAAGAAGGTAAAATCTGCTAATAACTATGCTAATACTGATTCACCCCCCCTCTCAGTATTAAATCGATTCCAACAATTGGTATCAGAGCGGGTGTCTTCAGTAATATATCAACATCTGGAAGATAGATCGTTGCATAGAAAGCATAAATGGATAAGTAGGAAGGCCTTTCTACAAACAAAGCACCAAGGTTCGATGACACCAACTACATTTTCTGGAAGGTACGTATGGAAGTTTACTTGCAATCATTAGGCGCAGAAGTCTGGAAATCCATAGTTGATGGTTATGATATCCCAACAATAATACCAATCAATCCAGTGCAAAGGAGACTCTATGAAAGCAATGCTAGAGCTAGAAATTCTCTACTATGTGGTTTGAAAGGTGACGAATTTGTCAAGGTTATGCACTGTGCATCAACCAAATAAATTTGGGACAAACTCATAGGCATATATGAAGGAGATGACAAGGTAAATAAAGAAAAGATTTAGAATTAATCTGGGCAGTTTGAATCTTTGAGAATGAAATATGAAGAGAACATTACATCGTACTTCTTAAGAGTTGTTGAGATAGTTAATGCTATCAATAGTCTTGGGGTCACCTTGGATGAAGAATCAGTGGTACAAAATATATTGAGAACTCTGTCTCAAATATTTAATTTGAAGGTTTTTGTGTTAGAATATCGAGCCAATCTTGATGAACTAACAAAGGATGAACTTCATGGGATTCTCACTGCATATGAGATGAGAACAAAGAAATAAACTCCCATCAGAAAGGAGCCAACTTTCAATAATATGTAAAAATAATATTATGCTTGGATATGTTCTTGCGTATATTTGCACACCGTTAGCGGTGCTTTCTGGTCTGAAGAGCATCAAGTGTAGTGCATTCTTGTTATGAAAGTGCACCACTTATCAAATGTATTTATTTTGAGATTTTTTTTGTTATTTGATGCTAATAAATAGATTTCTCATTTAATGAAATATTTGATTTTTTTTATATATCTATTTATGAGATTGATCGATGTTATATGTGTATTAGAGATGTGAGGAGCAAGAGGCACCTCAACAATCCCAACCTCTTGTTCATCCCTACAACTTCTGTCATGATTGGGAGGTGCAAGAGAGGGAGATGGAATTGTACCCTCACCCCATCACAACCCATACATGAGACGTATTGATAACTATATGCCTCATAAATTTGAGGCTACATCCTTCAAGGGGATCTCGTCTCTAATGCAGAAGTTCATCTATTGTTGGGATCACAACAACCAAGCATTATGTATCGGTCCAATTCAATGGTTCTGACCCATCGAGGAGGATATCTACTTCATCATTGGCCTATCAAGGAGAGGGGAGGATTTTTCCTAGTTCCCTGATGTCCCAACATGATTTTTAGTAGAGACTCAACTTGTCTACTCTCAGAGATATATCACTGATGACATCATTGATCCTGGTGATTTTTTAGGTGCACGAGGGATAACTCCGGATTGGTGCATTCAATGTAAATGGGGTTATATGCCTCTCACTATTGGTTACCACCATTACACACTCGACCATTTATGGGAAATGAATTAGTTTCCCTCTTTTATCTTATGTAGATTCTTTAGTGTGGTCACCTAGATGCGTTAGGTGTCCTGCCATTTGTTTACAACAATTTTGTTTTTCTCTGGATTGATGCCATGCCATTTTTTATGGGAGGGAAAAATTCCCTTTGCTTAAGATCTTTTTTGTTTATTTTTTGAGAGGATTCCGACCATGAGGCCATCATTTTACTGTTACCCACTTAGGTTGTTGACCGAGGTGTGTATGCGGAGTTCCCAGTAGGGATTACAACAAATGTGTTGAAGATGCTTGCTAGTGAGGAGGACCATGCATTGGACTTTCTACCATGCCTGTATGTTGGGTTCGACTAGAGAGTATGTCCCAACATCCTTTTCACTCAGGATGAGCCACAAGGTGAGAGAGGTAATATTAACGTTATGTTTAAATTAATATAGATGTAGCATTTTATTTCCTTATTTAATGCAAATAAAATATATTCTAACATTTCTTTAAATTGTTTTATTAAATTTTTTAATGAAATTATCTAATTACATTTGTTGTGTACTGATATATATTCTGTAGCCATTGGGACATTCGATCAATAATATGTGCCTCCTCCTATTTAGGAGGATGACGTGGATATTCAGGAGGCTGAGGTTCCAACATTACCCTAACCCGTCCTATGGCATAGGTCATATAATAGGTACCAATAGGATGTTTTAGACATGTTATCCGTACTATTGGCTAGATGAGGAGTCCAACCAACACGAGCTTCAAATATCATGCATAACCCTCATCTCATATAGAGATATGGAGTATCCTACCACATGATATGAGACAACCGATGTGGTATATCGTCAACACATCCACATGTTTAGATGCCTGGAGGCCTAAGGTTCAATTGACATCATTTGATGAGGATGTCGTTGATCCTCTTGCTTGTCCATCAGTTCCCTCTTCTCGTTTCTATGACACAGGAGTGTATTCATTGCATGCTCCACCTCCTCCACCACCTCCACCTCACCATGATGTAGGCGTGTCATCATGTCATGCTCCACCTCCTCCTCACCATGACGTGGGAGCGTTTCCATCTGATTCTCCTCATCCTCCTCCTTCTCCTCACCATGATCACGACTGAATATTATTTACTCCTCCACACCCATTCGAACCACCACCATCTCTGATCCATCCACTCGTCCTGCCATCCACTCCTCCATATCCTAATCCACTCAACTCAGCTATAGATATGATGGTTGCAATTGGTGAGATTCGTCTTGATGGAGATATTTATGATGCTCTCCTGTCTACTTTTTCTTGTGATAGAGGTACTGATGCCTCTGTTGGTAGAGGATATATCTTATAACAGTTATTTGATTGGATATGTATATTTGGCACATATCATGAGATGTTTGATATTATTTCTCTCTCTCTCTCTCTCTCTCACACACACACACACACACACACACACACACACACACACACACACACACACACACACACACACACACACACACACAACATTTTTCATGCATGTTGATGTTGATGTCAATGCTCATGCTTATGTTTATTTATATATGTTGATGGTGATGTGTATGTTAGGTCAAGTTAGATATGTTTTCTAGGTGTGATTGATAGATGTTTATGTTGGATGGTGTTAGTTAGATTTGTGCGTGATTGTTATGTTAGATGATGCATCTAATTGTGTACTTTTGTCAAATGTTATTACTAGATTTGTGTGTTAGATGATGTTTAAATCTGTTAAATGTATAATATGTTAGATGATGGTAGATATAAATGTTTACATGTGTATGTTAGGTGATGTTTGATTTGTATGATATATTATGTTAGCTATTTTTTTATGTGTTTGTGAGACGGGCTTATGTTTGATAGGTTATGATAGATGTGTATGATTCTAGATGATGTTTGTCATACTTGTGTGATGGTTATGTTAAATGATGTTAGGATGAAAATGATGGTATGTTACATGATGTTAGGTGATGGTGGTTGTGTCCATTGATATGATGATCACATTGTAATATTAATTTTTTTTGTTATGTATATATATGGATTTACTTTTTATGAACTCAATGGGGTATCAAATATTTATTTTATGACATTTATCTACATGTGTATGATCATGTATATTTTTTTATGTTGATGAGTATGATTCACGTGTGTGATGAAATTTTATCTATTTGTTTATGTATTTATTTCGAAGTCATTTATATTTACTATAATTATAATTGTAAATTGTGCACAATCACAATTGTAATTGAAAGTTACCATATCGAGTATAATTAAAATTTACAATAATTATTACAATTTCACAATTGCCAATTACAAGAACAATTACAATAACAAATTACTAATTAGATTTACAAGGTACACATTACAAATTCGACACTCACAACTACAAATTTGTAATCGCAAATGCAAATTGTAGTTGTAGTTACAATCATAACTTACAATTTGGAATTACAAATTTGCAATTACAATTACAAATTAATTTACAAATTATTACATTATTTAAAAGATTTGAAAAATTACAAAATAATTTACGAAATTAAAAAAATTGCAATCATCAATCATCGTATCAATTAATTATTATGGGGTGGTCAACTATGAAATATTTAATTCATCAACCAATGATTACAATTCTTTTAAAACTAATTACAATTTACAATCATTATTACAATTTGTGGGATACAAATTGGTTCCTACAAAATCAAATATAATAATGATACAGGAAAATCTAAACTATATTCATAGATAATATCTAAAGTCTAAAATGCTAATGTCCTCCCATTCAGGCTATTGTCCTCCCATATCTCTTTTAATATCGGTGACAATTTAAATAAGTTGGTATTTTTACTTCTGCCCTTTGCATTTTGACAAGCTATGTAACTTTCAATCCAATTCTTGATATCTTTAGCCATTCCTGGCCACTAATAAAACTTCTCAACCAATTCTCTTGTCTTTTCAATACAAAAATTTACACTGAAACCTCCATTATGTAGTTCTCTGATAATATTTTCCCTCATGAATCTTATTGGATTACATAACTAATTATTTTTAAATTAAAATCCTTCTTTATGAAATATTTTAGGTTTGTAGTTCAATCACCACTCCATGGCTCTCTATTTTTTTTCGATGCTTTAATAGAGTACCCGTAATTTCTCTTGATTCAACCACTCCAACACTTGTCATAAATGTTTCATATGTTCTTATTTTTTCTTTCTAAAAATTAAAATATCGTCTAAGTAAACAATGATAAACTTACCTAGATAGGGTTAGAGTTTTAGTACTTCTTTCATTAGTTTTAGGAGTAGTTATTAAACCAAATGGAATGACCAACCATTCATAAATCTCTTCTTTGGTCTTAAAATAAGTTTTTCATTAACCTCCTTCACAAATCCACATTTTCTACTCTCCACGATTTTTTGGCTCTAGTGCAGTTGGTACACCACATTGGTTTAAGATTTCTAATTAAATATCTTTCCAATAATTTATGCACTTGTCTATTCAACTCCTCATTCTCAATAGGTTTCATATAGTGTGGGGATTTATTAGGTATATTAGATCCTATAATGAAATACTTTTAACAGGAAATGCTCCTAAAAGGTTGTAATGCCCTTGGGTTGGTTCTTTGAAATAACTCAAACAACAACTTTTTTCACTTTTGCTAGAAATTCAATTCCCTTACCTTCACCTATGGGCTTGACTCTTTGGCATAGTAACAACAATTTGTTTTTCTTTCCTTCTTTAAAAATTCTTTTGCTAAACAAAAAATGACTCTCTTTCCTTTATTCAAAGTATTACCAACATAGATCCATTTATCAAGCACAGTGAGGGATCAAATTTCTAAAGGCGTAGATTTTTTATCATTTAACTACATGTCATGTATTATTTTTTCATATTAAATTATTAAAAAAATTAAAGTTCAAGGAATTTGATCTTTTTAAGTTGTGTCTGTAAGCTTATGGATTATTACTATGTATATCTATAGAAAATATCGACGTGTTTTGAGTGGACACTCCACCCATCCTCAGGATAATATGAAAATGTAGGATGATAGAAAAAAATTGAGAGTTTAAATAAAACTAGTGGGAGAGAACTATGTGTCCAAAAAAAGATGTTAGGGATAGGATAATGAGGGTAAAAAATGAGAGAAATAAGGTGAATAAAATAAAATAATGATTAAAATAGAGATATAAATAAATAAAAATAATAAAGTAAAAACATTTAAAAGATAAAAAGTATAACGAGGTTAATTTTTTTGGAATGAATGAATTATTAAGTAAGGGATTTGTAAAAAAAATTTATTAAACAATAAGAGAAAAACATTATGGTTAAAAATAAATAAAAGGTATAATTTAATTATAATAAATAAAATATATAATTTATTAATAAACAAGAGCCACATGGTGGCATTGTCCCCACGATAGAGACTGGTAGATGTTTTTTCCATTGTAGTAACAACTAAGTGGAAAAGAAAAATAATTTACAAACTTGCGTATGAGTTGAAAAATCTAGATATTATTAGATTAAATCTTAGTTGTGAAAACGAGTTCTATCTTTTATGAACTTGCTAAATGAAAATTTTGAATGTGGGTATGGTTTTTGGAACTATCACCTTAGCGATTAGAATAGACAATTAGCTCATGGGTTGAGGAATAAATGGTGAATGGGTGTATTGTTGAGGCACTCATTGCATAAGGTCGCCGGTTCAAAACTTCGCAGATACGAGCTTTTAAAAAACATTAGACTAAACAATTATATAGATGCTCAACACAATAATTTTAATAGATTTATTCAATATTTACTTTTAATTTTTAAAAGGACTAGCTAGTTTTCTTTACGTTGTAAAAGACTTAAAGACAATAAGTTAGAAAGAGAAAGATAAAAGACTTAAAGACAATAAGAATAGGTTATTGTTAATTGATAACGTCAATCTCACATTATATGATCATATCAAACATTGACCAAGCATTATATTTATATGACTTACAATAGAATCACTTTTTCTTTTGGTGGATTTGGTTTATATTATAATAATCAAACCATGAGAAATTATTAAACTCTTTATTTATGATAGAATCATTTTATTGTAGTAGTTGATTTGTTTGACAATAATCACATGATAATAGATTTAGTTTACGTGTGAATTATTAACTTTTCATGCAAGATAAGTAGTTCTAAATGTTAAAATCTTATCTTCATGTTTTCTTTCTCCATAAATCAAATTTAAGATCATTAGTTTTAAATGTTCATATCTAATCTCAATGTTTAAGTTTTAAGAAAAGTGTCTTAGGATTCCTCGACAAACTGAGAATGGATCTATGCTGGTATTAATTTTAATTTTTTAAAAATGAGGCATTATTATTTTGCCATTGTCCAGGATAAGGAATAGTAGGTCAAGTGTTTGAAGTTGGGTTTGAAATTGAATAAATTCACAATTGAATTTCAACAATGTTAAAATTCAAACTAATATATTTTGTGTACAAATCCTAAACCCTAGGCACCCTAAGCCCCAAACCCTACTCTGCCATTGTCTAGAGTAGGGTAGATTTGTATATACCTGGGTTCTGTAAGTGTTTCCATTTGATTCAACAATCTATCCAATAAAATTCCATATAATGGAAATGGAAGCTATCATTAAATACTACAGCCGTTATCAATGATGTTCTCAGCTTTGAAAGTTAGAATAACAGCTGCAACCCACAGTTCCTCCTATCGCTCATTATCAATCCTCATCTCTAAATTTGAGCTTTATAAATATGGAATAGTATCTACTGGGAGCTTCCTAAATAAGGAATATAATATTAGAACAACACTTTTTTTATTTACACGGTCCGCTATAATAAAATACACCACACCGGTGCGTTTGTAATTACTGAACACACCGGTGATGCTAAACAACATATGCAACAGTGTGGAACATCCATAAAACAACCCATAAAAGAAAATATCTACCATATTTGATAATAGATAGATAACTATTTATTTTTCAATCTTGCTGACACCTGAGTGCTTAGTATCTAAAGATGCACTGGGAAACCCAAAATTTTGTTGCACACACAGTATAATGTTATATTTTCTTGGGTTGTCATGACAATGCATAAAAAAAAATAGTCACGAGGCATACATGTCTTTATGACACACTGGAATTCCGAATTTTGTAAAAACATTATGGTGCGTTTCAAAATATGACGCATCGGTGCGTCTATCAAGGAAATTTTTAAGGATCCATACTCATTTAAAAGTGTATAAACCTTAGCGAAGCTTACCAATTCTTAAAATGTCAACTATAAAATATTTGGGGATATTTTTCTAAAACTATTTCAATTTCTAAGGATTTTATATAGTTTATATAATAATTTGGCGATTTTTTGAGTGGAAAATTTTTACCCCATCAAAATTGGGTGAAACAGGGCTTCAAAAAATGCAAATTGGAGAATCTTTTTTGGAAAAGAACATGGAAAAATAGCCCACGGGATAAATTTCACCCCTAAAATTTTCCTTGGAATCTATCTAAAGAGACCATCGATGTCCGGAAAATCAAAAAAGAAAAGTCAGATGGATTATTTTCCCATAACTTCAAAATGAGTGGCAATTTCAATTAAAAAAAAACTACAAGGTATTAAAAAAGAAAACCTAATCACTAATTCATTATTTTGGTGAAATTTCAAAGGGATAGTTTTGGGAGAGAGCTATCATGGGAAAGTTCAGAGCTACCAGAGTTTGAAGCAACCCAATTTTTCTGAAGATCGAAATTTCTAAGGTATGTTGAATCAAACAAAACCCCGCATAATAGAAATTTCAAGTCTGTAGATTGTTACTATTGTTTTCATATTTAAATTTTCTAGTTGTTTTTTTTCATTTTCTGTGGCTGCAACATTTTGCATTACTGTTTAAATCCTTAGTTTGTTTCACAATTAGGATTTTTATATTTAGGTATTTTAGGTTTAATGGGTTTTTATTTTTATACATAAGTCGTTGGGTGCAATGGGATCACTTCTTCGGTCGAATCTGAAACCTTGTTATCCCTGTCAGTGTTTTTTTTGTTATTAAAAAAACCCTTATGCCATTTTTGGTGCATTATATTTGTCTAAATGCACCGGTGTGTTTACAATACAAACGAACTGGTGATGTACAACCTATTTTTTAAATTAAAAATATGCTTACACTACTATTGATGCATTCTATTTGCGATAACGTGCTGATGAGTTAATTTTGAAAGTACATCATTTCGATTTTCGGTGCTTTATAGTTAATAAATCGCACTGACAAATGTGTTTCCATTTTTTTATTTTGTTTTGGTTAACGGTTCGTCGATGTAGGAGCACCGATGCATCCATATGTTAGAAGCACTGGGGTGTTTAATATGTTGTAACGCACTGGTATGGTAGTTTTGTTTTTTTTTGAATTTTTATTATGAAGATATATGTATTTTTTGTATAATATACTTAATAGCTTCTTTATTTAATGGTCGAGGTTTTTTATTGATAGAAAATGCAAGATAAAAGTTCAATGGACAACAATTCTAGTCGACATGATGGGAGGACATCCAAGGTTGTAATTTCTATATCAAATTAATATGTTTGAATTATTTGTAAATTTAATTTAATATGTATTGGTTAATGTCTCACATGCAGAGCAAAAAAATGAGGCAGCTCGATAAGATATTATTGGTTGTGATCTTTATATTTAATTTTTTTTTACAATGGCCATTCTTCGATGTCTTCAAACAAATGTTAACATACAAATAAGAGCCATCCGATAAATTGATTGACATTGGGTTAAGTAAGGGTTATGAGTATATGTTGGCATATCAAAAATGAATTGTGGAATTTGTAAGTATCTATGTTGTTTTACTTTTCTCATTTTATAATTAATGAAACAACAAAAATTCTTTATATTAAATCTATGATTTCTTACAGGTTATAAAACTGACAGGAAACAAAGTATGGAGTGCCTTCAACATAAAAGTTGTTGAGAGATGGCATGAGACATGGTTTTGAAAGAATGCGTTACATTTAGGACACAATTCTTTCTCTGGTATGTTGATTTTCTATTTACATTCATGTATATTATCTATTTTAATTTCCATTATTCTCAACAATGTAGATACACTCAATACACTTTATTTTATGTTTGCAGATGGAATCTGAAGAAGAGGGAAAAACTCGAGACAATCAACAAAACATTCAACCAAATAACTCAAGTGATGCAATTGGCTTGAGCACTGATAACAGTTCCAACGAAGAATGATGATCCATATATTTTGGATGTTAATGCAAGCTATTGTATATTTTTAAATAATTATCTGCGAAAATCATACATTTTAATGAATAATGTACTAGACATAGTGTCATAATTGAAAGACAGGTTACTAATAAGTGTAACAATCATGTGCATGTTTGTACCATTTTCTCAACCAATCTCCTTGGATGTTGTGCACATGTACCATTGTCCAACCAAATCCTTTGATTGCTATCATGAGAGAATATGATTTGGTGGACTTGATTTCTGTGCAAGGACCACATGTTGTAGGATACATTGCGTGTGTTCTTTCTTGAACTGGGTTTGCATGATGTATCTTCTTATGTATTTCTTCAAACTTGTCATGCATGATGTATCCTTGGAAACACATCCTCAAACTGAATGCACTTCTAGATATGATTTAAAGTTGCATTCATATTTGTCACCTTCACCATTTGGGCATATAATTCTGGTATTCATGTTCCTCTTCATATTACGAATATGCTTTTTCAAAGTGGCTTCCATATACTACTTCTGTAGGAATACTGTATCCACTTTGACTTCAGTTGATATCAATGACATAGACTGAATCAGTTGACATCCTCTTTGACATTAGTTGACATCAATGACAACCAAAGTTCAACAATATCCCCCTTTGGCATTGATTTCAACACCTTATGAAGCGTTACATGATCTTCTTTGAACTGTATGCTTCATCTATACCTGGTCGTAGTGCTCCCCTTGTGTATATGCTCCCCGTGAGCTCTTTGGGATTTTGGCTACTACATTATCTACTGTTAGTACTTCTTCTACCTCTGTGCGAACCATTTTTCTTTCTGTTATATCTGCACAGACAATATGTTTAGTCATATTTATGCCATTTCTTCAAGTGATCTTCTTCACGCTCTTTCACGTCTCCTATAGATTCATGCGTTTCCTTTTTATTGTTTGCAATTCTCCCCCTTTCATGCTGTCCTGTTGAATTCATGCATCGCTTCTATGTCCATCCTCATCATGTATGTCTCATCTTCATGCATCCCTTCTTTCATTCTATCCTGCTAAATTCATACATATTTTCATGTCTCGGCCTCTTCATGTCAACTTATGATGTGCATTTCATGCCTAAAATTCATGCATCTCTCCCCCCTTGACATCAATGGAAAAGAGGTTCCAATTATTTGCGTTATGTAGATTCTTCTATTTGTGTTGCGCTGCCCTTACCATGACTGTTTTTCATGGATGAATCCCATAGTATTTATGTTACGTTTATTTGTATAATTTCGATACTGATATCTTTTCATAATTATCTTTGATTTCCTTTTTGATCAATATGTTACATTGATCCTTCACCTTGATCTCTTGTTCCTATCACAACACTTCATCATTCCTTGCATAGTGATCCATGTTGTCATTCTTGCTTTCCAACTGCGCAATGCCTAAGTCAGTCCTCTACTGATTTTGCATTACAATTTATGCACTTGACTGCTTCACCTGTCGCATTTGTGGCGTTGTCATAGGGCCTTGTATCATTTAATGTTGTCACATATTTTTCCAAGAAAACTAAAGATATGGAACGTTTTTTCATTTATCGGTTAACTTGGCATAAAAGTGAACATGACACTCAGTTCATGTGGCAACAATGACGTGTCGCTTCCATACTCGATCCTTTTGAGGCAACATTCTTCATCGTATGGCGCAATGAATCAAATTTACACCCTTTTTGTACCATTTCCCAAACTCATTAAATCCATCATTTAATTTTGGCGACTCCACCACCTTCTTCGACTAGTGCGACATTGAATGCATATCTCATCAAACTAATTTCATGTGCACAAACACCTTTCAATCAAATCTATAATATCTCGTCAAACAATGTCTGGTTCATCGTCTCTTGTATTTTTGTGTCACATTGTTGTCTGATCCTTCCTTTTCCTTCCAATGGCCTCCTTTTATCATAGAGTAAACAATTCCCTTGAGAATGTGTGTCTTGTTGTTTAGACTTAGCAGAATGATTTTTCTCGCTTGAGAACTGATATGAATTCCTGACGGCAACAAGTGTAGGAAAAACAAATTATTCATCAATACTCTCAGTCTCAGGTGAACCATAGACATTCTGAGCAACCGATCCTTTTGACTCGTCGGGTTGATAATTTGTAGAATCAGCAACAACCGTATTATCGATGAATTGTTTCGTCTTTGCCCTTAGCATGATGAACCATCGTCATCTACCACTATGTAACTTCTTCCTTTGCATCCTACTTTTGAATGCACAACCCTGGTTCCGTTAGATTTGGAGTTGCATCTTGTGAACCCGATAGATACGTAACTTGATCTTGAACTATGGTTATAGAATGCCTTGGCATTTCTCAATTTTTCTCCCTCTCTTTGTATATGCCATTCATGGCTTCGGTACAGAGTCTTAACTCATGCAACTTTGTAATCATGCCTAATTTGCAATGAAAATATCTATTTTGTGTAGTCTCATATCTTTCAATGATTTTCTACTTGTATTTGTGCCACTTAACTCAATGTGATACTTCCTTGTTCTGTAATATATCATATGTAGTGTAAATCTATGACCAATTAATGTATGCATGCACTTTTCCCCTTTCTGTGGCATAATCAACTTGACATACAATCATGTGTGAACATAATGAACACATTCTAACTTCAGACACTTCGAACCACACACCTAACTAAAATCCCCTTGAATTCCTTAATATGCATCATGTTGAACTCAAGGGTCTCCCATAGTCCTAATGGGACTAGCCAAAGAGGCAACGATTTCTTGTTGCATCTTCAACACACTTTTGAGGAGATTTTTTTACCCAAGTCTTGTTGTGCGCACTTCTGTTTTGATTTTTCTCCAGATATTTTCCACCATAGTCTCTTTGAATGTGATAGCCTTTGCACAACAAATCTTCATTCAGATAGTTTACTGCTCTGTTGGTTTATCCAGCAATACTGAGAGGGGGGGGGTGAATCAGTATTGCCTTCTTTTTCTTTTATTAAAACAATTAGTGTTTAAAACAAAATAGGCTATTAATCAAACAAGCAACAAAAAAGATTTTTATCGTGGAAACCTCAAAGAGCAAACCACAAAATCAAACTCATTAATAAAATTATTTCTACAAAATTGTTTTTCAACTACAACATATAGGATGAATCAACATCCCAGTTTTCTATATGCACCAACAGATAAGGATGCTACAACACCCCTGTTTTCCAGCTACTACTGGAAGGAGGCTACAACCTCCTTGACATGATTCAACTTGCCCCAACACCACCCTGCCTCCTTGATATTTATAACTTCACAATATTTTCTTAATTCATCAATTCTGCCTCTGGAAATTCTTCATGCTTCTCGGTCTCTTCGTTTCTTACTGCTTCCGCGATATGCACTTTTGAGACACTTTATTCTAATTCAAAATATTCATTTAAACACCTCTTATATTTCATGTCGCACCTCTCCATTCTTTGTCTTTCCAATTCGTGCCTTTCCAAATCTTTGTTTATTAACTTCTAATTTAAATCTCTGTTTATTACTGATTTTTAATTAATTAATTAATTAAAACTTTGCAGGAATATTGACATCAATCCCAACACATATTTTAACATTATCCCCCTTTGACATTAATGGCAACACCAAAGATAGTCTCCCCCTTTGACAACAATGACAAGGGCCCCCTTTTTTTAGCTCCCCCTGTCAACATGTCCTCCCTTGACAAGGTATTTTCTTCTTTTTATCTACGGTAAGGAGATTACTCCCATTTTTTGTCTAACATACTCAAAGGATTCTTTGGGTAATGGATTAGTGAAGATATCATCTATCTGTTCCTTTGTATCAATATATTCCATTTTGACAACCTTTTGTGACACTTGATATCTTAGAAAGTGATATTTTATTGGAATGTGCTTAGTCTTAGAGTGCATGAAAGTATTTTTTGATATGTTTATGGCATTGGTATTGTCACAATTTATCACTATGGGATACTCATACTTCACAAGTATGTATTCCAATGTCTGTTTCATCCAAATGATTTGAGTACAACATAATGAAACAACAATATATTTAGATTCTGTTGTAAATAATGCAATGTAGGGTTGTTTCTTGCTTAGCCATGATACCAAACAATCTCCCAGGTAGAATGTTGCTCCACTGGTACTCTTTCGGTCATCAACACTTCCTTCCCAATCTGCATCAATGAAGGCTTTTAAAGTGAAGTCTTGGCCTTTTGGGTACCATAAACCATACTCCATAGTACCTTTCAAATATTTGAGAATTCTTTTTACTTTTGTTACATGTGTTTCTTTGGGGGTTGATTGGAATCTAGCAACCAATCCTACAACTTTCATCACATCTGGTCTTGTAGCTGTCACATATAGCGTGCATATAGAAGAATACCTATCATAGATCTATACATAACATGATCCATTTCCAAATATTCATAATCTTTTCTTAACTACAGCCAGTGATCATGGGGGTACTAACAGTCTTGGAGTCTTCCATCTTAAATATTTTTAGCATCTTTAATGTACTTGGTTTGAGAAATGAAGATCCCTTTGTCTGATTGAGTGACTTGTAATCCTAACAAGAATGTTAGTTCTCCCAACAACGACATTTCAAATTCTTTCTTCATATCTGAAGCAAATTTTACACTTAGGACTTGTATATCACTTCCAAATATGATGTCATCGACATAGATAACAACAATAATCATATTCTCATTTTCAAATTTTGTGTATAGATTATTGTCAGTAGCCTCTCTTCTGTATCCCTGTTGCTTCAAGTAGTTGTCAAGTCTTGAGAACCATGCCCTTAGAGCTTGTTTGAGACCATAGAGTGCCCTTTTTAGTTTGCAAACATAATCCCTATTTTCTGATAAGATAAAACCTTCAGGATGTTCAATATAGACTTATTCAAGATTTCCATTAAGAAATGAAGATTTAACATCCATTTGATATACTTTGAAATTTGTGTACATGAAAAAGCTAAGAACATCCTAATTGCTTCAAGTCTTTCTACAGGGGCAAACGTTTCTTCAAAGTCAATACCTTCCACTTGAGCATATCCCTTGCATACTAGTCTGGCCTTGTTTCTTATTAATTTACCATATTCATTTAACTTGTTCTTGAAGATCCACTTGGTCCCAATCACATTCTTGTCTATAAATATTGGTACAATTTCCTAGGTTTGGGTCTTCTTTATTTGGTCCAGCTCCTCATTCATAACTTTGATCCAATCATCACTTTTTCTAGATTCTGCAATTTTTTTAGGCTCTACTAGCAAAAGTAGTGCTTGTTCTTGATCATATATTAACCTTCTTCTTGTTTTAACTCCATTATTTATGTCACCAATAACTTGACTTTTAGGATGATCTCTTTGAATTCTTCTTGATGGTGCTCTTGTATCAGGTCTTGGAGAATATTATTTGTTATTTTCTTGAGATAACTTATCTTCCTTTTATTCCTGCTCAATTTCTTCTTCATCTTGTGAATCTGCTTTCCTTTGCGAGTCTTTTTCGTCCTCATCATTACTTGCTATCTCATCACCTTGTGCTCTAGTTCTTCTTGGCTTCATGTCATATATTCTTACATCTGCACTTTCTATGATATTGTGTAGTCTTTGGTTGTAACATCTGTATGCTTTCTTGGTGGATGAATATCCTAGAAATATTCCCTCATTGGTTCTGGAGTCAAACTTTTCAAGATCATCCCCATTCCTCTTTATGTAGCACTTACTACCAAACACTCTGAAATATTTGACAGAGGCAGGTATTCCATACCATAGCTCATAAGGATTCTTGTCGTAATTTAGTTTGACGTGTCCTCTATTGAGTATATAAACAGTTGTATATTGCTTCTCTCCAATATGCATATTAAAGTTTTGCTTCATTAAGCATAGTTCTAGCTACTTCTTGGACTGTCCTATTTTTTCTTTCCACAACGCCATTTTGTTGAGGAGTTCTTGGAGCTAAAAATTTTCTTTTAATCCCATGGGTTTCACAAAACTCATTGAATTCGTTTGAGGTAAACTCTCCTCCATTATCTGACCTTAAACATTTGATTTTCAGATTTGTCTCATTCTCAACCATTTCTTTAAAAATTTTAAACTTCTCAAAAGATTCTGATTTTTCTTTGAGGAATGTCACCCAAGTCATCCTTGTATAATCATCAATGAACAACATGAAATAAGAATATCCTTGCAAGATTTAAGTTCTTGTTGGTCCACACATATCAGTGTGAACTATTTTCATGGCTGTGAGGATGTATATTCCTTGATTCTGAAGCTGGCTTTAGTTTGTTTCCCATGTTGACAATGTTTACAGACTGAATTTTGAGGCTTCAAAACCTTTGGCAAGTCTCTTACATCTTCCTTCTTACTCACCTTTATAAGATTGTCAAAATTCAAGTGTCCCATCTATGAAATTCCACAGGTGGAGATCACTTTAGCTTGAACAAACCTCACAATTTCACTCAAATAATTGTAGAGAAGAATAGACAGAAGATGATCAAAATTCACACATGAAACTCAAAGAATGTGGTAAACTGTTGTTATTACATTCATCAGCTGTAAGCTGGCAAAACATTGACAATACAATAGAATGAATTTGATATCATCCAAGGTGAGTCTAATTCTCCTCAAGGCATGGATTTGACTGCATTGGAACCATCTCCCAATCAGGTATAGTGGCCACCGATAGTCAAAGATCAGTCAATGTGAGTATAACTAAGTCTAATTGATGCATGTGAGCACAAATATAGGGAAGGAGACTCCAAGGAGGGCGCAAACTAGCTGTCAGTGGTCAAGTAGAGCTACTCTAGTCTCTGTAGCAGTCAATCTAAGAGCTACAGTAAGTTAATTGAGTAACCAGTCCTCCAATCAAGGAACTGATCTACAAATCATGGAACTGACTGATAGATATCCTAAATCAGTGGAAGAGGGTGCCATTGTACTCCAGTGATGGAAACAAGGGCATATCAGTAGCTAGGAGGGATAATACTGAGCAGGAACGGGCTCCAGGGGGGCCAAAAATAAGGACTAGGTGCTGGGAGACTACCATATTGATGACTGTATGCATGCAAATAAAAATGATGACGGTGAGAATATTCCAACACCATCGCTCTATTCCATAGGAAACTTTCATCAATCAGACTCATGTGGCATTTCTCTTCATTTTCTAGGATGTATACATTACTTGAATTCCTTATAGCAATCCCAATAAGTTTTCCTAATTTTTTCTTCCCGATTTCACATTTCTCGGAATCAGATATGCAAATGTGGTCTTGATCACATGTTTGACTCGCACTGAGAAAATTAGGCTTTAAATATTCTACTAGCAACACATTTTCAGCTCTGATTTTATTTTTGATAGCAACTGTACCTTTTCCAATTATCTTAGAAGACATATTGTCTCCAAAGGTGAATTTTCCCTTTTGATCTCTTCTTAGGCTTATGAACTTGTTTGGATCTCATGTCATGTGTTTTGAACATCCACTATCAACATGCCATGTATTTTTCTTTTCTGTTGCACATAGAGCTATCATGGATTCTGTCCTCTCTACTATTTCCTTTTTCTTCCAGAACTTTCTCTGCTCTTTGTCTTGAAACCTTTTTGCAGTATTCTTTTCTTTAGGAGTCACCATCTTGCATTCTCTAGCTATATGTCCATGGTTATTGCATTTGTAACATTCTATATCATAGCTTTGTAGAGGTGCGAAGGAGTTATGGTTTCCTCTTCTTTCTTTTCAATAATTGTTAGATGTATTCTTCTTATGAAAATGAACATTTCCATATGCTTTGCAATTCAAGGCTTTATGTCCAAAATTATTACATTAGTAGTAGTGACCCAAAAATATATGTTGATACCTGCTTGCCATTGATCTTCTAGGCACCATATTTGTATCATGTAAGTGAGGATTACATTTTTGACTACCCCCTATTTTGATTGGATTCATAAGTGCAACAACATAACTCTTTTTGTTATATACTAACCTAGTTTTTTTACTTGATGGTATTTGGGCACTTAGGATGTCATATAGAGTCTTCAAGCTCTTCTCAAATTTTGTTTTAATAGATTTCTCAAAAAGTTTCCTTTTAAGCTGAATAATTTCTACTTCAATTATTTCATATTCTTGTATTCTTTCTTTGAGCTGCAATTATAGGTTCTCTTCAATATCCTTAGCCTATTGGAGCTAGATCTTCAGATCTACAATGATTTGGCTTGAATCCTTATCTCTTGTCTTTTGTCCTTCTTCATAATCATCTAGTTGTGTTCTTAAATATTTAATATTCCTTTTAATTTTTCTCAATTCTTCAAGAGAACTTATGAGTTCGGCCTTTAGGTCTACCTCTCCTTCCATATCTGATTTATCATCTGTAGCTTGAGTTTCTATTCCCATGAATATAATTTTTGTTTCCTCATAATCTTCTTCTTCATCTTCACTATCTTCCATAGTGTAGAAGATATTCTTCTTCCCATTAAACTTCTTCTTGTTTGCTGCGGTGTTCTTCTTGACTTTCTTATAGGTTTCTATATCATCACTATCATCTTGTTTGGGATAGGGACATTTTGAGGAAAAATGCCCAATTCTTCCACAGTTAAAGCACTTAAAGGGTAGCTTTCCTTCATACTTTCCAGTAGCTTTCTCAAGTTTCCTGATGAAAAGAGCTTCTTAATCATCTGATTTCTCATAGTGTTTTTTGGGTAATGATTCAAATTTCTTTGACTATTTCGTGGATTTAAATGCTGCCTCTTTTCTTGATGGTCTATTCTGTTATGTTCTCATATCATAGGAAGTGAAGATTCCATGTAAATCATCCAATGTTAGAAAGTAAATATCATCTCGATATTCTACAATAGACACTTTTGAGTCATACTTCATTGGTAGTGTTCTTAGTACCTTTTCAACAACTTCTTTCTCTTGTATTTCTCCTCCCAGGCCTTTGATAGAATTGACAATTTCATCTACTCTTAGAAGATATTCTGCAATGTTTTCCTCCTTTCATTTTTAAACTTTCAAATTGTCCTTTGATTGTTTGGATTTTGGATTTTTTGAATTTGGTAGCTCCTTCATACACATTTTTTAATTTATCCCAAGAATTTTTGGTTTTCTTACATTGCATGACTTTGACAAACACTGAATTTGACAATCCATTAAAAAATGCATTCAATGCTTTTGCATTGGCTTCATATTTATCTTGTTCATATTTATCTGTAGATGGACTGTCTGGTATTTTACAATTGTTTTCAACAGCATTCCAAAATTTGCATCCAAGAGACATTAGATGGCATCTCATTCTTACACTCCAGTATGCATAATTTTCTCCTATGAATAATGGAGGTTTGTTAGCAGCTAAACCTTCTTGTTGATCCATAGTGTTTTAATAGGATCTTCCTTCCCGTGATTAAACTGTAGTGAATGATACTTATCTGATACCAATTGTTGGTTTATCTAGCAATACTGAGAGGGGGGGTGAATCAATATTTCCTTCTTTTTCTTTTATTAAAAAATTAGTATTTAAAACAAAGTACGCTATGAGTTAAACAAGAAATGACAAAGAATTTTAGTGTGGAAACCTCAAAGAGAAAACCACAAAATCAAAATCATTAATAAAATGATTTCTACAAAATTGTTTTTCTGCTACAACAGAAAGGATGCATCAACATCCCAATTTTCTATCTGCACCAACAGATAAGGATGCTACAACACCCCTGTTTTCCAGCTACTACTAGAAGGAGGATACAACCTACTTGACAGGATTCAACTTGCCCCCAACACCACCCTGCCTCCCTCATATTTATAAATTCACAATCTTTTCTTAATTCATCAATTTTGCCTCTAGAAATTCTTCATGCTTCTTGGTCTCTTTTATTCTTACTGCTGCTGCAATCTGCACTTTTGAGGCACTTTCTTCTAATTCAAAAACTTCATTTAAATACCTCTTATATTTCAGGCCGCACCTCTCCATTCTGTGTCTTTCCAATTCATGCCTTTCCAAATCTTTGTTTATTAACTTCTAATTTAAATCTCTGTTTATTACTGATTTTTAATTAATTAATTAATTACAACTTTGTGGGCATATTGACATCAATGCCAACACATAGTTTAACATGCTCTTCAACAATACATAGCTTTGTGTCCAAAACAGTCGCATGCATAGCATATCACAGTTTGACAATATTTTTCAATATGGACAAAATGATTGCATCTTGCGCACTTCACCCTATTGATCC
Source organism: Larix kaempferi (assembly GCA_027924585.1). NCBI lineage: Eukaryota > Viridiplantae > Streptophyta > Pinopsida > Pinales > Pinaceae > Larix > Larix kaempferi. The sequence goes on along the minus strand of BSBM01001024.1, from coordinate 4,076,946 downwards.
TTATTTGATTAGCATATTGAAAGGAGGTATAACTGAAAGAATTACCATACTTGAAGAACTTATCATGATTTGAGCAACGTTCTCTTTCGCAAACCTTCTTTGGAAACTTTACATAACCAAGACCTATTTTGTCTTCTGGTGGCCTCTGATCCTTTAGAATCTTGTTCAATATTGAGGTGTTTTCTTTTAACTTGTTCTACACTTCATCTTCAGATTCTGTCTTATCACTTTTTGATTGTGTGCAGATAGGATCAATACATACATGTTTCTTTCCCTTTATCTCAACCAGCTTGTCTTTTTGACGGGATATCTCTTTATCCTTTTCCTCAAGTTGATTTTTCGTCTTTTTGATTTCCTGTGCCAATTCCTCTAGTGAATCTCTTAATGCATATTTCTCTTTTTCAATAATAGAACCTTTTCTTTTGTGCAAATCAGTTGAATCTCATACCTGGTCATCCTATTCATGAATATATGTGCCAATTGACATGGTATGTCCTGTTCTTCATACTTTGACAGTTGTTCCTACAACAATTTATTCTTCTTCTTAGAATTATTTTACTCATCCAAGGAACTTATCAATTCACCTTCCCAATCAATGTTTGCAGTGTCTTCATCATTAGATTAACTGTCAGTATTTACCTATTCAACAGGTTTTTGAGGTGTGACTAGATTTAGAGGTGTTTTGAATGACCCACTAAAGAAATAATTGTCTAGTTATCTTAGTTTGCTTTGCACAATTAGCGTATTCTTTGATTTTTTATTATATATTTCCTCTTTGATTTCTTCCACTACATGGGACATGAAGAGTAATTCCTTGGGTTCTTTGTCACAGTCACTTCCTTCATACACATTGCTTCCTTCTTTGATGTACAAACTCTTCCTATGTTTTCAGGTCTTTGTTGTGAGCACACAATATTCTGATCATATGAAATAGATTCCTCATCATTGTTGTTGTCTCCATTTTATTTGTAAGGACACTTTGAGGCATAATGACCTACTCCTCCACATTTGAAACATTTAAAGGGCATGTACTTACCTCGTCCTCTTTTTAGCTTCTTGACAAAGTTTGATTCTTCATCATCCGACTCATCATGTCAATCTTTTTCATGATCATGCTTGTGATTTCCTGTGGATTTAAAATCAACTTCCTTTTTGATGGGAGTCTCTTTCTCAGTTCTCATCTCATATGTAGTGAGAAACCCTTGAAGTTCATCCTTCATCAGGTCCAATATTAGCTCGATCTTCTAACATAGATACCTTCGCATCGAATCTTTGATTTAGAGTTCTTAATATCTTCTGTACAACTGATTCTTCTTCTAGAGTGACCCCAAGAATCTTGATAGCATTAAATATCTTATCTAATCTTAGGAAGTAGGATGTGATGTTCTCTTTATTTTTAATTCTCAGAGATTCAAACTGCCAAGAGTAGTTTTGTAGCTTTGCTTTCTTTACCTTGTCGTCACCTTCATATATACCTATGAGTTTGTCCCAAACCTCCTTGGATGATGCACAATGCATAACCTTGATGAATTCGTCACCTATCAAACCACATACAATTAATGGGACATTATAACCATCGACGATATATTTCCAAACATCATCTCCCAATGATTGAAAATAAAATTCCATACGCACCTTCCAGAAAATGTAATTGGTGCCATTGAATCATGGTGCTATGTTTGTAGAGAGACCTTCCTGCTTATCCATTTTTGTGCAATGATCTATCTTCCAGATGTTAATATATTACTGAAGACACCCACTCTGATACCAATTGTTGGAATTGATTTAATACTAAGAGGGGGCGTGAATCAATATTAGCGCAGTTATTAGCAGTTTTTACCTTCTTTAACATATTACCCTTTACTTAATATTTATCTTTAGTTATGCATCAGAAAATAAGCATCTACATATATGTACCAAATAAAAAACATATAACACATAGGATTATTACATGGAAAACCAAACGAGAGAAAACCACATAATGCTTCTTTATCATGAGAAAGAATACATTCAAGGAATAACCAACTTCCTGTGTTTAATAACACCAACTAGAAGGAGGCACCAACCCCCTGGTTTTATAGGCACCAACTTGAAGGAATCTACCACTCCCGGTTTTTTATTCCACACCAATTGGAAGGAGGAATCGACCCCTTGTCTCCTTGTTGTTTTACAGGCACCAACCTGAAGGAAGCTCCAACTCCCCGTCTCCTTGACTAGTATGACCACCCTGATCTCCAATATGTGTTGCTGTCTTACTAAACTTCAAATCCACACACTCTTATGATATTCTGTTGTACGCTGTTTTTGTATGCACTCTACACTTTGTCACTGTGCTGCATACATCACTTAAATTCTTGAACTTCTCAAATCACACTTCTGTTGATGACTTACTTCATATACTGTGTGCTCACTGATATTACAGTCCACGTCTCTGGTTATCTCAACATTCTTCTCTGTGTGACTGCTATGATCAACTGATACTGTGCTTTCAATTGATAGTTTGTTTTTATGAAATGAAGCATTAGCAACAGATGGAAATGCGCACTTATTGATGTGTCAGTTCTGTTTAAGTGTTGCAGTCTCTCAGAAAATTTGCGACTTCCTGTGCATCGAATGATTCTTCCATTATGTTTAACACACTTGTCTCATATTATCTGCATCATGAAGCAGTTATCAGATTCTATTGTTGTTCCGTTATTACACATTAGATGGAGTTCTCAACTTTGCACACTTTCACTTCTGCTCATATGCATCAACAAGACATTTGCACATTGTCTGATAAACTTCAATTATGTCTCTATGCTTCTGTCTTTACAACTTCTGTGACTATAGCCATGCTGACTGTAATACTATCCTTCGAAACATCAAGAAATTGCACATACTTTAGTATTTATTCCTTTCAGTACTCACACATTTGTCATAGATCTTCAACATCACTCTGCGCACCATAAAAAATTCATTATGCTGCATGTGCACATTCGACTCTTCAATATATCATTTTGTTATGTCCACGAGGCTCTTGATGCCCCAAAAATCAAACTGAAACTTACACTTGAAGCTTGTATGCTCTCGCCATCAAGCTTACTTAAAATCTCCAACTTGCATCTCTATATATACAGGTCATGCACGGATTGTATGTTCACAAGTTGGTTGTGGCATCCCTTCTTCCATACTTCATGGATTATGCATATGCCATGCATCATGATATGCACTATTGATGTGTCATCTTTGGTGTGTCAAGCACCCTCATGGTCCACAACATAGTGGGACTTTACACCTTGGTGGTGTACCCGCTCTTAATGCACCATTTCCTTAAGGTATGTGCGCAATTATTACACTTATCTTGATGTGTCTATGACCTGTGTTGTACCATCCCTTGTGGATAATGTGCCCTTGGTGTATTGATACTTTGTGAAATCTGCGCATACTTCAACTTCTTCTTAGTGGAAATTTTACCTTTGCTGCTTCATCACTTGTGAGAAATGCACACTTGAGATATTGATGCTTTGCCAAACCGACACACATTGCAACTTCTTCTTAGTGGAACTTTGACCTTTTCCTTATCATTACTTGTGGGACTTACGCACCTATTGTATCGTTGACTGTGGAATTTTCTCATAGATGGTCTTCAACCACTGTACCCTTATAGGAACTTGTGCGTGTTCCACTCATTGAAAGTATCTTTTGATTGCGTATGCTTGCGTGCTTTTAGGACTGTCCAACCATTAACTGCTTGCGCACTTCCAACCATTAACCAAGCAATGCTCAGGCTTGCTTGCGCATTCCAGAGACTTCCTTCAACAAAATTGTGCACTTGTACCATTTGCTCAACCAATCTCCTTGGATATTTTTGCACATGTACCATTGTCCAACCAACTCCTTTGATTGCTATCATGAGAGAGTATGACTTGGTGGACTTGATTTCCGTGCAAGGACCACATACTGTAGGATACATTACTTGTGTTCTTTCTTGAAATGGATTTTCATGATGTATCTTCTTATGTATTTCTTCAAACTTTTCATGCATGATGTATCCTTGGACACACATCTTCAGACGGAATACACTTCTATATATACTTTAAAGTTGCATTCATATTTGTCACCTTCACCATTTGCGCATATACTTTTGGTATTCATGTTCTTCTTTATCTTGCACATATGCTTCTTCAAAGTGGCTTCTATATACTACTTCTGCAGGAATATTTTATCCACTTTGACTTTAGTTGATATCAATAACTCAAACTGAATCAATTGACATCCTCTTTGTTATTAGTTGACATCAATGACATCCAAAGTTCAACAAGAAAAATATTTATTGGGTTTCTACATGGAAAATATAGTCAAATCCATTCATCTAGTCAACCTTAATTCATGTTTGGCATTTAACTCCACAAGAACACATGCACTCTCCAGACTATGCTTTTTTTACAATTTGATGCATAATAAGCTTGTACCTAAGAAGACTATACATCCCTGCAATCACTAAGTGATCTCTCCATTCTAGTTATAAATTAATAAAATCCTCATATCATTTTGACAACAAACTTTGGCCCTAATGACATCACTATTTTATTGAACTAATCATATACTTCTTAAATCCTCATATCAAGTGTAAATGTAATAACCAATGGCCAAGCACACATTAATTGTAATATTTGCATTAAGCAAAGTTACCCTATTTATAACATCTTTTTTTACATCTATGTTAATAAAATTGAGAAATGTTTAAAAGAGGATGGATAATTTGAAATTAGCATGTTTAGACTTATTGTCATCCTTCATAGATTGCATTATTATTTTTATATTTAAACTATTAAATCTCTTCATGATTAAGAAACTTAACCTCAATCATTTTACATTTTTATAAACTTAACATTAAGATGGATAAAATCAATATTATGATAATTAAAACTAAGAGAAAAATATCATCTTATTTTCTATGGTGGTAACACCCTACATAGGCATCAATTTAAATTTCCATTTAAAATAGGACAATAGTGAAATCATTAATAAAAGGAACATGATCAATTTGTTTTTTCAATTTTATGTGCATAAAGAACAAAATTAATACTGTCAAAATTAGAACCAATGGGACTCATAACCCCATAATGAAACTACTCAATAATCCAACCAAAAACAATAGATTGGGATGATTGATTTTGTAAATTTGTGATAAATAGGAGGTAGAGAAAGAACACGATTTCCTTTTCACATGTCCCACATTTAATAATGTAATCAGAAACTTTACTTTTAGATTTATATATTAGTTTCTCTTTCTCCTTACCAAAAGAATTATCAATTTGGAATATCAATTTATTTTTTCCTTATATATATTGTTATTGCAAAATTGTAATTGTAAGAGTATTGTGTGACTGTACACGTGTAACTGCAACTAAAATTTGTAATGTTGCAAATTTGTAAATTGTTTTGTAATTTTGCAATTGTGCAATTTTGTAAATTATTTTGTAATTTGTAAATTAATTTGTAATCATAATTGTAAATTTGTAAGTTATAATTGTAATTGTAATTGCAATTTGTGATTGTAAATTTGTACTTGTAATTGTCCAATTTGTAATTTGGAAATCTAATTAGTAATTTCTAATTGTAATCATAATTGTAATTTGTAGTTGTGAATTTGTAATAATGATTGTAAATTGTAATTAGAACTGAGATTGTAACTTGCAATTATAACTAAGATTGTGCACAATTTGTAATTATAATTTTAGCTAATATAAAAGACATCGAAATAAATACATAAATAAATAAATAAGATTGCATCACACACATTAATCATACTCATTGACATAAACAAAATACATCATACATATGAAGATAAATATCATCAAATTATTTGATAGTCCATTCAGTTCATAAAATAATAGTACAATGAGATCATCAAATCAATAGAAACTGCCACCAACACTTAATAGCATGTAACATACCATCATGATTATCATCATGACCACCTAACAAACATAAAAATCATCTAACATAACCATCGCACATGTAAGAAAAACATCATCTAACATACACATCTATCATCAGCTATCAAACATAAGCACCATCTTACATACACATAAAAATTAGCTAACATAATCTAACATACACATCAAACATCACCTAACATACACATGTAAACATTACTTGCCATAATCTAACATATGCATTTAACATATTTAAACATCATCTAACACAAAAATCTAATAATAACATCTAACAAAACACAAGCTGCATTATCTAACATAATCATCATGCATACATATAACAAACACCATCTAACATACACATCTATCAAGCACACCTATCAAACGTATCTAACATGACCTAACATACACATCACCATCAACATATAAATAAGCATCAACAACAACATCAACGTCAACATGAAAAATGTAGCGTGTGTGTGTGTTTGTGTGTGTGTGTGTGTGTGTGTGTGTGTGTGTGTGTGAGAGAGAGAGAGAGAGAGAGAGAGAGAACAATAATGTCAAACTCATGATACATGCCAAATATACATTTCGAGTGCATTAAATCCTATGAAATATCTACCACCTATGGAATGAGAGGCATCACTACCTCTACCAATAGAGGGAGAGGCATAAAAACCTCCACTATCATATCCAGAGGCATTAGTACCTCTTCCAAGAAAAAAAGTAGACAAGAGAGTAACATAGATATCTCCATGAAGCCGAATCTCACCCATTGCAACCATCCTATCTAGAGCTGAGGCGAGTAGAGTAGGAGATGGTGGATGGTCAGGTCGGTGGGTAGGAGAGGTTGGTTGATCGACTTGTGGATCATGAGTTGGAGATGGTGGTGGGTTAGCTGGTTGTGGAGGATTAGATATTGGATGGTCATCATGGTGAGGAGGAGGAGGAGGAGGAGGTGGATCACTGCCCTCATTAGATGTAGAATCATCCTCCAACCCCAAATCATATAGAAGGATGAATGCACCGATGATACACTGCATCAAATACCTAATATCACGAGGAACCATCCTCCATAACTCTACCAAGTCAGGGTCTCACATGATTTCTGCACCCGTACAAGCTAGAATCCCCGTTGATCCAACAATGTGAACAACCTGTCCACAACATACTCTTGAAACATAACATCTAGCCTACTTTGTAGTTCGGGTTTAGGAAACGTAGTAAACTTAGGATCCTACATATACTCATAAAAATGAACTAGTGGAGGCCCCTCTCCATTGTGTGTGCCAATGTCTGCAAAATATATAATACACAACAATAATTAGACAATTTGATTAAACAATTTAAAGAAAAAGTTAGAATACATTTCATTTGCATTAAGTAAGACAATAACATGCAACTAGATTAATTTAAGCATAATTCTAATATTACCTCTATCATATGGTGACTTATTTTGGGTGAAAAATATGTTGTGATAGACTCTCTAGTCCAACCCTGCGTACGGATATGGCACAAGGTTGTTAATTTTTTTGAGCATTAATTCAATATACTCTAGGATCTTTACTAAGAGAATAACATGTATAGTATATCAATGCATATCAATCATAACAAGCATATCAATCATCACAAGATGCAAACATAAGAGACAATAGGCACACAAATTTTCCGTGGGGAAAACCCTAAGGTGAAAAACCCCACAACTTCCTCTGAGATAGATAGAGCAATAATACAACCAAAGTACAACCCAAGTACACAGAGATAGTCTCCTCCTAGCAGTTGATCCTCCTCCTCACATGTGCGCCACTTTTCGAGTGATGGATAAGTGAGTAATGAATTGATCAAATAGAGATCTCCCGATCTCTATTTATACTTGTTCTGACTGCCCAATAAACTTATGGGGCCGACTTGTCTAGATTAGCATAATAACCCAAGGTTAACTTAATCGGGGCCGACCCCACACATGGTGTTCTAATAACCCATTGGCAAGTTACGACACTTGAAACACTTGTCAATACAAATGACAACACTTCCTTATAGAGGAATAACACATCTCTATAGGAGTACAATATACATAAATGAAATACATAGGTGAAATACATTCCAAAGTTACATATACATCAACACTCCCTCTTAACTAGGAAGGTATTTCTCGACACAGATCTGCTAGCACAAGTCTTCTTCTCTGGATCATCATCAGTGAATCATCGTCATCATCAGTGAATCATCGTCATCATCACTTCCGTTGCTATCTCAATCAACCTATGAATCTACTCGTCATAGGAAGTTCTACAGAGCCAGTCCTTTTTCATACTGGATGTAGGCCCACCATCTGTAGGTCTTCATCATCACTGGCCATACTGTGGAATCCTCAGGACTTATTACGTGTGTCACAAAACCTCGCAAGAGCATCCCAGGCTGTTACGAGTACATATCTCTACCTGTAGGATCTCCCAGGATCTTTTACATGTGACTGTCACAAAACCTTAAAAGAGTGTCTTGCTAAGCAAGATCTCTAAAGAGCATCTGAGGCCTTTTTCATCCTATCCATATCTCCAGGACTTATTACATGTGACCCCCACCACAAAACCTTAAAAGAGTGTCTTGCCAAGCAAGATCTCTAAAGAGCATCTGACACCTTTTTCATCCTATGCAGATCTCCAGGACTTATTACATGTGGTCATGGAAATGCCTCGAAAGAGCATCTGAGGCCTTTTTCATCCTTCCCAGATCTCCCAGGTCTACTTACATGCCATAGGACAATGCCTCGAAAGAGCATATGAGGCCTTTTTCATCCTGTCCAGATCTCCCAGGTCTACTTATATGTCCTCTCAGAGCAATACCTCGAAAGAGCATCTGAGGCCTTTTTCATCCTGTCCAGATCTCCCAAGTCTACTTATATGCTCATCTGCACAACCTATCCATGACCACATAGTATCAACCGGATACTCACCATACATCAACCTGATGTACATCATCACATGATCAACCTGATCATCATCACTGCATCGTCTTGATGCATGTCATCTGGAGCAACATCCTGAAGCTCATCATCCATGATCATATAATGCATCCAACTGATGCATACCAAGTATTTACCTGATACATATCATTACACATGATCCACTTGATCATACAATGTATCCACCTGATACATACACAGATACATGATCTACCTGATCATACAAAGTATCCACCTGATATATATCAACATACATGATCTACCTGATCATACAACGTATCTACCTGATACATATACAGATACATGGTCCAAGCATCCAACATGATGCAAACATACATACAAATGATCCAACTGATCATATCCAACATCCAACATGATGCATATACATATAAATGATCCAACTGATCATATCCAAGCATCCAACATGATGCATATACATATAAATGATCCAATTGATCATATCCAAGCATCCAACATGATGCATATACAGATAAGTAACTGGAGCATCATCCTGATGCTCATCATCCAGTGCTTACATCCACAGCCATGTGAAGGATCCTCCTCTCATCATGCTTGGAATGGCTCCAACAAATGTGTCCATCACTTCTTCCTCGAAGTGTCGTCAATCTGAAGAACACCAAGCCTCTCTCTTAAGTATTCGAATTTCACTCTGGCTAGTGGTTTCGTCAGCACATCTACAATCTGCTCATCCGTCGCAACATACAGGAGCTTCACTGCTCCTCTTTGCACCATATCCCTGATATAGTGATATTTGATCTCAATGTGTTTCGACCTGTCGTGGAACACCGGGTTCTCAGACAGCTTCACACAACTCTGGGTTGTCACAAAAGATATTAGTAGCCTCCAGCGGGAGATCAAATAACTCAGACAATAGCTTCCGGATCCATACTGCCTCGCAACTAGCCAAACAAGTTGCAACATACTTTGCTTCAGCTGTACTCAGTGCTACGCAAGACTGCTTCCTGCTAAACCAAGAGATCGCACTTGATCCCATACTGAAGCAACACCCAGAAGTGCTCTTCCTATCCGCAACACTGCCTGCCCAATCTGAATCAACATAACCCTGCAGGTTAAACTTTTGATTCGCATCATACTTGAGCCCATAGTCAACCGTATCCTTCAGGTACCTTAGAATATGCTTTACAACAACCAGGTGAACACCTCTGGGATCTGTCAGGAACTGGCTCAATGTGTTCACCGCAAAGAAGATATATGGTCTCGTGTTCATCAGGTACATCAAGGACCCAATCATCTGACAATACACAGTGACATCAATCGGATCAGATGAAGCATCACACAAAATATTTAGGTTTGATGCCATAGGTGTGTCCATGGCCTTGCAGTCCATCATCCCGAACCTCTTCAGGATCTCTACTGCATACTTCCCTTGTCCAAGGAAGATTCCATCTGTACTTTGCCACATCTCCATGCCTAGGAAATAGTGCATCATCCCCAAGTCCTTCATCTCGAACTCGGCAGCAAGCTTCCTCTTGGTATCAACAATCAAACTATAATTACCTGTAACAAACATGTCATCTAGATACAGGAGTAGTATCACAGGATTTCCTTCGTCAAACTTGTAGTAAAGGTTGGAATCCGCTTTACTCTTGGTAAAGCCCAAACTATATAGGAAACTGTCCATTCTACCATACCAAGTCCTAGGAGCTTGTTTCAAGCCATACAAGGCTTTCTTTAATTTGCACACATATGACTTCCTGTCATGTGTCTCAAAACCAAGTGGCAGCTCCACATACACTTCCTCCTCGACTACACCATTCAAGAAGGCTGTCTTGACATCCATCTGGTGTATCTTCCATTTCATCACTACAGCCAGAGAAAGTACTGATCTGATGGAAGTGTATTTGGCTACAGGATCAAAGGTTTCTTCATAGTCAATCCCTTCTTTCTGGGAGAAGCCAGGAGCTACAAATATCACTTTATATTTCTCTATGATGCCATCTGCAGCATGCTTGATCTTGTAGATCTATTTGGAAGTCACAACAGACTTCCCTTCAGGTCTTGGGACTACATCCAAGACATCATTTTTCATTATTGATTGGTATTCCTCGACCATGGAATCCTTCCATTCTTTCTTTTCCACTGCCTCTGCATAACTAGAAGTTTCTTTGTTCATGATTTCACAAAGTAAAGCAACATTGCTGGTTTGTGATCTAGTTCTCTTCTTTGCTCTGTGTTCTTCTTCTAGAATGCCATATCTTTCTACATATTGAATGAGCTCTCTAGCCCATGTAGGTTTCCTCTTGTGAGAGTCCTTCTCACGAGATGGATCTACAGGTTCTTGCAGATCTTCAACTTCATGATCTGCTTCTGGAATTGATTCAGTCATGGTGATGTCTTGAAATCTATTTTCCTTTGGTTCTTCATGATCTTCAACAGGTGTCTTTCTTTATTTGATGAATGATGAGTTTTCATCAAATGTTACATCCCTGCTGACATCAATCTTCTTGAACCCTGGAAAATATATTATGTAAGCCTTCGATCTTTCACTGTAACCCACAAAGATACCCTTCTTTCTTGAAGGATCTAGCTTAGTCCTCTTTTCCTTTGGGACATGAGTATATACTGGACAACCAAATATTATGAGATGGTTGACTTCAGGTTTATTACCAGAGATGACCTCTTCTGGTGTCTTGTTGTCCAATATCTTGTGTGGTGTTCTGTTCTGCACATATTCAACTGTCCTGGCTGCTTCTGCCCACAGATGCATAGGCAGATCCTGGTCATGCAGCATTGCCCGTGCTGCTTCCATGATTGTTCGATTCTTCCTTTCTGCAACTCCATTTGTTGTGGATTGTAGGGAGCAGTCAACTCCCTCTTAATCCCTGAATCACTACATAGCTTTTTGAATTCCCCTAAAGTGAATTCTTCGCCATTGTTGGATCTGAATGTCTTTATTTTCTTATCAGTTTGATTTTCCATCAAGGCTTTGAATTCCTTGAACTTATCAAACACTTCATCTTTGTTCTTCAAGAAATAAACCCAAGTCTTCCTGGAGAAGCCATCAATTAAAGAGACATAGTAAACATACCCACTCAGAGTACTGGATGACATTGGACCGCATACATCGGAGTGGATAATTTCCAAGATTCCTTTTGATTTGCTTTCACTGCTTGGAAATACCTTCTTTATGTTCTTTCCTTTTGCACATCCTTTGCAAACACCTTCATGCTTGGTCTTGATTTCAGGAAGACCCTCTACTGCTTTACTTGCAATTGGTAGTGCCCTATAGTGCACATGTGCAAGCCTTCTATGCCAAAGTTCACTTGGCTCCATGGATTCATGCACCATGGCATGTTCAGGTTGTCCCTTTAATTTATACAAACCTCCCTCTTGCTCTCCAAGCACTACTGCATCATCTATAGTTTTACCTTTTGGCCACATAAGTACTTGGACATCTACAATTGCAACCTTCATGCCTTTTGCATCCAATGTAGATATGGAGAGTAGGTTCTTCTTGAGCCCAGGTACATATAAAACATCTTTCATTTTCAAATACTTCCCAGAGTCTAGGTTGTAGAAGGCTTCGCCACTTCCCTTGATAGGGTATTGATAGTCATCCCCAAGTTTTACCTTATGGGGTGACTCATGTTCACATAGATTTGCAAGAGAATCTTTAAACACAGTCATGTGTTTGGAAGCCCCACTATCAATAAACCAATCATTACAACCATGAGAAATAGTACCTGTGAGAGCAGAGATTAGAACATATTCATCTTCACTTGATGAGTCATCACTTTCTATCCTAGCCTTCTTCTTTGGTGGTTCATCATCCTCAGCAGCATGAGCATGATATCTTGTTTTGTTATTTTTCTTCTTCTTGTTGAAGTTGTTGATGTTGTTGTCCCTTTTGTTCTTGGGACAATCTACAACAAAGTGCCCTTTCTCATTACAAGAGTAGCATCTCAGAACCTTCTTACCCTTTTGAAAAGGTTTCTTGTGATGAGAGTGCTCCTTCTTGGACTTGCTACTTTTGGTGTGAGCTGTGAGAGCTTGATATTCACTTCCCATCTTCTCTTCTCGGGATACAAGCCTTGCTTCTTCTTGAGAGCATTCTTCCCGCAGTCTGTTGAAGGAGATCAACTTCCTTCTTGCACAAATTCCTTGAATAAAGGAATCCCATGACTTGGGTAGGCCATTCAGAGTGGTCATGACAACTTCACCATTCTCCACCATTTCATCCACCGCTTCTAGTTGTTCCTTGATCTGAGAGACCCTAGAAAAATAAGATTGAATGGTTTCTCCATTCTGAAGCTTTACCCCTTTCAATTGGTTCCGTAGGGTCATCTTCCGATTTATGTTCTTCCCTTCAAATAGTTTGGTCAGGGAATCAAACATCTCTTTGGGTGTCTTTAGAGATGACACATGTGGGATGAGATGGTCCTTGATAGAATTAGGAATGATCCTCTTTTCCTTGACCAAGTTATTCTTGTGGAGGGATTTAGCCTCTTCTTCCTCTAGGACAGGGACCTCTTCCCTTATGTAAGTGTCCAACTCATTTTTTTCCAGGATTAACCCAATCCTATACTTCCATGCTCAGAAGTTATCAGCCCTTTCAAGCTTATCCTCAAGCTTGGTGTGGTGAGACATCTTAAAGATTACTTCAAATGGAAAGAGAAAATATTTAGGTCTTACCACTTGATTTGCTGAAAATTGGATCTGGTCCCAGATTAGGGTTTGTCAAAGAAACCCTAAAAATTCAAAATGTGAATTTCAACTTTCTGAAAGGATAGAAAGATGCGCCTTGATGAGATGATCAGCTTGGTGTATTCAGAATTTGAGATCTGCAAAGCTTCACCCTTCAGAAATGCCTTTTAGTCTTCCCAGGTTCACTAGGGAGGACCCTGAATTAGGGTTTGAGTTTCCCGGAGATTTACCTAGCCAAAAATCTCGATCCAAAGCTCTAAACTTCGATTTTTCCAAGGAGCTTCCAACTATGTCTTCAGATTTAATAAATTCCTATTTTTGTGGAAACCCTAAGTTTTAGGGCCAAAACTGAAAGTGCTCAGAATTGAATTTTGATTGGACAGAAAAATTAACCTTGCTGAGGAGAGTCACTCTATCATATTTCTTTTCCAAAATCTGTGGAGAGAAACCCAATAAACAAGAAACCCTAGTTTCCACCACTACACAATGTCTTCTTCTCAGGGAAGCTCTGATACCATGTTATTTTTTTGAGCATTAATTCAATATACTCTAGGATCTTTACTGAGAGAATAACATGTACAGTATATCAATGCATATCAATCATAGCAAGCATATCAATCATCACAAGATGCAAACATAAGAGATAATAGGCACACAGAGTTTCAGTGGCGAAAACCCTAAGGTGAAAAACCCCACGACTTCCTCAAAGATAGATAGAGCAATAATACAACCAAAGTACAACCCAAGTACACAGAGATAGTATCCTCCTAGCAGTTGATCCTCCTCCTCACATGTGCGCCACTTTCTCGAGTGATGGATAAGTGAGTAATGAATTGATCAAATAGAGATCTCCCGATCTCTATTTATACTTGTTCTGACTGCCCAATAAACTCACGGGGATGAATTATCTGGCTTAGCATTGTAACCCAAGGTTAACTTAATCAAGGCCGACCCCACGCATGGTGGTCTAATAACCCATTGGCAAGTTACGACACTTGCGACACTTGTAAATACAAATGACAACACTTCCTTATAGAGGAATAACACATCTCTATATGAGTACAATATACATAAATGAAATACATAGGTGAAATACATTTCGAAGTTACATATACATCAACAAAGGTCCAATGTATGGTCCTCCTCATTGGCTATCATATCCAACATCTTTGATGTGATCCTCCGTAGGAAATATGGTTGGCCCCTCTTGGGAAACATCTGTCCCCACATGTACATCCACATCTTGATCATCTCCCTAGGAGGGGGACGGTCAAATGATGGCCTCATGGATTAAAACCTCTCAAAAAATAAAGAAAAAAGATCTAAACCAAAAGGGAAGCTGACCCTCCCGTCAATTTGTGCATGTCATCAATCCAAAGAAAAACAAAACTCCCACAAATAATGGCATACCACCTAATGCATCTAGGTCTCCACACTAAAGAATATAATTAAATTAAAAATGGGAAATTATTGCGTTTCCCATCAGTGGTGAGGTGCACGATGGTTGTCACCAATTGTGAGAGGAACCTAACCTCCTTTGCACCAAAAGAAGAAATCTATAGCTGTCCATCGTGCACCTAAAAATCAAGAGGATCAATGACATTCTCACTGATATATCTCTGAGAGTAAGTGAGTTTAATATCTACTGCAACACTGGGTGGTACATCATGGAACTAGGAAAAATCCTCCCCTCTCTAAGATAGCACCATGATGAAGTAAATGTCCTCCTCAGTGGGATGGAATCACTGATCAGAACCAATACAAAAGGACTATCTACATTGATCCCAATGACAGATCAATTTCATCAACAAAGATGAGTTCCCCATGAGGGATGTAGCCTCCTAATAGAAATTTAGGAGGCCCATAACCCTCAAGAGGTATTGTTTCTAATCATTAATGGGGTGAGGGTACAAATATCTCTCCCTCTCTCTTGCTTCCCACTCTCATACAACATTGTATAGGTCAACCCATAGATGTTGCTGCTGATGGGACTCTCGCCATTGAGGCATATGATTCACATATAACATCGATCAGTCTCATCAATAGACATAAAAAACATTAAATATTTCATTAAATGAACATATTATTTATGAACATCAAATAATATTTTTTTCTCATAGTAAATGAAATTAACAAGTGGTGTGCCTAAATTACAGTAAAGCACTGACATCGATGCTCTTGTAATACAAGTACATTGCAAATGGTGTGCTACAATATCATAAATGCACTGTGTACATAAATAAAATAAATTTAAATTTAAGTTCTATGGACATTTGGTGTGTTAAAATGCTAGAAGCACCATAAACATTGCTCTATGTCGACCTTAGTGCACCAGGTGTCGAAATTTTTATTGAAAAAAACAACGATGCACTTTTACAACAAAAGAACCATTGCCTATGTTCTACTAAATTGCACTGGAAATATTTTTAAATATTCAAAATGATGCTTCCATCAATAGGAAACATCGGTGCAATGTGAACTTGTCAACACATCGTAAACCGTGCTCAAATGTTTTTAAAGCATACCATAGTAGGAGAAAATCTTTCTAAGATTTATAATTATTTTTTATTGGCATCACAATGCACTTGTTCGACATAAGCACACCGACTCATCGGTGCATACTCGTTAACAAAGTGCATCGGTTAATGTGGTGAATAATTTTTTTTAATTTAGTGTGGCAGTGAGTCTAGTAATATCTTGAGCACCACAAAATGGTGCTTTGTGTGTTTAATAGTACCAGTGTGTTTGTTCTACCAAAGTGCATTGACAATATTTTATAAATATTCAAAACGATGCTTCCATCCACAGGAAGCACTGGTGTAGTGTGGACATGTCAGTGCACCGTAAATGGTGTTCAAATGTTTTCATATTGCACTGTAGTAGGAGCAACTCCTTATGTTATTTATACTTATTTTTTATTGGCATAATAGTGCACCTATCAAATGTAAGCACACCAACCCATCAGTGCGTACTTGTTAATAAAGTGCACTGGTTAACATGGTGAATACGTTTTTTTTAATTTTGTATGGTGATGCATCTAAAAATATCTCTAGCACCGCAAAATGGTGCTCTATGTGTTAACCAACGCCCGTGTGTTACAATATTATACCACAACGCTAACGTTGCACTATTGTTTTTGAAACGCACTGATTATCATTGGTGTGAAAAAATCATTTAAATTTTTTTGCAGTGTATTATGAAATGTCTAGCGCACCATGCACATAGTGTTCTACATATTGGAAATACATCATGCACGATGCGCCCTATAAATTTACAGGGTGCACCATATGTCGCGATGTGAGCCAAACGACTCGAATGCACTGTGTAGGTTTTTTAAATTAAGAAAAAAGGAAAATAAAGCTCAATTTTAATTTTCTATCTGCTAAAAATTTAAATTAGGAGGTAACAAAGTATTTATCTGGTCATTTGCATGTCGGGGGGGGGGGGGGAGGGGCATGGTTGTGATGTACACCAAATTTCAAAATCCACTCATCAAGCAGTGTAATAGAGCATTTCCACCACGTGAAGCACCGATGGCAGGGCGTTTGAATAGGGAAAATACAACAATAGTGCTTAGGTGGTCAAAAGCACTACATATGGTAAAAAAAGTTTTTCATTCAGTATTTTTTTGATATTTTACCTTATCTCAATGTGCTCAAAACCATAATGCACAGGTGTGGTGATTTAGAAAGACCACACCATAAATGAACATTAAAATTAAAAGGTTACCCAAATCCAGTGCTCTCCACTATGGATGCACAGGTGCATTTATGAAAAATAAACACATCGATGTCAAATGTAAATTACAAGAAAAAACATTTTTCCACTAAGTTTTAACCCTATTTCAGTGAAATAATTTTTGTTACACACTAGTGCGGTGGAAAAGTCCAAACACACCACGGATGATTAGAAAGAGATGAAATATTTTATTTCCGGCATTTGTTTTACCATATACCGGTTCGTATCTATCAAAATGTACCGGTGTGTTTATTTTAGGTAAATGCATCGCTAGTGAATATAAAAATATTTAAAAGTTTTTTGGTTTGGTTTTTTCATTTACCCTACTTCAGTTCTTTCAAATCTATTTCGTACCAATGCGCTTGAGTAAGGTAAAAGCATTGACCATAGAATTATACAAGATTTTTTTCACTTGACATTGTTTTCGACTGCGGTGCCACATGATTTATGTCCACATTTGTGCAAAACACATCTGTTAAAACCTCCACTCGCTGACCTCCACCAGTGACCTCCACTATAAATGGATATTAGGGCTATTTTTAGAGGAGGATATGCAAAAACCTCCTCTAGAGGGTCTTTTGCTTGTAGTATATATTTTGAATAAAAATCCTAAAATAAATCCACCATAAACTTGCGAAATAGAGGAAAAACCCTCAAACCCACAAAAACAAATGAAAAAACAAAATAATAAATTATGAATAATAGTGAGAAATGCAAAATAATAGAAATCAAATAGATAATGGGATTAAGCCTTGAAGGGTAGCTCAGTTGGTTGGAGCTTCCGAGTCCAAGACCGAAGTATTCAAGTTCATAGGTTCAATTCTCTCGGTCCTTTGGGGTTAGGCTCCAAACTTGGAGTCGTCAGGGTGAGGCCCCTTCGAGTGTCCCCTCTGAGATTTATTACCATGGATGTAGTGAGCCATACATCTTCCTGGGATATGAACCACATGAAAAATAAATATAATGGGAAGAAATAAAACAATGAAGAGGGAAAAAATGGTTTCTTGGATGCAATACTCTTCCTCTTCCTCTTCTCTCATGTAGAACCATGTGAAATGAAGAAATAAAACAAACCATCCTTTTCCCCCATTTTTAAGACATTTTTCCCGCTTCTTTCAAAATTTTAGAAATCTTGCTTCTTTTAGTAACCCATATATTTTGATGTAAAACCCTAAAAAAATCCACCATTAAATTGCAAAATAGAGGAAAAAACCTCAAACCAACAAAAACAAACAACAAAACCAAATAAGAAATTAGGAACAATGGTGACAAATGAAAAATAGTATAAATAAAATAGAAATGAGAAGAAATGAAACAATGAAGAGGGAGACAATTGGTTGCTTGGATACAATACTCTTTCTCTTCCTCTTCCTCTTCTCTCTAGTAGAACCATGTGAAATGAAGAAATGAAACAAACTCTCCTTTTTATCCTCTTTTAAAAAAAAATTCTCCCTTCTTTAAAACACTTAAAATTGTTGGCCGTTTTCAATACATTTAAAAAAAATGACTTATTGTTCAATACTTTTGTTTATTAGAAGCATCGATGCACCTTTACCAAGAGGAGCACTGACACCGGTCTACCTTCACCAAAGGGTAGAATCAACACCAATGCACCTTGACCAAAGAGGAACACCGACATCGATGCATATTGACCAAAGGGGAGCAATGGTGCACAATTTCAAAAGTGGAGCATCGATGTTTTTTTTTCCAAAAGAATATTGGTGCACATGCGTTATGGATCATTGGTGCACCCACACCTTAAAAAGAGTAGCATTGCACCTTCACCAAAGAGGAGAACTGAAATTGGTGCACCTTTGCCAATGAGGAGCACCAACATCGTTGCACCTTATCCAAAGAGGAGCACTGATGCACCATTACAAAAGTGGAGCACCGATATTTTTTTTGGCTAAAATCAAACCAGTGCACATGGTTCATAGAGAATCAATGCTCCTAAACCAATGAGGAGCACCGGTGTGCCATTACCAAAAAAAATACTGATGCGCCTAAACCATGTGAAGCATCAGTGCGGTATAATGGTTTAGACGCACAAATAAAAAACATCCGTTAAAACATCTGACCACCTGCCTCTACTAGAAACCTCCACTATAAATGGAGAAGGGACATGTGTTTTTGGGGGGTTCGGCTACAACCTCTGCTAGAAGGTGTTCTCCTTGTAGTGTTAAGTAGCATAAAAGGATAATTAAGAGCAATATCCAAAGAAATATAAACTATAAAAAGTAAAATAGGATACCAAGTACATTGAACCTAGAAATATTAACTCTTATATTGATAGTTTAGAAAGATGATATTGTTCATTTGTGTCTTCGAGGAGAAACCTCCAAATAAGCAAAGGTCCAATACAATGATAACCACTTGAAAAAATGTTACATAAATTCCTACCTCTATAAATAGTTTATCTCTACCCAAACCATAACCACTTGTGATCCAACTATTCATGAGTACTAACTAGCCAGTGGACCTTATTTAATAAATAATATCTTTTTACATAAACAACCACACAATAACTACATAGTGGACCCTATTTAAAAAATATGGTCTCATACATTAATTATATAACTCCTAAGTACCCCTAAGAAGGGAGGTTATGCCCATGTAGCTTCATCATTAGTAAATTATAGGTGAGGTTTATTCCTTCTTCTATTTCCATTTCCAAAGTTGAAGTTCCTATCCCATTAAAGGTATTGTTGGTTAACTAACCGTAGTTGGTTCAAGGTTAGATCCCATTTTTCATTTAATTTGCTAGTAAAACATGATTTTGAACCTAATTGAATTACCCTAATAACCTATAGACATATGCTATTATTAACAATATCTTAAGGGCATGATTAAATTAGTGGTATTCCCTCTTATTTTCATCCTCTTTCCCTTACCCTAGTGTTTCTCCTTTATCTCTAAAAGTGAGTGGAAATCCACCCTCATCTTTAAGAATTTTAGTAGTGTGTGTGCTTGGGTGATCTTCCTTCCGTACTCCCATGCTAAATGTGGTATCACAAATCTATTTTTTCACTACAAAGTGTGCCTGGATTCAATTATTACCATGCACTATTTCCTAGATATGTAAGAAGTGAGGTATAAATAAGGGAACAATGTGAGAAAGTTAAACAAATACATTAGTAAAAAATACAAAGGTGGCACCATTTGAAGCCCCTTGCAACATGGTGAGAGAGTATTCTAGTAGACATAGAGTTGAAGAATTTGTTGAGGAAGCATCCCAAGCCTACCTAAATTATATTGTTCCTGAATCGGAATATTATGACCCTATAGACATATTGATAGGAAAATAATTAAAGAATAAATTTGGATGGAAAATATACACCTACTAGGTCCAAGCACATATAATTCCCAAGTTCATTGATGATGGCATACAAATATTCGAATCAAAAGGATTGTGGGTCAAAAATGAGGAAGAATATCACTATGGTACATTGAAGAATAAAAAAGGCATGATGTGAAAGAAGACATCCGATAAAAATACCAATGAACACAATAGAATATGATGTACAATAAAAGGAATGCCAGGAACACTAGAACAAGCCGATATTGGAGAAAGTGAACAAATTCATCAAAGAATGGAAGAAAATAAGTAAAAAAAACTTACAAATTCAAAGAGACAAAAAGGAACCAAAATGAGAGAAAATCAAGAAAATAAAACTTTATTTGATTAGCCCTGATATATATATATATATATATATATATATATATATATATATATATATAGAGAGAGAGAGAGAGAGAGAGAGAGAGAGAGAGAGAGAGAGAGAGAGGAAAACAATAACACCTAAGGAGAAACAAAGACAAGACACCATAGGCAAGCTAGTAATCCATCATAGAGTTTGAAAATAATATAGAAAATTCAAGAAAGGAAAATAATAGAAAATGTAAAAATATTAAAATATAAGAGAAACTTGGTGAGGGAACAAATAAACCTAATGGAAATATTAGAATGTTAAACCCTAGATATTGTGACATTACATTTCTATTATTATATTAATATCATATTTATTGATTGGATAAGACCTTAATTGTACCTTTTTTCTCCTATATATACCAATGAGACATAGTTTTAGATATCATCTCATCTAAATGGAGGTTTCCGCTCAAATATGATTCTTATTTATCTCTTTATTTCATTCTCAAGGTGTCGTGTTACTCTTTCTTTCTATTTTTATGCTATTTCGGGAATTCAGTGCATAACATTTGGTACCAAAGCCATTTTTGCTATAAAATTTTTGGGGCGAATTACTCAAATATCTACATTTTGAGAAAACTCAAGAGACATAGTGAAGTACATGCGATACAAATTTCAAGTGTTGGTTCACTATAATTTTGGATTTATAGTCTATGGAAGTTAGGGTGTTTTACTAGTCCAAAAACTAGTCTCAAATAGGTGTTCTAGGTAAATTCACTGTATCTGAAAATTGAAAAATCCAAATTGTGGGCCACTAGTTGCATCATAAATAAGACAAACGATAATGTTTCTAGTAAAAAATTAAGAAGAATATTAAAGAAACTGGACATGTGGAAGGTGATACAATTGTGATTTCTTGAAAGAGACAAAAACAAGTTTTGGGAAATTAACCATAAATTTCTCTTGGCATATCAAAATTTCATCAAACCTATGGAGTTACATAGAAGACATAGTAGGATACTATGGACTGAAATTTTAGACTCAAAGGAGCTGGAATTTCATAGATACTTTAGGAGAAAGGTTGGATAGAAAGACAACATACAAACTAGGGTTTTTAAAGGTATGTTAACTTGAAACTTTCATAAAATTTGATTGGAAGATTTTTTAGAGTGATTCAAAAGATATAATAGATTAAAAAAATAGATAAGAATCTAATAAATATTAGTGGGATCACATGGTAATATAACGAGCAAAATATTCTACTCCTTCTAAATGTCTTGAAGCTCATCCATGACATAAGATGAACATTATGATGTGGAATTTGGGTTTTCCAATATAACCTAAAGAGTAGAGAATATTGAAACTACAAAGCTAAGAAAAGTGGACATAATGAATATGCTAAATAAGCCGTTGAATTTCAAACTTTAAAATGGGGTATCCAAGTTGAATTACAATCATTCAAGGGGATATCCAAGTTGATCTAAAAAATAACCTTGAAAATATGAGGGAGAACTTGTGAAGGATATAACAAGCCTACTCACCCAAAATTAAACTCCTCGAGAAGAGGATAAGGAGAAGAAGATGGTGGAGTCCCAATCACCTCATGCCAGAAAACTCTATCATACTCAAAGAACAAGAGGCTTGATTCCTAGACATTTGATCACTCACTACTTGAAGATCCACATAATCATTAGTTCAACTTGGGACCATGGAACTACTTCATTCCCAAGATAGATATGAAGAAATTGGATGGCAATGATCCCATAACATGGATATTCCATATGGATCAATTCTTTGATTTACACAAAGTGCCAACTATACAACAGGTAACTACTGCATCCTTTTCTCTAGAACCTAATTAATTTTGTGGTGCCAATGGTTTTGTGAATGTAAAAAGGAATCTATAGCCCGTTAGTCTGTATTTACCTATGAATTGATATAAAATTATGGGGACATTAAGAGAAACACCTTCTTTATCTAATTGATAAATCTTAGATAAATAGATTAGTTATAGAGCACAATAAGAACTTCCAAATTTTGTGTTTTAGACTGAAGATAATTTTAGAGGATAATTTGTTGGATCTCTTTATGGGAATTATAAAGGAGAGCATTCAGCACGAGGTACATCTCTTTGAACCTAAGTAATTGGAGAATTCTTTTCGTTTGGTAAGGAAAGTTCAAAGTAAAAATATGGCTACTAGAAGGTTTTACACTAACACATATAGAGAGAGAAATGTTTCCTCCCCTAACCCCATTTAGACTACACATTTTACACCTCAGAAATTGGAGGAAATAAGGTCAAAGGAATTGTGTTTCATTTGTGACAACCAGTATAATAAGGGGCATAAGTGCAATGATAAGGAATTTTTCTATATAGATTGTGAAGGGTGTAATATCCCTAATCTGATTACAGAGGATATTATCTCAATTTCAAAATTTGAAACATAAAGAATAACGACCAAAACTAGTTAAGAAAGAACTAGTATTAGTCACTATTAATCCCACCTAGAACTGGAGATATGAACTCCGATGGATCTGCAAAATGTGATGGGGAATGTGCAGCATAAAAAACATCAGTTTCAGGGCCATATTCTAATTCCTATGCACAAAGTACCTGTGCCATTTACGTTTCAACAACAACTGCCGCTGAGGTCTACTTCGAGGTTTCCGGGGCACACCAACATATGCATACTAGACCCATTTTCTTACACCTGAAGGTAACCAAATTATGGATATCGGAAACTAATCCTATAATCAGAAAATGGACAAGACTTTATGATATTTTGGGTGGTTTTAGTTGAGTTTGGAGGCAAAAGGGAAAAGGGCACTTGATTGGACTGCTCAGCTAGTAATATTCTAGGCTCTCCCAAACAGGCTAAGAGGGATACAAATTCTCAAGTAAAGGAATGGAGGGTATTTAGTAGTGTCTTAATAATTTCATACAACCATCAGAACATAAAATTGATCCATGGGTAACTTTAAATATCAAAAACTGTAAAACTAGTCAAGAAATTGTGCTCAAAGAGCTAGTCTTGACAAAATGCAAATCAAACAACCTCTAAGGATTTAGAATTCCTCTTATGAACTATAATATGACTAATAAATGGACATATGAACAACATCAAACTGAAATCAAAATTTATGATTATCAATTGAATGGATTTTACTCTCAGACTTCTCGGGGAGTCTCAAATACATGAATTTATTACAATATGGAGTGTAGAAGACTGCAAGGAGTGAAGAAGACAAGATTTATTCACTGGATATGAAATATGATGAATACAGGGAATATGGATTATCATGGAAGGTACACCATATCTCATTGAATGCTCATAGGGGGGCACATTCATCTACTGAAACTTCACACGTGCGCTCCTCAATAATGAAACCTTGACTCTGGTGAGAATGGTTGTATCTTGGTCTTCCAAACACCTTTTTGAACAAGAAAAAATGCGTTTCTTACTAGAAATGTCCCTATGGACGAAATGGAATAGGTATCACAACCCATAAATGCTCAGAAATTTTGAAATCGTAACCTCAATTTCGGACCTTCAACATTCTTCCCACTAAATGAAGGGGATGAATAGAGATTTTGAATTGGATGCTTGGTATTTGTTATTCTGACTCTCAAATAAGCTTGAATGGAATTTAGGACTGCACATCAGAATTCCATGGATGCAATAGAACATAATACTGGATCAACGTTAACCTTGGGGCACATCACCCAAGCTTGGCTGAGGCACATCACTCAACTCTGAGAAGCAAAAACTCTCAAGACAATAAAAAATGAAAAAAAAAATGTGAATGGGGCGCATTGGAATTATTTTATAGGTTGAGATAGCTTAATGATCAAGCAATTGGAACGTGTGAGGACGAGGGCGCCTTAGAGGAATTAACAACATATTATTGCTTGTGCAACTTCCTTGCTTTGTGATCTCCTCTTCTTTTAGCAATTGCTCCTTCCTTAGCTTTGTAGATGTTTCTTTCTTTTCAAACTAGATGCTTTTCTACACTTTCCTGCTTTATGTCCTTTCCTTCTTTTGACTGATTTTGACAGTTTCCTTCTTTTCTACTACCACCTTGCTTTTAGTTGCCTTCTTGTTGTTTCCATCTTTTTCAAAGGAGTAATTGAGGTCCACCTTATCCTTATGCGCCCTCCTAGTCATGTGAACATTATCACTTGCCAAAATTTAATTAATAATGATAATTATAAAATTAAAATAATTACAAGCACTCCAAATATTAAAATTATTATACTCCATCATTAAAATTATTAATTAACTAATTACTATAGGCCTGGCTCCAAAATCACCTCAAATAATCAATAGTGCCTTCCTCTTACTTTCTCCTAGACCCTTATTAATTAATTAATTGAATTTCACTAGGATCCATGGGGTTTTGAGGTGACATTGGCTGCTACTTGGTGCTTGTAAAATGGGAAAATGAAAGTCCTCCCCTCCCAATCTTGCTTGTCCTCAAGCAAGAAACCAACTCTAACTCCAACACAAGGTCCACCATGTTTCTGCTGCACCACTCTGATTATAGTTACTCTCCCAAAGACTAATTGCTGGCTTGGTTTTGCAACCAAGCTTAGTGCTATGGGCACCTGCTAACTAGTAGCAGCAGTCTCAAATATTAAAGCAAAAACAAATATAAATCTAAAACTAAAACTAAACTAGCATGTGCATATCACAATAAACTTTTGAATTGAAAACAAGAACAAGAAATATAAAAAATAAATTTGTATTGAAAATGGGGGAAAGCAAGTGCTTGCAATAATAATACCTCCAAATGGTGAAGGTTGTTGAGTAGCTCCAAGGGTGAGCAACTCCAAACTCCAAAGGGTCCCTTCTCCAAGGTAGCTACAATGGCCAAAAACTCATGGGAGATTTTGGCAGCATGAGGATAGGATGATGGATGGATGTAAAGTGAGGAGCCCCTACCACCTTTTTATAGTTTTTGGTGGTGGGGAATACCATTATGGTTTTGAGGAAACCAATGGTATTGACCAACATGGTTTAGGTACCTTTTCCCTCCTTTTTCCTTTTTTGAATATTTTGAATATTTTTATTCCCTTTTTAATATTTTTGGGAATTTTGGACCCTTTTTGAGGGTTTTTTATGCTTTTTGAGGAAAAATAATCATTTTGAGTGGGAAAAGGGGTGTATTAAGGTCTTTTGGTGGCTTTAGAGGCTCAAATGGTGGAAAAGTGGACAAATGGGTCATGTGAATAAGGGAATGAGCTAGTGAGCACTTTTTAGGTGTTAACACTAATTCTTATTCAACAAATTTTTTAACCCATATAAGAAATATGAGAAGAATGCCTAGGTCCTACTATCTGTGTTGCATGTCTCCCAGTGGCAATGTTACTTATGGAAAACTGTCATTCAAAATAATTCTAGGGTTCCACCGTCTTAGATGCATTCTTCCAAACATTAGGATCAATATGAAGAATATATCATCATGTAGGATGTATAGATCACTCCACCAAGATGGAAGTTCATCACTTCAAATGCAGAACTGACCCTCTCTGAGTCTCTCCCACCAAGTATGAAAATCCTTAGGTTCTATGTGCAAACCAATACAGAGACTCACATCACTGATATCCCGTTGACATAGGTGACAATACCATGTCTTCAAGGACTCATCTAGAAACCATAGATGCCCATGCAACTTCTGACAAAATATGTATGATGTGTCATTCAACCTTCCACTGATGTAGACATAAAAATCACCCTTGGGGTTGCTTAGATCCAATATGTATCCATTCACCCAATAAATGGATGAAAAAAGACTCCAATTGAATGCACTACTATGCATGATGTATACATCAGATAGATGCTTCTGCTGTTGCTCATCAAACTGTAAAGGGAATAGTGCACTTGTCAGGCCACATGGATTGACATTGAAGTCATAAATGGAATTGTTAAGTTTAGCCTAAATTCACAAGCAAGATCACTGAAAGAAACACAATCACAAGATATACAAATATTTACCCTAGGAAACCCTCATGGGGTAGAAAACCAAGCAAATCTTTCCTCAATATAGATAATCAACCAATACAAAGATGTAGTCCCCAAACAAGAGCTCCTTCTCCTCCTATGCAGATCTCTCTCTTTCTTATGCGCAATACACAAGTGAGTGAATGAGTGATAAGTGAGGAACACACCTCCTCTACTTATACTCATCTTCTAACTGACTTTTAACCCTAACTGGGCCGACGTCTCCTAAGAGTGTCTAATAACCCCTAAACAGCTAACTCAGGGCTGACCCCACATGGGAGATCTAATAACTCTAGTTACCACATTCTCTTGGAGGAATAAGAATCTCCGGATATACAATAGGGTCTCCACAGAGGAATGAAACATCTATGGAATAATAAAGTACAAATATAATATTCTTAGAAGTTACAATATCTCAACACTCCCCATTAACGAGAAGGATATTATAACATCTGCAGGAGCAAGGAGTCATCAACTACATGATACATCTATAAATCATTGTAATCTTTCTTTAACATCATCAGTAACTCAACCAGTTACTGAAACATCTTCAAATATTCAATGCTAGAACATCTTCAATATTGAGTATTCATCTTCTGCAGCATCCGAAAAGCTACAACAATATCATCACCTAGATCTTCTCGATTGAAATCATCATCATCTGGATTATCTCGATTAACATCATCATGTAGATCATCTCGATCAACAATATCGTCAGCCGGATCATCTCGATCAACATCAACATCTGGATCATATCGATTAACAACATCATCATCTGGATCATCTCGATCAACAGTATCATCATCTGGATCATATCGATCAACATAAACTATCTCGATCAACAGTATCATCATCTGGATCATCTCGATCAACAATATAATCATCTGGATCATCTCGATCAACATCAACATCTGGATCATCTCGATCAACAGCATCATCTAGATCATCTCGATCAACAGTATCATAATCACAACATACTCTGTAATACATTGAACAAAGGCGACCAAAATGGGGAAGCTGCCATATGAGTAGACGTGATCTGTTGTGGCACCGAGAAGCACCATTGGGTCCTTCTTTGTAGTTTTAATGAGCTCCAAGAAGGGATAAAAGTGTGCTCTGAAAATGGTACTGTCCTGTGGATTTTGTGAGCCCAGGACTGTGCGTGCTCATTGGTGCTTTCATTTTTAAGGAGTCTGAAAACGATAAGAAGACTCTGCAGTGGTTATGATTACTGTCATGTTGGTTTTACGAGCCCACGATGGTGATTGCTAGTGGTTTCTTTCATGTTTAGAGAGTTTGAAAGCGGTAAGTGGACTCCATTGGTGTTATTTTTCGTAAGTTAGTCTCCAAGGCCCGAAAAAGCATAAAATGATGCAAATGGAGAACTCTTCTAGCTGATGTGACTAGAGTATTCCTTTTTCGTAATTAGTCTACAAGGTCTGGAAAAGGGGTAAACTTATACCAGGTAGATGCCATTTTAGATACGTTTAGCGAGCATGAAAGGAAGCAAGGTTGCTCGACGATCTTTTCATTGTTTTAGGAGTCAGAAAAGAGCTTAACAGAAACTCCCTAAGTGTCTTTTTCGTAAAAGTGATCGCTCGGCCCGAAAAAGGGATAAAGTTATATCGAACGAAAAGGGATTGATGATAGCGAGAAAAGGTCTCAAGCAGCATCATGATTGCGGAAAACTGAATCCGGTGACATAAAGACTGTCAAAAAGGGGCAACGGCCAATGTGGCACGCAAACCGAGGCGACGAAGGGTCATGGAAAAAATGCCCAAAAAATATGGGTGTGAGAGCGAGAAATGATCTCAAGCATCATCATGAGCGCAAAAAATTGGATCCGGCGATATAAGGTTCATAAAAAATGGACGACGGCCGATGTGGCACGCAAACCGAGGCGACGAGGGGGCATGGGAAAAATGCCCAAAAAAACTGGGCGTGAGAGCAAGAAATGATCTCAAACATCATCACGAGCGCGAAAAACTGGATCCGGCGATATAAGGTTCATAAAAAATGGACGACGACCGATGTGGCACGCAAACCGAAGCGACGAGGGGGCATGGGAAAAATGCCTGAAAAATCTGGGCGTGAGAGCGAGAAATGATCTCAAGCATCATCACGAGCGCGGAAAACTGAATCCGGCGATATAAGACTCGTCAAAAATGGATGACGGCCGATGTGGCACGCGAACCGAGGCAACGAGGGCGTGAAAAAATGGACCTGGTGAAAACTGGAAAAGGAAAGAACTATCATGAAGTTCAGTAATGGACGGTGGTGTCCAACCGGTTCACTATGGGTAAAATCGCTTGAGGTGCAACCCGTTGCGTGGGTTGCGGAGGGGGTTGCCTTCTGAATCGGTAAGAATGTATGCCCCCTGTCCGAGGCAAGTGTGTATAATATATGGGCCTTGCCACATGGACACAAACTTTCCTTTCCCGGTTTTGTCATGAGCATGATCATAGGCGAGGACAAGGTCCCCTTCAGAAAAAGTTCTTGGGTGGACATGTTTATCATAATTCAATTTGGATCGGTTATTGGATGCTTCCATGGTTTGGAGGGTTGTGCGCCGATCTTCATCGGCCTGCTCCAGGAGTAGTAAGCGTTGCTCAATTGGGGCAGTGTCCGGTAGGAGTTCAACGACCATATGTATGGTTGGAATTTGGCACTCAATGGGGAGGATGGATTCGACACCGTGAACTAAGTGGAAAGGGGTAAAACCCGTGGCGGTTTTAGTTGATGTGCGGTATGCCCATAGTGCCGGGAAGATCATGTCGTGCCAATTTGATTTGTGTTTGTCTACAGTGCGCTGGAGGATGGTTTTCAAAATTTTGTTTATTGCTTCGACTTGGCCATTTCCTTGGGGGTAGTAAGCAGAGGAGAAATGGTGTTCAAATTTCAGTAAGGTTGATAGTTCTCTCCAGACGGCGTCTTCGAAGTGAGAGCCATGGTCTGAGACGAGTTGCTTTGGTACTCCAAAATGAGCGATAACATGGTCGAGAAAAAACCATGCTGCGGTGTCGGCCTTGCAATTGTAAGTTGGCATGGCCTCCGCCCACTTGGTGAAATAATCTACGGCCACAATAATGTGTTTGTGACCGCCGGATGATGTGGGATTGCAATCGAGGAAGTTGATGGCCCATTTGCAGAATGGTCCGGCAGTGACGACTAGATGAAGGGGGGCTGGTGGGGTTCTTGCTTTGGGGGCAAAAAGTTGGCAATTTTGACATTGTTTGACTGCAGTGATGCAATCAGTAAATAATGACGGCCAAAAGTAACCTACGCAAATGATCTTTTGGGTGGTAGCCATGCCGGAGAAATGGCCTCCGCAGGCACCGCTGTGGCAGTCATTAAGGACCTGTTCTGCCTCACTATGGGATAAGCAACGTCGTAAGATGGTATCAACGCCGCGTCGATAAAGTAAATCCTCTAACAAGAGGTATCGGGGGGTGTGGTGTCATATACAATGGCATCCGTCACGATCGATGTGGGGTTGAAATTTTTGCGTGCGGAGGTAAATTAAGATGTCACTGTACCATGGGTTGTCTGACGAAATGATGAAGAAGTGATCGTCAATCAGATCCGTTTGGATAGCAGGTGATGACGAAGAGGATGGGAGGTCATTGATGAGATGGGAAAGCGTGAGGGATTTGGTGCTCTTGGGATTTTTGAAAGTGAGGTCATATTCCTGGAGGATAATGACCCATTTGGCAACACGACCTTGTAGGAGCCGCCGGTTTAGGAGATAGACCATAGGGTTGGAGTCAGCGACGACTGTAGTGTGACTGAGTAGAATGTAGTGTCGTAATTTTTGGACGAAAAAGACTACAGCTAGGGATAATCTTTCCTCGTATGGGTAACGTAGGGGTGGGCCGGACAAGGTCTGGCTGACGTAATAAATGACATGCTCTTGGTGAGCGGCATCTTCTTGGACCAAGACTCTGGACACGGCATGTTCAGATGTTGAGACATAAAGGATGAAGTTCTGAGAGAAATCCGGAGGGGAGATTAGGGGGGCTTGTGTGAGAGCTTTCTTGAGGGATTCGAATGCCGTGTCTGCTTGTTCATCCCAAACAAAGGGTATGTGGGTGTGAAGTAGGCGTAAGAATCCGTGAAATTTTGTGGCGTAATCAGGAACAAAGCGACGAAGGAAATTGGATCACCCCTGCAGGCTCTGGAGTTGCCGAAGCGTGCGAGGAGAGGGAAGGTCTAAGATGGCTTTGAATTTCAGGGGATCAACAGTAATTCCATTCTGGGAAACAATGAAACCCAACAACCGGCCTGCAGGAACGCAAAAGACACACTTGTGTGGGTTCAAGCGGATTTTATATTTGCGACAACGCAGGAAAACTTGTCGGAGGTCGTTAAGGTGGTCTGATCGTTTCCGGGAACGAGCTATAAGGTCATCAAGATTGACCAGCAGGATATGGACCAAGTCATGAAAACAATAGGTCATGGCCCGTTGGAAGGTGGCACCAGCATTTTTGAGGCCGAAAGGCATGACACGATAGGCAAAGGTGCCCCATCGGGTAGTAAAGGTAGTCTTGTACTGATCCTCCTTACGGATCTGAATCTGGTTGTATCCGAAAAAACCGTCCATGAAAGATAAGACTTCATGTCCCGCACACGCTTCAATGAGTTGGTCAATGAATGGCGTGGGGAAATTGTCTTTGGGACAAGCGCGGTTTAAATCACGGAAGTCAGTGCATACTCTAAGGGTGCCTTGTTTTTTGTTGACGGGAACGGGGTTTGAAACCCATGTGGTATAAGCAATAGGATAAATGAATCCTGCTTCGCGAAGTTTCTCAACCTCGGCTTTAACAACGGGGAGTTTGGAAGGATGGATGGGTCGCTGTTTTTGACGAACGGGGGGGACATCAGGCCATGTGTCAATGTGGTGTTCAATAATGGCGGGGTCAAGAATAGGCATTTCGGTATAAGACCAGGCAAAGACATCACAGAAATTCTGGAAAAGGTTTTTGTATACCTAAGTTTCCGCTTGAGTGCAAGATGCGGCCAGCGAGATGAGCTCAGGTTTCCCAGGTGTGGTGGAAATGTCAATTTGTATAATGGGGGAAATGTTTGACATATTCCCTTCTTCGAAGGCATCCGGTGCAGGGATGGGGTCCTTGAACCAATCGACCATAGTGAGTATGAAATATTTCGATTCGACTGATAGCTGATTAGATGCGGTGGAGGTAGACGCCTCTGGGAGGAAGTATGAGCGATGATGCATATAGTCCCAAGGGTAGTCGGGTGCAGTGAGTGTTTCCAAAATTTGCTCATCAGTATGGAAGTAGTCAGACCATAAATCAAGGGGTTCTGGTTTGAAAGTGGTTGAAATAATATAGATGGTATTGATTTCTTCTGAAGCGGATGATTTCGGAGGGTAAATTTCCTCGATGGTAAGGGGTACCGTCTCAAGGTCCAAATTATTCATCTCGCAGAGAGCTACTCTGTAATCTGGGATATCAGGACAGTGATGTGAGTAGTGGCCGTAAATAGCACATATCGCACAAGGGTGGTTGGTACGCAGTGATTTTTCACGAGGCATGGGGTTTGAGTCGATTTTGACAACCGGGATGTTGGGGTTGTCGTCCAGCATTTGCATGTGTTCCTGTAATGCAGGTAACTGTGGACACTGATGAGTTGGATGGCCTAACTCATCACACAATGATCATTTAGGAGGAGCATAGAACACGGGGGGAGGTTTAATTGCTTTGGGTGGGGGTACCGCAGTGTATGGTTGTGGGCCTCTGCCCCCAGTGGGCCTGATGAGAGGAGGGGGATTCGTAGGTGACGAAAGAGTAGTGATACTGGGAGGTGGTTGAGTAGAAGTGACAATGGGTTGTACCAGTTGCAGGATGACATTTGGTGTCAGCGGGGGAACGGGAGGTGAAATATACCAGACGGGTAATCCCAATGTTAATTCGGGGAGACTAAGGGTAGCCATAACCGGAGCGCTTACTACGCCCGAGGGAGGGAATAGAAAGGGGATGGTGTGGATGGGTGTAACACCAATGTGACTAGGGACCAATGGTGGTTTAGGTAAAAAGGATGGTTGATTGTTGGGTGTTTGTGTATTGTGGGAAAGAGTACAGAGGTTAGCGACATGTGTCTCCAGTGACGGTGGTGGAATGGATTGGAATGTAGACGTCATCGGTGCATCGGAGTAAAGTCCAGGTCCCACGGAAGAAATGAACGAGCTAGTTGCACCACAAACAGGTTGTTCAACCATGGGGAGAACATTTTCAGGTGCGACGGGGGCCTTGGGATCGTAATAGGTAAGTTGGTCGACCTTGACGATGCGTCCCTCATGGGGGAACATCATAGTACGGAAAACGGATGAGGCAACCGCCCGCATGGCATACATGTAGCTGCGACCAAGTAAGAGGTTATAATCGAGTTGGGCATTGATGACCTCAATGTCAATGAGCACGGTTTTACCAGCCAGTTGGACGGGTACATTAGCTAATAGACCTTGGGGTTGAGCCGAACGACCATCGTAGGCTCGCAACGCAGTGGTGGACTGCTGAAGAGTAGGGGATCCCAACTTCTGCCAAACGAATGTGGACATAACGCATGTAGAGGCACCTTCATCGATAATGCATCAATGGATAACAAGATTCCGAATGGAAACGGAAACTTGGAATGCTAAAGTGGAAGGCAAGCGTGGTTCGGACTGGTCTGAATTGAATACCATCAGTTGTGAATCATTGGGGTCAATAACGCCAATGGTAGAGAGCAAAGTCTTGCGCTGCGAAGGACAGTTTTTTAAGACTTCTAAAGCAGACATGGCTGCAGGAGATTGGGCTAAGTCATCTACAATGTTGTAATTCGACGCAGCGCGAGCATTGGGATTATTGTTGATGCGACGAAGTGGGAAGCGAGGTGATTTTGAAGCGCCATCGAGTGGGGCCGGAGGTATACGTAACGTTTGATCGATGGGATGAACGTTAGTGTTCTTGTCGGCAGGAGGGGCTTCAGGGGTGGAGCCATATTGGTTCCGACGGGTTTGGAGGTTGGCATCTGCGGATGACATCATCAACAAGTGGTGGGTATCTAAATCAAACATGGGTTGATCAGGAGTGGCATAAGTGATTTGTTGTGGTGGCGCGTTGCCCTGAGGGGGAGCTAACGGCTGAGTGTTCACTACACCTTGGGTTGGAAAGGGGTTTTGTAGCACCAAAGGTTGATGTTGAGGTGGTGGAGGGTTGGGTGGCGGCTGAGGAGCCGTTTGTCCTTGACGATGGGCATCGTCAGTCCAAAGTTGCCGAGCTCGCTCCAAATGTGGGCAAGCATGTGTGTAATGGCCATAGACCCCGCAAATAGAACAAGGATGGTTTGTTCTGAGGTTATTGTTTTTGGGCTGCCTGGGATTACGATTCGGATTCTGGTTGGGAGGAGCAGCGTTGTTATTTTGCGGAGGATTGGGAGGTGGAGGACCTTGATGTTGTTGTTGGTTGTTGCCGTGGTTACGTCCTCTTCCACGGTTTTGTTTCCCACCTTGGTTGCGCTGGTTTTTTTGGTGTTAGGGCTGATTGTGTTGTGTGTACACTTGCCCATGAGCAACGGGAGGATTTTGGTTTACCGCAGGTGCGGGGGCAGGTTGCGGTGCATAATAAGCTGGTGAGGCTGGAGGTGGTCCAGTTACCTGCTGGGGTTGTTGGTAACCCTGATCTATTGGAGGTGTTGGGCTAGCTGTCGCAACTTGCTGTGGGTAATACATTGGTTGAGGTGCGGCTGGGGGGGCGTATGCGGGTGGTGCATGACCAAAGCACTGAGGTGGACATGAGGGTCCATGGGTATGGTGGTGATGTGCCATGGGAGCATATGAATTGGTTGCTCCAAATTGAGATGTAGCCCGTGAAAGGTCGGGACCATGGCTAGGATGTGCAATGGAAAAGGGTTGGGGATGCGAGGCCATACGACCAATGATGCCATCTGTGGCATGGGATGCCCCCAGCGCATCATTTTGGGATGACTCACCCCGAGGGGCGTCTGGTATAATGGTATACAGATAACCTGATTGGGCGTAAATGAAGTCAAATTATTGGGCTTTGAGGATGGCCTCTTCTTCAGACTGGGGTCGTTTGGATCCCACATCCTTGGCAATGAGAAGGAGGAGGGATTTTAGAAACCAATCTAAGAAGATACGGTCGTCTAACTTGATTTTGCAGAGGCTTCGGCATCGACGCCACTCATGGATGTGGTCGGTGATGTGGGTGGCCGTGTTCTGTCTGCAAGACAGTAGGATCTCGACTCCCGCATCATAGCGGACAGGTAACTGAAAGAACTGCAGGAAGGTCGAGGCAAGGGAGGTAAAGGTGGCATGGGTCCCATGGGGATGCTCGATATACCACTTAACTGCAGAGCCAGTGAACGTGCGCTGTAACAGAAGGAGGCGGATAGAGTCGTCCACTATGGAGTTGGAGGAACACCATATATGGAAGGACATGATATGGTTCTGGGGGTCCTCACCTGCCTTGCCCTCAAACTTAGGGATGTCGGAGGGGAGTTTGGTGGGCATGTGAGGCCACGCAGGGTCATGTCTGATAGGATCATTGGTTAGCCTGGCTAAGTCTGGTAAGTTCAGACTCGCCATGTATGGTAAACTAGCAGATGGATGTGGCGTAGTGACTGGGACATGACTAGTCATGGTGGTATGATGTAGGGGTCCAGTAGCTCCTAAGGGTATGCTAGGTATTGAAGGTATGTGTCCTCCAACAACTATGGTTGGGTATGGGCCAGCGTTTTCGAGTGCAACATGGGTTACACCGGGGTTAGGAATAGTAGTGGGGATTCCTGGGATATGGGTTGTGGTAGTGAGAGGGGGTGTGACCCCTATGTTCGGCATACCCATAATAGGAGGTAGTCCTGTGTTGGGCATTCCTAAAGGTGGAGTGTCCCCCATATTAGGCATACCCAGGGGGGTGGTTTTTGCCATGGATGGAACCACAGTAGAAGGGTCTGTGGATGTATCTCCCATGGTACTGGTAAAAAGTGGGTCAAATTGTGTTCCAGCCATGAAGTTGGTTGGTAATAACTCAGTAGGGTTTTCGGATTCTGCCTCAGAATCAGATGTGAAGTGAGGCGTGTCAGAATCGGATGACTGTATGTTTGACCGATGATGTGTCGAGTCAAGGGATAAGGCTCGACGTCGGTTACGTGGAGAGCCAAGTAGACTGAACTCTGGGGGTTCACCCTGAAGACGACGAGATCGTCTAAAATTCTCAATGGTGAGAAATATGTTTTTGTGTCAGGTGGTAATGTATAAAAAACTCAAAACCCTAATGCAACCAAGGGTGCAAGAAGGGGAGTGAAAATGAAGGCTCTTAGGCCAAAAAATCAACCTCAAAAGGCACTTATTATAGCAACTGTGCTATAATAAGTGGAGGGATGCAACAAAAATGGTCAGAATAACAACAGTCAAAAAGATTCTAGAAAAAAGAGGTGCTACTAGACCAAATGTGGATTGTATCATGCAAACACCTAACTAAAAGTATTGTGAATCAACAAACGATATTCTCTGTAAGGTGATGAAATCCAAGTCAGACAATATTGAGTGTTGAATCAACGACTAGATATCCCCCTACCGGGAGGGACACCGGGTAATCAATCCTAAAGAATGGCAACTAGGATACTTCGTTCATGACACGTCCAGAAAAGGTAAATTTGTCGTTTGGTCCTTTTACCGCAATACCCCCATACAGGGATATCCCGAGAATTGTGAATGGTAGCCTTCGGTTACTGAATGAATTTCGGTATTCCACTCAGGCTTCCGGAACCATCCTCGCGACTTCAACCCTCCTAGGGGATAGGCCTTCCGATAAACTGGTTGTGACCGTGCCAAAAAATACTAGGAGATTTTGGTTCCCTAATGGACAATAGCTATGTCTCAAATGTAATAACTGAGGGGTGTTATTGGAACACCTATCCCCTCAATTCTACCTAGCTACAAAGTTCTTTTAAGTGCTCCCCAAGTGGGGTTAAAAGTTGGTTGAAGTTAGGGTAAATTTTAAGGCTCAGTTTAAATTATGTGTTTGAGTGGGTGCACATGTGGTATTTTAAACTGAAATTGAAAAACTAAATGCTTTGCAGAAAATATTCAAAAAACAAAGGATCTTTTGAAATAGGAAAGCAAATAATATGACTTTTTCAAGAAATAAATGGATTTGTTTTAAAATTTTGCAATGGGCAAAATATCAAGGAAGTAAACAGTAAATTTTTTTTAATCTAGATAAAATGCAAAATAAATCCTTCTTTCAATTTCTAAAAATTTTTAAAAAGATTTTTTTAAATGAGCATTGTAAATAGTAAAAAGATTTCTAGCTATAAAAAGTGCAGGAATTTTAATACTGTAAAATGTGCTAGTTGGGCAGAAAACACAGCAAAAAATTAATTTTTTAAACGGATTGGCCGAATGGAAAAAATTGGCATCGCGAGTTTTGACAGAACAACCGGGATGGACCGCGCGGGTTTCAGTCGCACAGTCGCGATGGTCAGCGCGCTAATTGGCCGCTCGCTAATTGGGTTTCAGTCGCACAGTCGCAATGGGAAGCGCGCTAATTGGCAGCGCGCTAATTGGGTTTCAGTCGCAATGGGCAGCGCGGGTTTCAGTCGCACAGTCGCGATGGGCAGCGCGGGTTTCAGCCGTGATGTGCAGCGCGATATTTTGTCACACAGTCGCGATGTGCAGCGTGCTAATTGGTCGCGAAGCCGCGCGGAAAAGAGCCGCGCAGTCGCGATGAGCCGAGCGACTGTTGGGCAAAAAGCCGCGAGGCGGAAGCCGTACACGGACGCCGAAAAATGAACCCAAAAATTGAAAATTTTGGGCTGTTAATGGCAATAAAATGGGTCAATATCTAGAACAGCAATGGATCTGCTGTCTAGGGTGGTAGATCTATGAATTAAACTATCTAATACTAACAAAAACTAAGATCTAAAGCAAAAGTGAGATCTAAAAATTCTAAAGCAGCGGAGTTGCCAAAAACTGTTGGCTTGGTTTTGCAACCAAGCTTAGTGCTATGGGCACCTGCTAACTAGTAGCAGCAGTCTCAAATATTAAAGCAAAAACAAATGTAAATCTAAAACTAAAACTAAACTAGCATGTGCATATCATAATAAACTTTTGAATTGAAAACAAGAACAAGAAATAAAAAAAATAAATTTGTATTGAAAATGGGGGCAAGCAAGTGCTTGCAATAATAATGCCTCCAAATGGTGAAGGTTGTTGAGTAGCTCCAAGGGTAAGCAGCTCCAAACTCCAAAGGGTCCCTTCTCCAAGGTAGCTACAATGGCCAAAAACTCATGGGAGATTTTGGCAGCATGAGGATAGGATGATGGATGGATGTAAAGTGAGGAGCCCCTACCACCTTTTTATAGTTTTTGGTGGTGGGGAATACCATTATGGTTTTGAGGAAACCAATGGTATTGACCAACATGGTTTAGGTACCTTTTCCCTCCTTTTTCCTTTTTTGAATATTTTGAATATTTTTATTCTCTTTTTAATATTTTTGGGAATTTTGGATCCTTTTTGAGGGTTTTTTATGCTTTTTGAGGAAAAATAATCATTTTGAGTGGGAAAAGGGGTGTATTAAGGTCTTTTGGTGACCTTTTGGTGGCTTTAGAGGCTCAAATGGTGGAAAAGTGGACAAATGGGTCATGTGAATAAGGGAATGAGCTAGTGAGCACTTTTTAGGTGTTAACACTAATTCTTATTCAACAAATTTTTTAACCCATATAAGAAATATGAGAAGAATGCCTGGGTCCTACTATCTATGTTGCATGTCTCCCAGTGGCAATGTTACTTATCGAAAACTGTCATTCAAAAGAATTCTAGGGTTCCACCGTATTAGATGCATTCTTCCAAACATTAGGATCAATATGAAGAATATATCATCATGTAGGATGTCTATATCACTCCACCAAGATGGAAGTTCATCACTTCAAATGTAGAACTGACCCTCTCTAAGTCTCTCCCACCAAGTATGAAAATCCTTAGGTTCTATGTGCAAATCAATACAGAGACTCACATCACTGATATCCTGTTGACATAGGTGACAATACCATGTCTTCAAGGCCTCATCTAGAAACCATAGATGCCCATGCAACTTCTGTCAAAATATGTATGATGTTTCATTCAACCTTCCACTGATGTAGACATAAAAATCATCCTTGGAGTTGCTTAGCTCCAATATGTATCCATTCACCCAATAAATGGATGAAAAAAGACTCCAATTGAATGCACTACTATGCATGATGTATACATCAGATAGATGCTTCTGCTGTTGCTCATCAAACTGTAAAGGGAATAGTGCACTTGTCAGGCCACATGGATTGACATTGAAGTCATCAATGGAATTGTTAAGTTTAGCCTAAATTCACAAGCAAGATCACTGAAAGAAACACAATCACAAGATAGACAAATATTTACCCTAGGAAACCCTCATGGGGTAGAAAACCAAGCAAATCTTTCCTCAATATAGATAATCAACTAATACAAAGATGTAGTCCCCAAACAAGAGCTCCTTCTCCTCCTATGCAGATCTCTCTCTCTCTTATGCGCAATACACAAGTGAGTGAATGAGTGATAAGTGAGGAACACACCTCCTCTACTTATACTCATCTTCTAACTGACTTTTAACCCTAACTAGGCCGACCTCTCCTAAGAGTGTCTAATAACCCCTAAATAGCTAACTCAGGGCCGACCCCACATGGGAGATCTAATAACTCTAGTTACCACATTCTCTTGGAGAAATAAGAATATCCAGATATACAATAGGGTCTCCACAGAGGAATGAAACATCTCTGGAATAATAAAGTATAAATATAATATTCTTAAAAGTTACAATATCTCAACACTCCCCTTTAACGAGAAGGATATTATAACATCTGCAGGAGTAAGGAGTCATCAACTACATGATACATCTATAAATCATTGTAATCTTTCTTTAACATCATCAGTAACTCAACCAGTTACTGGAACATCTTCAAATATTCAATGCTGGAACATCTTCAGTATTGAGTCTTCATCTTGTGCAGCATCCGAAAAGCTACAACAATATCATCACCTAGATCTTCTCGATTGAAATCATCATCATCTATATTATCTCGATTAACATCATCATCTAGATCATCTCGATCAACAATATCATCAGCCGGATCATCTCGATCAACATCAACATCTGGATCATCTCGATTAACAACATCATCATCTGGATCATCTCGATCAACAGTATCATCATCTGGATCATATCGATCAACATAAACTATCTTGATCAACAGTATCATCATCTGGATCATCTCGATCAACAATATCATCATCTGGATCATCTCGATCAACATCTGGATCATCTCGATCAACAACATCATCTGGATCATCTCGATCAACAATATCATAATCACAACATACTCTGTAATACACGTGATCCTTCCTTTCAGAATTACGGGATCATGGACAATCCTTCCTTTCAGAATTACGAGATTCTAGTCCATCAACTCTGGTGATCCTTCCTTTCAAAATTACGCGATCATGGACAGTCCTTCCTTTCAGAATTACAGGACTCTAGTCCATCAACTCTGGTGATCCTTCCTTTCGGAATTACGGGACTCTAGTCCATCAACTTTGGTGATCCTTCCTTTCGGAATTACGGGATCATGGACAGTCCTTCCTTTTGGAATTACGGGACTCTAGTCCATCAACATTGGTGGTGCTCAGACAATCCTTACTTTCGGAATTACGGGACACAGTATTTACGGAGCTACCACATTTGGACGATCCTTCCTTTCAGAATTACGGGATCCTTGTCCACTACTCACATCTTGGACAATCCTTCCTTTAGGAATTATGGGATTCTAGTCTAAGGATCAATATTTAAGACTATCCTTCCTTTCGGAATTACAGGATCACTGTTTAGGGATGATCAATCCCACCACAATCCAAGGATCAACATTTAAGACTATCCTTCCTTTCGGAATTACAAGATCACTATCTAAGGATGATCAATCCTTATCAATTTAAGACACCACAACATGTATAGGGATGATGTAATCCCATCATGTACATTTTGAACTAATTGTTCAGGGACGATGCAATCCTAATCCATTTAAGACACCTCTCATGTCTAAGGATGATGTAGTCCTATCACGTACATTTTGAACTAACTGTTCAGGTACGATGCATTCCTAATCGATTTAAGACACCTCTCATGTCTAAGGATGATGCAGTCCTATCACATACATTTTGAACTAACTATTCAGGGATGATGCAGTCCTCTCATCCACTTAGATAAAGTATAAGGACCACACATCGACTTAATCATTGGAACAGGTAACCTCATCAATATTCTCATCAATACAGGTATACACATCATCGACCTTACTATCGACGCAGGCAATCTCATCATCAGCGACCATATCACTCCCCCTTTCGAGGAGGGTCCTTCTGAACTACACCAAGCTTGTCTCGTAAATACTCAAACTTTACTCGAGACAGAGGTTTGGTCAATATATCATCAACTTGTTCGTCAGTGCTCACATACTCAATCTTGATAGCTCCTTTCTGCACCATATCCCATATATAAAAATATCAGATCTCTATGTGCTTTGACTTATCATGGAACACTGGATTCTCTATCATCTTGATACAACTCTGGTTGTCACACGGGATCACAGTGGGGTCTAATTCAAATAATCCTGATAACAACTTCCGAAGCCATACAACTAGCAGAGCAAGCAACAATATATTCCGCTTCAGCTGTGCTGGGAGCCACACTAGACTACTTCCTGCTAAACCACGAGATCATGGCAGATCCTAGACAATAACATCCTCCCAATGTGCTATTCCTGTCTGATACACTTCCTGCCCAGTCAACATCTGTGTATCCATACAATCTGAAGTCATGATCTCCAATATAACATAGACCAAATTCTATCGTCCCTTTTAGGTACCTCATCACATGCTTTGCAGCAATTAGGTGAACACGTCTAGGTTATACTAGATACTGATTCATGGTGTTCACAGCAAAGCATATATATGGCCTGGTATTTGTCAGATACATCAGTGACCCAATAATCTGTCTGTACAGAGTCATATCTACTAACTCCGATGAGTCATCAGCTAACAACTTCAAGTTGGAATCCATGGGTGTGGCCATGGCTTTGCATTCCAACATATCAAATCTTTTCAAGATTTCTACCACATACTTTCCCTGGTTGAGAAAGATTCCTTCTGGGCCTTTCCATACTTCCAGACCTAGGAAGTAATGCATCAATCTGAGATATTTCATTTCAAATTCTGCGGAGAGCTTCTTCTTACACTTGATAATCAGTTTCTGATTTCCAGTCGGAAATAGATCATCCACATATAGCAATAATATGACAGGTTCATCATCCATAACTTTGAGATAAAGATTAGGATCAACTTTACTTTTGGTAAATCCCAAGCTTATCAAGAAACTGTCAATTCTTCCATACCAAGCTCTGAAAGCTTGTTTCAACCCATACAAAGTCTTCTTTAGTTTACATATGTGGGTTCTTCTATATTCAACCTGAAATCCTTGTGGTTGTTCTATGTACACTTCCTCCTCAATCACACCATTCAGGAAAGCTGTCTTCACATCCATCTGGTGTAATTCCCACTTCATCATGGATGCAAGTGCCATGATGGTTCTAATGGAAGTGTACCTTGCAACTGGTGCAAATGTCTCTTCATAGTCAATTTCCTCTTTCTGAGAGAATCCTCTGGCCACAAACCTTGCCTTATACTTTTCAATGCTACCATCCACAACATGCTTTATCTTGTATATCCATTTGGAGGATACCACACTCTTATCCTTTGGTTTGGGAACTATATCTCAAACATCATTCTTCATTATTGACCGGTACTCTTATGTCATTGCCTCCACCCACTCTTTCTTATGAGATGCTTCTTCATAACTAGTGGGTTCTTGATCTACAAGATCACACATCAAAACCATATAGCTGGAGAATGTATTTGGTTTCTTGCTCACTCTAGTGGAACCTTCAGGAGCTCCATACTTTTCTGCTCCTTGTATAATTTCTCTTTCCCATGCTGGATTTCTCTTTCTTGATATGTTTATGGAAGGGGGTTCTTGTGGTTCCATCATGTCATGATCTTCAGGTGTTATATATTCAGGTATGGGTGCAACTTCTGTAATTTTGGGAGGTGCAACTTCCTCATATACTTCTTCATACTGGAACTTCCTAGATATCTTTAGAGCTTCCTCTTCATCAAATGTCACATCCCTACTTATGTCCATATGATGGAATCCTGGGATGTATATTCTGAATGCTTTGGATGCTTCACAATATCCAACAAATATTCCCTTCTTCCCAGAAGGATCCAGCTTGGTTCTCTTTTCTTTTGGAATGTGAATGTATACTGGGAATCCAAATATCTTGAGGTGACTTACTTCAGGCTTCTTTCCTATGAACACTTCTTCTAGGGTCTTGAAATCAAGAGCACTTGGGATAGTCTATTCTGCACATAGACTGTTGTCCTGGCTGCTTCATCCCATAGATACATAGGTAGGTCTTGATCATGTATCATTGTCTTTACTGCTTCCATAATGGTTCTATTCTTTCTCTCCACAATACCATTTTGTTGAGGATTGTAGGGAGTGGTTAGTTCCCTCTTGATTTCAACTTCTTTACAAAAGACTTCAAAATCCTTTGAAGTGTATTCTCCACCATTATCTGTTCTGGGTATTTTGATCTTTTTTTCTGAATGGTTTTCTATCAAGGCTTTGAATTCTTTGAACTTCCCAAATAATTCATCTTTTCCTTTTAGGAAATATATCCAAGTCTTCCTTGAGTAGTCATCAATGAATGTAAGGTAATATTCAAATCCACTTAAGGATGTGAAGGGAATTGGTCCACATACATCTGAATGGATCAAATCCAAAGAAATTTTAGTCTTTGTCTCACTCTTTGGAAATGGGTTCTTGATATTCTTTCCTTTTGCACATCCTTTACATGTGCCTTTATGATCAATCTTCAAATCTGGTAGTCCTATAACTACCTTGCTCACATGAGGTAATTCTTTGTAGTTAATGTGAGCAAGCCTCCT
The DNA here is from genome assembly GCA_027924585.1 of Larix kaempferi. Lineage (NCBI taxonomy): Eukaryota > Viridiplantae > Streptophyta > Pinopsida > Pinales > Pinaceae > Larix > Larix kaempferi. Next base: position 4,032,893 of record BSBM01001024.1, on the reverse strand, counting down.
ATGCCATAGCTCACTAGGGCTAGTGGCCTAATGAACAAGGCCAACTTATGGATGACCCTTGATTTTATATAGCCCTCCTTCCTCTTCACCAATAACAATTGCATCCTCAATTGATTTTCCTTTGGACCAAATGAGTACTTGTCCATCTATGAATGCAACCCTATAACCTTTCTTATCCAATGTTGAGATATAAAGTAAGTTCTTCTTCAAACCTGGTACATATAGGATTTCCTTCATCTTTAGTGGAGTTCCAGAATCAAACTTGTAGCTTTCTTCACCAATTCCCTTGATGGGATATTGATAGTCATCTCCCAAGGATACCTTCTGAAGATAGGTATTTTATTCCAGACTTGAGAGAGTCTTCTTTTGTCCTGTCATGTGCTTTGAAGCACCACTATCAATGAGCCATGTATCTTCTTCAGGTGTTACTGACCCAGAGAGTGCAGAGAATAGAACATACTCTTATGCATATTCTTCTTCTACTTTAGCTCTCTTCCTTTTAGGCCTTTCCTCTTCTTCTTCTTCACTATCATCTTCTGCTAGATGTGCATGATGTATTTTGTGAAGATTCTTCTTCTTCCTTGAAGGACAATTTCTAGCAAAGTGTCCTGGTTTGTGAAAACTGTAACATTTAACTGAGGAGAGGTCTCTTTCTGAACTTACTCCTTCTTTCTTTTGAAATCTATGTGGAGGATGAGACCTCTTATGGCCATTCTTAATGGAGTTGAAATGAATCCTTCTTCTTTTGGTGTGAGTGGCCAAAGCTTGGTCATATTCTTTGAGCAAGGCTTCTCTATTGGCTACCCTATCTTCTTCTTGAATGCAATCCTCCCATACCACATCAAAATTCACACTTTATTTTCTTGCACACATGGTTTGGATGAATGAATCTTAAGGTCTAGTGAGACCATTGAGTGCAGTCATGACTAGTTCATCTTCATCAAGGGTGTCTCCAATGGCTTCTAGTTGTTCCTTGAACTGAGAGACCCTTGTGAAATAATCTTGAATAGATTCTCTTTTATTCATTTTGGTATTCTTCAATTGAGTTCTCAAATTCATCTTCTGTTGCTGTTCCTCCCTTCATACATTCTTCCTAGGGAATCATACATTTCCTTTGGGGTATTCTTGGATGCCAATTGGGGAATCAAGTGGTCCTTGATATAATCAACAATGATTCTCTTTTCCCTAATCAAGTCCTTCTTATTCTTCTCTTTGGCTTCATCTTCCGCAGGTTTTGCAACCTCATCTTTGATATATTGGGAAAGATCATTCTCTTCAAGAATGAGACCAATCCTATATTTCCATGCTAAAAAATTCTCTATACCATCTAGCTTGTCCTCAAGCTTAGTGCTTGGAGCCATCTTATCCAGGAGGTCACATAAATTGAATTTTCTCAAAAGATAGAATAAAACTTACCAAGAGATGTGCTTGATTGAATTGAGATGACTGGTGTACTTTGCTTTTGGAAACTTCAACTTTTCACCCTTCAAATCTGACCAGCAACTTTCGTATCTGTAATAGGTTTTCTAGTTTTCTGGTTCGCATTTTTTTGGTTTACTAGTGCACAGGTGCGCAGTTTTTCCGGTTCACTGGTTTTTTGGTTTTTCTGGTTTTTCAGGTCCAAAATTCAAACTAGGGTTTGACAAAGCCCGGGGTTCTACCCACTCAAAAAGTTCGATCTAGGGCTCAGAATTTCAATTTTTAGGAGGAGCATCCAACCATGCTCTATGAATCCAAAAATTCCAACCTTTGCAGAAACCCTAATTTTCACCAGAGGAGAAGAGAGGTATTTTCACCTTGTGAAATATGTCCTATTCAGGCTAGCTCTGATACCATGTTAAGTTTAGCCTAAATTCACAAGCAACATCACTGAAAGAAACACAATCACAAAATAGACAATGATTTACCCTGGGAAACCCTCATGGGGTAGAAAACCCAACAAATATTTCCTCAATATAGATAATCAACCAATACAAAGATGTAGTCCCCAAACAAGAGCTCCTTATCCTCCTATGCAGATCTCTCTCTCTCCTATGTGCAATACACAAGTGAGTGAATGAGTGATAAGTGAGGAACACACCTCCTCTACTTATACTAATCTTCTAACTGAATTTTCAGTCTCCTAAGAGAGTCTAATAACCCCTAAATAGCTAACTCAGGGCCTACCCCACATGGGAGATCTAATAACCGTAGTTACCACATTCTCTCGGAGGAATAAGCATCTCTGGATATACAATAGGGTCTCCACGGAGGAATGAAACATCTCCTGAATAATAAAGTACAAATATAATATTCTTAGAAGTTACAATATCTCAACATGAATATGTGGGAGCCTCCTGCTCCTCATGTGGCACCCATAGGAAAAACCCCTTTACCCAAGCTTCATCCCTATGTGTGTTGGCTGCCATATTTATGTGGGGTGAAGGATAGTGAACCAATTCTTGGAAACAATTATCCATCAACTTTGTGGTTGGCCCAACCGAACTGAGATGATGTGCCTCCCCCAAAACTAATTTTGGCACCCAAAAAATTCCATTGTCCATGATGTCAAAATGTTCTTTGTGAACCCCACTATTCAACAACTCATATGCAAATATGCCTCTCTAATATTCTACTACTAAATGACCTTCCAAAACAAATAATTCTTTTCTTGCATATCGAAGAACATCCACTATTGTATTCTTGCATTCATGATCAGAGTTGTAAACTTGGTCCTCACTTACCAATCTAAATTTCCAATCCTTAAGCTTCATTGGTATCATGAAATGCATTCGACTTATGTGATTTACCTTAACCACCCATTCCCTATCTCCGAGCTTCAAAATGGGGCTCATGCCTTGAGATGACACCTCATCCACTATGTATTTTGTTTTCCAAGGTATGAATGGAGATGTAAGGAATGAATTATATTGCATCCAGAGATGTCTTGGCTGCTTCTTACAGAACATAACAATCTCAAATGCAACAGTAGATCCATCATTAATGCAAAAATAACCCTTACCAATGTGAGCTAGTCTTGCACAACCTTGGGTTTCCATATCGGTGATGTATCTATCCATCCAATTTGAGGATGAATGGTATTCTTTGATTGCTGGTCCAAATGGTATGTAATCAGCCATATTCATCATAGTTGAGACTTCTTCACATAGATACAACTCATGATCCCCTTCACACATAACAAATGATTGGACAACATATTCCAATACAATTTGTTACTCAAACATTTTCAATTCTGCATACTCCTCATGCTCACCTTCCACAAGAGGCTCCTCCAATACACTATGTGTGCAATGAGCCACACACATCTTACCACCAGTGGATCTGGGAAAAGAATGTGAACTCCCAAAATCCACATGATGTGGCTCCCCTTCTATTGTTGCTTTGTCCTCAACAAATTTGAGATCCATGTCTCTGTCCATGAACAACTGTAAGTAATCATCCTTCATTTCTTCCAGTTCTCTCATAATGATGCACAATTCAGAGCTAGAGACTCTTCCCACAACTCCACCTTGTCTCTCCTCCATCTAAACTATTCCCACATGATCCTCAAGAAGCTTATGTGCACCACTAGTTCTAGACAACACTTGTAGGATCATTTTTTTGTGACTCAGAGAAGTCTCTCTAAGTATCTCCATGGATTCCTCACAACACAGTGAGTGTTGCTACATGTGAGCTCCTCCACCATATGAGAATCATGTAGACTTTCATCCAACATTTCAAACTTCTCATTGCATTCCTCCTTAACACCAGAATTTTGAACCTCATCACTAGAGGATTAAACCATGTCAATCCTCTCCCTTGATGTGGTTGACACAAGGGAATACAAAAATTTGAATGGTGACCATACCTTTGCATCATATATTTTTCTTCATGTGATGTAGCCATGGTGCCTTTTCCTTCCACCAAATATTCTGGTTCACATCCAACTTATGTGTGCTTGTCTTCTACTTCATTATGAATATCATGTGGTGATTGTGAATCCAATTTATGTTCTTCTTCTGGATATGATCCAAAATATGTATCACCACCCTCAATAGAACTAATCTCCTCTACAGTAATCTTGAAATCACCAACAAAGAAGCTCGAAGATCCCGAAGTGGAATCTCTTTCCACATTGTTAACAACTTCAATAGTTTTTGCTTGGTCTTGTGTTGCACATGGTTCTTATTTCTCTTTAGTAGCTTCCACAATTATAGGTCCATCATGATCATTTGATGGATTCCTTTTGACAGAGGGCCTTCCTCTTTCTGAATCAAACGAATCTCTAGATGCTCCTTTAGTCATTGTCTCGTTGGGTGTAAATCACAGTGATGCTTCACTCTGCTGCAACATATGCTCCACTTCTTTGCACACACTGTTGAAAATATGAATTAATATTCTTTGATATGTGATTCCATAAGGATCCTAATTTGAAAACAACATTTCAAATTTGAAAATACATAAGTCTCTAAAAGGAAAGACCTCCTGGATCTCCTAGAATTAACTCCTAGAATTCCCTGGATCTCCGAGGGATTAACTCCTAGAATTCCCCCCCCATAGCATACTCTGCCATCTACAACACTGAACTCTAATGGATTTGGAATTCTGTTCTCTGTGCACACCATGTCACACAAAGAATCATCATCCTCTTTTTTTTAAGTCTCCATCAACATAGAATACTTCCTCATCATCCCATTCAAAATTATCACTGGCTGGTGCTAGTCTCATGGATACAATTTATTCAACTTGAGAGCTTAATTTGCATAGGAGTAGAGGAAAGTGCTCTGATACTACTGTAATATACCTGATCTGATTACAGAGGATATTATCTCAATTTCAAAATTTGAAACCTAAAGAATACCGACCAAAACTAGTCATCAAAACTAGTTAAGAAAGAACTAGTGTTAGTCACTATTAAGCCCACCCAGAAATGGAGATATGAACTCTGATGGATATGCAAAATCTATTGGGGAATGTGAAGCATAAAAATCATCATATTTAGTGCCATCTTCTGATTCTGATGCACAAAGTACTAGGGCCATTTACGTTTCAACAACAACTATTGTTGAGGTCTACTTCAAGGATTTCTGGGCACACCAGCATATGCATACTAGACCCATTTGCTTACACCTGAAGGTAAAAAAATGATGGATATAAGAACTTAATCCTCTAATCAGAAAATGTACAAGATTTTCTGATATTTTGGGTGGCTTTAGCTGAGTTTGGAGGCAAGAGGGAAAAGGGCACTTGATTGGACTACTAAGCCAGTAATCTTCCAAGCTCTCCAAAACAGGTTGAGATGGATACGAATTCTCAGGGAAAGGAATGGGGGGTATTCATTAGTGTCTTAAGAATGTCATACAACCATCATAATAGAAAATTGATCCACGGGTAACTTTAAATATAAAAAACTGTAAAACTAGTCAAGAAATTTTGCTCAAAGAGCTAGTCTTGACAAAATGCAAATCAAACAACCTCTAAGGATTTAAAATTCCTCTTATGAACTATAATATGACTCATAACTAAACATATGAACAACATAAAACTGAAATCAAAATTTTTGAGCATCAATTGAATGGATTTTACTCTAGAACTTCTCGGGGAGTCTCAAATACATGAATTTATTACAATATGGAGTGTAAAAGACTGTAAGGAGTGAAGAAGAGAATATTTCTTCACTGGATATGACATATGATGAATACATGGAATATGGATGATCATGGAAGGTGCACCATATCTCAATAAATTCTCATAGGGGGCGCATTAATCTACTAAAGCTTCACACATGAGCTCCTCAACATTGAAACCTTGGCTCTGGTGAGAATGGTTGTATCTTGGTCATCTAAACACCTTTTTCAACAAGAAAAAAGGAGTTTCTTACTGGAAATGACACTCCAGATGCAATGGAATAGGTCTTACAACCCATGAATTATAAAAAATGATGAAACCAGAACCTCCATTTTGGCCCTTCAACATTGTTCCCAATGAATGAAGGGAATGAATAGAGATTTCGAATTGGATGCTTGGTAGTCGTTTTTATGAATCTCAAATCATCTTTAATGGAATTCAGGACTTGCACATCAGATTTCCATGGCTTAAATAGATCATAATACTGTATAAATGTTAACCTTGGGGCACATCACTCAACTCTGAGAAGAAAACTTTCTCAAGACAATAAACAAATGACCAAAATATGTGAATGGTGCACATTGGAATTATTTTATAGGATGATATAGCTTCATGATCAAGCAATTGGCATGTGTGAGGATGAGGGTGCCTTCCTTAGAGGAATTAGCAACATATTCTTGCTTGTGCAACTTCCTTGCTTTGTGATCTCCTTTGCTTTTAGCAACTGTGCCTTCCTTAGCTTTGTAGATGATTCTTTCTTTTCAAAGTGGATGCTTTTCTACACTTTTCTACTTTATCCACTTTCCTGCTTTATGTACTTTCCCGCTTTTAACTGATTTTGACACTTTCCTTCTTTCTACTGCCACCTTGATTTTGGATGCCTTCTTGTTGTTTCCATCTTTTTCAAAGAAGTAGGTGAGGTCCACCTTATCCTTATGCACCCTCCTAGTCATGTGAACATTATCACATGCCAAAATTTAATTAATAATGATAATTATAAAATTAAAATAATTACAAGCACTCCAAATATTAAAATTATTATACTCCATCATTAAAATTATTAATTAACTAACTACTATAGCCCTGGCTCCAAAATCACCCTAAATAATTAATAGTGCCTTCCTCTTACTTTCTCCTAGACCCTTATTAATTAATTAATTAATTGACTTTCACTAGGATCCATGGGGTTTTGAGGTGACATTGGCTGCTACTTGGTGCTTGTAAGATGGGAACATGACAAAGGGGAAGAAGATCTAGAACTAGAAAACTCTCAAGACATATAACTAGAAGATACTAATCCAACCATATCTTTCCATGTATTGGACGACATTAGCACTCCTCAAACTCTCAAGATAAAATGATATATAAAAAAGAAAAAAGGTAATAGTGTTAATCATTGATTCTAGTATTACCCATAACTTCTTTATGTGGAAACTAGCGAAACTCCTCAAATTCTCTATATATCTAGCACCATAAACTTCTTAGTTAAGTTAAATAGTATTAATCTTACTATGGGGAAGTTTTGATTGGATAGTCCTATGATTGCAATCCAAATGGGTGGTGCTCATGATGTATAAGGGGTCCAATGGTTACAATACTTGGGAACAATCTCTCTTAATTTTTAGGAAAATTTCATGAAATTATCCTAAGAAGGAAAGGAAATTAATGGTAAGTTTGTAAAGGGGAGGGTTCATGGCGCATGTTTCCATATTATAGAGAGACCAACAATATAATCATTAATGGTAAGTTTCTTATTCTTGTCATTGATGAAATATTAGATGAATTTCAAGAAGTGATTTTCTTTACCAAGTTGGATCTCCGTTTGGGTATCATTAAATCAAAATGAGGAAAGAAAACATTATGAAAAATGACCTTTAGAACACATAAATGTCATTATGAATTTTTGGTGATGTCATTTAGCCTTACCAATACACCCTCTACATTTCAAAGCTTGATGAATTTTATTTTTAATCACTTCCTCATGAAATTTGTGTTGGTGTTTATTAATGAAATACTAATATATAGAAATTGTCGGGAACAACATGTATGACATGTTTACATGGTCTTAAAACTAGGAGCAAAAACTATATGTTAAGACTTCTATGTGTGCCTCTGGGGTTTAGGAAGTGGACAATTTGGGTAATATTGTATCTCATGAAGGAATCAAGGTGGAGCCTAATAAAATTAAAGCTTATGGAATGGACAATTCCAAAAACCTTGAATAATATTAGAGGATTCTTAGGATTTATATGCTATTACAACAAGTTTGTCAAGAAATATGGTCAAATAGAAGCACCTCTAATAGTTTTATTGAAAAACGAGGCATTTTCTTGGACTAAAAAAGCAACCAAATCCATTTAAAAACTTAAAGAAGCTATGCGTACAACCATTGTATTATCCATGCTTGAATTCACAAAAACATTCATTTGGAATGTGATGCCTTAGGGCATGGTATTGGTGTAGTTTTAATGCACTTTTAATGTAAGAAAGAAGGCCCTTTGGATTTGAAATTTTAAAAATTAAATAAAAAAACTTATTCAAACCAATTTATGAAAGGAAATGTTGACCATAATACATGCAATTAAGAAAGGGTTCCCTTACCTAATAGAAGACACTTCAAGGTAAGAACAAATCATGATAGTATTAAGTACTTAGAACAACGATTATATTAAGAAGAGCAATGCAAATGCGTTACAAAGATGCTAGGTTATGAATTTGAAATTATCTACAAAAAAGGAAAACAAAATGTGTTGGAAGATGTAATTTCAAGGAAAGAAGAAAAAAACAAAGGGATTACTTTGTGCTATTTCCATTCTACAATTTGATTGGGTGGAAGAAGCAAGGATATAATGGAGGTAGGATAAGAAGGCATGCAATATCATTAAATAACTAGTAGGATCCTATTGAATTGGATAAATTTGTGTGGAAGAATGATTGAATATGGTACCATGATATCCTATATTTATGTAAGAATTCCCAACTCAAAAAGAAGGTCCTTTTGGAATTGATTATTTCTCTTATAGGAGGACATTTAGGGTTCTTGAAAACTCACCACAGGATCAAGAAGGATTTTTCTACGAAGGTATTAAAATCAATGTACAATTTTTTGTGGTAGAGCATTTGATTTTCCAACAAAATAAGGGAGTGACAATCAAGCCACTAGGTATTCTACAACCATTATCCATACCGAGTCAACATTTGGAAGAGGTCTCAATGGATTATATCACAAGCCTACCCATGTTTGAAGGAAAGAATGTCATTAAGGAAATGGTGGATAAAGTCACAAATAATGCTATTTCTTTCCTTCCTTATCATCCGTCTAAAGTAATTACAATAGATGCAACATTAATGGCAACAATTCAAAGATACATGATGTCCCCAAGATTATTGTAAGTGATAGAGATCCATTTTTCAATTTTTTTATAAGTTAAAAAATTTCATATTAACAGTTCTGAGAGAAATACATAGCTTCAAAGACACTCAAGAGAAGATATACCAAACTTCCTGAAAGTTCTGTCCTTACTACTGCCTAATACAACAACCCAAAAATAAAAAAATTAGAGCACCCTCCTTCTACCTATAATTCTGTTACTGATGCTAAAATACTTACAAAAATCAGGCTGGCCAAAAAAAATATGCTTGAAAAGACGATGCTCCATACCCTATTACTACTGCTATGACTTTGAACAGAATGACAATCCATAGGAGGTATCATCTGATAGACAAGAAAAAATAGAGACTGAAAAGACCACATACAGATCCGCTTACACACTTCGGCTCCCAAGTCGAGTGTCCGGGGGATTTTAACCCTAAACCCTAGGGGGGGAATCAATGCCATAGGTGCTCCTCGTACCATCATCACACCTCGCAAAACCTCCCGAACAAAAACCTAGTTCCGCAGTTGGTTGATGAATCGGTGGGTATAGAGTGATACCCATTTCCATAGTTATCAGGTCAACCTTCTTGTGCATCATTCTGTAGTCATTATTGTGCTCACGCCAGGCTCGGGCTGGTTCAATATCTCCCATGGATTTTTTCTCACATTCCATCAGGACATGGGCAACCATTCCTTTAGTCACCTAGTCATATGTAGCCATGCGCCCCACATTTGTTCTAGGGTCCTGCACCCACTCCTCCACCTTGCTGTGGACATTCTCCATGTTCCAGCTCACCATCTGTCGCCTACCCAAATTTCTGAGAATTATTATTTTATTTGCAAAATACTTTATGTTAAAATTAATTACAAATTTTTGTAATTATGATCAGTTTTGATCATGGATGAATGTAATTACTGAATATTATTATTTAAATAAATTAATTAGGAGACAAACACCCAAGAGAACTGTTGAATGAGTGTTCACTAACCCACTAGGAGGAATGGAAGCTGTTGGAAGGTATAGGACACATGGAAGTAGTTGCATCACACCAATAACTGTTGGTTATGGGACAACAACCCCTAAAAATAGGACATTATCCCCCAGGTGGAGGGAGTGAGCAGGAATCTCATTTAATGACCCAGTAACATCTGAAAAGGCCTAGGCAGCCTATAAAGGCAAATTCGAATTGGGCAAGCAGCTCTTAATCAATATTTCTGCAGAATATTTTCCTCTTGTGAATCAGGTGATTACAAGAGAGATTCGAATAGGTAGGTTAGTGGTGATTGTAATCTTGAGTTTGCATTATTTCTAAGAGGAACTAGAAGAGCTGGTGCAAGTCCATTGGATTGCTACCTATTGAAGATTCAGAAGTAAATTGCTACAGCAAGAAGTCCTCATTCCCGAGTTTCTTCCTCCTGGTGGTTCAGTGAATAGGCTTAGGGGTCCTAAGACAGTACTTGATTGTTTTCAGGAATTGGTTGGGTGGAACAGTCTTCTTGGGATGTTTGTTGCCCTACAGATTTTCTCAGGTTCTACATATTTCTAACTTAATTCCCAGTGAACGATTCTATTTTGTTTAACTAGTATTTTCTGTTTCTCTGTTTTTGAAAATAATCTAATTCTAGAATTGTTTTAAGTCTGAATGTTTAAGTTTAATGTCAAAGTTGAATTGAAAAATCAATACCTCTATTTTTCCACATGTTGTTTTGAAGCATCATACTCTAGTAGAGATATGCAAATTAAAAATAGATTAGAGGATAGGCAAATGCCATTGATTCGAATAGATAAAACAGTGATCGATTTTTTTTTTCTATTCTGCCCTATAATTTTCAATAGCAAAATTTACTGTATAAATTGGTTCTAAACTACAACATTGTTCCATAAATTATAAGTATTGTTCTCATCTCTATGTATATACATTATAGTTGATCATTATATTAGTTTATGTAGTTTTCAAATGAAAATCGACAAACCATGTTTATACCATAGTTTCAAATTAAAATAGTATTATCAGCATTACTTACAGGATACAAATATAAGCATTACACATTCATTCTATATTTCCCAGTCTTCACATTACACAAACACACGCTGTTTTCATTCCTTATTTTATTATTTTTATAAATTTACAGTTAAAAGAGTTAAGAGAGATAGTATAAACTTTCTACTGCTGATAAGTTATTATTTTAGTAGTTAATCAAACCAATTCATTTTAGGGTTCGACCTTTCTGTTTTCATCGAATTCTCTACTATTTAGAACAACATACATTTCATAGTTTATATCTTCGAAAGAGTACTTAAATTCTAGTCAAAACAATTTCAATATGAATTGTTTTATTATTTCAAAATAAAATTTGAATTCTATCACACCTGATGTTGGGTCTTTGTATTCCATATTTCCGTACATCAAATATAAATATTACTTTTTACACAGGTTTCGAATCAAGCCAAAAATCCTTTTACAATTCAATCTCTATTTAAACAAACACCAACGAGATTATGACCTGTTGTCATATCTGAAGACAAAGTGACAAATAAGTTCACGGTTATATTTTATACAGTTACCACCTTCAACATTGTTCACAAACCCTAGTTCGTAGCCTGATGATTTCCATCTACAGCATTTAATTGTTCATTACAGACCCGATAGACACCTCTTATGGGTGAAGTTTCCAGATAATACTTTGAGTTTGCATTTTGAAATTTATTCAACACTTTTTCTACAAACACCACGACCATTGAAATCCACATTAATAACCTACAACAATAAGTTGAACAACACAGACATCTACACAAAATATTAGCATACTATTTCATTCCGAGAAGAGGAGTATCATTTACACAGTGAACGAGCCCACGGATCTATTTCAGAACTTAACCGTCGAAATCGTGAATTCTCAGAATGAGATTACATTACTGTTTGCAAACAAAATTATACAGGGTTTATCCCAAGTTCCGAAAGTTTTCAAAGAACCCAAAAATTAAAAAGCATCGACGAGTACAACTCTCGTCGGCAACATAAAACTTTAAAGTATAGAAACCAAGCATCATTCAAAGGAACGAGAGTCTCGACAACAAACAAAAATATGTTTTTGTTTTACAACATAGCTTTGAATAAATAACCATGACGAGCCACAACGGACCTGCAACTCCATTCTTGAAACCCCATCAACCTTACAGAGCACCTATGAGGGTTTAAAGGAAGACCCGGAGCTTACCGTTGGAAGCTTTCCCAACTTTACCAAACCTTTGCTCGTAAACACACCTTCTTAACCTGTAACTGACATTAAAACGAAGGTTAAAAAACTGATATCTTTTCAAAAAGAGATTAGAATCACATTAAATGAATTATTCTTTCATTACAGCATTTGTTGTTCAAACAAACGTTACCTTGTTGCGAAACTACAAAAGCTTTTCACTCTCGACAGTGCTTTATTGACTCCACATTGGAAACATTACAAGAAACCCTCGGTCTATTTACACCAGGGAAGAATTTTCAACTCAATTTAAAACGACGAGTTCCATAATTTCAAACTTTGACAGTAGAAAACTAATTACACAGTCTATCAAACGACGTTGTTACAGAAGGGAGAGCAACTGTAACCCTCTCCAGCCATAGGTCTCGAGGTCGAACCTCATACACATATTAGGATAAAAATTTGGCAGCTTGTCGGCCATAGACCGAAAATATTGGAAACAATAAACCTCATTCATCAAACTCTTAAACCAAATTACGATCCATGTGTTAGGGTTTGATCCAACGGTCCATATCAATGTTGATCAACGACTAGGATTATGCCAACGCAAGTTGCATTGGGTCAAGCAACTCATGCATTCAATACACTACCACTTCACACTTATGGGAATGCCATAGTGGATCATGTTGGATAGTTCTGAACATCCAACTCGGAGGGAGGCTAACTCAAAACATTGACACGGTGGTTTCAACGTTCACCATTAAAATGGTATTACATACGTGGATTGACAATGAACCCTGTGACCTAACTTTCATATCAATATTTCAATGCAAATCCAAACGGTAATCTCCATTACAACTCGATGATTGTATCACCTTAAATGATCCAGCACACCAACCTGACAACAGTTATTGCATGTCAGTGTTTTAATTTTAAACATTACATTTCAACCCCAAGACATGCCATTATAACGTTATGCTTTGGTAAAAAAAATCACAAGTTTCGTATGGTTCTAAGTTATGTTTAAGTATCATATGTATGGTGTCTTTTGACCCACGACATTATGCAAACCCATTAGATCAACTTTCCATTTGTTATATAGTCCCAAGGTTCTGTTTGGTAGAATTAAATATAAAGGTTAGAACTTAGATATTTAGTCAATAGGATAACTATGGTCATATTTTTGACATAGTTTCTATTATGCCAATCAACAAATAAATAAAATCATGTATAGTTCAACATTATAAAATCATAATGGTTGTAGTCCATACACACTAGACTTAACACTAGTTTAGTGACATCGTCGGCATACATATAAATCTTATCAGTATAAGTATAGGTAGTCTTTAGATTAGACATTTCTTGAAATCCTTTGGCAAAAGAGCAACACAAAGATAACCAAAGATTATGTATGCTTGTTTTATCTTCTCACTACAAACTTGACAATGGCGTTGAAGGTACATAGTTGCCTCAAGACGACAAAACGCTAGCCACCATAAAATTGAAAATCTTAGTGATAAGACTGATAGCATAATGACGAACATAGACGATACTGTTCTAAACAAAATGAAGTCATAAAATGAAATTTGAAACAGTAGCTATTACAGTGAAAACCATACCTGCTTACTCATGGTGGATCGCAAACAAATTTCTAACAATTTATTTATTTACGACTTTGAAATTGAAACTACTCGGACCTTGCTTTTACGTAGCCATGAAATATCTTACCTGTCGCCTGCACATAGGACATTCAAGATGCTTTAGCATTACAGCTAAGTAAGCTCCAGGTTACCTCATAGTACACCATTTTCATCAAAATTCGAACTGTCAGTATATTTGCGAAAGAAAATAGTGTTGCATCAAACTACCATTCATTTATTACTTTTGTCATCCAAATCATGTTTACCAAACATAATTTAAACTATCATTATTATTGTGCCGCTAAACAGAAAATTACAGCATGTTTATTATTAACAACCGTATAATTAATGTTGTCATAATCCCATTATATATTTCCGCAATTTTTATTATCTAAATTAATGCTGTTATAAAAATTTTAAATTTTTATGAATTTTTGAGATGTTATATGTGGTATCAGAGCACAGATTCGAACTCTAGGCCTGAATGAGGTCCAAAACACGCAGCACAAAATTTTCATACAACAAAAAATTGTACTAACTTGAAAATTTAATTATTATGTTATTCAAAAATTATTTCAGTTATAGGTATGGAGAACTCGGCTCAACATTTAAGCGACAGATTTCAGCCAAACAGTCACAGTTCGGGACATCACTATGTAGAGGAAGGTCACGGGGAAAAAAATAACAATTCGATGGAACTGTTACGTGCCTTTCAAGATTTAAAAGCAGAAATCAGATCTGTGAAACGAGATAATGAAAGGATTCTGCAAGCACAAGAACAACTAAATCAAGTGTTGTTTGAACACAGCCAAACAGAGGAACAAGAGAGAAACAACAAAGATATTTCCAAAGTTGAGGACATGCCTCACACTGATAAAAATCAGAACATAAAAATCAGCGAAGTAAAAGACAACTCGACCTCATGAGGAGATGCTATTGAAGAACGCAAAAGGAAGCGTAACTATACCAGTGACAACAGTGAAGGAGACACCAAACCAAGAAGGAAAAATCATAAGGAATATGAGCACATTTCTGGAGAATTCAAGAAGAGAAGACCTGCAACTTTCAATGGAGAAACTGAGAAAGGTGAGACAACTGAAGCTTGGCTGTCAGGGATGAAGAAATAATTCTAGATCTACAATTATTCAGAGTTCTTAAAGGCAAAAATGGCGATATATAACTTGACCGGAAAAGCAGATATCTGGTGGTAGGACATCAAAAGGGTAAAGGGAATCAAAGATAAAGATGTAAGATGGAGTGCTTTCAAACGATATTTCAAAAAGAAGTATATATCTGAGAAGTACTACGAAGAAAAATCTAAAGAGTTCTACGATTTGAAGTTGGGAGGTATGAATATGAAGGAAATGAACAGTAAGTTTCTGAACTTACCGAGATATGTACCATACCTGATAGAAGAAAAACCAAAAATTCAAAGGTATCTGAGCTGTTTACCTTTCAGCATTAAAGACAGAATTGAATACGACAGTCCTAAAACATTGGAGGAGGCTATGAGAAAGGCAATTTTCTGTTATGATACCAATCAGAAAAGAGAAGGAATGTCAAACTAGAAAAATCATAAGCCCAACAATTTTGAGCAGAAAAAGAAAAATTTCAGATTCAGTGGAAATTCCGGATTTCAAAGGAAAAATTCTCAAAACCGGAATTATCAAGGGAACAATTCCAAAAAGAATTCACAACAGAATTCTACAACACCCATAAATGCACCTAATACTGCCAAGACCAGTGAGCCAAAGACACATATTAAATGTTTTGAATGTCAAGGCCCCCATTATGCATCAAAATGTCCCTTAATGAAGTGGAAGACAAACAACATCAACTCTATACAGACTGAACCTACTATTGGAGACGTAGCAAGGGAGATGCCAAGAATTAACGCAACACTTGACAATAGGCAAGCAGATCATCAAATCTCCATGGTAGAGATTGAAGGTATGATACATGACCATCCTGTTACTGTTATAATTGACCCAGGTGCTAGTTTAAGTTATATATCACCATATGTTGTGGAAAGTCTTAAACTGAAAACTGAAAAGTTTAGTAAATCATGGCTAGTTAGACTAGCAACTGGAACAAAGAGGAAAGTATCAGATTTTATAGAGAACTGTGTTTTATCCATGAATAATTTGCAAACACAAATCAAGCTGAATATTCTACCTTTAGGTTCGTATGATATTATAGTTGGGATGGACTGGTTAGAAGCCCATCATGTCATCTTGGACTGTTATGGAAAAAATTTTACATCCTTAAATGATGAAGGGAAAACTGTAGAAATAAAAGAGATTCCAAGGAAGGTAACCCTTAGATAGATTTCAGCCATGCAAGTTAAGAGGGCAGTTAGGAAAGGATGCCAAATGTTTGCAGTAAACGTAATAAATGATGAGTATATGGATAAAGAGGACAAACTGAAATTAGAAGACATGCCTATCCTAAGGGATTTTAAAGATGTATTTCCTGAGACGATTCCAGGATTACCACCCAATAGAGTTGGTACCAGGAGCAGCACCAAACTCTAAAGCTCCGTATAGAATGAACATATTGGTGTTAAACGAATTAAAATCACAGTTGAAGGAGCTTATTGACAAGAATTATATTAGACCTAGTGTGTCTCCTTGGGGATCACTTGTCATCTTTGTTAAGAAGAAAGATGGAACTTTAAGACTGTGCATAGATTATCGCCAGCTTAATAAGATGACGATCAAGAATAGGTACCCGTTTCCCCGGATAGACGATCTATTCGATCAGTTGCATGGAGCAACTGTATTTTCAAAGATTGATATAAGATCAGGATATCATCAAGTACGAGTTAAGGATGAAGATATTTTCAAGACAGTTTTCCGAAATCGGTATGGACATTACGAGTTCGTAGTCATGCCATTTGGCTTGACTAATGCTCCAACTGTATTTATGTGTTTGATGAATAATATTTTGCATAAATACTTAGACAAGTTTGCTGTTGTGTTTATAGACGATATTTTAGTGTACTCAAAAAGCAAAGAAGAGCATGACGAACATTTGAGGATTATCTTACAAGTATTAAGAGATCATCAACTATACGCCAAATTTAGTAAGTGTGACTTCCACAAAGAGAAAATTCAGTATCTAGGACACATAATTTCAGCAGAAGGAATCTCGGTTGAACCTGAAAAAGATAAGGGCCATTAATGAATGGCCGGTTCCTAAAGATGTGTCAGATGTAAGGTCATTTATGGGCATTACGGGGTATTACAGAAAGTTTATAGAGAATTTCTAAAAAATTGCCAACCCCATAACTTCTTTCCAGAAGAAAGGGAAGAAATTTGTCTGGGATCAGAAGTGTGCTGACAGCTTTAAGAAATTAAAAGAACTATTGACGACAACACCTATCTTGAGGATAGCTGATCCCAACAAGGATTTTGTAGTTTGTACAGACGCATGCAATGACAGACTCGGTGGAGTCTTGACACAAGAAGGACATGCGGTGGCTTATGAATCTAGAAAGCTGAAAGTACATGAAAAGAACTACTCTACCTATGATTTAGAGTTACTGGCAATTATTCATGCCTTAAAAATGTGGCATCACCACCTTATTGGCAGAAAATTTACATTATTGACAGATAACATGGGTATGAAATATTTATTGGACCAGACAAACCTGAATGCTAGACAATCTAGATGGTTGACATTCTTAAGTGAGTATGATTTCGAAATTCAGCATATTAAAGGGAAGGAGAACAAAGTTGCAGATGCCTTGAGTCACAAGGAAAAACTAAATTTCATTTAAGCAATTAGTACTTATTCAACTGATTTGGAAAATCAGATTCTGGAAAAAGGTGAAACAGATGAAGAATACAAAAAAATGAAGGAAAAGACAGCAAACATCAATTCTGAAAATTGTATGGCAGATTACAGAATAAAGATAAACGGTTTATTACTATTTAAAAACAGATTGTATGTACCAGAAATAAAATTTCTGATATTAAATGAGATGCATAAAAGTCACTATTCTGGTCATCCAGGTTATCAAAAGACCATTAATATGCTAAGAAAAGAATACTATTGGCCCAGAATGAAATATGAAGTAGCAGAGTACATCGCAAAATGCTTAGACTGTCAAAACGTGAAGGTTGAACACCAACATCCTGTGGGATTGTTGCAACCATTACCAATACCAAGCTGGAAATGGGAAGTGATCATCATAGATTTCATTACTGGATTACCTAAAAATTAGAAACAACATGATTCTATCATGGTGGTGGTGGGAAAACTCTGCAAGGCAGAACACTTTATACCAGTGAAGACCACGCATAAAGCCCCAGATATTGCATAAATTTTTATGAAACAGATTTTTAGACTTCATGGAATACCGAAAGTAATAATTTCAGATCGTGACTTGAAGTTTACAGGAAACTTCTGGAGGTCACTGTTAAAGGGATTGAATACAACTTTAAATTTCAGTACATCATTTCATCCATAGACGGATGGGCAGACAGAAAGGGTAAATTGAGTGTTAGAAGATTTATTAAGAATGTATGTTAAGGATCAGCCTGGTAAGTGGGAAGATTATCTGCACTTAACAAACTTTGCTTATAATAATCATTATCATGCATCGGCCAGACTTATTCCTTTTGAAATTCTTTATGGTAGGAAATGTAATACACCTGTTTCATGGAATGATACAGTAAATAGAGTTGTTTTAGGACCAGAATTATTGCAAGAGTTAGAACTACCTATGAAACAGGTGCAAGGACATTTAAAAGCTACCCAAGATGGGCAGAAAATTCAAGCAGATTCAAAAAGAACTCATAAAGAGTTCCAGGTGGGAGAACATGTGTTTCTCAAGGTAAGACCGAAAAAGAGTTCACTAAAATTGGGGAGCTGTGCCAAGTTGGCACCTAGGTATTGCGGTCCTTTTGAAATATTATCTAAGGTTGGAGCAGTGGCATACCAACTGGCTTTGCCACCTAACCTGAAAATACATAATGTTTTTCATATATCATTTTTAAAGAAATATGTGCACGATACTACTCATGTTGTAAACTGGAATGATGTATAGGTGGGACAAGACGGAGATTTTCCAGTGGAACCGGATTGTATCCTCGGAAGGAGGGAAACTATTCTCCGGAATCGCAGCATTGGGAAAGTGAAGCTGCAATGGAAGCACCTTAGCCCAGAAGAGGCAACCTGGGAGTTGGAGGGTAGTATGCAGGAAGCATACCCAAGTCTGTTTCAGGAACACTCAAGGAGTGATTAGCCAACATCGAGGATGATGTTGAGACTTAAGGGGGGGTGTATGTCACCTACCTAAATTTCTGAGAATTATTATTATTTGCAAAATACTTTATGTTAAAATTAATTACAAAGTTTTGTAATTATGATTAGTTTTGACTATGGATGAATGTAATTACTAAATATTATTATTTAAATAAATTAATTAGGAGACAAACACCCAAGAGGACTGTTGAATGAGTGTTCACTGACCCACTAGGAGGAATGGAAGCTATTGGAAGGTATGGGACACATGGCAACAGTTGCATCACACCACTAACTGTTGGTTATGGGACAACAACCCCTAAAAATAGGACATTATCCCCTAGGTGGAGGGAGTGAGCAGGAAGCTAATTTAATGATCTAGTAACATCTGAAAAGGCCTAGGTAGCCTATAAAGGCAAATTCGAATTGGGTAGGCAGCTCTTAATAAATATTTCTGCAGAATATTTTCCTCTTGTGAATCAGGTTATTACAAGAGAGATTCGAATAGGGAGGTTAGTGGTGAATGTAATCTTTAGTCTGCATTATTGTTGAGAGGAACCAGAAAAGATGGTGCAAGTTTATTGGATTGCTACCTATTGAAGATTCAGAAGTAAATTGCTACAACAAGAAGAAGTCCTCATTCTTGAGTTTTTTCCTCCTGGTGGTTCAGTGAACAGGCTCGGGGGTCCTAAGACAGTACTTGACTGTTTTCAAGAATTGGTTGTGTGGAACAGTCTTCTTGGGCTGTTTGTTGCCCTACAGATTTTCTCAGGTTCTACAGATTTCTAACTTAATTCCTAGTGAATGATTATGTTCTGTTTAACTAGTATTTTCTGTTTTTTTGTTTTCGAAAAG
Source organism: Larix kaempferi (assembly GCA_027924585.1). Taxonomy (NCBI): domain Eukaryota; kingdom Viridiplantae; phylum Streptophyta; class Pinopsida; order Pinales; family Pinaceae; genus Larix; species Larix kaempferi. Next base: position 4,012,967 of record BSBM01001024.1, on the reverse strand, counting down.
AATCTAATTCTAGAATTGTTTTAAGTCTGAATGTTTAAGTTTAATGTTGAAGTTGAATTGATAAATCAATACCTCTATTTTTCCACATACTGTTTTGAAGCATCGTACTCTAGTAGAGATATGCAAATTAAAAATAGATTAGAGGATAGGCAAATGCCATTGATTCGAATAGATAAAACAATGATCGAATTTTGTTTTCTACTATGCCCTATAATTTTCAATAGCAAAATTTACTATATAAATTGGTTCTAAACTACAACATTGTTCCATAAATTATAAGTATTGTTCTCATCTCTATGTATATACATTATAGTTGATCATTCTATTAGTTTATGTAGTTTTCAAATGAAAATCGACAAACCATGTTTATACCATAGTTTCAAATTAAAATAGTATTATCAGCATTACTTACAGGCTGCAAATATAAGCATTACACAGTCATTCTATATTTCCCAGACTTCACATTACACAAACACACACGTTGTTTTCTTTCCTTATTTTATTATTTTCATAAATTTACAGTTCAAACAGTTAAGAGAGAGAGTATAAACTTTCTACTTCTGATAAGTTATTATTTCAGTAGTTAATCAAACCAACACATTTTAGGGTTCGACCTTTCTGTTTTCATCGAATTCCCTACTATTTAGAACAACATACATTTCATAGTTTATATATTCGACAGAGTACTTAAATTCTAGTCAAAACAATTTCAATATGAATTGTTTTATTATTTCAAAATAAAATTTGAATTCTATCACACCTTACGTTGGGTCTTTGTATTCCATATTTCCATACATCAAATAGAAATAGTACTTTTTACACAGGTTTCGAATCAAGCGAAAAATCCTTTAACAATTCGATCTCTATTTAAACAAACACCAACGAGATTATGACCTATTGTCATATCTAAAGACAAAGAGACAAATCAATTCACGGTTATATTTTATACAGTTACCATCTTCAACATTGTTCACAAACCCTAGTTCGTAGCCTGATGATTTCCATCTACAACATTTAATTGTTCATTACAGACTCGATAGACACCTCTTATGGGTGAAGTTTCCAGATAATACTTTGAGTTTGCATTTTGAAATTTATTCAACACTTTTTCTAAAGACACCATGACCTCGACGAATTTCTTAAAACCTAGTTTAAGTTTGAAAGCCACATTAATAACCTACAGCAATAAGTCGAACAACATAGACATCTACACAAAATATTAGCATACTATTTCATTCCGAGAAGAGGAGTATCATTTACACAGTGAACGAGCCCACGACTCTATTTCAGAACTTAACCGTCGAAATCGTGAATTCTCAGAATGAGATTACATTACTGTTTGGAAACAAAATTATAAAGGGTTTAACCCAAGTTCCTATATTTTTGAAAGAACCCAAAAATTAACAAGCATCGACGAGTACAACTCTAGTCAGCAACATCAAACTTTAAAGTATAGAAACCAAGCATCATTCAAAGGAACGAGAGTCTTGGCAACAAACATTTTTTTTGTTTTACAACATAGCTTTGAATAAATAACCACGATGAGCCACGATAGACCTGCAACTCCATTCTTGAAACCCCATCAACCTTATAGAGCACCTATGAGGGTTTAAAGGAAGACCCAAAGCTTACCGTTGGAAGCTTTCCCAACTTTACCAAACCTTCGCTCGTAAACACACCAGGGTATTTTTTAAGGATTATAAAAGTATACCTACGTATAGTATTCTAGGCGATTATTTTGGATTGAAAAAAACGTATATATAGATTGGTAGGCGAATATTAAATATGAAACATACGGTTTACTACTGAAAATTGTAAATTTTGGCGAATATTATGCTAAAAAAACATATTTCATGTAAATATAGGCGATAATAGAGGCTAAAAATGACCAAATAGCGAATTTATTTTTTGAAAAAAAGTCCAAAAAATAGCCAATTGGCTAAATTTCGCCCCTAAAAATTTCCCTGAAACACACATTCTTAACCTGTAACTGACATTAAAACGAAGGTTAAAAGACTGATATCTTTTCAAAAAGAGATTAGAATCACATTAAATGAATTATTCTTTCATTACAACATTTGCTGTTCAAACAACCGTTACCTTGCTGCGAAACTACAAAAGCTTTTCACTCTCGACAGTGCTTTATTGACTTCACACTGGAAACGTTACCAGAAACCCACGGTCCAGTTACACCAGGGAAGAATTTTCAACTCAATTTAAAACGACGAGTTCCATAATTTCAAACTTTGACAGTAGAAAACTAATTACACAGTCTATCAAATGACGTTGTTGTAGAAGGGAGAGAAATTATAACCCTCTCCATCCAGAGGTCTCGAGGTCGAACCTCATACAGATATTAGGCTAAAAATTTGGCATCCTGTCGGCCACAGACCGAAAATATTGGAAACAATAAACCTCATTCATCAAACTCTTAAACCAAATTACGATCCATTTGTTAGGGTTTGATCCAACGGTCCATATCAATGTTGATCAATGACTAGGATTATGCCAACACAAGTTGCATTGGGTTGAGCAACTCATGCATTCAATACACTACCACTTCACACTTATGGGAATGCCATAGTGGATCACGTTGCATAGTTCTGAATGTCCAACTCGGAGGGAGGCTAACTCAAAACATTGACACGGTGGTTTCAACGTTCACCATTCTATTTCAGAACTTAACCGTCGAAATCGTGAATTCTTAGAATGAGATTACATTACTGTTTGGAAACAAAATTATAAAGGGTTTAACCCAAGTTCCTATATTTTTGAAAGAACCCAAAAATTAACAAGCATCGACGAGTACAACTCTAGTTAGCAACATCAAACTTTAAAGTATAGAAACCAAGCATCATTCAAAGGAACGAGAGTCTTGGCAACAAACATTTTTTTTGTTTTACAACATAGCTTTGAATAAATAACCACGATGAGCCACGACAGACCTGCAACTCCATTCTTGAAACCCCATCAACCTTATAGAGCACCTATGAGGGTTTAAAGGAAGACCCAAAGCTTACCGTTGGAAGCTTTCCCAACTTTACCAAACCTTCGCTCGTAAACACACATTCTTAACCTGTAACTGACATTAAAACGAAGGTTAAAAGACTGATATCTTTTCAAAAAGAGATTAGAATCACATTAAATGAATTATTCTTTCATTACAACATTTGCTGTTCAAACAACCATTACCTTGCTGCGAAACTACAAAAGCTTTTCACTCTCGACAGTGCTTTATTGACTTCACACTGGAAACGTTACCAGAAACCCACGGTCCAGTTACACCAGGGAAGAATTTTCAACTCAATTTAAAACGACGAGTTCCATAATTTCAAACTTTGACAGTAGAAAACTAATTACACAGTCTATCAAATGACGTTGTTGTAGAAGGGAGAGAAATTATAACCCTCTCCATCCAGAGGTCTCAAGGTCGAACCTCATACAGATATTAGGCTAAAAATTTGGCATCCTGTCGGCCACAGACCGAAAATATTGGAAACAATAAACCTCATTCATCAAACTCTTAAACCAAATTACGATCCATTTGTTAGGGTTTGATCCAACGGTCCATATCAATGTTGATCAATGACTAGGATTATGCCAACACAAGTTGCATTGGGTTGAGCAACTCATGCATTCAATACACTACCACTTCACACTTATGGGAATGCCATAGTGGATCACGTTGTATAGTTCTGAATGTCCAACTCGGAGGGAGGCTAACTCAAAACATTGACACGGTGGTTTCAACGTTCACCATTACAATGGTATTACATACGTGGATTGACAATGAACCTTGTCACCTAACTTTTATATCAAGCTTTCAATGAAATTCAAAAGGGTAATCTCCATTACAGCTCGATGATCGTATCACCTTAAATGAGCGAGCACGTCAACCTGACAACAGTTATTGCATGTTAGTGTTTTAATTTTAAACATTACATTTCAACCTCGACACATGACATTATAATGTTATGCTTTGGTAAATCAAATCACAAGTTTCATATGGTTCTAAGTTATGTTTAAGTATCATAGGTATGGTATCTTTTGACCCACGACATTATGCAAACCCATTAGATCAACTTTCCATTTGTTATATAGTCCCAAGGTTCTGTTTGGTAGAATTAAATATAAAGGTTAGAACTTAGATATTTAGGCAATAGGATAACTATGGTCATATTTTTGACATAGTTTCTATTATCCCAATCAACAAATAAATAAAATCATGTATAGTTCAACATTATAAAATCATAATGGTTGTAGTCCATACACACTAGACTTAACACTAGTTTAGTGACATCGTCGGCATACATATAAATCTTATCAGTATAAGTATAGGTAGTATTTAGATTAGACATTTCTTGAAATCCTTTGGCAAAAGAGTAACACAAAGATAACCAAAGATTATGTATGCTTGTTTTATCTTCTCACTACAAACTTGACAATGGCGTTGAAGGTACTTAGTTGCCTCAAGACGACAAAATGCTAGCCACCATAACATTGAAAATCTTAGTGATAAGACTGATAGCATAATGACGAACTTAGATGATACTATTCTAAACACAATGAAGTCATAGAATGACATCTGAAACAATAGCTATTACAGTGAAAACCATACCTGCATACTCATGGTGGATCGCAAACAAATTTCTAACAGTTTATTTATTTGCAACTTTGAAATTGAAACTACTCGGACCTTGTTTTTACGCAGCCATGAAATCTCTTACCTGTCATATGCACATAGGACATTCAAGATGGTTTAGCGTTACAGCTAAGTAAGCTCCAGGGTACCTCATAGGACACCCTTTTCATCAAAAGTCAAACTGTCAGTATCTTTGCGAAAGAAAATAGTGTCGCATCAAACTACGATTCATTTATTACTTTTGTCATCCAAATCATGTTTACCAAACATACTTTAAACTGTCATTATTATTGTGCCGCTAAACAGAAAATTAGAGCATGTTTATTATTAACAACTGTATAATTAATGTTGTCATAATCCCATTATATATTTCCGCAATTGTTATTATCTAAATCAATGCTGTTATAAAAATTTTAAATTTTTATGAATTTTTGAGATGTTACATCATCTGCTCCCATAGTTCCTTCTCCAGACCTTCAATTTCCTCATGGATCTGCTGGGGGATGTAGCTCTAGAAAAAATGATCTGACTTGGTGGCCTTGGACTGCTTAGGGTTGTATTTATTCATCTTGCGGGAACCAAGGATACGAAAATCCCTTTTCTTGTCTTTGGGGGTTCTCAGCTTAGGCACCATTCTTAGGAAAAAAATGCAGACAAAGAGAGGAGTGCTCAGGGGTTGGATCTTGGAAGGAACGAATGGCGTGGGTGAGAAAGGGAAGAGACAGTGAAGAGGCCAAAATACCAGCCACAGGTGATGGAAGAAAAGGCTAAGCTGGGGAGAAGAGGGCACATAATTCAGCATGAGGGCCTTAAACTGCAACAAGACCCATTTTATAGTGCTTTTCTGTCGATTTGCCTTAATTATCATCATCAAAACATCATACTCCATATTGGGCTGAAGCACTGGAGTAATCAGTCCGCTTGTTAGAACACCATTTTCAATTATCATCTTCAATGAATGATCGTGGGGAGAGTACAGTCCTGTATCCTGGGTACATTAATGATCACAACTCTAGATAACTGCTCCAGACGGTCCTAGTTGTCATTCTCAATATTTACTCATGTGTTGCGTGTTGGGGAATTATGTCGCGAGGTGTCGACAAGACTATTCACTTCCGTGATTTCCCCAGTGTCGATGCTAGCAGAGGATTCATTATGACGTTGCCTCGTGGTCTAAGCATCTTGATAGCCAACTGGGAAAAGGGAGTGGCCCAAGTCGTATCCTCAAACATTGACATGGGTCCTTCCTTAATTCTGTGTGGGAGGTCTACCCCAACATTTTCCAAGCTGTCTACCACCTTATTTCCCTCGCGTCTGACGTGGCTGAAAAACCAAGCATGAGGGTCGTGAAGGAGGTCCCCTAGTTCCTTTACCCTGTTATCCAACCGCCAACTGTCAGTGACTTTTGATGGGTGGTGATCCAATTGAAGTTTTTTTTCCATGGGTATGACCACCCTTGAGTCCCCTTCTGCAATGAGAGATTCCCATCTATTCTGGATTGCAATCCTCAGAACCTGAAGAAGATCTTTGATTTCAGCAGAATTTTTTGTATCATGGCCGATATGACCATGAAAGATATGTAAGATTTGACCATTTTCATTCTGGAAGACTCCCCTATAGCCAGCAATACCCAGATTTCCTTTGGATGCTCCATCAAAATTGATCTTGAAGGAACCTGCTGGGGGAGGAGACCAGAAGATAGGGCTAGAAGGAAGAGGGTTTTTTTGAATCTTTTGGGCCTATCCCTGATCATACTGCTAAAGGCTGAGCTATTTCAAGATTCTAAGTTCTAGAATATCAACATCCCAATCTTGCTCCGACCAATTGGTAGTCTTGACCATCTCTTGAATATGCTTCACAACTTTGTCCCAGATATCTTGGGTAGTGGTTTTGATATCTTTGAATATTCTCTGATTTCTTTCCTTCCAATTTTCCCAAATCAGAAAACCAGGGAACATGACCCACACATAATTGACAATATTATTGTTGAAATCCTTGGGGTTCCATGCTCTTATTGTCTGGTCTGGGTGGCCATGTTGTATATTCGTTTTCCAGAAACGTTATGCACCATAATACCAAAGGGGAGAATAGAATTTGCATGAGTCTAGGAGATGATTCAGAGATTCCTCAACATTATTGCATAAGGGGCATTGAGAGGGGCCAACTATTCCTTGTTTCCGGAGGTTCTCACCTGTGAGGATTCATCAGTAAACACCCAACCATATGAAGCATGCCACTTTTGGCCAGGGATTTGTTATCCAAATCTTCTTCCATATTCTGTCCTCTGGCCCTGCTTCTCTACCTATCCTTAAATCATAAGCTTCCTTGATATTAAAATTTCCTTTGGTAGAATATCCCCATCGAATTTTGTCTGGGTCCCTTTGATTTTTTATAATTCTTTCTTTAAAGGATTTATTCCATATGGAATCCACCCTCAGGGGTGCACCTTTGTTGCCACCAGTCCAGTTGTTGTCAGTCCCTGAAATTAGCTCCCTCCTCTACAGGTCTCCAGAAATGTGCCACCTTTGTGAGGTTTAAAGCCTTGCAATAATCCTGGCATTCACGGGATGGGGGGATTGAGGCAAGTTTAGGACATTGTTGCCATGAGTTTTCCCAAAAATCAGCTATGGTTCCATACCTAACTTCCGAGAAGCTATGGTCTTGGATGATGTTCCTATTTTTTAGAGTTGTTTTCCAGATATGAGAGCCTTTCTTTTCCTCGTTGAACCTAATGAGATCTTGCTTGGATCTGTCAGGGGCATATTTAGCATGCCAAAGTTGAGCCCATGGTTTAGAACTGTGGGTAACCCATTTCCACCACATTTTGGCGCCCAGGTCTTCATTGTTTATTCTTGGGTCCCTGAGACCCAATCCACCTTTGAGTTTTGATTGGTAGACTTTCTCCCAGCTCACCAGGGCCCATTTGTTTTGGTCAGAGTCCCCCCCCCATAAAAAAGATCGTTGAATGGATCTAATTTATTTGATCACAAGTTTTGGAGCCGTAAGGACTAAGATGAGATATATAGGAATTACCTGAAGGACTGCCTTGATGAGGGTGATTCAGCTAGGAAAATTAAGGGGTCTGAGAACCCAATTGCTTAATTTTTTCCTCATACGATCCAACACGTCCTTCCATGAGATCCGATTGATGACTCCTTCAGCCAGAGGGGCTCCAAGGTAATTGGACAAAAGGGAGCTTCCTTGGAGCCAAGAATACGAAGAATGTTCCTTTGAGAAATGTTAGGGGTGTTAAAGAGGAAGACTTGTGATTTTTCTTTATTGATCTCCAAACCCGAAGCTTTGGAGAAGATATTGAGGCATTTCTTAATGGTTCGTGATTCCTACACCGAATCATTTCCCATGAGCATCGTGTCATCCACTAATTTTTGGTGATTTTGCGTGTCTGCGTGTGTGTGGATGCTGGGCCCTTTGAGATCCCCATTATTTACCATTCATTTGATCAGCTTGCTCAGACTGTTACGAACCCATGTCTTTACTTTATTAGTGTATTATTTTTGGACGCATATGCTTTATAAGTCGTCCCGTAGTATTTGTTGATCCATAGTTTGTGTTATTGTTGTTTGGCGCATATGCTTTATAAGTCGCCCGTAGTATTATTGATCCATAGTTTGTATTGGCCCATGGTTTTGACCCATAGTATTGGCACCTAGACTTAGTATATAAGTGTGTGTTGAGGCCTATGAAGGCACCGTGAAGTTATTTGTATTGAGCTTTCTCAAAGGAGGTTTCCCCCTCGAAGTGGCATGCGATCAATATAAAAGTGATTCTGAGTTTTGTTATTTCTGTTGTTGTAGCAACCGTATCTGGTTGGACTGTTATTAGTCGAATCCGACTCTCATATTGAATGATAAATAAGAATAATATATTAAATGATGAATATAAAATTACAATAAGATGGCCTTTATAGGGCTTGAGGAAGCATAGTGAAGGGTTACGCCCTTTCACTAATAACCTAATAAACTATTAATTTATAATTAATAATATTAATTAAATATTCACAGCATTGCCTTCCCCTTAGGAAATCTTTGTCCTCAAAGCTTGATTATTTTCCTAATGTCGTCTTTTATTCTGGCTCTATGTCGCACTAATGACTTGAGAGGTGCGATTTTGATTAAAACCATTGCCTCATATTGATTATTATGTCTTGGTATTTGCAATAAGTACGAACTTGGTGAAGTTTTGTTTACGCTATTTCTACTTGTGTGATTGCTTCTTTTAACTATGTTTGTCTTCAATTGAACATGCTCGACATACATTATGACCTTAATTATTTTCGTGTTGTTATCCCCAACACATTTTGTGTCAGTTCCCTTGAACGGGCTCCTTGTGCTTATAATGCTCATAAGAACACCGATCTTATCTTGTGTCTGATAGATATTATAGTCGCTTCCCTTGATGTTCTTTATAGCTGTCTTTGTGATGATATCTATCCTTGTGTGTTTGTGATTGTGACATACTGGCCTACTCTATCTTCCTTTTTTTCATCAACTTGGGTGGCTTCTTCTACGTGATTTTCACCTCCATCTACATTTACTTTAAATGTTTCGTCCATAATTTTCTTTATTTCATCTATGTCTTTAAGGATTTCCTCAAGGAGATATATGAATTCGTCACTCTTACTATAAGATGCCATGGACATTTGTAGAATGCTATTTTGGCCTTTTAAGGTGAAATTTTGAATAATAATATATTAATTAGTATTATTTATAGAGTGCCATATGCAGAGAAATATTTTAGAGGAAGAGAGGATCTGCGTTAGTGAAATGAAATTTCTCGACATTTCAATCCTTACTGTAGGATCATCATCAGGAGATAGTGAAGTCTGAAGAGAAGATTGTGATTGCCCAATGACCTTTGTATATGTAGTGGTGGTGGTGGTGGTTTGGTGGTTTTTAAAAAAGCTAATAAAGAAACTTTCATAACAAAACACTAAAACCAACATCTAGCCTTAAAAATTTTAATTTTTTTTATTAAACTAATTTTCTATTCTTAATTAAGTAATTAATTTTTTTTATTAAACTAACTTTCTATTCTTAATTAAGTAATTAAAATTAAACTTTAATACACTATAATCTCATCAAAACTTTAATTAATATTAAACTATATTCTTTTAATTAATATTAAAACTATATTCTTATCAAACTTTTAATTATATGATTAAAATTAAGTTAACTTCAATCATGTTATTAAAGTTAAAATTAATGAAGTTAGTAACTTTCAATTAAATTATTAAAATTAGGTCATCATTTTAATTATTAAATTTAAAAATAAAAATTTATTTAAACTAATTTTTAATTTCAACCTTCTAAAAAATTAAATTAATATCATCTTCTAAAAATAGAAAATAATTGATTACACCTTCAAACTAATAACCCTAATAATTGTTATTAATCAAAATTAAGTAAAAATCCAATGAATTAAATTAATTAAAATAAATTTCTAAAAAATTATTTAAAAAGAATACGCAAAACCATTTAATTTCTCCTATAAACCAACAAAACCCTAAAACTTCAAACCGACACCTAACCTACCTCCATCTACCAAACCACCACCACCACCACTACATATACAAAGGTCATTGGGCAATCACAATCTTCTCTTCAGACTTCACTGTCTCCTGATGATGATCCTACAGTAAGGATTGAAACGTCGAGAACTTTCATTTAATTAATATTATTGTTTTTATTTTTTTATAAACTATATAATATTTTGTATATATATATATTTTTTAAAGAAATATTATAATATTAAATATAATATTTGTTTTTTTTTAATAAAATATATTATATTACAATATATTTGAATTAATATAATATAATATATTATATTACAATATATTTGAGTTAATATAATATAATATATTATATTACAATATATTTGAATTAATATAATATAATATATTATATTATAATATATTGTTTGTTTTTTTGTTTTTCGTTTTTTGCAGGTCATGGAGGTGGAGGTCGAGCGACGACGTGAAGGTTGGCGGTTGTTGGGGTGAGTGCAGGAGGGAGGGGAGGCCGACGATGGAAGGAAGGCGAGGAGCTGCAGGGTTGGGAGCAGCGTGAGAGTTGAAGGTGATGGTGGTGAAGCGTGTGAGGATGGAAGATGTGAGCAGCAGGTATGGTGTGGAGCAGGAAACCCAGAAGGCACAGGTGGAGGGCGAGGGTGTGAGGACGATGGTAGAGAGGTAGTGTGTAGGGGTGAGGGGGAGGCACGAACTACATAAGGGAAAGCACAGATCTGGTGTGAGGAAAGGAGGTGAGAGGGAACATGATCATGGGGGATGTTGGCACGTGGATGGAGGGAAACGCGAGAGGAGAGGTGATGTGAGTTGTTGCTGGAGGTGATGGAACAGTAGGGGAGAGATGGAAATGTAAAGTGTGGATGCTGGTGTGAAGAAGGATGAGAACAACGTGGAAGCGCAGGGTGAGGGAAGGGAAGCGGAGATGTAGAGTGGAGAGAATATGTGGAAGATGGGTAGAGAGAGTGAGGATAGGTGAGCCGAAACCGAGCTTAATAGTAGGAGGAGCCGAATCTGAGCTCAGGTCGAAGGAGCTGAATCCGAGCTCTGATACCAAATGCAGCAACCGTATCCGGTTGGACTGTTATTCGTCGAATCCGAATCTCATATTGAATGATAAATAAGAATAATATATTAAATGATGAATATAAAATTACAATAAGATGGCCTTTATAGGGCTTGAGGAAGCATAGTGAAGGGTTACGCCCTTTCACTAATAAACTAATAAACTATTAATTTATCATTAATAATATTAATTAAATATTCACAGCCGTTGTCCCGTGTATTCTCATTAATTATTGTTGCAGGTTCATCTCATTTGGTATCAGAGCACTTTCTTGGGCTCGTTGGGTGGAATTTCTGCCAATTTTTTTTCGCATTTGTTGCAAGTTCGGATCTGGGAATAATCCCTATCCGCTTAAATATGGGAAGTACTTGGGCATAAGCCCTAAAACTAATTGTGAGAAGTACCACAGGAACCCCAAAGTAGCTGGCCCATTGAGAGGACCCGCCAGCGAAAAGGGCAACGACCCCTACTTGATTGACTAGTTCCCACCAGTGAGATAAACCAAGAGTTGTCGTTTGTGGCAAAGAGGTTATTAGTTTTACTTGAGCCATGGAGTGAGGGGTACTGCCCCAATAAGCAAGCCGTCAGACAACATTGGTGGCTGAGTGAAACCCATGAACTGTTAGGAAGCCGAACATACCTGGGGTCCATATCTATTTTCAACTGAACTGTTTCCAATCACTTCTGCGTTGTTTCAGATCCATTCTGAAAGTCGTTCCAGATCCAACCATTTCAGATCTATTTCAGATCCAACCATTTTCGATGCAGTTGGTGCCGTTTCAGATCCATCTGGTTCCGATCACTTCCGCGCCGATGCAGATCTATCTGTTTCAGATCCCTTCCGCGCCATTGCAGATCTATCTGTTTCAGATTCCTTCCACGCCATTAGCCATATCTCCCTTGTTTTCACTCTGTTTCCCTTGAAAATTCCCTGACACCCCGGTAATCCCATTCTGCATATTTCATTCCTGAGGACCCTTTCCCAAATTCCACTTCCCAAAGCCTGAAATCTCACAATTGTCTATTTTTAGGGTTTCCCATAACTTTTTCGAATTTTTCCCAATCACCTTCAAATTTTACCACCGAGTTCCTTTCCTAATTCTGCTTCTTTGTCCCTCTTTGCCAAATTTTCTCATTCTTTCACCCCGCTTATGAAATCCCCATTTTTTGCTTCCTTGTCCATCAAAAAGTGTCCAAAACCTACTCAAACCCCAATTACCCCTCCGAGTTTTTCCCAAATCCAAATTTTCCTTTACTAAAGCAGCTTTTGTTTGTGTTTTTCTATCCATCCCCACCCAAAAAACACGTGGTTATGGTTGTCACCCGTGCAGGAGCAAAAACCATGGAGGAAGCACTTGCAGCCATCCAAATCAAACTCCAAGATCTGGATGAAAAATTTCTCAACCTCCATCTTTAGCATTCAACCATGAACAATAATCGACAGCAAGAATCTTCTGCAGCCAATGGGTTCTCTTCTTCCAACAATTTCCGTGGTTCGAAGCTTGAATTTCCTCGCTTCAATAGTACTGATCGGACTGTATGGATCTATCATGCGGATCATTATTTCAGTCTGCATAATACTTTTGATGTCCAAAAAGTTCCACTTGCATCCTTTCATTTGGAACAGGAAGCCCTTCAATGGTACCATTGGTACATCAAGACTCATGATGAGCCAAAATGGATAGATTTTTGCCAACTCATTTTGCAACACTTTGGTCCTAGTGCTTTTGATGAATTCATAGGAGCATTCACTAAAATTCGTCAAAGTGGCACTGTGAGAGAGTATCAGACAGAATTTGAGAAACTAGCCAATCACACAGAAGGATTGTCTGATGAATTCTACAGGAGTTGTTTTATCAGTGGTCTTAAGGATGAAATACGGTCAGAGGTTAAAATTTTCTCTCCCAACACGATGATGGAAGTCGTAGGGTTGGCTAAGTTGGCAGAAGACAAGCTTGCAGCCCAACAACGCTCCAAACCCTCTTTTGTTCCCTTCCAAAATATGGGTTCTCAATGACCTCCCATTCCGCCAACTCCTCGACCAACTCCTATCAAGCATTTGTCTGAAACAAAGATGCAGGCACGCAGAGAAAAAGGGTCTGTTATAATTGTGATGAGAAATTCACTCGGGGACATAAATGTGTTTAGCAAAATCTCTATCTCTTGGATATGGATTCTTCGCCTGCCTCTAAAATTGGTGAAGAAGCTCCAGATACAATGGATGATCAGGTCAACATTCAAGAGTTGCCTATTGACCCCCCATCTCAGGACGACCAACCAGAGATATCTCTCAATTCTTTATCTGGCGTCACCACCCCCCAAACAATGAGGGTCAGGGGTGACTTCAAGAAGCTTCCTCTTACAATACTCATTGATTCTGGCAGCATGCATAACTTCATTGACCCTTGGATCGCCAAACAGGCTGATTGTTTTATCCATCCTTGTTCCAACTTTAAAGTCATGGTTGCCAATGGGGGCACCTTACCTTGCAAGGGAAAGTGTCACAATGTGTGTATCTCTTTGGAATATTATAACCTACGCTTTGACATGTTTTCCTTGTCTTTAGGTGGATGTGATGTGGTTTTGGGCGTTCAATGGTTACGCACACTTGGCCCCATCTTATGGGATTTTGCTGAACTTTGGATGCATTTTTCCATCAATGGGACACAACAAAAATTTACAGGCTTACAACCAGGGTCTCTTTGCATCATCAGTTCACATCACCTGGAAAAGATCCTTAAGAGGAATTCACATGGTGTCATCGCTCAGCTCCATTCCATTTAGATGCACCCACCAATGGCCTCCACTACTTCCTTAGATAAATATGAGGGTGTCTTTGCTGCACCAGTGGGCTTGCCGCCTTCATGAGACCTTTTCGGTAAGCATTTAGCCACATCTACATCTTAGCAGGACATGATGGCTATTTTGCATGCAGTACAAAAGTGGCAGCCATCCCTATTGGGGAATTATTTCTGCATCAAGACTGATCTCCCGAGTTTGGAAAATTTCCTGGAACAACGGGTCTCCTCCCGAGCACACCTGAAATGGGTTATCCAACTCATGGGTTATGACTATGCGATCACTTACCATAAGGGTAAGGACAATATGGTGGCAGATGTTCCTTCTCGCACATTTCATGACCCAGTTTCTCTTATAGCTATTTCTCTGCTTGTTCCAAATTGGTTGCAATCTGTTCAATGGGGATATCTCTTCTATGAACTCCATGCTTCTTCATCGGTAGGGCGCTCTGGGTTCCTCCAAACATATGACTGGAAACAATGTAAATTATTTTGGCAGGGACTTAAAATGACAATTCAATGGATGGTGGTTGACTGTGATACTTTCTAGGTCAACAAGGGTGAAACGACACTCCTTTTGGGACTGCTCGAACCCTTTCCCATCCGTACACAGATTTGGACAACTATTTCTATGGATTTCCTAGAAGTGCTCTGGTGGTACAGTACCACATATAAAAGGACACCATATGAAATAGTCTCTGGACATGCATCACCAGTTCTTCTTCCATACAGCTTCAGTAGCTCCCCAGTTCAGGCAATTGACTCGATTCTTCGAAACTGTGATTAGATTCTTCTCATTCTGCAGGACAATCTTCACATGGCAAGAATTCGACTGAAACAACAAGCCGATCAGCACCATTCTGAGCGCACTTTTCACGCAGTTGATATGGTTCTTCTTCATCTACAACCTTCCACGCAATCCTCCCTGAAACTCAAAAGGCGTCAGTGGCCCAGAATGCAACCCGAGGATGCTACAGGGAACCACTCCTTCAGATTCTGCATCAGTTTCCACATCTCAAGCTTTGAGGACAAAGCTTTTTCTAAGGGGGAGGGGATGTTAGGAACCCATGTCTTTACTTTATTAGTGTATTGTTGTTGGACGCATATGCTTTGTAAGTCATCCCGTAGTATTTGTTGATCCATAGTTTGTGTTATTGTTGTTTGGCGCATATGCTTTGTAAGTCGCCCGTAGTATTGTTGATCCATAGTTTGTATTGGCCCATGGTTTTGACCCATAGTATTGACGCCTAGACTTAGTATATAAGTGTGTGTTGAGGCCTATGAAGGCACCATGAAGTTATTTGTATTGAGCTTGTTGAAAGGAGGTTTCCCCCTCGAAGTGGCCTGCAATCAATATAAAAGTGATTCTGAGTTTTGTTATTTCTGCTGTCCTGTGTATTCTCATTAATTATTGTTGCAGGTTCATCTCATAGACCTTCCGCAATCAAGATAAAGAGGAAAGGAGATAGGGGGTCCCCTTGGACAATACCTCTGGATGGGATGAAATTCTTGGAAGGGGGACCATTCAAGAGGATGGAGAAGAAAGTGGAATATGTCATACTCATTATCCACTCGATCCATTCCCTATTGAAACCATATGCAACAAGCATATCCCTCATGTATTGCCAACTTAGTTTGTCATAGGATTTAGATATGTCTAGTTTTAGGAGCATCCCTGGGATTTTGGTGATTCTGAGGGTGTGAATGACTTCATGAACTAGAATAACCCCATTTGAAATCTGTCTCCCCTCCACAAAGTCAGATTGCTCTAGGGCGATCAGGCATGGGAGAATGGGTTTCAATCTATTGGCCATGACTTTGGTGATGACTTTATAGATAAAATTACAAAGAGAAATGGGATGGAATTTACCTGGTGTGTTTGCACCCTTGGCCTTGGGGATAAGGGTAAGAAAGGTGTCATTGAAGGTCCGTAACACCCCCTTGTTTCGACGAGAGTCTTCAAAAATTTTCCAAACCTACTTCTTGAGCATGTCCCAGAAATGATGCAAAAAAGAAGGCCGTGAAACCATTAGGTCTAGGGGTCGTTCCTTCAGCCATTTGTTGGAGGGATTCCTCTACTTCTGCAAGAGTTACTGGTTTCTTCAGAAGATCATTTTGTTCAGCAGATACGGTATGGGGTATGAGCTGGGTGATCCTGGCAATATGGTTAGAGAGATTAGCTTGATCTTCCCTCCTGATATTCCCAAAGTATTGAGTTAGCTCAGCTTCCAGATCATCTCTTGTTTCCACATATTGTCCTGCTTCCGTCTTTACTCTATTTATCCTTGACTTTTGTCGATTTTGGAAAACCGAGTGGTGGAAGAATTTTGTATTTCGTTCTCCATCCTGCAGCCATTGGTTCTGGGATTTCTGTCTCCAGAATATCTCCTCATGTTTCTCTCGAGCAGGAAATTGTTCAAGGATGGTTTGTTCTTTCTTTTTTAGTTCTTCGTTATATCCATTATTCATACCCTCCCTTTGTATGATTTCCATTTGTTCTTTGAGATTCTTTTTGTCTTAAAAAATGTTCCCAAATTCTTCTATGTTCCATGACCGTATCTAAGTTGGATTTTAAAGCTTTCAAATTCTGTTGGAATTGGTACATTCTTTTCCCTTATGGGAGGATGAGATATTCCCACCATTGTTGGAGAAAAGATTTGAAGTCTTTGTGTTCCATCCAAAATTGTTCAAAATGGAAAGGTTTCCGACCACATGACCCCATCCTATTCCAAAGGAGGCTGATTGGTCAATGGTCAGAGTCTGCAAATGGAAGGACATAGGTGGAAAAGTCTCCTCCGGTAGTAGAAATATCCTCTGATGTTAAGAATCTATCTAGCCTTGTTACAACGTATTTTCCCACCTTGTGAGCATCAACATTTATTGGCCTTCAGTATCCATTGTATTGACTCAGATCCATGATTTTCCCTTCAAGAACCATTGTTCCCTATTTTTGTTCCTGTACACTAGTTGTTCCACTATACCTAGTGTATATGCAGGCTGCACCTAACTAGCCCGTGTACATCGATTTATATGGTAAAAAACAGTAAAAACTCTATTTTTACTCCCAAAAAGCGGTCTTAGGGTGACCTTTGGCTCTCCATGCACCCCGAAACGACTCGATTCGACCTTTCACCTACCTTTCGAGGGTTATATATTGAGCTCTTATGGTGTATGGACGGGAGGAGAAAGAGAGAGCACTGTAACTCTATTGGATTTTTTCCGTGACTTGAGTCTACATCCATTGATCCTTGTTGTTGTGAACTTCTTATGTTCACCTACCAACCTCCTTTCATTGTTTGAGTTTTCCATTGCATGGGGAATTGAAGTGGTGGAGGCACAAGTGGAGGGACCTAGTTCTTGGTTTAGATGGGTTTTCGACAAGAGGTTGTATCATGTACTTCTTGTTATCATTAATGGAAATACTCATTTTCTTGTCCAATTGATATTGTAAATGTTGTTTAAATTACATTGGGTTACATTTGCTTATTATATCATGGACCATGTTATTGATTATGCTAATGAATTTCATATATTATATGCACTTGCTTGTGTTTTATGTTGAGACTAAGCTACAGGTTACAGTGTAGAGATTGAAAGTTCAACGAGGATCTACTTCGAACATCTGGTTGAAGGTTGGTATTTTCTCCATTATCTTAGCATTGTCATTTATATAGCATTGTTTTGAGAATTGAGTTGATTTATACAAGTCATATCTCTGTTGTGGTCTTCCCCATACCATAGGAAGTTTTTATCCATAACAGAAATGGTGACTCCGCTAGGGAGGAACCTCCATTTTGGGGATTTTTAGTCATTTTTCCTTATTTTGAGTTGTTGTTTGTTGAGCTTCTGTGTCATTGACTGGCCATTGGGATTCGCATTAGAAAACTTGATTTTTCTGGGCTGTTGGATTCTTTTTTGGCTCATTTACCTTTCCATGTACACGGGTCAGCCTAGCTTTGCCCGTGTCTACCCACTATAGTCTGTACAGTAGCCATCATATAGACGCTACCGTTCTATGAACAATCGTGTACAACTCTAGGATTGTCTTGTTTATGACCTTTGGTTGTTGCTGGGTTGGTTCTAAGTATTCCTGAGTCTTAGTAGGCCTAATTCCTGACTGTTCCATGCTTTGTTATTGACCAAAAACTCCTCTTTCTTTAGTTTTTGAGCTTTTTTGGTTTCCCACCATTTTTGTTTTTAGATCTCATTAGCTTGGCTGAGTCTTACTGTTTGGGATTTGCTGGGTTGTCTGTGTGATATGCTCTGCATTTTTTACTGAATAGTTAGATTTTGCTTGCATTTTTTCATTTAATTTATATTGAAAAAATACAAAAACATTGTTTTGCATTTTCCTTTCATTTATAAGCGAAAATACAAAAATATTTTCTTTATGTTTCTGCATTTTGCATCAGAGTGCTTGTGATTTCATCTAGGACTTGCTTGTGCATTGAAATTTTAAAAGAGATTGCATTTTTATTTCGAACCGTTGGATTGATTGTCATACTAGTGGCATGTTTTTTATTGAATAGATGAGTCTAGTGCTTTTTCATTGTGCATATCATTGAGTCTTTCACGTCATCAGTTTCACGACCATATCCTTTGAGTAATTACATCCATTAAAATTAACGATTAGTATTAAAATTGATTAGAAACGATTTTCTCTTTTTAGGGTGTACCAACTAGTATAGGTTTAGAGTCTTGGAATAGATCATTGTGAATTAACAATCCAAGACTATTAAACGAAATATTATGTGTCTGAACAGGGAGTGGTGAAACCCATGGTATACATCAGTGTTCTCAGGAATCTCTACTCAAACTAGAGTTAAGCACGAGGTCACATGAGATTGGTTGCGGAGATAGCCATCCAATACTATCTGAATGTGGGATATATTTCCAAGATTTGTTTGTGTACAGGGGATCTTGGGGGATTTGACCCTCTTGAGTTTCGGGATTATCTACCCTGCCCATACGATGGATCCCACTTACGACTGTCCTCTTGAGTATCATTTATACGTGGTGACCTTAGTTGCTTTACCTAGGTATCACAAAGGGCATTCATTGCAGTTATTCTGCGATTGTCTCGAGTCAGATAGGGGTTGGACAACACAGTTGTTGTTGTATAGAGATTTGACCCTATGCACGCAGTGTAGTCTGGGAGCCCTTATAACTGATTATGTTATCTCCGGTTATAGTTTTGGAGTATCAAGCCTCTCCTAGGTGAGACATACCGGCTGTAGTGTCGGGAGATCCCTTGAGCCAGTCCTATTTGTGTGCATTTGGTTGTAGTTTCTTTAGGTGTGTGCTCTTTGATTGTGTTAGTTGCTCGTTAGGAGGCATTTTGATTTATTGAATTTTTGGAGTTATGATAGACCGAGATCCACCTCTCCATCCGTCTCATCATTTGGCTGGTCTGCTAACTAACGAGTTAGCATGTCCTTTTTATAAGAGACACCCGAGGACTACCATTGGTCCTATTAACACTTGTAGCGTCCCCTTCCCCATAGAACAACAAGGAAGGAAACGTTAACAACATACCGGGCTTATGGCATATTTAGCCCCAATAATTTTTGCACATAAATAACTAACATTTAAAACTTCTATATGCAGATTCGATTCAATATAAACACAACGGAATTAAACAATACGTCTGCACACAGTTTCATCATGCATTCAACATATAAACAACAGTCATTAATTAAAATGCTTGCAGGGCATAGAATTAACATCAAGAATACTTATCTCGAATTGTAATGGCCCAAACGACTGGCTACGTGAGAGCAACGTTCCACCCAACCATAGATCTCTGTCCAGCCTGTATTCTTTCAGCTGAGAGATCACCCCCGAGCTGGGCTGTGTATCCACTAAGGAGGAACTAGATGGCTCACTCACAGTCAGGGTTTCACTCAAACAACCATGCTAATCCAACACACGGTTGGGTTTCTCAAGCATGCAATAGGAGATGGAGGAGGATGCTAATCCACTGAGCTCAATCCCAGAGCCACATACCCTTCAAACTAGACTCAGCAATCCCATCCTCTATTCATACATCCACAATCGGATTTCTCACAGCTTCGTTCAGCAAATAACCCAAATCCGTCACTCGTTTTCTGAGCTGCAAAAACTGGGTTTTCCCATGGCTTTTGGG
The DNA here is from genome assembly GCA_027924585.1 of Larix kaempferi. Classification (NCBI taxonomy): domain Eukaryota; kingdom Viridiplantae; phylum Streptophyta; class Pinopsida; order Pinales; family Pinaceae; genus Larix; species Larix kaempferi. Next base: position 3,992,771 of record BSBM01001024.1, on the reverse strand, counting down.
GTAGCTATTGCTCCCAAATTCGCCCAAAGGTTCCTACCAATGGATCCCCCATTGGATTTCTCTGTCCAATACCAAATCGGGACGTTTTTGGCTTCCCAAAACGTGGGTTTCCTTCAAGTCGCGATTTCTGGTTTTCTCCCTGCTAGGAGCTCGTTTTTGGGTGGAGAAAGATGTCCCATACTTCCACAATGGAATGGGGATAAGGATGGAGCAACCCCCAAGGTGTAGAGTGACTTGTGGGACAAGTCAAAAGAGCCCATACCTTCCCATACGAATTTCAGGGTTGCCCATACTCCATCAAAGTCATGGGCTGAAATCTCAACCACTTCCTTACAATTGGCATTAATGTCACCTAAGGAAGTCAATGGGTTCACATAATGACAAATGGCAACCTATGGGTCACTCCCATAGCCCCCTCACCACTCCCTAGTGGATACACGTGGCCCCTTCTCATTCGTTGCCTCCGTATCCAGCTTTGGACATTTTATATTGCCTGATGTTTATTTACATCCTATTACAATTTCCATGGCTTAAGAGCACATGGTATCAAAATATCAAATACTTGCCCTTTAAATAACATTCGGCTTTCACTAGCGGGGCCTTGGCCTTGAGCTCCACGCTAGGAAAACATACATCACATGTACACTTATTTACATTAAAGACTCATATGTCCTAAGGGTCGAATTGGGGGTATTACATTCCCCTCCCCCTTAGAACAACACCGTCCTCGGTGTTCCAAGACTTAGGCATACATATACAATTTACACATGTCCAAAACTTCAAAACTTTGCAGATCTGCTCTGCATTCTATCATTTACTTTGAACTTTCAGGACCAAGTCCTTTGATTTTCACGAGCTGCTCCTGCTGATTCGGATCTTCCAGCTCGTCCATAAGTCTGAAAACTTTACGGTTGCTACCTTCTTGAGGTTCTCTTGTTGGGCAGTTGCGGAGGCAATGATCCCCTCCACATTTCCAACACTTCATTGGTTGCTTCATCTTTACCTGCTCGATTTCCTTTGAGTCTTCCCACCTGGAGCGTCTCTTAATCGGACGATTGGATGAATGCTTCTTCATTGATCCACTTTTCTCTCCCTTACTGATTACTTTCATAATGATTTTTACCTCCTTCTGCAGACGAAGAGTGTCCTGCAAGACCTTGTGGTTCATCTCGTTCTGCTGCTTTTGCATCTTGAGCATCTCTGCAAGATTTTCTTGGGTCTTGGCAATTGTTTGAAGAAGACCTCTAGCCAATTCCAATAGCCCTTGGTCTGCTGCCATGGTCAATGGAAACAACTGACCACACTTTGCTCACTAGCAACACTTGCCTGCACCGGCTGCAACCAATCGATTCAATTTCCGCCTGTGAAATTTATCATTACAATTCTCGTTAGGCCAAGCATAACCCAAACATTAAAAATCAGTCAATGGTTTATCCCCAGTTGACATGGATAGTCCATGCTTTACTCATGAGACTCCCACACATTTTATGCTTGCCCCAACATACACATGAATTCTTTCATGTTCATCCATTCACAATTCATTAATTAGCATTCACAATTCACTTTAATCAAATAAACACACTTTTATTTTCAGTCATGCATGCATTCAGCAATTTTCTAATTTTATAAATGCATCAATAAAAAGGAAAGAGAGGGAGAGAAGTAAGAGTTTCTCCTCTTAGTCTTGTTCCATTCTGGAACCCACACCACCACTGTGGTTTTCATGCTCCTGTCCTCTTTCACTCCAACGTGAATGCTTGACCTGCCCTTCTTGGCTAAGACACATAGTGTCTATGGTCTATTCCAGATCTTTCAACCATGGAGTTCCTCCACTTGGTTGGTCAAACGCTTGGCTGCTAGAACTCACACCGTTCTACTAACTCCATCTTTCATTACTGCTCATGCTGAGCTCTTTAGGGTGGTTACATGTCCACATGCATCCTTAAGTTGCTTCCATAGTCATTGCTTCCAACAATACCTGCACTAGATGTCTTCACTTTATTCCATAGGGTCCTTCTTTGCTTTACAAGCCTTGGAATCGCCTATGGATTTGGGTGTTTGGCCAGCGCGCAGGCTGCCCCTCAACATCTAATAGTCTTGTATGTTTGTCCAGCACGCAGGCTGCTCCACAACATCAAATAACCTTGTATGTTTGGCCAGTACGCAGGCTGCTCCAAATCATCAACCATCTCGCATGTTTGGCTAGCACGCAGGCTGCTCCAAATCATCAACCATCTCACATGTTTGGCCAGCACGCAGGCTGTTCCAAATCATCAACAATCTCGCATGTTTGGCCAGCACGCAGGCTGCTCCAAATCATCAACAATCTCGCATGTTTGGCCAGCACGCAGGCTGCTCCAATTCATCAACAATCTCGCTCAACCAGCCACTTTCTGGATTTACCAAGCAACTTTTAGTTCTTTCAGGGGGGGTCCTTACTTCCTGTATTGACCAAGGTTTCCAACAAAGAAACAATAATGCATCAGCTCACTGTTACAAGCTTTATGCTTGAAACCTTCATTATTTCAAATAAGAAATGAATGAAAATGAATACTTATCTGTACTGTGCATTTCCTCTCTGGTCCACAGGGTCCTGCTTTTACTTTATAAGCCTTGGGATCCTCCTGCGGACTAAGATGTTTGGCCAGCACGCAGGCTGTTCCAAATCATCAAATAATTAATGCCCTACCAGTACACCTTCACGCCGACTGGGTTTACCAAGCATTTGGTGGTGCCCAACCAGTCCCATACCTGGTTGGCCCTCTCCATCGCCGAGCCAGCACATACGTCTGGGTCATCGACCAATGGAAGGTAACTGCGCCACCGACCATTACAGGTCAAGGCTCCACTACTCTTGCCTTAGGCTTGCATCAACCTTTCACGGTATCACAAACCCTCAATGCGCATAACAATTCTTCACCCACACAAGGGTGGCACTTCTTCTCTTATGTAAGCCGGCGGTTCCATTTAGGAATTCTTAGGTAACTTTCTTAACTGCAGGCTATCATGACCTCATGATGCCCACTCACCCTATGCCAGGGTTACCACTGCTCATACAGTCTTCTTGAGTACTATTTTCTTCACTTTTCTCTTTAAGGTGCAACACTTAATTTCATATGTATAATCTGTCAACACAAAATGGATAGCAAATTCATTAGTATTGTTGCTCTAGAACTGTAAACATATTTCATAACATCCACTATCCAACCTTGAAACACCAGGAATGCGTCCATTCCCTTAAGGCGTAGTCAATATTGGCATCCCTAACATAACTCAGCACCAGAAAGGCGTGCACTCCTTACTGATGTGAGCTATGAAGGTCCTAATCATACTTCAAGCAGTCTTTCATGATGGAAATAAAATCAAAACATGCTCTGCATATTAACTCTAGCAATTAGACACATATATATATCATTCAGGGTTTATGGAAAACTTATCCATTTTGCCGATGTTATTTCCCTTCTTTAATGAGGAATGGAGGCTCCTTCTCTGAGTTGACAGTCCCTCGGTTTGCCATCCCAATTCCTTTTGATGTTACTTAACCTTCATATGTCTTACTGACATATTCTTCACCATCCCACTCATATTGTTTACCAATCATGTAGTGCAGATGAAACATTAATAATGTCTTATGGCATTCCACCTGGAACCCATTTTCAAATCATGGAATCCCTTCCCATGAAGTTTGGCTTCTGTAGGACCTCTCCCATGGTCTTCCTGCAATGTGTCTTCCTGGCACACTTACTAAACAGCCAAACAGTCAGCAACATTTAGCAATACAATTTCAAATCTGATTGCTCCATAACCAATCCATGGCACTAATAATTAAATTCAGTATGCATTTGCAACTCTGTCTACTACAGAAATTGGTTTTCTTATCCATGAGGCTATCCTCATATTGTTTGGCTCTTGTAAGTGACACCACTCTACCCGTTATGGTCTTATGCCTGCTGCCCTACATGAGCATCCACTTACAGCATGTCCTCAGATCTTAGAGCTCTCAACCATGAGAACCTTCTCATAACCTTTGGCTTCTACATGTGGTAGATCCCGGTATCTACTATGGACTTATCCTCATTGCCATATGTAAGACCTTCCTACCTGAAACTGAAACTCCAATCAGCCAAACACGTTGTGAGTATCTACGCACATAATCATTCATTGCCATAATAGTCACTGAAGTGATCTCAGAATTATAACACTCAATAATTCAAACACCTTCAGCTGTTACATTTGAAATGCAATGAAATATTTACACTTCTATATCTATGCGTCATTATCACAATAGAATTTCAAGACATAGTCACCATATTTATGCAACTTAAATAAATCGTAAATACTCATTATTCCACAGTCATATCATTCATACAACTCTGTCCTTCCACAGAGCATTCTAGCAGCCCATCAATCATGATTGAGCTCTTCATGCACTTACTATTTTGCATTCATAACAGCCCATGAAATGATCCTAGAATTATCATCAATTCATCATTTCATTCATTATTTATTTTGCAATAACATATGCATCATCCCCATGCATTCACACAATGCATCACAAGATTTATAAAATCTCTTAATGCATATCTACTCAATGCTACCTTGCATTGTTTCATGAGTACTATGCATTCAAGCATATTATGATCGAGACATGACTATCTCATATAAATTGCATTATCATAATCAGGACCACCAGTCCTCACTTGCTTTGGTTATTAAGCACATAACCAACATACGCATGACATGATATAATTTCATATGAATGCATTGAGACTTCTAAACAGTCATAGGGTGTAAGGATCATTTCCTTCACTTACCCACACCTCACCAAACTTGGTAGGTTAACAGTCCCCAATCGGTATTCAATATCACATGCAAAATATCTCAACATAGCTCAAACATAGTTGAAGGAATCTTACCAAATCCTCTTTCAACATTCATGCAATTTGGCACCAATAATCATTACCTGCATGGCTACCATTAACATCGCCTGATGTTACCTGATCAGTTGGCCTCTTACCAAAGCTGCTCAGTCCTTTTGCCAACTTTATGATCATAGATTTGTTGCACCATCCTTTCTGCATAAGGTTGCTGGCTTCATGCAACAACATCCCCAACATGTTTAGCCATGCTCTTTGTTATCTTTGGTCCTACAACCAATACCAACATCAATAGTGACTATCAACCACAATATTCTCTATTAACGGTTCATTGCATATGCAGACTTCATTCTTTTACCAATATGCAATATCTCATTCATGCACAAGCATTTCCATATGCACTATGCAATGTTTGTTAAGGTGCCATTTAGTGCATATACATCTATGTAATCCCTTACATTTTTAACATTTTTATGCCATATGACAATTTCATAATTACAAGTATGATAACAAACTGAGGTTTAAAGAATTCTTCCCTTTTCGATCCCTCCTCGTATCATGGAATTTCTCTTCCATATCATGCAATTGTAGAAATTGCCCACATTGACAACAAAATTTGTTTGTCAAAACAGTCGCTGGCACTCTTCTGCACTAAATAAATATGATATCTGTAGACCTCATTCAAACTCTAGTCATGCATCATTGTTCCCTGCTGGACAAGCTTTCCAATGCATGTCTTCATGCTCCATTCCGACATCAGGTGCGGAAACTGCATCCCTTCAAAAATGACAAGTTTTCACTCCAGTTTTTGCACATTTTACACAGTTGCATTTTGGTCCCGAATGCCAACTTCAGCCACCTGTGGGAGAAAATCTATGAGGAATCACAAAAACTTATCTATCGGGCGAAGTTAGTCCATATAACAAGGAACACTCTGCAATTCACGGATTTCAATTCCGATGCACCATTCATCTTCTATGAATTTCTGGGTTTTGCTACTTCTCATTTTTCACATTTTCCCAAAATTCCAAATTTTGGGCCAAAAACGGCTATCTCCCAAACGGTGCATTTCTGGAAAATCTTCGTCTAACGGAAGCTGTCCGTCTTAATGAGAATATGAAATGTCTAGTTCAGTAAAATTTCTGATTCCCACATCTAGGGTCACTTTTACTGCCCACAAGCTTTTCAAAATCCCGAAAAAGTGGCCCGGAACAGTGCTTTTTGGCCTTCTTGATCACCCCGGCACTATATCCTTTGGAGCTGGGTTCCAAGATTCGGAACTTAACATTGTACCTGCTTCATGACTGCCTAGTATCAATTTCAGCTTAAACCGGCCTTCTGTCCTGCCTCGGGACTCTGTCCTTCAAAAGTCACTATTATCCATTTTCCGTCAAATCGGAGTGTAATGGGCTAGGGGTCTTCACTGGTCCTTTCATGGCCCTCGTCAATGGCCTCCGAGCCCCACAGGAATCATCGCATTCTGAGTCCGGATGCTCCTGTTATCAAAAAATCAAGTTTTAGCCACTTTACTCTATTTTTTTTTTTTTTTTTTTTTTTTTTTTTTTTTCGCGTCCGGGCGCGCGGGCCGGTTCTCCGAACGCTTCCGCAATGGCGGAGCGATTCGCTGAATTCTCCCGCAACTGCGGAGCCATTCGGCGAATGCTCCCGCAACTGCGGAGCCATTCGGCGAAGGCTTCCGTCGCGGAGCCATTCGGCGAATGCTCCCGCAATTGCGGAGCCATTCGGCGAAGGCTTCCGCTGTTTCGGAAGACTTTCCCGAATCCTCCTGCGATTTCGGAGCCCTTCGCGGAATCCTTCCGCCGTTTCGGAAAACTTTCCCGAACTCTTCCGCAGTTGCGGAACCGTTCGCGGAATCCTTCCGCGGTTTCGGAAGACTTTCCCGAACTCTTCCGCAGTTGCGGAACCGTTCGCGGAATCCTTCCGCAGTTTCGGAAGACTTTCCCGAACTCTTCCGCAATTTCGGAAACGTTCGCGGAATCCTTCCGCAGTTTCGGAAGACTTTCCCGAACTCTTCCGCAATTTCGGAAACGTTCGCGGAATCCTTCCGCAGTTTCGGAAGACTTTCCCGAACTCTTTCCAAAACAAACTTTTTTTCGAAAACACTTAGAAACTTTTTCTTCTTTTTCGGAGCATTTCGCCAAATTTTTTTCCGCGTTGCGGAACAACTCGCGGAATCCTTCCGCAAATTTCGGAAGAGAATTCCTTCCGAAAATTTCGGAAGGGAATTCCTTCCGCAAATTTCGGGGCGACTTCCCGAATTCTTCCGCGCTGCGGGAAAACTCGCGGAATGCTTCCGCAGTTTCGGAGCAATTCGCCGAATGCTTCCGCAACTGCGGAAGACATTCGGGAATTCTTTCCGAAACAGACTTAAACGAATTTTTCAAACAGACTTAGGAAAAATTTGAAATCTTTCATCATTCGACAATCCAACCAATGGATTTACAATTTAATCTCTAAACAACCAACAATCATGGGCAAGGAAACTCATGAGTATAAGGCGTAATTTGCAAGCTTTCCTAACAACTGACTGTTCATGCTGTTATCCAGGAAATTAACAAACAGAACTCATTTCCAGCCATGCTTAACAATAATCATCAAAAACAACAAAACAACTTAAGATGGCAGAGATTGCCCATGCTCCTTTCTCTGTTTCATAGAATGCCATCAATGCAACTATTGCAAGCAGCTTGCAAAAATCTCCAAACAGTCATGCGATCTTGAGGTTTCTCTAATGCATTTTTGTTTCAAATACAAAATGCATGTACACACACAATGACTTAAATTTCTGTGAAGGGTCCAACAGCCGTAGGGTTGAACCTAGAGCTCTGATACCACTCTGTAGCGTCCCCTTCCCCATAGAACAACAAGGAAGGAAATGTTAACAACATACCGGGCTTATGGCATATTTAGCCCCAATAATTTTTGCACATAAATAACTAACATTTAAAACTTCTATATGCAGATTCGATTCAATATAAACACAGCGGAATTAAACAATACGTCTGCACACAGTTTCATCATGCATTCAACATATAAACAACAGTCATTAATTAAAATGCTTGCAGGGCATAGAATTAACATCAAGAATACTTATCTCGAATTGTAATGGCCCAAACGACTGGCTACGTGAGAGCAACGTTCCACCCAACCATAGATCTCTGTCCAGCCTGTATTCTTTCAGCTGAGAGATCACCCCCGAGCTGGGCTGTGTATCCACTAAGGAGGAACTAGATGGCTCACTCACAGTCAGGGTTTCACTCAAACAACAATGCTAATCCAACACACGGTTGGGTTTCTCAAGCATGCAATAGGAGATGGAGGAGGATGCTAATCCACTGAGCTCAATCCCAGAGCCACATACCCTTCAAACTAGACTCAGCAATCCCATCCTCTATTCATACATCCACAATCGGATTTCTCACAGCTTCGTTCAGCAAATAACCCAAATCCGTCACTCGTTTTCTGAGCTGCAAAAACTGGGTTTTCCCATGGCTTTTGGGGTAGCTATTGCTCCCAAATTCGCCCCAAGGTTCCTACCAATGGATCCCCCATTGGATTTCTCTGTCCAATACCAAATCGGGACGTTTTTGGCTTCCCAAAACGTGGGTTTCCTTCAAGTCGCGATTTCTGGTTTTCTCCCTGCTAGGAGCTCGTTTTTGGGTGGAGAAAGATGTCCCATACTTCCACAATGGAATGGGGATAAGGATGGAGCAACCCCCAAGGTGTAGAGTGACTTGTGGGACAAGTCAAAAGAGCCCATACCTTCCCATACGAATTTCAGGGTTGCCCATACTCCATCAAAGTCATGGGCTGAAATCTCAACCACTTCCTTACAATTGGCATTAATGTCACCTAAGGAAGTCAATGGGTTCACATAATGACAAATGGCAACCTATGGGTCACTCCCATAGCCCCCTCACCACTCCCTAGTGGATACACGTGGCCCCTTCTCATTCGTTGCCTCCGTAGCCAGCTTTGGACATTTTATATTGCCTGATGTTTATTTACATCCTATTACAATTTCCATGGCTTAAGAGCACATGGTATCAAAATATCAAATACTTGCCCTTTAAATAACATTCGGCTTTCACTAGCGGGGCCTTGGCCTTGAGCTCCACGCTAGGAAAACATACATCACATGTACACTTATTTACATTAAAGACTCATATGTCCTAAGGGTCGAATTGGGGGTATTACAACACTTCTCATGAGCTTCATGAATCTCATATTATGAATACTCCATATGGAATGGGGGGAATCCCCATGACTCCATCGGGTACAGTCGAAGAAAAATATGCTCCTTCCACTCCTAGGGGTGGTTGGGAGGGAGGTTCACCACCACACGTCACTCCTATCGGGTTTGGGATGAACCAACCTGTGGATACAGACCCATTTAATGGTACACACACACATGATTTCTGATATGGGATGCCATATCTTAGTAATACAACAGGTCCTATGACCATGACACCTTTCTCATTTGGTATGCCTAGTCTTAATACGATTGTTACTTCCATTATGTTTGGTAGTCATGCTAACACTATCCTTGGTGCTGGGGGCACTGCACACTCTTTTTCTGCATATCAGTTTGGGATTGGCCATATCCCTTCATCCATTCCACATGTTGGAGGAGGCCCACCTCCCAGGACTACCCTTACTTTCGGTGGGAACACTTTCCATAATACGACTCACATTCCACAATTTAACCCACATGCTTCTATGCATATACCCATACCTACGACCACATTTGCTAATGTTAATGTCTCTCCTAATACAGGGGGTGGGAACATGCCCTTTACTTATGGTCATCACACGCCTGCTCCTGCTACAAATAACACTTATATACCCCATAGTTATGGCGGTAACCCTTATTACAATGCAGCCGGTTCTAGCCCTTATTACAACCCTCCCCACTATGGTGCTTAGAACACACATATACCTGCGTACCCTTACACAGGTCAGGTGGGAGGCAGTTATCATCCCTATGGTCATGGGTATGGTTCATATTATCCTTCAGGTCTGCAAGGTCATCCTCTTTTGGGAGCTTACAATCAAGCTTTGCAGCCATAGCTCCCGTTTCTTGCTCGTTTGAATCTACCAGATCTTTCGAAGCTCACAAATGATCCAGTGTGTCACGATCCTACTTAGCCTCCAATCCTTACCAAGATCCCTTCTGACATTCCAAATTTTGAAGGGAAGAATGGTGAGGATCTGGGTGATCATGTTACTACTTTTCACCTATGGTGCTCCTCGAATTCGTTAAATCACAACTCTATTCATTTGAGACTATTTCAACACACCCTCACAGGGGCAACAGTGAAATAGTACATTGAGTTGCCTGGGGTCACTTACAGGGGTTTTAATGAGATAGCCTTGGTTTTCATAGACCACTTTTAGTTGCCCGTTCGCTATGATACTGGCATCGAAATATTATCTACCTTCCGCTAGAGCAAAGCCATGCACATATCTGATCATATCCAATAGTGGCGTTGACGGAAGAGGCCAGTGAAAGCCAACATTCCTCCATATTTTATGTTGGAATGGTTCCTTAAGTCTTTGCTTCCCTACATTTCAAAGGAAATTTCAGTGTCCGGCATTGCGACTGAGGAGAAAGCTATATTCAAAGACCAACAGCCAGACCTAGTCTACGCTCAGTCTGGTATCCTGTACGATATTATTGACCAATGCACCGTGATCAAGTCATGAGACCAAGCCTGTTCCTGGGCCACATGCTGATGGAATCATTGGATCCACGTGTACTTGACCCATAGATTTGGTTACAAATCAAATGCAAAATTTTTCTATTAACTAATCTATCCCCGGACAGCCTCATGCCTCGTCCGTTTCCACCCAATTATCTGATGTTCACTCTATACAATCGGAGAACCCATCAGGTAACCAAAAATACGGTGGAAATAAGAAGGGGAGAAATAACCATAGGGGTAGGAATAATGGGATTAATAGAAATACTCCTAGAAAAGAGAACGCCAACCCTCCTCGGGACGACGAAAATGTTGGTGGGGACCGTAAATCTAGGTGTAAAGTGAAGTTTCCTTGCAAACTGTGTTTGGAATATCATCTTACTCATTTGTGTCCTCGAATTGAAGAAGCTTTGAATCATCTTGCACAGAGCCCAAATGTGTTGAAAGATTCCCTTCCGCATCATCAGAATATGGCTTCGAATGCTTTCGTCATTGGTTATGGGACTAACGAAACTTTGACGTCCTCTTCTCATACCGGTGGCTTCGGATGCATGAACATGGTTAAATATGAGGTTATTATTGCTACTCACCAACGCGATTATGGTGCACCACAAACGAATATGGGGAATGAATCCCCTCCTCCCGATTCTTCTTTGTATATTGAGAAGCCTACTACTATGCCGCGGATACCGAAAGGTGTTCTTAAGCACTCAACGCATAATCCCAATTCCCGAGCTGCCCAAAACTACTCCATTGTAGAATATTTGGGCCAAACTATGTGTGCCATGTCACCTCTTGAGGTTTTACAGGAATGTACTTCGTAGAGGAGCACCCTTTTATGTGCTTTGGGAGTCCAGGATCAGGGTATCCCTAACATTATTAAATTCAACACTATTGATGTTAGGTGCTTACAGAAAATTGTTAAACATATGGTGGTTGACGAAGGTGCTTCCACCTCAGTAATGTCATTGGATTGTTGGAAAGCTCTTGGCTCTCCTCCCTTGTCAAAATCTATGGCCATGCTTACTGCGTTCGATGGTCGATCGTTTAGGATGCATGGTATTCTCCCTTCCCTTGAGGTCCACTTGGGTGGGAACTCCGTTCCTATTGAAGTCGAGGTGGTTGATGCACCCATCGACTACAACCTTCTTCTGGGTAGAAATTGGATCTACGCAATGAAAGTGATCGTGTCCTCTGTGTTTAGAGTTATCTGCTTTCCCCACGAGGGAAAAATTGTGACAGTTGATCTGCTAGATTTCTCTAGTTCCAATACCGTAGCATCGTCAGGAACTATTGTTCCCCAGATCAAAAATTCTTAGCCAGCAACTGGGAATATTGGTGTGGGATTGTATTCCTCTTTGATGGGATCATTGGACTTTGTTGCACCAATCTCCTTTATTGGAACCATTTCCGATAATGCCCCTCCTTCATTAAATAATGTACCTTTCTGGACTTCGTATTTTAATGATTCGTGGACTTTACCATCTGCGAGTTCCCCGTCTGGAGACATTTCACACATTGGAATGGCTATGCCACTATCTACAGTCGAGCTTGCATACCATGATATTCAACAAGCCTCTGCAGAGCTGGATCTCTTCTCCTCACAGACAGAAGAGGAAGATCCTGTTATGCTTCCCGCATGGGAAGCCGACTCATCTTGCTCGCATGATTGTCTTGATGGTACTTTTCCTTTGGATGAAGCTATCATTGAGGCCATGTGTGGTAGCGAGAGGCCTTGGGAATATTTTCATAGGATATTCCTATACTCCATCCTAGTCCTACTATCTTTTTAGTCATTTTCATTTTCAGTCATGCATGCAAAATTAGGGTTTTCATGCAATTAGGGTTTGCATGCATTTTGCATGCATTCTAGGTCATCAGTCCCAGCACCTAGTCCTTAGCAAACTAGCCCCTGAAGCTACTTTCATATCATTTCTAGCCCTCCCAGTGACTAATGCGCCCTCCCTTGCTCCACTGCATGACAAGGGCGCCTTCTTCACCTACCAGTCCAGTTATATTCAGTTATATTGAGTTATCTTCAGTTATTTCCTTGATTTAAGTATTAACTGACTCTTTACTGAGTTTATCACTCTATTGGACCTCCAGTGAGACTATATTGACCATTCTGACTCCAGTTAACTCCTATGGCGCCCTCCACTGAGCCTCCTTCACTATATTAGTGCTTCCATGTGCCAGTTACACCAGCCACATTCAGTTAGACTCAGTTTGACTCCCGGTTGACCATTACTTGTGCATTGATGACTTCACTGATGAGAAGGTGGACTCCTAGTTAGGCATTGATGACTCTCCACTGATTATAGATCTATGCATGAAGGACAATTTGAATTCAACCTAGTGAATTCGAATCCTCATATTCAGCATTGTATATTTACCAGTTCTTTATTCTGTTAATAGTAACATGTGTAATTATTCTGCCTCAATCAGAGTTTCTTTGGATCTAAGTTCTATTGCTTGTCTCTTCTTCTATTATTCCTAAATTCTTTCATTGTGAGATTTACATCATCTCTTTGGATCTTATGTGGGCAATTTCACATGGTATCAGAGCCATTTGAGAGTATATTCTACCTACATTCTTGAGAGTTTTTTGCAGGTATTTCGAAGTTCCAGCAGTTGCAACAGCAGATTCAACAGCTTTCTATTTTGCACTTGTTCAAGCAGTCAAGATGAGCAATTCGAATGCTCCTTCTTCTATACTTCTCACTCCTTTCAATTATTTCGAATGGAAGATGAAGATGATAATACTCTTGAGGTCAAAAGGGTTTACTAGAATAGTTGAGGAAAAGGATGCCATACCACATCAAGCTGAAAAGAGAATCAAGCACCTAAACAAAATGGATGAAGCCTTTGGATGCATATGCCTTGATATATCTGATGATCTATTGTTTCATTTTGATGGATTGAAGTATCTAAATGATTTATGGATAAAATTGAGGAGTCTTTTTGGAAAACAAGACGAACTAAGAGGCTACATTCTTGAGAATGAATTGGTTGCCCTTCAACCTAGCAATTTCGAGAGCATCCAAGATTTCTTCTCCAAATTTTAGAATTTGGTTTTGCATTGCAAGCAATGTGGCATCACTAAAAGTGATGAGCAATAGATACTCTCTATATTGATCAAACTTGGATCTCAATTTTTTGTCTTTGTATCCACCTTTCATTCTGTTCGAATGTCCATCCCTGGATGGAAGTTTCCCACCTTAAGTGACTTTATTGAAGATCTCACTCAAGAAGAGAACAAACTATTTCAAATGGGTGCCATCAAAACCTCCAGAGATCTAGCTCTTTTAGCTGGTGAATCAAGTGGAGCGAATGCAAAAGGGGGACAAAAAGGCAAAGGCAAGAAACCTTCAAGATCCAAGAATGACAAACAAAAGATACCTAATTGTACCTACTGCAAGAGAGGAAACCATCCCGAGCATGCCTGCATGCATAAGAAGATTGATCTTCTAACCAAGCTTCTTGAACAAAACCAAATTGTTGTTCCAAAAGAAGCAAAGATGTCTGATTTTGGAAGTGGATCTGATGATTGTCATGCATTGATGGCTGGTTTTTCAAAGACAAAAGCTCTTCTCATAGATTCTGGAGCTTCCAACCACATGATGGCACAAGAAGAATCCTTCTCCTCCTTGGATCTCCAAGATGGAACTACCATTCACATGGGATACAACTCTCAGATTTCTGCCAAAGGTTTGGGTACAGCTCATATCGAGCATGGTAAGTTAAAAAATGTCTTATTTGTCCTTCTCTTACAACTAATTTGTTTTCAGTATATCAAATGACTCATACAGGATATCCAAAACAAGTAATTTTTGGTCCAAACACAGTAGAGATTACAAAAATCTCCATTGGAAAGGTTATAGCGAATGGGATTGCTAATCATGCCTCAAAGGCATATGAGTTCTCACACTTCATGCCTTTCTCTCCAACTATTCCTTCAGATTTTGATGAATATCACAGTGACTCCTCTTCCAGTGACTCCTATTCTAGTGAAGAAGAAGATCAAGATTTTGATGTTGAGATCATGGTTCAAGAAGATTCAGAACCAACACCTATTCTCAGTCCAGATTTAAGAGAAATATGTTCTCACACAGTCCTTGCTACTACTGATAACACAGTTGATGATTTATTTGCTTGCAAAACTACTAGACTTCAACATCATGCTAACCTTGCATTATGCCATCCATCTCTCCATGAGATATGTATCATGATGATGGGGTTCTCTCTTCAATCTTTTGGGAAGACTACTCATGTTCCATTCGCTCTAGATACAGAAAAAATTCCTAAAAGACTTGCCTCATCCTCCACACAGTGGGAGACCTTCCTACATGGGATCAACTTGCCAAGTCTTTTTCAAAAGTTTTCACTGATGAAAACTTCTTTCTTTTCTGCATGATGGTTCTTTGAGTTATTTATTGTTCTTTTGAGGGGGGGTATTTTTCCCATGAGGTTTTCCCCATTTCCTTAGTTTATGGACAATTATGTATTTTATTATCATTTCATTTATTGTATGGGTGACCTTTGGTCCTAGTTACCAGGGCCCAGGATGGATTAAGGGGGGGTGTTAGGATATTCCTATACTCCATCCTAGTCCTACTAGCTTTCCAGTCATTTTGATTTTCAGTCATGCATGCAAAATTAGGGTTTGCATGCATTTTGCATGCATTCTAGGTCATCAGTCCCAACACCTAGTCCTCAACAAACTAGCCCCCGGAGCTACTTTCAAATCATTTCTATCCCTCCCAGTGACTAATGCACCCTCCTTTGATCCACTGCATGACAAGGGCGCCTTCTTCACCTACCAGTCCAGTTATATTCAGTTATATTGAGTTATCTTTAGTTATTTCCTTGATTTAAGTATTAACTGACTCTTTACTGAGTTTATCACTCTATTGGACCTCCAGTGAGACTACAGTGAGACTATATTGACCATTATGACTCCAGTTAACTCCTATGGCGCCCTCCACTAAGCCTCCTTCACTATATTAGTGCTTCCATGTGCCAGTTACACCAACCACATTCAGTTAGACTCAGTTTGACTCCCGGTTGACCATTACTTGTGCATTGATGACTTCACTGATGAGAAGGTGGACTCCTAGTTAGGCATTGATGACTCTCCACTGATTATGGATCTGTGCATGAAGGCCAATTTGAATTCAACCTAGTGAATTCGAATCCTCATACTCAACATTGTATATTTACCAGTTCTTTATTTTGTTAATAGTAACATGTGTAATTATTCTGCCTCAATCAGAGTTTCTTTGGATCTAAGTTCTATTGCTTGTCTCTTCTTCTATTATTCCTAAATTCTTTCATGTGAGGTTTACATCATCTCTTTGGATCTTATGTGGGAAATTTCACAATGCCAGTATCTACAACCAAGCTTGCATATCGTGATATTCAACAAGCCTCTGCAGAGCCGGATCTCTTCTCCTCACAGACAAAAGAGGAAGATCCCGTTATGCTTCCCACATGGGAAGCCGACTCATCTTGCTCGCATGATTGTCTTGATGGTACTTTTCCTTCGGATGAAGCTATCATTGAGGTCATGTGTGGTAGCGAGAGGCCTTGGGAATATTTTCATCATAGCTCTTATTTTCTTCCCAACCTTGACATTATCGAGCAGGAAGAGTTTCGATCGACTCTTGCCGAGAAGGTTGGTCACCCTGTGGCTCCTTGGGATTCACATGGGATTTACGCGTAGGGGAATATGGCTAATATCTCCCCAACCATACCGATCAACATTTATCGCACACCCGAAAAGGTTGAAAACGTTTTTATCAGTGCTAATTGTTCTCTCAATGAGAGCCACATATACACTAAGTTGTTCAAGGAGTTTCAGGATTTTTTCACTTGGTCATATGAGGAGATGCCAGGAATAGACCCTAGCATTGTGTAACATGAGATTAAGACATATCCTAATGTTAAGCTGGTTCGACAACGTCTTTGTGCTTTGAATCCTAGGAAGGCACCCGAGATTAAGGCAGAGGTGGAGAAACTACTCAAAGCTTGTTTCATCTACCCAGTTCCCCTTACCGAATGGGTGTCAAATCCCATTCCTGTGGATAAGAAGCAGGGAACCATCTGTGTATCTACAGACTTTAGAGATCTGAACCACTCATGTCCGAACGATAAATTTCCCACTCCATTCATAGATCAAATCTTGGATGCATTTGCAGGAAACGAGGTTTTTTCGTTTATGGATGGTTTCTCAGGGTATAATTAGATCCAGATTAAGCTCGAGGATCAACATAAAATTGCTTTTATATGCCCTTGGGGTACATTTGCATACCTGAAAGATTCCCTTCGGCTTAAAAATGTCGGGGCTACGTTTTAGTGTGCCATGACATATGCTTTTCACGACCTTAAGCGCATAGTGGAGGCTTATTTGGATGATCTTGTTGGCCATTCTCGTAAGAGAGTGGACCACCCCAAGCACCTCCACCTCATTTTCGAAAGATGTCGATGTTACAAGATTCGGTTGAACCCCAACAAGTGCATTTTTGTCATGAAAACGGGCCTCATTTTAGGGTTCTTATTTTCCAAAGAGGGTATAAGAGTCGATCCTCTTAAGGTTGAGGAAATACTTTAGTTTCCTCCCCCACGTAACTTAATTCAGCTTCAGATCCTCTAAGGGAGAGCCACTTTCTTACGACGCTTTATCATGAATTATGCCAATATTACCAAAGGTTTCACGCAACTTTTGAAGAAGGACACTCTGTTTATATGGGATGAGCGAGCCCAACAGTATTTTGACGCTTTGAAGAAAGCTTTGGTATCAGCCCCTCTGCTTAGTCCACCCGAGTTTGCTAGATATTTTTTACTTTATGTGGCCGTGTCTCAAGAGACGATTGGTATGGTCTTAGTTCAGGTGGATGATGTGCGCCAAGAGAATATTGTTTATTACCTTAGTCGAAATTTAGTAGATACTGAGCTGAGATATTCTCACATGGAGAAATTGGCACTTGAGACTGTTCATGCAGTCCAACGTTTACGGCATTACATTATGCTTAGGAAAACCACTCTCATAGATTACGTCAATCCATTTCAGTTCGTGCTTTCACGATGTCTAATTGGGGGGGAGTATAATAAATGGATTGTTATTCTCAGGAATTCGAACTTGATTTTGCTTCGGCGAAATCGGTGAAGTATTTGGTTTTCGCTGAGCTCATGTTGGACTTCTTGCGACTTGATGAGGGCATCTTCCATGAAGACTCTTTTGTGGATTAACATTTATTTCTTATCTCGTTGGTGGACCCTTGGTATGGGGATATCATCGTATATCTACAAACTCTAAAGTTCCCTTTGCATTATTTGCGAGGTGAATGACGGCGTGTGAGACATCACGCTAAAGACTATGTCATCGTCGGTGACACTTTGTATCATCAGGGAAAAGACTCCATCCTTCATCGTTGCTTAACTCATGAAGAATCGGAGCTTGTACTTAATGACTACCATGGTGGGGTGTGTGGTGGTCACTTATCTGGGCTTGCGACAACCCAACGTATCATGCAAGAAGATTACTTCTGGCCTTCGATCTTCAAATATTGTATGAACGTTGTGAAGAGATGTCACCCTTGCCAGGTGTTTTCTCGAAATGTACACTCGCATCCTTCTCCCTTTCATCCGATCGTCACCGTCAGTCCCTTCACCAAGTAGGGGGTGGATTTCATTGATTGCAAACCGGTTTCGGTTGGGGGGCATCACCATACCATTGTGGCCATGGAATACTTTTCCAAATGGGCTGAGGCCATACCGACCGTAAAAGACAACGGTGCTACTACAACCCACTTCGTATTCAATCATATTATCGCTTGATTCGGTATACCGAAAGAGATTGTCACTGACCATGGCAGTCGCTTCCAAAACAAAATGGTGGCGGATTTTTCACTCAAGCTTGGGTTTCATCAAGATCATTCATCTTCCTACTACCCCCAAGTGAATGGTCAGGTCAAGGCAGTAAATAAGTCCTTAAAGACCATTCTCCAATGAACCAGCCAGCAAAGCAAGAGCAACTTACATATCATTTTATATCCTGCTTTGTAGGCATATCAAACCGCAATTCAGACTGCCACCAGTTTCTCACCATTTCAGCTAGTACATGGTGTGGAGTCTATCTTGCCGATTGAATGCGAAATCCCTTCATTAAAACTAGACATAGAGCTCTTGTCTGACACCTTAGATGCTGAGCAATGTTTGATCCACCTTGAGTAGCTTGACGAGTAGTGTCGAGATGCTGCCGTGGCTATAGATGCCAACAAACGTCGTGTTAAGGTCCAGTATGATAGGTCTGTCCATCCCTGGAAATATGCTAAAGGTGACTTGGTCCTCTTGTATGATCAAGCTAAGGAACCCCTCAGGGAAGGAAAGTTTAACCCCATGTGGCACGGTCCTTACATATTAAGGCATGTCCTTGAGAAAGGAGCTTATGAGTTGGAAGAATATGATGGGAACACCTTGAAGGAGCCTAGAAATGGGCTCTACCTCAAGCGGTATTATGCTTGAGCTTCTAGCTCGAGCTGATACCTTTGTATGCTATTGTATAGTTGTTTCTATACATAGTTTAGATTTCTTTTGATTGTTCGGGTCTACTCATTCACTTTCATTTGGTTGACAGATGTCAGCGAAATCTCCAGTTTTCTTGGGATTCACAGATGGTGCTAGCCGTCATACGCAGACTCACTTTTTTTTGCGTGGGTTATTTATTCACCTGACCATCAATTGTGTCTTCGGGAGGTGCTTGTCTCAGTCCTACATCCAAAAATGTGGCTGAGTACAGTGTCGTTGTTGAGCTACTTTGTGATGCCATTTTGCATGGTATCCATTCTTTAGAAGTCCGCCTGCATTCACAACTGGTTGTGTCTCAATTGAATGGCCAAAATCGTGTAAGGGATCCTACATTAGTACGGAGGTTCTTAAGGGTTAGACTCTTGGAGCGTCATTTTGTTTTCATTACATACATTCACGTTCTGAGAAGTTTTAATCATGTACCTGATGCATATGCTAATTATGACCTATATTGGCATTTGTCACGTCAATAAAAGAAGCATACAAATAAAAATTCATTCACACATTTGTACATACACATACAGTAGAACCAGAGAATCATAGTTTTTCATAAATAATATGTCAAAAATGTGGTGTCACAGTACAAAACTGGATCCCATAGCTCTCAAAAATATACATAGCCGATACAAAAATATAGGACTGCGTGGAATCTAAGCCCTATGGGGAGGCCTTGCTTCCTCGACAGGATGTGTCTAAACATAGTAATGCACTGCATTGGCTATGCGTCGCAGTAATCGTACCTAGGTACTCGGTACTCCTACAACATGTCGTTGCATTGTCTCTGGGAGATGCTCTACCTTGATGACCAGTAATATGGTAGTCATGCGGGTCAGGTTGACTCGTATTATCTCTAGCGTGTGCTCTACTACAGCGCCAACCACCTCTCCAACCCTGCCTCGATGACAATGTCGCGAGAATCCCTATGGTCTTCGCGGACCAGCATCTGCGAGCAAATAGTCATTTATTAATACTGCGTGATACCACACCAAAAACATTTTTGCATTCACTTATAATAAAAAATACAAAAAAATTAAATATTCCAAAAAGAGTAACATACCAATATCTCTAAATGCGGCCCCTGGAGGGAGCGACATGTCGCGGTCACCCCAGTAGTCTATTCCCTCATATGGGTAGTCATCGATGGCGATGACCTACCATGCCCACCAGTGGAAGAACTCCTCAAAATATGGGGAGGCCTGTCAGCCACCCTCCTATCGCATCAATACTTCATCCCACCGATTTTGGGATGGATCCCAAAGGTTGTGCGGAGGGACTTCAACCCTCGAACTTAAGATCAGAACTCTCTCAAAGAAGAAACTATAGAGTATGCTGCCAAAACCGAAGTTTTTGGCCCGTCAAGCTTTCACTTTGTTAACTGGGTATTCATAGTATCCAGTAACGTTGTGCACCAGTCGTACACTGTAGGTCTGATAAACTCTGTCGCGTAGAATACCAATGGACTAGAATCCTGATGTAGAGAAGTTGAACCTGATATTCTCCCTAGCGTAAGCACTATTATCTTCATGCTCAGGATGGCAATGGCCTCAATGGGAATCTGAATCCCCACCTTTTAGGTACCAGGAAGGAAATACTGATATATGTAGTCAGTAATGGTGATCCCACCACCTACATTACGGGACCTGAGGCTAGCTACATCCCTTCGGCGGGACAACCCTGTGATAAAATAGATATCCTCCACCTCCAGTGGAAGTGGTTGACCATCCAGGTCAAAATGTTGCACATCTGCATCCTAGTAATCAACTAGCATGCAAAGAAACTAGTTTTGGGCCCTTAAACCCCCAGTGATCCAAAACTTGTAGAGACCACATGCTTGTAACGCTTGTTGGGCGGGTAGATATTGGCGTACTTGTTCATCAACAACATCATGTTCTCTCTCTCTCCACTCTAGGACCATCCTAGAGGAAAAACCAAACATTTTTTAGCATTCATCCATTAAAAAACCATCCTCACAACCCTGTACGCGGTCAAAAATTATCACAGTCGTGTCTGTACGGATTCAACGCATGCGTTGACCGCGTCCAAGATGCCCTACCCACAACCCGCAAAGTTGTAGATCATGTACAACGCCGAGAAGATGTAGGGCTTGGAAAATATAAAAATTTGACCACTAAAATTTGAAATAAAAGCTATGAATTGGAAGAGGAGGATGAAACTACCAACCTACTCTTGACAGCTCGTGGATCTGATGCCCATAGCTCCCAGAATCAACAACTGAAAATCGAGGTGAAAATTAACCAAAAACCACTATTTGGGTGAAATGTGAAAATGAAATGGTAATAGTAATTTCTTTTTACTATTTATAATTTTTCAAACCCACTTTCCTATAGTTTTTTCGGTTTTGAGCTATTTTTGGACTAATATGTCATCTTGGAGTACCATTTTGAACAGATTTTTTCGATGAGAGTTGATTTTTTGACTCTTTCGCACCTATGGAAAGTATATTTCACACCCATCATATAGGTTAGATGTCATTTTCGCATGCATTTTGCATTTGGCCTTTGACCATTTTTCATTGACCCTAGGTCCGACCCCACTTTTTAACTGACACGGAGCCTTCACACTATTATAGAAGTGTCGTTATTTGGCGGTAGGGCTTGTCTGACCATAGGTGCCCTAGTTAGAGCCTTTTTATGTCTTTTGGCACCCATGTTGTTGTCTCTCCTTAGGATTGGGAGTCCTTTGTAGTTACGCCATGACTTTGTGATAAATACTCATACTCTACTTTGTCTTATGATGGCCATCTCCCATAAGGACCCCCCCATTTTTATCAAGTTGTGATTGCATTGCATCATCCTGCTTACCGTTTGAGCCTTGTGCCGGCACCTGCTTACTCAATTATTATCCAGGTGCCTAAGCACTTTCCTTGTCGATCCAAGCAGATCTTTCATTTTCCTTTCTCAATTTGATGACCCTTTACCCTGAGGGAACACCCCCCCAAGTGTCCACATCCTGCACATGCTTCCTTGCATTGATCATAGGTATGTTCCACTGCTTGGGACTATTTTTCTCGCTATTTGACACTCGTCCCTCACCTGTTGTACTATAAGCAATTCTATTCTTTTTCAATCTTTCAGAATATGAAAAAGACCAAAAAAAAAACTGAAAAAGTCGGATGGGAAAATATTTACTAGTTATTGGAAGTTGTTGTGTCACCTTTGAATGGAGCATTCACTCCACTCCATTCATTATGAGTTGGGACAATAGTAGGACCTTAGGAGTTGTACTCATTTCTCATATTTTACTCCACTAACTGGTTAAGCTTCCGGTCATTATGGAGCCCTTTGTTGATGCCTCCTGCATTGCACCGTGTTATTATCATTTAGTACTTGATTATATGATGCCTAAGTCTATCCATCTACTCATGCTCTTGTTCAAAGGAATTCTTGAAACCAGAGTCGGCCACTCCTCAGATCTCTTGACTATTGCATGTTGGCCATCCTTATCGAGTCAGTCCATTCTATTCGTCTGATTTATTCCAAATCTATCAGCGTAGCTGTTACCTCGTGTTGGTTGATGGGGGGTGCATTAATTCCCTCCTTCCAGTGAGTTTCGTTCCATTAAATTCAACTCATTTATTCTTAAATTGAGACTTAGAGTCCGGTTGAGTACCTTGAGGCTTGTAGTCATTAGTGGTAGGTTATCTTGCAATCGACAGTTTTGGGAATACATCAATGTCCCCTGATCGATGGATTCATCCTAGTATTTGAACTCAACACATCTATTCACACTTTGATGATTGTACTCTGTGCTTTGATGCCCATTTTCATTATTGGTGGGTTATCTCGCGTCAGTTAACGGTATACATCATTGACCGGTAATCAGATGATGTCACATCAGGTTCAACTTCAAGACCTTTTTTCACTTGATGGGACTTGCGCCATAGATGATTTGTGTAGAAGACCCTAGGAATTAGTGGCATTCAGTATGCTACTATGATCGTGATTGTACTTATGAGATGCCACTTCTCATACATCAGCAATTTGTACCTCCAGTTTACACCAATTGTTTCCTTTTCAGCAGGAGACCGTCTCTTACTATAGATGGATCATGGCTATGATCACCTATGACATATCTTTATTATGTACTGCCTATTCATGGCCATTGTATCAGATTGTTGTATTGTACCGATATGTATTCAGAGATATCTTTGTACTATGAGGAGTGGGATACTCCTTCCAGTTGTGTCTCCATCACTCTACTTCTGAGATTTATAATGTATTTAAGCCATCGTAGTACCTTCTCTGACCTCACACATTAGGGGGCATATGTTACAATGTATTTTTCCACCTTGTGAGCATCAACATTTATTGGCATTCATTATCCATTGTATTGACTCAGATCCATTATTTTCCCTTCAAGAACCATTGTTCCCTATTTTTGTTCCTGTATGATAGTTGTTCCATTATACCTAGTGTATATGCAGGATGCACTGTTGCAGAGATTGTTAGTTTTTCAGAATTTACAATCTGATCTAGGATCTTAACTGAGAGAATAACATGTACAACATATCTACATCATATCAATCACGGACACAATAAAACAAGCACACAAGAGACACAGAGTTTCACCGGGGAAAACCAAGAAGGTGAAAAACCCTGCAACTTCCTCAGAGATAGATAGAGAAATGCTACAACCCAAGAATAAGAGATAGTATTATCCTAACAACAAATTCTCCTCCTCCACAAGTGCGCCATTCTCCAATGAGAGTATGAGTGATAAAGTGAATGATCAAATAGAGTGCCTCCCACACTCTATTTATACATTACTTGACTTGCCTAATAACCTTTACTAGGTCGGCCTCAACTTAACCACATAGCATAATGCTGACAAGGCCGACCCCCAATAGGGTGGTCTAGTAACCCTTTGACCCACATGACTTATACAAGGCTGACCCCACCAAGGTGTTCTAATAACCCATCAAGTATAAGTTACGACACTTACAATATAAATGACGACACTTCCGTATAGAGGAATAATAACATCTCTATAGGAATACAAACACTTCCGTATAGAGGAATAATACAGCTCTATAGGAGTATAATAAAATACATAGATGAAATACATTCCGAAGTTACATATACATCAACGCTCCCTCTTAACTAGGAAGGTATTTCTTGACACAGATCTGCTAGCACAAGTCTTCTTCTATGGATCATCATCACTAGATCATCGTCATTGAATCATCGCCATCGTCACTGCTTCTGCTATCTCAATCAATCTCCGATCTACTCATCATAGGAATTTCTACAGAGCCATTCCTTTTTCATACTGGATGTAGGCCCACCACCTGCAGGTGTTCATCACTGGCCATACTGTGGAATCCTCAGGACTTATTACATGCGCCAACAAAACCTCGAAAGAGCATCCCAAGCATTTTACGAGCACACAGCTCAACCTATCGGATCTCCCAGGATCTTTTACATGTGACTGTCACAAAACCTTAAAATATTGTCTTTCCAAGCAAGATCTCTAAAGAGCATCTGAGGCCTTTTTCATCCTGTCCAGATCTCCAGGACTTATTACATGTGACCCCTACCACATAACCTCAAAAGAGTGTCTTGCCAAGCAAGATCTCTAAAGAGCATCTGAGGCCTTTTTCATCCTGTCTCGATCTTCAGGACTTATTACATGATACCCTGAACAACCTGTCCACGGCCACAGAGTATCAAACTGATACTCACCATACATCGTCCTGATGTACATGATCATCCTGATCATCATCACTGCATCATCCTGATGCATGTCATCTGTAGCAACATCCTGAAGCTCGTCACATATGATCATCCTGATCATACAATGAATCCACTTGATGCATACCAAGTATCTACCTGATACATATCATCATACATGATCCACCTGATCATACAATGTATCCACCTGATACATACACAGATACATGATCCACCTAATCATACAATGTATCCACCTGATATATATCAACATACATGATCAAAGCATCCAACATGATGCATATACATATACATGATCCAACTAATCATAACAAGCATCCAACACGATGCATATACAAATCAGTAACTGGAGCATCGTCCTGATGCTCATCATCCAGTGCTTACATCCACAGCCATGGGAAGGATCCTCCTCTCACCATGCTTGGAATGGCTCCTGCAAATGTGTCCATCACTTCTTCCTCGAAGTGTCATCAATATGAATAACACCAAGACTATTTATGAAGTACTTGAACTTCACTCTGGCTAGTGGTTTCGTCAACACATCCGCAACCTCCTCATCCGTCGCAACATACAGGAGCTTCACTGCTCCTCTCTGCACCATATCATTGATATAGTGATATTTGATCTCAATGTGCTTCGACCTGTCGTGGAACACTGGGTTCTCAGACGGCTTCACACAACTCTGGTTGTCACAAAATATACTAGTAGCCTCCAATGGGAGATAAAAAAACTCAGACAGTAGCTTCCGGAGCCATACTGCCTCACAACTAGTCGAACAAGCTGCAACATACTCTGATTCGGCTGTACCCAATGCTACATAGGACTGCTTCCTGCTAAACCAAGAGATCACACCTAATCCCATACTGAAGCAGCACCCAAAAGTGCTCTTCCTATCTGTAGCACTGCCAACCCAATCCGAATCATAACCTTACAGGTTAAACTTTTGATTTGCATCATACTTGAGCCCATAATCAATCGTACCCTTCAGGTACCTCAGAATATGCTTTACAGCAACCAGGTGAACACCTCTCAGATCTGTCAGGAACTGGCTCAATGTGTTCACCGCAAAGAAAATATTTGGTCTCGTGTTCGTCAGGTACATAGAGGACCCAATCATCTGACGATACATAGTGACATCAATTGGCTCAGATGAAGCATCACACAAAATCTTCAGGTTCGATGCCATAGGTTTTGCCATGGCCTTGTAGTCCATCATCCCAAATCTCTTCAGGATCTCTACTGCATACTTCCCTTGTCCAAGGAACATTCCATTTGCACTTTGCCACACCTCCATGCCTAGAAAATAGTGCATCATACCCAAGTCCTTCGTCTTGAACTTGGCATCAAGATTCCTCTTGGTATCGACAATCAATCCATCTTCTCTTGTTACAAATAGGTCATCGGCATACAAGAGTAGTATCATAGGATTTCCTTCCTCAACCTTGTAGTAAAGGTTGGAATCTGCTTCACTCTTAGTAAAGCTCAAACTAGATAGAAAGTTGTCTATCCTACCATACCAAGTCCTAGGATCTTGCTTCAAGCCATACAAGTCTTACTTCAATATGCACACATATGACTCCCTGTCACGTGTCTCAAAACCAAGTGGCTGCTCCACATACACTTCCTCCTCGACTACACCATTCAAGAAAGCTGTCTTGACATCCATTTGGTGTATCTTCCACTTCATCACTCCAGCCAGAGCAAGTACTGATCTGATGGAAGTGTATTTGGCTATAGGAGAAAACGTCTCTTCATAGTATATCCCCTCTTTCTGGGAGAAGCCACGAGCTACACATATCGCTTTTTTATTTCTCTATGCTACCATCTACAACATGCTTGATCTTGTAGATCCATTTGGAAGTCACAACATACTTCCCTTCGGGTCCTGGGACTACATCCCAAACATCATTCTTCATGGTCAACCGGTACTCCT
Organism: Larix kaempferi; assembly: GCA_027924585.1. NCBI lineage: Eukaryota > Viridiplantae > Streptophyta > Pinopsida > Pinales > Pinaceae > Larix > Larix kaempferi. The sequence goes on along the minus strand of BSBM01001024.1, from coordinate 3,965,941 downwards.
CGATCATGGTATTCTTCCCGAATCCTAGGAACTTCAATATATTCAATAGATAACTTTGTTGTTGAACAAATGTAGTAGCCCTTCTTTTGTAGGTGATGGTATATGATCTTTCCTATAAAACAAGTTAAATTGCATGATTAGAAAACATCTCATAGTTTTCAGAACAAATTCTTACACATAAATAAATATGTCATATAGTCATGCAATTATCTTAGCCAATGCTTCAATACAACATTTATCCATATCTCGTAACTTTCTAGATGCCTTCCAATCTCTACCAGAACATTGTTAAGAATGTGCACAACTCCCAACATGTCAGCAAAGAGGTTTCATTCTAGATAAGTAGCAATGGAATGTTGTACAGTGCCATAGGACACTTACCCATCACATGCATATTAGTAGTATATTGTTCATTAATGCAATTATTCTAATATGCGTAATAAACACCCTAAGTCTAGGAACATAGGCATATACATCTTTGAACAATATTATTTAAACAAACAAGTATGCAAAAAAAATGACAATTCAAATACTTATCTTTGTTTGGTTGTAGGGTGGACTCCCTCTCAATATTTGTTTCCTTGTAGGAACTACTGGAGTGTGCTCCCTCTTGATCTTTGCTTCCTGTATTACCTGTCGTTGGACTTATATTCATCCCGGACCACTATGCATGCTTAAGTGTGCACTAGTGTCATGATTGTGCCATCCTCAAGATCTCATACATAATCATACATTCATTAGTATAGACACTAAAACAACATAATCTTAAACATGTATAGTCATGATCATTTCAAACACAGATAATAAACATTAGTATTCAAGGTTTCATGGAATACTACTTTTACTCATGCATATTCTTATTGACCATAGGACTCTTCTGGTTAGTCATATCATCAATCAAAGTAAGAAGCATAATATGCCTAAACCCATGATTACTAACTTCAATGAATAATCATTATCAATCATGCCATGTATACTTATATAAGAGATTCTAACACAAGGTAGGATTCTAACTTGATATAGAAAAAACATACATGGATTAATATGTTAGCTAGTTATTGTGTAACATACCCACATGATGTCTTCTTGTTCTCTTAAGTGACTTGTGCTAGTAACCTGCATATCTCATAGGTTAACCATTATAGAACCAAGTTATACATACCTTGTAAGTAGATCTTCTATGTGATCCATGGAAATGGATGAACCTTTGTCTTCATGTCACCATGGTCATATGTTCTTGAACTAGAACATGATTTGTCTTTATTGATGTACCTTTCATGTTAGCGAACAACATCAACCTCATACAACACCACAATGCATTAGTACAATCATAAGTGTCAAAACCCTAATCAATGAATATCTTCTATCATGCATTCATAATTTTATTAAGGTGATACGACAAGTCTAAAGTTAATCAAGATTGTACTACCCTTAATGAAGACAAACATACCATAAACTTAATCATGAACAAATCTCTAAACATACATGGATAAGTCATACCTGTCGAGATTGCTTGTAATCTTCTTATGTAATGCCTTAGCTTTATCTCCCTCTGAAACTGGAACTTCTTCACTTATGCAGATGACCAATCCATTCTCTTCTAGGATTAACCCAATCCACTTGATTTGCAGAAACTGGATCTGGAGCTGGATTAGGGTTTTCCAGAGAAACCCTAAAAATTCAAACTTCTGAAAGGATAGAAAGATGCACCTTGATGAGGTGATCAAGCTGGTATACTCAAAATTTGAAAACTGCAAAGTTTCACCCCTCAAAATTGTCTTTGAAACTTCCGGATCTTCTGGATAGGATCCCGAACTAGGGTTTGATAAATCCCACCCTTCTGCCCAACCAAAAGGTTCAATCCAAAGCTCTAAACTTTGATTTTTCTGAGGATCTTCCAGCCGTGGTCACAAACTTTAGAAATTCCAACTTTTTCATAAGCCCTAATTTTCCACCTTTCCGATCAAAATCCTGAACTAGGGTTTGATCAAGCCCGGCCTTCTACCCAACCAAAAAATTTGATCTTGGTCTATAAATTTCTATTTTGATGAGTATCATTCATCCATGGTCTCCGATTACAAAATACCAACATTCTCCGAAACCCCAATTCCTGGAGCCATGAATGAAGGTGCTCAAAATCCAATTTTGTTTTGACAGAAATATTCACCTGATTGTTTCTACTATAAATATGGAATTATGAATCCAAAGGGTTTGAAACTTTAACCTATGGTATCCTGACCTGTCATCTTTCCAACCCCATAGGTCTTACCTCAATTGGATTCTTTGAGAGAGATTTATGCCAAGTGTCGCAATGTGACCTGTTTATGGGATAAAACAGGAGAGCGAACTTGTACGGAGTGCCATGTGTCATTGGTTCACTTTCGGCATCTTAACCTTCGGCCTGTGAAAGAAGAGTCCGTTCCCTACCTGTCATATTTTACGAAATTTCATTTGGAGCTTCCTAGCCCAAGTTATGACCTTTATTCCCAGGTCACCTTTTTATGACTCAGATCTGGAAGTGGCAGAAACCCTATAGTGTACAGATCATAAATCACAAAGTACAACGAATTAGAAGTTTTTCTTCGGACACAAAGTACATGGGGATATCAGCTTCAACCTGTGACAGTTTCAGATCCTGAACCCTTTCCAAAATCGATTTATAGTGAAAGTTCTACGATGACTGGTTTTTGATATATCAAGCCCTAGCTTCGCAAGTGCAACAAGTGTCATAAATGCCATACCATGCCTTCTTTCAGGCTAGCTCTGATACCATGTTAGTTTTTTAGAATTTAAAATCTGATCTAGGATATTAATTGAGAGAGTAACATGTACAGCATATCTACACCATATCAATCATGGACACAATAAATCAAGCACACAAGAGACACAAAGTTTCACCGGGGAAAACCAAGAAGGTGAAAAACCCCGCAACTTCCTCAGAGATAGATAGAGCAATGATACAACAGAAGCATAAGAGATAGTCTTCTCCTAGCAGCAGCTTCTCCTCCTCCACAAGTGCACCATTCTCCAACGAGAGTATGAGTGAGAAAGTGAATGATCAAATAGAGTTCCTCCCGCACTTTATTTATACATGACTTGACTTGCCTAATAACCTTTAGTAGGTCGGCCTCAACTTAACCACATAGCATAATGCTGATAGGGCCGACCCCCAATAAGGTGGTCTGATAACCCTTTGACCCACATGAATTATACAAGGCCGACCCCACCAAGGTGGTCTAATAACCCATCAAGTATAAGTTACGACACTTACAATATAAATGACGACACTTCCGTATAGAGGAATAATAACATCTCTATAAAAATACAAACACTTCCGTATAGAGGAATAATACATCTCTATAGGAGTACAATACAATACATAGATGAAATACATTATGAAGTTACATATACATCAACAGATATTTCTTCCTACAGATAGAAAGAAGCCTTCTTAGGATAAAGTAGGATGAACTGAATCTATGCTAAGACAAAAATGAAACAAATGTGATCTTGAATCCTATATTAAACAAGTATTTCAAGGTTTTTGTATTGAAGAAAGTGAGAGAATATGACTAACCTTTCACTCTGATGTTTGTCCCGCTTGTAGTCTAGACCTCGAAGTCCTCACAATTAACCTGTTAAGATCAGGCAATGTACAAGCACACACAATTCTCCAAATACCCTGAATCAAAAGTTCGAATCCAAATCTAGCTAGATACAAATCATGTAATTGAAACATAATCAATACACATGAATTAGGAAACAAGACACGTTATCTTTATTACAACTTGAAGATGCTTACAATGGTTTCTTGATGTCCAATCCAACTTTCAGCTCCAAGTTCGTCCTCTAGATATCTCTGCAAAAGTCTCAAGATCATAGGTTGGATGCCCCAAAAGTCCTCCCTTTGGCTCATGGAAGGCCTCTCCTTTATAGTGCTTGGAAGGTAACCAAAAGGAGAGTAAGGTGGATCTAATGAGTGTTTAGTGGATAAGGCATACTAAACAGAGAGAGGGGGTTGGGATCGAATCAGAGCTGGTAATACCAAGAAAATCTCTTGAAAGATGAGATCCAAGATCCATGGAAAAAAGGCTAAAAAGGGATTTTCGTGCCCATGGGTCTAAGCTTAACGTGAAATTATCGCGCCCCAGGGTCTAAGCATAACGTGAAATTATCGCGCCCCAGGGTTTGAGGATAGCACGAAAAGCCTAATTGTCTCTACCCAGAAGATGTGCAAAATGCAAAAATATTTGCAGATAGGGTCAGATTTGGTGACACATGTCAGGTAAGGTGATATCTTCGCCATTCAGTCAATGGATTTTTCTTTTGGGTGTCCAAATGAGACCAAGGAGGGTACCAATAATGTATGATGATCATTAGGTATAAGTGTCATTAGGTCACACGGTATAAGAATGAGACACTAGGGCTTAATGTGTAACTTTGAGGTATAACAGATGCCCCTTAAAGTGTGAGGTCAGAAGAGACTGGTGGCCGAAAGACTTTACAAATAAATTTCGTAGAGATAGCATCGAGGGAAGGAACAAGGAACTGAAACAAAAACAAGATGTCAAAAACATCACCGAGGAGGGCATACCCATGCTTGGAACAACTGACTCAAAGCATGGTTGTCGACCAATACATTGCATATCCATGAATACTGAGATGATATAGATTGTAGACAAATCATGGCTATTGTGAACACTCCTAGATCCATGAGACAATAATGACATAGCCACGACCAATACATAAGTGGATCTGTGTGACAATACAACAATGAGGTTACCTGCGCAATGATTATGTGGAAACATGTTCAATAGTAGCCATCGCAACCTGGACGTAATCAATGTGTCCAGGGTCTTCTACCTGATCCCAAAATGATACGAATCTAGCCATGTGATTACAAGGTATTGAAGTCGAACATGGTAGAAACCATTTGATTACCAGTCAATGATGTGAACCATTAACAAATGCGAGGGAAATCACCAATGATGATAATGATCCCCAAGGTATCCTTAGTACATCTCAACGAAATGCGAATAGATGAGTTGACGTCGAACACTCGTGAGATTATTCGATCAGAGGTAAATGACAAAAACCTATTGTTGAACATGAGGAAACCTGCCATTGAGGCATGTAGAAACCAAGGTACTGATGGTTGATTCCTAAGCTTGTTTCCTAGATAGTGATTTGATGTTGACAAGAACAGACTTGTCGAAGGTAGGCCATGATGAATCCCACATCATCGACACAAAATCAGAATGAGAGAGGTGTGTAACAATGGAAAAAAAGGACATGTACTGACACAACGGAATATTTGACATAATGGATGACTCGAAGCATTGCAGACCCTTTGAACATGTAACGGCATGAAGCAGAGCTTGGCAACAGGGATTATAGACAGTAGAGAACAACCAAATGATGAGTGGACTCGTGGCCAAAGAGACGACTCGAGACTATGATCATAACTCAACAGGAAAAGATGAATACCCAAAAGAAGACAAGGGATAGATGCATGCCATGTTCAAAGGTGACGACTGACAAGCTGCCAACAAGGTAAGCTTGAATCATTTCCCATTTTTTTCCCGACATGATGGATGAGTACCTCTTTGTTGTTTTACGATCTTAAAGAAGATAACAGATGCTCGGTATAGCTCATCTCATATATGAGTTCGATCTCACAAGTTTTACGAACCTGAGAAAGGAGGGGTTCGTCCTAGAGATGGGCCCTTCGATGTTAAATTTTAATGAGTCCAAAGAAGGAAAAACTCGACAGTTTTTCATATTTCGAGAGTTTGAAAAAATTAAAGAAGGCTCCAAAATTTACTTTTTCATAATTTTAGTCCCCTAGTCCCAAAAAAGTGTAAAACAATTCCTGAAAGAACTCTCCCAGTTAGAGATTGACTGAGGTATTCATTTCTCGTAAATAGTCTAGACGGGAAGAAAAAGGGGTAACCTATCACCGAACAGGAGTCCTTTCGAATACTTTTACAAGTGTGAAAGACACAAGTGCACTTGGCAATCTTTTCGCAACGAGGGAGTCTAAAAAGAGCTTAAAGAGAACTCCAATGGTCTTTTTCGTAATTTTTTAATCATTTTGGTCTGAAAAAAGAATAAAATAATACCAAAATGATACTTTCCTCATGGTTTTACGAGCACGAGTAAACTCGACTAAGCTCGACCCCGTTTACTTAATTTTAACAAGCACGAGACGTGTGTGAAAAGGCGCTTGGAATCTTTTTCAGGTTTTAATCCAGACCATAAAAAAGATAAAGTTAGCTCAAGTGAAGGTCAAAATAGTGATATATCGCCAGTGTGAACAATGTATAGAGACGCTATCAAAAATGGTTTATAAAACCTTGGAAAAATATATTAGTAATGTGAAAATTTTGACCTAAAAGATATTTATAATAAAATAATGAGCAAAAATAGCCATGTAACTTATATAAATAAGAGGTAAAAGAGGAAGTTACCATTTTAAATTGGCCATTTTCACTTATAGTGGGAGTTTTACCTATTGGAGGGAAAATCTTCAAGTGACCATATTCGGAGATCCGAGGCACCATTCTGACAGCCATCTGCACCAGGTAAGAGCTCTCGAGCTTCTCTTTCTTTCCATGTTTTTTCTTTGATTTCATGTCAATTTTTTGATTTTTTGAGGAGCCTCTAGGGAATATTTTTCGCATCTGGAATTTTCGTGGCCTCCCTCTGTCGGGAAGTGCGGAAATTCCCTGATTATTGTGTAGGGGTATTTGACATGGGCGCGGAAATTTACTGTTTTCGTGCAGCCCAAAAACGCCCAGGCGCGAAAATCACAAAAAATAAGAAAAAAAGAGAGTTGGTTCCTCATGTTTGGCATGAAATAAGTCTTCCAGCTCCTCATGAATGCTTTATTTGGATTTTGACAAGAGTTTGCATCTCATTTGAGTCAAGATGGTGGATTGGAAAGAGAGGGAACACGAGAATGATGATCAATTGGCTGCAGATGACCAAATGACACTGAATGCATTGCGGGCATGTGGGTTACTTAAATATTTCAAGACCAGGGGCATTCGGAAGCAAGGAAGGCTTCTGAATCACATTATACAATAATGGGATAGTGACATTCAGTTTTTCTGCATTGGGGAGCATACCCTCGAGATCGAGCTCGAGGATATCTACTTTCTCACGGGCCTCTCCAAGAGAGGGGAAAGGGTCAACTTGTCTAGGCATAGGGCCTCATAAGAGAATACAAGTGACTTGATTGTACGTTACTGTAGACAGGGTTCTTCAAAGAAAAGTGGGAAAGTGGCCATCAAGGATGTGAAAGAGATTCCGATGAGAACCATATTGTTCGCCATAACATGAGCAACAAGCAGTGTGGGTTCTCACCATGCAACCCGAGGGAAAATGGCTCTTGCTCTAGAGTGCATTGGACCAACGCTGTTCAACTGGTGTGAAGGGGTCTTAACCAACCTCAAGGAAGAGGTTACCAAATGTAGAAATGGGGACACTCGCTAGTTTGGGTATGGGAGTATCCTAGTCACCTTCTTCCTAGAGAGGGTGACCTGTTCGTCCTCAAATATCCATGCATGTTTGTCGTGTGACCGAGCCTCAGATGGGGCGATGGAGTGATTACGCAGGTTGACTTGCGGGCCACAAGTCTTGGAATTAGGAGAAGACTTCTTCTTGTGGCTCGAGGATCATATTATCATGATAGAGGAATTCCCCTATGAAGGAGTGGACTTTCATGAGGACATCGACTTGGCACTGCTTGAGGATGAGGATTGGGACAACTCAGGTATATGACCTTCACCAATGTGTTTTTAAATATTTTTAACATATGTGATTTTTAGTGATTAATGTGTAGAAAGATCTAATGTATGTACATGTGCATGTCGCAGATCGTGTACCAAGGATACCATCGGGTTACTCACCATTGCATCGAGGTGGGGTCCAACATCAGGATGCTGCTGAGTAGGAGGAGGATGACGAAGAAGAAGCCAGAGGTTTCCACGATGTAGAGTAAAATCTTCAGGGTTTGACTATGGGAGTCCCTGCTATGAGGATGGATGACATCCCTCTTCATCTTCAGCGGCATACTGTGGGTGTGCCCAAGCGTATCGACCAACTCCTTCGTAAGGTGGCTAGAGCCGTTGTATGCTACCATGAGCAGTGCGATTAGTCTCCTTAGATAGTAGTATTTACTTTTTGCGGCATGTACACAATATGTAGGCCAGAGGGCCAAATTTTGTCTTTGGACACATCTTATTATATGAATTCAGGAAAAACATTTTATATGTGATTATTTACATGTGGATCTATTTCTATGATTCCATCATTTACAGTGGCTTGTGTGTTTGAATTATGATGTATTTTTATGTATGAGCAGGATGCCAATCCAATATGTAGTTAGCCAATGAGTCAGCTACAAAATTGAATTCTCTTGGTATATGTTGATATGAAATGTAATCAAAAGATTGTTCCAAGAGGTGTACCCTTCTAAATAAGCGAAGTAATATAGGATCGTGGACAGTGTAGATACGGTTCAGATGGGACACCACTAGTTGGGAATCCAAAAAGACCGAAAAGGTGCAAATTCCAAGGGAAGAAACTTCAGTTAAGAGTCCAATGACTGCATGGTAATCTGCAATGTTGTTGGTTGCGGAGCCCAAGCAAGTGCCCCTTGAGGATACCAAATCGCCAGCAAGAGAATAGATAACCCATGTTGCGTAAGCAAGGTTCCGGGTATGTCGTCTAGCACCATCTGTGAATCCGTAGTAGGCAGGCATCTGCGCATAGAAGCACAAGTCGAGGTAAATAAGGATACATGAAATAAAATCCATGCACACACACAAAAAGAAATAACTAAAAAAAAAAGACAAAAAAGAAAACTAAGTACATTATGTACAAGATGTCTCGCGCAGGATAAACCTACGCGTAGAATCGTTTTAGGTACATCCCGTTACGGGGCTGTGCCAGAGGTGTACCATCACAGTCGACGAGCTCATAAGCTCTTTTTTCCAATACACATTTTACAATGAAGGGACCGTACCACATCGACTCTAGCTTTCCTTTTCCTAGTTTGTCATGCATTTGGTCGTATGTGAGTACAAGGTCACATTTGTTAAAGATCCGAGGTTGAACGGATTTGTCATACTATGCTTTGACGCGTTTCTTGTGGGATTCATTACCCAAAGTGGCATTGCGGTGGGTTTCATCTAGATTGGCTAGATACATAAATCGTTCCTCCTCAGAAGTTGTATTGGGAAGTAGCTCAACGACTATGTTTAGTGACAGAATTTCACATTCAATCGAAAAAATGGCTTCCAGGCCATACGCCAGTTGGAATGGTGTGAACCCGGTGGCACTTTTCACTAAGGTTCGGTAATCCCAAAAAGTAAAAAAGAGAGCTAAGTGCCAATTGGACTTATGGGTACCCACAATGTGCTGGATCATGCGCTTCAAGACCTTGTTTATGGCCTCTACTTGGCCATTTTCCTGTGGGTAGTAGGGGGTTGAATTTTCATGACGAAAATCCAACTTGGAACTCAATTCTTCAATCATATGGTTCCTAAAATGGGAACCATGATCGGTCACAATAGATTGAGGGACTCCAAACCTAGCTATAATATGGTTGAATATGAATTGTGCTACTATTTTACCATCTTCCACAAAAGTAGGCATCGCTTCAGCCCATTTTGTGAAATAATCTACGACTACTATGACATAGCCATGCCCCCTAGCTGAAATGGGATTACAATGCATGAAATCGATGCCCCATTTGGAAAAGGGGCCGATGGAAACAACAAGATGGAGTGGAGCAGGATGTGAGAGTTTTTTGCTATGGAAGAATTAGTAGGGTGGGCACTTCTTGACCATTTCAATGCAGTCTTTGAAAATCGAGGGCTAGAAATATCCCGCTCGTAAAATCTTCTGGGATGTAGCCATCCCAGAGAGGTGACCTCCACATGCTCCAGAGTGGCAGTCATTGAGAATTTGTTTGGCCTCGTCCAAAGTTAGACAACGCCGAAGAACGGTATCGGCACCACGACAATAAAGGGTATCGCTAATGATAAGATAGTACTTGGCATGGTGTTAGATGCATCGACGTTCATCTCGATTGAGTTCGGGTTGAAAACATTGGGTTTGAAGATAGATTATGATATCCCCATACCACAGATCAGATGTGCCAATGATAAACAACGATTCATCAGGGAGAGAATCGATGGGCTTTAGTTACTCAGTGACACGGGGAAAAGTACAAATCAGCTTTGCGAAGACCAAATATTTCTTGGATTTTTCTTTGGAAAATTCCAAGTCAAACTCTTGAAGGAAAACAATCCAACGAGAGTATTTTCCCCCAAGCACTTGGCCTGTGAGGATGTAGTACATTGGATTGAAGTCAGTGATGACAGTGGTCTGGCATAACCTCTGGACAACAAAAACTATAGCCATAGCCATCTTCTCAACATGCAAGTAGCGGGTTTCAGAGTTGAGAATACTCTTACTAAGATAGCAAACTACATGATCTATGTCGTTGGCGTATTCCTGGACTAACACCATGCCAATGGTGGAAGTGGAAGGTGAGAGATATAAGATGTAATCCCGTGTGTAATTGGGGGGTTGGATTACGGGATCCTTAGTGAGGGCTGCCTTTAGATTGTCAAAGGATCATTGGGCTTCATCGTCCTAGATGAAAGGGATGTTCTTTTTCAGAAGCTTCATGTAGCCTTTTGTGATCTCAGCAAAATTGCACATGAAATGGTGTAGAAAGTTTGCATGCCCTTGCAAACTTTGAAGTGTTGGTATGTCAGTGGGCGAAGGAAGATCTAGAATGGCTTCTACCTTTGCTGGGTCTATGTTACACCTCAAAGTTACGCATTAAGCCCTAGTGTCGCATCCTTTTACCATGTGACCTAACGATATTTTCTCCCTTATGATCGTCATACATTATTGATATCCTCCTTGGTCTTATCTGGATACCCAGGAGCAAAAACCACTGATTGAATGCCGAAGACAACATCTTATCTGCCACGTGTCACCCAATCTGACCCAATCTGCATACATTTTAGCACTTTGCACATCTGTTAGGTAGCGACAATTAGGGTTGTCACGCTATGCTCAGACCCTGGGGCGTGATAATTTCACATTATGCTCAGACCTAGGGGCGTGAAAATCCTGTTTTATCCCTTTTTCCATGGATCTTGGATCTCACCTTTAGAGAGATTTTCTTGGGATTATCAGCTTTGATTCGACCCCAACCCCCTCTCTCTATTTAGTAGGAACGATCCACTAAACACTCATTAGATCCATTTTACTCTCCTTTTGGTTAACCCTTCCAAACACTATAAAGGAGAGGCCTTCCATGAGCCAAAGGGAGGACTTTTGGGGCATACAACCTATGATCTTGAGACTTTTGCAGAGATAGCTAGAGGAAGAACTTGGAGCTTAAAGTTTGCTTGGACATCAAGCAACCATTGTAAGCATCTTCAAGTTGTAATAAAGATAACTTGTCTTGTTTCCCAATTCATGTGTGTTGATTATGTTTCAATTTCATGATTTGTATCTAGCTAGATTTGGATTCTAACTTGTGATTCAGAGTTCTTGGAGAATTGTATATGCTCGTACATTGTTTGATATTAATAGGTTCATCGCGAGGACTTCAAGATCTGGACTACGAGCAGGACAAACATCGAGAGTGAAAGGTCAGTTATCTTCTCTCACTTTCTTCAATATAGAAACTTTGAAATAATTGTTTAATACAGGATTCAAGATTGCATTTGTTTCACTTTTGTCTTAGTATAGAGTCAGTTCATCCTGCTTTATCCTAAGAGGGATTCTTTCTATCCATAGGAAGAAATCCCTACAACAAAAACTGACAACTCCACTGGGGTCATCCTGCTTTATCCTAAGAGGGATTCTTTCTATCCGTAGGAAGAAATACCAATAATAGTCTAGGCATATGTTGTCTTTGGAGATTATGAATCCCAATAATTTTTCCAGCTTCAACAAAAAAGACGCATTTGTGTGGATTTAAATGAATATTGTAGTGGCAGCACCTGGAAAAGATGGCGCTCAAATGGCCTGGATGATCATCCCGAGCTTGTGAATGGGTTGGAAGGTCATCGAGATAAGGTTCCACAATATGTTTAATGTCGTGAAATGCATATGACATTGCCCATTGGAAATTTTCCCCGGCATTCTTGAGGACAAAGGGTAGCTTTCAGTATGCAAAGGTCCCCTAGGGACAAATGAAGGTTGTCTTATGCTGGTTGGCAAGGAGTATCTCTATCTGATTATAGGCCAAGAAGCCATCCATAAATGAAAAGATGACACTTCCAGCATAGTTATCGATAATCTGGTCAATAAACGAAGTTGGATAGTTTTCTTTTGGACAAGATTTATTCAAATCTCGGTAATCGACATAGACTCTAATAGTACCCTGTTTCTTTTCTATGGGAATGATGTTAGACACCCATTCTATCAACGGGACAAGATAGATAAAACCAGCACGTAGAAGTTTTTCAATTTATGCTTTGATAGCCGTTGCCTTGCGGGGATGAACGGGCCGGAGTTTCTGTTGAACCGATCGGGCGATTGCATGGACCACGATGGATGGGTCTATTCCTAGCATCTCTTCATAACTCCAAGCAAAAACGTCGTGGAATTCTTTGAATAAGGCAATGTAGAACTCCACCTCGGTGGGAGTACATGTCTTGCCTATGTGAATATTTTCCACGACACCAAGTTTCACTGAAATGTTAATAGGAGTGGTTGCCATGATGTTGGCCAACTTTACTTCAGAAAATACATCGTCGAATGAAGTGGGAAACTTGGTTTTAACAATTTCGAGTGAATTGTTGGGTTTGGTGTATTTCTCAATCACCTGGATAGTAGGAAAATAAAACCGCTAATGGTAATCTTCCCAAGGTGGTTCATCGATGCACATAACCTCCATAATCAATTCGATGGAGGGAAAAATTAGTGTGAGAGGATCAATAAATGGTGACGATGGGCCAGCTTCAGACGAGAGTTGTGCCACGGTGTGATGCATATTAGAATCGACCCAATTTGTGGTTGAATGGATCACCTGGTAAGTTACGAGGTTCCTGTTTAAAGGCATGGAACTACCATAAGTTTCAAGCTCTCTAGGATCCGGTATCACCCAAGAATTAGCAGGTTCATTGGATGGAGTGATACTTGATGATATCATGTTTATGGCATAGATAGGAGATTTGAGCTCCAGAAATGCTCTAATGAGGGAGGAATCCTTCATAAGAACAACGCGAACATCTTCAAAACGGTACTGGGACTGACCCAACAACGGGACATTGTGGGCAGAGTTCGAATGAATGTTTGGAGTATAGAAGTCTAACTGATCTATAATGACAATTTTCCCTTGACGAGGAAATTGTACTAGTTGAAAAATGGAGGATGCAACAGTGGTCATGGCATAGAACCAATTCTGTCCGAGTAGAATATTATAATCTAATGGTGCATCTATGACTTTAACGTGTATGGATATTGTATTGCTCCCCAGTTTGACGCCAATCGCAGGGATGAGTCCATATGGATGAAAACCATGTCCATCAAATGCTTTGAGAGTAGTGGGAGAAGGTGTAACTTCAGCTGAGCCTATGGATCTCCAAAAATTCAAGGACATGATCGACGTGGAAGCACCTTCGTTTAAGGTAGTACGATGAATGTTGTTTCCATGGATCTTTGTTTGGATCTGGAAGGCTAACTGGTGAGAAAGACTAGGTTTAAAATACTCCAAGTTAAAAATAATCGTGTTAGAAGTATCTGGGTCCACTGCCCCCCAGTGCTGAAAGTAAGGTCCTAGGATACATGGGGCAGTGTTGGAGAACCTCAAGAGTTGACATCGCGCATGGTGCTTGAGCAACGTCCTCAACAGTATTGTAATTTTGGGTTGCTCGCGCGTTAGGATTAAATGTCACCTTTCGGATGGTGCCCTTGGGTGGGCGTAGCACTGTGTCTGTGACAGGTCTCTCAATGTGGAGATGACCATTGGGGGGAGGGGTGATAGAAGGATCTTCAGGCAGGGACTTTCCATGGGTTGTCTCCATTTTGTTTGAACTTGGAGGGGTATCGTATGTCCTTGGTCGAGTGGATATATGGATCTCTTCGTTACTCATCATCAAAACATCGTAGTTTGCAGACGTTTCTCCATGGGGTGGGTTGTTCGGATTTCCCCCTTGCGGGGGATCATGAGTAACTATCTGTTGCTATTGATGGGGGAAAGGATCGGTTAGCACTGCTGGGTGGGAAGATCCTTTAACAAATTTATTGACTTCATCCTTGTAGGGATAGTCTCATGTGTAGTGATCTTCCTGACAAATAAGGCAGGGAAAATTTGCTTTCCTATGTGGTTTGGGATCATTGTTGGTTGGTTGCGGCTTGGGGTTCTCCTGTTGGTTAGAATTTTTCTTGGATTTTACTCTATTATTCTTCTTCTTTCCCCCATATTGTTGTGACATGGATTGAACCAAGTTCACCTCGAAGGAAGGAGCAGGATAAGTAGAATCTTTGGGTGCATCCTGGGGTGGAGAGGGGGTAGCAGTGGCTTGTTTCCCACTCGGTTTGGTTGCAGGGTGAGCCTTAACTGAACTAACGATGCCGTCAATGGGGGGTTCAGTGGCGGGCTTGGTTGGATCGGTAGTGGTGCGGGAGGCATGAGGAATAAGGTCGTATAAAGTTCTAGATTGGGTATATACCAAATCCATATACTAAGCACGAGAAATCGCTTGTTCCTCCGTGACTCTTCCGCCCATGGAAATATTCCTGGCGATGGGAGGTAGAAATGACTTAGTGAACCAATTAGCGAGTAATTGGTCTGGGATGGGTGCCTTAATTAACCTGCGGCGTCGACACCACTCATGAATATGATCAGAGATATGCGTAGAAGTGGTTTGACGTAGCGAGGTCAACAGGTCTATTCCAGTCTCGTACCGGATGGGGAGTTGGAAATGTGTCAAAAACGGCATGTCCAAGGTATTGAAATCATGAAAGTAGTGTTGTGGCAGCTCGATGTACCATTTTGTTGCCGTGTCGGTAAGCATGCACTGGAAGTGCCATAACCGAATGGATTCATCCATTAATGAGTTTGAAGAACACCAAAGATGGAAGGTCATAGTGTGGTTCTTGGGGTCTTCCCCGGGCTTGGCATCGAACTTTGGAATGTCCGATGGTAGTTTGGCTAGGATGGGTGGCTAGTGTGGTTCATGCCATTTTGGATCGTTAATAAGCATAGACAAATCGGGCAAGTCTAGTGTGGCCAAGAAAGGAAGTTGTCGATTGGGTTGCGGGTATGAGTAATAATTGTATGGTGTAGGGATGTCCGTGGGGCCCTGCACAGTATAGTATTGCGTATTGTACCCATACATGTTTCTCGTTGGATAGTGTTGAAAATTTCGAGGATAGTAGACCATCTGATTAATCGGTTGTGTGTTAGAAATCATGGGATTTATTGTCTGATTTGGAATCACAGTAGTGGTCAGTTGTTGAACGTTCTGCTAAGTAGGGATGACGAGTATAGTAACATGTGGTTGTTGCGTCCCAGGAATGTTTCCTGTTCCTTTTGGGGGTATATTTCCCTGGGATTTTTGTGTCCCAGGAATGTTTCCAACACCTTGATTGGGTGGAGGATTTCTCATACCAGTGTTAGGGGATGCCTGAAAGAATGGCGTCCATAGAATGTTGGTTCCACCCTGATGAAGAGGTGGAGGTTGAAGAGGTGGGTTCCATGTAGTATTCACGGCAATAGGATAATGAATTCCAAAATTCAAGTTCGGGGGAATGAATGGTTGAGTCGGTTTCCCCCCAGCTTGATTTCAGTTTCCGAAAAGAGAGTACCTGCCACTCTGTGGGATGTGAGGTCCCTAAGAAGGAACTATTCCTGATGCGGGATGTTGGAAATTGGTCTTGGTTGGGATGCCAACATGAGGTTTTCCACTGCTAGGTGAATTATATGTTCCCAACTGATTAGATGATGTTGATGGAGGGGGTTGTTGAATGGTGCCAGTGGGGGCGTTAACAAGCGGTATTCCTCCAAATGATGTAAGTTTTGGGCCTTACTGAGCCGATAGAAAAAATGGAGGTGTTTGTTGAGTAGCCCCGCATTGGATAGCACCAAGGGGTCGTCCTCCAATAAATGGATTGGGTGGTCCAGACGGAGGAGGTTGGTACTGGGACCAATGGTCCCAATAGATGATTGTCCTCCTACAGGAAAATTTGATGGTCCACCCAGAGGAGGTTGGTTATTGGGATCGATGGTTCCAGTAGACGGTTGTCCCCCTCCGGAAATGGTATATATGGTGGCCAAAGATGAACCTCCGGTTAACATGGATGATCCAATAGTATGGATAGATGTTCTTCTAATACGAGTACTAGAAAGATGGGGTAGTTCCGATTGGCCAATAGCACCAAAGGTGCCGACTTTTGGAGGAGATATTCTATGCGTTTCGGGTGGTGACGGTGAAAAGATGGGGTTATCCCTCATGAGGGGTGCGTCCCTTGAAGTTAAGTCGAACATATTGTGCGGCAATAAGTGGGAGGAGTATAACCGAGGGCTATCGGGTGTCACGTCCATAGGGATTGGAATATGGGAACATCATCGAGGGCTTGGCTCAAATTTGTATCCCATAAAGTAGAGGCTAGGTTAAAAATGTGAGTTGTCCTATCGGGGTTAGGAAGGAGTTCAGGTATAGTCTCATCTGAGGGTTCGGATCCATCGTCATAGGATGCGTGGTACTCCCTACTAGATGGAGGAAGGGGAGCTTAGTAACCAGGAGGATAGGTCATTGGAGAGGTGTGTACAGGGGGGTATTGGGAAGCTGATGAGAGCATTTTCTCTATATCACGTCTAAATTATTCTGATGCTAAGGGTGAATTAGCTAAACTAACCATACTGGATTGGATAAATGCCATAATATCGTGTACTGAAGGGAGATTAAGGAAGGACACCGTGAATGGTACATTGCTAGAATAGCTCGTTTCATAAGTATGAATAACTGATGGTGTAGTGTTGGTAGGTGGAGGTTCCACTTGCGTGGTGGAAAATTCAAACTCAGGTTGAAACGATGCAGGGGGTAATTCAGTTTCTTTGATGATTTCAACGTATCTACCCGGGACTTGAATCAAATCTGTTGTGTCTTCATCGGATCCTTCAATAGTTTCAATGTGCCCTTCAGGGACATAGTATAGTGTGGTTGAGTGCAGTATAGTGATAATATATTGGAGGATGATGACCTCCAGTGTAACATCGTGTGAAGTACTAACATCAACAACTAGTGTAGTGTCCACTGTGGTAGAAAATTCTGGAATAGCAGCGGACTCTGGGATAGAAGGAATCTTAGGTGGACTACGAGATTCAGTGATTGTAGGAGGTTATAAGATGGTGCCATGGTCTATAGGTACATAAGCAACTAGAGGTGTAGTACTGATAGGTGGTGGAACAGTACCCCAGCCAGCACCGCGGCCGACGGGGGTAGGGATACATGATGTAGGCGGACCATAAGTCTGTGGTGGTGGTGGTGGGTAAGGGATTCATCCCTATATTCTCTGTGATCTTCCTTGATCATCCATAATGGTGGGATTACAAGGTTCGGGGACAGTCTCATAAAAAAGAACTCAAAAACCCTAAAGCAACTGAGTATGCAAAAGGGGAGCGAGAAAAAGACAAGGCTCACAGGCCAAAAAAGACAAGCTCAAAAAACTATACTGAGAACCGGCGTCACAGTAAGCGAGCTGAAATAAAGGTGGCCAGAATGCCAACAAGCAGCACTAAACAGAAAAATGACCCTCTAAGAAGATGAAATAGAAAGCAAAACCTTCTAACTAAGATATGGAGACCTCGCCAAGTTGTATCCTTCCCATGATGAGGAAATCCAAGTCGAACAATACAAAATGAGAGACCAATAATGGAAGGATATCCCTCTATCGAAAGGGATCCTGGGTAAAAGAGCCCTAGAAGAAAAGTCACTAAGCTACCTCGTTCATGACACGTCGGAGAAGGTTTTCAGCACTTCTGTCTTATCACTCCTGTATCACCAATACGGTAGAGTACAAAGAATACAATGGATCGATATGCCTTAGGTGCTATGTGGAGTGCGACATTCCACAAAGTCCATCCGGAATCAATCCTCGCGGATTAACCCCTGAAAAAACAGGAGGCCCCTCCACAAACGGGTCAATGACCATGTCAACAAGTACAAGAGGATTTTAGCACCCTAGAGGACAACAACTATGCCTCAAATGAAAATGTCAAGGGGGTATTATTTGGATGCCTATCCCCGGTGTCCTACCTAACTAACAAATTCTTTTTCTCCTCAAGTGAGGTTAAAGTGTGTTGAGTTAGGGAGTGTAAATTTTAATGGTTGTATTACTCAATCGGGTGATGGAAGTGCAACTTGTGGTGTTATGACGACTCAAACCATGCAAATGAAGATGAATCGAAATGAGCCTTTCTGTTCGATGAATGCTAGCTAAAGTAAAGGGAGATTTCTTCGATCACAATGCATAAACTTTTTCAAAGAAATGAAAAAACCAAACCAAAAAAAAATTGTTTCTTTTTTTGGAATAAGCCAAACTAATGGAACTACTTTCATAATGCAACTGATCTACAACTAATGGTACTTCGAATGAGTAAAATTATGTGACAAGCAATGATAATCGATTCACTTCCTAAATGCAAAATTATACACTTGATCTTTTCAACAAAAGCAATACATGTTCAAAGAGTCTTCCAATATTGATTTTTTAATAACAAGAATGGAAAGTTACTGCTATAAGAACAATATAGTATTGGAAATAATATAATCAAGGAATTGACAAACAATAATAAAACTTGACTATCATGAGAGGAACAAGCAAATGCAAGAATGATAAGGAGGTGATCAAAATGGGTGCAATATCACAAAACTAAAAAAACCAAGCTCGAGAACAAACAAAACAAACCACAAAAAACTTGCAACTTGTGAAAGGTGACAAGATATGTAGACAAGATGCAAAAGGTAATGAGTAAGTAGGTATGGTTTATGATAGTGACCTAAAACCCAAAAATGTCCAAAGTGTCTACCAAACTTCAAAAGATGAAATGCAAGTAATGAACTGCGGCTGGGTAGGTTACATGTGTCTGATGAAGACCAGAAAAGCAATCAAAGATAGAGAAACTAAACTTGACTAAAGGTAACCAAGCAAACTTGAATAAATTTCCTTTTTGCAGAGATTTTCATGTGGCTGCAAGAAGCCCAAGCGTGATAATTAGGAATTATCACATTCTGGAAAATGTATGGGTAGCGAAAATTTGGTAATTTTGGCTCTGTAAGCAGTGGAAGGGGCACAAAAATGCTCAAAAAGAGGATGAAGGTGGGAGTTTGAGAAAAGTTTTTGACTTTTCCAGGATTTTCCAACCCAAAGGACTCACTAATCACTGACAGAGGTCTAATGCAGAGGGGAGGGGAGTGAATGAGGGTAAAAAAAGACCAACTTTCACAACTGGTTTGAAAGAAGAGCAAATTCACAATCAAAAGATGAATGAAAGTAAAAGAACTCAAAAAAAGGGGTTCAAACCAACGGAGTCGCCAGTTGTTTTTGCAGATATTTCTTCCTACAGATAGAAAGAAGCCCTCTTAGGATAAATAAGGATGAATTGACTCTATACTAAGACAAAATGAAACAGATGCGATCTTGAATCCTAGATTAAACAAGTATTTCAAGGTTTTCGTATTGAATAAAGTGAGAGAAGATGTCTGACCTTTCACTCTGATGTTTCTCCCACTTGTAGTCCAGACCTTGAAGTCCTCGCGATGAACCTGTTAAGATAATACAATGTACAAGTACACACAATTCTCCAAGTACCTTGAATCACAAGTTAGAATTTAAATCTAGCTAGATACAAATCATGTAATTGAAACATAATCAACACACATGAATTGGGAAACAAGACAATTTATCCTTATTACAACTTGAAGATACTTACAATGGTTGCTTGATGTCCAAGCCAACTTTCAGCTCCAAGTTCCTCCTCTAGCTATCTCTGCAAAAGTCTCAAGATAATAGGTTGGATGCCCCAAAAGTCCTCTCTTTGGATCATGGAAGGCCTCTCCTTTATAGTGCTTGGAAGGGTTAACCAAAAGGAGAGTAAGGTGGATCTAATGAGTGTTTAGTGGATCAGGCATACTAAACAGAGAGAGGGGGTTGGGATCGAATCAGAGCTGGTAATCCCAAGAAAATATGTCGAAAGATGAGATCTAAGATCCATGGCAAAAAGGATAAAAAGGGATTTTCGTTCCCCTGGGTCTAAGCATAACATGAAATTATCGTGCCCCGGGGTCTGAGCATAGTGCGACAACCCTAATTGTCTCTACCCAGCAGATGTGCAAAGTGCAAAAATATATGCAGATAGGGTTAGATTTGGTGACACGTGGCAGGTAAGGTGATGTATTCAGCATTCAGTTAATGGATTTTGCTCTTGGGTGTCCAGATAAGACCAAGGAGGTTACCAGTAATGTATGATGATCATTAGGGAGAAGTGTTGTTAGGTCACATGGTATAGGAATGCGACACTAGGGATTAATGTGTAACTTTGAGGTATAACACACCTAATTAGCCCACGTACATCGAGTTATATGGTAAAAACAGTAAAAACTCTATTTTTACTCCCAAAACGCGGTCTTAGGGTGACCTTTGGCCCTCCATGCACCCCGAAATGAATTGATTCGACCTTTCACCTACCTTTGGAGGGTTATATATTGAGCTCTTATGGTGTATGGAAGGGAGGAGAAAGAGAGAGCACCGTAACTCTATTGGATTTTTACTATGACTTGAGTCTACATCCATTGATCCTTGTTGTTGTGAAATTCTTATGTTCACCTACCAAACTCCTTTCATAGTTTGAGTTTTCCATTGCATGGGGGATTGAAGTGGTGGAGGGATAAGTGGAGGGACCTAGTTCTTGGTTTAGATGGGTTTCCAACAAGAGGTTGTATCATGTACTTCTTGTTATCATTAATGGAAATACTCATTTTCTTGTCCAATTAATATTGTAAATGTTGTTTAAATTACATTGGCTTACATTTGCTTATTATATCATGGACCATGTTATTGATTATGCTAATGAATTTCATATAATATATGCACTTGCTTGTATTTTTTTTTTAGACTAAGCTGCAAGTTCAAGTGTAGAGATTGAAAGCTCAACGAGGATCTACTTCGAACATCCGGTTGAAGGTTGGTGTTTTCTCCATTATCTTAGCATTGTCATTTATATAGCATTGTTTTGAGAGTTGAGTTGATTTATAGCAGTCATCTGTTTGTTGTGGTATGCCCCATACCATAGGAAGTTTTTCTCCATAACAAGCCTGCTGGCCACGTGGTGGTCTCCCCCCCATTTGTTGTTCCATGTAAACCAACCATTTCCAATTTCGATATCAACCAGCTTACTGGATTCGATGAATTTGTTGAAGTCTTCATTGGTTGGTCCCAAAATGCATCTACCCCTGTTCTTTTCCTCAAGGGATGTGATCATATTGAAATCCCCTCCGATGATCCATCCTTAGCTCCAACCCAGTTTGCTAACTACGGTAGAAATTCCAATAAGGTCATTTTTGGGGGGAAGATACTTGGACTGTAGACATTTGATATCACTCCTTTTACCCATGCTTTTACCCTGGTATCTGTGAACTCGAAAACCACATAAAGAGTAAAATGGGTAGACCATAAATTGGAGAGTTTAATCTCATATGATCTCCATAGGATCGCAATTCCTCCTGTCGTGCCTCGAGCTTCAATTTCCATAGTTTTACTGTCTTTCCACACCTTTTTTACTATTTCCTGCATCTTCTCCATTCCACACTTTGTTTCTTGGAGAAAGACTATATCTGGTTTTTCCATCCTGATCTTATTCTTCAGAGTTTTTTATTTTACGCGGATGGTTCGCTCTGCGAATGTTCCATGTGATGATTGTCATTAGAAACCTTTGATAAATTCTAAGAGGGGAGCCTTAATGGTGGGGTACTTCCTCGACTCAATGAGTTTTGTCCTTATCTCCGCTATCCGCTGTCGATTTGTTTTGCACCCTCTTTTCACCCTCTCTTCTGGTTGTTTCCTTTTGCTCCCTTTTTGTAGATATTTAGCTATTCCCAGGAGTGGTTTAGCCTTGGATTTGAGGATAGCCTCCTATAGAATTTCCAGTTGTTGTCTCGAGATGTATCCTTTTCCTTTTTTGTTGAATTCCTTTTTGATAGCATCCAAATACAATTCTCCCAGGTCCATTTCCTCTACTTATTCAGGGAGATATTCTTCCATGGATTCTGTAAGTTCTTCAGGATATTCGGGGAAACTATTATCGGCTTCCTGAACTAGTTCTTTTCCTTTCTTTTGGTTCCCAAAATCTTCCATGGTCTCCCCCATAGAGTTCAGTGTTTCAAATCAGTTAGGGTGGGGCATATTCTTGGCTTTGGATTGATCTTGTTGTTGCTGGCTATTCATGCACCTCCCCGATCTTTTCTGGTTCACTTGGGTAAAACCCTCCTCGGTCGATTTTCCTTCCTTCTCTTGGGATGTCGGTGGGGAGGTGGGGTTTTTGTTGATCCGTGGGAATTCCCTGTTGAGATGGACATATTCATGGAATATACGACATCGAAAGGGTAGGTGATCATAATCTATTGGCTGATTCCAGTCTTCATCTTCCCAGGTCAAATTAATATCTTCGGGGATATATTGTGCTAGATCCATGTAAACACATATCAGAGCAAAATATGTGTGTCATCTCTGCAGGGTTTGCAAAGATACTTTAACAAATTTTCCCAGTGTGTTTCCTATATCTTCTAAGATCTCTGGTTCCCAGTATTCATAGGGTAGGGAATACAACATGATCCATATTGGGGTTATGTTCAAGTATTCTTTATCAGGTTTGAATCTTTCCTTCCATGGTCAGAGGTAGAGACCTGCAAAAAAGAAGAAGTAAGGACCTCCTTCCAGCACTTGATCTATGTCTTCATGATTGAAAAACACTATAGTGAAGAAACCCTTGGCCCCAAGATGCAGATCATAGTGTCATTTAGGGTTCCATGTCGTCTTGATCCATTTGATTAGATCATTTTCTCATAAGGAATTACCAAGGCCAAAATGTATCCTAAATAAGAAAAAGGTAGAGAGAGATAAGCTAAAAGGAGAGACAAAAAAGAATATTATAGTATTTTTGCGATAACTTTTGATCCTGAACTCGGATTTGGGGCACACTTGGTACCATTGGAAAGCTATTGTCGAGGGCTACAATTCATGTTTTGAGCTTCACATGATTCCCCACAGTTTGGATGGGGAAAAATGTTTTGTAAATATGGGCATAAAGCATCATTAAAAGCATCTTTCAAAAGATGCTTTTCGAAAAGCATCTTTTGAAAGATGCTTTTAAAGATGTTTAATGCCCAGATTTTCAAAACTGCCTACTCCAGCCAAACTATGAGGAAAATCGCAAAGAGAAAAATATTAAAGTTGTAGCCCTCGATGAGAGATTTCCAACGGTACCACGTGCACCCAAATACGAGTTCGGGATCAATAGTTATCGCAAAAATACTATAATATTCTCTTTTTCTCTCTCCTTTTTGCTTATCTCTCTCTACCTTGTTCTTATTTAGGATGCATTATAGAAGAGGGTAGAATGTTATGCTTTTGGAAAAATGCCAATGAAATTACCTATTAGGGATTTTTATTTCCATAGCTCTACCCGTTCCATGAGGTTCTCAATTATGATCTGAAGAGAGGGGATAGATCTTGCTCTAGGGAGGCATCCCCCTTGGGTTTTTGCCAAACCCTATCTGGCGTGATTGATGTTTTTCTCTCCAGGGCCACTACTCCGCGTCTGTAGAATGCGTCGTCGTGCGCGAGGTGGGGGGTTCCTTCCGGTGAGAGGAGGAGGGGGATTCATCCCCTCCAAGAATCTCCATTAGTTTTCAAACCCTAGCAGATCCAAAAAATCGTGTTGCAGATGCGGATTTCACCAATCTCAATAATATGGAAACTAGCTTAGAGATCTATTTTTCATTGGTAACTTTTGGAAAGGGATATTTTCTTGTTTGGGAACTCAATTGTCTCACAAATCCTCTTACCATTCTCAATCCAATGGAAAAAATGGGATTGTGAATCAATGTCTAGAAAGGTATCTCCATTTCTTTGCATAACATAAACAAACAAAATGGGTCAATTGGTTTCCCTTGGAAAAATAAGGGTGCAACATGCCCTTACATACTTCTTCAAAAATGTCACCATTTATGGAACTTTATGGCTATCATCCTCCATCTATCACATCATCCTTAAAAGAGAAAGCTAAGGTTCAAGAAATGGAGGATCAATAGAGCACCAACAAAAGGTTCTCTACCTATTGAAATACAACTTGGCTATAGCACAAAATATGATGAAACAACAAAAAATAAACATCATAGTGAAGGGAAATTCGAAGTGGTGGATTGAGTATTTTTTAGGATACAACCAAATAAAAATATGTGCCTCAAGTAATAAAAAAAGGACAACAAATTAACACCCAAGTACTATGGTCCCTATAAGGTGTTGAAGAGAATTGGAAGTATGTTTTTCAAATTGAAGTTTCCTCCATCTTCACATGTACATCCAGTATTCCATGTTTCTTTCCTATAAAAGGTAATTGGTGCAAGATCCCAAATCATGCTATTTTACTAAAGAATGATGAAGAAGAGAAAATCATACTAGAACTTGAAATAGTCCTTGAAACATTGATCGAGAAATTAATAAATCGAGTAATTATTGAGTGCAAATACCTTGTTAATATAATCAAGTGTTGAGGGAAACACTTTCTTGAATCGGAGAGGCATGTTAATCCTTGGATATTGTGTCATTTAATTTCTATTATTATATTAGCATTGTATTTATTGGTAGTCTAGTACCTTAATTGTATTTGTATGGCCAATTAAGACCTCAATTGTACCCTTTGTCTCCTATATATACTAAGGATACCAAAGAGACCTAGTTTTAGAGATAATAACATATTATGCATTTGATACAATGTAAAAGGAGGTTTCCTCCTCAAAGATGGTTCTTATTTATCTCTTTATTTCATTCTCAAGGTGTCGTGTCATCCTATCTTTCTATTTTCATGTTATTTTAGGAATTTGGTGCATAACATTGAATCATATCCTAATAAAGAGAAAGGATATGAATCATAAGTAATAAAAAATAATATTTGAAGAGGAAATGATGCCTATATTGAGACAATAAGGATTTGATATTCAAAAGATACCAAAGGAAGTAAAAAGAGTATGGTGTTGATGCAAACTACAAAAAAATTAAGGAAGAGATAAAAATGTAGAGAACTTTACACTCAAGGAAAGAAAACAACAATGATAAAAATCTAAACTATCAAGAGAAAAAACCCAGTATACCATATGCTTAGACAACTAGGAACCGACAAATTAAAAAGAAATTAAAAATAAGTAGATCAAAAGAAACAATATGATTTTCATGAAATGAACCATAAGAAGAAGTTCATAAAGTTACAACATCATGATTCATTCTCCAGGTCAATCCTGTGTGTCAATATTGATCCTCGTGTGTCGAGGTAGTGCCTTATAGGAGCCTGAGTTGGGGGTGAAAACGCGAAGCTGGGAAACAATTTCGTGACAATTTGCTTTTTTTTTTGTTCTAATTTCCGTTTTCTCACCCGAGACAAAAGTCAAAAAAATTTCTCGGGCGAGAGTTTTTATATTTCTCGGGCGAGACATTAACCACGGTTAAATATCTCTCGGCTGAGAATGCTTCCATAGTTAGATAATTGTTCACCCTAGAAAATTTAGTCTTCTCGTCCGAGAGTATAACCTTTTTTTGATATTAAACTTTTGGACAAGTGTCTCGGTCGAGAGTTTAGATTCTTTTTAAAATCTCGGCCAAGAAATGTTTAAGTATATAAACGCGAACAAACTTACCGTTCCCGTCGCTCTGTGTCATTGTTGAACGATTTTCGCTCTCCGTCATTCAAATGCAATGCTCACAGAGGACATTGAAAAACCGTATGCAGGGGAATGGCCACGCCAATGAAGGGTCGAAGGAACGGCTGCCAACACGCGAAGATGAAGGGAATGAAGATGAAGGGAACCTTTTGTTTGCACATGTAATTGACTCATAATCTCAAAACCCACACACTTTTCTTCTTGGCTATC
The DNA here is from genome assembly GCA_027924585.1 of Larix kaempferi. NCBI lineage: Eukaryota > Viridiplantae > Streptophyta > Pinopsida > Pinales > Pinaceae > Larix > Larix kaempferi. The sequence goes on along the minus strand of BSBM01001024.1, from coordinate 3,939,755 downwards.
TCAAATGGAGAATATTATTACTGAACATGGACATTTCTTGAGCTCTGCAGACCCTAGTGGTTGGGTGTTGGATAGCCTAATAATATACTACCGCCATATCCCCATGAAGATAGTTCTTCCCATAGGATGGAGTTTTCTACCACTGATTAAGTTCAATCAATAGGTTATACTGGAACCGATAGGGGTTATATATATTGGGATATTCTCACTACCAAATAGTCAGATAGATGATGAGGGTATAAACCCGTAAAGTGTATTGATTAGGAGGGTTTTTTCTGACTAGAACCATATTTGCGACCCAAGCAGAGTACCTGATAGGAATGATTATATTTGCATCACAAATATTGTTTTTAGTCTTGTATAGAGAAAATAAAGGAGTGAATCTCTTCAAATGATAAGGGAAAACATTGAATCCTTTGAGTCAGAGGGACCGGGAAGGTGAACGCTACATAGTGGCCATGGCACATCAAGTATTGCAATGATAAAACACCCATTAACTTCACTATTACCTGCGAAAACAACCATCATAGCACAATGGATCCTATCATATATTCATTATGCAGGAGAATAGCAGGCTCTTTAAATCTTTACAAACAGAACCTATTAGTGAAATTAAAATAACCCCCAATTACCATCATCCTCAAGCGAATAATTAAAACTACTGCCAAAGCTCATCCCATTCTACCCATGACTGATTTTTAAATTAATATCTTCTTACCTTGTCTGGAGCTCTTTTAGCACATTCGCTGCTTGATTTATTTATTATCCAGGAGTAGGATTATGGTTTCAATAAAAAAAATTATTTTCTTTTTAGATTTTGTTCTACACAATGACTTCTTCAATTAGTATGGCGAAATGGGAACAGGATGGGAGGAATACTGTAAATAGAGACACTGGAAAAAATGTATTGAACAAAATGGGGACTGAAAGCAGGAAATGCAATAAGGGGTCCAGCAGAGCATGGGAAAAGGAGAAATATTAGCAAGTATCATATCTCAAGCATCATCAAGATCAAATCCAGATTGAGGAGGGATCGATCCACATTTCCAGAAACCAATCGTTAATATGTAAGCACATACATAGTTTATATTAATTGAAACTTTTAGAATTCAATCATACAATAACCAGGTCTCCTATATTTTTCATATGTGGATGAGAAACGAGGGTTCACTGCTGTAAATATTATCCAGTAATGTAGACATTTTCATGTTATAAAAACAAAAGAATATTGCTTAATGCATTGATTCCACATGTATCAAGATGATTGAATTGATGGATAATAAATATAATTTAAGCATACTATAATGAGACCTTTAGGAGTTGTTCTGTACCTCTCATACAATCATCAATATGCATCCTATGCACTGATAGTTTAATATAATAATTGTTGAGCTGGTAGCAATGTAAGTGTCTTCTCATTGGTATATTACAAATCAGGCTCTTGAGAGATGCGGGGTAGTCTAGATCTCTCCCCAGCTAAGGAAATGAAAACACTACCCAGGGTAGTGCACATGGTATCCACCATTGCATCTTGCACCTCACTTCCATGTTCCGATGGCTCACTTAAATCATGGGGTAAAACTATACTCTTCCAAGAAAATGGTACCAACATTAGAGGAGGTGGTATGGTACTTGGGTCTCTACAAGCCCTTGGATGGTCATAACTATATCCCCTATCGGGACCATAAAATTGTGATGGTGTGGATGTGTAGTTGGGATCCATGTGCAACAAAACTCAACATAGATCTGTATTGTAAAAATTAATGGAATCTCATCACGATGGGAGAACATGACCCATGCTCCAATAAATCTATCATAAACAAAAGGCGCTACAACCTCAAGCTTAAAATATTTGAGTATAAGCAGTTTCCTACTCGAACAATTAGGAGGGATCTCAAATAGAGTATCCCTCACATTACACCCTCTCGTGCACTCTTTCAACACATCCCATTTGTCTTTCCTCGATACCTATCGTCTCCTACTCTAGATAACATGATGATAGAGGTCACTCTGTGGCCTCAACCTTTGATACAAGTAAACCAACTTATCAATTATCTCAAGCATCATCAAGATCAAATCCAGATTTAGGAGGGATCGATCCACATTTCCAGAAAACAGAACCAGCATTGTTGATCATAAAAGGCATTATTTCAGACTTAGTATGGGGTCTTCCTTTTGGAAGGAAGAATTTTTTCGAGAGTACAGTGTCTCTTTTTTATAATGTATGAGATTTGAGTGAAATACCTATTGTAATATTCCATTATCACAGATCATTGAGAGATCTATTACCAGTTTGTAAATTTATTGTTTTCCATTAGTCTTTTTCCTCTCATTTGAATGAAATTGCAGTTTTTTCAGCCTAAAAAATTGTTCATGATTTATGAATTCTAATCCAATGAAGCCTCATTGTATTTGGCTCGTGATTCATGTGTTCATTCTAGTGTTTCTTATTCATTTGCAGAAAGCCTTTCTTTTTATGGAAATTTAGTCTTATGATGTATTGAAGTGATCTAGCATAGATTCCCTAATTACTCATAAAATGGAGGCAGTGACCTCCCCATGAAAGGGTTCGCCAATGAAAGGAAAATATATCCAGAAGGTGACGGAGTTTCACTTGCCTCACCCTCCTATTGTTTGCCTTGTGAGGAGGGACAGGTAAAGTGCTTACAATATTGTGGACAATGCAGGAGAAGTTTTCATTTGAGTTGCTTGGGAATGCCCGAGGCACCCAAGATTGATCCTTGGACCTGTCGTCATTGTCAATAGACTAATAAGGTTAATATATATATGTTTTTATAATTTTGTATTTGACATTTATTAGTATTATTACAAGCAGGTCAAAACATTAAAAGCAATTGAAAACATTATGGCATCATGATGCTTTTGAACAATAAACGCTGTAACTTGCCATTGTCTTGGGTTTTTTTGGTAAAATAGAAATAAGTATTTATATTAAATATATAAAATTGGGAAATTCAGGATTACCCCTACTCTGTTCAGATTTGGCATTTGAATATTTTGTACGTGAGTTAACGGCTATTCCAGTAAACTAGCATAAACACTATATTTATAGAATTTATGAAGACATGGATTGTCTTCTTCTGAGTGCAAGGGCTGACTATCAAAATCTCTGCTAACTGTAGATGTCTTTGGTATACTATTGTTTTTTCAGTTGTCGGGAAAATATGGTTGACCACACATCAAAATGGCAGAGCACATATTATCTTGAAAATGTGATTAGTTTCTCTGTTGCGAGAATCATTAATTTATCGATTTTCCCTAAGTTAATCCCCAAATGAGAAATCACAATAAAAATCTCATGAGTTTTAAAAACTCTAAAAATTCACCTTTTAAAAAAAAAAATTGCTTGCAGCACCAAAATTCTGGTATTAAAGTCAAAATCTTTCTTTGTTGTTGTTGTAAGTTTATAGTTTAATATAATTGAATAAAATGAAATATTTGCATTCTAGACTTTGGGATAAGTTATTCCTTTTTATGGTCCCGTCATGTTATTCCCAAGTCCAAATTTTGCAACACTGGTTAGTGCTTTATGGTTCTCGGTATATTTTCCTAATTCTGAACCTAGGCGTATGTATTATAACGTATTTAGCTATTTGCATCCAATAGCATGTATAAGTGTGATAGTAATCAATGACTTACCTTTCATTTGTTATTCATCCATTACTCATCAATCTACAATGGGACTTGGATTTTTCTTTTGTGTTGAGTACAGCTTCAGGATTTACAGGCTATTCTAGTAAACTAGCACAAACACTATATTTATAGATTTACAAAGACATGGATTGTCTTCTTTTGAGCGTGAGGGCTGACTCTCAAAATCTATGCTAACTGTATATTTTTTCTGCTTCCCTGGTATTTTTTATACTATTGTTTTCTTCAATTGTTAGGAAACTATGGTTGACCATATCAAAATGGCAGAGGATATGATTGACTTGAAAATGTGGGATTACCTCTATTGCAAAAATCACTAATTTTTTTATTTTCCCCTAGTTAATCTCCAACCATGAGATTGGAATATAAATTTTGGAAAATTCACATTTGTTTTTGAAAAAATTGCAATTCATATCGCCTGTAGCATGGAATTTTCTTTATAAAATCCAAAATATTTCTCTGTTGTAAGTTCATATTTTAATTTAATTGAAAAAATGAAATATTTTGCATCTTGAATGCTTGCCGACTTTTGGTCAAGTCATTCTGATTTTTTGGCCCTGTCAAGTTATTCCCAAGTTCACATTTCAACACTCAACATCAATCTCTAGAGTTGCTTGTTTTTTGTGTGTTGAGGATAGCTTCAAGATTCATCTATGCACAATCCTTTGTGACAATAACCTCTGTGAAATAGGAAACCTCACCTTTCAATTCACCGGCTTGGAAAACAGGAAACCTTTCAATTCCTCATTATGGGTGATTCAAGAGAAAAAGTAGTGAAAACTTAGTGAATACAAACAAACGAGGCCTCTTTTAGGGAATATTTCACCATGCAACAACCAATACAATTCGCACAAGTACTAATTCTAAAAAATAAAAGTACTAATTCTAAAAAATAAAGAATAATGTGATGAAAACTTTCTCAATGGAAATGTACTAAAAGATTTTGCTTATCAAACTAAAAATAGTCTTCATTAAAAGCACTAAAAATTTCCTTTAAATACCAATGCATTTAATCTCCAAGCCTTGCTTGATAGAAGTGGTGATTTGTAACCATTTTCAAGTGAAATTTACCATTTTGTAAATATATAAGATGAGTTCAAGGTTCAACAACCAAGAAGAGAGCAAGTGCAGCATTAGGTATAATTGAAATTGAATGAATAACACATTCGAACTCATGGCAGAAAAGAAACTATAGCCTGTAAATAGACTCTCGGCTGAAAAGAAATGTTAGCCTGAAAAAATCCGTTGAAAACAAACCCTCGGCTAAGAAAAACCTCAGCTGAAAACAAACCCTCGGCTAGAAAAACCCTCTGCTGAAAACAAACCCTCGGATGAAATAATTTGGAAGACTCTCTCGGCCGAGAGACTATATATACAACTCTCGACCGAGAATTATGGGCATCCCATCCGAATAATGTGGAATCCCGCCCAAAAATCAAGGAAATTTAAACTTAATGTATTGGGCCCTAAAAGATTCTCGGGGCATTATGTAACACAACTCTCGGGCGAGACATGTTATAAACTCTCCGACGAGAGTTTAAAGCAACTTTAAGCCGAGAGTTTTCATTAAATCTGGGTTAGTTTTAGAGCGGGAACAACTCTCACCCGAGAAATTTTAAATCTCTCGCTCGAGACATTTTATGGGCTGAGAGTTTTTGGTCAACAGTTCTAGCACCATTTCTGCAGAATTCAGAAATGTGTCACTTTAACAAGGTCGGACCACTGCAAAACATGAGAATTACATGTCAGAGTTTATACCAGTAGATTTGTCATTCAATCTACTTTCTCATAATATAATGTTTTTTGAATTTCATTTAGGATTACTATTTTTTTCTATTTTTTTACTAAACTTTATCATTAAAAAATTAAGTGACTGGAAACTCAGTCACAATCAAAATTCAATATCATCACAATGCTGAAGCCAATTTTTTTAAAAAAAATACAGGGTTGTTCCTTGAAGTGTCCTCTTAAATGGGTTGGTTTTAGTTTATTTGATAAGAGTAACATTTGAAAGAAAATGTGAAGACAAAAACATGTGTCGAAAATGCACCATTTTCTGAACATACGCTGTTTCGATAAATAATAAACAATAGTTCCCAAGTCTTAAAAAACTCAAAATATAGTCCAGGATCAAGTTTAGTGTGTGTAGATTATGAGCCTACAATTGTTTTCCCTAAAATGAATAACCATCTATCAAAAAACCGTCGTCAACACAGGTCACTCATTATCCATACCTAAAATTTTCAAGTATATGCCGTTGGTTGACAACAAATTTGTCCCACAATATGTCCATAAAAAAAATTAAAAAAAACACGAGTAGAAAGATAATTCAATTCTGTAAAACCTTTGTGTTTACTTCAAGTTGAAATTCCTAAGGGATATATGGGTTTGAATAGGTCGAAGTTGAAAAACATAAAAATTAGTAGTTTTTTTTGTCAAAAACAAGCCAAAATTGTTTCCCAACTTCATGTTTTCACGCTTGGACTTAGGAAACTTGGAGAAGAATATTGAGTCAGACTCAAGAATGGTTAAGCTTCATGTGTTGAGGTAAGTGCTTTATATGTCAAAGTAATGATGTTGTATAGTATTTATAGTCAAGGCTAAGGTCTAGTGTGTCAAGATAGATCCTCATGTGTTGAGGTGGTGCCTCATGTGTTGAGGTGATGCTTGCATGTTGAAGCATGTATAGTGTGTGATGTAATACTAACCATGTTTGAGCTATTAAGTCTCCTCTAGAGACTGTACACCTCTAGAGTGAATTCCTTTATCGTATAACCATTTGGAACGATAGTAGACTGTAACATCCCTCTGCCAAACCTACTTTTCATAATTGAAAAATGTAAATGGTATATTGGTTCCGGTGAAGAGCTCAAGGTCAAGGCCCCACCAGTAAACCTCGCAAGTTTTGTTATTTATTCCTAAGTTGAAAATATGAATTTTAGGACTTAGGATATTGAAGGTTGTGACGCAACTAAATGATAGACAAAGGAATTCACTAGGGGGAGAGGTTACTGAATAGGAAACCTTGAGAATCCAATTGATAAGGACAAGATGTCATCAGGATGCTGTGGGTATGAGAATAAAAGGTGAAGTATTAAGATTCACCTAACTATTTAACAACCTACACATAATAGCCTAAAGTTTAATAGTTATCTTATCACTTTACTAAGGGAAATAAAGTAAGTGTATATATAGGATTATGATGAAAGTATTGTTGATTATCCTATCTAAGATTAAAAGATCATAAATAAGAGCTAGTGATTAAAAGACAATTTCCATAGAAAACCATTTGATGGCATGGCTGCTACTCATGGTTAAGCCTTTAAATGAAAGTAAGCTAAAAAAAAATTCCTTTAGGATAGGAGAAATAGTTAATAGTTATACCAATATTAAGAAAAGGGATAACATGGATCAAAAGAAAAGAAGTTGTTTTCATGTATCGATATAATGGAGTCCACTATTAGAAAAGAGGAAAATTGCATTACTTTGAAGGCCCTAATTTTTACGAGAACCATACTATATATACATATATATATATATATAAGAAACAAATCATATGGAGGCAAGGAACAATTATTGCTGGCCTTCTTGGATCTACCACTTGCCCAATATTGTGGTTGGTGCGTGAACTACTGGAAACTGAACTGCCATTTGACCAAAATGGTTTGCATGCACTTGGGGGGGGCGGACTCAAAAACGTTTTTTTAAGAGGGAGTCGACCCCAAGGAAAAGGGGGATTTTCCTTTGGTGGAAAACAGTAAGCTCATTACCGTAGGGTTCTAGTCTTGGAGAGTTGTAAGCTCTGTGTTAAGAGATAGTCCCTAGGAGTCGAAGTGGGGATATGTTTTAGGAGAGGATGTAAGCTCGGCGTAATATTTGTTCCTATGATCAAAGTAAGTAATCTATGCAGCAAAGTGCAGGTAAGTAATCTCTGCTAAAACGTTGATCTATATATATTTGATCTGAGCTTGACCTCTGCTAGAAATGTGGTTATTTATGACATTTTATCTGAGCTTGAATCTCTGCTAAAACGTTGATATATATATATATATATATTTTATCTGAGCCTGACCTCTTCTAGAAATGTGGTTATTTATGTTATTTGATCTGAGCTTGAATCTCTGCTAAAACGTCGTTCTATATAATTATTCAATCTGAGGCTGAACTATGCTAGAAACATGGTTATTTATGTTATCTGATCTGAGCTTGGATCTCTGCTAAAACATTTATCTATATATATTATTCGATCTGAGCCCAACCTCTACTAAAAACGTGGTTATTTATGTTATCCGATCTGATCTTGAATCTCTACAAAAATGTTGATCTATATATATTATTCGATCTGAGCCTGACCTCTGCTAGAAACGTGGTTATTTATGTTATTTGATCTGAGCTTGAATCTCTACTAAAACATTGATCTATATAATTATTCGATCTGAGCCTGACCTTTGCTAGAAACATGGTTATTTATGTTATCTGATTTGAGCTTGAATCTATGCTAAAATTTTGATCTATATATTATTCAATCTGAGCCTGACCTCTACTAAAAACATGGTTATTTATGTTATATGACCTGAGTTTGAATCTCTGCTAAAACGTTGATCTATATATTTCATCTGAGCCTAACCTCTGCATTTAGGTTCGGTAAGACCTCTATATTTATAACTTGATAGTAATCTGCTGCATATGACAACAAATTCTGAATTATAGATCAATGACTTCAGTATTGGTTGTTATGTGTCGGATGGTAGAAAAATCTATATACTAAGAAATTTTTTTAGTTATACGCTCCTTGTTTATATCCACATGATAGTTGCTTGCTTAAAGTGGTAAACCTGTAAATAGTGATCTCCGCAAGTATATTGTGATCAGGGTTTTTTTATATTAGAAATATGGTTATGATACAGTATCATGGTTATACTTAGTGTCTCATAGTGGTCTCCTTAAGATAAACGATATATGAATATATACAGATATATATATACCTTTAAAACATTACAATATCCTCCTTTTCCCAAGTTATTAAGAATGAAATTCTGGGTTTGGAAGGTCCTAGCGTTAAGACAATAGAGAGTATATATGTATAATATGCATGATTTCAACTTTCCTCTAATAATAGTATGGAAGGGAATTACAAGTCCAAAAAGGGATGTCACCTTGGTGCTAATATTAAATATACTTATTGGGTGCAAGTAGTAGAGGAAGGGCTTAACCTCCATGTCCTTAATAAACCTCAATGAATAATTAAAATCTAAGTAGTAGTTTATAAGAATAATAATGTCATATAATCTCTACCCTAGTGGATTCCTTTCCAACTCAGGGGTGGCCTCTCGGTGGTATAAAATATACACGGGATAGAGAGCCAATGGTTGGGAGGAAAGTTGCAGTCAATCCTTCAGTCGCCCTTGTTTATTTCCTCAGACAAGTATTTTCATTATTATTTTTCCTTATAAAATCATGAGTTTATAAATGTGTACCCTTGTCATGAGTTTCCATGTTAGAGGATTATATTGCAAGGTATAGATACTCGCATTGTTATATTTCTTTGAGGCTATGATTTATAAACATATAAATAGTGATCATGAGTGCCTTGATATTTGGATATGTTAAACAAATGGAAACACTTTTATATATTTAACTGGTTATTAGATATGTGTGTCATATACTTTGTGTAGGATATGCATTTGTAGACATTCCATTAAAATGGTGATTGGGTGGATATTAGACATTGTTGTAATTTACACATAATACATATGTATAGATTAAATGGAGTAATACTTTGGAAATGGTTGGAAATGCATTAAAACTTGAATATACTATGTGTGACCTATAAAAATTAAAATGCTTGCTTAAAAGTAGAGTGGACACAAAAGTCAGGTATATTCATATGAATAATTTAATTGTATCAATCAGGTGTTATGTATCCTTGTATTGGACTAACTATGCATGGAGAATAAAGAATTTTCCTTGAAGTGTTATAAGTAATAAGGAATCTAGGATTGTCCTTTATGTGAAAAATGAACCTATCAAAGATGTTGTTTAGACATACAAAGTAATTTTCCCTTTTATATTATTATATATCAGTGAACTATGGTCGATGGAATAGAATTAACATACTCTTAATGTAGGTTGGAATCACCATATAAGTATTATTTTTCATTGTGGCATGGTTTTAAAAGATGTCATGTTCATAAAATAAAATATTGTCATGGATTTCCTTTGTTCATTGATTGTACTAATATATATTGATGTTATGATAGTTGGGTGCAATAATAGTTGTACTTATGATGGCATAGGAATTTGACACAATGATAATGTGGGATAATTGATACAAGACATATAAGTATGTGTGGGTGAATGAGGCATTGACATGACGACATGGTATATGTTATGATTTTTGTAAATCCATGTAGAAGAAATACACATATAAAATGATGGTTAATGTTATGTTGAAATATTGAGTGATAACGAACAGTATGAGTCTCGGTCGTCATATAATTGACTTGTGATTTAAATGCTTTATTTTTTTATATAGATGTTTTTGGATGACGAGTAATTGATATGGGCTAATAAAGTGCTATGTTGATTCTATGTTATTATTAGTTAGTCTTGGTATGATAAATAGGAATGGTAAATTAAGTTCAAGAATTTTAAATAAGTACCTGTGAAATCTTCATGACTGATGAATGTATGTGGATGTTACTTCTATATTCCCTAAGAGTTGGATCTATAAGTTGACTATACTCTTCTACATCATGTATAAGTGAACATGGGTATTACAAATGAGAATATCATGCTTTTTTAGACTAGTTAGAGACTCACAACATCTTATGGTAATAAGTAGAAAAGGCAAAAGATGGACGTGAATGTTTTTAATTATGATTCCTTTTGCATTATAAAGCTAACCTTGGTTTTGTTTAGTGGTCAAATGAAACTTTTATGCCCTATTTTCCCCCAAATTAGCACCAGGGATCTGGGTTCATTACATAGACAATATGATCACATACTTGGGAAAATATCCTAAGTATATTTGATATGATAATTAAGCTGTCACATGTGGACAATGCACATAAGACAAGAGATAAAGGAAAGATGAGATAAGATATGAGATAATTCAAATTGCACATAAAAGAATTAATTAAGAGAGAAATTCAAAATTTTAAACTTCAATGAAGACTTCAGTAAATCAAAGGAGAACATGAATTGATCACTACAGTGATGTTAACAAGAAAGAATCCGTTAAGAGAGTTAACTAAGTGATAACAAAGAATATCTAGTTAACTAAGGGTTATTGCACAACGACACTTATGTTAAACTAAAATATGACACTTATGTTAAACAAAAAGATGACACGTATGTTAAACTAAAAGACTACACTTGAGTTGTGACACTTGCATGAAAAAATTTAAGTTAGCCATTTAACTAAGTGGGTAAGCTTTCAATTAAGGGTCATGTTCATCCTAAGAATCGGTTCAGTGAGTTAATGCACTGCATGAGAAGTGGGGTGCACTTCTTCATGCAATATTGATGCATCCAGATGGATGGTGAGTTCATCCTGAAGTTAGAAGATAAAAATAGAAATAGGTGCATGTGAAGAATATATAAATAGGTTATACAGGATTGATGAATTCAAGTGAAGCAAATTCTCTTCTCTCTTGAAGGCAATGCGCTTCTCTTTGTGCAGTATATTATTTTGAGTCTCTCTTCTTTATCTTTAGCTATCTCTGTAATTGTACTGGGGGTGCTTGATGTAAAAGACATTCTCTGATATCTATCAATATACTAAGGAAGGCTTTGTTGGGTTTTTATCCCTCAAGTCATAGAGGGTTTACCCAGGGTAAATTCATGTGTCTAACGTGATTGCTTATTTCTATGATTGTTATTTGATTTCAGGTGTTATTGCAGCTCCGGATTAAAGATAGAAAAATAGCAGAAGCAAGATGAAGAAAGAAGGAAGGAAGTAGAACAATCAAGGATCTATATAATATCAATGATAAAACAAAATTAGGATGAAATACAGGATCAAAAGAAGAGTAAAGAATAGAATATATGAGAAGGAAAATGCATTAGAATATGCCAAAAAAGAGAGGAAAGACAAAGAAAAAATAAACAAAATATGTTACCCTGTGAGTCACTAGACAATCACAAAGTCCTAGATCACTTATTATGAGTTCTTATCCTTATATATTGATGAGGTTTTTCATTATCTATTGTTGGGTTGTCAGTTATATCTAGATCTAAAGGTAGTTACATCCATCTACTAAATTATTGTTGAAAATGACTTAAGTCTTTTCCACTAGTTATTGTGTTGTGTTTACTTGCTCTATTTTTGAACATGTTATTAGAGCCCTTTTAGCATTAAGATCATGTAGTTCCATGGTAATCTATGGACGGTGAAGTCTAATGATATATAAATATATCTTATAAAGAGATCTCATTGGTTCATGGTGAGAGAGTCAACCTAAAGTAAGAGGAGTTAACAATCTAATAAATTGATTGTATGAATCTTGTCATGCAAGATATGTTTTCATGGTCAAAATGAAATGAGATCTATGAAATCTATTGTAGTCAAAATCCAACTCTGTGTTTGATGTAAATTTAAAATTTTGTAAGGATATTTGGAAAACTATTTTTGTTGGCATGTTTTGCATGTGAAAAAAAAAGTAGCCTGATTTCCCTTGTGGCTTTGTCTAGCAATATTGTGGCCCAATCCATACTTAGATATGTGGTTGGTAAATTATCTTCTAGATATCATGAGAGACACCGTTTGTTTTCCAGATTCATTCTTTGATATGAAATATTTTGATCCAAATCCTTGCTTCTAGATTTTATTTTTAGCATGAAATATTGTTCCAACAGTGTTTAATTAATTAACAATTTGATGATGACTTTGATTTGGTCAACCTATAAGAGATGTAATGATCCCACAATGGATATCATATTCCACAATTGATTTGCATAGCACACAATTGTGTTAATAATCCACATTAAGGTGAACACACACCAAAAAAACTGAGTCCACAACTATATAATTTTGTGTATATGCATGGTCTGCTAACAATGGTGTTTGAGAGATTCTCTCTCTAAGGAAACCATTGCAAATGATCTCTATATATAAATTGTCTATTTTGTAGCCTTCTATACCTTATATTTTAATAACCCAATTCATTTTCCTATCCATATATATCTATGCTTGCCTATTTTACTATTTTCCCCTTTGGTATACAATTGGTGCAGAGGTGCTAGTGATGGTGGTAGTCTGAAGGTAAGTATGCTACGACATTTATGTTACTTATTTGATTCCTTGTAGTCTCCAAAATTCCAATCCAAGATTTTAAATATAAATTAATAGAATGAAAACCATTGATATTTCAGAGCTATGACCCGCTAGTGGCTTAGCATCTATGGTAGTGTTTTGATTAAATCAATCTTCCACTCTAGTTGTTGGTGTTGGTGTTCCAGAAAAGTTTAATTCTATCCTTGTAGTTATTCTCGAGTTCCTTTTCTTTTATTAAAAAAAGAGTTTTTATTGAATAAGAGCACCATTGTCTACCGTCCATTTGTTTGAGCTTGGTTTTGGTTAGCATGCAATTAACATTGAAAGGGGACAACTTCAAAATCAATAGTCAACGGACTTTTGGTTTCGATTAGAATGCATACTCGATATGTGAACATGATATTCCCTTATAGAGGTTATGGATTTTGATATTGACATGAAGAGCAAGCAATAGCTAGCATATTTTCTTAGCTTGTATACAGAGCAATTTTGTCTTATTTGTTTGGAAGCAAGAGTTGTGATATCATTTGTTCTGGGTTTAAGCAACAAAGCATGATGTTATTTGTTATTCAAAGTGTGGTTGAATATTTATAACAAATTTCAATGAGCCATGTTCTTTTTTGGTTCATGCTGAGAATTTCCATATTGCTCCTTGATGTGCAATGTGAAAATTCAATATGTTCAATGCGTGCCTTTTGTGGTTTCAATTTGACGTGCAATAATAGTCTCCATAATAGAATTTGCTTTCTTCTTCCTATTAATTTTGCTTTGTTTGCAAATCTATTGTTGTATCCATTATAAAAAACTTTTACCTTTGGAATTCTAACCCTGTTCAAATGCAATTAATATAGAGATTTTATGATTGTCTTGGAAATGTGTAATTGTTTTTATAAAGAACAAATTTAATAAATGAGATGAATTATGATAGTGTTCTTTTGGATGCCTTAGCAAATCATTTGTTTGAAATAGTGTTTTGTTGAGTTAGAATTAGCAATGTATTCGGTGACAGTGCATTAATTGTTTTTCATAGTTATTTGTACTCATTGTGGCAAAACAAATATTGCTTTCCTAGTAACTAGTCAAATTAGTTATTGTTTTGGGCATATTCTCTAGCTATTGTTTCTTGTCTTTTTAACAGTTATGTAGTTAAGGACCTTGCAAGTTCATTGGCAATAGTAACTTTCACAATATAAATTCTTCCATATTATGTCGTGGTTTTGATTGTTATTTAAACATGTTTTTGCATCATTCTTTCCTATCCATTTGTTTGAGCATGGTTGTGTTTAGAATGCAATTTATATTGAAAGGGGACAAATTCAAAATCAATAGTCAACAATCTTCTATTTTTCAAACATATTTTTGACTAGGTTGCATAGTCTATATGCCAAAATCATATTTCCCTAAATAGGTTATTGCCTTTGATACTAACGTGAAGAGGAAGGAACAACTAGCATCTTTTATTAGACTATCTATAGGAGTGTTTTTTTCTCATTTTTTTGGAATCAAGAGTTGTGATCTCATTTGTTATAGGCTTCAGCAACAAAGCATGATGCTCTTTGTTTTTTTTGTAAGTAAATACCCACGGGGATTTGAACTTGTGACCTTCCATTTACAACTTATCATCTCAATTACTCATTACCAATTGCTCTACCCCCCGTGGGTAAGCATGACACTCTTTGTTATTCAAAGTGTGGTTGAATATTTATAACAAAAAAAGAATTTTTTGGCTTATAATATTCTTTTCAAATCAGTTTTTTTTTTCAAATCATTTGTATGTGAATATTACAATATATGTTAGCATGGCTAGAAATATATAACGATGTATGAAGTTATGTTTACCTATCCCATTCATAAAATATATGGATATGTTGTTCCATGGATTTATATATACGTTATAATCCTAGTTTCATACTTCCATGTTCATGAGTACACAACAAAATATTGATCTTGTAGTGAATCTAGCTATACTTTGTTGTATACTAACACAATACATACACTTCTCTAACTTAGGTATTTTTTTCCTAGCATCAAAATGGGGTGCAAGTTTACAGGTGTAAACCTTTTTCAAATGTTGCAATCTATTTTGTTTAGCAATGTTTGTGACCAAACAACATAATTGCTTAAGCAGAGGACAACCAAGTGTTGCATGGATACTTTTATTTTATCTAGTGCACATCCTTTTAGTAATTGTTCTCGGTGTTGTTTTTTGTTTTCCAATGTAAAATTAAAGACCAAAAATATATTGTAGTGAGCTTCCTTGTTGGGTGGTAGCTTCGTAAACTCTTCAAAAACTTCATTTATGCTTATAAAAAAATGTTCCTATTGATGTTTCTTCTCAGGTCATATACATCCATTTATAGTCTCGTGTAATGCTACTAATTTAGCATATATTTGAACCATGTGCGAAGACAAGCAATCGATTTATACTTGAGCGAATTAACTTTCTATGTTTGTTAATACTTATGAGAAAAGGCCTGACTTTATCTCTTTGCATGTTAATGGTGAAAGATATTTGATTTTCAACTAGGAAACATTGGTTTGATGTCTTGTTGAAGTTAATATCTTTCATGCATGTGTGTGACTATGTACATTGAATGGAACCACATCTACGTCTAGTTTGTCAATGTTATTTGCACTTAAGCAAAATCCTTGTTTTGTTGGTTCCAATCTATGAAACCTTTATTTCATGTATCAATGGATATGGATGAATGATGGTTATGAGTTTTGAGTCCAAATTTATTCATTTTATCATTGACAATGGTTTGGATTCTTGTTAGTTGAAGTTAACAAGAGAATTCAATTTTTCTTTATTGATTTGAAACTTAGTATGGAAAGGTCTACCCAGTTCTTTGTCTTGATTAATATAGATGTTGTTTAGGATTGTTTTCCAATATGTTGTAATGTATAAATGTTCTCTTCTATACTTGAGTTTGTGTTTAGAAAATTACATGCATCAATGTTTGGAAATGTCTTCTTGATGGCATTCTTGTTGTTTGTTCAATATAACATTGGATATACCATTTAGAATTTGCTTTTAGTATAACCTTTGAGACTACAACAGTTATAATAGTTTCTTCGATAGTGGCATAAGTTTGTTTTCATTACTTTTTTCTAGCTGTTTTTTCCTTTCAATTTCATGTTTCCTTGTTTAGAAGCATTTTGGTAGTGTGTTTGTGTGGAACACTTATGTTGTATGGAAAATGTTCCTAATGACTGGGAAGTAAAGAGGTCACCAACATACTAATAAAATCAAACAAATACCAAGTAAATAATAGACATATACTAAGATATTCTTTGTGAAAAAATACTAAGGTTTAAAGATCAAGCAATAGGTACCTTATATTCTAGAAGTTTGATCCAAGCTTTCAGACCTTCAACCTTGTTCCACAATATTGTATAAAATCCCTGCAAAAAAATGCACCCTTCCTCAAAACATTTAGATATACATGAATTAATAATAAGGTTGTAAGCAGATACACATAAAAGCATGAAAGACTTCCAAACATTCAATTCATATAACAAACACTAGTAATATGGGAAGAGAAAGGCTTCTTTATTGATCATGAAGATGACAACAAATACATTTACCTTACCTTGCAATAACACCTTTGAAACCAAGATCTAGACTCTCTTGCTCCTCTCCTTCAATCAAAATTTCTCCAGCATTTCCTTATAAGATGAGTGAAATACATTCTCTCATGGCCTCCCTTTGTATTTATGACAAAGGAAGGAAAATGGTTTTGAGATAAGATCGGTTAGGGTCAGCGTGGAATTTAGAAAACCATCTCCAACTGCACCTATTTCGATTTTAATTTTTTTTTAGTGATTTTATGAGGGACCCGTGAGTGAAATATTTATAACAATCGGGTAACCCACTAGGAAGCTTCAGACAAGTAGTGAGTGCAACTTTTTGTGGAAACTCGCGAGTGGTAAAGGGGCCAACAGTGAGTGACTCGCTAGATGTCAAGTGTAAAGTCGTGAGTATGTCCTAAATTCATATGACAAAAATGAGATGATATAGAGAATCGGGGAATGACTAAGGCCACATGCACCTATAAGAAATTGAGGCTCTTCCAACCATAGTGTCCTTTTGTGTGAGCAACCTTTCAGTGTCGTCACGGACAGAGAAGTGCCGATTTGATTGATAACAGATGCCCCCTAATGTATGAGGTCAGAAAAATAAATGATGTTCGAAATGCATTACAAACAGTGAAGTGGAGGAGCGTAAGAGTCACATAATCAAATTTCCAAAGGTACCTGAAACAAAACAAAGGTCATTGTGCAATATAATATTGACATAATGCCATGTTCAGAAGGATAGAATATGGTCTATGATACATAGATGTAACTGATGTATATAGAATGGCCACTAAAATGCAAGCGTGGATCCATGTCAAAAGGGAGAACATGGCCATAATGAACAAGTTGGATCTATGTCTCATGAGGAGCCAAAATGAGTAGGGATCAGTCTTGCGCAACTTGGGAAATAACAAATTGGGATAATGCTATTATATGCCCAAGGAATTCAATCCAAACCATCGATAAAGGTATGCATCCTAAACCATGTGTATGAAGGAGTTGAAGTCGAACATGGAGGATTCCATTTGATTACCTGTCATTGATGTGAATCGTTAACAAACACGAGGACACCCACCAATAATGAAAATGGGGCCTGAGGTAACTAGTACATTCTTACGAGCGTGAATAAGAGGTCTTGAAGTCGAACACTTGAATAATCTGTCGAGTAAGAGACATTGATGTATTCTCATAACTCAACAGTGAGAGAATATGCCATTGATTACTGCAAATCTCAAGGTACTATATGAAACTCTAAGTCTTCTTCCCAGATCAAGATGAGTTGAAGTCAATGGGAAGAGACTCATGAGAAGGAAGGCCTTAATGAATCCTCCATCATATCACATGAGGAACACTTGGAGATTGACTTGGTAGAAAGTAAAACGGAGTACAAACTAACATAAGGAATGGTTGACATGATAAGTCAAGGAAAATTGCAGAATGGCCGACATAGGTAAAATATTGAACAATGAGCACAATATTGGAGTAACTTAGGTAGCTTGGAACATGCAGGAAATGTGATATAAGTCTGTCATGTAGAAGACATAACAAAATCTCCATATGATCAGAAGAGTAACCGATCGAAGGAGTAAACAACTCTGGAATTAGGTTTATCCTAAAGCCAAAAACTAAGACCCATTGAATCAATACAAGTGTTGTGTTCAAGGAATAATTAGAATTTCTCTCATATTATGAAACAATGACCGAGACCTTTCCCCCCCCTTTATATTTTTAAGTATATTTTCATTTTTTGATGAGCATGAAAGAGATAAAAGGAAGCTTGATAGTATCTTTCTTGTAAAATTTTAACGAGTCCAAGAAAGTAAAATCAAGACCTTCTTTACTTTTTAACAAGCTCAAAGAAGAGAAAGAAGAATGCTTGATAGGGGTCCAACCATGTGTTATTTTATGATTCCATGGGAGGAAAACTCAATACTTTCTTCATTGTTTTCCAAGTTTGAATCAAAGATAGACTAATAATCGATAGGGTATTAATCCATGGATTTTAATATCAAGCTCAAATCTGTTCGTGCCCGTTGATGTTCTCATATTTAAGGAGTATTGAAAACTCAAACAAGAAATCCATACACCTACTTGTGGATTTTATATTGATCCTGAGTTGGTATATTCTCACAGGAAAATTTCATATTTAGAGAGTTTGAAAATCCTAAAGAAGACTCGAAGGGGTGATTTTTCGTAAATTTTGTCTCCTCCCCTGAAAAAGTGTAAAATGATACGAGAGAGAACTCTTCTAGTCACAGTGAACTCTAGAGTATTCCTTTTTCATAAATAATAAACAAAGGTCTGGAAAAGGGTTAAACTTATAAGTGGATGTCCCTTCAAATCCTTTAATGAGTTTAAAGTGAACAAGTATACTTGACAATCTTGTCATTTTTAAGGAGTCTAACAAGAGCGTAAAGAAAAACAACGATAGTGGGAAAATGGTCCATGGTGAAAAAAGGGTCCTAAGGCATAAAAAGATGGTAAGGTATTAATGCAATGCAATGTGCAATGATAACCTAACCAAAATTCCATGATTAACAAACCTTTTTCAAGTGACAATGTGGACAAAACCTTATAAAAAGTGCATTTTCGCTCATTGACCTAGTCACAACACCCTCATTAGTGGTCATAATTAAAAAATATGACACAAAAAGACACTTAAACTATATAAATTGGGTAAAAATAAAAATAAAAAATTACTACAAATAGTGAAAAGGGGTAGAACCAAGTCATTTTACCATTTTACCATTTGAAAGAGAAAAAAACCCTAGGATTTCATCGTTGCTTGTGACCAATACAGTGGACGATTTCAAATTTCGTCTGTTGCGGGTAGTGCCAGCTATCTCTCTCCTCTGTATTTTACATATATTTTTGATGATTTTTTGTGTGATTTTTGAGTTTTTATTTAACTTTTAAATTTGTTAAAGCGTACCCACGAGTGTATGATGTTGAATGTTAAGTCGCAGAAGTTGACGAAGGGGACATTGACAAGGGAAAAGGACCAATCGCAGAGCATAACAAAGCGATTAAAGCAGAAGTAAAGGGGACAAAGCGGAGACAGAGGAGTAGAGTTAGTTAGAATTAGTTGTTAAGATATGGCCACTTTGTGAAGTGGACCAATTTTGTAATGGCCATTGATCCTATAAATAGAAGTAGCATTGTAAGCCTTAGGATATCATGGATTATCTTTGGATCTTGGCATCTAACCTTGTATTCTGATCTGCGGATTCACATCTTTGTATTGAATTTGATCTGTAGTATTGAGATGGGTTTTGAGGAATTGTATTCCTGATTTGTAAGATAGATTGACATGGAATGAGAAGGAATATTTTGTTGCTTATGTGTTGATTGCAGTATGATTAGTTCTTTCACAATATGATTAGATCTGTAATTTTGCAGTTATGTTATGTATCTTCGATCTGTTAAATATGTTTCTATAATCTGTTACTGCGTAGAGATCTTATTAATACGTCTGTTATGTGATAATGGTGTTACGATGCGAATGATAGTTATGTCGATCTCTAAGTTATGATGCACGTCCTCTTATACCTATGGAAGCTTCAAGGTTCTTGCAACTCCCTTAGGTATCTCGGGTGAGACCTCACTCACTCTGTGAGTGTTGCTAGAAAGGCTAAACCCTTTATGGGTTGATATTTATGGGAGTTTTTGTCAATATTTGTTGATACTATGCGAAGTGAACCATTGTCGATAGTTTTGTGTCAACAAATGGTTATGTTTCCTGGACCCTAGTGTGAGAAGGAGAGGACATGCTATGGCATCCGAAAAAGTTGGACAAGGATTGGTTCGACAAAAAGATACGAGAGTTTGCTGAGGACGAAAATCAAAACCTTGGATGGTCGACATAATAGTGGTTGCAGAAGTACATATATACTGATATCCAAGAGGTATTTTTCTGTGAGTTTCCTATAATGTTGTATGAATGATTGGCTAACCTAACTTATTAGAAGAAGAATTTCCAAGGAGGCGATCCAGAGCATTGGACCCCAGAACTGATCCAACAATTGAGTCCTGTTAACAATAAAGCTTCAAGGGATGTTGACGTCTAGGTATAAAACATTTTGGAAGGGTATGTTATTGAGTTTTTTGTTGACACAGTTAGATCGTACAGTGATGCGGAAAGGAAATTATTTAAAGGACCCAGAAGAATGTACCTATTATCATTACCATTGTGGATCAAAATGCTCATTTGTGAAAAGGGAATATTTAAGACTAGATGAACTCCGACGCGTAAAGTTCTGGTGTGCGGAGGGTGTGGGTATTGCACAGATGCAGGTCTCATAGAATGATGTGGGGTAGATGGAAATGAGATACGGTGAAATTGTAAGGGAAGATGTGGAATATTGTGGTCTCCTGAGAAGTGGGGTGAGGTTTCGACCAGAGAATAAGAGGAGGACTGAGATAGAGAGACAAATTCCTAGTGCGACTAGAGTGGACTACTACGAAGCGGGGCAACAAGGGACTAAATGACCTTATAGTGACGAATATGATGACCATGCTACCTTTGAACCTGAGTAAGGACATACCCAAAGCTACAATGTACCCACAACCTCATGCACTTTTCCAAACTTTGGAGGAAGAAACACAAGCTCTTCGCAGGGTTGTCCTGCATGTCACAATAATAGTAATAGTAGTGGATTTACAAAGACTGGTAGAAAACCAAGGATGGCGAGCGATAACGTGAAGTTTCCTCTCTTTCAAGGTAATGGGGCAGAGGATCCTGAGCAATATTGGCTCTTGTGCGAAGTAGTGTGGACAGTAAAACAAGTACAAGATGAATCTATTAAGAAGGGACAACTCGCGACGATCTTCATAGGTTGTGTGCTAGATTGGCATATGAATTTTATACAAGTACCTGCAGGAATTTAACAGAAGACTCTAGCATAAATCAAAGTTGGGATGATTGACGAGTTTAAGAAGCCTAAATCAGAATCGCAATACATCACAGAATTGAAGGAGATAAAACAACTCCCTAATGAGTCGTTATGGGATTTTGATCAGAGGTTCAAAACTATGATGGCTAAAGTTACTTTTGGGATGAGCAATGTACAACGAAAGAAATGGTTTATTGCAGGGTTGATACCGCACATCCGGATGCCACTAATGCAGCAAAATATATTATCTCAGGAAGAAGGCTTGGAACTCGCAATGAAACTTGAATCTTTGCCGATTGGCGAAACATGGATTGGCATGAGCCAGATCCAGTCGCAGTTAACAAAATTGACTATTCAGCTACAGGAGATTAAAAAAGGGAAGGAAGTTCGTGAAGATGTATGGTGTAGTCGATGCAAGTCCGAAGGGAATCATAAATATCAGTGTCCTGAATTCCACGAGTATCTACAGTCCAGTGCGCCCAATCCAGTCAGTCAAGGAGGGATTCCCTGGTGCCGAGTTTTCCAGACAAGAGAACATCGCTCAGAGGAATGCGTGTATTTATAGAAGGTTGTGTCGAAGCCAGCTAATCTGTATTGTAGCTTCTGTCGATCTGTTGGCCATAAGGAGAATTATTTTCGAGCATATGATTTGATTCAAGAAAGGACTGTTGATACTTACTTCATGAAGGGAGACGAGCAACAACAGGCAGAAAGATATCCAGTGCAGCCGCAGTATAATCAGGTGAAATCGCAGTACAATCATCTGCAATACAATCCATCATAGTACAATCAGTCACAATTCATCCCACAACGAGGAGGACTGCAAGGAGGATATTACGGTGGTCATTGCGGAGGTTTTGGCTGCGGAGGGACCTTTGGTCGAGGTCGAGGACCGATCACATGCTATAATTTTGGCATATTGGACACTATCAGAGGGATTTATCAAATTCGACCCCACAATGTACCTATTGCAGTGCAGCTGATCACATCGCCAAATATTGTCCCGATATAATTGAAAAGTGGCAGACTAAGATGGTACCACAAACGCAACTAAACCTGAACCTGAAACAGAATCCGAATCCAACTCAGAACGTGCAGAATATTTCAATGGAGGTAAGAAGTCAACCGGTAAATGTCGCAGTAGTAACCAGAGGAGGATATACGACAGGAGAAGATAGGCTACCACCAAATGTACGACTCGCGATCCAAAAACAATTACGATTTGATGTCGAAGTAGAGAAATAAAATTTTTGGGAAGCATGAGATGCACTAATAAATAATAATGTTCAATCGACACTTGTAGTCCATAAAGAACTAGTCTATGGGATGCCGCAAATTTTTGACCCAACAATGTCGCAGAAGTCACCAGGAAAGATCAGTACTTTGAAATTTTTTCTAGAAAGTTATCTAACATTAGCAAAGGATCAGGGAGCATTAGCAGAGGTAATTCGCTTCTTGTATCGATAGGAAGAGGGGTGAAATGATCATGCAGTCAACCATCTGTATAGTAAGAAAACATGAAAGGAGATGAGGATGAATGCCCAGATCGGTGCATATGATATGGATTCCATCATTCAAGATCTAGGATCCGATGTGAATATCCTAACCAAGAAAACTTGGGAAGCAATGGGGAAGCCACAGCTGGTATGGTCCCCTGTGTAGCTTTGTTTAGCAAATCAGATCAAGGTTACAATAATTGGTCAATTTCCTCATCTACCAGTCAAAGTATAAGGATTGAATACATATGTAGATTTTGATGTCATAGAGATAATTGATAACACTAGTCCAGACTCCATATCGTGCGCTATTGGGGATAGATTTGGCAATGGAAAATCATGCCATTATCAATTTCAAGAAAAGAACAATGTCTTTTGAGAACTGCGACATGAGGGTCATTGCTCCACTTGATCCACTTGAAGGAACGAGATATGTTGAAACAGTGAGAGACGAGCTCACCGGAGGATGGGACAACATTTATAATATCTCAGAAGATTACGTCAATCCCACTTCCAATGGAGAATTGGGGTGGTGAGGTATCAGTTTGGCATCATTAGACTCCGACAAGGCTTTAGAGAATTGGAAAACTCGGTTGCATGAGGTATCATTCAGGAAGTGTACGTATATCACTCAATCGTAGAGATGGATCGCAATAGAAGTATGTGATCTATTGACATGCAAAGGCCTACCTAACCTGTAAATCTTCATCAATGAGTTTAAATACAAAGTATTAGAACCACAATGCCTGCTAGCATTAGATGAAGCATTGAAGGCCACTCCAACGAGGTGGTGGGGTGCGCACAAATCGTCGATCACAAACTAGAAACAATGTCAACTATTAATGGAAGTAAGATTTGGGAAAATGACTACTACCAAGGAAAGAAGTATGATGGAAGGTGGATCTAAGGGATCATTTGGGAAACTATAAAACTACACGAGGGGTGAGTCCAAAGCAAGAATGGGTCCATGCATTCATCCACATGTTAGAAGAAGCATCGCGAAGATGGTACGTGTCATTAGATCTGAGACGCGAAAAACCTACGTGGGAGGATCTAACCACTAGCTTTAGTCACACATTTAGTTTTTTTGATGAGAATACTCTAATTGACAGCGCACTACAGTTCATCCACAAAAATATATTTGAGATAGTGTTGGCCGAAAGACCAATGGGACCATAATGGACGGCAACACCAAAGATGATAATGGAATGTTACAATGTCTTGGGAGGACTTGATGATGACGAAGATACTAGAGCTATCTATGTCCCAGAGTCAAAAGGAAGCTGCAATGTTGAAGCACCAGATATGTCATTCGACAGATTCAAGCAACAATTGAAAATTAACAAAGTAAATATTGGGTCATTGGAGAATCCAAATTTTTCCAGTATTGGAGACCATTGGGATGACACAACAATCGGGAAGGTCACCGAATTATTGCATGAATTTCAATATTTGTTCCCTACGAAGTTTTTTGAGATGAAGGGTATTTCCGAGGAAATAGGAGAGATGAATATCACCCTTAAACCCAATGCTAAGACAGTGAAGCAGTGACTGTATAGACTGAATCCCAGATACAAAGAATGAGTGAAGGCTGAGCTAGAGTGTATGTTGGACGGAGGGATAATTGAGCCTCTCGATGAGTCAGAATGGATCAGCCCGATGGCCGTATAGGACAAGAAAACTAGAGAAGTGTGTATTTACGTCAACTTAAGGAAGTTGAATGACACATGCCTTCATGATCCATTCCCCACACCCTTTACCGACGAAGTGCTTGAATGTTTCGGAGGATATGAATTATATTCATTCACAGATGGGTTTTCAGGATATCATCAGATCAAGGTTGAAAAATAAGATCGACACAAAAACACCTTTGTAACATATTGGGGTTGCTATTAGTCCATAGTAATGCCATTTGGTCTCAAGAATGCCCCTACAATTTTCTCAAGATTAGTTGCCGCTGCTTTCAAATATTTTATTCACAAGTTCTTGGTGGTGTATATGGATGACTAGAATGTGTATGGATTGGTTAAATACCATGTCGAGAGCCTTAGGATGATGCTTGAAATATGTCAACAACGTCAAATCTCTTTGAATTTAAAGAAGTGTACCTTTTGTGCACCATTTGGTATCTTGTTGGTACATATTGTCTGCAAGGAAGGTATATTGGACGACCCAACCAAGATCGAGATCATTATCGACTTACCAACACCTAAGACAGTAAATAAGTTGAGGGCCACGTTGGTCCATACATGATACTATAGAAAGTTCATAAAAGGGTATGCAGTGATTATTGTGCCCATGGAGAGGCTATTAAAGAGAGATGCGAAGTTTGAATGGAACGGTGAATGTAAGAAGAGCCTCGACATATTGAAGGAAATGATGGTTGCAGCACCAATATTAGCCTTCCCCGACTGGAATAAGTAACTCCATGTCCACGTAGATGCTTCGTCAGTCACGCTGGGGGTGATATTGGCCCAGCCTGGAGAAGGGTCGATCGACCATCCTATCACATTTTCTAGCTAGAAGTTGTCGACTGCATAGAAAAATTATACAATGACAGAAAGAGAAGGCCTAGCGATGGTATATGCATTGCAAAATTTTTGACACTATCTGCTAGGTGGACACTTCAAGATGTTTACTGACCACTCAGCACCAAAGTACCTAGTCAACAAGCCTATTTGGGGGGGGGATCTTTCCGTGGTTGCTGTTGTTTCAGGAATTTGACTTGGAAATAATCGTGAATCCTAGACAATTGAACGTAGGACCTGGCCATCTATGAAGGATTGAATCGAGTGAGGAACCAAGTAGCATCGACAAAGGTATTCCCGACGCACAGTTATCTCGCATTGAAATCGTCGATGACCATTATGAACGAATTGTCCAGTTTTTGGCCACGTGAAGAGCACCTGAGGAGTTCACCACGAATCAGAAGAAGCAGTTAGTCGTCATAGCTGTTGATTTCCAATTGATCGTGGGACAATTATACAAGATGGGGACAGATGAAATTATGCGTCAATATGTCCTTCCACATGAGCAAGAAAGAGTGTTGGCTAAGACTCATAGTTGGATATCAAGAGGGCATTGTGGAGGACATGCAACCACTAGAAACATACTTAGAGCTAGATTATGGTGGACAACATTGCATGGAGATGCAACAGATTACTCTAAGAGTTGTGACGTATGTCAGAGGATGGGGAAACCATCGCGACAAGATGAGATGCCATTTGTGCCTCAGTTGACATTAAAACCTTTTGAATAATGGGAAGTAGTATTTTTGGGACCCATTAACCCACCAGGGAAGAGGACGGGTGTGAGGTACATCATTACTATGATAGACTACCTCACAAGATGGTTCGAAGTGACACCAGTGAAATATTTCACAACTGTGACAGTGGCAAGATTTATTTTCGACAATGTGGTCACCAAGTTCAGGTGTCCAAAAATATTGATGAGCGACCAAGGTACGCATTTTGTAAATCAGACAATCAAAGAAATGATTGCGGAGTTTTAGATTCAGCATAGAAGAAGTACCCCATACCAGCCACAGGAGAATGGAACAGTTGAAGCACTGAACAAAATTCTGGAGAATGCGCTCACTAAGGTGTGAAATACAAACCGTGATAACTAGGACTTGAATATTCCTGCGGTATTATGGGCCTATAGAACAATGTGCAAAATATTGACAGGCCATACCCACTTCAAGCTGGTATATGGGAAAGAAGTAGTGATTCCTATG
Organism: Larix kaempferi; assembly: GCA_027924585.1. Classification (NCBI taxonomy): domain Eukaryota; kingdom Viridiplantae; phylum Streptophyta; class Pinopsida; order Pinales; family Pinaceae; genus Larix; species Larix kaempferi. The sequence goes on along the minus strand of BSBM01001024.1, from coordinate 3,913,103 downwards.
GAGTACATTGTCCCCAGTCTGCACATCGCAGTAGGGACATGCATGAGCAACGATGGGGATATTGAAGAAATATTGGCGCAGTTACTACACCTAGAAGAAGATCGCTTCTTTGCGGGGTTTCATCAACAAATAGAAAAAGATCGACAAAAGGAATGGAATGATCTCCATGTAAAGCCAAAGCACTTTCAACGTGCAGACATGGTTCTCCTATATGACAACAAGTTCACAAAACAACCAGGTAAGCTCCAAATGCATTGGCTTGGTCCATATGTCATAAATTTCATTACTGGCGGAGGTGCAGTTTAATTGAAAAAGTTGGATGGAAAATTTTTGATGATATTAGTGAATGGGAGCTGGCTAAATCCCTACCAGGATAGCCTGACGCACCTTAACTGAGGAATATAGCAGGTCGGAAAAAAAAATGTTGAAAGAAATAAAAACAAAATTGTAGCAGGTACACCATCTCAGTTCAGGAGTCTGTTAACATCACTGCAACAAGGTTTGAGTTCACACATTTGTCGAAGGAACTGTGACAAGGTTTGAGTTCATACATTGGTCAAATGCAATGCGACAAAGTTGGAATCCATATTCCTGGTGATGAAATAGCGACGAGGTTTGGGACCTAGAGACACCAGCGAAGAGTGCATTGGTCATATTGGGCAATAAATGAAGCAGGTAATATGTAGAGGACAATGGGGCAAGTGGACGAAGACACATTTAATGTCGAATAAGTGTTTCGGATTTGTTAAATCGGAAGAGGATTTGGGTAATCATTGTCCAAAATCGACTCGATGATGAGGAGCGGGAAACCAAATCTATTAAAGAATGTGCAGGTGAACATTTCGACTCATTGCGCATTTTGAGAAGTGTTGAATATGTTCTACAACGAATCTAAGCGGAGTTGAAGTCAAAGAGTTGCAATAGTGCATGTGATATCCAACACCAATAAGTAGGATCCACCCAGGGCGATGGCACCCATCATTGAAGAACAACCAGATATTGCATCGGCCCCGACCCAGATATTCCAAAAGAAAAGAAGTGCCAGCCAACCGATGGATACAAAAAGAAGAGCAAAGAGTGCTCGCATCACGACATGAGCTGCAGTGACAGGAGGAGAAGTGGTCACTTCTGGTGTCGTAGGAGAATATACAACAAAAATGAGAGGAAGGGATAGGTAGCAGCAAGGTCCAACCGCAACGGACATTCCAGGCTATGTGCCATCAAGGAGAGAAAGGGCTCAATCGATCCGACCTAGGAAGAATTCCAAGTACACGATAGTGGAACCAACAACACCAGATGGTGTCCACATCACCGATGGAGTGTTGCAGCGGCTGCATAAGATGTAATACAATGACCATGACGTCTTAGCATATCCTGAGTGCACCCAACAGACGTTCATGGAAAGAGTTCATGAGGAGGAGGTCCAATTGTAAGGGAACCAATGCCATGGGAGTTGGGACTATAATGATCGGGATTACTATCAATTATCCACATGTCTCATTTTGGACATTCCATGGAGGTTAACGCATGCATCAAGAAATTGCTTGTCTATCTACACGACAATCATTTATGGCTTGATAGAAAGATCCCTATTGACGTGGATCTTAGTGCATGGATTACCGGATTTCCCAAGATGGGGGTAGATCCATCGCAGTAATTCCAAGGAAAAAAAAACGATAAAAAGTTGCCTGCAAAGATGAAAGCTAAATATGGGGTGGATAAAAACACCTAGAGGTACCTAGTCGACACAATCAATGACCGAGATGTTAGGCTCACAGCAAAATTGCTGGCTATCAAAATAGTGTGGAAAAACCACCCCAACCGGTGCACCACATCAAGCGTAATTGCATAGCAGAGCAATGCGCGGTCATAGTTCAGATGAACGGGTCGCTCTTTCTATTGAATGAATTTATGGAGGATGTAGCTGCAACACAGGAAAAGGGTAATCCATTCACTTACTCATGGATCCTGCTGCTAATCGCTTTGGTCGGGTGGATGGAGCCACCGCAGTACCAAGGGATGGAAACAGAGTATGCCAGAGTGTGTCGAGGGGCCTGATATCAAAATTTGTGGGAACGGAACGACAAAGATAGACAGTGTGACAGCAATATTAAATTTTACATCTACTTGGAAGAATCACGCGCACACGCAGTAAAATTTCCGCCATTGATAGAGGTCGTAGAAACAAAATATCAATGGATTGTGAGGCTCACGATGGGGCCTCAAGCAATATTTATCCAAGCACGTGCAGAACCGACCAAGTAGTGGCTGAAAACACAGTTTAAACTGATTGAACAGGAGCTGGATTCCATCATAGAGGAATGGACCAATGAATGGAAGACCCCAATTGACGACGACCAACTATCGGATCTAGAGGATGGGAAGCTGACAGACGTACCAAATACGCAGACAAAAACAAAAGACTTAGAGATGAGGATGAAGATGGGGATGATCGATCAGGCAATGAAAGTTGTGATGCATCAAGAGACACTCCGATAGATTTTGATTTGGAGGAATAATGAAAAGAAACATGAACAAAGAGGATAATGGAGAAAGGAGAAGGGATCACCACTACCGGTTTCCCTAACAAATAGATGAACATGATGCTGGAGAGAATGGAAACTACGGTGGAAGAAAATCGAGATAAAGTAACCCAACATGCGACAGACTACTTCCAACAAGAGTCGCAATTACTACAAACATTGAGAAATGCATTTATGGAGACCAGGGTACATCCAGGACTTGCAGGGACAAGCCAACATGAGCAACGACACGAATAAATTGATATTGGCACTCAGCAGTGTATCGTCCAGGTGCTACTTGGTGCGATCACTATAGGAAATGAAGAGTTAGACGCCGCCCTGCGCTGGCTGGATACTATAAGTATTGATATCAATTTCCTATCGATGTGCATGTTGCATCGCACCCACATTTGGGGTTAGAGAATAAATTAACGAGCGCGAAGAAATGACACACGATCAAATGATAAATTACAAGAGGCATGCAAGAAGTGTTGAGACAGAGATTGAACAAGTTCGCGCTAAAAATGAGATAGTAATGAAAGACAGGGAGAGAGTGATGGATGATAGAAAGAGGTTGGAACATGTCATTTCTATGGCATACGAATATGCGCTAGAGATATCTAAAGAGATGGTCGTGGAGGCCAAGGCCTTAAAGATATCCCCAGTCATTTCGGATCTTAGAAAAGTTAACGAGGAATTGCAAACAAGAGTGGAGCCAAGCACACCACTAGAGAAAGTGGAAGCAAGGAAGAACACTATTTACGATGTTGCGACAGATATCGTAGAATTGGAGAAGGTGGCGCAACACATAATAGAGGAGGTCTCTCAATTTTGGGGAAGTATCGTGCAAGATGAGCAGTTGCACGAATTCAACGTGCAACTTGGCAAGGGAGAGGAACAATTAGAACCATTAAGGTGCTCGCTAAAGGTGATGCCCCTAATTGCGTAGATGACTAAAGCGATAGAACTGAAGGAATTGCAGCACCAGGTCAACAAGTCACAGACCAGACAACAGAGGAGTACAATGCAGTTGGACGAGTTGTAGCTGAAAGCAGAGCAACGAGCAGTTGAATCTATTCCAGTATTGACGCAGATCAAAGAAAATTTAGAGAGAGTGAAACTGTCACAAAGAGAGCATCTGACAGAGAAAAAGGTTGAGGAATGCATAATGCTCAAAGATGCAATGAGGGAAGTTGTTGACCAAATCAAAGCAGCATACGAAGAGTTCAAGACCTATGTAAACACACTAGTAGCATGTGGATGAAGTGGCTCGAGGGAGAGCCACAAGTTTGTGTTGGGGGCATGTTGGAAAGGGGCTAAGTTGTAGAATTTTTGGTACAACTGGTGACAAATGGGACAACAACAAGGGAAAAGGACCTATTGTGAAGCACAACAAAGTGGATAAAGCGGAATTAAAGTGGACAAAGTGGAGAAAGCAGAGTAGAGTTAGTTATACTTAGTGGTTAAGATATGGCCTCTTTGCGAAGTGGACCAATTTTGTAACATCCATTGAGCCTATAAATAGAAGTAGCATTGTAATCCTTAGGATACCATGGATTATCTTTGGATCTTGGCATCTAACCTTGTATTTTAATCTGCAAATTCACATCTTTGTATTGACTTTGATCTGCGGTATTGAGATGGGTTTTGAGGATTTGTATTCCTGATTTGTAAGACAGATTGACATGGAATGAGAAGGAATACTTTGTCATGATTTTGTTGCTTATGTGTTCATCACTTTATGATTATTTATGTCACAATATGATTAGATATGTAATGTCTCGATTATGTTATGTATCTCTGATCTGTTAAATATGTTTCTATAATCTGTTACTACGTAGATCTGATTAATATGTCTCTTATGTGATAATGGTGTTACGATCTGAATGATAATTATGTTGATCTTTGAGTTATGATGTGATTAAATGTGAATGATGCATGTCTTCTTATACCTAGGGAATCTTGGTTCCTACTGCCCCCTTAGGTATCTTAGGTGAGACCTCACTCGCTCTGCGAGTGTTGCTGGAAAGGATAAACCCTTTATGGGCCGATATCTATGGGAGTTTGTGTCAATATTTGTTGATATTGTGCGAAGTGAACCCTTATCGATAGATTTGTGTCAACATTGAACTAGCGGGCTCAATAAAACTCACGGGTGAAGGGTTCTTCACCCACGGTTAGGCTGCTAATTTTCTAATATAGAGTTGCAGGTAGCGTAGTTTATATGTGAAAAACTCAATGCTCACTCAATTGAATGGTTTGCTTATAGATACGGTGCTTACATAGAGGGAAAGGAAGAACGAGGAAATGGATAGAGAAGACATGCATGATCCATTGACTCTAAACGCCTTATGCTAGTGTGATCTATTGAAATTCTTCCACACATCAATATGAGAGATCAACCCCATTTGATTCAAATATTAGTGCATCTATGGGATCTGGATCAGGGAGTGTTCAATCTCCAAGGTTAGACACTAGATCTCACACTAGACGACATTTATTTCATCACCAGATTGTCCCGTCAAGGAGAGGTTGTCGACCTCAAGGGCACTTTTCTTGGAGTGGGAGCCTTATTAGTGCAAGACTATGTAAACACTTGTTGCATTGTTGGAATGGAAAAAAGTGGCACTCAAGTGCCAATAGGCCATATAGTGATCTTTCCATTGAAATTAATAGTGATTACCATCAACTGAGTGGGAGGTAGTTTCGCTCAACACTTGGATACCCGCAATTATATGTAAATTGGTGTGGAGAGCTTGCATAACGTGATCTTTGACTGGTGCACCGGACTGTTGGTGAACATGAAGAACCAACTCATTGAGTGTAAGATGGGAAAGAAGAATAATTTTGGATATGAAACTATATTATGCACATTCTTCTTCTTCGAGAGTTCCAAGTTTGAGTCCCAAGGTGGTCCTTCCACCGGTTCACCGTCATGATCCCAAGATGACTCGTTGGGGTGAGGTGTTTGTATGATAGGGAGGTGGATACACCCATTTGTCCTATGATGATGAGGACTTATCGGGATGGTGTGTTCGACAGGTTCCCACATTTGATCAGTTTCCTTACGTTGGATTGGACTTCCGAGGAGACCTAAAAATCATGCTCCCTCCAAGAGTAGCTTCGGGAGACATAGGTAACAATTTTCATTTTGTCATATTCATTTTTTATGAATTTTGTTATAAATATGTACATGTATATTTTGGTGAGTTTAAGTATTAAAAAAAATGCTTGATGCAGAGATTGGACCAATGAGGCCAGTCGGACACCCTAGAGTGTTCGTACAACTAGCAGAGCCATGCAGAGAAGACGCCATGCTTTGGACCATTGAGGGAAAGATGAACCAGTTGAAATGTGATATTCCTACATATCGGATAGAGTGCATGCCTATGGATATGCAGGAACATGTAGTGGGAGTGCCCCCCGCTTGGACTAGGCTACTCCGTAAAGTAGCTAGACTGGTTATTTGCTATAGATAGGTCATAGATGAGGAGGTTGAAGCTTATGCCTATCCTTAGGGACATTTACATCATTTTGAGTCTATATGCCCAATTTTTGTATATTGATATTTGATAGAGATGGATACTCACACTCTTTTTATTGTTTTTGGACATATATACATACATCTATCGATTATATACATGTTTCTCTTATGTGCAGGGTTATTTATTTATTGTGTATGATACAAACGCCAGTCAAGTATATAGTTTTCATATGCATCATTTATAGTGTTTTGATCTCTTGAAATGTTTTGATATATGATAGAATCAAAATGTATTTCAAGCAATCTAACTTTAAAGAATTGACGTAATAACAAGGAATCCCTAACGCGATACTTACCATTAAGGCGAGACACGATTAACTGAGAATCAATTCTAACCTCCATACATGAAATGTCATGGTGTAATGCATCTCGTAGCAGCTCAATAACAGTGCTATACTTGGCCATCTTGTTAGTATCAGGCCCTAGACAAGAACCTCCTGACAAAACAAGCTCACATGTAGGTGAATAAATCACCCAAGCAGTTGAGGCGAGGTCATGAGTATGACGACTAGCGCCATCAACAAATCCTGCAAACCACTCGGTTGTCATCTGTAACACAACCATAGCTACTTGCGAAACAAGAAAAGACAAAATCTACACTATTGTACAACAATTTACAAGAAAAAATATATGAGCTATGCATAATACTTCTTCAGATAGAGCCCATTTATAGGCTCTAACAGCTTATACCCATCATAATCAACCAGTTCTATGACCCTTTCTTCAAAACCTTGGAGACTACGTAAGATCCGAGCCACATAGACTTGAACTTGCCTACCCCCAAAGGATATTTGTCCTAATCGTAGACCAAAACGAGGTCCCCTTCAGAGAAAACGCTAGGTGTAACATACTTATCATATTGACTTTTGACTTGTTTCTTATGTGCTTTATTTGCAATGATCACATCTATGCGTTGTTCGTCAAGATGTTCAAGATGAAGGAGATGTTCTTCCAAAGCAGATGTCTTAGGTAAAAGTTGAATAGCCAACTTTAATGATGGTATTTCGCACTCAATCGGTGTGACTTCCTCCAGGATGTGAATGATTTGGAAGGGTAAAAAACCAGGAGCAGTCTTAATGGTTGTTCGATATGCCGAGAGATCTAGGTAGAGCTTGATATGATAGTTTGACCTACTAGCATTAATTGTGTGCTAGAGAATGGTTTTCAATTTTTTATTTATTGCTTCGACTTGTCCATTCCAGGGATAATTCTAGGGGCGAAATTAGAGGGGTTTAAAATATTTGTTGGGCAAATTTTTTATATGGAATGATTTTCTAAATTTCAAAAAATTCGTCCCACATTTATTTTAAAAAAATATGTACCAAACCATTAGCATACCCTTATTGATGAGAGATAGCAAATAAATAACAATTTCACCCTTCGAAATTCACTAGAAATCCTCCATTCGTCCTTGATATCCTGCCAATTCTTTCATGAATCCTTCAATCGCCCCCAATTTCCAGTAGAAAAGATTCGTAGCAGCTATTTCACGCTTTATATTTCATGTAAATCAAAGGTATGGTTGCATTTGCCCCCAATATGTGTTGTTTGAAGAATTATTTTTGGATTTATCAACCGAAACAGAGTATACATTGTATCCTTGTTTGGAGAGGTTCGGAGGCATTTCCATCCACAGGGTCTGAAACTATCTGTTTTATGTAGATAAATCGATGATTTTGAGCATGTTAGGTAATTCTAATCCAATGCTTTAAGTCTACGTAAGTCTTTATAGATTGTAGATTAAGGGTGAGTTTTTTGGATGATGATGTCTTGATACTTAGAAGAGAAGGGATTCCTACAGTCCCTGATAAATAAATGATTTCTTCACTAAACTATCCCCTATCCTGTACTATGACTTATGTCCAGTATTACTTGTATGTTTAATCTTTAAAGTTAGTATTTGACCATGTATGTGATTATTCTACTGGTTTCCGATGAAAGGGTGCTTGAATAGTATATATTAATTTCCTCGTGTTTACCAATATATTAATTTGGTAGAGTTTGTCAGATTGCCTTGCAATTTTCAGAATATTGGTAGAATTTTCCCAATTGACCCTCAATTTTTCAAAGAATTTTCTGGATTCACCTTGACTTGTAAGAGTATTTATAATTTCTTTTGCCCCTTACATTCATGTTGAATCTCTAAATTCCCACCCTTGAATATCTTGGGTAATTTGTTTCTATTTCCTTTACAGGTTTCAATGCAAATTCCATGGAAAGTTTTTATATATTGTTATCTAGTGAATCATCAGTTCGATAGGATTTTTTCCAATTATTTATGTTTTGTTGTATTTTTATTTTATGGGTTTGGGTCTACATCATGAGTATTTGCAACCAGCATGGTGCATACACATTCCCCTATATTCCACATCTACCTGAACGAAATGGGCATCTTTAGAGAAACGTTGTTCAACAAGTATTTATCCTCTTCTCATCCTCACCACCTTTTCCCTGCAAAATTGCAATAACCATTTCCCCAAAGCTTGTTGAAACTGTCATTTCCTTTCACAAGCAGAGGACAATTGCACTCTTACCCAATAACAATATCCCATATTTCTTGATCAAGAATGTGGGTTGTCTCAGTCTGAAGTATCAAATGTCATTGAAAAAAGCAAAATGTCAATCCCGTTCAAATTAAAATCTACCCAAACACCCCAATAAGCAGTCCAAATACTAAGAGAATCAAGAGTCATCAAAGATCAGGTGAGGAAGATCATTGTCAAAAAATAGTATGTGACTTTGTTCTTTCTCTTAGAGTTGAAGCCCAAGATTGAGTTTCTAAAGGAATTGGGTTTCACTGGAAAGGACCTGGGAAATGTCATATGCAGAAACCCCACATATCTTGACAATAATATAGATTTAGGGTTTTCAACTCAAGAATCCAAAAAATATAGGGTTTTCAACTCAAGGGTGTTAAACCACTTGATGCAAATATTAAGTATGTTTTTTTACAAAAATAAAACAATGCTTAGCCCCACCATGAGACTAAATATGAAAGTGATACATATCAAAATGGATGGAATATAATAAAAAAGAATACACAAGTGGGATATATACTTGGAAAGAAAAAAGAGGCATGATATCAAGTCAACAACAGTAAGAGAAAAAATGATGCTTAACCTCTCATAAATGATGAGACATTCAGTCCTAGAATGATTGTGGAGTCTTTAATTCTATCTTTTTTCTGGGAATTATTGACCTAAAATGAATTTATGGAAATCCTCTCATATGGAATGAAGGCTGCAAATATGAAGGCTACAAATGGGTGTGCAGATGGCCAATATTTCAAATTTACCAAATTCCTCATCCCTCACACTAATAATATCTCTAGACTAGGAAACGGGAGGAATGGAGGAAGGAACAAGACTCTATACTATACTGGGAGTGGTTTCCTACATTGTATTTCTCTACTTGAATTTTTGGGATGCTCACATTCTTCCATTTTCATAGCCAAGAATGAGATTTTTGGAATGGAATGGATCTCACTTTTTGGTGGATGGAAAGGAATTGTATGTTAATGGGTGGAATTCATATTGGTTAATGGACCAACGCATGGAGGATTCCACCAGCACAGAGTGAAGACAATGCTTAGGAAGGGTGCATAAATGTGTCTCATCATGTTTCAAACATGGGCCTTCAATGATGGAGGATACAATTCTCTTCAACTGTATCCTGGAATCATTTATCGAAGTGTTTTTAGGGCATTAGATTTTGTTATTGTGGAATCTAGATGGAATGGGATTAGGTTGATTTTTGGCCTTGTTAATAATATCAATGTGTATGGTGGAAAGGTTCAATATGTAGAATGGGAACATGCAGCTGGAATGAATGTGGGGTCTTAAAATTATTCATTTTTATCTAATCCCACCATTAGAGGATACTACAAGGAATATGTTGAGTCTATTTTAATGAGAAAAAATAGTGTTGGTGGAGTTGAGTACCGCAATGAGCTAGCCATTATTTCATGGGATATTGTGAATGAGCCTCATGGTATGTCAGATGAATCTAGTCATACACTTCATACCTGTATAAATGAAATGGAAAATCTCATAAAATCATTGGATAGTAGGCATCTTCTCACTATTGGGCTTGAAGGATTCTATGGGAAGACAACACCTAATAAATTTGAAGTGAATAATGGAGATTGGGCTGCCTCACTTGGTTGAGATTTCATTTCGAATACAAAAGTTGAAGAGATTAAATTTTCCTTTGTCCATGCATATATTGATAGTTGGATTCCTAATGTGGAGTTAGAGGACCACCTCAAGTATTTATCTAAATGGGTGACCTCTCATATTGATGATGGAGAGAAAATCATGAAGAAACCTATGATTTTTATAGTTTTTGGAATTTATTCATGTCATAAAGGTTTTGCACAAATCCATTGAGATTGGATGTTGAAAACTATGTATGGAAAAATAGACCAGTCAACTAGGAAAGGTGGGGCTGGAGCTAGAGCTCTGGTTTTGCAATTTGTAGTAGAGGAGATGGAAGAATATAGGGATGATTTTTCATTTGTTCCATGGTATTTTCCTTCCACATATAAGTTGATTGTGGAGCAGCCCTGGAAATTGTAAACTTTATGTGAAGATCAACCTCAACTAAAGAAAAGGCGCTTATATGTTGCTTGCTCCAAGTTGAAGAATCATTGAATTGTCTTATATTCAACAACCTTTTGAACTATGGAGAGGAAAAATTCCATTTTTAACTACGTGAGGCATGAGCCCATTTCACACGCTATGTTTGACGAGTTGAAGACTCCATATCATGATTTGTTCTTAATTTAAAAGGTTGTCACTATAAAACTACCATATTAAACTATGCTATAAGGTTGATATCGATATATTTTTGCAATATGGTTGCATTTCATGTCTCGATAGAGATGTTGGTGCCCCCTTTGTACATTTATACTGTAAATTTATTCTTGGAGAGTTGAATTTTACAATGGAATATTTTATAGATATTTATGTATTGAGCCCCATAGATCTCCATTAAGGAGGTTTCCCTCAATGAATTAAATTTGGTATTTTTTGGAAGGAATATAAGCCAAATTCTTAAATGTTTAAAAACAAATGATGAGATATGCATACAACATAAAAAGAACAATGAAAGACACATGCACTAAATAGAACTTGATAACATTAAATATGCATAAATACTCATTCATTAAAAAGAGAGAGTGAATACCAGTGTATAGGGATATAAAACAAAAGTTCTAAATTTGTATGATATGTACCTAGCCATATCCTTGTGAACTTGATGGTTATTGGTCAGACCTTGATTTCGAGTTGTCACTTATTTGATGTGGACTTCTTTGGTAAATGACTGATGCTACCCATGAACTAAAAAGAGGATCATTCCTCCTTATTATACTGTCAAGTCCTCCTAGCAGCAATAATGTTGAAGGACCATATGATACAAAAAATAATTCTTTAGGTGAATTGTAAACATTAATTAAATCAAAACCATTTGATATGGTAGATCTCATTCTATTAGTTGATTCCATCAATAGAGACTTTGGAACAGATACAGTTCACACATTTTCTTGTTGAATACCTTGCCAAATAATACTAAGTTGAGTCCTTGATGGTCCTTCTATTCGAGGGAAGAGTGAAAGGATGTTAGGGATAAATTGTGGTTAGTAGTGTAGCATTTTTTATTTGTATTACCAGTATGGAAGAAATCTAGCATGCTCAATATAAAATATGGGGATCATTTCATTATTCTAATATATAACTAGAGGGTGTGGATGGTCACCCAACTCTTAATTTCACTATATTGGAGATAAATATGCATGAAATTACAAGAATACCAAGAAACCCTAGAAACTCCAAGAGAGACAAAGATCAATTACAAGTGAATAACCAAGAGAGAGAAAGAAAAGTGGTCATCACCAATGTCTCCTCCACAAGAGCAAACCCTAGTCACTAGAGAAAACTCCAAATAAAGATTGTATCCTCTAGACTTCATAACTCCACAAAGGGTTCATGAGGAAACCCTATCCATTTCCAAATTACCACATTAAATTGCTTGCTTCTTACTTACTGAAGCCCCATTACTATCACCTATTTGTCGTTAACAAGAACTTTCAAAATTTTGAGCGGGATTGTTATTATTGCATGCACTAAATCAACTAGGTTTTGTTTTCCTGGTGTGAGGTACGTTTTATATAACAAATATAAATATGGTGAATCATATCAATTATTTGATATTCTGATATACCATCTAAATTCCATTCATAAATACTGTCTTTATGGCATTCTCTTCTGTATTCATTCCTACCTTTGTTAATCAAGTCAGGGGCATAAGGTATGGACTAGTGTGTAGGCAATATTTCATGGGAAATGTAGGTATGTGCTTTATCTTAGACTTGTGTCATCGTGGAAAACTTTCATCCACCATCAATGATGGTGATTTATTTTTCAAACTCAGCTTTGTCGATCTATAGTTTTTTCTCAATTTCCTTTATTTCTTTTGGAAATTGACTAGGAAACTAATTAACTAGAGGAAGCTTAGGCATTTTCATTTTTTAGTTTCTTTAATCTTCTTATTAATTTTCTCTATTTTTTTATTTATTGATTCTATTATGTAATATCTCCTAACATAATTCTTAATTATGCTATTTGATTGTCTGTTGTATGTTTAATGACCGTCTAGATTTTCTCTAGCTTTTGATCAATTGTTTCTTTCAAATAGTCCACAGCTTCTACCGATTCATTTGTGGTGGCTTGCAGGGCTTCTATATGTTCTTAATTTGCAAATTGGTTTGATGAAATAGTGAATTTAACTAGACCTTTAAGATCAAGATTGCTCCAGTTTTGTTTGTCGAAGGTCTTTTTTATTGAAGTATATGTTCCTTCACCTGGAATGACTATAGGAATGGCTAAGGACTTCTAGTCACCTTCCTCTAATTTCAAAGGCTTAAAGGGAGGAAATAGATTCTGTGTTTTTTTATTTCATTTCCTTATGCACTTTTCCACTAATGGCCAAAGTTTGATGCAGAGGAAGAAGAGAATGATTGCATTTGGACTTCTATAGTATCCTTTTATTTGAACCATAAATAGAAAGAAATCCATTTATTATTCTGCTCCCTATATTCTCTCCATTGCTTTCCATGTTCTTGTTTTTTTCAGAGAGTGTAAACCATGTTATATTCTACAGCCATGGGATTGGAGTATATATCCCAGTTGAAAATATTTTTGACCCATTCATTCTTTGTATCAAAATGGGAATGCCATTGTTCTATTTAAAAGAACTATCTCGTCTCTTTGATAGTTGGTTGTTTGATATTCTTAGGAAGTTTATCAATCCATATGTTGGTTGAAATAGTACTAAGTAAATATTCGGATGGCCTGTATCCTAGGACATATATAGACTTTGCATGTCTTTGAGATGCTAAAATATTTTAGATATGCTCAGTAGGATCTTTAGAGATGAAATTCATCATACAGTCAAAGGTTGCATCTAAGTTGCATGCAATCAACCTTAGGTTCTTTCCATTGACATTTATGAGTAGGTTATTTTATGAACACACTTGTTTTTTAGGGGCTTGATAAGCTTTAGCATACAATCTCGTTTTTCTATCATGGTACTTCCTCGCTAGTTATTACCTAAAGCACTCCTTATAATGATAATGGTGCTTGTTGGAAACAAATCGGTGACCCATCTATCTATCTATCTATATATCTATCTATCTATCTATCTATATATATATATATATTCAACTTCTTTTTCACCTGTCATCTTGACTAGTGATTGCTCACACCTGCATTGACCCCCATTTCACACCAGAAGGTGAAAGAGCATATTCAAACACAACATGGAATGAGAGAACACACTCCAATAGAAAAGGAATGGAGGGATGGGCAAAGGACAGAGGGAAAGATACAAATTTTTAAAACATTTTGCATGGTAGGTGGGGATTCGGTCATTAGAAGGATGATTCTTGGATGTTAGTCTTACTTTTGAAGAGATAATGATTATGTTTTGGAATATTTAGACTAGGTTTCATAGGTCAAATCCCCAATGCGTACATAGATTGAATGTGTGGAAGGAGTCTATTTTTTACCATTTGTAGGGATCCTATTGTCGATAATTTGGTCTCATGGTGAGAGGGTGTAGACCCTTGTGTCATTGAAAGAAACATATTTTTCTTAAGGAATTTCTGCTCCAAATTTTGGTCAATATTTGCTTTTCCTTGAGGCCCACTTACTGAAACTTGGGTGCAGACCTTGTTATGATTGTACCAAAAATGTTTCTAGTATGGAAGTTGGGAAGAAACGCTTGGGAATATCTTGGAAAGCATATCCTAGTGATTTGGAAACATATTTTGGAAGTTTCTTGATAGTTAATTGTAGAGGAAACATTTCTATAAGATTTTATTAATTTTCTTTCATAAATGGCATAGGAATCGATAACGGGCACAAAACTGAAAAAAAAAAATATCAATACCAAATATTTGGAGTATTTTATAGTGGTGTAGTAGAGGGATGGAGTTTTATGGCAGTTATCTTTGTTGGTGAAATAAACCTCAGAATCATAACGGATTAAAAGATACATGTGTTATAATTGTATCTTACATTTAGCATTGAACTTAATGGCATAGTTGTAGTCCACATGTAATGTAAATTATGCTTGTTTCCTTTCTTAGCATTACAGACTATTGAAATTTTTTGGTTTTTAATTTTTAAATGTGCAGACGTGCCAAAGAGTATTACTTAATTTGTTGTACACAACTTTGGATTATGCTCAGAATGGCCCGATTGTAGTAGTATTCTTTTTCAAAGTAAGTGGCCTTCCTCTATTTCACACTCATATTTGAATTTACAAACACTTACATTGTTATGCTAGAATTCTATATTGACTTTGGAAAATTATGGCTTCTCAATACAAAGTGTTAATGTGTAGATAAATTTCAACTTTGAGGCATCAAAATTATTATTCTTCTTTTCACATATCTGGCTTGCAACTAATCTACCCAATGGAAGAAATTGATAATCTCTTTTTTGTTTTGGATGATTGTTATAACCAAAGCAAAGCTGGCAAGGAAATCAAACAAGAACCCAAGATCAGTGAGCATCAACTATTTAGTTAAGAGAAACATGTTGATATCAAATCTCAACTGAAACTAAAACAAAACTTTCAAATTTTTAGCGAATGAGGAAAAGGAATATATAAAAATATTATATATATGGATACCAGTCAGGTTTCATTAGATACCTATTTTATATGATTATCTTTGTGTGCTCACTGAGTTGTAGGACAGGACCTGATCTTTGTTCAGACAATTGGAACCATTCAGGTACTACCACCCCACCATTTGAACATCCTTCGCTAGGACCGGCATGTCTCTGCCCTCCGTGCTTCTGTATCCAAAAATCATGTTTCCTTTTTAACTACTGAAATAATTGAAGTTTCATTAGACATATCGGGTGAGACCTCAAGCTTTTCTTGTCTGAATATCTGCAAATGTGCATCTACAGGTTGCTCATGAACGTTGGTCATCCAAGCCCTCAATGCTCCTTGTGCACTTCCACTGGAGATGAAATGTGCCATTGGGACCACATATCTTTCCTGTTTAAACTGACAGCTCTGGTGGACTCAAGAATTTAAACATAGCACTCTAGACCTATAGGGCTTCAAAGACTTAATGGCTCAAACTATAGACTGCTTGAGTTATTTATAGCCTCAGATGCTTGTTCCTAAAAAACCTGTTGTACTTGATCAATGATTATCCATCTATCCATCGGGCCTTTGCGGGCTGGGAGAAAACTCCTTCTATATGACAACAGTGTTAGTAATGAGTGTCGAGAGTCACCACTTTTGACTTTGGCGATGGCTGACAAGACCGCTTGAGTGAGTTGTCTTCAACTAATACAGAGGATAAAGCACATCAAGGGGCAGTATATTATATATAAACCACAAGTGGTTTCAAATCCCTTGAAGAGTAGTTTGGAAAAACCATTTTTGGGCCACTGAACAATCGTGGAGTTGACAAGTGGAAGTGGTGGATTTTGCTCCAGGGATGCACCAAGAGTGTTAAACTTTGTGCGACTTCATCCTCCTGATGCTTGGACATCTGTCGATCTTCTGCTGATCTTTTCTCGAGATCTGTGCAAAGGGGGTGCAACCTTTTTAAAGAATGGGTCCCTAATTTGTATGGCCCATATACCTTGTGATTCATGATATGCAAAAAACCACCATGGTGACCTTTGGTGGTTTCGGGGCCGTGAAAAAGGGGTATGAGGAAACCATGCTAAGGCCCCTGAAAAACCATGGGGCTGCCACCTATTTGTGGTGGTTTTCTGTCACGGGCGACCAGAGCCAAAATAAACGCCAAGTGCTTAGGGGTCCTGACTGCACTATCCTCAATTGGTATACGAATAATCACTCCTCTGAGCCTGAGCTGCATCTACCTGCCGCTTTTGCATGACTACCTTCTATTTCACCTGCGCCAACTCTTCTCTCAATTTTCATTTTGAGCTCTTTTTTCAGCCTGGTGACACCAGAGCTATCTTAGTCTAATCATAGTACTAACATTGGCTTCAACGGGGACAGCCTCTTCCTTTGGAAGGGGTTGAGAACATTAGACTAGTGACTTTTTGTCCATTGGGTTGTGGAGTCATACCTGTCCTTTATCTTTCAAACGGAGAGACATAAAATAATAAGAGAATATGTAACAAAACTTGATTAGAATTTCTAAAAATAGAAAGAAAAGAGAAACATATGTCACAAATATGGTACACTGGGTCCACTTATAGAGTATGATGAAAATTAGTAATGAAAGAACCACTTCAGGAATATCCCATTTACAGGGTTCCCAAATATTTCACCATTAAGTTGAGCCAATTCATATGTGTTGTTGCCAAGTATTGTGATGAACTTGAAAGGGCCCAGCCATAAATTGTCAAACTTCCCATGTTTATCTCTTTCTTGTCTTCTAGCATCCCACTTCAGAACAAGATCTCCATGCTGAAAATCTCGAGGAATGGCCCTCCTATCAAAGGTTTCCTTAATATTGTCTTGGTGAATCTTAGAGGACTCATCCAATTGTTCCCTGACCTGTTGAACCTCTATTAGCTGATGAATTCTTCTCTCCATGTCATTTGGTTCTTCGTCTTCTTGTTGCAATAGCTTCATCACTGGGAGAACCAACTGGATTGGGAGAACCACTTATTTTCCATAGACCAGTTGAAAAGGTGAGGTTCCTATAGCTCTCTTGACACTAATCATGTCTGCCCATAATGCAAATTTTAGGTGGGAGTCCCAGGCCTTTTTGTTTGTATTGAGCATTTTCTTGATAATGGTTACCAAGATCTTGTTTGAGGACTCAGCTGGGCTGTTTCCCTATGGATAGTATGTTGTTGAATGAATCAACTCAATGTTATAATTTTGACAACAACTCATCATTTTGTAGGATTTGAAAGCTTGAGCATTATCTGTAATGATTTTTCTTCGGCAGCCAAATCTTGCCAAAATGTTTTCTTCTAGGAATCCTATTATGACAGTGTCGTTGGCATTCCTTGTGGGGATCGCTTCTACCCACTTTGTGAAGTAATCAGTGGCTATAAGAATCCATTTGTGCTAACCACTGGAATGAGGATTTATTTTTCCAATAAAATAAAGGTCCCACTATTGGAAAGGTGATTCTACCCTGATGGGTTTAAGAGGTAAAGGTTTAAGCTCCTGCTTCCTGACAAATATTTGACACTCTTTACATGATCTAACAATCTTGTTAGCATCAGTGAATAATGTAGGCCAGAAGTACCCAGCTCGTAGGAATTTATAAGCAGTTTCCCTCCAAGCATGATGTCCTCCACACATTCCTTCGTGAAAATCTATCATTATGCCTTTTGTCTCTTCTTTAACGATGCAGTTAAGTAGAACACCCAATGGGTCCTTCCAGAAAAGATATCCATATAGAATACAAAAATTGATAGATTTGAGTTTGAGAGACCTTATTTTAGACTTATCTAGATCCGGCAAGCATGTGAGGTGTTGTAAATAATAAACTATGACCCTGTACCAGTCTGACCTAGCAAACTTCTCATCTACCTTGTCAGGAATATTTTTTTGACCATCTTCGTTCTCCTGACTAGGGAACTGATAGATCAAATTTATCTCAAGAGCTTGGTAATTTGAATCAGCAAGGAATTTGGCTACGCCTTGTCCTTTTACAAACCTAGTAGGCTTAATTTCCATATCATATTCTTGGATTTTGGAGATCCACTTCCCTCTTCCTCATTCACTGTCAAGTTGACACATGATGTCTTTGATGGTGCTTCCCGGGACATGAGAAATGATCTTAGAATGCAAGACATAGATCCTGAATGACTTGAGGTCTTTGACAAGTGCATAGGCCTGCTTTTCCATTGTGCTATATTTTAGTTCCGCGTCCGTCAATGATCAGATGAAAAAAGCAATGGGTTGTTCCTGGCCTTCTTGATTTTTTTGTAAGAGAACTGCTGCAATAGTGACTTCAGAGGCGAAAGAGAGTATAAGAAATTCTTTAGTATAATTAGAGCTAGTCAAAATAGATGCTTCCCCTAGGGAATCCTTTATTTGTTTAAAGTATTTTATCGCAACTTTGGTCCACTTTATCTCGACATCCTTTCTTAGCATGTCAGTCATTTCTTTCATTATTTGAGCAAAATTAGGAATAAATCTTTGTAAAAAAATTATTTTACCAATAAAAGACTGTACCTCCTTTTTATTCCTTGGGATTTCAATTAGCTTGATAGAAACCACTCTCTCTGGGTCTATACTCACACCATCCTTAGAGACAATGTGCCCTAGCAACTTTCCCTCAGTTATTGCAAAAAAATATTTTTTGGGGTTGAGAGATAGGCCATACTTTCTACATTTCTTAAAAGTTTGCTTTAGATGCTGAAGGTGGTCCTCATTAGATTTTGAAAATACTATCATATCATCCAAGTATAAAACAATAAATCTATCCTTTTCACCTATGAATGCTATGTCCATGGCACTTTGGAATGTTGCACCAGCATTCATGAGACCAAAGGGCATTTTAGCATACATAAAAGTTCCCCATGGTGTAGTGAAGGACGTCTTTTCCCTATAATCTAGGTGCATGGAAATCTGGTTATAGCCTGAGAACCCATCCATCATCGATACTCTGGTCGACCCAACTACCCTTTGCAGAATATTATCCATTTTGGGTAAGGGGTAATTATCCTTCAACGAGCACTTATTTAGGTTTCTGAAATTAACACATAACCGGATTTCTCCATTTTTCTTTCTGACCGACACCAAGTTAGCCACTTGTTGGTAGGCGGTTTGATGGGTCAGCATCACAGCATCACGAATGTTGCGCAAGGCCAAAGGTACCACGGAAAGAGGAAAGAAATGCGTATGGTGATAATACTTTTTGTATTTTTTAGGTCATTTGGACCGCGTCATGCATATTTTGGGTCATTTAGACCGCACTATGGGGGTTTATGGGTCATTTGACCGCATTATGTGGGATTTTGGGTTAGTTTTTGTAAATTTTGTTAAAAAGTAGTTAGGCGATTGCCTAAGTGGTCCACAAATGTAAAGGCGTAAGCCTACAAATAGATGTAGGTTTGTAAGTGTTGGAATATCTTTTGTAAGTGATTGGATATGGATGACAAAGAGATCTTGATCCAAACGAAGTATCGTGTTGTATATGGGTTTTTGCGGAGATAAATATGATGTCACAGATTTTTTAGCAAAATCCTTGTGTTATTTCCATCTATCTGTGGTAAATGCATTTTGCGATATGAATTGTGAATAATGCGATGTTTCCTTGCTGCAATAAATGCTTTACTGTTATATCTGTCACATACTTATGGTTCTGTTAATAATCGGATCTGTTGAATGATGTTGTAATCATGGTTAATTCCTGAGTTAAGTGATTAGATCTATTTCTGTATGTTGCGATAAGTTGACCAATCGATGCACAACATCCTCCTTCATTTGGCGGAAACATGGTTCCATCAACTCTCCCTTGAACATATCGGGTGAGACCTCATCTGCTCCGCAGGTGTTGCTGGACAGGGTTAAACCTGTCCGGGCCGGTGCTCAGGGAGATCACGGTTGCTTGGGTGTCGAAAACGTGTGGAACCCCTGTCGAATGGGTTTTTGTCAACAAATGGTTCATTGCGGCATTACTCCCTCACATTCGACTATCGCTAATGCAACAGAACATTACAACACCGAGTGAAGCTCTAGAGATTGCGATGTGGTTGGAATATTTTCCGCTTGGTGAGAACACCACGGGTGTGTCACAAATTCAGACACAGTTGGCTAACCTGAAAATATAGCTACAAGACCTTAAGAAGGGTAAGGAACAATGTGAAGAAGTATGGTGTACGCGATGTCGTGGAGAGGGGCACACTAAGGATAATTTCCCAGACTTTCGCAACTATCTAGTTTCAAGAGCACCGAATCCATTGAGTGGTGGTAGCATGCCGTGGTGTCGCATATGTTAGGTATATGGGCACCGCCATGAGGAGTGTCAATACATGTAGAAGATGGTCACCAAACCGATGAATCTGTAATGTACATTCTGCAAGTCCGTGGGACATGAAGACAAGGACTGTCGAGCATATGGGTTACTTGAGGAACGAACATATGATGCCTTCTATGTGAAAGATGACCAGCGTGCTATACAAAAACCGCAACCGCAGCCACAGGTATCCCAGCTGCTACCTCAACCGTAGGTGTAGTTTGTACCGTAGCAGCCTCCATAGCAGTTCATGCCGCAATATGCTCCGATGCAAATGGTTGCACAACAACCACGGTGTGTACAGCAGCCACAATACATGCAGCAGGCAGTATGCGCAACTGCAACCAAATCCCATGCAGTTACCGCAATACCAACAACAAGGGGGATTCTATGGAGGATTGCGGGGAGGACACGATGGAGGCCTTGGTCATAGAGGAGGACGAGGAGGTCGAGGACCTGTCCATTGTTATAATTGCAGAGTGTGGGGACACTACCAATGAGATTACCCACAATTGCAGACACAGTGTATGTTTTGTTTTGTTATTGATCATACTATTGAAAATTGTCCGCAATTGATTGCGCAATGGAAAGCGAGGAATGTTCTGCAGTTGCAAAATCAAAATCAGGTACAACAACCAGTGTAGAATCAAGTACAGCAAATGCCGCAGAACCAAAACTAGCGTCTGAATCAGAATTCCAACTAGAATGTGTACCAACTTGGGAATCTGCCGCTGAATCAGACTCAGGGTGCAACGATCGTGACAATTTCGGTAGATCTGCGGACGCAAGATGTTGATGTTGTAGTTATCACTCGTGGAGGTGTGACAATAGGAGAAGATAGTCCACATCCTCTCATCTGGTTAGCAGGGCAGAAGAAGGTGTAGTTCGACATTGATTCCGAGTGTGATGCATTATTTCAATCACGTTGTGCGATGGAAATAGATAGTGGTAAGGCTATTGTTTGTGACATGCCTCTCATTTTTTATTCCACTTCAGAGGAAGGCCCATCGTGGCAGTCTAGTATGTTACTTAAATTTTTTGAAAGTTGTTTATCACTAGCAAGGGATCCTGATGCTCTTTCCGAGATCGAAGGGCTATTGCAGTGACCCGCTAGGGGTCGGCGAGAGTCTGTGGTAAACGCCTTGCAGAGGTGGAAGACAAGTAAGGAAATGCGCATGAACATTCAGATTGGAGACTATGAAGTCGATTCAGTTATTCTGGATCTTGGTTCGGATTTCAACATCCTGACTAAGTAGGCCTGGCATAAAATGGGGAGTCCAACGTTGAGTTGGTCTCCCGTACAGCTCCATCTGGCTAATCAGGCCAAGGTGACACTGATTGGGAGAGTTCTACGCCTGGTTGTGGACATTGAGGGAATGAAGACACAAGTTGATTTCGATGTCATTGAATTTGTTGAAGGGGGAAGCTCCTATCCTGTGTTGCTAGGGATTGGGTGGGCTAATGACAGTGCAACAGTAATCAAATTTAAGAAGCGGATGATGACTTTTGAAAACTGCGACCTCTGAGTCATCGCTCTGTTGGGTCCGGCTGAAGGATGCAGGTATCTTGAACTGGTGAAGGATGAAGATGATCACAGATGGGACCATGCATACAATATTTCAGAAGATTATATTCATCCGACTACTGATGGTGAGCTTGAGTGACCCAGCTACAATTCTGCATCTTTCGACTCTGATGACACCTTAGAGAATTGGCAGAATCGCTTGCATGAGGTGTCACTACGCAAGTGTGGGTTAGTCACCCAATCACTATGCCGAGTTGCGACTAAAACTATTGCATTGCCATTGTATGAAGGGATTCCTGGCTTGTCTGATTTTCTCATGGCATTCGAGGACAAGGTCTCGAAACCACAGCGATTGCTGGCATTGGAGGAAGCGCTGAAGGCTGCTCCAGCACGTTTGTGGGAGACACATAAGAAGTCGATTGATGGGTGGTCGCAGTGCCAGAGATTGATGATGGTTCGCTTTGGCGACACTGAAGTTTACCACACAGGGAAGTATGATGGACAAATGACCATGGCAGTCATTTGATGGAATGTCAAATGTTATGGGCATCACGACCAAGGGATGAGTGGGTCCATGCCTTTGTCCATACTTTGGACGAGATGTCGCGATCATGGTATACTGCCGCCGAATTGCGAGGTGAAATTTCCACTTGGTTGGAGTTGACAGTTTGTTTTATTCATACTTTCATCTTCAAGGATGCCAAACTGGACATCCATAATGATTTGCATCTCATCCACGATGTGGTTCTGAAGGTTGTTCCAGTGGCATATCCTACGGATCTGCATGTGCACTGCAAGATGCAATCAATAATGGAATGTTATAATATTACTAGTGGGCCAGAAGATGGTGATGATCCGCGGAATGTCAATATTCTGGAATTCGAAGGCAGTCGCGATGTGGTAGCACTAGATGCACCGACTGATCCGATCAGTTAGCCTTTGAAGCTCCGTAAGGTCAACATTGGAACAGAGGAAAGTCCAAAGTTCGCGAATGTTGTGGACTATTGGGATGACAAGATGATGGGGAAAGTTACTGACTTATTGCATGAATTCCAAGACTTGTTCCCTACGAAGTTTTCTGAGATGAAGGGAATCTTGGGGGATTTGGGGGAGATGAAGATCCCATTGAAACCATATGCAAAACCGATCAGGAAGCATCCATATTGACTGAATCCGCGCCATAAGGAATAGGTCAAGGTAGAACTTGACCGCATGTTGGATGCTAGCATTATTGAACCGGTTACGGAATCAGACTAGAATAGTCCTATGGTGGTGCAAAATAAGAAGACCGGTGAAGTGCGCATTTGTGTCGACTTGCGAAAGCTGAATGACGCATGTTTGCATGATCCATTTCCGACCCCATTCACTGATGAGGTGCTGGAAGGTGTGGGTGGCCAAGAGATGTATTCTTTCACGGATGGGTTCTCGAGCTATCATCAGATCAAAATTGCAAAAGAAGACTGCCACAAGACAACCTTTGTGACAGAATGAGGCTGTTTTCAGTACACCGTGATGTTGTTTGGGTTGAAGAACGCACCTGCGATATTCTCGCAGGTTGTTGTCGCTGCTTTCAGGGATTTCATTCAGAATTTTTTGCAGGTGTACATGGATGATTGGATAGTCTATGGATTGATCAACGATCATCTCAAAAATCTGCCACTGATGTTGGAGCACTGTCGCCAACCTCAGATATCGCTGAATTTGAAGAAGTGCATCTTCTTTGTGCCATTTGGGATATTACTGGGTCACATTGTGTGCAAGCAGGTATTGTTGGTCGACCCAACAAATATTGCACTCATTCTGAGCTTAACACTGCCAACTAATGTCAAGCAGTTGAGAGCGATGTTGGGACACACTGGGTATTATCGCAAGTTCATCTGGGGTTATGTTGCGATCACGACCCCTATGGAGAAATTGTTAAAGAAAGATGCAACATTTCAGTGGAGTCCTTAATGTCAAGTTAGTTTTGAGATGTTGAAAGCTAAGATGGCTTCAACATCGATACTCTTATTTCTGGATTGGAGCAAGGAATTCCATGTTCACATAGATGCATCATCGATTGCGCTAGGAGTAGTGCTTGTGCAACCAGGGGAAGGGGAGTTGGATCACCCCATTGCTTTTGTGAGTCAGAAGTTATCGTCTGCAGAAAGAAACTTTACAAATACAGAGAGGGAAGGTCTGGAGATGGTATATGCGCTGCAGAATTTTAGGCATTACCTATTAGGTGGTCACTTTAAGATGTTCACAAACCACTCTGCATTGAAATATCTGGTCAATAAGGTTATGTTGGGGGGGGGAATATGTCGTTGGATACTTCTTTATCATGAATTCGATTTTGAGGTGATCGTGAATCCGGGATGCTTGAACGCAGGTCCATATCATCTATCGCGGATTGAGACAGGAGAGGAACCAACGAATATTGAAGACGGGTTTCCTGATGCGTAACTGTTTAATATTGAAGTATCTGATGACTACTATGAGGAAATCATTCAATTCCTGATGACAAGAACCACACCAGAGGGGTTCACCACCACTCAGAAGAAGTAGCTAGTGGTCAAGGATGCATATTTCCAGTTGATTGCAGGACAGTTGTACAAATTGGGATCAGATGAGATCTTGAGGCATTGTGTCCTACCTCATGAGCAAGGGAAGATCTTGTCGAAAGCACATGCAGGTGTGTCTGGTGGACACTATGGTGGCTTTGTGCAGGGATTTGGTGGCCCCGCTTCAAACTGATGCGACAGATTATGCGCGAACCTGCGATGTCTGTCAACGCACTTGGAAACCCTCCAAGAGGGATGAGATGCCACTAAAACCTTAGGTAACAATGCAACCATTTTATCAATGGGCAGTGGATTTCATGGGCTTGATCAACCCACCTGGGAAGCGCACTAGTGCAATATACGTTATTACGGCGACTGATTATTTGACAAGATGGGCAGAAGATGCAACAGTCATAGATTGCACCGCAAAAATAGCAGCGCGTTTCTTGTTCGACAACATCGTCACTCGGTTTGGCTGCCCAAAGGGATTGATGAGTGATTGGGGCAGTCATTTTATCAATTGCACCATCAGTGCATTGACCATGGAATTGCAGATACAACATAAGAAAAGCACGCCATATCATCCGCAGGTAAATGGGATAGTAGAAGCTTTCAACAATATTTTGGAGCATGTGCTGACAAAGGTTTGCAATGCACATATCGACGACTGGGATTTGAATATTCTCGTAGTCTTGTGGGCATATCGCACCACTTGTAAAAGGTTGATGGGATAGACACCTTTCAAACTTGAAAGAAGCGATTATGCCTATGGAGTACATCATTCTCAGTCTGTGCATAGTGGCAACGATAGGTATGGGTGATGAAGCGGAACTAGGAGAACATCTAGCAAAGCTTGTGCAGCTTGAGGAAGACCGCTTTATCATAGGCTTCCACCAGACAGTGGAGAAGGATCGTCAAAAGGCTTAGCATGATCTCCATATCAAGAAAAAATAGTTTCTGCAAGGTGACTTGGTGTTGTTGTATGACAACAAATTTTAAAGCACCCAAGGAAATTGTAGATGCATTGGCTGGGTCCATATCGCATCAGTCGTATAACTTCAGGAGGTGCAATATAGCTGCAGCAGTTAGATGGAGAGATGCTCCCAAATATGATCAATGGTAGCAGGTTGAAGCCCTATAGGACGGGCTTGGAGCAACGTGATGCCTGAGTCGCATCGGGAAAAAAAATTTAAAAAAATGGCATGATGATTGATGGCAGGATGGCGCACCAACAGGAACAGAATGTGCAAGTTAGAGAAATTGTATCATAGTTTAGGCGTTGGGTCGCGAGAGCGGCAGCATTGCAACCAGGTCAAATTGACAATAAATGCAAAGATTTAAAACAATTAATTAGAGCTGTGTGATGGAATGATCAACATTAATGGTGGATCCGGCCATTAGAGTGATAGAATTGATGGCGTATTTGGGTAATTAAGGCAAGATTTGATCATAATGCATGCTTCAATTCAGTAATGATGGTTAAGGACGCAATCCGGCACTATAAGAAGGGGTCGATTTTGAACGAAAGGACCCATTTCACCGACTGTGAAGGATAAGCTCAGTGTTGTATTGTTAAGTTAAATTGCCATGTTAGGTGTTGAGTGTTTGCTAGCAGCAAGTTGTGTCGACAGGTGAGGACTTGTTGAGATAAGAGGGGCCCTGCTACGGCATGCCGAGTACACCCATGGTTGAAGTTTCCAGTGGTGTAGAGTCACCATCTAGGCTCATAAGCATCGAAGAAGAGGTCATCAACATGTCGGGTGGGTTGGGGTTTACAGGAATCCCGAAGAAAAAACAAGGGGGTCAGCAAATGGAAGCTACGCTCATCCGTAGCAGTCGTGGAGGAGGTCCAAGCGGAGGTAGGAGAGTCGAACCATGGATTTGATGATTCAACTACTTGGGAAAGGCTATCTGCTGTAGATATCCCTGGGTATGCCCCCCCTATTATCCTGGTGTACCGCTCCAAAAGTTCATGAAGAATCAGAAATACCCTATGCGGATGCCAACGTACCCTGCCAGTATGGAGTGCTTGGTAGATATTGTGTCGGCATTGATGCACCTAAAATATGATGACCATGACATGGTGCCCTATAAGGAAATTATGTCGGACCCCTATGTGCTGAGGACACAGCTTAGCGGTGCGTCGGTTCTGCAAGATTAGGCGTGTGGGTTGGCCCAAGCAGGATTGCTTGGACTCATTAATATGCCACACTTTGGGCGACTGCAAGAGGTTAATGCTTGTGTGAAGTAGATATTGTCATGCTTGTGTGAATCCACTGCGGTACATTGTGGCTGGATAAACCAGTTGCAGTCACTGTCAATTTGATTGTTGAGATCACAGGATTGCCGAAGGATGGAGTGGACCCTTCGTAATACTTCAGAGGGAAGGAGAATGACAAGAAGAGGGAGACACAGTTGGTTCGACGCTAGGCATTGGAACGTGATGGGTATGCTTACCACACTAGCAATATCAATGATAAGGAGGTCCTCACCGGCGTGAAGATACTGAGTTACAAAGTGTGATACGAACCGTTACACCAAAACCTTGAGATGTCAGTGAAGGCCGCCCACTAGGATCTTAACATCCCACCACGCTCCGCAGTCCAGACTATGGGCTGGATGTGCGCCCGTAGGGTGGTGTCCCCTTTGAGCCGTACGAGCCTTGGGCGAACATTGCAATGCCGACGTTTCCACCCGCTCTGTGACTTGAACCTAGGTGGAGGCTCTGATACCAAATGATACGAACCATTACACCAAAACCTCGAGATGTTAGTGAAGGCCGCCCACTAGGATCTTAACAAAGTGGTCTAGAAGAATCGACCCAACCAATGTAATTTGGGGGTCATGGCATGTGCATTGCAGTGCACGAAAGGCGTACAGATGAACTGGTCACTATTTTTATTAAACCAGTTGGCAGAGGATGCAGCGGCCACCCAAGATGGGAAAGGCCACTTCACGTATAGCTGGCTCTTGATCTTAATTGAGTTGGTCTCCTAGAAGGAGCCTGATACTTACCAAGGCATGGAAGTTGAGGTCGCGAAGAGTTGTAAGGGTGCACGCTATCAGAACTTGTCATGGGTGCAAGAACCCTGGCGCCTGAAGGAAAGTGCAATACAGTTTTGGCTGTATTGGGAGATGCTAAAAGATGCAGTGATGAAGGTGCCCCACTTAACTGAAGAAACTGCGATGAAGTACAAGCCGATTGCACTGTTCGCGATTCAGCCTCACGCGATTCATGTGCAGGCATGATGCGACCCTGCAAAGAAATGGTTTTTGATGCACTATAAGTTGTCCAAAGAAGCGATGGAGGGAATCGTCAGTGATTGGTCGGTCGAATGGAGGGAACCAGTTAGTTTGGCGGAGATTGAGGTGGGACTTCCAGTGATGGGCCCAGAGGATGCATTGTCCGTGTAGGACTAGCAGATTCACCATGACTCGGATCAGGAGTCATCCACTAAGACACCCATGGATGAGGATATCGACCGTGAGCTCGAGGAGGGTAGAACGAAGGCACGTCATAAGTATGCAACGACCAGTGGCTCCTCTCCCGCTACAGAAACATAGTTGGGATTCCTCATAGCGGCTATCTGCACCAATGCGACAAATGTGGCAGCCCGAGCAACGACATCAAAGGCGGAAGCCAGTTTCAAAGAGGTAAATGTTCGACTTGATTCTTTATGCGAGGTTTTTTTGCAGCGGGGACCGGAGGTTGTAGCTGGGAAAGCAGTTGGCGCAATTAGCACTGAGCCATAGGTTCGGAATGTGAATATTCCTGTGATTTCGATTGTGACTGACAATGAGGCTCTCTAGGCCTTGCTTCCGCAGTTAGAAAATTTGACCATCAATGTCAATGAGCTGCCAATGAAGTAGTTGACAAATGTGCTGGCAGTTGCCAGCCGGGAAATGGAGGACAAAATCCAAGAAATCATTGGTTAGTTCCTACGATCGTAAGAAAATGAGGCAACGACTTAACAAGAGTTCACAGAGTTAAAGGGAAAGGCAGTTGAGGCGAGGAAGGTGGTCGATGAATTGGAAGATCGGCTCGAGCAGTTGATGGCCGAGAAGAATAGTTCAGTAACGGAGCTAAAGAAGGAGCAGGATCAGTTGACGGTAGAAAGAGTTTCCATATGGAACAACAAAGTGCGGTTGGAAGAGGCAGTCTCTGAAGCCTGTCAAAATGTTCTCGAACCCACCACGCAACTGGATCCGGTTGAGCAAGCACAATGACTTGGGGTTGTCATCTCCCAATTACAGAAGGATAATGCAGAGTTGGAAGCTCTAAATCACCCTCGAACACCCGAAGAATAGGTGGATGAACGAAAGCATGCCATCGAGGAGGTGGAAACACAAATGGGTGAGCTGGAACAAATAGCGACAAAGCTTACCACCAAGACCACCCAGTTTTGGGGCAGCATTGTTCATGATGAGCAGCTGAAACAGTTGACCAAGCAATAGCAAGAAGCAGAAGGGAAACTGGAGACATTGAAGGTGTCACTAAGGATGCTCCCACCAGTTGCTCAGGTCGTCGAATCAGTAGAACTGAAATATTTGCAGCAACATATCAGAAAGTTTGAAGAGCGTTAGAAGAAGCGGGGCGCATAGGTGGAGGAATTCCAAGAGATTGGCGGTCAGTTTTTGGTCAAGGCTAGTTCCACGCTACAGGCTGTGCAGGAGGGTAAACAACAAGTTACAGAGAAGATGACTGAGCATCCATCTGTGTAGGATGTGACAGAGAGTCAGGCGGTGGCCACAATGGCGCATGAACAAGTCCAGGATGTTTATCATGAGTACAAGGACTTTAGGCTGAATACCACTCAGTACACAATGTTCGGTTGACATGGCTCGAGGGCGATCCACAAGATTGTGTGGGGGTCCTGTTGGCAGGTGGTTTGATGGGTCAGCATCGCGGATACTGTGCAAGGCCAAAGGTACCACTGAAGGAGAAAAGCAACGTGTATGGCGATAGAAATTTTTGAATTTTTTGGGTCATTTGGACCACGTCATGCATATTTTGGGTCATTTAGACCACACTATGGGGATTTATGGGTCATTTGACTGCATTATGTGGGATTTTGGGTTAGTTTTTGTAAAGTTTGTTAAAAAATAGTTAGGAGGTTTCCTAAGTGGTCCACAAATGTAAAGGCGTAAGCCTAAAAATATATGTAGGTTTGTAAGTGTTAGAATATCTTTTGTAAGTGATTGGATATTGATGACAGAGAGATATTGATCCGAACGGAGTATTGTGTTGTATCTGGGTTTTTGCGGAGATAAATATGATGTGATAGAGTTTTGAGCAGAATCCTCTTGTTGTTTCCATCTATCTGTGGTAAATGCATTTTGCAATATGAATTGTGAATGATGCGATGTTTCCTTGCTGCAATAAATGCTTTACTATTATATCTGTCACATACTTATGGTTCTGTTAATAATGGGATCCGTTGAATGATGTCGTAATCATGGTTAATGCCTGAGTTAAGTGTTTATATCTATTTTTGTATGTTGCGATAAGTTGACCAATTGATGCACAGCATCCTCCTTCATTTGGTGGAAACATGGTTCCGTCAACTCTCCCTTGAACATCTCGGGTGAGACCTCATCTGCTCCGCAGGTGTTGCTGGACATGGTTAAACCTATCCGGTCCGGTGCTCAAGGAGATTGTGGTGGCTTGGGTGTCGACAGTGTGCAGAACCCCTATCGACTGGGTTTGTGTCAACACCACCCACTATGAATATCTTAGATGAATGATGATTTTTGCATCAACAAGTTTCCTTACTTTCTTTTCAATCACCAGTAGCAAGATAGGGTTCACCTGTCTCAAGTTCTACTTTACTGGTTTAGCATATGGCTTTAAAGGAATCCTATGTTGTATGATAGTGGTATCATAGGTTCTGAGGTCTTCATATTTCCATGCAAAAACATCTACATAATTTTTTAACAATTCCTCATAACTTTGCCTCTGCTCGATTGTGAAGGGCTGAGAAAGTTTTACAAACTTGGGATATTCCATGGTACCGATATTTACTTCATGTACATCCTCATTAGTTGGTTGTACTATCGATTTGACTAGGACTTCATTTTTATCAAAAAACTGCTCTAACGGAACCAGTCCTTTAGGAATGAAGTTTCTCTTTAGCTGCAGAAACTTGTGGCCAGCAATCTACTGCGTCAACCCAGAGACCTCTCCGTTCTCCGTCTATGAGCTATTTTCTTCTATCTCCTCATAATTATCATCTATGTCAACATTTGAGAATTCTTCGAAAAGCTGCAAGAAGCATTTGATTTGTTGGTCATCTTCGAAAACCTGCCAACTTTTCACATTGTCAGGGATGGAGGGACGATATCACATTTCGACCTCATAATTTAGCTTCGGCTTCTTGGGAGGCTTAAAAGAACTTACCATCAGGGCCAATGCATCTTCCTGTTGATTTCCCTCCCAGGGAACGAAAGTAATGCTAAAGGCGTCAAAGAAATTCTCAATGAGGTCCCAGGAGAGATTTAGATATGCTCTGAGTCTTGGATGTTTAGTTTGATAAATACTTCTAATCTGGTTTACCACCAGTTTAGAGTCC
This sequence comes from Larix kaempferi, assembly GCA_027924585.1. Taxonomy (NCBI): domain Eukaryota; kingdom Viridiplantae; phylum Streptophyta; class Pinopsida; order Pinales; family Pinaceae; genus Larix; species Larix kaempferi. The sequence continues at coordinate 3,881,912 of BSBM01001024.1, read as the reverse complement.
AAAGACTGCGAGCTTGGTGATTTTTAAATCCCTTGTTGCTCGAAAGCCAAGGATAAGTGCTCCATATTCAACAACATTGTTTGTGGTGTCAAAATCCAACTTGTAAGACAAACTGATCTCCTCTCCCAATGGTGATGACAACACCACACCAGCTCCAGATTCTTCTTTGGCAGAGGTTCCATCAAAAAGAGTTTCCAGAGTTGATTCTTGTTATCTTCAACAGCTGGTTCTGCTGCTCGAATTTGTACAATCTCTTCTTCAGGTGGATCTCCCGATGATAATCTATAACAACCCATGTCTTCATCGATTGCATATATATGATAATTCATAGGGCTGTCTTGATCGCTTATCACATAGGCAAACATAGATTCTCTATACAACCGTCTAGTCTCTCCAGCAAAAACGGGTATTGTAGCGTACTTTATATCCATCTGCAATCTGCATGGTTCCTCCCATATTTTTATCCCAACTCCTATATAGAAGCATGCCATACTTTGCTGGAACATCCGCTACCCCCACATCCATCATTACACTTTTGGCGGGTATTTGGGCCAGAGTGACTACCAAGTCTTTTATCATACCTATGCATTTCCCCTTTCTCGAATCAAAACTATAGAGATTGTGACATGGCCTGGTGATCTCTAGTCCCAATTGTTCCATGATAACTTTGGGCATTGAATTATGAGATGCCCCAGAGTCCAACATACAGTTATGAAGAATTTTCTCATGTACGTTCAGGGTAACATAAAATGGGGTAGTGGGCTCCTCCTTATTATCGATGTGTGGGCCACATTGAAAAGCAGGGGCTTCATTTAGATTTATGGAATCCTCCTAATCGATGCTTTCGACTCTGTGTAACATCTTATAAATCTGATTCTGGTACATAGGATTACTTATTAGTTCAATCAAAGGAACAACTATCTTTAATTTGTTCAACTCATGTTCTAGGATGAAAGAGGTAGACACTTCTTTGGAGCTTGGCTCTACTATCTTATGCGGGCTTGCACCTGGCTTAATTTGGCTATCAGGGACTGCGGCCTCAATTGCCTTATCCTTTGGAAGGATTTTGATTTTTGATAGAGAGGGCATTTGTGGAAATTTGGCTTCAACCAACTTCTGTGGGGACTTCTTGGGGATAAGTCCTCTCTGTCTATTAGCAGTTTCAGGTCTTGGTCTCAAGTCAAACTTCCTTTGTATCTTAACTGGTTGAGCACTATGAAAAACAAGATGATTACCAGGGATTTGATCATTTTCTTGGGAGTCGAGAAGGTCTGGGTCAATTGGTTCATGTGAGAGTGAACTCTCATAATATTCTCTAGCGAGGTGCATCAGGTGGGAATCTTATTCCATCCGTTATAGTTGTTCTTCAAACTCTTCATAATATTCCTCTGTTGTAATTCCAACCAGATTGTTTTCCTTCTCACGGACAGAAGGCCTCAATGGTTGTTCATCATTCCATTTGTGCATTGTAAGGCCTTCTGAATTTAGTAGGAGGTCAAACAGGTGACTGTCTATTAGGACTAATATTCTCTAATTCCATTCTGGTGACCTTATTTGACAGATTCTTGATGATGTGGGTCATCTCGTCGATCTTTTCATCTTGAGAGTCTTTCAGTTTTGAAGAGCCACCCTCTTCTTTGGCATTTCCTTTGCCTTTTGCTTTGAACTCATTGGTCATTTTTATCTTACCTATTGCCCTCATGTTTCCCTCGAGCTCTATGGCATCATCTTGCATCTCACTAAGTGAGAGTTATTTTCTCTCCCTCAACATTATATCAAAATCTGAGGGGAAAGCTACTGCATAGGTGACTCGAGCTACTGCCTCAGTAGGTCGGATATCTTCATGGATTCTGAATTTTTTTTTTTTGAATCTAGCAGTAAACTCCACCACATTTTCAAAGTTCCTCTTCTTCAGGGTGGAGAATTCCATTAGGTAATAGAGACTATCACATTTAACTCCCCACTTCTTGACAAAGGTGGTTTCCAGGATCTCCATAGTGTTGATGGAGGCATTGGGTAATGATCTGAACCATTTTCTGGCTTCTCCTTCTAGGGACTGAGCAAAAAATTGCATGAACACATCATCGTGTTCGATCAAGATATTGTCAGTGAAATCTTGGAATCGGTCTACATGATCTTCAGCGGACGTTCCCTTGCTGCCATCATACTTTGGAAACAACTTCAGGTAGTGGGTAGGCATATCATTCAAGGGCTTGGGTAATTGCATAGTTCCATGTAGGATAGCCACCCATCTAGGCGTTCTGGGTGGTGGTGGAGGTGGTACTCTGCTTTCTCCTCCTAACATGAGGTGATTGGCAATTAGGTTCTTGGCTTGCGGATCAATGAAATATTTGGGTGGATTCATGTGAGTTGGAAATGCTTTGCTTATAGTCGGAATATTTTGAAAGTTAGGAAAATCACAAGGAGTGTGAGAGTTTTGGGGAGAAGGTTCTCTTTGAGGGGTTTGGACAATGAATTCAGACTCATGGAATTGAGGGCCAAATAGAGGTGAGGAGAAGCTTCACTGGTAGCCTGGTGAAGTAGACTGGTATCTTCCATGTCTACGTCTCCAAGAGACTGAGTCTTCTAAAGCCACAAATTATTCATGGCTCAGGTTCTTGCATGTATGTCTTCTTCTAGATACTAGGTTTTCTAATGTGGAGTCACCAAGTGGATTACAGCCTGCAACCCAGTTTCACACACTACGAAATTAGGTTCATAAATTATGTCGTTGTCCCCGGGGAAGATCTATCTTCTTGATTTCATTTCTCGGCAACGGTGCCAAAAAATATGTTAGTCCCAGAGACATTCTAAGGCTGCTCTTAGAACTGTGCCTGAGCATCAATAAAAAATTCTACGTTCTTGCTTGATAGAAAAACACATTCACCATAAAATGAAACAGATATCCAATATTGAGAATTATGGGCAGTATTTCAATGTGCCAGTAACCAGAATTGATTGTTGATATAAAATGAAATGGCATAAAACAAAGGTACTGCAGATGGAGTTAATCTTTGTTCTATGTTAAAGATTAACATATTGAGCCTAGGGGAGGAATTCAATAGTTTAAACAAAATGATTACAGAACTGCAACTGAATAATATGAGGATATTAATTCTAGATAAATTAACATGAACACTTCATGTGTTAACCATATTAGAAGCAACAATTCAAGCTTAAAGCACTCACATTAAACTCAAAAACAGATTTATAAATCATGAATGAAAGAGATGGAATAATAAGAGAATATACCAACTGTACACATCATATTTTTGAATCCATGAAACTTCAAGAGAGGGTGAATGATAATCTTCTTTTTGTATTGATCAAACTGCAAAATATTAGAAGTAATACTTCTTACAAAAAGAGAAGACACTACGGCTACTGCCTATTCTCCTATATATAGCCTTTACAGGCTTCACAACTTGAGTTGTTACAATAGTTTGTTACATCCCAACAACTTTAAGCAATTATGTTCATACTCTTCAACAAAGTTTGTTACAAAAAATAGTAATACTGAATACTATTGGCTAATTTATGATGGCGACCCAGGACTGCTTTTCTGGTAAGGCAGTACGCCCGGCCAGAAAAAAACTCCCACTAATATGGGCAGACCCATATTAGCAGTGCTCTTTAGTTTCATGGGTGTTATGAGCTCGACAAATGTCGAATATTTTTGGCTCCATGGATATGCTGATGTAGCTTCTTCACTGCTATGTATTGCTAAGTGAAACCTTCATCATCTATCCCTTCTACCCCATCGAAGCCCTTTGTTCTCGAACCTTACTTTCGAAATGTGGGACAAGACCTGATCTCTCTTCAGACAACTGGAACCATTCAGGTACTACCACCAAACCATTTGATCATCCTTTGCTGAGACCAGCATGTATCTGCCCTCCGTGCTTCTATATCCAAAAATCTTGTTTCCTTTTTAACCAATGAAATAACCAAAGTTTCATTAGACATCTTGGGTGATACCTCAATCTTTTCTTGTCTGAATATATGCAAATGCGCATTTTCGGGCTGCTCATGAACGCTGGTCGTCCGAGCCCTCAATGCTCCTTGTGCACTTCCAATGGAGATGAAATGTGCCATTGAGACCATGTGTTTAAACTGACAGCTCTGGTGGACTCAAGAATTTAAACGTAGCACTCCAGATTTCTAGGGATTCAAGGACTTAATGGATCAAACTATAGACTGCTCGAGTTATTTATAGCCTTAGATGCTTGTTCCTTGAAAAACCCGCTGTACTTGAGAAATGATTATCCATCTATCCATCGAGCCTTTACGGGTTGGGATAAAAATGCTTATGTACGACGACGGTGTTAGTAATGAGTGCCGAGAGTCACCACTTCTAACTTTGACAGCGACTAACAAGACCGCTTGAGTGAGTTGTCTTCAACCAATACAGAGGATAAAGCACATCAAGGGGCAGTATATTATAAACCACAAGTGGTTTCAGTGCCCTTGAAGAGTAGTTTGGAAAAACCATTTTTGAGCTCTGAACAATCATGGAGTTGGCACATGGAAGTGGTAGATTTTTCTCCAGGGATGCACCGGGAGTGTTAAATTCTACGTGACTTCATCCTCCTAACGCTTGGACATCCATCGATCTTCTGCTGAGCTTTTCTCAATATTTGTGCAAATGTGGCACAACCGTTTTTAAGAATGGGTCCCTCCTTTGTATGGCCCATCTACCTGGCGATTTGCAATATGAAAAAAACCACCGTGGTGACCTTTGGTGGTTTTAGTCATGTGAAAAAGGGGTCTGAAGAAACCGCATTGAGGCCCCTGAACAACTATGGGCTGCCACCTGTCTGTGTTGGTTTTTTTTTCAGGGGTGACCCGAGCCAAAATAAACGCCAGGTGCTTAGGGGTCCCGACCGCACTATCCTCAATTGGTCTACGAATAATAACTCCTCTGAGCCTCAGCTGCATCTACCTACTGCTTATGCATGACTGCCTTCTATTTCACCTGCGCCAAGTCTTCTCTCGATTTTCATTCTGAGCTCTTTTTTCAGCCTAGCGACACCAGAGCTGCATTAGGATGATCATAGTACTAACATGCAGTGTTTCTCATTGGAATTTGTAGACATCATGCTTTCTTTCTATCATGAGATCATAAGATCTGCACTTGGTATTGTCATTTCCAACTGACTTACAGAATGTGCAGTACAGGTTCTTTGGTCTCTGTACTTATTTCTGAAGCAGGTAATAGTCTTCTAGGTGATGTCCTCTACATCTGCAAATATCACAACATGGTCCTTGTTGTTGATTCAATGGATTCGGTGCTCCATTAGTGATGTAGGATCTAAATACAGGTGTTAGGAACCCATGTCTTTACTTTGTTAGTATGTTGTTGTTAGACGCATATGCTTTGTAAGTCGTCCCGTAGTATTTGTTGATCAATAGTTTGTGTTATTGTTGTTGGTGCATATGCTTTGTAAGTTGCCCGAAGTATTGTTGATCCATAGATTGTAACGGCCCATGGTTTTGACCCATAGTATTGGTGCCTAGAATTAGTATATAAGTGTGTGTTGAGACCTATGAAGGCACGATGAAGTTATTTGTATTGAGCTTGCTCATAGGAGGTTGCCCCCTCGAAGTGGCCTGTGATCAATATAAAAGTGATTCTGAGTTCTGTCATTTCTGCTATTTTGCATATTCGTATTAATTAATTGTTGCAGGTGCCTCACATCTGGTATCATAGTACTTTCTTGGGCTCGCTGGGTGAAATTTCTACCAAATTTTTTTTTTTCGCATCTGTTGCAGGTTCGGATTTGGGAATAATCCCTATCCGCTTAACTGTGGGAAGTACTTGGGCATAATCCCTAAAAATCATTGTGAGGAGTACCACAGGAACCCCGAAGTAGCTGGCCCATTGAGAGGACCTGCCAGCAAAAAGGGCAACGACCCCTACCTGATTGACTAGTTCCCACCCATGAGGTAAACCAAGAGCTGTCGTTTGTGGCAAAGCGGTTATCAGTTTTACCTGAGCCGTGGAGTGAGGGGTACTGCCCCAATACGCAAGCCATCAGACAGCATTGGTGGCCGAGTGAAACCCTTGAACTATTAGGAAGCCGCACATACCTGGGGTCCATATCTAATTTCAGTTGAACTGTCGTCGATCGTTGCTGCGCCATTTTACATCTAGTCGTTCAGATCCATTTTTCAAGTCGTTCCAGATGCATCCATTTTCAATCCATTCGGTGTTGTTTCAGATCCCTTTCAAGCCGTAGCCGCTCCAGTCTGGAAAAACAAAAAAAAATCAGTTTTTTCTCCATATCTCCCTTGTTTTCACTCTGTTTCCCTTGAAATTTTTGGGGAACCCCTGTCACCCCATTCTGCATATTTCATTCCTGAGGACCCTATCCACAATTTCCCTTCCCAAATCCCGAAATCCCACATTTGTTTATTTTTAGGGTTTTCCATAACATCCTCAGATTTCACCCAATCACCCTCAAATTTTACCACAAAGTTCATTTCTGAATTCTGCTTCTTTGTTCCCCTCTGCCCAATTTTCCCATTCTTTCACCCCGCTTCTGGAATCCTCATTTTTGTTTCCCTATCTATTCAACAGTGTCCAAAACCTAGTCAAACCCCAATTACCCTTCATATTTTTTCCCTAGTCCAGATTTTCCCTTACTGAAGTAGTTTCTGTTTTTGTTTTCCTACCCAGTCAACCGAAAAAAAAAAATCCTGGTTATGGTTGTCACCCATGCAGGAGCAAAAACCATGGAGGAAGCACTTGCATCCATCCAAGCCAAACTCCAGGATCTGGATGAAAAATTTCTCGGCCTCCATCTTGAACATTCAGCTATGAACAACAAACGACAGTCCGAGACTTCATCAGACAATGGGTTCTCCTCTTCTAGCAATTTCCATGGTCCGAAACTTGATTTTCCCCGCTTCAATGGTACTGATCCAACTGGATGGATCTATCGTGCAGAATAGTATTTCAGTCTGCATAATACTTTTGATGTCAACAAAGTTCCGCTGACATCCTTTCACTTGGAACAGGAAGCTCTTCAATGGTACCGTTGGTACATCAAGGCTCATCCAGAGCCCAAATGGCCAGATTTTTGCCAGCTCCTTTTGCAATGATTTGGTCCTAGTGCTTTTGATGACTTCACAGGATCCCTCACTAAACTTCGTTGAATTGGCACGGTGAGAGAGTATCAAACCGAATTTGATAATCTAGCCAACCACACCGAAGGATTGTCTGATGACTTTTACTGGAGTTGTTTTATCAGTGGTCTAAAGGATGCCATCCGCTCTGAGGTCAAAATGTTCTGTCCCAACACAATGATAGAAGCCCTAGGATTGGATAAGTTGGCAGAAGACAAGATTGCAGCCCAACAACGCTCCAAGCCCACTTTTGTTCCCTTTCGAAATATGGGTTCTCAGCGACCACCTATACCGCATGCTCCTCGACCGACTCCTATCAAGCGTTTGTCTGAAACAGAGATGCAAGCACGCAGAGAAAAGGGGATTTGGTATAATTGTGATGAGAAATTCACTCGGGGACATAGATGTGTTTAGCAAAAGCTCTATCTCTTGGATGTGGAGTCTCCTCCTGCCTCTGAAATTGGTGACGAAGATCCAGACACACTGGATGCTCCGGTCGACATTCAAGAACCTCCTATTGACCCTCCGTCTCAGGATGACCATCCAAAGATATCTCTCCATGCTTTAGCTAGAATCACCACCCCCCAAACAATGTGGGTCAGGGGTTACTTCAAGAAGCTTCCTCTTACAATACTCATTGACTGTGGTAGCACTCATAATTTCATTGACCCTCGGATCGCCAAACAAGCTGATTATTTTATCCATCCTTGCTCCAACTTCGAAGTCATAGTTTCCAATGGGGGCACCTTACCTTGCAAAGGGAAGTGCCGAAATGTGAGTATCTCTATGGGAGATTATACCTTGCGCTCTGACATGTTTTCCTTACCCTTAGGTGGATGTGATGTGGTTTTGGGCGCTCAATGGCTACGCACACTTGGCCCTATCTTATGGGATTTTGCTGAACTTTGGAGGCAGTTTTCCCTCAATGGACAAAAACACACATTGGCAGGATTACAACCAGGTTCTCTCAGCATCATCAGTTCACATCGCATGGAAAAACTCCTCAAGAAGAATTCACATGGTGTCATTGCTCAGATCCATTCCATCCAGATGCAACCATCAGCGGTCTCCACTACTCCTTTGGATCTACAACAAATTCTAGATCGATATACAGGTGTCTTTGCTGAACTAGTGGGATTGCCACCTTCCAGGCCAGAAGACCATCGTATTCAGCTCCTTCCTGGCAGTTTTCCTCCCAACATCAGGCCCTATCGCTACCCATTTTACCAAAAAACAGAGATTGAAATGCTCATTCGGGACTTATTGAAGCAAGGTATTATTCGCCCAAGCACTAGTTCCTTTTCTTCTCCAGTTATTCTTGTCCGCAAAAAAGATGGGCCATGGCGCCTCTGCATTGACTTCCGAGCATTTAATCACCCCACCATCAAGGATAACTTTCCAATTCCTATTGTTGATGAGCTTCATGGGGCTCACGTTTTCTCCAAGTTGGATCTTCGTTCTGAGTATCATCAAATTTGGGTTCATGAGGATGATATTCCTAAAACAACTTTCTGCACACATGATGGCCATTATGAGTTTTTGGTCATGCCCTTTAGCCTCACTAATGCTCCTTCCACATTCCATGCCTTAATGAATAAAATATTTCGATCCTACTTGTGGAAATTCATTCTGGTATTCTTTGATGATATCCTCATCTACAGTAAAACATGGGATGAACATCTCCAGCATCTGGATCTTGTCATGCAACTTTTCTCTGACCATCATCTCCATGCCAAGCAGTCTAAATGTGTTTTTGGACAGAAGGAAGTTGAGTATCTCGGGCACATTATCTCAGCACAAGGGGTTCGCGTGGATCCTGCCAAAATCGATGCCATGAACAATTGGACGCATCCTCAGACACTCAAGAGCCTTCCTGGTTTTTTGGGGTTGACTGGCTACTACCGCACGTTTTTCAAGGATTATGGGAAGATTGGAGCTCCATTAAATGCTCTATTGAAAAAGGATGCTTTTACATGGACACCTGCTGCTCAGTGTGCATTTGAAAAACTAAAACAAGCTATGTGTACTACACCTGTGCTAGCTATGCCCGATTTTTCCAAGCCCTTCACTATTGAGAGTGATGCTTGCGGCAATGGACTTGGTGCTGTTCTCCTTCAAGATGAAAACCCCATTGCGTTCACCAGCAAAGCCCTTTCAGGTAAGAATTTAGCTGCCTCTACCTATGAGAAAGAAATGATGGCTATTTTGCATGCAGTACAGAAGTGGCGCCCATACCTATTAGGGAATCATTTCTGCATCAAGACTGATCACCAGAGTCTGAAATAATTCTTGGACCAGCGTGTCTCCTCCCCGGCACAACAGAAATGGGTTAGCAAACTCATGGGTTATGACTATGAGATCACTTACAAGAAGGGTAAAGACAATATTGTGGCAGATGCTCTTTCTCACACATTTGATACTCAAGGTTCTCTTTCAACTATTTATATGCCTATTCCAAATTGGTTGCAATCTATTCAACAAGGTTATGTCAATGACTCTTCCTTATCTCAATTAATCCAACGCTTGACCAACAACCCTTCTGTTGTACCACATTACTCTTGGGATGGTGCTTCTCTGCGATACAAGGGTCGTCTGGTGCTTCCCCAGAGCACAGATCTTCAACATGCTATCTTCTATGAACTCCATGCTTCTCCATCGGCAGGGCACTCTGGATTCCTCAAAACATATGAACGAGCATGGCATAACTTCTTTTGGCAGGGCATGAAAAGGAAAATTCAACAAATGGTGGCTGAATGTGATACCTGCCAGTGCAATAAGGGTGAAACAACACTCCTTCCAGGATTGCTTGAACCCTTGCCCATACCTACACGGATTTGGACAGATATTTCTATGGATTTCATTGAAGGGCTCCCTAAATATGGCGGGAAGACAGTGATTCTCGTTGTGGTTGATCGCCTCTCCAAATATAGTCATTTTTGTGCTCTCAGCCATCCCTATACAGCCTCCTCCGTCGCTCAAATTTTTCTGGACCAGATATTTCATCTTCATGGCATCCCTTCTTCCATTGTCTCGGATCGTGATGCGACTTTCACCAGTCATTTTTGGACAGAACTATTTCGCCACACTTGCACCAAACTGAAGATGAGTTCAGGTTATCACCCACAAACAGATGGTCAGACTGAAATTGTCAATAAATGCTTGGAAAATTATCTTCGTTGCTTCACCTCGGAACAACAACATCAGTGGGAAAAGTGGCTCCCTCTCGCTGAATGGTGGTACAATACCTCTTCCCACACTGCCTCTAAAATGACCCCATATGAAGCAGTCTATGGTCAGGCACCTCCCGCTCTTCTTCCATACACCCCCACCAGTTCACCAGTTCAGGAAGTTTACACGGTCCTTCGAAACCACGATCAGATTCTTCACATTTTGTGGGACAATCTTCAGATGGAAAGAAATTGCATGAAGCAACAAGCTGATCAGCACCGTTCGGAGCGCACTTTTCAAGTCGGCGATATGGTTTTTCTTCGTCTCCAGCCATACAAACAATCCTCCTTGAAACTCAAAGGGATTCATAAGATCACTCCAAAGTTCTATGGGCCATATCGGATTCTTCAGAACATTGGGTCCGTTGCTTATAAATTGGAACTTTCTCCTTCTTCCCGCATTCATCCAGTCTTTCATGTCTCTTGTCTGAAGAAAGTTCTTGGCACCAACATCAATGGAAAAATGATTTTACCCGAACTGGATAATGAAGGATCCATCCTTTTGGATCCAGAGGCCATCCTCAATCGGCGCATGCGTTAGCTTCGCTCTCGCTCTATCACAGAGGTCTTAATTCAGTGGCACGGCATGCAACCAGAGGATGCTACATGGGAACCACTCCTTCAGATTCAACAAATCTTTTTTTAAGGGGGAGGGGATGTTAGGAACCCATGTCTTTACTTTGTTAGTATGTTGTTGTTGGATGCATATGCTTTGTAAGTCATCCCGTAGTATTTGTTGATCAATAGTTTGTGTTATTATTGTTGGTGCATATGCTTTGTAAGTCGCTCATAGTATTGTTGATCCATAGTTTGTAACGGCCCATGGTTTTGACCCATAGTATTGGCGCCTATAATTAGTATATAAGTGTGTGTTGAGACCTATGAAGGCACGGTGAAGTTATTTGTATTGAGCTTGCTCATAGGAGGTTGCCCCCTCGAAGTGGCCTGTGATCAATATAAAAGTGATTCTGAGTTCTGTCATTTCTGCTATTTCGCATATTCGTATTAATTAATTGTTGCAGGTGCCTCGCAACAGGATAGTGTTCCTTGGAATGTCCCTCTCCTTTACATTTTGTACACCAAACCTATTCTCTTGTTTATTTTTCTTTCTTCATATCTTGTAGCTGTAATGTAAAATTAGCTAACTGTGTCTATATTTGTACCATACCTATACTAGTTTCTCCTATGGGAGAGGATTCTAGTTTCATCGCAATTTCTAATGCTTATGTTTGTGAGGTTACCTTCGGTTGCATCAACGGTAATCTAATATGGGGAAAGAACACAGCTATGAACCATTCTTGATGTTGTTGAGGTGCTATTTAAAAGATAACTTGATCTAATAATGCTTTGAACTTTTGATCAAACTCCCACACAGTCTCATTAGGTTTCTGCTTGATTTCTTTTAACTCTGTGATGCACTGAGATTCTGACTTAGGTTTCTTGAATTCTCTAATAAGCGCAGTTTTGATATCGGCTAGTGATCTGTTATGTCCAACATAATACTTCATAAACCATGTTAGAGCTCTGTCTCTAAATGTGGTAACTAACTGAGCTTTTTTTACAACATCATCATGTACTTGCTTAACGTTCCATATGGATTCACAGAGAAACCAATGTTTCTCTGGGTCTTCTAGGATAGTTCCTTTAAAAATAGGTAGTTTAATGTCGTCTTCCATTCTTATTCTAGGAGGTTTAGTGTTCTAAGACGATGAAGGTATACCACTACTCGATTGATTCTGAGTACTTTCTCTTGCAATATTACTACTACCGGTTTTCTGCGAACTAGTAATATTTATGTCCTCAACTATGGGTTTCTATGGAGTAATAGGCTGATAACCAATGCCTCTAGGTTTTGTTTCGGTATCAGACTCAACCTGATATGAGTTTCTATTACTTCCTAAGTCTGTTTCTAGGAATGTGTTAGGTTCAGCTTCACGAGAACTCTTTCTAGTGTTAACTTTATATATCTTTCCACTTCTCAAAATACCAATGTATTCGTCTGTGTCACTATATGTGTTACTGAACATTACAAACTCAAACCCTAGGAATCTAATTGCATTCTTAAGACTCATTTTTCATCTAGTAGCATTTTAATGTATAAAATGAGGTTTTTCAGGTACTTACCTCTAAATCCTTGGAAGAAATCTCCTTCTTCTACGATGTAGGACTTCAACGTGTCCACAACAAATTCTGTAACATAGCCTTCCAGTAAGCTATCCAACCAAAAGTCTATTGCTCTAGAAATTTGGTTGTCAATGCCTTTAAGCCTCTGAATCAGCTCTGGATTCCAAACTGCAAGTTCTCCACCCTAGAAACATTTTTTGCATTCTGCTATCCTCGATATCCACTCATGCAACTTAATAGAAAAATATGCGAAGAAAATTTGATGCAAGTCAATGAATATATACCTCTGCAACCATTTTTCTGTGGTAAGATGTGGATGTATGTTCTCTTTCTTTGCAAACTCAAGTTCTATCTGACTTACCCAGTTCTATATTTCTGTCTTTTCCAGATACCACATAACATATGACCAATTCTAGTGCGGAAATGGAAATTTTTTATTGTGCTTCCTTCTTCACATTCTCATAACATAACAACATTGCATATCATCAGTTCTTAGCACAGCAACAGAACCATTTGTTGCGTATTTTACACACCTTGGCTCTGTTTTACTTTCTATGGAGCTAACCTGGGTTCTGCGTAGTTCCTTTACTTTAGACCCAACAAAATCCCCTTCACTGGCCCTTTTGGCATCAACCTGTGAGCAGGATGAAGTAACACCCGAAGCGAAGATGGGTGGTTATAGAATCAGGTTTCTGCAACCTGGTGACGTGTGGTTATGTTATGTGAATTGATATGCGCAACTTACTCATCATCTACTTCGCATATAGTTACCAACATGTATCTGCTCACTTCGTAGATATCAACAACCTACAGAATTCTTTGAATCATTGTTACTTCGCTTCTATTACTACGCATTTACCATACTTAACACAACTTCACAATGTTCCTACAAGCATGTTCCACTACTTATCATATCATTCTCATTCACATTCATATGAAAACACATATATAAGCATAACATCCATGAACATTTAATATAACATAGATTCAAACACATAACACAATTATTTATGTGGTTCACCCCCCAGATGGGAGTTACGTCCACGAGAACTGTTCTTATATTTCTTGGAAGGGTTTAACAGTTCCAGTCTGCGCACTCAACTGCAGACTCTTCTCTACAATATATCTCTGTGCACACAACTGCAGAGTCTTTTTCCTCTCTTATATCTCTCAAAATCTAACATAAGTCTAACAAGATCTCACATAATCTAACCCTTCCTTATAAAAAATTTCCCTTTATATAGATTGTGCTCGAAGGTCACATCTTTAGAATAACTATGGGCCAACCCCCATGGTACCCTTAAAAAAAAATGGCATGGTTCTCATGTTTTCCATGCTTTATCTTTACTTCATTGGAGCTCTGTTGTCCTTTTTTGCCGCTTCCTCTGGCTCTGACACTTCTCTGATAGTCACAATTCTGACCGCGTGGCTCTGACGTTACAGTGGTGCATCCTTTGCACCATTCTGCTTCTTTACTCTTTTCTTTTGTAGCTGACAGTCCAATGCTTCATTCATAACTGCTCCAACTACCACGATGGTCCTTAGTACTTCACCTTTACTAAGGGTACATATCCTTTTCTGCCACTTCGCTTCGCTCCATGGCCTTCTCTCGGGAATTGCGGAGTTGTTTCTCCCAAAAAGGTCGATGTTAGGCCTCACCTAAATTGTACTTTCACTATCAAAACTTATTCCACTTGGACTGTGCGCAACAAAAAATGCCAAAAAGACCCCCCAAAAAATATCCCCCCTCTCTCTTCTCCTCCTTTTATCTCCCCTTTTTGTTAATTGCTTTTAATGCAATTTGTTTTCCTTAATTTTTCTTTCATATTCCCTTTTATTATTTACCCTTTTTATTATTATTATTTTACATTTCATTATAAATATTCCACAATATGCATACATGAGGGTTGTTACATACTTCCCCCATTAAGGAAACTTTGTCTCGAAGTTATAATCTTCAAGCAATAAATACAATACTTATTCAATCAATCAATCAAGTAAATACTAGAATATATCGGTAGCTAGTACTATTGTGAAGTTAAGAGATTTATATGCGTGGAAAACAAATAGAAGTCTCCAAAACACACTAATACAATCAAACACCCTAAGTTACAACACACTCTTAAGTAATTCCCTATGAGTCTAGTATGCAACCATAGCAACAAGTATGCATCATACACATAGAAGCATTAGACAATTAATCAATAATTAATAACCGTGTATTTGTTTACTTCGTCTTTCCTTACTCACCCTCTCCCTGAGAATCATATCATCGTCCACCTCCATAAACCTCCCTTCCAGCTCCGGATGGTCCTGCTCGCCATGGCACATGACCTCTATTGTAACTTGTCCGCGGATCATACATTAGGCGTCAGAAGTTCCCCGGGAAGTTACCACAGCATTGCCACCCTCCCAACTTCTGGTAATAGTACGACCTAATTAGAATTTAACTAGAATCTAGGCCTCATTGGTGCTAACCAGCATCTGGTTCCCAGTACCTCAATCCTGATATCAGGATCATTATACCCCAGGCATCTCGAAAGTCTAGCCTAAACATCCTCCACCTGCACCCTCAAGGAACTAGTCCCAGGAATCAGAAGTCCTTCTACATAAACCTCCCTCCCGGTGAGTGTGCTTCTAACCATGAACTTCTAGAAGAAGTCAAGAGTTGCTGGCATAGAATTAATTGTTGGGATTGTCCCCCATCCCATAATATATTTATAGTAGTCATTCTCATTCATGGTTATGGGATCCCACGAAATCATAGAATTATTAGCCTCACCAAGATATTTGAGTGGATCACTTGGAACAACTTGCACTTACCATAATGAATAATCATTAGTAACCATTTCTCAATATAATAATATATCATGGATCAACCTTGAATCATGTGCTAACAATAATGTCTAGTCACTAGTTCATATTTCATTTCATTACATCATAAGCCCTTATCATGATAAGACATGCCACATTTAACACCTAACACATTCAGAGACTCTGTTCCATCATTATAAAATAACTCGTCTTGGTACTCTCATAAATTCGCTAAGCATCTTATTAATATGTCATGACAAGATGCCATAATTCAACATTAGTAATATCAACATGGAGTAACAAATTATCTAACCCATCATCATATAAAAATATGCATTCTACGGAGAGAAATAAGGATTGGCATGAAATGATAACATGTCATATACCAAATGTCTTATATAATCTCTTATTCCTCACTACTACATGACAGAGCTGTAAAATACCAGAATAAACCATAACATGATTTCATACCATTTGTGTTCCAAATGTCATTTTTCTCTAGATGCCATGATAAGCTATTAAAATGCTAAATTAATACCATTACGAAATAATATCATTTTTATGTTCCACATGTCATTTATCTTATAAAGCACCATAGTCATGAAATAACATCAGGAAGTATCACATGCACAACCCATGGCTATAAATATCATTGCTAGAAATAACATCAAATTTCACATGAATAATGCATGACCATGAATTAGATGTCTTTAAGGCATCATTCTAAGAAACAATATGTAATAACACCATATCATGTACCACATAACTTACATTTCAAGATGCCATAAATAAAACTATAAATTACCAATTGAGTATCAACAATCAACGTATCATGTAACTCATGTCGTATACATCTAGAAACCATAATAAACTGATTCTCCACATGAAATATGCATCATGAAAATTGAGTAGCGACATGAAAAATGAAACATATGTCCTCTAACTTCAAAAACCATAATAAACTATAAAATACTATCTTAGTATCAACATGAAATATGTATCATATGTCTTATAAGTATAGATCTGTAAAATACCGATTGAATATCAACATGAATTAATAGATCCAATCCATGTGTCATAAGCTCAAGTCTACTAAAAAATTTAAGGAAACTCGTGACGCATAGTGTCTGCATCCTCCCAATTGGCTGACTCTAGAATATACTGATCCCATTGTACTTTAACTTGGTCAAGGATGCGATTGCATATCTATCGACTTCTGTGGTCCAGTATATGATATGGTTTGACCTGTACGAGCCCTTCCTTGGAAAGATGCAATCCATCCAAGTTGAAAATGTGAGAGGGGTCAGGAATGTAATGTCTAAGCACTGAAATATGAAATACATTATGCATTCTCCGCAAGTGGGGTGGCATATAAAGTTTGTAAGCAAGACCCATTCATTCCAGGATCTTAAATGGTCCTACAAATCTTGGGGCAAGTTTGGCCCCTTTGCCAAATTTAAAGGGACTCTTCATGGGTCTCACTGGGACAAACACCATTCTCCCCTCCTCATAGCTTCTATCAATGTGTTTAGAATCAACGTAACTTTTCTGACGATCATGGGATTCCTTAAGCCTTTGTTTAATGGTGACCATTTGCTCCTCCATCTCTTGAAGCAAGTTAGTCCCTAGCATGACCCGATCCTCTAGACTATCCCAACTAAGAGGGGTTCGACAAGGCCTACCATACAAAATTTCATACGGGGAAGCAACAAGGGAGTTGTGGTAACTGTTATTGTAGGCAACTCCACCAATTGGATATACCTCTCCCATTGAATCCGTTGGTCCATGACATACATTCTCAACATATCTTCCATTACTTGGTTAACTCTCTCTGTCTGACCATCAGTTTCTGAATGATATGAAGTGCTAAAATTCAATTGAATACCCAAGGACTCTTGGAGGCTTTTCCAAAATATAGAGGTGAATCGAGAATCTCTATCAGAGATAATTTTACGATGGATTCCATGTAGATGAACTATTTCTCGGAGAAAAACCTGAATGACAGCAGGTGCATCAATGGTACCTTTTACTAGAATAAAATGAGCACTCTTAGTCAGTTTTCCCACCACAACCATAATGCAATCGTTCCTTTGTGGGGTGGTTGGTAGACTAGTCACGAAATCCATAGATATCACTTCCCACTTAGTTTCTGGTGTCTCGTGTGGTTAAAGAAGTCATGCTGGGTGATGGTGTTTAGCCTTAACTTGTTGGAATTCTAAACAATGTGCCACATAATGTGTTATATCCTTCTTCATTCATGGTCAAAAGAATTCCCTTTTTATAACTTCATACATATTTTTAAATCCTGGGTGAGATAAGTAAGGTGTTGGATGTGCTTCATCCATTACTAGCCTTCGAACTTCGCCAGTGGTTGGTACATACACCTTTTCCTTGAATCTAAGGAGACCATCCCCCTCCAATGAGTATCCTTAAAACCTTGGGGAGGTTGACTTCCCCTTTGAATGGGAAGCTTGAATTTGATGGTGCCAAGGCTCATTTACTAGATGGACTTTAATCTTATCCTTAATATTGGTTATGGCTGATACCAAAGCATGTATACGAGGTCTTCTACTCAGCGCATCTGATACCTTTTTATCTTTCCCATTTATAAAGGATATTCTAAAGTAATACTCACTAAATAGTTCACTGCAACGTCTTTGGTGTGCATTAAGATCCTTTTGGGTGAATATTTATTCAAGGCTTCGATGATCGGTTTTTAGCTTGAACTGGAGTCCCACTAAGTAATGCCTCCACAACTTGAGATCCATCACTACCACAGCCAATTCTAGATTGTTAGTGGCATAATTGATCTCATCTCTTTTGAGTCTGCGAGAAGCTTAGGCGATGACTCCATCTTCTTGCATTAATACTGCGCCTAAACCTTCTCTCGATGCATCCGCGCAAACCACAAAATCCTTATCCATATCTGGAACTTTGAGGATTGGGACACTGGTTAGACATTTCTTCATCTCATTAAAGGCTTCTTCGCATTTACTTGCCCTTTCAAATTTGAACGCATTTTTTTATAAGGTGTTGATAGGTCCTGTGATTTTATAGAACCCTCCCATGAACATCCTGTAATAGCCTTCCAATCCCATAAATCTACAAACTTCCTTGGCATTTCTAGGGGTCATCCAACTTAATATAGTGTCAATCTTCCCTGGGTCTACTGATATTCCACCGCAACTGATTATCTTCCCTAGATACTGGCTCTCTTTCTGGAAGAATGAGCATTTGGACAATTTCCCGAATAGTTTATGTTCTCTAAGGCATTGAAGCACGAGTCTTAAGTTCTCTTTATGCTCTCGTTCATTGCGGGAGTAAATCACAATTTCATCAAGGAACACTTGTACAAAGTGATCCAGATATTTTCGGAACACACTATAAATTAAATTCATGAATGCTGCTAGTGCATTCGATAATCCAAAGGGTACGAAAACAAATTCATAGTGGTCGAACCTAGTACAAAAGTTGTTTTTGGAATGTCTTCTTCCTTGATCCTTAGTTGACGATATCCTGATCGAAGTTCGATCTTGGAGAATATTGATGCACCTCTCAACTAGTCAAACAACTCATCGATGCGAGGCATGTGATAACGATTCTTAATGGTGGCTTTATTCAAATCCCGGTAATCAATGCACAAACGAAGGGTGACATCCTTCTTCTTGACGAAAATGACTGTTTCCCCCAAGGTGAAATACTAGGATGAATCATTCCATGATCGATGAGTTCCTTGAGTTGAATACTCAATTCATTGAGTTCTAGCACAGTCATCCAATAGGGTGTCTTGGATAGGGATTCGGTACCGAGTTTTAAGGAAATGGCGAAGTCAAATTCTCGAATAGGGGGTAATCTAGGTAGTTCAAGAGGGAACACATCTGCAAATTCAGAGAGGATTGGGTGATTTTCCAAGTTTGAGTTATGGATGGTAGCTTCTACAGTATAGATTCTGCATCCTTTCCTTATACACTTCTTTACCTTGGATGCTGCGATGAGGCGTAAGGAAACATCGCGTTTAATCCCTTCAATCATTGCTGGTTTTCCAAGGTCATCGTTGCAAAAGAACTTCTTCTCATAGAAATTCACCAAGGCTCGGTGAGATTCCACCTAATCCATTCTCACTATTATGTCATAAGCCCCTAGGATAGTCCTATACAAACTCATCTTGGTATAGACGTTCCCTATTTTAACTATATAGTTCTTTACCAAAATACATACTTACTATTTTTGTTTTGAAGTTATCTCTACCTGGTTAAAATCAGTTTGAGCTCATGCTGCCAACCCACATTTTTGTAGTGCAGAAGGAGAAACGAAGCTATCAATAGCCCCAGGGTCTATGAGAATAGTTGAAATGGAATGTTTTTTATCGTACTTGGAGACTCCATCACTATAGCTTGGTGTTCTTCTTGGTGATGGTTGACCGCAACATGAATTCAGTGTCAACCCTACGACTGACCTCCTTGAATTCTTTTTGGGAAATCTCATTCGTAATGGGGACCTATTGTTGCAGCAACATCCCCCCCCCCAAAAATTTTTGTACATATTGGGGCCCCTCCTTTATTTTTCAAGACAGACTGCTGTAAGAGGTCAATTCTCCTTTTTTCTTTGTTTTCAACTGAAAATCTTGCTTTGAGAATTCCAAGTTTTTTCTTCTAAGGATAAAATTCGTGAAATCTTCCTGAAGTCGTGGAAGCATTTGAGAAATCCCCCCGTAGTTGCATAAGTATTCAAGTTCCTCCCGAAACCGCGGGAACCGTTCAGGTTTCCCTCTCGAAATGGTGGGAGCCATTTGCGGAAGCCTTCACGTTATCTTTCCAAAACCCCGCCAAAAGACTTAGACTTTTTGCGGAACCATTTGGGTTTCCCTTCCGAAACTGCGGAACCGTTCACCTTATTCTCCCGAAACCCCACGGAGAGACTTAGGAATTATTCAAGTTGCGGGAGCCATTCGCCAATTCTCTTCGAAACAGCAGAAACCTTCGTGAAATTTTTCCGCAATTGCGGAAGCGATTGGCCTATCTCCATCGAAAATCGCGGAAAGAAATCTTATGTCCTCCCGAAACTGCTAGACGACTCAGCGAAACCACTCGCAACAAGTTCCCCAAGGTTGTGTTTCGGAAGGATTCACCAATCTCTTCCAAAATGTCGGGCCATTCGCCATAACGTTCCGTAATTGTGGGTGAAGCTCGAAAACCCGCCCTGCAAATGACGGTCGCGCACAACTGTCGAGGCGGCTTGAAAAGACCGCGACGTACAAAAATTTAAAACTCATTTTAAATGCACCACCCACCGGATTAAATACCGCACATGTCTAACTCGTTTAAAAGTCCGGTGGGGATTTGGGTCGGTCATAGTGTTAGTTTTGATTAAACAAACACCGTTGGGCCACCATGCCAGACAGCTCCAGCTCAGCTCATCCACGTCCGCGTCCACCTCATTCAGCCACCTTCTCGTTTCCAGGTAGGTTTTTTAACCGTTATTTTTTGTCTTATCTCCAAGTCAAGTTACCTGTGGTTTTTTTTTTCCCGTCTTCAACGTGGCCGATAGACATTCGTGGCCATATATCGTTATTTTTTGTTTTTAAGGCCACCGGGGACCCTGTGGTTTCTCATCTCAACCAAAGCCATGACTATGACCACCCGAGATTTTTCACCAGCCATATTCCAAGCGTCGTCACCCCCATTCAAGCCCCGAGCCGGCCATACAAAGTCTCATAAATATTAACAGTAGTGGTTGGGTCGGCTAAACCCCTCACCTTTTCATAAATGTGGAAATCGGCCCCTTATTTTGTCGTAAGGTTGTTTCACTCCAGACTCACCCGTCACTAACCATTAGAAGTGCAATGACGAAGGATACCCTCTCTCCTAGTACCAGATGGGAAGCAGGTTGTTTCACGTCGTATGTGTGCCCTTTCGGGAACATTCCAAACTTTGTTTCCTTAGGATAATCAAGTCTATTTTTTATTTCTTGTTTGGAGTGATCTATTTTGCTTCCCCAACACACAGCTTCATAATTTGTCTATGTTTTAGCATGTTGAATTGGTCCTTCTCTTTGTTAAAATCTCATAGCAGGTTGCACATTTTTATAATGACTTGTATTTGGTTGCTAGCAGGGATAAGCCAATATGCCAAAAGGTGGTAGGAAGAAGGCTAAAATGATGGAACCTGAACCAGTACCACTTAGGACTGAAACTATGTTCCAAGATACTAAGTGCACCATCGGTATTCCTCCCGAAGTACGGTGGGGCGATATTTACAGGATGATCAGGGACCAAGATATCCCGGATATGTTACTTGAAGAGGAGCATATCTATCGCAACATCAGAACTTCAGGCATAGCTAGGGCTTCTACCCGCCCTGAACTGTTCCCATGTTCTGAAGTAATCGGGTGGATACTAGAGCATACTAATGTGGAGACAAGAGTATTACAAGACAGCGGGAGAGTAGCCATCGCCTCATTCCACCCAGCATATCTTGCCGCAACCTATAAATTCTCACATCCCCAGCAAGCTCTGAGTGATGAATGGTTGGGCCAGATGAACAATATTGAAATGGCCAAAAAATTATTGGTCGCAGGAAAGCACCTAAGAAAGAGAGGTAATGACGAATATGATGTTTAGAATCTAAGACCTCCTTTCAGGTTAATCGCCCTGATGTTATGCAGAATTTCGGGCATGCCTAATGGCACTGTATACAGGATACAGTGGGTTCCCATCATCCACTTCGTAGCATTCAAAGGAACTGTGTTTGACTGGGCTACTATCCTGTCAGACAGTTTGGCATCAATGGTGACTGCTGCGAGAGAAGGTCTGGCCTTAAAAAAGTCAAAATTTTACATGTCTTCATATCTCATTGACTGTATCTTGGCCAAGCCATCTTTCCCCAGCTTAGGTTGCACGTGGGATAAAGCCAATACCCCAGTCTACACTGCTTACAAGATGATGTGGGCTCAAAATTACAGAGCCAGCTATAAACTCATCTGTGAGGGGTTCATCATGCCCCTATATGAGCAGATATTCAAGGAAGAGCCCAACTGTCTGTCGGAGAATGCCATGGAGATCCTTGAAAACTATGGAGATTTTTATTTTTCAGAGCAAGGCACCTACATCAGGATGTTTGGAGGGACTAAAGCTCCATATATTTTTCCGAGGTATGCTACTGACTATGTGGTCCTCAACGAAGTAGTGAGACAAATTTTCCTGGATGGAATTGGGGCAGTGCTTAACAAGCAGCATAAGGCTTCTTTCCCCCCTCTACCCTTCTACATAGGAGCTTACAAATGCTCAGGGGTTGCATCAGCTGAGGATTTTGTTCAAGAGTTGAAAGCTTTCCACTTCAGAGAAGTAATTTTCCATAGGAATAATAGGCAAGGAAAAGTTGTCGAGCATTGCAAGGAAATTTATGCTTATTTTGAGTATGCTCATTATTATGATGCCGAGGAAGAGGCATTCAGAGGCATCAGCAACATGACTGAGCTGCATATTTTTCGCCAAGGCAGTGGAGCAAGCTCTAGCTCCACCAAGGCCCAAAAAACCAGCCTAAAGAAAGAGAAAGAAGCAGATGATGCCCGAGACCAAGAAGAACAAAGGTTAAGAGAGGAAGCAAGATTGCATCAAGAAGCAGAAAATGAAAGGCTACAGAAAGAAGTTGAGGAAACCCAGCAGCAGAAAGAAGCAGAAGATGCAAGGCTGCAGAAAGAAGCAGAAGACGCGAAGTAGGTGGAAGGAAATGAGAATCAGCCGCAAGTTGAAGAAGAAGAGAGAAGGCAACAAGATGAAATGAGGCAAAGGATGGAAGAAGAACTCAAGATAGTTGAAGATGCTCAGGCAGGTGTGTTATACCTCTATATTTCACAGTGTCGCATCCCCATCACAAAACAAGTTGACGACACTTCCCCTACTGTTTTAAACCATCCAGAAGAGACAGATGATGAGTCAACCTTGAAGGTGAATCCACCCTGGCAAGTTTTGACCCACCTTAGGCTTTACTCACATACACTACCGCGTATTGCCAGCTTGACAAAACGCGGTACTAGACACTACCGCGTTCTGCTATTTTCCCAAAGCGCGGCAGTGCCGCGTTCTGCAGTCTTTGCAAAATGAGGTACTCTTTTAATAGCTTTTTTCCCTTGGCTCGTAGGATTTTGGATTTTCGAAGATAATGGAAGATTGGGGTCCTTGATTCGATCTCAACTCATCTCCTTCGATTAGAAACCCTGATCCACTTATCTCTCCTTAGATCCACCCATCTCTCTTGTTGGTTAACCTCACCATTCACTATAAAAGAGAGGCATGCCATTGGAAAAAGGAGGGACTCTTGAGAGCACCAAACTTATGGTCTTGCAGCATTGTGGAGATAGCTAGAGGAGAAGACACTTGGAGTTGGAGGATTTGCTTGGACATCAAGCACCTTTTGTAAGTACTCTTCAAGTTGTAATGGAATAACTTGTCTTGTTTTCCCAAATCATTTGTGTTAATCTTGTTTTAATGATATGATTTGTATCTTTCATAGATTTAGATCCTAACTCATGTTTCAGGTTGCTAGAGAATAGTGCATTCTTGTGTTTTGGTTCCATTTTAACAGGTTCACTTGTGAGGGCTTGGAGCTTGGAGCAAATACCAAAAACAAGCGTTTGGATATAAGGTCAGTTAAACTCCTTCTATTCTCTTCAGCATTTTAATCCTGAGATGTTTGTTAGATCTAGGGATTCAAGGTAGCATTTGTTTTGTTTTGTTCTTAGCCTAGAGTTAGTTAAAGTCTGCTTTAGTCTAAGGAAATTTTGACTTATCCGTAGGGCAGAATTCCACATAACAAGGTGGCTCCGATGCCCAGGATATGGAGATAGACGTATCTCAAGCAGGTGTCTCTGGAACTCAAAATGTGGAGGCAGACATAGCACAAAAAGGTGTCTCTGGTACCCAAAATGTGGGAACAGATCCAACTCAAGTAGTCCAGACCCCACCCGCGGAAGCATAAATAGATATTATAGATCTCCCAATCATCCCGTACACTCCATCAAAAGAGCATACCGTGTCCAGATGGGATGAATTTGTCTATGATAAGAAGAGGAAGGAAATGGTCCTTAAATCGGAAGAGAGGATAAAGATACTCTTCCAAGAAGATATTGTTACCCACCGGGAGACCACAGTAATGCAAAATACAAATAAGGCTCCCTTAGCTATGGCATCCGCCGCTGTAGAGACAGCAAAAGAAACGCTGGACAATGTGGCTGATATAGTTAAAGAAGTTGAGTCGACAAAGAGGAGAGATCGCATGCTACAACATACTGTGGCTAATGAGCAAGACTACAGGGATCTCGTGGTGAATAGGTATAATCGCCTATCTATTGAGCATAAAGAACTGTCAGACAAGTATAACCATTTAGAAGAAGAAAAGGAGCAACTGACAGTCCAGATGATGATTGTAGAAGCATAAAAGAATGATGCGGGAGCCATAGTATCCCATCTAGAAGCAGACAAGCTGGCATTGGTTTAGAAATTAGAGCAGGCGGAGAGCAGAGCGATAGATATGTCTCCCTTCCATGAGTTGTCCTGTAGAATCCTGAAACAAATGCATGACACTCGGGAACTGATTGCGGAGGAAGTGTGCAAGCTCAAAGCCATGGTGGTCAGATTACAAGAAGTTAATGCAGAGGCCAATAGGATTAAGGCTAAATATACTCGGGTTAAGGCAAACATCATGAGCCAGATAGAATGGAGAGAAGGAAAGGTGGATTTCCCCAAGCATCTCCCATTCAAATCTGTAGATGGTTTTAATGAAGACATAGCCCTTTTGGAATTTTACAGAAACTGTAGCATTAAGCTAATGACAAAGATCCGAGGGACAATGGATAAAAGTAACGGTCTTTATCAAAGAATCCATGAAGTGCATGACAAATGCAAGTTGAGTTTCCCTCAGTCCCTTGATGATTTCCCGGGCAAAGAACAACGTTTATCTAACCTGAAGGAAGAGCTGGGCATCCAAACATAATATGTAAAAAATATTGATGTCTTAGCCATTGATGATCTCCAGCATTATATTGGGATGTCATCAATACACAGTCATCTGCTTAAGGAAATACACCAAGCAGCAGTAACAGAAATTCAAGGTATTGGAGCAGATCTTGGTAAAGATGTAACTTCCTAGAAAATCTTACTCCCTACCTCAGCAAATGTACTTATAAGAGATACTGGTATATGGTTTAGTTACATTGCAGAAGAGGAAAAGAAAGCAATAGCAGTAGCAGAAGTAGCAGCCAGCCCAATTTCTTCTCTCCCAGCAGCAACAACCAGCCCGATTTCTTCCCTCCCAGCAGCAACAGCTAGCTCGAGTGCTTCTCTCCCAGCTGAAGCGCCTGCCCAAGAGTGAACGTGCTGATATTAAAGCATTAATTCCTATCTTTTGTAATTTGGCTTTCATATGTAAAAAACGTGGAGCCATTGGACAGTTGTCCTTTTCTTTTTAAGTAATTTTCTGTTTAAGAAAGGGTCACATTTTTGTCTATTAAAAGGGGGAAAAGTCTGTAGGTGACAAGTGTAGAGAGCCAGGTGGCATCCCAAAGGGTATTTTGTAATATTATAAATAAAAGTTTAGGAAGCAATGTACAGGACTTTTGGCAGGGAAATGATATTTTCTGAACTTGTACGAGCTACCTTGCACTTGTCTCAAGGAAATAAAATCTACCTAATAAGAGCCTGGAGAGGACGTCCTTTTGCATGGAAATGAAGATTGGATGTATATTGTATTATTCTTGTGACTTCCATACTTTACTGTGAGATCTTTCGTTACTGTTTTGAATTATTTCTTGGTAGTGAATGATCTTACTTCTTTCTGTGCAAATGAATTCTCTCTTTTATGAGTAAAGGAATGTGTTATATTTAATTAGAAGCTATCTTCTGATATCTCTTACCTTTGCTGTAGCTTTATCTTTAAGGTTTAATGGTTGTCTGTTTATTCTTTAGATAACTCCTACAGCTCATTACTCATGCTTTCAATTTGCTCCTTGCAGGGATAGTTTAGATTTATTTTGAGTTTTAGACATAGATCTGTTTTCCAATTCTGCATTTAGATTAAATTTAGATTAGGCACTTGCATATTATTATAAAACATAAAATCAAAAGAACGGTGGATCGATCCATAACCAGTATAATTGGAGCAAATCTCCAAACCCACAGTTGCCGGAACCGCTAACCGGACGGATTCCCCACACCAAATGGTGGACAATCTAATTGGGATAGTCTATCGGGGAGGATCCCTTTCTGATTGATGCTGCAATCTCCGGGGCATCAACAGTTTTTGGCGCTAGAAGGAGGGCCTGAAGTACATGGCTGATAAAGGAAAATCTTCCACTGTCATAAGTGTTACTGAAAACCTACTTAAAGAAAGAATTTTAGACTGTCCAAATCTTGAAGTAGCAAATCAAGAAAGCCTTGTCTCTAATCTTGAGCCTCAAGAAGCATTGTATGCTGTACCTTTTACAGAAATAGAAGATCTGAGGAGGCACACACAATCTTACATTAGACAGCTAAGTGGTTTAAACGCAGTGAATTTTCTCCCTAGGAAAAGTTCCCCTAGAAAAGAGCCACAATACACCCGTGATTCAATTCTTGTGCAAAGTTTTGAAGAGCTTGTGAATTTAAATTTAGAAGAGATTGTAGAACCTCTAAACAAGGTAGATCTTGAAAACTCAGAAAACATTTCAGATCAAGAAAGCCTTGGAGAACTTATTACTCCAAAGAATACTCCACAGAATTCACCTTACAATTCTCCACCAGAATCTCCACATAGAAACATGGCTGTACCTGCTTGGAGAGCAAGGGGAGTGTTGAATCTAGCTGGGCCATTCCACAATCTTCTGAAAAATCCAGAGAAGGTCTTGCCTAAATTCGACCCAGGTAAAGCCATTTCAGCCGAAGATCATCTCAAGAGTTTCTACTTAGCTCTGAATCTTTTGAACGTGCAGCATGAAGATGTAGTCTGTAGGCTTTTTCCATACACCTTCGAGCCAAAAGTATCATCCTGGTATTTTAGCCTACAACCTAGCTCAATCTCAAGTTGGGATGAATTCAAAAACTGTTTCTTAAAGAAATATGGAAACCAAAAGACGGTGGCTACGCTTATTAAAGAGCTCTTATCCATGAGAATGGAAAAGAAAGAAAAGGTTCAAGACTTTAATCAAAGCTTCACAACACTTTTAAATCATTTCAGTGAAGCAAATAAACCAACAGAGGAATCTCTGATTGAATATTATACAACAACTCTTGAAGGACCCATAGCAATGTTCGTTAAAAGATCTAGGAAAACCACCCTAATAGAGAACTTCGAAGAAGCTAGAAAGGTAGAAGAAGAAGCAAATAGCATTGCTAAACATGCGTTAGATGCAGAACCAAAACCAGCACCCAGCAAAAACACCTTGCTACTCACTAGAGGTAAAGAAGAATCATCTACAGACATGGAAAATGTAGTCAAGATGATGCAGAAGTTATCCAATAAGATTGTAGATCTCGAGAAAGATAAGGCTGCTAGTACATCTAGGAAACCTTTCAAGCCATTTTATAAAAAGAGGGAAGACGGTGATCAAACTCATCCACCCATGAATACTTCCCCTATTTTAAACCTCAATGAAATCGGGATGGAAAACTTCTGTACCTTTCATCAAGAACTGCATTCGGAAAAGAGCTTCCCACAATGGACTAACTCCATGAGTTTAGTCATGAACCAAATGGTGGATTCGCAGATCCCATACCAAGATGATTCTCTAGAGGAATCGAGCCCTGAATTAGAGGAACCAACCCCGGACACTACTATGGTTCTATGGGATTGGGTACCTATGATTGAATTAGCAGAAGAGGATCCCATAGAAAGCTCTCCCTCTACCGTGAACGTTGCTACTTGCAGTAAAGGCACTGTTACGGATCATGTGCCAAACTTGGCTCCTCCTAAGCCTAAAGTTTCAAAAGAAATGCCTAGAAGGCATATAACAATTATTCCACCACAGCCTAAAGCTAACCAAACAGCGGCCAAACAGCCAAATGTTGACACCATAGTTTAGCCACCTGAGGTCACGATCAGTAAAATAGATCATCCAGCTCGAATTGGGAACAAATCTAACATAGGATATGACATTATTGAGGATATAAAGAAGGTCAAAGCAAATGTGTCAATATTTGACATGTGCAGTTTGCCCCATCAACGAGACAAGCTGTTGCATGTTCTGCAGCCCTAGCCCAGCACCCCATTAATGGACTCTCAAGAAAATACTGAAATTAATGAAGCTAGCATCGGAGGGAAATCTAAATCTCAAATGTTTCCTTTCCTATTGACCTTTGAAATTTTTAATCATAATGTTCACAACTATTTGGTAGATTCTAGGGCATCTTCAAACATCATGCCACTGTCAATTTGTAAAAAAATTAACAGGCAACCTGTGCCATATCCGGCCCAAATTATCCAGTTAGATAGGACTGTTGTCAAAGTGATTGGGGAGATGAAAGATGTTCTCATTAGATTATCAGCCGACTCTAGAGTTTGTCAGTTTATTGACATAATGGTGGTCGATATTCTTGAAGCCTATGGTCTGATCTTAAGTAGGGACTGGTCTACCCAGCTGAATGGTTACTTTGCAACTAATTGGTCTCATTTGTGGTTGCCTTATCAGAACAGGCAGAATCAGATCAAAGTCCTGAGAGAGCCACACATGAAGCAAAATGTCACTCAACTAGAGGGAAAGAATGAGGCTGTAACCTTCTCATCCTCGGTTCTGGGGAATTATTTCTTAGAAATTGATCCGGGTGATTATCAGTCTGAACCCATCAGCCATGAATCCGATGAACAGTCCGATCTCCTTCATTTCTCTCGGACTGATGATATTGACTGTAATATAGTTAGTTTAGTCACTAAATTAGATCATAGAGATACTAACTTTGTTGAATCAAAAGATATTTTTTGGACATTATACTTTGATGGTTCTAAAACTCTGGAAGGATCCGGAGCCGGTTGTGTTCTGATGGATCCGAAAAGAAACAAGTATTTTTTGTCCTGTAGATTAGAGTTTGATTGTACTAACAACAGGACATAATATGAAGCTTTGGTACATGGATTAAAGAAGGCCATTGGTTTAAATGTTAAGTACCTGAAGGTTTTTGGTGACTCAGAGATAGTTGTAAGACAGGTAAGGGACACCATTCATTGTCTCTCACCTCATTTGAAGGGCTATCAGGCTGAGGTGTGGGATTTAATTATGCATTTTGATGCTTTCAATATAAAGTCTATTCCTAGATTGCAAAATTCTGCAGCTGATCTGTTAGCAACATATGCTTCTAGATTGGTGCCATCTAATAACAAATGCTCAATTGAATCAATTTTCAGGCCCTCCGTTCTCTATAACATCACAAACTTCAGAGTCTTCGATGATGACGAGCAGATTATCAGTTTTCTAACAAATGAAGACAGCTTCCAAGGAACAGTGATAGATGAAGAAGAGCATGATTCTGATTTGAAGAAGGATGGGGAGAAAGGAAATTTCATCCCCAAAGGGGTAAGGTCCCTCAAAATGCTGTTCGATCTTCAAAATAAGTTCAAAAGGCCAGCTAATACAAAAACTAACAGTTCATCAATGCAACATGAGTTAGTTAATTTGGGTACCGAGGCAGAACCAAAGTTTGTCAACCTTGGCAAATGTTGTTCGCCAGGAGAAAGAGATAGGTTCATCAAACTCTTTAAGCAATATAAGGATGTTTTTGCATAGACCTATGAGGATCTGAAAACATATGACGTCCGCATCATTCAGTATGTTATTCCCATGAAAGCGGGTGTCAATCCTTTTCAGCAGCAATTGAGAAGGATGCATCCTACTCTGGAACCTCTGATTCAAAAGGAATTAAAGAAGCTCGTGGACACTAAGATAATCTTTAAGGTCCGGCATTTTGAGTGGGTTGCTAACTTAGTTCCAGTAAGAAAGAAGTCAGGAGAGATAAAACTATGTGTAGATTTCAGAAATTTAAACAGAGCTTCAGATAAAGACAACTACCCCGTCCTTTCGATGGAACAAATCCTTCAAATGGTGTCAGGATCTGAGCTGTTTTCTTTGCTCGATGGTTTCTCTGTCTACAATCAGGTATTAGTATCCGATGAAGATCATCTTAAGACTACTTTTAGAAGGTTGCCATTTGGTCTGATAAACGCAGGAGCTACATTCCGATGAACAATGGATATCGCCTTCCGAGGATTGGGTGGGAAATTCATTGTTGTCTACTTAGATGATGTGACAGTCTTTTCAAAGAAAAGAGAAGATCATGTTGTCCATCTGAGGCATATTTTTTATCGCTGTCGGAAATATGGTATTTCTTTGAATCCCAAGAAGAGCATGTTCGCTGTTCCTGAAGGTAAACTCTTGGGTCATATAATTTTCAAAGGGGGAGTGTCAATAGATCAGGAAAGAGTACAAGCTATCAATAAGATTCCAATGCCTTACAACAAGAAATCTATGCAGTCCTTTATGGGCACTATCAATTTTGTCTGAAGATTTGTTCCAGATTTCATGCAAATTGTTAAACCGTTGCAACAGATGGTTAAACAAAGCATACAGTTCAAGTGGACAGATTTAGAAAAGGATGCTTTTAGAGATATCAAGGAAACTATAGCTAAGGCTCCTTCCTTAAGAAGCCCATATTTTGACAAGGATTTTATCTTGTATACCTTTGCTTCGGATGACTCCCTCGCTGCTGTGCTCGCGCAAAAGGTGGAGTTGGGGGACGAATACCCAATCTCATTTATGAGCACTGGTCTGCAGGGGGCTAAGCTAAATTATCCCATGGTGGAAAAGCATGCATATGCTGTCTTCAAAGCAGTCAAGCAGTTTAGGCCATATATTCTTAAGAACAAAACTAAAGTTATAGTTCCCCACCCAGCTGTTAGATCCCTTTTCGTTCAAAAGGAACTAGGAGAAAGGAGGGGGAACTAGGTCACAGCTCTTCAAGAATATGATTTAGAATTTAAACTAGCCACGATCATCAAAGGGCAAGGACTGTGCAAATTACTTGCAGGAAACTCAACTGATGAAGAGCAACATTGGAAGAATGAAGTTGAGCTAAACTCGGTTGAAGTATGTCCTATCTTCTCAACTCCTCAGTCATGGTATAGAGACTTGGTGCATTATTTACAGCAAGGATACCTACCTGAGCACTAGAACTCTAAACAAAGAAGGACACTCCGTTTGAAATCAGCACCTTATCAAATCATTGATGGGATACTTTTCAGAAAGAATTATGATGGAGTTTTCCTTAGATGTCTAGAAAAGGAAGATGCAAGTAAAGTTGTTAAAGAATTGCATGATGGCCCCGCAGGTGGACATTATTCAGCAGAGACAACAACACACAAGATACTTAGAGCTGGATATTATTGGCCCACTCTGTTCCGAGATGCTCATACGTATGCACGAAACTGTGATGTATGCGAAATAAGTGCCGGGAAATTACCTAAGGCAGCAGGACCCTTGCGGCCGATTATTATCTCTGAGCCTTTTGAACAGTGGGGTATAGATGTTATTGGAGAGATAAATCCAAATTCTTCTTTGCAACATTGATACATCCTGATGGCTACCGACTACTTCACTAGATGGACGGAAACTATCCCGTTGCGCAAGATCAATGAAGATACAGTCATCAGTTTCTTGAAAGAAAACATCATAACCAGGTTTGGGGTTCCAATTTTCCTTGTTTTTGATAATGCTCCCTATTTTTCGTCTTTCAAGATAAATGAATTTGTTTATGAATGAGGAATTAAGCTGCATTATTCAGCCAATTATTACCCTCAAGGGAACGGGTTAGCTAAATCTTCAAACAAAAATCTTATTCGAATCCTCAAGAAAACTGTGATAGAGAACCAGCGAAGTTGGCATATAGCTCTCCCAAACGCTTTATGGGAAGATAGGGTGACTCCAAAGAACGCATTAGGGGTTTCCCCTTTCACTCTTGTCTATGGCAAGGAAGCCATTCTTCCCCCAAACATCTTGCTCCCATCCTTATAGTTATCCCAAGCCTCTCGGGGTTCTGGTAGCCAAGTCTTACAATCCAGGATCAATACCCTGCTTCAACTTGAAGAAGCCTGACAGAAAGCTAAAGACCGATTCCATCAACACCAAGACATCGTTAAGAGATGGTTCGATAAGAGGAAGTCCGGTAAAAGAAGTTTTGAAGTTGGGGACTTAGTCCTGAAATGAGACCATAATCATGAAGGCAAAGGAATGCACACGAAATTCCAACATCTATGGGTAGGCCTGTACCAAATTTCGGCAAAGATAGGCCCATCCACTTATAAATTGACAAATCTCGAGGTAGAAGAAGTAACCCTTCCTCTCAATGGCCTCATCCTGAAGCAATACTTTGCATAGTCTCGCTGAGACTTTCTGTACATAAATAAAATTTTCTTTTATGGTTGCTTTAGCCTTTTGTTTGTATTAGTGTCAGCCATTTTTTGTTTCTTTTCGTGTCATTTGAACCTTTGCACAAAGTTTGCTTTCTGAAAGCCCCTGTGGTTGAGTTTCTCATCAAGATAGGTCTCTTAAGGAAATCTCACAACCCATGAGTCCGGAATTATGCTCGAATAAAGTCTATCTATGTATTGTGCTCTCGCTGAAATTTTTCAGAAGGAAGGAAGCCTACTCTGCTAGTCACACTAATCCTGTTTAAATAGAAGAGACCTATGACCATCTTTATTACTATCTTTGGGCTCCACCCACTCTCACACTTAAAGACATCTCAAGAAGGTTATTGAAGTTGGACCCATGGAAAGTAGC
This sequence comes from Larix kaempferi, assembly GCA_027924585.1. Classification (NCBI taxonomy): domain Eukaryota; kingdom Viridiplantae; phylum Streptophyta; class Pinopsida; order Pinales; family Pinaceae; genus Larix; species Larix kaempferi. Next base: position 3,848,826 of record BSBM01001024.1, on the reverse strand, counting down.
ACATCCCGAGGACATAGGGTATTGAAATGATTCCATGCTGCAAATTTTAACAGCCAAAATGGCTTATATTCAAGGGTCTGTTTTCCAGAGATTCTAGCCTCAATTAAAGCATGGCTGAGACGAAAGCAAAAAACATGTAAAATTAAGAAGGTTGTCCAAAAGGCTCAACTCAAAATGGGCTCCTCTCCGTCCGTGAGGCTTGATCAAACCAATAAAATCTCTAACTCACACAAAAGGACATTATGGATTGAGGAGCCTAAATCAAAGATCATGTCTAAAGAAAATATCTCTGGAAGGCATAAACAACAAAGTTGTCCAAAGTACAAACATCCCAAAGGATGCACGGCATGGGAATGGGGAACAAGAGCAATAATGTCCTTGAGAGAGTGTTGCAAATCCTGTGAAGTCCGACAGTAGTAGCCATCTGAAAGATGATCCTTCTAAAATGAATCCCATATGTTGTCCCTTTGAGAGTTTTAAAGATGTCTCTCTCAAAGCTCCCCTTTCCCCAATAGCTAGCAGGTAAAGTGCCTTCTTCCTTCACAGAAATTCAAATGCTCAGCTGAATATTGCACATAAGATGGATGTCTTTAATAAGGTTTCGGATCATGGAGAGGAATTTTTCAGAGATCTATGTTCGCCAGCGACTCACCAATTGTTGTTGCAGCAACATCCCCCTCCAAAATTTTTGTACATATTGGGGCCCCTCCTTTATTTTTCGAGAAAGACTGCTGTAAGAGGTCAATTCTCCTTTTTTCTTTGTTTTCAATTGAAAATCCTGCTTTAAGAATTCCAAGTTTTTTCTTCTAAGGATAAAATTCGTGAAATCTTCCTGAAGCCGCGGAAGCATTTGAGAAAGCCCCCCGCAGTTGTGGAATTATTCAAGTTATCCTCCCGAAATAGCGGGAACCGTTTGGGTTTCCCTCTTGAAACGACGGGAGCCATTTGCATAAGCCTCTCGAAAAGGATTAAAAATTTTCTCTCGAAGTTACCGAAATCATTTGGGAAAGTCTCCCGAAGAGGCGGAACCTTTTGAGTTATCCTCTCGAAATTGCGGGATCATTTGAGTTATCTTCCCGCAGTTGCGGAACCTTCCGGGTTATCCTCCCGCAGTTGCGGAACCATTCAGCTTATCCTCCCGAAACTGCGGTAGTCATTCGCAAATCTTCCCCAGGGCCGCCAAATGACTTAGTCTTTTTTTCAAAAAAATCTTAAGTTGCGGAAGCTATTCGCGAGAGCCTTCTGAAATGACGGAACCTTTTAGGTTTCCCTTCTGAAATTGCGGAAGCCATTTGCGGAAGCCTTCACGTTATCTTTTTGAAACCCCGCCAAAAGACTTAGAATTTTTGCGGAACCATTTGGGTTTCCCTTCCAAAACTACGGAACCGTTCACCTTATTCTCCCAAAACCCCGCGGAGAGACTTAAGAATTATTCAAGTTGCGGGAGCCATTCGCTAATTCTCTTCGAAATGGCGGAAACCTTCACGAAATTGTTCCGCAATTACGGAAGCGATTGGCCTATCTCCATCGAAAATCGCGAAAAGAAATCTTATGTCCTCCCGAAACTGTGGGACGACTCAGCGAAACCACTCGCGACAAGTTCCCCAAGGTTGTGTTTCAGAAAGATTCGCCAATCTCTTCCGAAACGCCGGGGCCATTCGCCATAACGTTCCGCAAATGCGGGTGAAGCTCGAAAACCCGCCCCGCAAATGACGGTCACGCACAACTGCCGAGGCGACATGAAAAGACCGCGACGTACAAAAAGTTAAAACTCGATTTAAATGCACCACCCACTGGATTAAATACCGCACGTGTCTAACTCGTTTAAAAGTCCGATGGGGATTTGGGTCGGTCACAATGTTAGTTTTGATTAAACAAACGTCGTTGGGACACCGCGCCAGACTGCTCCAACTCAGCTCGTCCACGTCCGCGTCCACCTCATTCAGCCACCTTCTCGTTGCCAGGTAGGTTTTTTAACCGTTATTTTTTGTCTTATCTCCACGTCAAGTTACCTATGGGTTTTTTTTTCCCGTCTTCAACGTGGCCGATAGACATTCATGGCCATATATCGTTATTTTTTGTTTTTAAGGCCGCCGGGGCCCCTGTGGTTTCTCAGCTCAACCAAAGCCATGACTATGACCACCGGAGCTTTTTCACCAGCCATATTCTAGGCGTCGTCACCCCCATTCAAGCCCCGAGCCGGCGATACAAAGTCTCGTAAATATTAACAGTAGTGGTCGGGTCAGCTGAACCCCTCACCTTTTCATAAATGTGGAAAGCGGCCCCTTATTTCATCGTAAGGTTGTTTCACTCCAGACTCACCCGCCACTAACCATTAGAAGTGCAATGACGAAGGATACCCTCTCTCCTAGGACTAGATGGGAAGCAGGTTGTTTCACGTCGTATGCGTGCCCTTTCGGGAACATTCCAAACTTTGTTTCCTTAGGATAATCAAGTCTATTTTTTTTTTCTTGTTTGGAGTGATCTATTTTGCTTCCCCAACACACAGCTTCATAATTTGTCTATGTTTTAGCATGTTGAATTGGTCCTTCTCTTTGTTAAAATCTCATAGTAGGTTGCACATTTTTATAATGACTTGTATTTGGTTGCTAGCAGGGATAAGCCAAGATGCCAAAAGGTGGTAGGAAGAAGGTTAAAATGATGGAACCTGAACCAGTACCACTTAGGACTGAAACTATGTTCCAAGATACTAAGTGCACCACCCGTATTCCTCCTGAAGTCTGGTGGGGCAATATTTACAAGATGATCAGGGACCAAGATATCTCGGATATGTTACTAGAAGAGGAGCAGATCTATCGCAACATCAGTACTTCAGGCATAGCTAGGGATTCTACCCGCCCTGAACTGTTCCCATGTTCTGAAGTAATTGGGTGGATACTAGAGCATACTAATGTAGAGACAAGAGTATTACATGACAGTGGGAGAGTAGCCATCGCCTCCTTCCACCCAGCATATCTTGCCGCAACCTATAAATTCTCACATCCCCAGCAAGCTCTGAGTGATGAATGGTTGGGCCAGATGAACAATATTGAAATGGCCAAAAAATTATTGGTTGCAGGCAAGCACCTAAGAAAGAGAGGTAATGACGAATATGATGTTCAGAATCTAAGACCTCCTTTCAGGTTAATCGCCCTGATGTTATGCAGAATTTTCGGCATGCCCGATGGCACTATATACAGGATACAGTGCGTTCCGATCATCCACTTCATAGCATTCAAAGGAAATGTGTTTGACTGGGCTACTATCCTGTTGGACAGTTTGGCATCAATGGTGACTGCTGCGAGAGAAGGTCTGGCGTTAAAAAAGTCAGAATTTTACATGTCTTCATATCTCATTGACTGTATCTTGGCCAAGCCATCTTTCCCCAGCTTAGGTTGCATGTGGGATAAAGATAATACCCCAGTCTACACTGCTTAGAAGATGATGTGGGCTCAAAATTACAGAGCCAGCTATAAACTCATCTGTGAGGGGTTCATCATGCCCCTATATGAGCAGATATTCAAGGAAGAGCCCAACTGTCTGTCAGAGAATGCCATGGAGATCCTTGAAAACTATGGAGATTTTTATTTTTTAGAGCAAGGAACCTACATCAGGATGTTTGGAGGGACTAAAGCTCCATATATTTTGTCGAGGTATGCTACTGACTATGTGGTCCTCAAGGAAGCAAAGAGACAAATTTTCCTGGATGGAATTGGAGCAGTGCTTAACAAGCAACATAAGGCTTCTTTCCCCCCTCAACCCTTCTGCATAGGAGCTTACAAATTCTCAGGGGTTGCATCAGCTAAGGAGTTTGTTCAAGAGCTGAAATCTTTCCACTTCGGAGAAGTAATTTTCCATAGGAATGATAGGCGAGGAAAAGTTGCTGAGCATTGCAAGGAAATTTATGCTCATTTTGAGTACGCTCATTATTATGATGCCGAGGAAGAGGCATTCATAGGCATCAGCAACATGAATGAGCTGCAGATTTGTCACCAAGGTAGTGGAGCAAGCTCTAGCTCCACCAAGGCCCAAAAAACCAGCCTGCAGAAAGAGAAAGAAGCAGATGATGCCCGAGCCCAAGAAGAACAAAGGTTAAGAGAGGAAGCAAGGTTGCAGCAAAAAGCAAAAAATGAAAGGCTGCAGAAAGAAGTTGAGAAAACCCAGCAGCAGAAAGAAGCAGAAGATGCAAGGCTGTAGAAAGAAGCAGAAGACGTGAAGCAGGTGGAAGGAAATGAGAATCAGCCGCAAGTTGAAGAAGAAGAGAGAAGGCAACAAGCTGAAATGAGGCAAAGGACAGAAGAAGAACTCAAGACAGTTGAAGATGCTCAGGAAGGTGACTCCGGTGCCCAGGATATGGAGATAGACGTATCTCAAGCAGGTGTCTCTGGCACTCAAAATTTGGAGGTGGACATAGCACAAGTAGGTGTCTCTGGTACCCAAAATGTGAGAACAGATCCAGCTCAAGTAGTCCAGACCCCACCCGCGGAAGAAGAAATAGATATTATAGATCTCCCAATCATCCCGTACACTCCATCAAAAGAGCATACCGTGTCCAGATGGGATGAATTTGTCTATGATAAGAAGAGGAAGGCAATGGTCCTTAAATCGGAAGAGAGGATAAAGAGACTCTTCCAAGAAGATATTGTTACCCACCGGGAGACCACAGTAATGCAAAATACAAATAAGGCTCCCTTAGCTATGGCATCCGCCACTGTAGAGACAGCAAAAGCAACGCTGGACAATGTGACTGATATAGTTAAAGAAGTTAAGTCGACAAAGAGGAGAGCTCACATGCTACAACATACTGTGGCTAATGAGCAAGCCTACAGGGATATCGTGGTGAATAGGTATAATCGCCTATCTGTTGAGCATAAAGAACTGTTAGACAAGTATAACCATTTAGAAGAAGAAAATGAGCAACTGAAAGTCCAGATGATGATTGTAGAAGCAGAAAAGAACGATGCGGGAGCCAGAGTGTCCCATCTAGAAGGAGACAAGCTGGAATTGGTTGAGCAATTAGAGCAGGCGGAGAGCAGAGCGATAGATATGTCTCCCTTCCATGAGTTGTCCTGTAGCATCCTGAAACAAATGCATGACACTCAGGAGCTGATTGCGGAGGAAGTGTGCAAGCTCAAAGCCATGGTGGTCAGATTAAAAGAAGTTAATGCAGAGGCCAATAGGCTTAAGGCTAAATATACTCGAGTTAAGGAAAACATCATGAGCCAGATAGAATGGAGAGAAGGAAAGGTGGATTTCCCCAAGCATCTCCCATTCAAATCTGTAGATGGTTTTAATGAAGACATAGCCCTTTTGGAATTTTGCAGAAACTGTAGCATTAAGCTAATGGCTAAGATCCGAGGGACAATGGATAAAAGTAACGGTCTTTATCAAAGAATCCATGAAGTGCATGACAAATGCAAGTTGAGTTTCCCTCAGTCCCTTGATGATTTCCCGGGCAAAGAACAATGTTTATCTAACCTGAAGGAAGAGATGGACATCCAAACAGAATATGTAAAAAAGATTGATGTCTTAGCCATTGATGATCTCCATCATTATATTGGGATGTCATCACTACACAGTCATCTGCTTAAGGAAATACACCAAGCAGTAGTAACAGAAATTCAAGGTATTGGAGCAGAGCTTGGTAAAGATGTAACTTCCCAGAAAATATTACTCCCTGCCTCAGCAAATGTAGTTATAATAGATACTGGTATATGGTTTAGTTACATTGCAGAAGAGGAAAAGAAAGCAGCAGCAGTAGCAGAAGTAGCAGCCAACCCGATTTCTTCTCTCCCAGCAGCAACAGCCAGCTCGATTTCTTCCCTCCCAGTAGCAACAACTAGCTCGAGTGCTTCTCTCCCAGCTGAAGTGTCTGCCCAAGAGTGGACGTGCTGATATTAAAGCATTAATTCCTATCTTTTGTAATTTGGCTTTCATATGTAAAAAACGTGGAGCCATTGGACAGCTGTCCTTTTCTTTTTAAGTAATTTTCTGTTTAAGGGTCACATTTTTGTCTATTAAAAGGGGGAAAAGTCTGTAGGTGACAAGTGTAGAGAGCGAGGTGGAAGCCCAAAGGGCATTTTGTAATATTATAAATAGAAGTTTAGGAAGCAATGTACAAGACTTTTGGTAGGGAAATGATATTTTCTGAACTTGTACGAGCTACCTTGCACTTGTCTCAAGGAAATAAAATCTACCTAATAAGAGCCTAAAGAGGATGTCCTTTTGCATGGAAATGAAGATTGGATGTATATTGGATTATTCTTGTGACTTCCATACTTTACTGTGAGATCTTTCTTTACTGTTTTGAATTTTTTTTGGTAGTGAATGATCTTACTTCTTTCTGTGCAAATGAATTCTCTCTTTCATGAGTAATGGAATGTGTTATATTTAATTAGAAGCTATCTTCTGATATCTCTTACCTTTGTTGTAGCTTTATCTTTAATATTTAATGGCTGCTTGTTTATTCTTTAGATAACTCCTACAGCTCATTACTCATGCTTTCAATTTGCTCCTTGCAGGGATAGTTTAGATTTATTTTGAGTTTTAGACATAGATCTGTTTTCCAGTTCTGCATTTATATTAAATTTAGATTAGGCACTTGCATATCATTATAAAACATAAAATCAAAAGAACGGTGGATCGGGCCATAACCGGTATAACTGGAGCAAATCTCCAAACCCACGGTTGCCGAAAATGCTAACCAGACGGATTCCCCACACCAAACGGTGGACAATCTAATTGGGATAGTCTACCAGGGAGGATCCCTTTCTGATTGATGCTGCGATCTCCGAGGCATCAACAGGACCCTGAAATTCAAAACATTTAATTCCTACCAGAGCTATGTATTTTGAGCTTCCCCGTCCACCTTGACCTCTTCCTTGATTGTTTCCTTTCCCTTTCGATGGGTCAAATCCTCCCCCCTACCACGAGGGGCTTCTAAAGGGGTGGTGGCAGCTGAAATACTTGCCATTCTAGCCACCCCAGAGTTACCTCCTCGTTAATTGAATCTTCTACCTCCAGCCTTCCTTGCACTATAAGGTACAAATATTCTCACGGGTTCCTGTGCTTGAGCTTGTTTTCCCATATCAATCTTCTTCTTTACCTGCCTAGCTATGTTGAAGGTCTGAGCCATGGTAGTGGGTTTCCACATGGATACTTCCATATGAATCTCTAAGTCCAACCCATGTAGGAATCTCTCGGCTTTCCTACTATCATCCTCCATGTAGTCAATGTGGTGCACTAGAGAGTAGAATTATGCTTCATATTCTTCTATGGATCTCCCCCTCTATTGTACCGCATGGAAAGTTGCCCTCTATTGGTGCTTATACTCATCAGACAGGAAATGGTTCCTAAAGGCTTCTTCAAAGATATCCCAAGAGGCTTGTGATGGCCCTATGTGAAGTTTACTCTCCTCATTTACCCACCATAACAACGCATCCTCCCTTAGAAGGATCATAGCTATATGTGCCTTCTCACTAGTGGTATAATCCTTAAAACTAAGGGCTCGTTTAACTCCAATTAACTAGGATTCTGTTGCTTGTCCTTCTTGGGTGCCCGTAAAATCTGGAAAATTAGATTTGTGAATTTCCTTCATGATATCAAGCGGTGCCTTTCCTTCTTTCGAGGAGGATGGTCGATCAAAGTCTTGTTTCTGTTTCTGCTCAAGTTCCCTATCTTGGCTTTGGTCCAGGTTTTGGCCCATATTTTGATTCCGACTTTAAACTTCTACCCATTCCTTGAGCATACTAGATACTTCACCCAAGGAGCGTAAAATAGATTTCTCTACTGAAGTACCATCCTTAGGCGGGGCAGGTACCTACCTTCTTCATTTTGGAGCCATGAGTTACTGCAATTTAAGGTAAGGAGGGTCGTTAGAACTTGCGTCTTATTTATATCATCCATTTATCTCCTACAACTTTTATCAATTTTTTCCATCCTAAGGTTATTAATATCCAAATGTTTCAAACATTAGGGCATGTGCAAGCTAATGAGGGTCACTTTTGGCACGTTAGATGCAATAAAAAAAATGCAAAATCAGGCATCCCTCAACTTGGTTTTTTTGAAATTCTTACACAAGATATCTTGCATCGAGTAAAAAAGATGAAACGTATAAAATTGAGTCACGTTTCCAAATATATAAGTTTTAAGTATTGAAAATTTATATAACTATGTCAAATTTCATGTTTTCAAACAGTCATTTTTATTTTTTTGGCAAATGATAAGGTATATGTTTTTGTGGGTGCATCCTTTCAATGCCTAAATGATGGTTTCGGGCTACAAAAATTGGTAGACATGTATAGAACCTGTAGCACTAGTGCAGCGCTATTTTTCCAAAATTAAATGTTTAATTTTTTAATTTTTTATTATTTATGTAAGTGATCAAACCTCGAGAACAATACCTCAAATGTGGGTGCAGCCTTTGAAGGTCTTAATGCAGTTATTTTGACTTGGATTTTTTAGAGCATGTAGAGGTCGGTGTCTTCTAGTGTAGCATACATTTTTTTTTTAAATGGCTGTGAAATGAAAAAGTTATGGAATAAACACTAACAGTATGTTTTTTGACCAACGGAGTGATGAAACAAGAAAATTAGGAAATAAATAAAAAATCTCAATAATAATGCAGATCATACAACGTAATCTCTTAATATGTTGACTATTTTGAATAACATAATGCAGATCATCGATTCCACCCGCATGGTCACAAGAATTAACATTAATAACGCTCAGTAATAATTTTAACCTGGACACGAACATTTTAAGAGTAAATGGATCTAAGTGTTCTTGAATCTAAGCGTTACTCCATCAATGCACCTATGGCTATCGGAGAGGCTTGTCTGAGATAAAGATAAACTTTATTAAGGAGGATATTGGTGTAATATGTGGATTCATCATCATAGGATTCGTTTAATGGGACCAACATGCTTGATTTAAAGGGTCATCCTGATTCTGTTATTATACAGTTAGATAAAAGCATTCCTTCTGTTAGTACTAATATCCACGACCCGGTCAGCTGAAGAAAGCACTACAGATCATTAGACAAATCTATATGTATAACCATATATTATAGTTGTTGCGGCTTAGGAAGGTGGAAGGGAAAATCACTTCCTCTTTTAAAATTGATCGATCGCAAAGCCAAAGGAAAATTCAAATCAAGATGGCGGCCTGAATTAAATCAACAGGTGAGATTACGTTTAGGTGCCTGAAGTGCACGATGTTTATTGAGATTTGAGATTCCCTGAAAAAAAACATCCAAGGTCATGTGGTAGCCTCACGCTCTTTCAGGGCCCCAAAAGTGGTCTCCCTGAATTGCTTTTCTCGAGCCATGAAACCACCGTCATGGTTTTACATTCATGAGCCGCCAACCAGTCATCTGCCAAAAAAAGGGGCCCAACCCTTAAAGTTGCACTAAGTCTTGCGCAAATCTCAAGAAGAAGAAGAAATAGATAGAAACCTACCCGGTTCTTAGGATACACAAAGAACTAGATCTTAACTCACCACCCCTGATTGGAAACCACCATCTCCATGTGGCAACCTCATGCTCATTCAGGGCTCGAAAAGAGGTCTTCCCAAATTTCCTATCATGAGCCCTGAAACCCCTTTATGGTTTTCGCTTCTCTGCCTTCTTCCCTCAGCTTATCCCCCTCACCATTTTCATTAAGCCTCCCCTAACGGTCATTACCGCCGTTGTTTAGGAGATAAACGTTCCCCTACATTTAAGGGCCAACTACCTCTCGGACAAAGAACCAATCCTTGAGTGCAACGTATACCTCACATTAAACTCGCCAAATTTGAATTTATCCCTATAAATATGCCCTTGAAGAGTTTACCCGACACCTTCTCTCCAACACTCTGAGCTCCTCCTCTAAGCAGTCTTTGTGCCAACCTTTTCGTATCCCAAAGCCGAGAATTTACCCCCATTCTATACACCATACCAGCATCGCCATGGCTTATATTTCTGCCCTTGAAATGTCTCCCTCGGAATCAACAGTTCTCAGTCAATATGACTACCTCAAAGATGATTTTTTTGACATTCACGACCCTTTGTCCTCCTTCCCAAACCTTCATCAGTTATCCAGAGAAGCCGAGGAACAGGAAAATAGTGGGAATGACCTTTTCAACTTACAAAAGTCAGGATTGGCCAAGATGGTTTTACCATGAGCCATGCCCTTCCCAGAGCTGGTACAGTGGTGCGCTAAGATGTATGCCCTAGAGAGAAGGGTAGTCCTCTCCAGATTGGGAATAATCGTTTTCCCAATCACCAAGGAACTCATTATGGAATTAACCGACACTAAGGAAGACGCCTCCAAGATACAGTTCGATGAGGAAGTCTTGGAAAGAAAGATCAGAGAATTATCATCAGAAATCAAAGATACATTCGTCCGCATGATAATCTCACCAGAAGCCAGTCTTCCCAGTACCCAGACGATGTTCATCCTTGAAGCATTCACAGAGTGAGCTAGACATGTACTGTATATGATATGCCATGTCCTCAGATACATCCATGACTTGGTAATTGATGATGCAGCTTTAGGTTTTCTTTTCCTCATAAATATATCTCAGTAAGAGACTCCTGTAAGGATAGATTTGTCATATTTCCTCGCCCAGTCCATGCACCTGCAGTTTAAAATTTGGTCACCTAGGAAAATTTTCAGATACAGTTCTCTCCTCTTATATATGATTATCTATCACAACAATAATTTCTTTAGTTGAGGTGACCTTGAAAATTCAGTGGTTCCAATCCCTCCACAGGAAGGTTTTTCAGTGTTTATAGACACTGACATGGCTAAGGTATATACACTATTGTTTGATTTCCCTCCCCCAAGAGTTTTCCCAGAGTAGAGACAGTTACTCCAATTGAACCCAAGTGACTCTGTTAGATATTGGTTCTGTTCTGAGACTCACACTGAAATCCATGTGTATGGAGCAGAGCTATCTCCCTAGAAGCTCCCAGTGTTCTTGACTCCCATGATTTTTGCCCTGGAGTACATCCACCAGAGATTCAATTCCAATGATGTACATTTCATGAAAGGAAATATCGCCAAGACTTTCAAAGTCCCTAATGAGGCTGGACCATTCAAATTTAGGAGCATAACTGCTCAGAAGGTAGTGGAAGTAATGTTAGTGCATTTTAACTTCCCATTAAGACATTAAGATTAGTGTGTAGATACGATCCTAGAGGGATCATCTCCCAGAAAAGACAAGCTGCCATGGCAGCAGCCTACCTGCACAAGCCACATCCCTTGTTGGACAAGATAGCCAACTTAGATAGTTGGGAGCATAAAAACGCTACATTGGACCCTATCCATGCCACTGGGGCACCGGTCATCCCAACACCCCATAAAGTGGACACAATGGGAAAAAGGAGCACGATGAAGACAACCTCTGAAGTTGACAAAGAGAGATCAGGGAGTGTTGGATCGAAAGTGAAAAGATCAAAGGATAAAAATACATCCAACGCAACATCAAAAGAAAAGACAACACCCACCTCTTTGTCACCTGTCATCTTGGACAATTTCCCATCAACAACGTGGCCTCAGAAGCAGGAGATACAGTCCTCAGAAGGTGATTTGATCACCACCTCGCCGGTTAAAGCAGGTTTGTTCGGGTTATATTCACAAATCAAAGATGAGAATATTGATCTTCAAAAGACTTTGTTCCCAAGGAAGGACCTTGAAATGGGGAAACAATCCAAGATTCTTTTTGCACTGTATTTAAGGCAAGGAACCTTAAAAATGGAAATTCTAGAGCCATTGGTGCCTGGGGGGATGAAAGTACCCTCAAATTTCAAAACCACCCAGGTGACTGTGAATCCAGATCCATTCCCATCCAAAGACATGATGCAAATTCACCAACAAACTGATGAAGGAGTGTATATAGATGTGATGAAATACACCATGAGAAATAATAAGCTACAGGTCGTTGTTCAGAGGCTGGAGAAGCAGCTGAAAAATGAGAAGTCTTCTAATAAGGAGAAGCAATTAAATATAGTTGAACTAGAGCACCAGATTGTAAGATGGTGCAAAATCCCAATGGCATGGCTCCAGTACAGGCCATGCTAAAAGAAAAGGACAAAGAGATTTCAGGTTTAAAAAAGAAGCTTAGTATTCCCACTATCGAGCATTCACAAACTGCCGAAGTATCGGTGATACAATCTGAGCTAGAGAAAGTCATGAATGATGGCCAGGCACTAAAAGAAAATATTGTCACCGTAGTAAATGAGTTGCACGATCTAAGAAAGAAGAATCAGGACATCCTTGAGCAGAATGCCGCCGCATTACAAGTCTCATCTTCTGCAAATCCTACTAACAAGCTGGCCCAGGAAATTATGGAAATGAGTCTCAAAGATGCTCAGCTGAACCAAGCATAGGATTAGCTAAAATCCAAGTGCAACGAGCTTATCCACATGAGATAAAAAATGGCTAAAGATATCAAGCCATATCAAAGCTACAACAGTCTAAAGAGGATCTACGGAAATACATCCAAGACTTACTATAGAAGACTGAATAGTAAGCCTCTGCTTAAAAGAGCCAAGTTCACAATCTGGGAATAGGTAGCAGCCTTGATAACCACACAGTGGAGCCATTTCTTCGTGTCTTGAGAAGAGTGTGAAATTGCTGAAGCCACCACCCAAGATGCTCGTTCAACCCTAAACAATGTAAGAAAAAGACATACTTGGCCAAAGCGGCAATTGACTTTTTGAATGAGAAAACCTTCGACGAACTCCAAACATACACCATCCGAGACAGAACTAAAGTAATCATGGAAGCCAACAAAATGATTACAAAGGGAATGATGGCTTAGAATGTCATCAATATGGTTTCCCAACTGAAACATGATGCTCACTCATTTAAATAATTGTTCAAGACAAAGTTTCCCCTCGGCCTCCCATCCTTTTGGGATGGACATGGAGATTTATACCCAAAGGAGCATTACAACGCCATGATTTTGGATGCAAGGAACTCTGAAGTTCACTTGGCAGACACTCTTCAGGAGCTTAATGGCCGAATGTTTGTAGACAAACTACACACTAAATTTGAGATGCTTAATCGTCTTCAATCCATTTTCATAGCTCTGCCAAATCCCACTTTTGAGCGCTACTCTGAGCTGGATATGTCCCTCAAAGAGCCAAGGGTTTTCCAATATCCTATGGGTAAGGACTAGAAAATTATCACAAGAGTTCTGCAGATACATAAATTAGAGAATACTATGATGGCACAATCAACATCCAGAACGTCTTCAGCACAGCCAGTAGTGGGAACATCCTTAGCATAGCAGGACATTCTTCCACCTCAGCAGGGTGGAACCCAGTCTCCACAATCGACAAGTCAGCATTATTCCAACTGACTAACCTTTTTGTAACTGATTTTTGTTAAGATACAAACACAATTCATAATCCGTTGGGATGTAACAAACCATGTGTACAATTTGTCAAGCCCATAGAGGCTATATATATAGAAAAAAGAATTTTATCTCAAGGGTCGACTTTTTGTAAGAAGTATAACTTCAAACAATTTAAGTTTGATCAAGATATATAAGAAATAAACTTCAAGCTCAATCTTGGTGTTCTATGGATTCAAAGCTCTGATATGTTTAGTTAGCACTCTCTTCTTTTGTGATATCATCCCTCCTTTCATATGTTTTCTATGAGTTGAAAAGTTAGCATTGATTAAAATATGGATGTTCTTGGATTCAAATATTGTTTCTAGATTATTTATGTTGTGAAGTATTCATGATATGAAATCTGGTTATATTATCCTCATAACTATTGAATTCTGCTTTGTGGTCATTTTGTATGAATTACTGAATTCCTTTTGGCTCAGTACATTTTTCTATATACATGAGATAAAGATTTACTTTCAGTGAGTACCTTCTCTCATGACATCCCATCAACAAAAATTCACTCAAGTTTTTATTGGCATATCAGAAGTGATTCCCACATTATGCTAAGCCTGATTATCATCATTATGTTCAAACAACAATAAATTTGATTTTTGATTAAAGTATTGAAAAGATAAACAATGAAATTTATTGATGCCCAGGAACAGTTCTAAAAACAGCCTTAGAACGTCTCTGGGACTAACATATTTTTTGGCGCCATTTCGAAGGAATGAAGTAAGAAGATCAGTTTTCTCTGGGGACAACGACAACTCATACGCTCATCATTTCATAGTGGGAAAAAACAGAAAATGGGCTGTGTAATCCTCTTGGTGACTCCACTAAAGCAAATCTAGAATATGGATGCAGACATACCCACTAGAACCCCAGCCATGAAGAATTAGTGGCCCTACAATATTTCATCTCCTGGATACATAGATGTGGAAAATATTAGTCCACCTCACCAGGTCACCACCGACAAAGCTTATCCCCTCCTCTGTTTGTTCCTCAATTCCTTGAATCTGAATTTATTTTTCAAACACCTGAAAGAGAATCTTATCCCCAGAATCCAAATACTCCTTTCGGTCTACCTAGCTCACATGATTTTCCCACTGAAAGCAGAGAGTCCTCAATCCATAAGAATATTCTGAATTCATTCATTACTCCTCAAGCCAATAATCTATTTTCCAGTCATATTATGTCAGGAGGAGGAGGTGGTGGAGGAACACCACCACCCGGAACACCACGATGGGTGGCAAGTCGACATAGGCCTCTATAGTTACCTACACCCTTGAATGATATTCCCACCCACTATCTCAAGTCACTACCCAAATATGATGGCAGTAAGGGTACATTCGGAGAAGATCATGTGGATCACTTTTAAGATTTCACTGACAACATTTGTATTGATCACGATGATGTGTTCATGAGTTTTTTTGCCCAATCACTCAAAGGAGAAGCTCATAAATGGTCTAGATCACTACCAAGTGCTTCCATCAGCACTATGGAATATATGGAAATCACGTTCATAAAAAAGTGGGGAGTTAAGCATGATAATTTGTATTATCTAACAGTATTTTCTGCTCTAAGAAAGAGCACTTCTGAAATGTGGTAGATTTCACTGCAAGATTCAACAAAGTATATTATAGAATCCTCGAAGATATCCGACCTACAGAATCCGTAGACTAAGCCACCTATGCAGGATCCTTTCCCTCCGATTTCGCCATCATGTTGAGGGAAAGAAGATCACCCTCCCTTAGTACAATGCAATATGATTCTATCGATGTTGAAGGAAATATGGGGGCAGGAGGAAATATTAAATTGACTAATGATATTGAGCAGAAGGACAAAGGAAAGGTCAGAGAAGAGAGTAGCTCCTTAGGATTTAAAGACTCTCAAGAAGCAAAGATTGATGAAATATTGACCCGCATTATAAAAAACATGTCAAATAAAGTTACTCGAATGGAATTAGAAAGTAGCAGTCCTAACCGACAATCTCTTGCTCGTCCTCCCACTCAGTCCATAAGGCCTTATAATCCTCATATGACATACCAAGAAAAGAGAAATAATGAAAAACCGCTAAGGCCACCAGTTCGAGATAGCGATAATAATATGGTTGAAATACCGGAGAAATAAATCTATGAGGAAGTTGAAGAACATCTAAACTGGATGGAAGAATATTCCTATCACATGCACCTCACTAGAGACGATTATGAAAACTCACTCCCACCTAACCAAACGGGTGGATATCATAAAAATCCTCAAGAATATGATTCATCTTCTAGTGAATATCCATTATCCTCAAATACTCTACATGTAGGGTTGCAAAGGAAATATGACCTGAGGCCAAGAGCAGAGTCAGTAAATAGACAGAATGATACTCCTCGTAAGATATCTCCCCAGAATTTGGACCAAGCTAAGTCTTCTCAAGCATCCCACCTGTCAACTGAAAAAGATACCAAAGCCTCAGTTCCAGATATCCAAAGAAATTTAGGCATTGGCACCCATAAGAAAATGGAGCTAGATCCTAAAGAGCACAAATAATTCCTATAACTTTCAATTTGGAGCATGAATTGAGAAAACTAAAAATAGATGTTCCCCTGTCTAAATTAATAAAAAACCCTCTGTACCAGAAACAAATAGATAATATTTTGCACAAAGCTGAAACTGTGGACTAGCAGGATACTATAAATCTGAATGACAAGTCCCCAACTTTTCAATGTGGCCCTCACATCGATGATAAAGAAGATCCCATTGCTCCTTTTTATGTGACCCTAAACGTGCATGATAAAATCCTCCACAACTCTATGCTGGACTCTGGAGAATCTCACAATTTGATGCCCAAGTTATCATGGAAGAATTGGGACTATAGATTACCAGGCCATATCATGATCTCTACAATTTCGACTCCGGAAAAGTAAAGTGCATAGGTATGATAAAAAAAATTGGTGGTCACTCTCGCCCAATTACCATCCAAAAGTGTAATGATGGACGTAGTAGTAGAAAATTTCCCAACCAAATATGGTATGCTTTTATCAAGAAGTTGGGCTAAAAAATTGGGAGGAACTATCTAGATGAATATGAAATACGCTACAGTACCCGTATTTGCTGGGGAGACTAGACGACTGTATAGAAAATCTATGTTTGTTTATGTAATAAGTGACCAAGATAGTCTTATAAATTATCCTATATATGCAACAGATGAAGATATGGGTTGTTATATGTTGTCACTAGGTGAGCCCTCTGAAACAAAAATCGTGCAACCTCAAGTGACTAAACCCGTTGCAGAATACAACCAAAATCAAGTTTGGAAACTGTATTTTGACGGAGCCTCGACCAAAGAAGAATTTGGAGCTGGCGCAGTACTATCATCACCAACAGGGGAAGAAATTAGTTTGTATTACACGCTAGATTTTGATACTAGTAACAATGTCGCTGAGTATGAGGCCCTCATCCTAGGCCTTCGAGCCGCTAAAGACTTGAGAATCACTAAGATGTTGGTATTTGGAGACTCTGAGTTGGTGGTAAATCAAATCAAAAGTGTTTATCAAACAAAACATCTGAGGCCTAGGGCATACCGAAATATTTCCTAGGATCTTATTGAGAACTTCTTTGATGCTTTCAATATAACTTTTGTCCCAAGGGAGTGCAATCAACAAGTTGATTCTTTGGCCCTAACAACTAGCTCTTTCAAACCTCCCAAGAGACCGAATTTTAAATATGAAGTGGAAATGTGATATCGCCCCTTTATTCCTGACAATATAAAAAATTGGCAAGTCTTTGAGGATGACCAAAAGATCAAGCGTTTTCTACAGCTCATGGATCAGTTTTCAGATACTACTACAGACAGTGATGAAGAAGAGGAAAGGGGAAACGTCCTACATATAGAAGAAGGAGCAACCCCTAGATTAACTCAACATATTGTTGGCCACAAGATACTTCAACTGAAGAATAACTACATCCCTAAGGGACTAGTTCCTCTAGAAAAATTGTTTGACAAGAATGAGATCCCGGTGAAACCAGTAGTACAACCAACTACAGAGGATGTACAAGAAGTGAATGTTGGTACCCTGAAAGAACCAAAATTCATAAATCTTTCACAGTCTCTGAAAAGAGAGCAGAGGAAAAAGTATAAGGACCTCTTTGAAGAGTACATAAGAATTTTTTCCTTGAAGTATGAATATTTGAAAACTTATGATAAAGCTATCATACAACACCAGATCCCACTAAAGCCAGATGCCAAGTGAGTAAAGCAAAAATTGAGGCAAGTAAATCCTATTTTGCTTCTCGTAATTGAGAAGTAAGTAAGGAATTTCATTGATGCAAAAGTCATCATTACTCTCAGATACTCAGAGTGGGTGGATAACCTATTACCAATCAGAAAGAAAAATGGAGAAATCCGTTTGTGTGTTGATTTCATAAATTTAAACAAGTGCTCTTTAAAGGACAATTACCCTCTGCCTAAAATGGATCATATCCTTCAAAAAGTGGTTGGATCAACTAGAGTGTCTATGATGGCCGGATTTTCAGGCTATAACCAAATCTCCATGCACCTAGATGATAGGGAGATGACAACTTTCACCACACCATGGGGAACTTTCATGTACGATAAAATGCCCTTCAATCTTATCAACGTTGGTGAAACTTTTCAAAGGGCCATGGATATAGAATTCATAGGTGAAAAGGACAAGTTTATTGTTATATATCTATATTATATGACAATATTCTCAAATTTTGATAAAAACCATCTTCAACATCTAAAGAAGACCTTCAAGAAATGCAGAAATTTTGGTTTGTCTCTCAATCCCCAAAAATACTTTTTTGCAATGACAGAGGGAAAGTTGTTGGGACACATCATCTCCAAAGATGGAGTGAATATAGATCCTGATAGAGTAGCCACTATCAAACTAATTGATCTCCTAAGGAATAAAAAGGAGGTACAGTATTTTATTGGAAAAATAATTTTTCTACGAAGGTTAATCCCCAACTTTGTCGAAATAATGAAAGAAGTCACTGACATGTTAAGGAAAAATGTTGAGATCAAATGGAAAATATCTGCAAGAGATTATTTTAAACAGATAAAATGTGCCTTAGGAGAAGCACCTGTTTTAACCATCCCTGATTACACAAAATATTTTCTTATATTCTCATTTTCCTCTAAGATCACCATTACAGCAGTCCTTTTACAAAAAAATGGCGAAGGACACGAGAAACCTATCTCCTTTTTCAGCCAAGCATTAAGAGATTGTCACATCCCCTCCCATTATACTAGTGCAATGGAGAGGATCGTGGTCCCAAACCGGGCATCTAGCCCCATGTACTTATGAAGTAGGCATGCAAGACATATGAGGATGCATAAGTATTTGTTTATACACAGCAGAAGAATTTCAATTACTCATTCATCTTACATTCAAGACATTAATCCATTAAACAATTGAAAGAATATACAAGAGGATACTTATCTTAATGAAGTAGTCCCAAGCAACCAGCTATGCTTCTGCAACATTCCACCCAACCGTAGGCCAGTGTGCTCCTAATCTCTCAACACCACTGCCACCCCCGAGCTGAGCATGATCTCCACAAGGAACTAGGGAACAACAGGGTCTCACATAACCATAGATACACCAGAATCAACCATACCAACCAGCAGTTGGGTTTTCCAGGTTGCTAGGAGAGGGATGCATATAACAGCAAAAGTGTAAATGTTGGGCATGAGAAAAACGTTTCAACAATGGAATGCACGAGATGGGGTTTCTTGAGCTTCAGAAAAATGTGGGTAGACTCAAAACGAATTGGAAAACTGGGTAAATTCGACTGGGAGAGAAACCCATTCCAGAAAAATGCCCCAAAGGCAAAAATGACCTCTCCCTTAGCCCAAAATCGCATCCCTCCTTTACCAGCTACTACACAATACCAAAAACGAGTTCCTGGACATGGAAAAATGCAGGGTTATGGTGAAAAACGTGAGGGTCAACTCCAGTAAGCTCTGCCTGCGTGAGAGGAAGAATGGCCATGGGTGAAGAATGGCTTTGGGCCAATTTCGTGGGGGTTTTCTTGCCCAGCAAGCCAAAACTCGATTTCCCAGGTTGTTGTCTTTCCCATACACGAAAATTGACAGCCATACCTCTCCCATCCCAAGGCATTAATTGCCTCAACCAATTCTTGGAAGAATTAAAAGATTGGGTGCATGAGACCAAATGGGTAGTTGAGATTTCATGGGTTTCCTCAATGAAATGGCTTAACACCATGGCTCACGGGTTTGGTTATTTTCCCTCCCTATTCCTTGTAAAGATCATGCCCCCATCTCTTTGTTGCATTGCATAGTTGGTTGTGGGTATCTTTCATTAAATTCGTATTTACATGATGTCTTATTTACATCGTGCCCTTCTAGCACAAGAACCATAGGCATCTATCTCTTTGATTTCCGGTACATAAAATGCTAAATCAATGGTGGGGCCTTGGCCTTGAGCTCCTCACCATGATTAAGTAACAATATTTACATCATTTACAAATTAATGCAAAGGGAGTCAAAATGGGGACGTGACAGAGATGTTGAGCTAAAATACAACACAATGGAAAAACAAGCTTATGCGTTAGTCAAATCCATTAAGTCATTCAGGAACTATGTCTTTCATTCTAAAATCATCGCCTATGTCCCTGGGAGCACCATCAAATATATCCCATGTCAATCGGATAGTGAAGGAAGGAGGGGAAATTTGATCTACAAGATCCAGGAATATGACATGGAAATCAAGCCTACCAAGCTGATAAAAGGGAAAGGATTAGCCAAACTCTTGGCTGAGTCAAACTATCAAGCCCTTGAGATAAATCTTTTCGATTGATTTCCTAGTTAGGAAGAAGAAGGTATTCAACAAAATCTCCCTGTTAATGTTTCTGAAAAAATTCTTTGTTCGGGATGGTAAAAAGACATTGTTTACTACCTACAACATCTGACATGCCCTCCTGATATAGATAAATCTAGGATGAGATCTCTTAAACTCAAAATTATCAAGTATTGCATTCTAGATGGATATATATTTTGCAAAGATCCTCTTGGAGTTCTATTAAATTGTGCTATTGAAGAAGAAACTAAAGGCATAATAGTAGAGTTTCACAGAGACATGTGCGGAGGACATCATGCATGGAGAGACACCGCATATAAGGTCCTGCAAGCTGGTTATTTTTTGCTTACATTGTTCACTGATGCTAATAATATTGTTAGATCATGTAGGGAATGTCAAATATTTGTTGGAAAGAAAAAAATTAAACCATTGCCCCTCAAACCGATCAAAGTGGAAGAACAATTCCAACAGTAGGGCATTGATTTCATAGGAGAAATAAACCCCCATTCCAATGGCCAACACAGATGGATTCTTACAGCCACTGACTATTTCACAAAATGGATGGATACAATTCCAACACGAAACGTTAATGATACAATCATAATAAATTTCATGGAAGAGAAAATCCTAGCAAGATTTGGTTTCCCAAGGAAGATCATTACAGACAATGCTCATGCTTTCAAATTCTCCAAAATGATGAGTTTTTGCCAAAAATACAACATTCAATTAACCCATTCAACAGCCTATTACCCACAGGGAAATGGCTTGGAAGAATTTTCTAATAAAAGCGTGGTGACTATCATTAAGAATATGCTGAATACAAATAAAAGTTCTTGGGACTCCCCGCTAAAATTTGCACTACGGGAAGATAGAATCAGTGTCAAACGTGCTATAGGCACTTCACCGTTCCAACATGTTTATGGAAAAGAAGCAGTATTTCCTATTCAGTGGGGTTTACCAGTGATAAAAATATTACAGCCATAGCATGAGGAACCAAATGATATGGAGAGAAGGATTCATCAACTGATCGAAATTCAGCAGGTTAGGGAGCAGCTAGACAAAACAACCAAGATACATCAAGACAAGATTAAGGCAACGTTTGACCGAAGAGCCATAGCTCGGGATTTTTAACATGGAGACCTTGTTATGAAATGGGATGATAGAAGGGAAGAGAGATCTAAGCATGGGAAATTTGACAACTTATGTCTGGGCCCATTCAAGGTTGTTGCAGTCCATGAAAACAACACTAACGAACTAGCACAACTCAACGACAAAATCTTCGGAAATCTTGTAAACGGAAGATTTCTGAAACAATTTTTTCAGTATTGAGCTCTATCCTGCTCTATCAATGATCCTCTGTATCATTTATATAATATATGGTTTTACCTTTTCAAGAAGTTATGTTGTACTCACATTTTCTAGTTTTCCTCTCAAGAAGTTATGTTGTACTCACATTTTCCAGTTTTCCTCTCATTTTTTTAGTATTGAGCTCTATCATGATCTATCAATGAAGGCATTGGTCTATTGTTCTCAGCCTCTTCTAAATAAAAAGGTTGTCCCCTCTAAAGCCAATGTTAGTACTAATATCCGCAACTCGGTCGGTTGAAGGAAACACTACAGATCATGAGCCAAAGCTAGATCTCTATCCAGATATTATAGTTGTTGTGGAACGAGAAGGTGGAAGGGAAAATCACTTCCTATTTTAAAATTGATCGATCGCAGATTCAAAGGAAAATTAAAATCGAGATGGCGACAGAAATTAAATCAATAGGTGAGATTGCGTTCAGGGACCCGAAGTGCACAATGTTTATTGATATTTGGACATCCCTGAACGAAAACCACCAAGGTAACGTGGCAGCCTCACGCTCATTCAGGGCCCGAAAAGTGGTCTCCCTAAAATGCTTTTCTCGAGCCCTGAAACAACTAAGAAACCACCGCTGTGGTTTTACATTCGTGAGCCGCCAGCTAGTCATCTGCCAGAAAAAGGGGCCCAACCCATAAATTTGTGCTAAGTCTTGCACAAATATCAAGAAGGAAAAGAAAGAGATCACCTAGTTCCAAGGATACAAGAAGAAATCAGAGTTTAAATCACCAGATGCACCCCTGATTGGAAACCACCATCTCCACGTGGAAACCTCATGCTCATTTAGGGCCCTAAAAGCGGTCTTCCCAAACCTCCTATCCTGAGCCCTAAAATCCCTTATGGTTTTCGCTTCTCCACCTTCTTCCCTCGGCTTATCCCCCTCAACATTTTCATTAAGCCTCCCCTAACGGTCATTACCGCCGCCGTTTAGGAGATAAATGTTCCTCTGCATTTAAGATCCAACTACCTATCGAACAAAGAACCAATCCTCGATTGCCATGTATACCTCGCATTAAACCCGCCAAAATCGAAATCCTCCATATAAATACACCCTCGAAGAGTTTACTCGGCACCTTGTCTCCAGCACTCTAAGCTCCTCCTCTAAGAAGTCTCTGCGCCAACCTTTTCATATCCTGGATTTGAGCATTTACCACCGTTCTATACACCATACCAGCATCGCCATGGCTTCTGCTTTTGCCCCCAAAACATCTCCCTAGGCATTAGTAGTTCTCAGTCAAGATGAACACCTCGAAGATAATTTTTTCGATGTTCACGACCCTTTGTCCTCCTTCCCAAACCATCATCGGTTATCTAGAGAATCCTAGGAACATGCAAAGAGTGGGAATGAACTTTTCAACTTATGGAAGTCAGGATTGGCCAAGATGGTTTTACCATGAGCCAGGCCCTTCCCAGAGATGGTACAGTGGTGCACTGAGATGTATGCCCCGGAGAGAAGGACGGTCCTCTCTATATTGGGAACAATCATTTTCCCAATCACCAAGGAACTCATTATGGAATTAATCGACACCGAGGAAGACACCACCAAGCTATAGTTCGATGAGGAAGTCTTGGAAAGCAAGATCATAGAATTATGATCAGAAAGTAGAGACACTTTCGTCTGCATGATAATCTCACTAGAAGCTAGTCTTCCTTGTACCCATTTGATGTTCATCCTTGAAGCATTCAAAGATTCAGCTAGACCAGTACTGTCTATGATATTACAAGTCCTCAGATACGACCACGAACTAGTAATTGACGATGTAGCTTTAGGTTTTATTTTCCTCATAAATTTATATCAGCAAGAGACTCCTGTAAGGCTAGATTTGTCATCTTTCCTCACCCAGTCCATGAACCTGCAGTTTAAATGTTTCTCGTCTAGAAAAATATTCAGATACATTTCTCTCCTCTTATATATGATTATCTATCACAACAAGAATTTCTTCAGTCGAGGTGACCTTGAAAAGTCAGTCATTCTAGTCCCTCCACAGGAAGGTTTTTCGGTGTTTATAGACACTATCATGGCTAAGGTATACACACTGTTGTTTGATTTCCCTCCCCCAAGAGTTTTCCCAGAGTACATATGGTTACTCCAGTTGAACCCAAGTGACTATGTCAGAGATTGGGTATGTTTTGAGACTCACATTGAAATCCGTGTGTATGGAGTAGAGCTAGATCCTTACAAGATCCTAGTGTTCTTAACTCCCAGGATTTTCTCCTTGGAGTACATCCGCCAGAGATCAATTGAGATGATGTACATTTCATGAACGGAAATAGTGCTAGGATTTTAAAAGTCCCTAATGAGGTTGGACAATTCAAAGTTAGGAGTAGAGCTTCTCAGAAGGTAGTGGAAGAAATGTTAGCAGATTTTAACTTCCAATTAAGCTTAGTGTGCAGATAGGATCCTAGAGGTATCATCTCCCGGAAAAAACAAGCTTTCAGGGTAGCAGGCTACATGCAAAATCCAGATCCTCTGTTGGACAAGATAGCCAACTTAGACATTTGGGAGCAAATCAAAGCCGCATTGGACCCTATCCAGGCAACTGGGGAACCGGTCATCCCAACACCCCATCAAGTGGACACATTGGGAAAAAGGAGCACGCCGGAGCCAACCTCCGAAGTTGACAAAGAGAGATCAGGGAGCATTGGATCGAAAGTGAAAATATCAAAGGCTGAAAATACATCCAGAGAAAAATAAAAATTAAATCCAATGCCCACCTCTTTGGCACTTGTCATCCTGGAGAATTTCCCATTAATAGTGCGGCCTCAGAAGTAGGAGACACATTCCTTAGAAGGCACTTTGGTCACCACCTTGCCGGTTAAAGTAGTTTTGTTTAGGTTATATTCACAAATCAAAGATGAGAATATTGATCTTCAAAAGACTTTGTTCCCAAGGAAGGACCTTTAAATGGGGCAACAGTTCAGGATTTCGTCTACACTGGATTTAAGGTAAGGAACCTTAAAAATGGCAATTCTAGAGCCATTGGTACCTTAGGGGAAGAAAGTACCCTCAAATTTCAAAACCACCCAGGTGACTATGAATCTAGATGCATTCCCATCCAAAGACATCATGGAACTTCACTGACAAACTGGTGAAGGAGTGTATATAGATGTGATGAAATACACCATGATCACCATTAAGCTACAAGCCGTTGTTCAGAGGCTGGAGGGGTAGCTGAAAAATGATAAGTCTTCTAATAAGGAAAAGCAGTTAAAGATAGTTGAACTAGAGAATCAGATTGTAAATATGGTGCAAAATCCCAACGACATGGCTCCAATATAGGCCATGCTAAAAGAAAAGTACAAACAGATTTCAAGTTTAAAAAATAAGCTCTGTATTCCCACTATCGATCATTTACAAACTACTGAAGTATCGGCGATCAATATGAGCTAGAGAAAGTCATGGTTGATGGCCAGGTACTAAAAGAAAATATTTTCACCTTAGAAGATGATTTGGACAATCTAAGAAAGTAGAATCAGGACATCCTTCAACAAAAGGTCGATGCATTACAAGTCTCATCTTCTGCGGATCCTACTGACAAGCTGGCCCAGGAAATTGCGGAAATGAGTCTCAAAGATGATCAACTGAACCAAGCACAGGATCATCTAAAAGCCAAGTGCGACAGGCGTATCAGCATGAGTGAAAAATTGGCTAAAATATATCAAGCCATATCGGAGCTACAACAGTATAAAGAGGATCTTCGAAAATACGTCCAAGACTTAACTAGAAGACTGACCGGTAAGACTCTTCTTAAAAGCACTAAGTTCACAATCTGGGAACAGGTAGCAGCCTTGATAACTACACAATGGAGCCATTTCGGCATGTCTTTGGAAGAGTGTGAAATTGCTGAAGCTTCCACCCAAGATGCTCATTCAAACCTAAAAAATGTAAGCAAAAAGAGTTTTTGAATGAGAAAACCTTCGACGAACTCCAAACATACACCATCCAAGAAAAAACTAAAGTAATCATGAATCCAACAAAATTATTACAAAGGGAATGATGGCTCAAATTGTCGCTGATATGGCGTCCCAGCTGAAACATGATGTTCACTTATTTAAAGAATTATTCAAGACGATTTTTCCCCTCAGCCTCCCCTCCTTTTGGGATGGACATGGATATTTATACCCAAAGGAGCATTACAACACCATGATTTTGGACACAAGGAACTTTGAAGTTCACTTGGAAGACACTCTTCAAAATGTTAGTGACCAAATGTTTGTAGACAAAATGCACACTAACTTTGAGATGCTTAATCGTATTTAATCCATTTTTAGAGCTCTGCCAAAGCCCACTTTTGAGCCCTACTCCGAGCTGGATATGTCCCTCAGAGAGATAAGGGTTTTCAATATCCTATGGGTAAGGATTGGAAAAGTATCACAAGAGTTCTTCAGATACAACAATTAGAGAAGACTACAATGGAAAAATCAACGGTTGGAAAATCCTTAGCACAACCAACAGTGGGGACATCTTCAACACAACAGGGCATTCCTACACCTTAGCAAGGTGGACCCTAGTCTCCACAACCGACAAGTCAGCATTAGTCCAATAGAATAACCTTTTTGTTACTGATTTTTGTTAAGTTACAAACATAAATTCGTAAGCCGTTTGGATGTAGCAAACCATGTGTAGAATTTGTCAAGCCCATAGAGGCTATATATATAGAAAAAGGCATTTTAGCCCAAGGGTCGAATTTTTTTAAGAAGTATAACTTCAGATAATTTAAGTCTAATCAAGATATATAAAAAAGAAACTTCAAGCTCAATCTTGGTGTTATGTGGATTCAAATCTCTGATATGTTCAGTTAGTACTCTCTTCTTTTGTGATATCATCCCTCCTTTCATATGTTTTCTATGAGTTGCAAAGTTAGCATTGATTCAAATATGGATGTTCTTGGATTCAAATATTGTTTCTAGATGATTTATGTTGTGAAGTATTCATGATATAAAATTTGGTTATATTATCCTCATAACTATTGAATTCTACTTTTTGGTCATTTTGTATGAACTACTGAATTCCTTTTGGCTTAGTACATTTGTCTATATACATGAGATAAAGAT
Source organism: Larix kaempferi (assembly GCA_027924585.1). NCBI lineage: Eukaryota > Viridiplantae > Streptophyta > Pinopsida > Pinales > Pinaceae > Larix > Larix kaempferi. The sequence continues at coordinate 3,822,189 of BSBM01001024.1, read as the reverse complement.
TTACTTTCAGTGAGTACCTCAAGTGATATATATTCACTCAAGTTTTTACTATCATATCATAAGATTTTCCCACATTATGCTAAGGCTGATTATCATCATTATGTTCAAACAACAATAAATTTGATTTTTGATTAAAGTATTCAAAAGATAAACAGTGAATTTTTTTGATGCCCAAGCACAGTTCTGAAAACAACGTTAGAACGTCTCTGGGACTAACACCTTCAAAGACAAAATTGAATGCCTACAAATAACGGTTAGTTTGAGCCTTCTTCATGATATTAACATTGCTTAAGCAATGTTCAAAATTCTTCTATGAGAATATGTCCTAGCTTTTTCTTGAAAGATGGATGACATCGCATTTATTCCAAGTGAGAATGTTATTGCAAAATCCAGTGTAGTAAAAAGGTTTTGGGGGTAGCAAGCATAAGAGGTAAAATAATTGCAGGAGAATATCTAAACACATGGATTATGATAAAGCCTTCGGATCAAATTACTGATCAGAGCTAATTTTGGAGTTCAACAATTTCAGATGTGCAATTATGTTTTGATTATAATTAAGATAACATTATATATTATGTGGAGTTATGGGTTTGTTATTTTATTTTTCATGATTCTCCTAATCAGTGGTTACTCCCAGTTTTCGTGATTTATTTGGATTCTAAGTTAGGTTTAGCGTATTCTTCATCTCTAAACCTAACCAGCTACAACCTCTAAACTCTTCAAAAAGGAGATTGCAACAACCAAGAAGAGGTTCCAAAAATTGTAATCACACCCAACATAGAAGAGGATGACTCTTCAAGGCATGCAAGAGAAGGAGAAATAGGTAGACTACTGAGTTTGATGACTTCACCAGTGAACGTAAGATTAAAATCACTGCAAGCGATTCTTTTAAGCTCAACCTGTTCATCTATCTTGCTAATTTTTCTAGATTATATTGATTGTTTTGAAAACGTCTTTCTATTATTTGGGTTTAAATCTGGTCTATGATGCACAGCTCGATAGATTACTCCTGGGTAGTCTTATACTTTCAAGAAGGTCATAGAATCGATTTATACTTTTAGGATCTATCTCTAAGATCTCACAGAAATATTCATGAACCGATTTCCCCTTTTAAGATCTGCATTCAACTCCAAGAAATATGTATATATCCAACATGTATTGCATCCAACATCTATTGCAGATCCAATCGCAGACTATATTCCCTTGCCGATCTAACTTAAACCATGTAACATAATCTAAATAACTGACATAACTTCAAGAAGTACAGGTCTATAAATATTCCCACCAATACTATGAAACATCCATTATTTTGATCAATCAGAGTCAAGCACTCACTCAAACAAGTCTATAGAATTTCCCCTTAGATCTAAGTGTTTGAACTTGGGGGATATGATGCCAAATGTAATGGCCTTAAGCTCATAAAAACCAGTAAACAACAAAGAACCATCATGCAAAGGATATTTGAATACAAATAGTGGATCTAATAACCTCAATCTCATAAAAACCAGTAAAGAACAAAGAACCAGCATGCAAAGGAGATATGAATACAAATAGTAGATCCATCAACAGTTAAAAAAAATATTCTATGAAAATTTAAAGAGCCTTACCTGATTAGATAACCCGGTAGTTACCTCAACAGCTCCAATTCCTGCAACTAAAGGTGGGGGGACAACTCTCCACCCAACCAACCCCCATCCAATGGCTGAGGCCCCTGAGGCCCCAACAATTAACCCTATGCCAAAGATTGCTTGCTTGCTTTCCTCTTTCTGTCAGCCTCTTTATTCTTCCTTGGCTCCTCCAAATCTCCCCTTCCAAAATTCCAAAAAGACCTTGTAAAAAAATCCCCCCCTCTCTCTCCTCCTCCTCCTTTTATCTCCCCTTTTTCTTAATTTCTTTTAATGCAATTTCTTTTCCTTCATTTTTCTTTCATATTAATTTTTTTTATTTACCCTTTATTTATTTATTTTACATTTCATTATAAATATTCCACAATATGCATACATGAGGGTTGTTACATCAGGGAATTAGTGCCTTAGTGATGTGGTCTGCACACAGGGATAGAGTATTAGTGACACTTTCTATACACTGATAAAGTGCTTCAGTGACGTGATCTGCCTTAGGACAAGGTGCGTCAAAATTACAATGACACAGGTATAACACTACCCAGGTGCGTCAGGCGAGATCCAATATTGTAAAAATAAAAATACAAAACCAAAAAAAGGTATCTGGACGAGTTAAATATCCCTGATAGAGACTGGATCACCCAGTGACTCTCAGAAGGATAGCCAAATGAAAGAGTAAAATTGAAAGGCTTTAGGAGGATAAACAAAAAACAATGCAAATCACAACCTAAACAGCCTAAATACTATGGAATAAATCCCCATTATGGTCACCAATTTTGTTTCCAGACACTTCATCTATGTGGATAAGGAAAAATATCTCTAATCTAAATGGTTTAGATCTAGAACAAAACAATAAATAATATAAACACTTTCCTAGATTGATCAAATTGAAAAAGATGCAAATGAATGGCTTACCTTGCAACTGTAGTGATGTCTTCTTGTTGGATGTAGGCCTTAATCTTCATTTGCAAAACAAGATACAACAGACAAGTGGAAACACACAAACGATAACATGCGATATTGATTAATCCAAAATAGTGGTCAAGGAAACTAATTCTAAATATCTATCATGCAAAATAAACCTTTATATAAAGAGTGTATATTACTACATTAATGAAAATACAGGAGAGGAGATTACAACCATCGCCTTGACATTGCAATTTCTTCCAAATGCTCTTTGCCTCAAAAATCCAATCTAGCCTCCAATGGATGAAAGGGTTCCAACTCTAGCAGAATTTCTCAAGCGTTTTGGTGCTCTAATCCTTCCTCCTCCAACTATGAAGAGGAGGCTTGTTGATATAGGCCAAAATGGATAGAAGGAGTTGAGGATTTGATGGATAAGGCTAAGGGATCATTGTTGGAATATTCTCACCATAATTTTTTGTATTTGCATGTCTGCATGCATTCTACATGCATCTAGTCATCATGCATGAATCTGTATGCACCCAGTCATCAGTCTGGTAGTCTCCCAAGCACCTGGAGCCTATGTTTAGCCCCCTGGAGCCTATTTTTATCCCTCAGGAGCCCTCCTACCTACCTAGTGCGCCTTGTTTTCCTCACTTGGATGACATATGTGCCCTACTACACTACTTGGATCACTAACAGTCAGTTGCAGCATTTATTGACTAGTTTATTCATTTATTGCTCAGTTTAACTTCCTATAGCTTCTAGTTGTCTGTATCAGAGTGCTACTTGACCTACTGACAGCCTCATGCGCCCTCCTTACAGTCTCCATCCCTTTATTTGTGCTCACATGACTCAGTTAGACTCATTTGACTGACTTTTGACTATTTGTGACTACTACCACTGATTGGATGATGTCTCCAATGCTATCCAAGCCACACATTGAGGAGAATTCGAATGACCTTAGGAGGCATTCGAATCCAATTGATGTATGATACAACAGTTTTTGTCATTTCTTGTGTTAATGAGTGATTATTGATTCAGTAATTCGTCTTCTCTTCTCTACTATTCTTGAGTGAGGTTTGATCCAGCTATGTGATATCTCTTGTAAATTATCACATGGTATTAGAGTTGGAGTCAGTTATTTGAATTGCAGCAACAACAGTTGCGACAGTTGCAACAATTCTTTGAGCAACTGTCTGTCATTGAGCACCAGAAGCCTCTGGATTTTTGCAGCAATTCTTGGTGCAATTGTCTTGAATTCACTGGAGAAATCAAATGAGGTATAGCCAGGTGTGAAGGATCCAGTCACATGTGCTCATTGTCCTAAGGAAGTGTTCAATTCGAATTGCAACAGATCTCCATTTATAATTCTCATTGTTTTGCAGGTTATCTCCATCATTTGAATTCATCTTCAATTTGACTTCAACAGCTACCAATGGATCTAAAACTAAATTCATTCAACTATTTCGAATGGAATTCCAATATGGAAATATTCATGAAGTCCAAGATCCTCTCTAGAGTTTTCAATGGGACTACAGTCGAACCCATTGGTGCAGTAGATAAATCTAAGTACTTAGAAAAACTTGATGAAGTAGTAGGACTGCTACTCCTCAACATTTCCGAAGACCTCCATTTTCATGTCATAGATATAGAAAATCCAAAAGAGGTTTGGGAAAATCTCAAATCTCTTCCTGGACAGAAATATGACTTGAAAGGTCATAAATTGGAAAATGAGCTCATCTCCTTGATCCCAAGCAGTTTCAGAACCATCACTGAGTTTCTCAACAAGTTCAAAAACTTGATTTCATGGTTGAAGAAATATGGAATAGAGAAGGAAGAGAAGTAACTCATCTTTTCCATACTATCAAAACTAGGCCCTGACTACTCAATATTTGTCTCCACCTTTCAGTCAGCGAAGCTGTCCATCCCAAAATGGAATTTTTCCACTCTTGAAGACTTCATCTAGTCTTTCACACTTGAGGAGGAGAAGTTATTTCATATTGGAATGATAAAACCCAAATTGGATTCATCTCTTGCAGCCACTGAGATGTAGAGAGAGAATGGAAAGGGTAAGCAAAAAGCATTTGACAGAAAGTCGAATGAGCAGAAGCAGAAGAAGGCTCCAAATCAATCAGATGGAGTTTCGAATCCTAAGAAAGACAAGAAAAATCAGAAGGGGAAATCCATATGCACATACTGCAATAGAGGATTCTATCCTGAGAGTTCATGTATGAAGAAGACCATAGATCTCATGGCTTCACTTCTTGAAAAGAATAACCTTCTAGTACCTGCATGTGCTAGAAAGAAAGAAGGTGAACCATCAATATTAGAGGACAAAGAGAGATTCCATGCTCTCATGGAAGATGCATCAACAAAATCCTCCTTCATCATAGATTCAGGAGCATCAAGACACATGTCTTCCTCCAAATATCTCTTTACTGGTTTCAAATCCACTGTTGTACCATCTAGCATGTTGGGGAATGATTCTGAGGTCTCCTCTGAGGGGATTGGAAGAATCAAACTTAATCATGGTTACTTATCAGATGTGCTCTATGTCCCTACACTCACTGCTAATCTACTTTCAGTCTACCAGATGACCCACACTAGAGAGCCCAAGAGGGTGATCTTCTCTCCAAATGAGGTCGAAATCCAAGACATGGTATCAGGATCTAACATTGCAAAAGGTGTTGCAAACCACAAGTCAAAGCTCTATGAGTTCTCCCATTTTCTACCTCTCTCTAAACAGTCTGCTCTTCACACTCATGAAAATGAAGAGAGTAGGCTATGGCATGAAAGATTTTGGCATCTCAACTATCAATACTTGCAAGACATGCATACTCAAGAGATGGTTGAATGGCTTCCCAAGATCAAGTTTGCTAAGGGAAACTGTCATGGTTGTTTGATGGGAAAGCATCCTGAAAATAAGTTTGAGAAGGGGAAGGCAAGGAGAGTCTCTCAACCTCTAGATCTGATTCATAGCGATGTTGCAGGGCCATTTCTAGATCTATATTTGAATAAGGAAAGGTATATTATTAATTTTATTGATGATTATTCAAGATTTACATAGGTATACTTTCTCAGATTAAAGTCAGAAGTATTTGGATTCTTTAATTTTTTCAAGTCTTTTGCAGAAACGTTTTCAGATAGAAAGATCAAGGCCATTAACACTGATAATGGAGGTGAGTACATCAAAGGTTATTTTCAAACCTTTTTTGTTGAAGAAGGCATTGAGATGAAACATATTGTTCCCTATACACCACAACAGAATGGTGTTGCTGAGAGGAAGAACATAACATTGAAAGAGATGGCCACCTGCATGCTAAAGTCGAAAGGGTTGCACTCTAGTCTTTGGGAAGAAGCCATCAACTGTGCCACCTATCTTCAGAATAGAGTTCCTCACAAAGGACTCAAAGATATGACTCCTTTTGAAGCATGGATGGGATACAAAACTGATGTATCCCATCTTAGAGTGTTTGGATCCAGAGCATGGACAAGGATTCCAACTGAGAAAATGAGATCCCTAGATCCACAAAGCAGAGAGTGTATTATGGTGGGTTATGCATTGAATTCAAAGGCCTACAAGCTTATTTATCCTTCTACTATGACAACATTCCTTGATAGTAGTGTATAGTTCTAGGAATGGCCTATACATGATGCTCATCCTGTTGAGCAAGAGAGCTTGCCTACCACACCTCCACTAATTGATGAGCAAGAGAACGAATATTCATCACATGACAGTTTAGATTCAGAGTATGAGAGTCAAGATGATGAAGAGAGAATGCTAGATACAGATCCATAAGAACCTGAATATCTAGCACCTATTAGTGAAGATGAGCGAATGGAAGACCAAGATCCAGATCTACAGCTTGCAGATCCTCCTCTTCCTATATGGGTAGCCACTGCTCTTATATATGTTGGACATCTTGTGGGAGATCCACTTGATCCGAGGAGAACCAGATATGATTTTCAGAATGGAAGGTTTCATCCTTCTCACATTAATGATCCATTTCTTCCTAACAGATCCTTCTTCGGTGGAGAAGTGCACTTACCATTTGGGGTGAGTGATGACATGCTACATTAGCATCCTTCAGTCTATTTTGAGGAAGGGATTTCTACCCACTAGGTTTTCCCTCTTTCCTCACTTTATTTATTTAGATTTTTGTACGTGGTGACCTTTGGTCTTAGTCACCAGGGCCCTACCATTAGTTCCTTCAGTTGTTCCTCATAGTTTGGCTTGCAGGGGGGTGTTGGAATATTCTCACCATCATTTTTTGTATTTGCATGCCTGCATGTATTCTGCATGCATCTAGTCATCAGTACGGTAGTCTCCCCAACACCTGGAGCCTATGTTCAGCCCCCCAGGGCTTGTTTTTATCCCTTAGGATCCCTCCTACCTACCTAGCGTGCCTTGTTTTCCTCACCTGGATGACATATGCACCCTACTACACTACTTGGATCACTAACAGCCAGTTGCAACATTTATTGACCAGTTTATTCATTTATTGCTCTGTTTAACTACCTGTAGCTTCCAGTTGTCTATATTGGAGTGCCACTTGACCTACTGACAGCCTCATCAGCATCATGCGGCCTCCTTGGAGTCTCAATCCCTTTATTTGTGCTCCCATGACTCGGTTAGAATCATTTGACTGAATTTAGACTATTTGTGACTACTACCACTGATTGGATGATGTCTCCATTGATATCCAAGCCACACATTGAGGAGAATTTGAATGACCTTAGGAGGCATTAGAATCCATTTGATTGTATTCAATTATTATTCACTTTTCATAGTGTCATCTTACAGCTGATGTATGATACAACCGTTTTTGTCATTTCTTGTGTTAATGAGTGATTATTGATTAAGCAATTCTTCTTCTCTTCTCTACTATTCTTGAGTGAGTTTTAGTGAGTTTTTCTCCAGCTGTGTGATGTCTCCTGTAAATTATCACAATCATCCCAAGAAGTTAGGGGATTGAATTCCACCTTTACTGATTTGTTGGGATAGGCCTCTGCGAAGAGATTCCTTCTAGAAGGCGTTTGAAGTTTCTATTTTTCTCCTATAATTGATAGTGACACACCTTGCTAACTAGAAACCTACATCAGGGATGGGGTGATGCATGTTGACTGAAGTGAATCAGGGTCAGCGATGCACCTTGTCAATGGGAAGAGGGTGTCACCATGTATCTGACGCTACTTTTAAATGTGCAGAGTGTGTTGGTGTCAAAATATGGGAAAAAAGGTATGAAAATCCTTCTTATCAGACAATTTGGAACCAATGCTTTAGGAATCAGGACAAACCAAGGGTAAACATGTCACAATGACAGGATTTTGGTGTAACAATGATGAATTCGCTATTGCATTTATGAGCACAAATATGTAGGGAGTGTAACTTAATTATCCCACAATTGATAAATAGGCTTACACAATATTTAGGATTGTCAAACAATTTCGACTATACATCCTAAAAAACACACTAAAGTAATAGTTACACAACAAATTGTTAGGTCACTTTTTGTTCAACAAGAGTTGGTAGAATGTTGGGAAAATTGGATGACAATGTTACAAGGATATGACATAGAGTTCAAACTAACTAACATTGTTCATTGATAGGGATTATGAAAACATGTGGCTGAAGCACACGATTCTCTTGAAGAAGGACGAGAAAATGAGATTTCATTTTTTATGTTATACGCTCCCTATATCCCAATTGATACAAACTCTTGGTATAATTATCTCAAATAGTATCTGCAATATGGTATCACTGTCAACTATTTGAAAATTATTAAACAAAAGAGGAAACTGAGACTTAAATATTATATTTTTAAACTAATTAATGGTATTTTATTTCAAAAAAACTTTTATGGAGTGTTGGTAAGATGTCAAGAGAGAAAATATACTGAGCAAGTTTCAAAGGAAATGCATGATGGTCTCGTGGGGGAACGTTTTTGGGAGAAACATTGACTCATAAAATATCAAGGGCTCGATATTAATGGACAACTATTTTCAAAGATGCATATGCTTACACACAAAAATGTTCCATTGTCACGTCCCCTCCCATCCAACCAGCTAGATGGAGAGGATCGTGACGGTGGAACCGGGCATCTAGCCCCCATATTCATTCATTAAACAAGCATTCAAGTTCAAATGAATAAGAATATATACATACACAAATGCATAACAGATGTGATATTAAACTGGGCGTCTAGCCCTATGAAACATTTAGTCATAAGCATGAACATAATATAACAGAGATAGATGGAACTGTATGGTTTTGAGAAAATCACAGCGGAATATTAAGAATTTCACATCCATCATACATTTAAGGTGATCATCAAATAAGTAATTGCAATTTAACACAAGAGAATACTTATCTTATACAAAAGTAGTCCCACGCAACTGGCTATGCAACTGCAACGTTCCACCCAACCGTAGGCCAGTGTGCTCCTCAATCTCTCAGCACCACTGCCACCCCCGAGCTGGGCATGATCTCTACAAGGAACCAGGGAACAACAGACTCACACATAGCCCAGCATACACCAGGATGAGCCAAGCCAATCTGCAATTGGGTTTATCAGGCTGCTAGGAGATGGCAAGGAAGAGTTGCTAAGCTAGTGAGCTCCAGCACAGAGCTAGGGATAACCTTGCAAGATCTATCTAGCTTGGCACCCACAATACCTACACACCCAGCACAAGGAAGTATTATTTTCACTGCTGTACAGTCCCTCAAGCCATACCTTCCCTATCTAGTGCTCTCAGGGTATGCATAGAAGAGTAACCAAAGCCCTCTTGATCTTCTTGAGAGGTTGCCTCCCCCACTAGGTTTATCAAGCCACTTCTATCCACTACCACTCCAAACTCCAATTCACAGGTTCAAACCAAAAACGAGGATGCACACACAACAGAACACCATTATGGGGCAAGATAAAACGTCTTTACAGTGAGATGCATGAGATGGGGTTTTTCAGCTAACTCAGAAAACGTGGGAACCCACAAAAACGAAATGGGAAGTTGGGAAACAACCCTGTGGAGTCAATCCGTTTTTAGAAAAACGTCCTTGGGCAATTCGGGGCAAAAACGACCTCCATATAGTCCCCAAAAACGTGGCCCTTCTCTCCCAGGCTGCTATATATACAAAAACGAACTTCCAGGCATGGAAAAATGCAGGATTTTGCTGAAAAACGTGAAGGGAAAGACCCAGATAGCTCCCACTGCGTGCATGAATGAAGACTTCCCATTCCCCATGGCTTTGGGCACCATTTCGTGGGTGGTTTCTTGCCCCACAAGCAAAAAACACGATTTTCCAAGTTGATGGCTTGCCCATGCACGAAAATGGCTTGCCCATACTCTTTCATTCCCAAGGCATTAACTGCCTTAACCAATTTCTTGGAAAAATTAAATGATTGGGTACATGAGACAAAATGGGTAGTTGGTGGTTTATGGGTTTCCCCATTGACACATGGATTAATACCATTGGCTCAAGGGTTTGAATAATTTCCCTCCCTATTCCTTGTAGAACCATGCCCCATCTCTTTTGTTGTATTGCATAGCCGGTTGTGGGTTTTTCATTAAAAATTCGTAATTACATGATGTCTTATATACATTGTGCCCATCTCGCACAAGAACCATATGCATCTATTTTAATTGCCGATACATGAAACGCTAAATCAATGGTGGGGCCTTGGCCTTGAGCTCCTCACCATGATTAAATTACAATATTTACATCATTTACAAAGGGGGTCAAAATGGGGACGTGACATACCCCTCCCCTTACATTAGCACTGTCCTCAGTGCTCATCAAAATTGAACAAAAATGGATATGCCATCCTCATGGCATCCTCCAGCTCCCATGTAGCCTCATCGGGACCGTAGTGCTTCCATTGCACCTTTACCTGTCCGATGGCTCGGTTCCGGAGCAATGTTACTTTCTTGTCTAGGATGCGCAATGGATCAGTTTGGAATTCTCCCTCGGGTTCCACCTGGATCACATCCCAATTAATCACATGGTTAGGATCATGTACGTATTTCTTAAGCAAAGAGACATGAAAAACATTATGAGCTTTAGTGCTAGCAGGCAAGGCAAGTCTATATGCAACTGGCCCTATTCTTTCAAGCACTTCAAATGGCCCACAATATCTAGGTGATAGCTTGGCACAGCTCCCAAGCTTCAAGGAACTCTTCCTTGATCTTACTCTAAGATACACATGATCCCCAACATTGAATTCCCTATGCATTCTGTGTTTATCTGCATAGCTTTTGTGTCTATCCTGGGCTGCTTTTAAATTTTACCGGATCTTTGCAACCTCTTGTTCCATTTCCTTAAGCAATTCTGGTCCAAGTACAATTCTGTTCACTGGATTGTCCCAAGTCACTGGTGTCCTACACCTTCTGCCGTACAAAGCCTCATAAGGACTCATTCCCAACGATGCTTGTTGTCCATTGTTATACGCAAATTCTACCAAGTGTAGATAATCTTCCCACTTGGATGGCTTGTCCATTACATACATGCGAATCATGTCTTCAAGCACCTGATTTACTCTTTCTGTTTGCCCGTCTGTTTGAGGATGGTACGCGGTGCTAAAGTTCAACTGTGTACCCAAATCTGCAAAGAGACCTTTCCAAAAATTGGAAGTGAACTTGGTATCTCTGTCAGAAATTATCGCCTTAGGCAACCCATGTAATCTGAAAATTTCCTTCATGAAAATATCTGCAATGGCATCGGCTTTATGTGTGGACTTAACCGGTATAAAATGTGCTGCCTTGGTTAACTTGTCCACCACAACCATGATAGAATCATGTTGTCTCTTAGTCATTGGAAATCCTGTAATAAAATCCATGGAAATTATTTCCCATTTCCATTCTGGAATCGGCACTGGGTGCAATAAACCTGTTGGGTGTTGGTGTTCACTCTTCACTTGTTGACATTCCATGCACTTAGAAATGTATTCGGCAACATCCTTCTTCATGCCTGGCCAGAAATAATATTTTCTTGCTGTAGCAATTGTTTTCTGATATCCTGGGTGACCAGAGTATGGAGCTTTATGGATCTCATCCATAACCATTCTCCTTAAATATGCCGCATTTGGAATATAGACTCTATTCTTATAAGTAAGAAGTACACCTTCTTCCAAGTGATAGCCTTCATTCTTCTTGCCAGGGTCTTGCTGCTGCAATTTACCCTTTATCTGCTCATACACTTCATCCTCAACCATATGGTTAACAATCTGCTGCTTCAAATCCGGTTGGAAAGTACTAAGCGCTGCCACATACATTTCATGTACCTTTCTGCTGAGTGCATCGGCCACCTTGTTTTCTTTCCCTTTTATGTGTTTGATCTCAAAATCAAATTCACACAAAAATTCCAACCATCTAGCTTGCCTAGCATTTAAAGTTGGCTGATCAAACAAATATTTCAGTCCACAATGGTCCGTCCTTAACTCGAATTTTCTTCCCATTAAGTAATGCCTCCACATCTTCAAGGCATGTACTATGGCTGCAAGTTCTATGTCATGAGTAGCATAGTTCTTCTCATGCTCCTTCAACTTTCTTGACTCATAGCATATCACGTGGTTGTCTTGCATAAGAACTCCTCCAAGCCCTTGATTGCATGCATCGGTACACACCACAAAACCTTTTCCAGGTCTGCAATCTTCAGAATAGGTGCACTTGTAAGAAGATTCTTCAACCGTTGAAAACTTTCCTCACATCTTGGTGACCATTCAAACTTTATCCCCTTCTTTTGCAAAGAAGTGATTGGGTTTGCAACCTTGGAGAATCCCTCGATAAACCTCCTGTAGTAACCAGCAAGGCCCATAAAAGATCTCACATCAGTCACATTCCTTGGAGTTGGCCAATTCATAATGGCTTCAATCTTCTCAGGGTCTACAGATATTCCTTCGTCGGAGATGATGTGACCCAAATAATGAATTCTATCTTTATAGAAGTCACATTTGCTCAACTTTGCATATAGCTTATGCTCCCTTAGTAATTGCATTGTCATTCTCAAATGTTCTTCATGCTCTTCTTCATTCTTGGAATAGATGAGAATATCATCTAGGAATACAAGAACAAACTTGTCCAAATACTTGCTAAAAACATTATTCATGAGACACATGAATGTAGCTGGTGCATTTGTGAGACCGAATGGTACCACTACAAACTCATAGTGTCCATACCTCGTTCTAAAGGCTGTCTTATGAATATCTTCTTCTTTGATTCTTACCTGATGGTAACCAGACCTCAAGTCAATCTTTGAAAATACCTTTGCTCCTCTCATTTGATCAAAAAGGTCATCAATTCGGGGCAATGGGTATTTATTCTTCACTGTGACTTTGTTCAACTGCCTGTAGTCAATACATAACCTGAGTGTTCCATCTTTCTTTTTCACAAATAGAACGGGTGCTCCCCACGGGGATACACTCGGCCTAATATATTTATTTTCCAACAACTCTTGTAATTGCATTTTCAATTCTAGCAATTCTGGTGTACTCATCCTGTACGGTGTATTAGACACTGGTGCCGCTCCTGGCACAAGTTCAATTGTAAAGTCAATGTCTCTCTTTGGAGGGAGTCCTGGAATCTCATCGGGAAAAACATCCCTGAATTCTTGCAATACACGATAGTCCTCCAATTTAAGAGTTTCATTATCTGCTGCCTCTAAAACGTGAGCTGCATACAGTTGACATCCCTTCCTACAGAACTTCTTCAGTTGCATGGCTGAAACCTGTCTAACAGAAGTCACCTTTGGAATGCCTTTTACAACCCTCGGGTTTCCTTCTTCGTCCATGCATTCAAATGTCTTATTGTAGCAGTCAAGTTTAACCCTGTGTGCTTCTAACCAATCCATTCCAATGAGAATATCATAGGAACCCAGTGGCAAAATATTCAGATCTGCATGAGTGAATAGCCCATCCATCTCTAATGGACCTTTCTCTACTATTTCACTAACTTTTCTCTTGGTTCCAGTGGCTAGTTGAACTAACCATGATTTACTATGCTTTAATTTCTTGAAAGCACAACCCTCAACAATTCTAGGAGTGACATAACTATGAGTAGATCCAGGATCAATCAAAATAGAAACAGATTGCTTAGCAATCTTACCTTCAACTTCAACCACAGTTGACTGATGATCTGCTTGGCGGTCTTCTACTGCTGCATAGATTCTAGGGATTGTCCTCGCCTCTTGACCCACAGTTCTAGCTCCTTGGATGTTGTGAACTTGATTTGCATTCCCATTCCTATGTGGACAGTTCCTAAGCATGTGGTCTCCTCCACAACCCCAACATTGAAGTGGTTCTCTTGGCTCCTTTGGATCTCTTGGCTTGTCTCCCATCATCCTAGTTGGCTTAGTCACAACCTGTGATGGCTGCCTTTGCTGATTCCGGAATTGAGGAGGCTTGAACCCCTTCTTCCTTTGATCAAACTTCTCATTTTTCTTATCCTTCCATGCCTTATGGAAATCTGGTTTGCTCCTGTTTTGATCAAAGCAATACTTGGCCTTTCTTATGGCCTCCTCCAGAGTTCGAGGTTCATCAAACTCAATTCTATCTTTATATGACTGGGGCAGTCCACTTACGAAACGCTGAATTTTGACCTTATCATCTCGAATATACTTGACATACCTCAGCAGCTCCAAGAACTTGTTTGCATATTCTTCCATGGTCAATTGTCCCAATCTCAGCTCATGGAACTCTTTGATCTTATCATCATAGTACCTGTCAGAGAGGTACTTCTGCTTGAAGTATTTCTTGAACTGCTTCCACACGATCTTCCTTTCATTGATCTTCTTCACTTGCCTGGTGTGTTCCCACCATATGGATGCTCTTCCATTCAAGTTGAAGATGCCTACCCTTGCCTTCATATTTCCCGAGTAGTCTTGGACTTGGAAATATTTTCTCATCCCGAGAAGCCAAGCTTCAGCTTCTTGACCAGACTTCACTTCTCCATCAAATGTAGGAGGTTTTGCCTTCTTAAATTCCCCATGTGAACTGTTCTTGTAGTGCTTCTTCCTCTTGCTCTTGTGAGATGAAGAACTTGAACCCTCAATGGATTCTTCAGAGTCAGATGATTCATTAGAAGAGATTTCTGGACTATATGTTCTGTCTGTAGAAACTCTTCTTGGGCTACTGGCCCTCTTACGGGAATTTCTTCTAGAGCTACTCCCACCCCTTTCTAGATTTGATATCTGATGCCCAGAGTTTATTTGCCTTTGGATGTCTGTTAAACTCTGCAGCATGGCTGCATTCAGCTGATTTTGTTCTTCCTGAGCTTTAATCATCCTTTCATTATCTTCCCTACATCTTTTCAACTCCACCCTTAGGCTTCTCATGGTGGCTGCAACATCTGGAGGGGTCTCTTGATTTCTCCTCCCATTAGATTCTGTTTCAGCATTCTCAACCTGTATGTTTTCCCCCATGGCATCGGTTTCAGGCTCATAGGGATCCTGTGCATCATTCATGATGTTCATTTTCTTGGCCCAACCAAGGCCCAAAACTCTCTGACTGTATTATCTAGAGTGTTACCCTGCTGTAACCGTGACTCTCTGAAATGTGTTCATCAGCACAATTGTTAGCTGCATTATATTCTCAGAATTCATAACTTACTTCATGCATGTGGGAAAAATTCCATACTTGACAATTCGTCAAATCACAACAACGAAAAATATGAGGGGAAAAAGAAAAAGGGGGTCAACGATTAGCTGAATCCTGCCGCAACGGGAAGTTCGCGCAATCCGGCCGCGACGGGCGGGCGATTCACAGACTACTCCCGCAACCGCGGGGAGGTTCACGGTATGCTCCCGCAACTGCGGGGCGGTTGGCCATAGGCTTCCGCAGTTGCGGGCCGGTTGACTGTAGGCTTCCGCAATTGCGGGTCGGTTCAGCGAGGGCTTCCGCGCGACGTGGTTCGGAAACGGCTTCCGCAATTGCGGAGCAGTTCGTCAAACGCTTCCGTAATTGCGGAGCAGTTCACCGAACGCTTCCGCAATGGCGGGGCGATTTGCCGAGCGGAGCCATTCGGCGAAGGCTTCCGCAGTTGCGGAGCCATTCGGCGAATGCTCCCGCAATTGCGGAGCCATTCGGTGAAGGCTTCCGCAGTACCGGAGCCGTTCGCGGAATGCTTCCGCTGGCATGCTTCCCCGATTTCGGGTGATTTTTCGGAATGATTCGGCGAAGTCTTTCGCAGTTGCGGAACGATTCGCCGAAGTCTTCCGCAGTTGCGGAATGATTCGGTGAAGTCTTCCGCAGTTGCGGAACGATTCGGCGAAGTCTTCCGCAGTTGCGGAACGATTCGCCGAAGTCTTCCGCAACTTCGGAATGACTCGCCGAACTCTTCCGCGTTTCGGGACGATTCGCGGAATCCTTCCGAAATTTCGGAAGAGAATTCCTTCCGTAATTTCGGAAGAGAATTCTCTCCGAAAAATTCCGACACTTAGAAAATTTTTTACTAAAAACATTTTTCTCCGCTGTTTCGGAGCCATTGGCTGAATTCTTCCGCAATTTCAGGAAGGTTCGCGGAATCCTTCCGCAATTTCGGGAAGGTTCGCCGAACTCTTCCGCAATTGCGGGAAGGTTCACGAAACCTTTCCGAAATTTCGGAACGACTTCCCGAAACGGCTCAAAACAAAATTTCCAGAACAGTCTTAAAAACAAAAATTTCCAAAACAGACTTAAAAAAAATTTTAAATTTTTTTTTTTTTTTTTTATGTATCTTTATAATTGCTATCAGATTTGGCCCATAGAGGCCCAATGCTGCAACGCAGCTCTGATACCATTCTGTCACGTCCCCTCCCATCCAACCAGCTAGATGGAGAGGATCGTGACGGTGGAACCGGGCATCTAGCCCCCATATTCATTCATTAAACAAGCATTCAAGTTCAAATGAATAAGAATATATACATACACAAATGCATAACAGATGTGATATTAAACTCGGCGTCTAGCCCTATGAAACATTTAGTCATAAGCATGAACATAATATAACAGAGATAGATGGAACTGTATGGTTTTGAGAAAATCACAGCGGAATATTAAGAATTTCACATCCATCATACATTTAAGGTGATCATCAAATAAGTAATTGCAATTTAACACAAGAGAATACTTATCTTATACAAAAGTAGTCCCACGCAACTGGCTATGCAACTGCAACGTTCCACCCAACCGTAGGCCAGTGTGCTCCTCAATCTCTCAGCACCACTGCCACCCCCGAGCTGGGCATGATCTCTACAAGGAACCAGGGAACAACAGACTCACACATAGCCCAGCATACACCAGGATGAGCCAAGCCAATCTGCAATTGGGTTTATCAGGCTGCTAGGAGATGGCAAGGAAGAGTTGCTAAGCTAGTGAGCTCCAGCACAGAGCTAGGGATAACCTTGCAAGATCTATCTAGCTTGGCACCCACAATACCTACACACCCAGCACAAGGAAGTATTCTTTTCACTGCTGTACAGTCCCTCAAGCCATACCTTCCCTATCTAGTGCTCTCAGGGTATGCATAGAAGAGTAACCAAAGCCCTCTTGATCTTCTTGAGAGGTTGCCTCCCCCACTAGGTTTATCAAGCCACTTCTATCCACTACCACTCCAAACTCCAATTCACAGGTTCAAACCAAAAACGAGGATGCACACACAACAGAACACCATTATGGGGCAATATAAAACGTCTTTACAGTGAGATGCATGAGATGGGGTTTTTCAGCTAACTCAGAAAACGTGGGAACCCACAAAAATGAAATGGGAAGTTGGGAAACAACCCTGTGGAGTCAATCCGTTTTTAGAAAAACGTCCTTGGGCAATTCGGGGCAAAAACGACCTCCATATAGTCCCCAAAAACGTGGCCCTTCTCTCCCAGTCTGCTATATATACAAAAACGAACTTCCAGGCATGGAAAAATGCAGGATTTTGCTGAAAAACATGAAGGGAAAGACCCAGATAGCTCCCACTGCGTGCATGAATGAAGACTGCCCATTCCCCATGGCTTTGGGCACCATTTCGTGGGTGGTTTCTTGCCCCACAAGCAAAAAACACGATTTTCCAAGTTGATGGCTTGCCCATGCACGAAAATGGCTTGCCCATACTCTTTCATTCCCAAGGCATTAACTGCCTTAACCAATTTCTTGGAAAAATTAAATGATTGGGTACATGAGACAAAATGGGTAGTTGGTGGTTTATGGGTTTCCCCATTGACACATGGATTAATACCATTGGCTCAAGGGTTTGAATAATTTCCCTCCCTATTCCTTGTAGAACCATGCCCCATCTCTTTTGTTGCATTGCATAGCCGGTTGTGGGTTTTTCATTAAAAATTCGTAATTACATGATGTCTTATATACATTGTGCCCATCTCGCACAAGAACCATAGGCATCTATTTTAATTGCCGATACATGAAACGCTAAATCAATGGTGGGGCCTTGGCCTTGAGCTCCTCACCATGATTAAATTACAATATTTACATCATTTACAAAGGGGGTCAAAATGGGGACGTGACATCCATATTCCATAAAAGCATTAGCAAAGAAAAGAAACCAATTATCCCATTGCAACCCATGAAAATTGAACAACCCTTTGAACAATGGGGGTTAGACATAATCAGTGAAATCAATCCCAATTCATAAAAAACAACACAAATGCATTCTTACAGCAACTGACTACTTCACGATATGGATAGAGGCGATTCCGTTAGTAAGAATAAATGAAGTTGTGGCTATGCAATTCTTAGAACAACAAATCATTACTAGGTTTGGTGTACCTTCTGTTCTAGTTTTCGATAATGCTTCATAATTTTGTTCTTTGAAATTAACAGAATATTCCCTAGAAAAGGGAATTATCTTGCGATATCTGACTCTAACTACTATTTGCAAGGGAACAAAGTAACTAAATCAACCAACAAGAATCTTATTCGAATATTGAAAAAGATAGTTGTTGAGAATCATAAGAATTGGCACACAACTTTACCCAATTCTCTTTGGGATGATAGAGTTACTCTGAAGGTCACCTTAGGAACCTCCTTGTACTTCCTTATTTATGGGAAAGGTCTCCTTAGGAACCTCCTAATAATTCCTTATATATGGGAAGGAAGCTATTTTTCATCCCAATATTTTTCTACCATCCCTCCAACTTACCCAAGTATATCATGGACAAGCTTCCCCATCCATTCAACATAGAATCAACACCTTACTATGATTAGAGGAGGAAAGATAAATAAATAAGAGAATTTTTTTTGCTCAACATCAATTATCCAAAATATGGTTTGATGAATTTTCATCAAGTGATAAATACTTTTCATTTGGGGACCTAGTTCTGAAATCGGATAGGTTGATGAGACTAAAGGGAAACGCAACAAATTCCAACAAATATGGCTTGGCCCATTCTAGGTCATAGAAAATATAGGGACTGACACTTTTTTATTGAGAATTTTGGAAGGAGATCTCAATGTTCTTCCTATTAATGGTGAATTCCTTAAAATATATTTTCACCGATTGTTTGGTGCATTCAACTTGTACATAGTTTTTGTTTCCATTTTTTAATTCCATGGAATTTTGAGACTCCATCTCATTTTTAAGTTTTCAGTGTTTGTAATTGGATTTGTAGATATAAATATTTCCATAGGTTAGGGTTCCGTTCGCTTGCTTTGGGATTTTCTTGTTTGAATTTTTCCCATGCTTTCTATATCATTTTTGCAACATCATTTTATTGAGTCTATAACAGCCTGGGGCATAGTTGAAGTTCCAAAAGTTGGAACATCTGGTGATTATAGATGTCTATGTACTTTGTTTATCTCTCTCTTGCATAAATAAAACATAGTAGAGAAATATTTAATAATTTTGGAAAGTGAAGGGATAATTATTTATTTGGTACAGAAAATCAACAGGAAAGCCTAGTTGTTTTGGAGAGTTAGTGGTCAATCAAATGGATTTTCCCATACATGTTGTAAGAATGACCTAGTGAAGGGTCCTTAAACTTAAATTCAACTTCAAATGCATTCAAATATTATACTACAAAGAGACTCAACTAGTTAGATCATATCTCTCTTAAAATATACCATCCCTTATATCTCAATAAAGTCTATATTTCCCCTCACCTACATAAAAAAATGTTTCGCAAAAGAGAAAGAGGTTTGGGAAATACAACATATTTTTTGGGAAATGTACATATCTTCGTTGGGGATATGGATTCTTTTTGGAAACATAGAAAGGTTTGTGGTATCGTGATGACTCCATCAATGATATGAATCTCACGGGAAATAGAGAAACATTATGATTTTTGACTTGCTACTTTGGGATTATTATCAACTTAGCCTACAAGACATGAGGTTGAGAAAGGGTTTTGGATTTTGTAATTATAGACATATTTTAAAATAAACCTCATTATTTATGCCTCTAACTAATTTGGTTAGTTACTGATTTATGAGAGTGAACATGTAGCAATTTGATAAGAAGCTTAAATCTTTTTAATAACAACGAGTTCCAAATTTTTAAAGAATATCCTGAAATGATATCTCATTATGGACTATTATTTATAGTACGAAGATAGAGATTCTAAGATTCATATAGTAAGCCACCAATTGTTGAGGCCTCAACTAGCCCAAGGTTATGAAGGCATGGGACCCACTTTTACCTTTTATTTCATCATGGAGAGATTTAAGTTGATCTATCATTGTATTTGGTTCAATTGTTTCTTTTCTCTAACCAGGTGATTTCATGTGCTTACATTGCATTTTTTTCATTAAAAAGACTTCCTAGTATGATATTGCAATTGGTAAGGGATATTGTTGCTTTGTTTTACTATGACATTCCTAAAAATTTCCCAAATTTGTGTTCAAACAATGCAGTTTTTGGTATGTCGGGATCTTTCCAAAATTGATTTTTCTAGCCTCTATGTTAGATCGATTAGGTGCTATAAAAACCTTGCTTCAAGTTTCATTCTGATAAATTATGGGAAAATATTTAAATTTATTCCGATGCAATGTGTTAACATTTTTAAACTTGTACCGATATGTGTTTCGAAGGAGTCTGGATACAAAGGATAAATACAACAATACATTAGGTAAGTGGGAAAATGAAGTTTAAAGGTATCCCCAATACATTGCAGGTGAAAAATTGAGCATTCTTCCAATACCATGTCTCATACCTCTCTAATACATGTAGGTCCATTGGTATTGTATTGGGATTGTGTCAAAGACTAGTTTTAATACCTCCTCTACATTGTCATCCATAGTTTAGAATACACCCTGAACCGAGTTTTAGAATGACTCCAATACACTGTACTCTATGAATTTCAATGAATGTGATATTACATATTTAACATTTAAATATTCCACATTCTTGGTAAATCAATAGTTATTAAATGAATTCCAATGTTAAATTCATCATTTGTACCAGTAACTTTGATACATAAAATGAATGTTAGGATTGTTGGAGAGTTTCATGCATGGGATTATGAACTCTCTACTGCAAATATGATACATAATAGAACAAATCACACCAGTGGATTTCATAAATATTGTCCTCAAAAAGAGAAGCTGCAACTAGAATCATAATCCTTGCGGAAGAGCCATAATACAAGAAACCCATTTTTACCAATATTGAAGCTAGTATATGTTCTGCTAATTTTCCAAATTGGGGTGAAGTTTATAAGAGGATCTATGAGCTAGATTTTCCAGAAGTGGTATTCCTAGATGACCAAAGTGAGGATAATCTTGATGAAAATTTCTGCCCGAATACATGGAAAATTTTAGGGGCTAATCTTAGCCCATGGGATAAATTTAGGGATTTTAAATTTTTAATGGGCTATTTTTTTATTAAAACCCATTTGTAATATTAGCCCACATTTTATTTATTTATTTTTAATGAAAGGGAGGTTAGCCCCATCGAATTTAAAAATGGGAGCCAAGATAAAACAATTTTGCCCCTCTAAAAATGGATTTAAACCTCTATTCGCCCACAAAAATCACTAGGAAGATCCCATTCGCCCCCAATTTCCAAAAATGGTAGTTGCTAGGGGCTCTTTCGCCTTCTATCAATCATCGAAATCGAAGTCGGATTTACGTTCGTCCACATTTTATGGGTTGAATATCATTTTGAAAGTTACTTAATGTCCATATGAGAAGGGAAATTGATATTTACTATCAGGTCTTATAGTGACCCATTTTCATCTAGGAGAGTTATAAATCCCATCATCTTAGATCCAAAGATTCCCCAAGAAACATGAGGGTGGAGAAGCTTGCGATCAAAGATGCGGAAATAAGTTTTTTTTGGGTGTTTGGGGCATCATTCCTAGGGGATGAGACTTCATTCATAGCTGTGTATTTGGGCATGCAGGGGGGCATGAATTTCCAAGGAAAAACTTGCTAAAATATTCTCCAAGGCTTCACAAGGTTTTATAATTTAGTAAAAGATTTGCCAAGATTTTACAAGGTTTGATCATTTAGGGAAAGATTCACCAATATTTTAAAAGATTATATTATTCAATGAGAGATTCACCAAACAATTGTATATACATAATATAACATTGATAAAATAGCCTTTATATTTTCCTATATATCATGTGGATTCACCCAATTACTATACATAGAGATTTAGGGGGGGGGGGGTTCTTAAAATTTTCCCTGCCTTAAGAAATCCTCAATTGCATAAATTTGGAGCCAATGCACTTGTGCTACCATGTTCATAGGTTTTAGAGTGGATTATTGACCATATAGACATTAATGCTAGAGCTATTCTAAACAAAAATGGAAAAAATGCTAGCTTATTTTCAAGCCCAAGACCTAGGAAATTACTATTAATTTTCCAAACTAAAAGCTTTTATTACAACACCATCGGTTGAAAATTTTAAGAAACTAAAGGATTGCAAGATAATTTTGAACACATGGTTTGTGGGTAGCAAATTATTTCAAGGTAAAACGATTGGTACTTACAATGTTCTAAACTTAGGAGATCATATGGAATGTCTATTGTTAGCATAATATATGGAGAATCCAATGCATCTACTTTCGAGGAAAATTGGGTTCCATTGGTTCATACAATAGTTATAGAAGGAAGTGTCTTTAATTGGGAAACTATCTTGTCATTTTATTTGAAACAAACCATTGCTAAAGTGAAGACAACTTCCCTAGGAACTGCTCCAGTGTTTTATGTGGCATCATATTTACTGCATATTTGATGTTCAAGTAATTATTTTCCTAGTTTACAAATGGCTTGGACCCATGAGATGCCACCCATACATATTTACTGCTAAAGGATTTGGGAGAGTAAGTAGAAGAGAGAATATGCATCTATTTGTGATCATTTTTTCCCTCTCATTTATGAATCCTTCTTCCCAAGTTTTTCTCCTAGAGTATCAAAAGAAGCCAGGAAAGTGTTAATTAATAATGGGATTGGTATATTTAAGAAGAATGGACCTTTATAAGTATTTGTGGCTCCAAAATTGCATCCCACCTTCTTCCCAAATTTGTACATAGTAAACTCATATTGTAGGAAATTGATTATCAATCCTATGTGCATGTTTTTAATAATTTTATAGAAATAAAACACTTTAAATCTTTCATCCCACTCCCTTTATACATTGGCAACTATATTATCAAAAATACAAGTGAAAACAAGGTTGAAGCTGAAGTATTGGTGGGATATAATTTTAGGAGTGGCAAGTTTAAAAGACATGATCCAAAGGTATTGATTAGACAACATGCTGATCAACTTCTTATTAGTTTTCCTCATGCACATGTCCAATGGGAGGGAGAATAAAAGTACATATAATCCATTAGATGGAAATAAGTACAACTTAGAATAACACAGTGTAGTTCATCATTAACAAAAGAATAAAAGGATGAAGCTAAAAAACATAAAAATTGTTTGAAGAACATAGATCCCAATAAGACAAGATTCAAAAGAAAAAGAGGAAGAAGCTAAATAAGTTGAAGAACAAAATGAAAGAAAATATAAATATGTAGAAGAAAGAATATGTTGCTAGAGTAAATATTGAAGAAGAAACAAAACAAAATCAAGCATAGGAAAAGGAAAGACGTAGGAAACCACAAAAAATGGAAGAGGAAAATGCAATAGAAAAGAAGGAACAAGAATATGCTTCTAGAAATATTGTTGAGGAGATTTCTAGAAAGCTTGATAAGGAGGAAGCAAGAAGAAAACATGTTGAAGAGGTAGAGAGACAAAGACAACTTGGAATACAAATGGAAAATGAAGAAGGTGCAACTAGGAAAACAGATCTTGAAAATATGGCACATAAAGATAGGAGATAGGTATATGATAATGATACTTAAATTCCAAGTAATCCTTTGAATTCTGAGTGTTAAGGGATTTAAATCACCTAAATAGATAGGGTTAGGGCTATCACAAATTCGGGGAGATTATACTCTAATTTCCTATTTTTACAACCAATATTGAAATCAAAAGAGGCGATAACGTGTACTTACTTAGATCCAAATTGTTGAATGGCTTGCATGTGTGTGGATCCAATAGTTTCCCTCCAATATTCCTTGGAACTTTCACAGGCCTGCACACAAGATACAAGCAAATACCTTTCTCAAATGATTTTAAAAACCAAATAATGATGATAAAAACAACAACTCGAATCCTTAATTGAGAAAAGCAATATGACTTATATTAATCTATATTAGTTCAACACTCAAAACATCCTACATAAACAAATTTTAACATAAACAAGAATGTTTTGGGGGAGATAAATAAGAATGAAATCATATTATAGTTTCAATACAAAAGACAAAGATATACATGAGCCTTTATCAAGGTGTCTCCTTCTCCAGTCTAGATTCTCCTTTCCTAGGGCCACTAGTAGACTATCTTCTGTGATATTCCTTACACTTGGAATAAAAAGGATCAAAAGGGATTATCCCCACTAACTCTAGAGAGGCAAGATGACTTGAATTATAAGGGAAGTATAGAGGAAGACTAATATAAAATCTCTAGGGAAACTCAAATTCTATTCCTCCAAATTATCCTTTGGTGAATAATTGGTCCCCATCCCTCTATTTGACGCTTGTTATATACTTTAAGATGAGTGTTTTAGTTTTTTCTAGTGTAACTAAGACCAAAATTAAATCCAACTGTCCAAACCACATGTGGAATGTTTTTTTTTTTTTTGAATTTCAAGAGGTGTATGTGTGTTTCTCAAGGGTAACATGTTTATACATGTGTTTCACACTAACTAAGCATGTACACAAGCTAAAATGGTATTTTTTGAAGGATTTTAATCACAATTTGATGCTTGATGGGGATATAGGAGGCTTTGCAACATTAATAAGTATTTTTTTGCTATACTAGATGCCCCCTAATGTCTAAGGTTTGCAGAGAGTAAAAAATGCATTATAAACCGACTATGATAGTAATTAGTTGGCCTTAGTAGGATTCATGAACACCATATTTTCAATACAAAATGCAACTAGAAACCAAGGATCAAACCACTCTCTTCTTGAGGTAGGAATACCCATGCTTAGGTGAAAAAATAACTTGGCCACCAAATCAAATACATTGTGGATACATGACATATGAAATATGTAAAATCATGGCCACAAAAATAGTACATAGTGGATTCATGGAGTATATATGCAATGGTGGAAAATGCTCACAATGATGATACATAGTGGATCCATGCCACAAAATATCATATCCATGAATAGATACACGATGGATCTGTAACATCCCTACTATGTAAAGTTTATCAATTTGGACCTAATTTCAAACTTTAGGATGGTGAACTCAAGCTGCTAGAAAAGAATCCAAATGCTTTAGAATTTCTTGGGGAGGGAATTGGGAGGACTTAGGACACCCTAATGCATTTTTTAGAACCTTATAATTTTTCTAGAAGCATTCGTAGTTTTCAATTTTCAAGGAGGAAGGAAGGGGAATAAAACTAGTTGAATTTGTTGGTTGAAAACCCCAATAGGCTATTGACTTTTTGACCTTCCAAAAACTGTACGGCCTTCCCTATTTTCTGATATGAGACTTGGATCTGTTATAGGACCTCAAGGACAACACATATGCAAAATTAACTCATATTTTAGGGTCTGCAATACCTTCCAAAAAACAACAGGTTGGATGACATAGAAATTAGGGGGAAAATGGTAAACAAAGAGTATAAGTTTATGGCACAATATTTAGTAATACTTCGAGGGTATGCACACAAAATTTTGGTCATACATGTTACTCCATATGCCACTATAATAATAATCTAAACGTAAGAAAAATTCTTATATTAAACAGATACAAGTCATTCCAAAAACACCATGAAAATCCAATTGGGAAACTAGCTCGAATCTTGATATTACTTGGAAATATTACATGAAATGATTGGTATTTCGAGTTGTGGCACTCATGATAAGTTCATTACAGAGATATACAATAGATAATCATGGCCATATATTAAAAATATCAATCTCCATAAACTATATGCAACTAGGAGTGCGCCATCATAGTTGTGCATGTACATAGAGAGAATTTTGAGAGAAAGATAGTAGAGAAAGAAGAGTGAACATGAACTAGAACTCAAAGGGGGATAAAACCTACATAAAAAAATCCCCATGAATATTTTTGGATAGTTTTGAATGGCATCTCATTCAACCAACTTGGATAGGAATCTTGTACCGATGAAATTGGTTCTAAGGCAGGGAGGATGAACATCCACCATGCAAGGACAAACAAAGGTCTCCAAAAGTGAAAATGAGAAATGAACAAAAGTTGATATCATTCATCCTAATTCTCTTTTATTAGCCTCTAATGGAATCCATATCTCTAATTCATATCAAGAGTCTTCACTCAACTCAAGTTGGGGAGATATTCTCATAGAAGACACTTGTCCACTTCTTTCTTGCATTCTTCTTCCCCCAATTCGAATGGGGAATCTTGGATAACCATAACCCCCCCTATGCTCCCTCTTGGTGTATATTTTTAGCCCTGATATGTCATATGTGTCATAGGTCTTCAATCAGGTCTTAATTTGTCATATTTTTCATACATTCCCCATCATTGTTGTCATAGATGCTCGAGAATCTAGCCACAAGTGTCACAACTCCTCTATGATGCCTCTTCCTCTTCCACTCCAATTAGAAATTCATAGATTCATGCCATTAATAATGACTCTTCAACTCCCCCCATAACGTTACCCTCCACCTTGGACTCGAATTGGTGAGAGAATGATGCCAAGTGTAGTGGAGAATCTTGCCACATGTGGGTCCCACACCACCTATGCTCCCTCATGACCAAATGCCACCTTATTTTTTCTTTATTATTATTTATTTGACCCAATTAATGTGAATTTGCAAGCCTAAAGTCCATTTGGGGTCTTATAGCTCTCTTATTCCAAGTTTTAATCTTTCCACCCCAACCCAGGGAACTAGTAGATTGGTGGAAATTTTTCTTCACAAAATTTATTTGGATGGGGACATTACATGATCTATGTATTAGTATATATAAGGAGAAAAACTGTAATTGCAATGAGGATAAATTGGTTCTCCAATGGTACCGATATGAGATAGTGTATGGTACAGACTTGCACAACTTCGGAAATAGAAAAATGTGAGAGTGCTATTGTTGGCCCAAGGTATTCCATCCAAACTATGAAAATGTACGAGTCTTGATCATGTGAATAGATGATCTAAATTCAAACATGTAGGATTCCATTTTATTACCGATCATTGTTGTATACTATTGTAATATACTTGGAAATATTTAACCAATATATTAACTCAACTTCATAAATTTTAATAAAATTCACTCGATAATTTCTTAACAATCTTTTCAAACCGAGTAGGATGTTAATGAGGGGGATGGAGACTAAATATGAGGATGGTGGGAGGAAATTTCAGTTATGGAATTTGTATGGGGAAATTTTCAGCAGAAAATATTAATATTAGAGGGAGAGTCCTAAGCACAAAGCACTGGGGCCATTTATGTTTCGGACAACAGCTACCGCTGAATCCTATCGCAAAGCTTCCTGGGCGCACCAGCATATGCTTACTAGATAGGGTGGGTATAAACTGAGTTATGACAGTAAAATAGGTTCAATGGAAACAATGAGCATCATTCAAAATTATTTGGGAAGAGTAAGAGTGGTTTGGAAGTTTTAGGCCCCATCGGGATGACAAAGCTAGTCAAAATCCAATCTTTACAAACAGGGGTTGAATCCTCCCAAATCCTTTAAGTAGGGACTGATATAGCTAATATGACGTGTTATTGACCTCCTAAAACTTACAGAAATTAAATCTGACATTTAGAACAAATTTGACAGTCATTTTAGTGAAACTAGTCATTAAACAATGCTCAATGAGCTAGTCTTCTATTTTGAATTAAGTGCTAACTTTATTTAAATGTAAAACTCTGTTCTGAAAGATTAGATTGCTCTAATATAATTTAATTAGCAGCATCAGGTCGAAATGTTACTCACTGAACTGAGTTTGCACTCATTTAATAGCTCCTTCTTAATACAATGAATTATGGGCTAGGAAACCCCCTCATAGAGCCATAGAATGACTGGAAGAAGTGAATTAATGATACAATCTCTGTTATGAAGGTGTAATATGATCTTCAAAAGGTCTGAAATAGAGGATATGGCTTCACACTGATTCTCTGGAAGAGTATGGAGAGCTATCCCCATATCTTCTCTTCCTTATGGGAAAAACACCTCCAAATCTAGCTGTGGTTGTGAGAATGAAGGAGAAGAAGAGAATGGATCAGTTTTGATAATGATTTCTGCTACTGGACATCACTATTGTCTGAACATAAGTCTGAACCAACCCTCCATCAGTTCTTGGGCGCATTCACTGGAGCATTCATCTTCAACTTGAGAAAATTCACCAAAACTAACTAGAATTTCACTGAATAAGAGATCTTCTCCTGGAACTGACTGTATGACTTCATTGCTGAACTGACTTGAATGTTATTGGATGTAGCATAATGTTCTGGACCTACATAACACTCATAAGAAACTCACATGGCCTTGGGGAACATCTCCCAAGCAAACTTGTTGAGGCACATCACTCAACTAGAGAGGCTCAGAGCTCTCAAACCAAAATTGCAAATGACAAAAGTTCTCAAATGGAGTTGGTTGGATTCTTTTATAAACTTCATGATGCCCTACTGAGCAAGTTGCTTGGCTTGGTAACCTATGAGATTATGTTACCCACTTTTCCATCCTATTCTAAATCCATGAGGGCGCCATCTTGAGATAATTAGCAAGTTTTTTTCTTTGAAAAACTTTCCTTCCTTTACCTTCCTTCACTGAACTTGGCAAGTGTGCCTTAGTGAGATTTTCTGGATGTTTCTTCTTTCCTTCTAACTACTTTTCTTCATCTTTCCACTTTCTTTACTTTCCTCTTTTCTGCTTTTTCCAGTTTCAAATTTCTTTTCTTGCCTTCTTTCCTCCAATTGATTCCTTGCTTTTCTTGAGATTTTGCCACTTAGGCAAGATTGGCCCTACTTGCTCAAATTCGACCTCTTAGTCTTGTCATCACCACTTGCCAATACTTATTAGCCAAAATTATTAATAAAAATATTACAAACTCAATATTACTCCAAAATTCAGAGTTTAATTAATTACTTAATAATTAATCAACCACTATGGTATAATTGCCTCACAAATACCCCATTAATTAAATTCTCATTTAATTAATCACTTAGACTTAGTCATGGGGTTAATAACTACATTGGGGGCCCCTCCTTGTCCATTTAATTCCCAAATACAACCTTAGGCATTTTCCATAAGGTAGTTTCCATACTTGCTCATTAATTAAATAATTATTGCCTAGGTGACTTAGGCAAAAATTACCACATGGACCATAGCAAAATTTGGGGACATGACAGTCCTCCCTTCCTAAGATTGCTTGTCCTCAAGCAATGTCAGGATTCCACCAAGCTTCTGCTGCACCACTTTGATTCTAATTGTCCCCATCCATTGTACAGTCTAAAAATTAAACTTGGGCCTTCAAAAAAAATGAAGAAAAACTGCACTGCAATTAATATCTGCAATTTAACTAGCAATGAACAAAATTTTCAACCCAGCTAGGATAACTTGAGTAGAATTCCTGGATCCCACGGTTTCTCCTACAAGGACCAAAAATTTTCTGTCATCTTTGGCAATCTGTCACTCCCATGAGTGCCAGGATCCCAAAGTATCAACTTCATTTTCCCAATCTCCAAGCATGTGGATTCCCTCCACATAGGCCAACTTCTGCAAGTAAAATGTTTCATTAATTCATCTTGGCAATTTTCCTTATTAGCCATCTTCCCTTGTCCATAAGCATAAACATATTTGCAAGTATATTTCATGTTTGTCAGGTAATC
Organism: Larix kaempferi; assembly: GCA_027924585.1. Taxonomy (NCBI): domain Eukaryota; kingdom Viridiplantae; phylum Streptophyta; class Pinopsida; order Pinales; family Pinaceae; genus Larix; species Larix kaempferi. Next base: position 3,792,355 of record BSBM01001024.1, on the reverse strand, counting down.
TTTCAACCAATCGATATGTGGATGAGTGACATCAAATTGCTGCAAAATATACCTTTGTTGCTACTCACAATTCAAGACAATGTCAGTTATAATAAAAAATGTATTGCAGAAACAAGAAGCCCTTTTACCTTTCGAGGTCTTAATTGCGAAGATGCTTCTACCCATCCATCCAATGGATGAATAAGAAATTTCATTTGCTGAAACATATGGAATGTGTTCAGCCCTATGTTTGTCTTCCTCAAACAAAGAGATCTCATGATCTCTATGGAACTCTACGGGTGGCCGCCCCTTCATCCAATGGCTCAATGCTCTGCCATTGATCCAAGGGTGCAAAACTCCATCAATTGACCCACACATTGAGGGTAAGTGTAGATTTGATGTATTTTTGTCACAAGTGGCTGTGCACACAGGAATGGGATGCCTCCCTTGCAGCTGGTGAAATAACATGTCATCGGTCTCAATTTTATGATCCTTCTGCTCATCATGTAACACTAAAAGGAAAAATCCTTGTACCCAATTTTCATTCCCAAAATTTGTGGTTGAATATGAAGTAGGGAATGAGGGATGGTGAGCCCTGCTATTAAACATTTCATCCGTTGAAGTTGTGTATGTGTCCTCTCTATTAATGGTTGATCCATCTATGGTGAAATCAGCTGCATCTGCCTTGGAAGAGGGACTTTCTTCAATGAACCTCTCATGTTCATTCTGGAAAAAATCATGTGCTTGCTTTTCACCCATTGTTTCTGCACATTCTTCAAGCACATACCGAATAGACTACTCCTCATGGTCCACCCACTTATGAGGTTCCTCCATGGAATATTTTGTGTCATTGACCCAAAATGGATGAATCTTAAGAAAAATTGAGGATTCAGTCAATTCTTTCCACTCTTGTTGGAATTGTTCTATCTTCATTTGGGATTCTAAGAGAGCACTTTGAGTGTATCTCAAAGAATCTTGGGTAGCCAACAACACACTTTTGAGCTTGTAGTTCTCTTTTTCATATCTACAAATATTTTCTTCATCATCCAACGATGCTTCCCGCAACAATTCAACAAGCTCGAACATGTAATTTTTATCTGAAAGCAACTGTGAGAAATTACCTTTGATTATGGACATTGCTTTTTGGATATTCTCCATGGCTGTAAATAAATATTGATCTTCCATTAAAGAAGCTTCCCAACACAACCTTGAAAATGAAGCATGAGTTTCATGGAGAATTTTCAGGGCCTCTTGGATCTTCTATTCATCCATATTTAAAGATCCTGCAAGAAGATGAGGTTCTTGTAGATGTTCCTCCTCTTCATTTTCCATCACCGGATCAATTTCATGTTGTGCACTTGAGGTTTTGAAATCCAATCTATGTGTTGCTGCTGCAATATATTCATCTTTCAGGTCCTCAAAAACATAATTTGGGATGCAACATAAGTGCTCATTCATCCTTGGTGCAACATAAATATCTTCTCTCAAGGTTTCAACCTTCATACTTCTTTCATTTTTTACACCAGAATTCTGAATCTCATCACTATGGGGCTCAACCATTCTAAACTTTCCAATGGAAGTGGCTGCCACATCAATTTGACATAATGACACATAAAAATCAGAAATTACTAATTTACCAGGTGTCATGTTCTCCTCCTTACGTGGTGGAATTTTGATGGCTTGTTCATCCACCCATTTTTCTGCTTCACACCCTACTGAGATGTGCTCAATTTCTGCTTCCTTGCGAGGGTCAAGGAGTGACTTTAAATATGAATTATGTTCCTCCTTTGGATCAGATACAAAATATGTCTCGCCTTCATCAATATGTCCCATTTCTTCTGCACTTGTTTTGAAATCAACCATTAAAAGATCAAGCGTGATTTTACCTCCCTCATCACCAACAATCAAGTGTTTGACTGCTGGCCCTTCTACTGTGCATCGACCTTCTTCGTCCACTTCTTGGAGTAATGGGGAACCAACAAGGTCTTCTTGGTCATTTGTTTCCAAGAAACTTGATGTCTCTCTGCATTGTGTGGTGCTCAGATCACAACCTTTGGACTTCCTTCTTGAAGGAAAACCAAACAGTCTCCCAATGCTTGGCCCTGCCAATGGCCTTGCTGAAACTTCCTTCTCGATTCCTTTTTCCTGAGATTGGGATGAATCTATATGTAGGGCTGCAACTTCATCTTTATTTTTTCCTAATTCTTCTCCACCCGAAGAAATAGGTGGATCTTGGTTTCCTCCCTTGATTGTTCCTGGTTGTGAGGACACATCTTTATCCCTCCCTTCTATTTTAGCTCTTAGGGGTAAAAATATTTCCTCCACTTCTTTGCACACACCATCAACCATATGTTCAATCCTTATTTTGTTATCACTATTGTAGGGGTCTTTGAACAAAATTTGAATCTCTAAATCACAATAGTCTCTAAAGTTCAGGGATTGTTGAACCTCCTTCTTCAAAGCATAGTACTCCATGAAGTACTCATAGGATTTCTTTGGGTTCCCTTTTTTGAGTATTCCTTCATAATCCCAATTAGTCATAGGTAGGTCATTTCCTATGTCCTCTTCAAACATTGGTTTAACAAGGAAATCATATTCAACTTTCGGCAAATAAAAATTTCCAACAGGGGTTAAAGGCTCCTCTTCATATGGCTCAAAAATAAATTCTTCTTCTTCACTGACTAGTAGGAGCCACATTTTGCATCTATGAGAAGATATTCAATCTTCCTTCCATAAGTGAGCTTCTTTATTTCCACAGGGGTGGAGGAAAGTGCTCTGATACCACTGTAATATCCTTGGAAATATTTAACCAAGATATTAACTCAACTTCATAAATTTTAATAAAATTCATTGGATAATTTCTTAACAATCTTTTCAAATCGAGTAGGATGTTAGTGAGGGGGATGGAGATTGAATCTGAGGATGGTGGGATGAAATTTCAGTTCTGGAATTTGTATGGGGAAATTTGTAGCAGCAAATATTAATATCAGAGGGAGATTCCTAAGCACAAAGCATTGGGGCCATTTATGTTTCGGACAACAGCTACCGCTGAAGCCTACCGCAAAGCTTCCTGGGTGCACCAGCATATGCTTACTAGTTCGGGTGGGTACAAACTAAGTTATGATAGTAAAATAGGTTCAATGGACACAATGGGCAGCATTCAAAATGATTTTGGAAGAGTAGGAGTGGTTTGGAAGTTTTAGGCCCTGTCGGGATGATAGTGCTAGTCAAAATGCAATCTTTACAAACAGGGGTTGAATCCTCCCAAATACTTTAAGTAGGGACTGATATAGCTAATATGATGTGTTATTGACCTCCTACAACTTATAGAAAGTAAATCTGACATTTAGAACAAATTTGACAGTCATTTTAGTGAAATTAGTCATTAAACAATGCTCAATGAGCTAGTCTTCTATTTTGAATTAAGTGTTGACTTTATTTAAATGTAAAAATCTGTTCTAAAAGATTAGAGTGCTCTAATATAATGTAATTATCAGCAGCAAGTCGAAATGTTACTCACTGAACTTATTTTGCACTCATTTAATAGCTCCTTCTTAATACAATGAATTATGGGCTAGGAAACCCCCTCATAGAGCCATAGAATGACTGGAAGAAGTGAAGTAATGATCCAATATCTGTTATGAAGGTGTAATATGATATTCAACAGGTATGAAACAAAGGATATGGCTGCAAACTGATTCTCTGGAATATTATGGAGAGCTATCCCCAGATCTTCTCTTCCTTATGGGAAAAACACCTCCAAATCTAGCTGTGGTTGTGAGAATGAAGGAAAATAAGAGAATGGATCAGTTTTGAGAATGATTTATGCTACTGGACATCACTGTTGGCTGAACATAATGCTGAACCAAACCTCCATCGGTTCTTGGGTGCATTCACTGGAGCATTCATCTTCAACTTGAGAAACTTCACCAAAACTAGCTAGAATTTCACTAAATAAGAGATCATCTCTTGGAACTGACTGTATGACTTCATTTCTGAACTGATCTGAATGTTATTGGCTGTAGCATCATGTTCTAGACCTACATAACACTCATAAGAAACTCACATGGCCTTGGGGAACATCTCCCAAGCAAACTTGTTGAGGCACATCACTCAACTAGAGAGGCTCAAAGCTCTCAAACCAAAATTGCAAATGACAAGTTCTCAAATGGAGTTGGTTGGATTCTTTTATAAACTTCATGATGAACTACTAAGAAATTTTCTTGTCTTGGTAACCTGTGAGAGTAGGTTACCCACTTGCCCATCCTATTCTAAAGCCATGAGGGCGCCATCTTGAGATAATTAGCAAGTTTTTTCTTTAAAAAACTTTCCTTCCTTTACCTTCCTTCATTGAAATTGGCAAGTGCACCTTAGTGAGATTTTCTGGATGTTTCTTCTTTTCTTCTGACTACTTTTCTTCATCTTTCCACTTTCTTTACTTTCTTCTTTTCTGCTTTTTCCAGTTTCTAATTTATTTTCTTGCCTTCTTTCCTCCAATTGATTCCTTGCTTTTCCTGAGATTTTGCCACTTAGGCAAGATTGGCCCTACTTGCTCAAATTCGACCTCTTAGTCTTGTCATCACCACTTTCCAATACTTATTAGCCAAAATTATTAATAAAATATTACAAATTCAATATTACTCCAAAATTCAGAGTTTAATTAATTACTTAATAATTAATCAACCACTATGGTATAATTGCCTCACAAATACTCCATTAATTAAATTCTCATTTAATTAATCACTTAGACTTAGTCATGGGGTTTATAACTACATGGGGGGGCCCTCCTTGTCCATTTAATTCCCAAATACAACCTTAGGCATCTTCCATAAGGTAGTTTCCATACTTGCTCATTAATTAAATAATTATTGCCTAGGTGACTTAGGAAAAAATTACCCCATGGACCATAGCAAAATTTGGGGACATGAAAACTATTAACAAATGTGAGGCAACCCACCGACGATGATAATGGGTGGAAAGGTACCTAGAACATTCTATCAATTGTGAATATATTTATTGGAGTCAAACACTTGTAGAATCTATCAAGAAGGAGACATTGATGTATTCCTATTTCCCAATAGCGAGGTAACTTACCACTAATGATTTTGATCCCCAAGGTATTATCTAGATTGTAGACCACATTCCCACATAAATCTATGTCGAGGTCAATGGGAAGAGATCCATTGGAAGGGAAGCATTGAGGCATCCTCCATCAACCAATATGAGGGTGTATTAACAATTGATTTGACTTCGAAAAGGACTTGGATAAAGTTTTACAGGATGAACCATCAAGTCCGTGTCTAACATGCACCATATGTGAACAACACACAAAAGATAATCTTTAAGCAAAAACCAATAATGAAATCTATTCATAGGGGTGAGGCATTCCACTAATGATGAAAATGGTGTTAGGAACCCATGTCTTTACTTTGTTAGTATATTGTTGTTGGACGCGTATGCTTTGTAAGTCGTCCCGTAGTATTTGTTGATCAATAGTTTGTGTTATTGTTGTTGGCGCATATGCTTTGTAAGTCGCCCGTAGTATCGTTGATCCATAGTTTGTAGTGGCCCATGGTTTTGACCCATAGTATTGGCACCTAGACTTCGTATATAAGTGTGTGTTGAGGTCTATGAAGGCACCGTGAAGTTATTTGTATTGAGCTTGCTCAAAGGAGGTTTCCCCCTTGAAGTGGCCTGCAATCAATATAAAAGTGATTCTGAGTTCTGTCATTTATGTTATTTCGCATATTCTTATTAATTAATTGTTGTAGGTGCTTCACATCTGGTATCAGAGCACTTTCTTGGGCTCGCTGGGTGAAATTTCTACCAAATTTTTTTTCGCATCTGTTGCAGGTTCGGATTTGGGAATAATCCCTATCCGCTTAACTATGGGAAGCACTTGGGAATAAGCCCTAAAACTCATTGTGAGGAGTATCACAGGAACCCCGAAGTAGCTGGCCCATTGAGAGGACCTGCCAGCGAAAAGGGCAACAACCCCTACCTGATTAACTAGTTCCCACCAATGAGGTAAACCAAGAGTTGTCGTTTGTGGCAAAGCGGTTATCAGTTTTACCTGAGCTGTGGAGTGAGGGGTACTACCCCAATACACAAGTCGTCAGACAGCATTGGTGGCCGAGTGAAACCCCTGAACTGTTAGGAAGCTGCACATACCTGGGGTCCATATCTATTTTCAGCTGAACTATTGTTGATCATTGATGCGCCATTTTAGATCTAGCCGTTCGGATCCATTCTGAAAGCCGTTCCAGATCCAACCGTTTTCAATCCATTTGGCGTCGTTTCAGATCTATTTGTTTCAGATCCCTTCCGAGCCGTAGCCGCTCCATTCTGGAAAAAAAAAGGAAAAAAAGAGTATAAAATTCAGTTTTTTCTCCATATCTCCCTTGTTTTCACTCTGTTTCCCTTGAAACTTTTGGGGAACCCCTATAATCCCATTCTGCATATTTCATTCCTAAGGACCCTATCCCCAATTCCACTTCCCAAAGCCCGAAATCCCACATTTGTCTATTTTTAGTGTTTGCCATAACTTCCTCAGATTTCACCCAATCACCTTCAAATTTTACCACAGAGTTCCTTTCCAAATTCTTCTTCTTTGTCCCCCTTTGCCAAATTTTCCCATCCTTTCACCCCGCTTCTAAAATCCTCATTTTTTGCTTCCTTGTCTATTCGACAGTGTCGAAAACCTAGTCAAACCCCAATTACCTTTCAGATTTTTTCCCAAATCCATATTTTCCTTTACTGAAGAAGTTTTTGTTTTTGTTTTTCTACCCAGTCAACCAAAAAAAAAAAAACTACTGGTTATGGTTGTCACCCGCGTAGGAGCAAAAACCATGGAAGAAACACTTGCATCCATCCAAGCCAAACTCCAAGATATGGATGAATAATTTCTCGGCCTCCATCTTGAACATTCATCTATGAACAACAAACGACATTCCGAGTATTCATCAAACAATAGGTTCTCTTCTTCCAGCAATTTCCATGGTCCGAAGCTTGATTTTCCTCGCTTCAATGGTACTGATCCAACTAGATGGATCTATCGTGCAGAACGGTATTTCAGTCTGCATAATACTTTTGATGTCAACAAAGTTCCACTTGCATCCTTTCATTTGGAACAGGAAGCTCTTCAATGGTACCATTGGTACATCAAGGCTCATGAAGAGCCAAAATGGCCAGACTTTTGCCAGCTCCTTTTGCAACGATTTGGTCCTAGTGCTTTTGATGACTTCACAGGAGCCCTCACTAAAATTCGCCAAATTGGCACTGTGAGAGAGTATCAAACCGAATTTGAGAAACTAGCCAACAACACTAAAGGATTGTCTGATGACTTTTACCAGAGTTTTTTTATCAGTGGTCTAAAGGATGCCATCCGCTCTGAGGTCAAAATTTTATGTCCCAACACAATGATGGAATCCCTAGGGTTGGCTAAGTTGGCAGAAGATAAGATTGCATCCCAACAATGCTCCAAGCCCACTTTTGTTCCCTTCCGAAATATGGGTTCTCAATGACCATCCATACCACAGGCTCCTCGACCAACTCCTATCAAGCATTTGTCTGAACAAGAGATGCAAGCATGCAGAGAAAAGGGGCTTTGCTATAATTGTGATGAGAAATTCACTCAACGACATAGATGTGTTCAACAAGAGCTCTATCTCTTGGATGTGGATTCTCTGCCTGCCTCTGAAATTGGTGATGAAGATCCAAAAACAATGGATGCTCAGGTCGACATTCAGGAACTCCCTATTGACCCTCTGTCTCAGGATGACCAGCCAAAGATATCTCTCCATGCTTTAGCTGGAATCACCACCCCCCAAATAATGCGGGTCAGGGGTTACTTCAAGAAGCTTCCTCTTACAATACTCATTGATTCTGGTAGCACTCATAATTTCATTGACCCTCGGATTGCCAAACAAGCTGATTGATTTATCCATCCTTGCTCCAACTTTGAAGTCATGGTTGCCAATGGGGGCACCTTACATTGCAAAGGGAAGTGTCGAAATGTGCGTATCTCTATGGGAGATTATACCTTGCACTTTGACATGTTTGCCTTGACCTTAGGTGGATGTGATGTGGTTTTGGGCGCTCAATGGCTACGCACACTTGGCCCTATCTTATGGGATTTTGCTGAACTTTGGATGCAGTTTTCCCTCAATGGAAAAAACACAAATTGACAGGATTACAACCAGGGTCTCTCAGCATCATCAGTTCACATCGCATGAAAAAACACCTAAAGAAGAATTCACATGCTGTCATCGCTCAGATCCATTCCATTCAGATGCAACCATCAACGGTCTCCACTACTCCTTTAGATCTACAACAAATTCTGGATCGATATACAGGTGTCTTTGCTGAACTAGTGGGATTGCCACCTTTAAGGTCATAATACCATCGTATTCAGCTCCTTCCTGGCAGTGTTCCTCCCAACATCAGGCCCTATCGCTACCCATTTCACCAAAAAACGGAGATTGAAATGCTCGTTCGGGACTTATTGAAGAAAGGTATTATTCGCCCAAGCACTAGTTCCTTTTCTTCTCCAGTTCTTCTTATCCACAAAAAAGATGGGTCATGGCACCTCTGCATTGACTTCCGAGCACTTAATCACCTCACCATCAAGGATAAGTTTCCAATTCCTGTTGTTGATGAGCTTCTTGATGAGCTTCATGGGGATCAATTTTTCTCCAAGTTGGATCTTCGTTCTGGGTATCATCAAATTCGGGTTCATGAGGATGATATCCCTAAAATAGATTTTCGCACACATGATGGCTATTATGAGTTTTTGGCCATGCCCTTTGGCCTCACTAATTCTCCTTCCACATTCCAGGCCTTAATGAATAAAATATTTTGGCCCTACTTGCGGAAATTTATTCTGGTATTCTTTGATGATATCCTCATCTACAGTAAAACATGGGATGAACATCTCCAGCATCTGGACCTTGTCATGCAACTTTTCTTTGACCATTATCTCCAAGCCAAGCAGTCTAAATGTGTTTTTGGACAAAAGGAAGTTGAGTATCTCGGGCACATTATCTCAACACAAGGGGTTCGCGTGGATCCTGCCAAAATCGATGCCATGAACAATTGGCCGCATCCTCAGACACTCAAAAGCCTTCATGGTTTTTTGGAGTTGACTGGCTACTACCGCAAGTTTGTCAAGGATTATGGGAAGATTGCAACTCCATTAACTGCTCTATTGAAAAAGGATGCTTTTACATGGACACATGCTGCTCAGTGTGCATTTGACAAACTGAAACAAGCTATGTGTACTACACCTATTCTAGCTATGCCTGATTTTTTCCAATCCCTTCACTATTGAGAGTGATGCTTGCGGCAATGGACTTGGTGCTGTTCTCCTTCAAGATGAACACCCCATTGCGTTCACCAGCAAATCCATTTCAAGTAAGAATTTAGCTGCCTCTACATATGAGAAGGAAATGATGGCTATTTTGCATGCATTACAGAAGTGGCGACCATACCTATTAGGGAATCATTTCTGCATCAAGACTGATCACTGGAGTCTGAAATATTTCTTGGAACAATGTGTCTCCTCCCCAACACAACAGAAATGGGTTAGCAAACTCATGGGTTATGACTGTGAGATCACTTACAAGAAGGGTAAAGACAATATTGTGGCAGATGATCTTTCTCGCACATTTGATGCCCAAGGTTCTCTTTTAGCTATTTCTATGCATGTTCCAAATTGGTTGCAATCTGTTTAATAGGGTTATGTCAATGACTCTTCCTTATCTCAAATCTTCCAACGCTTGACCAACAACCCTTCTGCTGTACCACATTACTCTTGGGATGGTGTTTCTCTGAGATACAAGGGTCGTCTGGTGCTTCCCCAGAGCATAGATCTTCAACAGGCTATCTTCTATGAACTCCATGCTTCTCCATTGGAAAAACACTCTGGGTTCCTCAAAACGTATGAATGGGCACGGCGTAACTTCTTTTGGAAGGGCATGAAAAGGACAATTCAACAGATGGTGGCTGAGTGTGATACCTGCCAGCACAATAAGGGTGAAACAACACTCCTTCCAAGATTGCTCGAACCCTTTCCCATACCTACATGGATTTGGACAGATATTTCTATGGATTTCATTGAAGGGCTCCCTAAATATGGTGGGAAGACAGTGATTCTCGTTGCGATTGATTGCCTCTCCAAATATAGTCATTTTTGTGCCCTCAGCCATCCCTATACAACCTCCTCAGTCGCTCAAATTTTCCTGGACCAGATCTTTCGTCTTCATGGCATCCCTTCTTCCATTGTCTCGGATCGTGATGCGACTTTCACCAGTCATTTTTGGACAGAACTATTTCGCCACACTGGCACCAAACTGAAGATGAGTTCAAGGTATCACCCACAAACAGATGGTCAGACTGAAATTATAAATAAATGCTTGGAAACTTATCTTCATTGCTTCACCTCTGAACAACAACATCAGTGGGAAAAGTGGCTCCCTCTCGCGAAATGGTGGTCCAATACCTCTTACCACACTGCCTCTAAAATGACCCCATATGAAGTAGTCTATGGTTAGGCACCTCCATCTCTTCTTCCATACACCCCCAACAGTTCACCAGTTCAGGAAGTTGACACGGTCCTTCGAAACCGCGATCAGATTCTTCGCATTTTGCAGGACAATCTTCACATGGCAAGAAATCGCATGAAGCAACAAGCTGATCAAAACTATTCTGAGCGCACTTTTCAAGCAAGCGATATGGTTTTTCTTCGTCTCCAACTGTACAAGCAATCCTCCCTGAAACTCAAAGGGTGTCATAAGCTCGCTCCAAAGTTCTATGGGCCATATTGGATTCTTCAGATAATTGGGTCCGTTGCTTATAAATTGGAACTTCCTCCTTCTTCCCGCATTCATCTAGTATTTCATGTCTCTTGTCTGAAGAAAGTTCTTGGCACCAACATCAGTGGACAAATGTAATGTCCCTTATTAGGAATTTTATTAAAATTGCAATTTTCCACTTTTTTTCCCTAGTTCGACCTTTGACTAGTTTTGATCTCTAGGTCCCAAATTTGCCCCAAATGATCCAAAATCTTCTGAGAAGGTATATGAATGATATTAGAACATAAATATGTGTTTCAGCAATTCCTTTGGACCTTTAAAATACTTCTGCAAATCCTCTTTCAATTCTTATCAATGTAGGTAACTTTACTAGTGATTTTCCTTTGACTAGTATTGGTCTCTAGGTCTCAAATTGACTCCAAATGCCTTCAAATATTCAAGGAAGGTGTATGAATGATATTAGAAATTGAATATTATATTTATGGATGATATATGTCCACCAAAATACCTCTGCAAACTCTCTTAAGATTCTGGACCAATTATGCAATTTTACTAGTAATTTGGGGTTCAAATCCCCCTGGGGTAAGTACTGAAAATGGCTTCCCAAATGCCTCCAAACCCACTCAAATTTATGAACAGATGTATGTAATGTGTTAAGTATTTTATTAAAGTCTCATATGCACCATTAATGGATTATTACAACTGTTCTCACCCTCTCCCATTCAACTACAAAAATCCCCAATTCGACCCTTGGGGGAATGACACTATTTCCCCTCCCAATACAACTAAACTGAGTAAAAATGCTTCAAATGCTCAAGTACAGTACATGAAAATTTTATAAGACACCCATGGTAGTATATTGATCACAAATATATCATAGAATCATCCATTAATTCGAAATCATCATCAATACATTGGCTCACAACAAGGTAGTGGGGAAATGGCATTGTTCTTCCATTAAAAATGAGATTTATACATTTCTACTTGGAATTTCGACCTGAAAATTTTTGGAGATGAATAAAAGAGTATTTAATTCATATTTCAAAATAAATGGGGCATTAAAAGCTTCCCCAAAGAGTACAATAGCTCACCAAAAACGCCCTACCTCAAGGATCAAGAATATGCCATCAAAACTGGAAATGGTTGAAGGAGTGAGCTGAAATAGAAGAAACCATGAGCTGCTCTGTAGTTTACACCTGCAAATAAAGACTCCATTAAAGTTCCAAATGAAAGGTCTGAATGGACTTTCCAATTATCAACTTGGATGGGAATCTTTCACCCTCGAAATTGGCTAAGGCAAGAAACTAGTCATCCACTAGCTCTCCCTCTTCACAAATGCAATTGAAAATTATACAAATGATCAAAAGCTGGTTTCTTTGTTATTGACATTTATAAAATTCTAATTTCCTCCATGGGTCGAATTCCTTCCAAGAGACTCATGCCAACTCAAGTTGGGAAGAGATTCCAAAGAACGCCACTTGTACAACAATTCCTAGTCTCCCACTTCCACCAAATCACATGTGGAAGCATCTTAGCTGCCCTAACACCCTTGAGCGCCCTCTTGTAGTCTATTTTTAGCCCTGACATGTCATATATGTCATATGTCAGCCTTCAGGTCTGATTTGTGTCATAGGTGTCATAGCATCTTCATCATTGTTGTCATAGAGCTAGGGAATCTAGCCCAAGTGTCTCACTAGCTCCAAATTGCCTCTTCCTCTTCCATGGGAGTTACTCTTCCTCTATATTTCGACCTTGGATGAGTCATGCAATGAATAATACCTTTTGGAATCCCCCAAGTATGTTACCATTCACCTTGAATTCGAATTGGTGAGAGAATGATGCCAAGTGTAGTGGGGAAATCTAGCCATATGTGGGTCCCACTTCCTCCATGTGTGTTCATGATGAAATGCCACTTTGATTTTCACTTGTATATATTTATTTATCTCATTTATTAGATATTTATTCCATTCTAATGTTCAACCATCATTTATTATCCCCATTATTCCAAATCCCAAAGCTTCCACCCCAAACCTAGGAAACTAGCAATTTTCCTCCTTAGCAATTATTTGACCTTTAGCATCAATTTGACAAACTCTAATGAATAGGGCCAATGTGATCAGGCCATTGTGACCCAATACCAAATTTGGGACATGAAAAATCCTCCCTTCCCAATATTGCTTGCCCTCAAGCAATTTTAAACATGGGTGTTGAAGAACCTGCTTTCTGTATAATTCTTTGAAGTTGCCATTGAATTGCCCAACCTTGAGTCTTTGAGTTTCCATGAATATTTTAGAGAGGAACCACCATGCTTGCTACTGCACTACTCTGATAAAAATCACTTATTAAGTGGGTAAATCCATCTCCCATACTGGTTGTTTCCCCAAAATATTTGAAACCAATGAGATAAAAATTATTCCAGGGTCCCATTGCTTGTATTGCACCCCAATAATTAAGAGTGCTCTCCAACCCACACCATTAGTTAAGAGGATTTATGGATCCCATTTTCTTGTATGCATCCTTCCAAACATCATGAGTACCAAATATATATCATCAAAGTACATAACAACATAATGAAAATGTACATCAAGGATATGCTTCATCAAAGAGTCATGAAAGTGCTTATACCTCCAAGCAAGTAGACCACCATTTTCCAAATGCATATAAGCTTCAAGTGACCAATCAAATATGCTCCAATGACATAGGTGAGGATCCCATGTCCTATAATGTCTCCAAAAGGATGTGATATGCATCAAAATATTCAACCATGTATTCTTTCATCCAAGAAGTGAATGAAGAATCTCCACTAAAATCTGAAGCAAATAATGAGCAGAAAAAACAAGGAGACTTCAAATGACTCAAAGAAGTCTCACCCATACATCCCTGAATGTGAGAGTCATAAAGATATAACAAAGTATGTTTCTTGCAACAAAAATGTTCTCCAATCATAAATCTATTCACCCAAGTGTTGGATGAAGTTCCTCCAACATCAAATGAATCAAGTGTTGAGCAAGAAAAACCATGAGTCTTCAAGTGACTCAAATGCACATCATAGGTGCATCCATGTAGATGTGCATCATCATAAAGTAACAAAGGATGTTGCTGCAAATGTGAATAAGAATGTGCTCCAACCATATCATCATAAAAAGTAAATCTAGGAGTTCCATACTCCTCATGTGGCACCATAAAAAAGAACCCTTTCACCCATACTTCATTGAGACTAATGTTGCAAAACATGGAATTGTAGGATGTAGGAGAATGAACCAAATCACCCAAATGATCAAAAAGTACAGAAGTTTCATCATGGGAAGGATTCATATGGGTAGTATCATGCAGCTTCTTCAAAAGTGTGAACTCTTTGTCATAGCTTGGTTCCAATGTAGAGGAATCATGCTCTTCTTTAAAAATTGCATAACCTTCATCAATAGACAATTCAAATTCCTCTTCCACCACATCAAGTGTTTGGATCTCTTTAAGTTCATCTTCAAACACATCAAGAACATTCAAATTTTCACATTTCTCATGATCCACCATGTCATGAGAATCCTCCAAACAATCTACCATTTGACAATCTGAAACATAGGAGGAAAAACAAGTATCTTGCAACTTTTCAAGAAGTTGCTCATTTTGAATTGTGAGCTTATGATTATCCTCATTATTCTTCAAGTATGCATCATGTAACAATTCATTAAGCTCAAACAAATGGTTTCTATCAAAAATCAAAGACATGAAATTACCTTTGATGTGGCACATTGCTCTTTGAATCTTCTCCATGTCTTCAATGAAGGATGTTTCCTCCAATGAAGTAGCTCTCCAACAAGAATTTGACACCAATGCTTGAGTGTCATGGAGAATGCTGAGGGACTCTTGGATCTTCTTTTCATTCATCTTTAAGGACCCTTCAAGAAAATGAGTCTCTTGCAAATGAACCTCCTCATCTTCTTCATTTTTGCTTGGACCAACTTCATGAAGCTCAAGTGGTGATGGGGAAGTTGATCTTGGTTCTTCTTCAACTGCTACAAGGTCTTCATTATCATGCTTAATGGAACTTGGGATTGCAGCAACACTTTCAAAAGTGATCTCTATGTCACCAACATAGAGGTGTGAGCACCCATCAGTAGGTACTCCTTCATAGTTTAAGCATCCATCAGTAGATGCTCTTTGGTTCATGTCTAAGCTAGAAGGTGTCTCGAAATGATCTTCCATATTTTCAATAGAATCTTCTTCATGCTCTTGTGATGTCTCTTCATTTTTCTCCTTCAAGCAATCTGATGCATTTTTCCCCTTGTTTTCCTTAGGATCAGTATATTTGGAATCTCTTCTTGAATAAACCTCAAAAGCTCTCCTTAAGGAGGACATCATTTCATGCACACATATATGATACTCGCTCCAAGGGTTTTTACAAGAAGGGCATAAACCTTTCTTCACTAACTCCACATCTTCATTTTTGGGCCTATTTTCAAAAACATGTTCAGCATAGTACTCAAAATACATGGAATTTTGTGTATTTTTGCTCGAAGCAAGATATTCTTGATATTTTTGATATTGTTGGGGCAAGGTTTTATATTTTTCTCTCCATCTTTGGAACTCGCTCATAGAATTATCCTTGGTTGGTGTCACACACTCATATTCATCAAATCTAAAGTCACAAGAATAATCTTCATTTCTCTTGAAATTGTAATAAGTGTTTCATGATGGAACCTCTTCCTCGTACCATTCACATTCTGCTTCATATTGCTCATAAGCATCGGCATATTCCTCATAAGAATTGTACTCATAGGATTCATCATAATAGTAATACATGGATGCTAATTATTCTTGAATGTATGTACCTAATCCAAAGTTTCAAGGACCATGCTCTAATACCACTGTAATGTCCCTTATTAGGAATTTATTAAAATTGCAATTTTCCACTTTTTTTCCCTAGTTCGACCTTTGACTAGTTTTGATCTCTAAGTCCCAAATTTGCCCCAAATGATCCCAAATCTTCTGAGAAGGTATATGAATGATATTAGAACATAAATATGTGTTTCAGGGATGAATTTGGACCTTTAAAATACTTCTACAAATCCTCTTTCAATTCTGATCAATGTAGGTAACTTTACTAGTGATTTTCCTTTGACTAGTATTGGTCTCTAGGTCTCAAATTGACTCCAAATGCCTTCAAATATTCAAGGAAGGTGTATGAATGATATTAGAACTTGAATATGATGTTTATGGATGACATATGTCCACCAAAAAACCTCTTCAAACTCTCTTAAGATTCTGGACCAATTATGCAATTTTACTAGTAATTTGGGGTTCAAATCCCCCTAGGGTAAGTACTGAAAATGGCTTCCCAAATGCATCCAAACCCACTCAAATTTATGAACAGAGGTATGTAATGTATTAAGTATTTTATTAAATTCTCATATGCACCATTAATGGATTATTACAACTGTTCTCACCCTCTCCCATTCAACTGCAAAAATCCCCAATTTGACCCTTGGGGGAATGACACTATTTCACCTCCCAATACAACTAAACTGAGTAAAAATGCTTCAAATGCTCAAGTACAGTACATGAAACTTTTAGAAGACACCCATGGCATTATATTGATCATAAATATATCATAAAAACATCCATTAATTCGAAATCATCATCAATACATTGGCTCACAACAATGTAGTGGGGAAATGGCATTGTTCTTCCGTTAAAAATGAGATTTATACATTTCTACTTGGAATTTCGACCTGAAACTTTTTGGAGATGAAGAAAAGAGTATTTAAATTCATATTACAAAATAAATGGGGCATTAAAATCTTCCCCAAAGAGTACAATAGCTCACCAAAAATGCCGTCCCTCAAGGATCAAGAATATGCCATCAAAACTGGAAATGGTTGAAGGAGTGAGCTGCAATAGAAGAAACCATGAGCTGCCCTGTAGCTTACACCTGCAAATAAAGACTCCATTAAAGCTCCAAATGAAAGTTCTGAATGGCCTTTCCAATTACCAACTTGGATGGGAATCTTTCACCCTCGAAATTGGCTAAGGCAAGAAACTAGTCATCCACTAGCTTTCCCTCTTCACAAATGCAATTGAAAATTATACAAATGATCAAAAGCTGGTTTCATTCTTTGTTATTGACAGTTATAAACTTCTAATTTCCTCCATGGGTCGAATTCCTTCCAAGAGACTCATGCCAACTCAAGTTGGGAAGAGATTCCAAAGAACGCCACTTGTACAACAATTTCTAGTCTCCCACTTCCACCAAATCACATGTGGAAGCATCTTAGCTGTCCTAACACCCTTGAGCGCCCTCTTGGAGTCTATTTTTAGCCCTGACATGTCATATATGTCATATTTCAGCCTTCAGGTATGATTTGTGTCATAGGTGTCATAGCACCTTCATCATTGTTGTCATAGAGCTAGGGAATCTAGCCCAAGTGTCTCACTAGCTCCAAATTGCCTCTTCCTCTTCCATGGGTGTTACTCTTCCTCTATATTTCGACCTTGGATGAGTCATGCAATGAATAATACCTATTGGACTCCCCCAAGTATTTTACCATTCACCTTGAATTCAAATTGGTGAGAAAATGATGCCGAGTGTAGTGGGGAAATCTAGCCATATGTGGGTCCCACTTCCTCCATGTGTCTTCATGATGAAATGCCACTTTTATTTTCACTTGTATATATTTATTTAGCTCATTTATTAGATATTTATGCCATTCTAATGTTCAAACATCATGTATTATCCCCATATTCCAAATCCCAAAGCTTCCACCCCAAACCTAGGAAACTAGCAATTTTCCTCCTTAGCAATTATTTGACCTTTAGCATCAATTTGACAAACTCTACTGAATAGAGCCAATGTGATTAGGCCATTGTGACCCAATACCAAATTTGGGACATGACAACAAACTATTTTACCCGAACTGGATAATGAAGGATCCATCCTTTTGGAGCTGGAGGCCATCCTCAATCGACGCACTCGTCAGCTTCACTCTCGCTCTATCATAGAGGTCTTAATTCAGTGACACGGGATGCAACCAGAGGATGCTACATGGGAACCACTCCTTCAAATTCAACAACAATTTCCACATCTAAAGCTTTGAGGACAAAGCTTTTTTTTAAGGGGGAGGGGATGTTAGGAACCCATGTCTTTACTTTGTTAGTATATTGTTGTTGGATGCATATGCTTTGTAAGTCATACCATAGTATTTTTTGATCAATAGTTTGTGTTATTGTTGTTGGCGCATATGCTTTGTAAGTCGCCCGTAGTATTGTTGATCCCTATTTTGTAGTGGCCCATGGTTTTGACCCATAGTATTGGTGCCTAGACTTAGTATATAAGTGTGTGTTGAGGCCTATGAAGGCACCGTGTTCAATTATTTGTATTGAGCTTGCTCAAAGGAGGTTGCCCCCTCGAAGTGGCCTACGATCAATATAAAAGTGATTCTGAGTTTTGTCATTTATGCTATTTCGTGTATTCTTATTAATTAATTGTTGCAGGTGCTTCACAAATGGAACCCAAGTTTAATACAATGAATCCCAAAATGTGAATAACAATTTTTTCGTTGAACATAATGGAAAACCACTCAATAAACGATTGATGATGTGTTGTCATCTATCTAATACAAGGTTCCCAGTCAATGATGAAAACATGGCCAGTATGCTAAGAATATAGGTCAAATCCTTAGAGAAATGTGTTGTAGTCGATAAGAAGTGACCCAACAATAATAATCCAATAGGGACCTTCTACACTAGGACAAGTCCAAACACTGGATATGATGATACTGAGATAAATTGACAATAGGGAAGGTAAACATGCAAATTTAGGAACTCTGAGGAATGGTCGACTCAAGATAAGACTTCCTTTTTATAAGAACATGACACATTATGGTACTTAGGCAACAATGGTTACCCAAGGATAAAACAACCATATATAGTCAAGGATGCATGAGGAAATGAATATTACTCCATAGTGGTTGGAAGAGTAACCAACTAGAGGAGTACTAGGACTCAAATCGTGGTTCAGTTTCTATGACCATAAAACTACCCAATTTTGAACATGAAAATGACACACTGATATGTTCAAAGGCTACATTACTTTGTTTCTAGAGACATTTGAATGAGATCATAAACGTTCCCCCCACCCTCTCTCTCTTTTTATAAAAAAATGATTTTTTTATGTCTTTTTCATATTATAATGCATGAAAAAGGAAAAAAAGGAATGCTTTATTACAGTGGAGGATAAGAGTGTCACATGGGGTGAAACTAAGTTCCAATTGCACATAACATACCTATCCAAAATAAAAAATAAAATAAAAAAAAAGGGATGTGCAGGAAGTGGACACTCATACGAGATGTCTCCTCTAGTCATGGTTTTGAGTAGAATCTACAATAAATGCAAAGGATTACTGCTAATGAGAATGTGTGAACAGTGAGAAATGAGTAGTGAATGAAAAAAATAAATTAAGCTCAACAAATGAAAGCAACAATCTGCAGTGAAACAATACAATTGAAACAAAAATTGTGAGAGCCCCTATAAGTAATGGCCAACAAGAAGATGAAGAAGATAAAATTCCACTTCAACATATACTCATGGTGGGGCTAAAATGGAATCCCAAACCTAATAGAGATATTTAACATGTGCACCATAGTGTTAAACGAGGAACTATCTAAAGTACCCATGTTTCACGTAGGCTCTAATTCATTAATTACAACATTTCATTATCGAAGGCTAATGTCGCAATTTAACAAATGTGGATCTTAAGGATGATAGCATTTCCAAAATTATAATGCATGTATGCAGGCATAGTGAACCTATCCTATATGCCATTTAGAAATTATATTACCTTTGTCACCACGTAATAATGTTGTCCTAAATGAAAATATTGAATATCACCACTTTATCCTTGATCCAATATTAGTTCTCAAGTAGCACCATTAGTAGTAATTTCCAACAAAAACATTTATAAAGTTAAAAATTTATAATGGTTCAAAATTTCATTTTTTTCCAAACCTTTTAAAAAATTACCAAAATCGACCAATGTGCCTTTAATTTTCAAATCCAAATTGCAGATTCTTCATTAGTCATAATCACGCATTGTCAAGTAGCACCATTAGTAGTAATTTCCAACAAAAACATTTATAAAGTTAAAAATTTATAATGGTTCAAAATTTCATTTTTTTCCAAACCTTTTAAAAAATTACCAAAATCGACCAATGTGCCTTTAATTTTCAAATCCAAATTGCAGATTCGTCATTAGTCATAATCACGCATTGTCACCACTAGGTTTTAGGTTTTAAACTGATCTCCTATCCTTATTAGTCCCTGTCGGCCTTCCAAGAAGGGACTATATAAATCACTTTGTGGGATTGTATTAATCTCGGCGCATGTTCCAATGAATTTTAACTAAAATTTTTTATGATATATTTAATTCTAACCAATCAATTAATCGGTAGCCTTATTTGGCCTTTAAGGGCATACCCTACTTGCTATGGCTATTGTTCTGTGCTGGTCCTCTAAAAGAAATTTACCATGGACACGTTGCTATCGGTATTTATCATGCATCAACCCACAGGGCAGGCATGCAAGCCCCACACGGCAGGCATGCGCGCGCTTGCATGCATGCAATTCAAACTTGATTTGTTGCTGTTGCGGGCTACGGTCGAGAGGCACTGCAAAAGCGCGTGGAAGGGCTCTTCCCAGCTGTCGACGACCTCTATGAGCAGAGGTATCTTCTCGTTCTGGATATCTGAGGTGGACTCTTCTCCAGGAGGGAGATCCTCCATGGCGGGTAAGGGCATCTCGACCAGATCAATTGGGCCGTCCGACTCGAGTAGCGGCTTGCTCTTGGATAGCTCCAGAAAGGGAGAAATGTGGCCATGGCTCGCCCACATCACAACATGGACTTCATGCTGCTGTTCATCGCTTAAATTACTCTTGCTCTGCATCTTCTCCTCCCCTGGTTTCCGCATATGACAGGCGACGAACAACAGCTCGATCTGCGGACAATGTAAGGAGTAGGGATGCAAAAAAACTGATGGCTGGTAATATAGTTTTACAGGTTAAAATTTCAAGAACATAGCCATTCCTGTGAACGTGAGGTCGTAATGGGCGTGGGATCAGCGGGGTTTTATTTCTTGTTTTTGAGAATTTGGGAGTCGGTTTTTTTGCTAGTGAGAATTAGGTAATTATTTATCATCTTATCCATATCATAAGGAGTTTTTATCCGAAACGGCGTATCTTTAGTTTCTTCATAAAAAACTTAGACCTCTGAGGCAATAACACCAATTTGATCTTCGTTATATATTTGTTTAGAAATTTAACACAGAAGAAATGGCCTGGCTACTCAAATCTCAAATCTGCCCTTTGTAGTTCTACTGCTTCAATAATGATGGCTCCCCTATATTTGCTGCCAAGGCTCCTTTTGCCAAGTGAAAGGTAACTTATTCAGTGGTAAATTAACTATTGGGAATATCAGAGTGTCGGCGTTGAATCCATGCTGGATATGTAATTTTGTGTTAAAGTCTGCCATCCTTCTCAGATATTTTTTAGAACCAGCTATAGTCATGAGCAGCAAAAAGAATGTAAGACTTAATGAACTCTGTCTTAGGTCGCGGAATACCGAAGCCTCTCACATTCACGCTACCAGTGATGGAATTTGACGGGCAAAATGCCCGTCATGGGGCGTTTTGCCCGTCAAATACGGTTTAAAATTTGGATTAACCGTCATTTATGAAGAGTAAGAAAATTTTCAAAACGTATTTTTGAAGGGCAATAAAATTTTTAAAGGTCTTTATGTTATTAATTTACTAATAATATTAATATATTTATCTTATATAAAACTATATTTTGTAAATTCCAACTTCCAAACCATACATTGACTAAAAAAATAGAAACATCTATTAAATTAGATCTAATTCCATGTCTTTCCATTTACAAGTTGCAACCATACATTTAATAAAAAAATAGAAACATCTATTAAATTAGAATTATTTTTTTGTCTTTCCATTTACAAGTTGTATTGATTTTTCCTAAAATAAACAACTCCTTTAACTCAATGATTTTTCCAGTATTTTTTGATTTTTTTATTATTGCAATGAGCTTACAAATTTAAGTGCTCAATGCTCATTGATTACATTAAAATGTTACAAAACGTTGGGAGTTGGAGAGCCTTGGAGACAAAGTTTGAGAATTATTTGCATTATCAAAGGTAATGCATGCACTATTTTTTTGGTAAATTATTTAGTGATTTGTTTAGATTCAAACATTTACTTAAATCTATGAGTTTGAAGAAAGTTATCAACTATGTATTTTTTAATAATTTTAAATAACATAAATAATGTGCAGCGTGTGTATTTAGCGATTTATCCCATAATTTATGTAATTTATATAGATTCAGACTCAAAAGTCTTGGTATATTTCTCTCATGGTTCAATTTCAATGAGAGATGCAGAATTTAAATGAAGGCCAATATTAAATAAGGCATTGAGAGACATGAAATCTATGTGCAACATTTGGAATGAAATGTAGTTTGTAGAACAACATAATATATTAAAAAAGAGCATACAAAGATATATATTCATCATTATTATTTATAATTCTTGTGAACTATGCATGACTGCACTTGGTATGCCTGCATTCTGTAATTGCTTAATTGCAGTCTCCATCATGCCACCTGCTCCTTGAGATTTTGATTTTTGCTGTCTAGACTCATGCAGTTGCTTGAGGAGCGAAGCCCTCTAATGTTCTGCTACAATGAGCTCTGGAGTCTGAACTAGGTAGACATTTCGTGCCTTTATTTTATTTTTAATAGCCTAGTATTTTTATCCTCAGTGTCTATAAACTCCTTTACTTTTGTGAAGTATTGGGGAGTTGTACCCTTACCAAGGGCAAAGTAAAAAAAAGCAAGGGTATGGACAGATTAGATTTACAAAGGCTTGTATTTATTTTATAACGATTAGATTTACAAAGGCTTGTATCTATTTAAAAATCTGGATTCTGATTACGATTTTTTTTTAAAAAGACTTCATTATTGAAGGGTAAAATTTTAAACAAAACGTTTTGTGATGGGTAATATAAAAACCCAAAACGTCAAAAAAAATTAATCCGACGGGTAGAATGAAAACCAAATTCCAACACTGCACGCTACCTCAATCTGATTATCGTCGCCAACGGTTATTTCCTCGGCCGCATCAAACGGATGGACAATCGTCCGTTAATACCATCCCTTCTTCAACTTTCCCTGTTTCCCTTCAGATTTCCACTATATCCTTGACTCTGTATTCACCCAGGGCTTGTGTCGGCTATTTTTCTGGGATCTCCATCCTCTGTACACGTCTTTGCCATGCAAATAGCCATGCTCACTGCCAGGGTTGAAACAACAATAAATCAGTCATTGTAATTGAAATTGAACATTCTGGAAATCAATACCATTGTTACCAGTGAAGGGGAAGGGCTCGGAGAGTTCAAGTGTCATCGGCAGAAGGCTAAGGAGCAAGGGGCGGCGCTGGAGGTCACCGAGCAGGGACTGGAGAATGATGGTGGTGGTGTTTGTGCTTGTGTTTGGTGGGTGCAAAAGCCTTTCCCTCATGGTCGGGTGATATCCAGGATGATCTCCAAGACCCTGCCATAGTCCTCCAAGACCCTGCCATAGCCCGACTGGCTCCTGTGTTCTGTGTACTCTTTTTCCCATAGCTATGGAACAATAACCTTGGAAAATTCTTCACATAGTGTCGAGCCTACACAGGAAGGTAAGATTTTAACATTGTAATGCACTTTTTTGGAAACAAACTTTGTATTTTTGAAGTAATGATTTCATCCATTTCTTTAACAGAACTCACATTCTACGCCCACAGAATCCAAAATGTCCACATTTGCTGTTTTTGGTAATCAGTCATTACTGTTTTTTGTTACATCATGTTTAAACAATAGCTTGATTCCACAATTATTTCTCACTGTAGAAGTAGATGTACTCGAAAACAAATCCAAATACGAGCAATCTTCATTTACCAGACCCAACGAGAGTCTCATGCATCAAATGTATTATCGCCCTTCCCTCCTGCAAAGATTCTTCCATCAGCTCTTCCTATGTGTTGCAGGGAAACTACTAAAACAACATTGGCCTTAAATGAAAGCTAGGTATATACATTATCATAGTAACATGAACTGTCTTTTTTATCTCATGAAAATAATGATTCTGTCTATTTTGTTGCAGAATTGTGAGATAATGGAGAACTCTACGACAACCATGAGCATGTGATACGTAGCATATCCTTTGTCTATAGCTGCAGGTTTTTTATAGAATTTTGGTAATCCTTAAAGGACATAAGAGAAATGTGTTAACGGACATGAAACTGTATTCATTTTTTCTCCACCTACAACTATTGGTATTATACTTGATATTTGTTGTACTCAAGAAATTTATCCCTCCTTAATCGGAAAGGAGCATCGAGAGTATCACCATGAATTAATCATGGCTATTAAACGTGCCCAAGGATGGTGGCATAAAAATCACCAAATGTATACGCACCAGCACAAGTGGCAATAGAATAAACGAACCGCCAGCTTCCTTCGAAATGCTAGCCTATGCCTCTGACAACGTAGACAATGATCATATCGGCAGCTTTGGAAGAGGACAGTAAACACGGGGCAGGCGCTTGGCAGGAGAGCTCTACTTTGGGTTCTTTCTCATGTTTAGCTTAAGCACGACCGGCTTATACTTTTACACGTAGCTCAATTGCATCCACGTTCTGCAAAGAAAGGTAGGTCTAGGGTTTTTATACATAAGGATTTTATACATTTTTTCAATGCCTATTTATGGTTTTTATTTTGGCCTCTACAATGAGATATTTGAGATATGCATTTTAGCTAAAATTTCATCGCTTTCATCGCTGCTTCGTGCAGTGATTACGAATACATTTCCTATTGTTCATGGTCATTTATTTTTATTGGTTGCTTGCTTTTTCCTAAATCTTTCGATACAATGCATAGTACACAGGATTCGATGGGGAGTAAACTTGACTGATCAATACTTTAGTTGAAAAGTATTCAACGTCTACAATGTTGTACTTATTACTTCAGTGAAGTTGAGGTACACTAGTATACTAACTATGAATACTCGACTATCCACCATTTTTACCCAATAATAAATTCACTGGGAATCTCAAGGAATGAGCATGATCCGCAACACAGTAACTTCAGTTAGGTTACTTACGTGAATGGAAACTACACTGGTGAACATGCATTACATGGATACATGAATTGACATTCAAGTTGCTGCTGAAAATTTGTTTACCTATCTATTTAACCAAGTCATATCAAGTAGGAAATGCCCCCAGCACAACACTATTGAATGCACGATTTATTTAAGCAACACAATTAAAAAACCCTAAGGAACATATTTGTATTGTCCTATTGTTGTGAGGTTGTGTATTAGTTGGTGGGCGGAGTAGGCCCTCCCAGTTTGTTTGTTTGTTGGCTAGGCGTGACAGGTTTATGTAGGCTTCTTGGTGGGCTTGGACTATTGGTTTTACATGTGCTTATCTAACTCAACATAAACCTTCAAGTGTCTATCCTTTAAGCAGGGCAGGGACTAAGTTGCTTTGCAACTATTCACTTGTTTTTTATGCTTTCATATTGAACTTTTGTGTTCAGTAGGATTATATTTTAATTTTTAAAATTGAAGCTACATGTACATGGGTAGCATTCAGATGGGGCACGTACGTACGTTCCCTTCCAGACTATTACCTTCGTACACCTTGCCATATGCATGAATGTTTCCAGTGCAAACACCGCAAGGTAACCCAAAAAATAAAAAATTTAGCACTAATTTTTTAAAAATGATCTCTTTATAGGACTTTCCCATGGCTATCCAATGGAGAGAACGAGATCATGAGCTACCATATTTGCAGGTGGTGGTTGATCCTGTCACACTGGGCGCTCTCCGCCAATGTGGTTTGTTGAATTTATTTAAATGTGAGGACATGAGATCGCAGCTTCAGCTACTGAACATGCTTATACAATATTGGGATGTGGACATAGAGGCCTTTTTTATTGATGGAGTCCTCCTCAATATTGAGATTGAGGGAATTTTTTTTGTACCGGATTATCTTATGGTCGAGAAGATGTGAACCTTAGGATGAGTCCATGGGGAGGATTTACACTTTAGGATTACATTGATACCTATTGCAGTGCAGATTCTAAGAAGATTGGTTTTACGTTTCCCATTGATTGGATCATTGATATTGGTATCAAGATCATAGTACTCACTATAACAAGGGTGCTTGGTTTGACTTGGTCCTGATCTTAATTCTCGGGCCTAGGTACACTATGTAGTCAAGTGTATGAGGCCTATTATTTATGATTGGTGCTCACCTTTGTTGAGAAACCTTTAAACTTATTTGACCAGATGTAGGACATGTGGAATTCAGTTTTTTGGTTATGGGACTCTTCTATTTTCTTTCTTTCTATATAGATTCCTTGCTATGTACTTGTGCAGTATCATGCCCCCTTATCACCCTAGGGAGTTGCACATGAGGTGTCGGGTGATATGATGAGGATGCTTGGATACGCAAAAGTGCTCCATGCCTTCAAAAACGTGTTTTTCGATTGGTGGAGGTCTCAGATCATAGCCATCGATGATTATCCCAACGAGTTAATGGATTTCCTCTAGGAACCTAAGCTACCACTCATGCTAGATGCATGTTGGGGGACTATAGGTACAATGATTTTTTATTTTGATGTTCATTTTTTATTTTTGAAGAGATATATAAAAACAATTGTGAGAATATTATATTACAAAATGTTTTTTATCTTCCAAGTCGTGGTATAGTCAAATCAGAAGGACCCCGCCATAGGAAGAGGCATCAAGAGGAGGGAGAAGGTATTATTGATGTTTATACATATCTAGTGCTTGACACTCTTGAGAGGAACTTGGAAGGATTAATCAACAAGATCCTCATGGATCAAGTAGAGGAGTTGTGAGAGCATTTGTAGAGGAAGGTTGTCAAATTTCCAGGAAAATGGGTCCAAATAATTCATCAAGTAGCCTCTCTAGTGGTTACCTACATCAATGTGTACCCTACACTAGTGGGATTGAGTTGGTACGATGATACATTTTGTATAGAGGTCCTAGAGCCATATTTTTTGTATATGGAATATTGAATCTAGATGGATTCCTATTTGTATTTTGAACTTGATGGATGTCCTATATTATTAACGAAAAAATTTTGGTCATTTTTCTATGTCCAAATATGTGTTGTTTTGTGTATTTGTATGTTATCGGCATGTCAAATAACAATATAACACATAATTGACTAACGCATCCATTAATAAATTAATTCTGGTTGGAATGTGTACATATGAAACAAATTCAAAATGTCTCTCAAGAAGACACACCCATAGAAATGTTTGTAACAAATTAGGGTCGCAGACATGATACAAGCCAATAAGTTGCGACACTTCCAATTGGGAATCTAGGTGTGTACCAAAATCTCTATCCCATGTGGTATGGCATCCAACAAGAATTCAATAGTTGCACTACATTTGGAAACATTGTTGGTTACTAATCCAAGATATACTCCCCCTAAACTTTCCAATTGACCTATGGGCGATTAAATCACCGAAGTAGTGGATGCAAGGTTTCCAGTGTGGCGACTAGCACCATCCGCATAAGTGACAAATACTAGTGTTTATAATGACACATGGCAATCGAGCACAAAGCATGATGAGTGGTGGATAAAAGAAACAATAATAGTACATGAAAAGTAAACTACTCCACTTATAATATGACAAGTTCAAGTAATTTCCCAAGCATTGCCTCCTAGGGATAATACCTCTTCAAGTAGAGCCCATTTATGGGCCCACTTAGCACATTTCCCTCAAAATCATCTAATTCGTAGGATCCTATATTCAAAATTTGTCTCACAATGTAAGTGTTAAAGTTACAGCATCATGAGCCATTCTCTAGTTCAATCTCGTGTGTCAATATTCATCCTCGTGTGCTGAGGTAGTGCCTTATAGGAGCCTAAGTTGGACTTAGGAAACTTGGAGAATAATATTGAGTTGGAATCAATAATGGTTAAGCTTCATGTGTTGAGGAAAGTGCTTTGTATGTCAAAATGATGATGTTGCATAGCCTTGCTTGTTAAGGCTAAGGTCTTGTGTGTCAAGACCGATCCTCATGTGTTGAGGTGATGCTTTGCATATCAAAGAATGTGTGTTGTGTGATGTACTACTAACCATGGTTGAGCTACTAAGTCTCCTCTAGAGACTAGCCACCTCTAGAGTGAATTAATTTATCATATAACCACTTGGAATGATAGTAGGACAATATGATCACAACATTGGGAAAATATCCTTAGTATATTTGATATGATAATTAAGATGGCACATGTGGGCCATGAAGATAAGAAAAGAGATACAGATAATATGTGATCATATATGAGAAAATTTGAATTTTTAAACTTCAGTGAATACTTCAGTAAAGTAAAGGAGAACTCGATTTGATCACTATAGTGATGTTAACAAGAAACACACAAGAAAGAATCAATTAAAGAGAGTTAACTAAGTGATAACAAAGAAGAT
Organism: Larix kaempferi; assembly: GCA_027924585.1. Taxonomy (NCBI): domain Eukaryota; kingdom Viridiplantae; phylum Streptophyta; class Pinopsida; order Pinales; family Pinaceae; genus Larix; species Larix kaempferi. Next base: position 3,763,993 of record BSBM01001024.1, on the reverse strand, counting down.
CTAGTTAACTAAGTGTTATTGCATGATGATTGTCATGTCCCCTCAACAGTGAACATTGGATCAAGATCCTAACCCAACCATCCCTTGGGTTGAGGAGACAACTTCGGTATCATGGGGTTAATTTATGTATGCCAGAGTGTGCATTTAATTTTATCCCAAGTTTACTATGCACTTGAAATATTTAATTTTGATGCATTTAATATTTTGATGATGAATAAATGAGGATAATGCTCCACTAGGGTGCATTAGTGGATAAGGTTGAATGAGAGGAGACTTGAGGAAGAAGTTAAGGAGAAAGCACATAAATCTAGAAAATCAGGAAAAATGAGAGAAAGATGGAGCAAATCAGAAAATAAGCAAAAAATAAGGAAAAGCAGCATAAAGCAGAATGCATCACAAAAGAAGAAAGGAAGATAAATCATAAAAGCAAGAAAGTTCAGAAAAGAAGGAAAGTTCAGAAAATCTAGAAAAAACAAAAAAAGCTAAAGTAGAAAGTGGAAAAGCAAACAAAAAAGGAAAAAGGAGGAAAGCAAAGCAAAAAGGAAAAGGTAAGAAATCTAGCTTTCCTTATCCACTCAAGGAGGGTGCATTAGCTAAGCATAATTTCTCCTCAAGTCACCCACTCTCTATAAATGAACCAGTGTGCACCACATTCACATCTTTTGTCAGTTGGATGTTTGGATTGAGAGAAATTGTGCCTCAAAGACTTGGGAGATGTGCCCCTAGTCCAGGCGGGGAGATGTGCCCCTGCTTCATGTGAGAGGATGATGGTATTCATCCATTATAAATGAGTTTATTTTCAATTCATGTAGTTGATCAAGTCTAATTTTAAGTTCAGAAGAAGCATCATTCAGTTCATGGTTCGAATCTCCAAGCTTCCTATGGATTTCTAGAGCTAGATTATTGTGTAGAAGAGGAGAGGTGTTTATATAATGTTTTGAAAGGCCTATTGGACCATATATGATGTAATTTCAGTCAATGTAAACCTATGATATCAGTCATGTCAATTAAAATTACAGAAGTCTTAATTATTCTCATATTTCTCCACCCTCTCTAGATTTGCATAGAAATTGATAGTTTTCAGACTATCTTGAATAAATGAATGAGTATAGGTAAAAATGAGGTTATTTATGTTCCTGATGTTAATTAACATGTTATATGAACCAATCCATGTCCTATTTTAATAATTTGTGAGCCTTCTCTACATGTTTGGGAGTTCCTGAATTTTACTAGTTGTGCAATCCTAAATGCAATTTTGGTTGTATCTTTGTGAATATTTCTCAGAACTTCCTTAAAATTGATGTAGAGACCTATGACTATGTATTGACTGATATTTAATTTTTTTTATCCTCTATGATTCATAAACATTCATCCATAGCTTCGAGACAAATTTTAGAGCCATACTAGTCTGCATATGTTGGGGTGCCCAGGAGCATTGGAGTAGATTTCAGCCAGGATGATATGAAACATCAATGGTCCCATTACTTTGTGCAGAGGTATTAACATATATCAGAGCCTTCCTTCCATACATATCTTTTGATCTTGTCCACCCTCAATCAAACTAGCTCCTAGAAACATTGTTTTAATTGATTATTTGAGGAAGTGAGTTTTTGTATCACTAATCCTAGTTGGTACATTACAATGACACTTATGTGAAAATAAAATATGACACTTATGACGATTCTTGAGTTTCAACAATTGCATGACATCACTTAAGTTATCCATCTAACTAATTGGTCAAGCTTTCGATTAAGGGGCGAGTTCATCCTAAGAGTCAGTTCAGTGAGTTAATGCACTACATCAGAAGTGGGGCACACTTCTTCATGCAATATTGATGCATCCAGATGAAGGGTGAGTTCATCCTAAATTCAGGAGACAAAAATAGAAGTTGATGCATGTGAAGAATATATAAATATTTTATACAAGATTGATGAATTTGGTGTGAAGAGAATTCTCTTCTCTCTTAAAGGCAATGTGCTTCTCTTTGTGCATGATATTATTCTGAGTCTCTCTTCTTTATCTTTCTATTTCTCTGTAATTACCCCAGGGGTGCTTGATGTAAAAAACATTCTCTGCTATCTATCAATATACTAAGGTAGGTTTTGCTAGGGTTTTCTCCCCCAAGTCATAGAGGGTTTCCCTAGGGTAAATTAATGTGTCGAATGTGATTAATTATGTGTATGAATGTTATTTGATTTCAAGTATTATTTCAGCTCAGAATTAAAGATAAAAAATTAACATGGTATCATATCTCAGGGCATGAAAGAGCTAAGTTCAACAATCAAGCTTGAGCCCATGTAGATCCTAAGTGTGCACAATACTTGAAGAACAATGGACTCAATCTCAGTGAGATCGGAAGACGATCTTGAAGGAACTGTTGGCACAGGATTAGTCCTCATAAAGTGCAGAAGCTGACAGCTGCGAAAGGGATAATACGCGAAAGAAGGGTCATTCGCGGAGAACAAGGAAGCACAAGATTACTTTAAGTTGTTAGAATTGGTCATGTGGACCATTTTGTAACCACTTAGTGTCATATAAATAGGAGCATGATCGTAATCCTAAGGGAATCTAGCGATGAATAGAGAAATTGTTATTTTGAGTTTTGATCCAGTTGTTGATCTGTTTGTATCTGCGATATGATGTATTGACTGTTTCTGCGAAGGTCATTCTGCAGGGTTTAATGAATGCATGAAGATGTTCAATTATAGCTCTATCTTTGTCTTTGTTTCTGTAGATGATGATTATGAATGTTTGCGAAATGTTTAATATTTTGTGGGTTTGGTAGTTGTTGTTCATGCGAATGAGTAGTTAGATCATGTTGATGCAAATGTCTATTATATGTTGAATCTGCAAATGATGAATATGTGAATGATGAACTGTTAGCATAGTGTGAAAGATATAATATCTGGTTTCTACGGCTGTAATGTGTGTTTGATGCATGTCCTGAACTCCGCTATAGAAACTTTGTTCCTGCAGCCCCCTTATTCATCTCGGGTGAGACTTCACTCACTCTGCGGGTGTTGCTGGAAAGGGTAAAACGTTTCTGGGCTGGTGCGTAAGGGAGTTTGGGTTGGTATTTGTTGAAGACAGCGCAAAGTGAACCCCTATCGACAGACGCTGTGTCAACAAATGGTTCTGTTTTTGGGACCTTGAAGAGGAAAATAAGAGGATATGCTGTCACACCCGATGAAACTAGAGATTCAAGAGTGGTTTGACAAAAATATAGAGGAATTCGCAGAAGGAGAAAAGAAAAACCCTAGACAAACGGTAAGCAGTTGGTTCCAGAAGTACATTTATTCAGATATCCATGAGATAGTCTTTCCCAGTACTGCTGCACGAGTGGTTAGCGCAGCTAACATTTCAGAAGAACCATTTCCAAAAGACTGAGCCTGATCATTGGACACAAGAACTGATTCGACAGCTAAAACGTGTCGAAAACATAATATCAAGGGTTGTCAATTTCTGGGTGGATAGTATCCTAGAGGGATATATTACTGAGTTCACAGTAGACACAATCAAATCGTACAACGACATGGAAAGGAATTTCTTCAAGGGACCAAGGGGAAGGTTCTTGCTGTTACTAAAACTGTAGATTAAGATGCTCGTCTGCGAAAAGGGCATATTGAGGATGACTTTTGACGAGTAGAAAGATCAGTGTACGGAGGTTGTGGGTATCGCATGAATGCGGATCCAATAGAAAGATGCGGGGTAGATGGACATGAGAAACAGAGAGTTTCTAAGGGAAGTTGATGAAGAGTGTGGTACCTTCAGGAGTGGGGTGATATTCCAACGTCTTGAGAAGAAGAGGAGGACTGAGAGAGAGTCTCTTGAGAGGACCAGAACGAAATATTGTGAAACAAGACCACAAGGGAGGAAGCGACCTTATTGCGATGAAGATGGTGACCAGGCTACCTCAAAAGCAGAAGAAGGATGGATCTTAAGTTACAAAATACCTGCAACCCCGCACACTACCCAGAATTTCACCAGAAGAAACACAAGCTATTCGCAAAGTTTCCCTACGTGCAACAGTAAAAGTACTACATCAGTAAACAATATCAGTGGGAACGTTAGAATGGAAGACGACACAAAAATTCCCACTTTCCAAGGGAACAAGACTGAGGATCCCGAGCAGTATTGGTTTCTGTAAGAAGCATTCTAACTGTGAAGCAGGTCCAGGATGAAGATATAAAAAAGGGACAGCTAGCGACGACCCTCAGGGACCCAGGGTTCGTGTGCTAGATTGGTTTATGAATTTTACAAGGGTTCCAGCGAGAACACGAGCCAAGTCGTTGGAAAAGATCAAAGAAGGAATAGTCGATAAATTTAGAAATCCAAAGTAGGAGTCACAGTATGTCACCAAGCTCAAGGAAATAAAGTAATACCCAAATGAGCCGGTATGGGAATTCGATCAGCGGTACAAAACACTAACAGCGAAGGTAAGTTTTGGTATAAATGATATGCAGCACAAGGAGTGGTTTATCGCATGACTAGTACCACACATTTGCGGACCACTAATGCAACAAAAATTTGTGACCCAAGCCGAAGCATTGGAGATTGAGATGAAGCTGGAGGATTCACCAATAGGCGAAACGGGTTTGGGCATGGATCGAATACAGGAGTAGCTGGCAAACTTAACGATCCAACTGCAAGACATGAAGAAAGGAAAAGAGGCTCATGAAGATGTCTGGTACACTAGGTGTAGGACAGAGGGACACCACAAGGATCAGTGCGCAAACTTCTGAGAATATTTGAAATTCGGTGCACCAAATCCCCTCAGTTAGGGAAAGTTGCCTTGGTGCTGTGTCTACCAGACGAGAGGCCATCGACTAGAAGAGTGTGTGTATCTATAGAATATAGTGTTAAAACCAGAGAACTTGTATTGCAAGTTATGTAAATCTGTTGGCCACAATGAAAACAACTGCGGAGCTTATGGCCTACTCCAGGAGAGGACTGTGGCTACATACTTCATGACGGGAGAAGAACAACCACCAGGTCAGCAACAACAACAGTATAGTCAATCGTAGGCCTAGTATAATCACCAACTGTAGCAGTATCATCAGGGGAAGTATGGGAAAACGAAGTATGGTCAGACACAGTATCCGGCACCATAGTATCCGCCACTGCAGTACCCCCCATATAGGCCACCGCAACAGCCGCAGTATGGGAAACCGCAGTACCCACCATATGGGCCACCACGTGGAGGCGGTAGAGGAGGATTCCACGGAGGTTGAGGTTCTAGCACAGGACGAGGAGGAGATGTTTGACAAGGACGAGGACCAATTATATGTTACAATTGTGGGAAGAAGGGGCATTATCAGAGGGATTTCCCAAATCCAGCACCACAGTGCACCTATTGCAGCACTGTGGATCATGGCGTCTAAGACTGTCCGCAACTCATTGCAAAATGGAAGACCAAGAATCTACCACCACCTCCACAGAACCAGAATCAGAATCCACCATCGGCTGTATAGATGATATCAACAGAGGCTTGAAGACACCTTGCGACTATTGGAGTAGTAACATGAGGAGGAGCTGTGACAAGAGATGACAAGTCACAGGCTACTATCTGACCAAAAGCATGGAAACATGTCACCTTTGATGCGGAGGTCGAAAGGGATGTTTTCCTGAAAGCGCAAGAGGTGATGAGACAAAGGAGGCAGTTACCTCTTTAGGAAGAAATGATCTATGATATGCCACCGGCATTTGACAGGACGAAGTCGCGGAGGAAGGATAATACCATAAAAGAATTCTTGGAGAGTTTCCTAGAGTCGGAAAAGGATCAGGATGCGCTGGAAGAGATATCCAATCTGTTGCATCGACGGGAGGTTACACATCAGGAGAAAAAGGTCAATCGCATACACAAAATGAAGACGGGGAGAGAGATGCAAATGTCAGCACAAATTGGAGCATTTGATGTCGACTCAATCATTTTGGACCTAGGATTGGACGTCAACATTCTGACCAAATAGACATGGGAAACAATGGGGAAACCACAGTTGGCCTGGTCACCAGTACAACTGTGATTAGCAAATCAGAGTAAGGTTACTCCACTTGGTCGGGTGTACCAGCTTCCAGTTGAGATTGAGGGCCTCAAAACTTACGTAGATTTCGATGTAATCAAAATTGTGGACAATACCAGCCCCTACCCGGCGCTGCTAGGGATATAATGGGCGATGGATAATCTAGCTATTATCAACTTCAAGAAGCAGACTATGTCATTTGAAGATCGCGAGATGAGGGTCATTGCACCTCTTGATCCTACAGAAGGGAAACGATACATTGAACCAGCAAGAGATGAATTTACCAAGGGATGGGATAGTGTATACAATATATCTGAGGATTACATTAATCCTACCGTAGACGGAGAATTGGGATGGCGCAGTGTTAGTTCGGCATCATTGGATTCAGATGAGGCACTCGAGAATCGGCAGAACCGACTACACGAAGTGTCGTTCAGGAGATGTGCCCGAATCATAGTCACTACGATGGGTAGCCACAGAGGAATTTTCCCTACCAACATATGACGGATTTCCCAATTTGAGCACCTTTCTCACTAAATTTGAGAAAAGGGTGGCGGAACCGCAACATCTATTTGCCATGGAGGAAGCCTTGAAGGCTACTCCCGCGCGCTGGTGGGAGGCACACAAGTCTAATATCACAAACTAGACACTATGTCGACACCTCATGGAGGTTAGGCTTAGCAATGCATCAGGATACGACGGAAGGAAATATCAAGGGAAAGGAGATCCGAAGGAACATATAAATGCATCTCAACACCAATGGGGCTCACGAGCGAAGCAAGAGTGGGTACATGCATTTGTTCACACACTGGATGAAGTACCGCGGAGTTGGTTTGTCGCAGCAGAACTGGGACGTGGGACGACCTCTTGGGAATAGATCACCATTGGATTTAGCTAATCATTTTGTTTCTCAGATGAAAACCCCTTCATCCATAGTGCGCTACAGGTGATCCGCGAGAAGATATTTGAAGTAGTACTGACAGAGAAACCATTAGAACTTCGGTGGACTGCGACACTAGAAATGTTGATGGAGTGCTATAACATCATAGGAGAGACGGATGACGAGGATGATCCGAGGGCTACGTATGTACCGGAGTCAAAAGGAAGTCGCGGTATCGAGGCACCACAAATACCTTCCGACAAATTCCTACAACCGTTGAAGATCAAGAAAGTAAACATTGGTTCGGACGAGAACCCGAAGTTTGCAAACATTGGGGATTATTGGGATGATTCGACTATTGCGAAGATGACTGATCTATTGCTTGAGTTTTAGGATTTGTTCCCAACAAAATTCTCGGAGATGAAAGGAATTTTCGGGGACTTAGGCGAAATGAAGATCCCCCTGAAACCCGATGCGAAGCCAGTCAAGTAGCGGCCCTACTGGTTGAATCACAGACACAAGGAGAGAGTCCAGGCTGATATTGAGAGAATGTTGGAAGCATGGATTATAGAATAAGTAGAAGAATCAGAGTGGATCAGCCCGGTGGTGGTCCAGGACAAGAAAACAGGCAAAGTCCGAATATTTGTCGACTTATGGAATTTGAACGATGCATTCCTACATGACCCATTCCCGACACCATTCACGGATGAGGTGCTCGAAGGAGTAGGAGGTCGAAATCTACTCATTTACAGATGGATTTTCAGGCTATCACCAGATCAAAATCGTGAAGGAAGACTGGCATAAGACTAAATTTGTCATAGAATGGGGTTGCTTTCTGTATACAGTGATCCATTTGGACTAAATAATGCTCCAACAATTTTTTCAAGATTAGTAGTTTCGGCGTTCAAAGACTACATTCATAAATTTCTTGCCGTCTATATGGACGATTGGTCAGTGTATTGGTTGGTCAACTATCACATCACAAACTTGAGGCTAATGCTGGAACGATGTCGACAGTGCCAGATTTCATTAAACCTGAAGAAGTGCATCTTCTGTGCTCCATTCAGGATTTTGCTAGGGCACATTGTCTGCAGAGAAGGAATGCTGGTAGACCCAACGAAGACCGCAATTATTTTCGACCTCCCAATGTCAACAACAATCAAGCAATTGAGAGCGACGTTGGGCCACACAGGCTACTACAGGAAGTTTATCCGAGGGCATGCAGCAATCACAGCACCAATGGAGAAGTTGCTGAAGAAAGACGCCAAGTTTGAGTGGAATGAAGAGTGCCAGAAGAGTCTGGACATATTAAAACCAAAGATGGTTGTCGCACCCATATTGGCATTCCCAGATTGGATGAAGTAGTTCCACGTTCACGTAGATGCGTCATCAGTTGCATTAGGAGTCATCTTGGCCCAGCCAGGAGAAGGAGACATCGACCACCCGATATCCTTCGCAAGTAGGAATTTGTCTAATATGGAGAAGAATTATACGACCACAGAATGGGAAGGGTTGGCAATGGTCTACGCCTTACAAAAATTCAGACACTATCTCTTAGGGGGGAATTTCAAAATGTTCATCGATCATTCAACATTGAAATACCTGGTGAAAAATCCTATGTTGGGGGGGAAGATCTGCTGATGGCTGCTACTCTTACAGGAATTTGATTTTGAGATAATTTTAAAGTTAGGACGACTTGATGCAGATGCAGGACCAGACCATTTGTCACGGATCGAATCAGGGTAAGAGCCAAGGAGCATTGACGAAGGATTGTCGAATGCTCAATTGTTCAGGGTCAGAATGGTTGATGACCATTATGAACAAATCATTCAGTTTTTAGTGACAGGGGAGGCACCAGAAGGTCTCACTATACAACCTAAGAAGCATCTAGTTGTCAGAGCTGCATATTTTCAATTGATTGTAGGGCAGTTGTATAAGATGGGGCTAGATGAAATACTTCGACGATACATCCTTCCGCATGAACAGGAAATTATTCTAGTGGAGGATCATGATGGGATCCTTGGAGGACACTACAGAGGACGCGCAACTTCTAGGAAGATCCTTCGAGCAGGATTATGGTGGTTGACGATGCATGGAGATGTTGCAGACTACGCTAAGAGATGCGACGTATGTCAACGGACAGAGAAGCTGTCACAAAGGGATAAAATGCCACTGGTACCCCAATTGACACTGCAGGATTTTGACAAGTGGGAACTTGACTTCATGGGACCCATCAACCCCCCAGGAAAAACAACAGGGTTGCGCTACATAATCATTGCGATAGACTATTTGAGGTGATGGGAGGAAGCTACACTAGTGAGAGATTGCTCATATACAACTGCGGCACGGTTCCTTTTTGACAATGTGGTCACCAGGTTTGGGTGCTCAAAAATACTGATGAGTGACCAAGGGACTAATTTTGTTAATCAGACGATTGTAGCAATGATAGAGTAATTTGAACTTCAACACAAGAAGAGTACCCCCTATCACCCTCAAGCGAATGGGACAGTTGAGGCGTTCAATAAGATATTGGAGCATGCACTCACTAAGGTGTGCAACGTAGATCGAGATGATTGGGACTTGAATATTCCCATGATACTTTGGGTGTATCGCACAACATGTAAACGATTGACAAGCTAGACCCTGTTTAAGCTCGTTTACAGACAGGAAGCAATCATGCAGATGGAGTCATACCAAGTTTGAGCACTGCCGCAGCCATAGGAATGAGCGATGACGTATCATTGGAGGAACGGTTGTCACATTTGTTATAGCTCGACGAGGATCGGTTCATCGCAGGGTTTCATCAGAAAGTAGAAAATGATCGAAAGAAGGCTTGGCATGACCGCCATGTTAAGCAAAATCACTTTCAGCACGGAGACACATTTTTGTTATATGACAATAAGTTTGCTAAGCACCCAGGTAAGTTACAAATGCATTAGTTAGGTCCCTACATCATAAATTTTGTCACTGACGGAGGTGCAGTGCAACTACAAATTTTAGATGTGGTATTGTTGCCTAAGCTGGTAAATGGGAATTGGTTGAAACCCTATCACCGTGATCCGATGCATAACAGTTGAGAACCCAAAAAAAAAAAAAATTGATGACAAAAAGTGGAATCATGGCCAGCCGAGTCGCTTGTTGATGCTTCGCACGATTAGCAAGCGAGAATCAAATCCGAGCATGATTACTACAGATCAGCATCACCAGAAGACGAAGGAGGAGTATGATGACAAAATCGGTGGGTTATGGTAAATATTTCACAAATGATTCAAGAACCAGGCTTCAAGGACACAAGGAGCAAGCATAAATACAGGCGCAGAAGATCAGTTGAGAAAGGAAGTATCCATAAGTCAGAATAGGATTTTAGTAACATTCATGCTGCAAATTGGTAAGGCAATAAGTTGAGTGAGAAATTTCAAGGAAGATGTGGAAATGATTCATTTCATTTCGCACGGCAGCACCCTAGGTGCACTAAGGGACTGTTGGAGCCTAGGACGCAGCTATGGTAAAAGCTGCGAATTTTGAGGAAAAAGCACAAGTATCGAAGGAAAGTGCTAATTTTGAACAAGCACCAATTTTTAGGTAGAAGCAGACGGTGCGCAGTACGGTGCCAGATGGACGAGCTTAACGCAGACTACGGACTGGAACTCGCGGAGCTCGCACGCACACGTCATAGAGGAATGAATGTGGCTGAATAGAAAGCTCAGCTACCATAATGAATGAAGCAACGGAGTAGAGGGCTCAGCTACCCTCATTAAGGCTAAGAACAGAAGTTATGGTTGCTCAGATCAAGGAGGAGCAACGGACCAGAGCATTGAAGGCAAAGGACAAGGCGCCCATACCCGCAATCTGCGCCGGAAGTCACGGAACCTGCAGGAAGCGGCCACGTGACTGCAAGCGGCGCCTACAGTACACCTAGCCATGTGCGTGGTTAGGGTTTTTGGGGATTACTGTTGGGAAAGGCCCATAGTTTTGTAAAGGTGCGATCGTCATGGACACCTATATATATGTATAATTGTAAAGGGTAGATGTTAGCTAGTTAGTAAGCTAGCTAGTTAGTGGTTTCCAGTCAGTCAGCTAGTAAGCTAGCCATTCAGTCTTCTATTGTGTTGTAAGAAGAAAGAGTTAGAGTCGGGATAGCCGTGGAGTTAATCCCTGAGTTGCAGACAGTCTGAGTCGACGTCTGAACTATTGTAATCTCTGTAGAGGAAGAGATTAGATCGAGAGAAGGGCTCCCAGCTGTGTGCGTGGAGTTTCCTGGAAAGATCTAAGGCTGCAGTTGTGTGCGCAGCATTATTGTATAAGTTTCCTTTGAGTTAATATATGAAACACTCCCGTGGACGTGGTTTCCCGTGGAGGTGAATTCTTTACATCTTATTGTTATGGAAAAATCTTATGAATGCATGTCTGAGTGTTATCTGCGTTTATATGAATGTTGTATGATCTTTATGAATATGTGGAGTACGTTCTCGAAGCTTTCTTGATAGCTATAATCGTTAAGTGTCGAAGGAGTTGTAGAACGCTGTCGCCGCAGCGATCGAGGATTGCATTACTGCGCTGGGCGCGTGGAAAGGAGAGATACGTAGAGTGCTGACGTAGGGGGGAAAGTCACCCCGTGTGCTAGAACAGAGACGCCGCGCTGCTAGGCTGTTAAGTGAGACATCCGCGCAGTTGCGAAGGAGGGCTTGCGGAAGATACCAACAGTCTGCTTTGAGGAGTCACAAGAGAAAGAAAGAGAGTAGTCTCCGTGTCGCCTAGGTTAAGGAAATATGATTCCTTAGCCCCCCCATAGCCACTTCAGGTGAGACTTTGAGCTGCTACACAGCTCGTTGCCGAGAGGGCCAGTGCGCCAAGGGTTTTTGTTGCTGCGCTTCATTAAAACCCGGGTCTGCCCCCAAAAGCAGCCAACAAATGGTTCTGTTGCCTTGTGACTTGTTACTGTGAGACTTGCTATTTCTGCGATGTAGGAGATTGTTGCTGAAGCCAACAAATGGTTCCGTTGCCTTGTGACTTGTTACTGTGAGACTTGCTATTTCTGCGACGTAGGAGATTGTTGCTGAAGCCAACAAACGGTTCCGTTGCCTTGCGACTTAGACTTGTTACTCCGTTGACGCGAGGTTGTTTCCTTATGATTGGTTGAGCCAACAAATGGTTCTGTTACCCTGAGACTTGCTCAGCTAACAAATGTGTTACTGGAATCCTACAGCTAAAGAAATTGAAGACTGGTTTGATTTAAAGGCTAAAGAGTTCGATGAACAAGAAAATAGAAGCTCTAGACTCCAGACAGAAGACTGGTTGCAGAAGTATATCTATACTGACCTTCATGAAATTTTCTTTGTCACGTTTGCACTTGAATTGCATGCTTGGATAGCCAAGTTAGCAGATACTAGACCCACTGTGCATGTTGATCGACCCGTCGCTTGGACGCCTGAGCTAGTCAGTATTTTGAAGCGGATAGACAATTCTGTGTCCTGCACAGTAGACTTTTGGTTGAATAGTCTACTGGAAGGTTTCATCACTGAGTTTGCAGTAGAAACAAGAAAGAGTTTCAGTGAAGCTGAGAGGAGTTTCTTCCAAGCACACAGAGGTAAGTTCTTAAATTCTCTGAACTTATGGATTAAAATGCTTCTGTATGAAAAAGCAAAACTATGCATAGCTTCCGATGAATAGTATAGACAAGTAATGTCCGCAGATTCTGATAGTGATCCTAAACTTATTGGTTGCACTCGTAGCGGAAAAAGGTATAAATTAGGCCTTGACCAACATTATTTTGATTCTAGCCCAGAAGATAGCCAAGTTCCTAGAGCAAGCCATCTAGAAAGACAAGGGAGTGCTCGTATCCCGTATCACCCCTTTACACCGCAGAAGCCGGACAGAGCTCAGTATAACCCTGCAGTAACACCTTCTAGTATCCCACACGGTACTTCTAGTACCTCTGTGCCACCTTTATTTAACCAGTCCAGAAGCACTGCTACAACACCTTCACCTCAACCTAGCGCAAGAAAGATGGGTGATGACATGAAACTAGCAACTTTTAGAGGAACAGGGATAGAAGACCCTGAGCAACACTGGTTCCTATGTGAAGCCATTTGGACAATTAAGCAAATTAATGACGATGTTGTTAAACTGGTTCAGTTAGCAACCACATTAAGAGAAAGAGCCTTAACTTGGTTCATGAAATACTCAGCAGCACAGAATAGGACGCTTGCTGATGTAATAAATGCTATGATTAGAGAATTCAAGAAACCTAAATCAGAATCACAGTGTATAACAGAGCTCAAAGACATCAAACAATTAACTACAGAGTCAGTATGGGACTTTGACCAGAAGTTCAAAGCCCTGATAGATCAAGTAAGTTTTGAGTTTGCACCACAGCAGCATAAGGAATGGTTCATTGCTGCGTTGCTCCCACATATTAGACTTCCTCTTATGCAACAGAATCTCAATACTCAGGAACAAGCTCTAGAGATGGCTATGAAACTAGAAGCTTCACCAATTGCCGGAACAAGCAACGATGTTGCGCAATTGCAGAACCAATTAGCAAACTTAACCTTGCAAGTGCATGATATTAAGAAAGGCAAGGATGTTAAAGAAGAAATTTGGTGTACAAAATGTAAGGCGCAAGGTCATTCAAAGGACCATTGTCCCGTTTTCATAGAGTATATTGCAACTGGAGCACCTAATCCTTTACCACAGGCACAGGGGCCTTGGTGCGAAATCTGCAGAACTAGAGGTCATAGACCACAAGAATGTCACTTACTTCAGAAATATGTACAAACTCCAAAATATCTATATTGTAATTTATGTAAATCAGTCGGCCATGATGAGAACAATTGTAGAGCATATGATCTTATGATAGAAAGAAAGCATGATTTTTATAGAGTACAATCAGAGACACAAGGACCCACAGCAGGTCCACAGTATGACCAAACTCGCGATGGCCGAGCAGGAAATTATAGGGGATGCGGACGCACAACAAATTTTGGTCGCAGAAGAGGACAGATCACTTGTTATAATTGTGGAGCGCAAGGTCATTTTGCAAGGGATTGCCAAAATCCTACAACCATCTGCAGATACTGTAAATCTTATGATCATGCCATTGAAGAATGCCCTCAGTTGATGGCTAAGATGCAAACAAAGACGCCACAGGTCAATCAGAATATTCAGTTGATTGGAGCAGAAAAAAAGAGAACCAGACCCTACAGTTAATATAGTCACGCACAGTGGAGCAACCACTGGTGCGCCAGAGATGGGAACTGGAAAGCAAGCGACGCAATGGGTGCGCCGCGCTAATATAAAACCAGCCCCACTTAACCTGCAGAAGCAAAAAGAAGCATTCAAGCAAGCTCAAGAGTATTTCTCAGATCCGAGAGCTTCAAGTTTTGTCGCAAAGCCACATAATGATATTAGATCCCAAATGCTAAGACAGGACAACCTGGTACAAGAATAGGCCACTACATCCGGAAGACTTGATGAAGAGGATGCCCTAGGTAGTGTCCATACTTTTCTGAGGAATTGCTTAAAGTTGTTGCGCAATGACAAAGAAACGATGGAACTTCAACACCTGCTGGATAAATGTCAACAATCTGCTTCGACGAACACACCGCAGCGTGCTGTTCACCAGATTGGGAGTCATACCAGAACTGGAAAAGAGATGAGGCTCACAGCGCAGATTGGCGCATTTGAAATGGACGAATTCATTTTAGATTTGGGCTCAGAAGTTAATGTTCTCACTATGCAGACATGGGAACATATGGGAAGCCCTCTGCTTACAAGATCTCCTATCCAGCTAAGACTCACGAATCAGCAACGAGTCTCTCCATTGGGCAGATTACCCAATGTACCTATTGATATCGAGGGAGTAAGAAGCTCTGCATACTTTGAAGTAATCAAAATTCTGGATGATAGTAGACCTTACCCAGCACTTCTAGGCATAGACTGGGCATTTGATAATTTGGCTGTCATTAATTTGAAGAAAAGACAGATGACCTTTGAGGATGACCAGATTAGGGTCATTGCACCGCTTGATCCTATTCAGGGACCAAGGTATATAGAACCCATTCGGGCAGAAGAAGAAGCACTCCACATGGAAAGTTTGTATCAGATGACTGCTAGTCAAAGTGACTATGTCAATCCCACAGTAGACGGCCATATCAGCTGGCGATGCGATAGCTCGTGCACATCAGACTCAGATGCAGGATTGGAAAACTGGCAGAATCATTTACATGAGGTTTCTGCAAGACATTGTGCCATGATGACTAAATCCATTCGGTGGATTGGCACAGAATTGACTGACACTCCAATTTTTGATGGTTTAACTGACGTAAGCAAATTCATACATGCATATGAACAACAGCTTCCAGAACAGCAGTGCATACAAGCATTGGATGTAGCACCGCGCGCTACACTCGCAAGATGGTGGGGTGCGCATAAAGAGAATATTCACACATGGCAAGACTGTCGCAGACTGATACTGCGCAGATTTCAGGACACCATAGCAGAAGTGTCACACAAATATGATGGACAGAGTGACCCCAGGTCACACATTGAAGCATGCATTCAGCAATGGTCAGGTATTCCAGAAGATGAGTGGGTTCACCTATTCATCCACACATTGGATACAGTTCCAAGGAACTGGTACACTAAAACAGAATTGCGCAGAGGCACTATCAGTTGGCCTCTTATGATAGAAAGTTTTCAACTTACCTTCAGCTTTGAGTCAGAGCATCCAAGTATTGATCAGGCTCTGAAGTGTATTAAAATGAAGGTATTTGAACCATGTCTATTACCAGAATATTCCCAACCAGATTGGGCTGTTCAGATAGAACATGCCCTGGAATGCTACAATTTCACCGCTGAAGAAGAGGAGGATGATCCTCGCAACATCAATATCCCAGAATCAGAAGGGACGCGCAAAGTTGAAGGTCCTCAGCTTGATATCCCTGCCATTACAGAACACATCAAGCTCAAAAAGATTAACATTGGTACAGAAGCCGAACCCAAGTTTGCTTCTATCGGAGATTATTGGGATGATGAAACTGTTGGGCATATTTTAGACTTATTACGTGACTACCAGGATATCTTTCCTACCAAGTTCACAGAAATGAAAGGCATCCTAGGAGACTTAGGAGTGATGCGCATACCTCTGAAAGCAGACACCAAGCCAGTAAAACAACGCCCGTACAGATTGAATCCGCGATATAAAGAAAAGGTTAAAGAAGAAATTGATAAGATGCTCGCAGCAGGTATTATTGAGCCAGTAGAAGAAAGCGATTGGATTAGTCCTATGGTGGTACAAGAGAAAAAGACAAAAGGTGAAATAAGAATCTGCGTGGACTTGCGCAAACTCAATGATGCATCAGCGCATGATCCATTTCCCACTCCTTTTACAGACGAAGTGCTTGATAATGTTGGAGGACAAGAAGCTTACTCCTTCACTGATGGCTTTTCCGGATATCACCAGATCAGAATCCATCCAGACGACCGCCATAAGACTACTTTTGCGACTGAATGGGGCTCATTCCAGTACACGGTAATGCCCTTTGGTCTTAAAAACGCACCTGCTATCTTCTCTAGAGTCGTTGTTGCTGTTTTTAAAGAATTCATCCATAAGTTTTTAGAAGTCTATTTCGATGACTGGACTGTATTTGGTTTATTAAAGAATCATGTAGGGAATCTGCGCATGATGTTAGAAAAATGTAGACAGCATCAGATTTCCCTTAACTTGAAAAAATGTATATTCTGTGCCCCTTTTGGTATTTTGTTGGGTCATATTGTATGCAGACAAGGACTCCTGATGGATCCTGCGAAGGTTGCCATCATTGCTAATTTACCTGCGCCCAACTCAGTCAAGCAATTGCGCACTACATTGGGACATACAGGATACTACATAAAATTTATCAAAGGATATGCAAAGATTACAACACCTATGGAAATATTGCTGAAAAAGGATTCAAAGTTCCAATGGACACAAGAATGCCAACAGAGCTTGGATACACTTAAAGAAAAGATGATCACTGCGCCAATTCTAGTTTTCCCAGATTGGGGAAAACCCTTTCATGTTCATGTCAATGCTTCTTCCATAGCATTGGGGGTCGTGCTTACACAACCGGGAGAAGGAGGTATTGACCACCCGATTGCTTACTCCAGCAGAAAGATATCTACAGCCGAGAAGAACTACACCACTACAGAAAGAGAAGGACTAGCTATGGTGTATTCCCTACAGAAATTCAGGCACTACCTATTGGGCGCACATTTTAAAATGTATACTGACCATTCTGCTTTGAAATACTTGGTCAATAATCCAGTGTTAGGGGGAAGAATTTGCAGATGGCTACTGCTCTTCCAAGAGTATGATTTTGAGGTTATTGTAAAGCCAGGCAGATTGAATGCAGGACCTGACCATTTATCCAGGATAGAGTCAGGAGAGGAACCTACAAATCTGGAGGACAATCTGCCTAATGCGCAGCTATTTTTTGTTCAAGCAGCAGATGAATATTATTCTGATATTCTTGAGTTTCTCACTACCAGACAAGCGCCAGTTGAGTTTACAATCCAGCAGAAGAAACAACTTGTTGTCAAAGCCGCAGACTTCACTTTGATAGCAGGCTAGCTTTATAAGTTGGGCCCTGACGAAGTCTTGCGCAGATGTATCTTACCGCATGAAAAAAGCTCTATCATCGCAGAAGCGCACTCAGGTACCGCAGGAGGCCATTTCGCAGGAAAGCCGACTGCGCAGAAGATCTTAGCCGCAGGTCTTTGGTGGCCGACATTGCACAAGGATACTAAGGAATTCTGTAAATGTTGCAATGTGTGCCAGCGAACAGGAAAACCCTCAAGGAGAGATGAAATGCCGCTAAAACCCCAGATAACACTACGTGCTTTTGATAAATGGGCCATTGATTTTGTAGGACCTATCAACCCTCCAGGAAAAAGAACCGGTGCAAGATACATCATCACAGCTACTGAATACCTCACCAAATGGGCTGAGGCGAAGCCAGTTAAGAACTGCGACGCTGCCACTGCCGCGCAGTTCCTTTTCGAGAAAATTATCACTAGGTTTGGATGTCCAGTGATTCTCATGAGTGATCAGGGTACACACTTTCTTAATGAGACTATAGAGGCCCTTACTAAAGAATTCCAAATTAGTCACCATAAGAGCACACTCTACCACCCTCAAGCTAATGGTACAGTGGAGGCATTTAATAAGATCCTTGAGAATGCCCTGACGAAGATCTGTAATCAACAAAGAGATGATTGGGACCTTAGAGTCACAGCTATATTATGGGCTTATAGAACCACATGCAAGAAACTAACAGGTCACACACCTTTCAGTTTGGTGTATGGACAAGAAGCAGTTATGCCCGTGGAATACATTGTTCCCAGTCTCAAAATTGCGCAAATTACAGACATGGCAGATACTGATACCATGAGTGAAAGACTTTTGCAATTGCTTGCCTTACAGGAAGACAGACTTTTAGCCGGATTTCATCAACAGGTACAGAAGGCAAGACAGAAAGCTTGGCATGACAGGCACATTAAGAATAAACACTTTGAAGAAGGAGACTTGGTACTCCTCTATGATAGTAAATTCATCAAGTTTCCGGGCAAGTTTCACGTACATTGGTTAGGCCCTTTTCGGGTGACAAAGATAACAGAAGGAGGAGCAGTTCAGCTTGCGAAGCTTAATGGAGAACTGCTACCCACAATGATCAACGGGAGTCGGCTCAAGCTTTACTGCGATGGCCACTCCACCCTGAAGACTTAAATAGCTGCTCAAAGAAGTGCAGATGTCCAGTGTAGTTGAAAGAGACATCGCATTGTCACAGTCTACACGGAAGTTGCGAGACACTTTCAGTCTCCGGCTTCCCGCGCAGTTCTTTGAAACATCCGCGCATGTCGAATAAAATCTATTCTGAGCGACCCTTGGTTGCGCTCTTGCGAATTTGCTCCCCAGGATGTTGAACTGTCGCTCTTGCAGAGTTCCCTGTGTCAATTTTCCGCTTGAGGAGTTCTCGTTGTGGACCCCTCTATGCACAGTTACCTAAGCTGAAATGACCTGCCGAAAATTTGAATTACAGCAGTTATGTAGCCGCGTCTGAGAATAAATGAAGGATAAGCCCACCATTTAAGTATAGCCGCCCTGACAGATTCGGCTTGATCTCCGTAAGATTTGCATTTAACTCATGTGCCGAAAGCTTTAGCTTCTCCCGAAAGGATGTCAGAGCCCGTCCATCACAATAAATGCACCGCAGAGGCGAGGGGGATAATGGTGTTGTCAACTCATGCATAGGCGCCTACAGCTAGTAACCCCATTTGCCCGCACTTATTATCACCTTTGGCTATAAATACCCCACACTTGTATATTTTCGGGTTACTTTTCTCGAAGTTGCATAGTCTTGTTTGAGAATCTAAGTTATTGTTTCAGAGCCGAGTTGTGCAGAGTGTTTCCTTTGTTTTTAGCGTCCATATCCTACGCTATTCCGCCATTTCTGTCCAATTTCTTGTTCCCTATACCGGTTCACGACGGAGAACTTGTCAACTGAAGAAGTTGTTCGTCAATTCCTGCGACGAGGCTTAGATTTCGGTATGACTACTCCCGTGACAGCCTCGACTTATGTACACCCTGGTTATAATGATCCCAGACAATCTCCTGGAACGAGGGCATCTCAGCAGCAGCAGCCGGACGAGCCCGTTCCAGAGCCGTTAGCAACTATGGTGAATTATATCCCGCCGCGTCCAGATGATGCACCAGAAGTGCATATCCCGAAGAATGCAAAGTACCCGCTTCCGTTACCTCCACTACCGGTTGGCGTGTGACAAGAAGGGGCCCTGCTTGGACACCTTCCACTGGTCAAGTTCTCTGATTTCAACTTGGGCGACTACAGAACATATCCTCAGTTTGCGCCGGATCGCTATTTGACGGTAGTCTATAATACTGATAGGAAGGTTGATGAATTCGTTCCAAAAGATTTCGCAGCAAATCTTGAGCGGCCTGGACTCCTGAACCTGTTAAAGCTACCACATTTCGGGCCTAGCAATGAAGTGAACGCAGTTTTTAAGACACTGTTATCCTGCGTTCATGGAGGTTACCTTTGGCCGGGGAGGCCAATCGATTTAAATGTCGATTTGATTCACCGTATTACCAGCCTATCGAAGGTTGGAAAGGATCCCAATATTCATTTTGTTGGAAAGGAGAAGGA
The DNA here is from genome assembly GCA_027924585.1 of Larix kaempferi. Classification (NCBI taxonomy): domain Eukaryota; kingdom Viridiplantae; phylum Streptophyta; class Pinopsida; order Pinales; family Pinaceae; genus Larix; species Larix kaempferi. The sequence goes on along the minus strand of BSBM01001024.1, from coordinate 3,743,891 downwards.
TAGAAAATTGGCTGCACGGCTGGTGCAGAACTATAATTTGTCAAGGGGAGGTCGAGCTTATGACCTCACTATAGTAGAAGACGAAGCACTTAGATTTACAGGTAGTCTGCTTGCAGGCAGACTTCTTACAAAGTGCAGACCGAAAGAAGTTACTGGAGCTGTCGTGGAGCTCGCTATCGCAGCTGCGGAGGGAGAGCAGTACAATTGGTCTCTCTTCCTTATCAACTCTTTCTTGGAAGACTGCCGAAACATCCAAGACAACCCCGGTCAGTTTCATTTTTCTTGGATTTTAATTTTATGCGCTCTCGTCGGGTGGAAGGAGCCCCCGAACACTCAGTTCCTTCCGCGCCGCGCAGGAGAGCCCGTCGGAATCCGCTATGTTAACCTTTGGGAGTCTGCTAATCCCGCGAAGCGCAAGATGAACCGCGCTATATGTTGTGAATACTACTATCTCCTCAGAGATACCATTCAGGAAATGCCGAGGCTGAGTGAGGAGACAGCGAAAATATATGAAGGAAAGTTGGCCTTTACTGCCGACTTGCACCAACTTTACCTCCGCCCTTGCGGCATTCAAGAGGAATGGGCCGTAGGCCTTTACAGGATGACCACCGAGGATGTTGAAGAAACTATCAAGTCATGGTTGGATGAATGGAGGGAGGCTGCCGAAATCGCATCTGCGATGCCACCCGCTGCTGCGCAAGAGAAGAATAAGGGCAAGGAAGCCCACGAGCAAAGAAGTGATGAAGGCTCGACAGAACCAGCAACCAAGAAACAAAAAGTGTCGCATCCCTCTGAGGCTATTCCCTCGGGGATCGACCTGTATTTGAAAGAGCAATTTCATGAGCTGTGGACCGCGCACGCTCACCTCAGAAGTGCTCTAGACCTACAGTTTGTGGAACTAAAAGGTCTCGCAGGAAGAGTTGCGCAGACCCATGCGCCAGCATCTACTTCTCAGGCACCACAAGTAGCTACAAGTACGGAGCGAGTGGAAGTACTTGCAGAAAGGCATACTGTCATGCACATTCCGCCTACCAGCATGACACTTCCGGATCCGCTAGCTGCACTACAGGTAAGCGCAGTTGGGCCCGTTGAAATAAATTTGTCCTTAATTCCTATAGAGACTCTACAGCTAGTGCATGAGAAAGTGTCTGTTGAGCTGAGAGCTCGAGAGCTCTCTACCTTCCATGCAAACCAAAGACTGCAATCGCAGGAACTAGAGCTGAAGGCAAGCCATAAGAATATATCCGAGAAGCTCGCACTTTATGAGGCACAAGACATGGGTATAAGAAATGTAATTGATGAAATTGCCCAGGAGTTGCCGGCTTGCGAGATTCAACCAGACCTCCCTCTGGTTGAGAAAGTTCAAATTATTGGAGGAAGGGTGAAAACCCTGGAACACGAAATAGTTGCTATGGCTGAAGACCATAGAACGCAGATCGTCGAGCTGGAAGCTCGTGTTGCTGCGCAGTCTACAGATGATGCACAGGAACAATTTGAAGCGCTGAGCAGAGCTTCCACACAAATGAAAGATAAAACACAGGTGCCGAGAACCTGATGACCCAAGCTATGGAAGCTTGGACCGAGCTTGAGAAGCTCCCTTTTAAAGTTGGTCTTTTGGAACAGGTGCAAGCCGCAGAACAATCCCTAACTGTTCTGACTGAAGAAGCTAAGGCCTTAGCAGGCTTAGCAAAAATGAGGAAAATGAGCGAAGTGCGCAGAGTGCAACAGCAACTGCACAAGCTCAGAACTGAAGATGAGAAGCTCACCAACAGCATTCAGCCATTTATGGATGACTATGCTGACATCGTTGCCCAAATCGAGGCAAAGATCAAAGACATTGCAGAATCGCAACAGGTGATTGATGGCACAACTAAAGAAGAAGCCACCGCAGAAACGGTGTAGGCAGTTGTGGAATGTGTTGATGAAATGGACTCTGCTATTGCGCAGTGGAAGAAAACATTCGCGGAGACCCAAGCGAAAGCAGATGCACAAGTAAAGCGACCACACGCAAGTGCGAGTGGCTCGAGGGCGAGCCACAAGTAAGTGTTAGGGGCCTGTTGGAGCCTAGGACGCAGCTATGGTAAAAGCTGCGAATTTTGAGGAAAAAGCACAAGTATGGAAGGAAAGTGCTAATTTTGAACAAGCACCAATTTTTGGGTAGAAGTAGACGGTGCGCAGTATGGTGCCAGATGGACGAGCTTAACGCAGACTACGGACTGGAACTCGCGGAGCTCGCGCGCACACGTCATAGAGGAATGAATGTGGCTGAATAGAAAGATCAACTACCATAATGAATGAAGCGACGGAGTAGAGGGCTCAGCTACCCTCATTAAGGCTAAGAACAGAAGTTATGGTTGCTCGGATCAAGGAGGAGCAACGGACCAGAGCATTGAAGGCAAAGGACAAGGTGCCCATACCCACAATCTGCGTCGGAAGTCACGGAACCTGCAGGAAGCAGCGACGTGACTGCAAGCGGCGCCTACAGTACACCTAGCCATGTGCGTGGTTAGGGTTTTTGGGGATTACTGTTGGGAAAGGCCCACAGTTTTGTAAAGGTGCGACCGTCATGGCCACCTATATATATGTATAATTGTAAAGGGTAGATGTTAGCTAGTTAGTAAGCTAGCTAGTTAGTGGTTTCCAGTCAGTCAGCTAGTAAGCTATCCATTCAGTCTTCTATTGTGTTGTAAGAAGAAAGAGTTAGAGTCGGGATAGCCTTGGAGTTAATCCCTGAGTTGCAGACAGTCTGAGTCGACGTCTGAACTATTGTAATCTCTGTAGACGAAGAGACTAGATCGAGAGAAGGGCTCCCAGCTGTGTGCGTGGAGTTTCCTGGAAAGATCTAAGGCTGCAGCTGTGTGCGCAGCATTATTGTATAAGTTTCCTTTGAGTTAATATATGAAACACTCCTGTGGACGTGGTTTCCCGTGGAGGTGAATTCTTTACGTCTTATTGTTATGGAAAAATCTTATGAATGCATGTCTGAGTGTTATCTGCGTTTATATGAATGTTGTATGATCTTTATGAATATGTGGAGTACGTTCTCGAAGCTTTCTTGATAGCTATAATCGTTAAGTGTCGAAGGAGTTGTAGAACGCTGTCGCCGCAGCGATCGAGGATTGCATTACTGCGCTGGGCGCGTGGAAAGGAGAGATACATAGAGCGCTGACGCAGGGGGGAAAGTCGCCCCGTGCGCTGGAACAGAGACGCCACGCTGCTAGGCTGTTAAGTGAGACATCCGCGCAGTTGCGAAGGAGGGCTTGCGGAAGATACCAACAGTCTGCTTTGAGGAGTCGCAAGAGAAATAAAGAGAGCAGTCTCCACGTCGCCTAGGTTAAGGAAATCTGATTCCTTAGCCCCCCCATAGCCACTTCGGGTGAGACTTCGAGCTGCTGCGCAGCTCGTTGCCGAGAGGGCCAGTGCGCCAAGGGGTTTTGTTGCTGCGCTTCATTAAAACCCGGGTCTGCCCCCAAAAGCAGCCAACAGGGACCGAACGACAATTGTGCATGAACAACTGGCGAAGGAAACAACACAACCACTTGGGAGAAACAGAGACGAGGTCTCACCTGAGATGTCTAAGAGCATGGTAGTAATTAGAAGACCCGTCATCCCTGCGACCAGCAGAACACCACGAACGGAGGCCCGCTGGCTCCAGCTGCAGACAACCCAAGGTGTGAAACAAATGTGCTAGAACCATTGGCATGTTTCACATCTTGGTGACACAGATGAACTTGTCCCTAGACCACAGCAAGCCTAAAGTGCAAGAGCAAGCATGAAAGGGGTATATGATCAAGGTTTCCAGAGACTGGAGGATGAGTGCGAGGTATATGATCAAGGTTTCCACAAGCTGAAGGATGAGTTCGAGAAGTACACAACAACAAAACAAAGGTTCGAGGACGCATTCAAGAAATACATGAAAATGAGCTCCAGACAGAAAGAACAACTTCAGAAGTTAGCACAGCGAAGAATGAGAACAGTACCAAAGGTGTCCAGTTGAGGTGGCTCGAGGGAGAGCCACAAGTTTGTGTTGGGGTCCTGTTGGAACGGGATTAGTCTGCATAAAGTGCGGAAGCCGACAACTGCGAAAGGGATAATCTATGAAAGAAGGGTCATTCACGGAGAACGAGGAAGCACAATATTAGTTTAAGTTGTTAGAATTGGTCACGTGGACCGTTTTGTAACCACTTAGTGTCATATAAATAGGAGCATGATTGTAAGCCTAAGGGCATCCAGCGATGAATAGAGCAATCGATCTTTTGAGTTTTGATCTAGTTGTTGATCTATTTGTATCCACGATATGATGTATTGACTGTTTCTACGAAGGTAATTCTGCAGGGTTTAATGAATGCATGAAGATGTTCGATTATGGCTCTATCTTTGTCTTTGTTTTTGTAGATTATTATTATGAATGTTTTCAAAATGTTTAATATTCTGTGGGTTTGGTATTTGTTGTTCATGCGAATGAGTAGTTAGATCATGTTGATGCGAATGTCTATTATATGTTGAATCTGCAAATGATGAATATGTGAATGATGAACTGTTAGCATTGTGCGAAAGATATAATCTCTAGTTTATGCGGTTGTAATGTGTTTTTGATGCATGTCCTTAACTCCACTGCAGAAAGTTGGTTCCTGCATGTTAATGTATATGTAACTTCAGAATGTATTTCATATATATTTATTGTACCCTTATAAGAGATGTGTTATTCCTCAATAAGGAAGTGTCATCATGTGGATTGACAAGTGTCGCAAGTGTGTGTACTTGCCGATGGGTTATTATACCACCATGTGTGGGGTTGGCCCTGGAATATATATTATATTGTGGATGTATCTAGATAGACAAGTTGGCCCCATAGTGTAACTGGGAAAATAGGTTAAGTATAAATAGAGATCGGGAGATCTCTATTTGTATCATTCGGAAAGACACACTTCTCTCACTCAGAAAGTGGCGCACTAGTGAGGAGGAGGATCATCTTCTCTAGGAGACTATCTCATGTGTATTTTGGTTGTACTTTGGTTGAGCCATTTATCTCTCTATCTTTGAGGAAGTTGTGGGGTTTTTCACCTCAGGATTTTCCACACGGAAACTCTGTGTCTCTTGTCTCTCATGTTTTTGATTCTTGTGATGCTTGTCATGCTTATTGTGATTGTTATGCATTGATATACTGTATATGTTATTCTCTCAGTAAAGATCCAAGAGTATTATGAATTAATGCTCAAAATTTAACATGGTATCAGAGCTAACCTGAGAAGAAGACATTTTGCAGTGACAGAAACTTGAGTTTCTTGTTTATTGGGTTTCTCTCAGTTTTTGGAAAAGCAGTATAGTAGATTGACTCTACTCATCAAGGCTAATCTATTTGTCCAATTAGAATTCAATTCTGAGCATTTTCAGATTTGGCCCTAAAAATTAGGGTTTCCACAAAAATAGGAATTTCTGAAATCTGAAGACATAGCTGGAAGCTCCTTGCAAAAATCAAAGTTTAGATATTTGGATCGAGATTTTTGGCTGGGTATATCTCTGGGAAACTCAAACCCTAATTCAGGGCTCTCCCTAGTGAACCCGGGAGGACAAAAAGGAAAATATGAAGGGTAAAGCTTTGTTGATCTCAAATTCTGAATACACCAGGCTGATCAGCTCATCACGACACATCTTTCTATCCTTTCAGAAAGTTGAAATTCACATTTTGAATTTTTAGGGTTTTTCCAACAAACCCTAATCCGGGACCAGATCCAGTTTTCAGCATTTCAAGTGGTAAGACCTAAATCTTTTCTATTTCCATTTGAAGTACTCTTGAAGATGTCTCACCACACCAAGCTCGAGGATAAGCTTGAAGGGGCTGATAAATTCTGAGCTTGGAAGTATAGGATTGGGTTAATCCTGGAAGAGAATGAGTTGGACTCATATATAAAAGAAGACATCCCTATCCCAGAGGATGAAGAGGCTAAGGTATTGCATAAGAAGAACTTGGTTAAGGCAAAGAGAATCATTGCTGATTCTATCAAAGACCATGTCATACCCCATTTGTCTTCTCTAAAGACACCCAAGGCTATGTTTGACTCTTTGACCAAGCTATTTGAAGGAATGAAAATAAATCGGAAGATGACCCTGCGGAATCAATTGAAAGGGGTCAAGATGTCGAATGGAGAAACCATTCAATCCTATTTCTCCAAGGTCTCTCAGATCAACGAACAACTTGAAGCTGTAGATTAAATGGTGGAGAATGGTGAAATTGTTATGACTACTTTGAATGGCCTACCTAGGTCATGGGACTCTTTTATCCAGGGGATCTGTGCCAAAAAGAAGTTAATCTTCTTCAGCAGATTATGGGAGGAATTTTCTCAAGAAGAAGCAAGGCTTGTGGCAAGAGAAGAGAAGATGGGAAATGAAGATCAAGCTCTCATAGCTCACACTAAGAAGGGCAAGTTCAAGAGGGAGCCATCCCATCACAAGAAGAAATCTTCTCATCATTTTCACAAAGACAAGAAAGATCTAAGGTGTTTCACTTGTAATGAGAAGGGTCACTTTGCTTCAGAATGTCCCAAGAACAAAAGGGACAACCACAACAACAACAAATCCAGCAAGAAGAAGAAGGGTAACAAAAGAAGGTACCATGCTCATGCTACCGAAGATGATGAACCTCCAAAGAAGAAGGCTAGGGTAGAAAGTGATGATAGTAATGATGACTCATCAAGTGAAGAAGAGTATGTTCTAATCTCTGCTCTCACAGGTACTATCTCCCATGGTTGTAATGATTGGTTAATTGAAAGTGGGGCTTCCAAACACATGACTGGGTTTAAAGAATCCTTTGTAAATCTGTCTGAACATGAATCACCCCATAAACTGAAACTTGGGGATGATTATCAATATCCCATCAAAGGAAGTGGTGAAGCCTCCTACAACCTAGATTCTGGAAAATATTTGAAGATGAAAGAAGTCCTTTATGTACCTAGGCTCAAGAAGAACTTACTCTCCATCTCTGCATTGGATGCAAAATGTATGAGGGTTGCATTTTTGGATGGCCAAGTCCTAATGTGGCCAAAGGGAAAGACCATAGATGATGCAGTTGTGATTGGAGAGCAAGAGGGAGGTTTGTATAAATTAAAAGGACAACCTGAACATGCCATGGTGCATGAATCCATGGAGCCAAGTGAACTTTGGCATAGAAGACTTGCTCATATGCACTATAGGGCACTTCCAATTGCAAGCAAGGCTGTAGAGGGTCTTCTTGAAATCAAGACCAAACATGAAGGTGTTTGCAAAGGATGTGAAAAAGGTAAGAATATTAAGAAGGCTTTCCCAAGCAGTGAAAGCAAGGCAAAAGATATCCTGGAAATCATCCACTCAGATGTATGTGGTCCTATGTCATCCAGTTCTCTAAGTGGGTATGTTTACTATGTCTCATTTATTGATGACTTCTCGAGGAAGACTTGGGTATACTTCTTGAAAAACAAATATGAGGTGTTTGATAAGTTCAAGGAATTCAAAACCTTGATGGAGAATCAAACTGACAAAAAGATCAAAACATTTAGATCCGACAATGGTGGAGAATTCACCTCAGGTGACTTCAAGAAGCTTTGCAGTGATTCAGGGATTAAGAGGGAGTTGACTGCTCCTTATAATCCTCAATAGAATGGAATTGCAGAAAGGAAGAACAGAACAATCATGGAAGCAGCAAGGGCAATGCTGCATGACTAGGATCTACCTATGCATCTATGGGCAGAAGTAGCTAGAACAATTGTATATGTGCAGAACAGAACACCCCATAAGATATTGGACAACAAGACACCAGAAGAGGTCTTTTCTGGTAAGAAACCTGAAGTCATCCATCTCAGAATATTTGGTTGTCCAGTATACACTCATGTCCCAAAGGAAAAGAGGACCAAACTAGATCCTTCAGGAAAGAAGGGTATCTTTGTGGGTTACAGTGAAAGCTCGAAGTCTTACAGAAAAGGATTGCTTTCACAAGCTTTGTTTATCCATGCTTCTATTGGGATTATGTATGGGCCATCTACATCATAGATTTGCTTTGAGAATTTTTTTGCATGAAACCGATGATTTGATTTGGATCTTGGGAGACCATTTGCATGGGTGGACCCTGCAAATATTCATAGGCTAGCTGCAACATGTTCCTACACCTTCTTAAACATTTCTTTGGATACTCAAGGATATTGTTCATCTTTGTAATGATCATGTTAGTATCCTTAATAATCTTTGAAATTTTAAAATTTTTATCCATATAATTCATACCTTCACTTTTCAATTGGAAAGATAAACAATAGATATTTTTGCAATGCAAATTGAATAACATACATGTCCCCATACCTGTAGTAGTTTTTTTGAAATGGATCTGTTGTCACATCGATAGTAGCCGGGATACCATGATTGCAAACCAATTCCTACTATATTTTTGAGCAAATCCTTTACATTTTTTGCACGAGATCAACAGATGATAAGCATCACATTGATGATCATTCTCATGTATTTAGTGGATCCATAGCTTATATATTTCGCTATTTTTATACTAGGACTGAGCCTCATGACCTCAGGTCGATGATTGAGCTAGCCATTCTTCTATCATCTAGAGAAGATTGATGACAATGCTTATGATTTATTCAGCCCCAATGCTTAAGAATGATTCATATGTTCAGATTAGAGATTTAGGTAGATGATCCAACAGGTATATGGTTTGTGCATCTGGACTGTTGGTGTTCTCCTTTCTTTATCCTGGTATTTTTTATTGGGTATATGATGGTTTTTTAATGGCGATATTTTATGTTGTTCTTTCTTGTTTTCTAGAGTAGAAGTGGTAAGTTACTATGAGTAGGATATTCTTGTGTATACTCATTGGTCATGCCCTTACCTTATAAGTATGGACTCGGTCATTCCGTTGTAGGATTTTTCTATCCATGGAATCATCAGTTACTTCCCCTTCCATCCTTTACCTTCCAGTTGTGGTAATATTCTAACCATGCCATCTTTGTTTTGCATGCATGCATTCCATGCAGCACTCCATGCATCCATGCATTGGTAGTTGAGTCTCCTAGCACCTAGTCCTCAATTTATCCCCCCTAGAGATTAATTTTGGTCATAATAAAAAATATTATCTACTTAGAGTTCCTTGGTTACATAACTGAAGTCCAAAGGCACCCTCATGAATGATTTTATGAGTTAGCACAGTCAGTTCCCCGATTTAGGGCACCTTGTCCCCTTGATTGCCTACTTAACTGACTATTACACCTAGTTTCATTGCTACTGAGTGTAAGAGCGCATATTTTGACTACTACAAGTTAGTATTGCACCCCCTTGGAGTCTCATCCCCTAATTTACAGCTCCAATGACTCAGCCATGTGCCAGTCCACCTCAATTGACTAGCCATTCATCCTCAGTGGCCTCTAGACCTTATTGGGAGTTCCAATGCAAATTAAGCCTCCCACATGTGTGGATTTCAACTGCCTCTTTAGGATGACGAATTTCTCCTTTGGAGATGTATTATTTATGTACACATTTTACTGAATAATGGTAATGGAAGTTTTTCCAATTGTTCTTCATACTCTTGTGTTGTAACGCAATTTTTTCTTCTCTATTTTTCTTGCTCAATTATTTTGAGCTCTGTTAGACTTAGTGTGAGTTTTATCTTTGTCTCTAGATCTGTGTGAGAATCTCACAAAATCTCACACCATTTTTGGTTTGATCCCAAATTACACCTTAACTAGTGATCTCGAGGAATTCCCCACCTAGTAGACCTCTTTGTTGGATAGATTACATGTTTTATTTGTGTCTCGGATCTGGAGTGTGTGATTATAGTCACAGTGATTGTTCTCCTTTAGTCCTCAAAACCAAGTATGCCTACCAACAGTGTTTCTAAACACTAAAGCATCAAAACTTAAATGCTATATCTAAAATGATGCTAAGTTAGCAAAAAAAGTGTTTCTAAACACTACCATAGATATCTATATTAGCTAGTTAGTGGCCAAAGGATGAGCACTCATCCTTTTTTTATGTAAGGTCATTTTCCCCTATATGGAAACACGGTGGTCACTCCATCATACCTATGGATGGTGGCAGGAAATGGAGGTCATACCAAGTCATATTTGAGGCCCAAAAGGATTTTTGGGAACCTACTTTTTTAGGTTGGCTAGTGAAAATATTTAAATTGAATTAAATGCTAAATATCAAAGTGTAAAGTTGACAATAATTTTATATAAAGGTTTCTTGTCTAGATTCTATTAGAAGCAGTCTCATCACTCTACCCATTTGTGAGACACTTCCATCCCCGTGTGTTTCTCTATACATCATATGTGTAGGTGGTCATTCCTTGTTCCCTTATCTGAGAGATTACAATTTTTCGGTTGTCTAAGTCTTTCCCCTTGGCCTAGACTTGTTTCTCCACCCTCACCCATGGTTAGCAAATTGGCCAAGTCTGTAAATGAGTATACACTTGAGGTTCATGTTTATATTAGTTGGTTACTTTGATATGGACATATTATTATTATTATATCTACATGATAGTGTCAGTTAAACATAATTTTAAACTTTGGTCTCGCTACTGATATAATTGAAGTAGCATATATCATCCATTTGTACTTGCAACAACACTTATTTATGATTTGGATCATTATTTTGATCAGTTTTGACCTGGTCAACCCAGTTTGACCAAGTCAACCATAGGGTCCAGGATGCGTATGGGATGAAAAATGTTAAATATCTATTATTCATGGCCCCTTTGTGCCCATTAGATGGTTCCATGATTCAAACAATGGTTTCATAGGATGGTTTGTATTATTTTTATTATTATTAGCAGTTACAGGCCATTATTTTATTATTCCAGGCATGGATGAGCTTACAAATGTATCTCCTGATTGTCACATGGTGTATGAGTATTCATTCCTAGTGTATTTGTGAATTTTGAGTCCATTGATATAATCAGTTATCAGTTCCATGTAGTTACAGGTGATGATATGATCGGACTACCACTTTTTAGCAGTTTTCCATGCAGAAATGGCTTGTATAGCACATTCATATATTATTTTTTTCTCCTAGGGTGCTCCTGAGGGGATATGGGGTCCATAAAATATTTATTACCCTATTACTGTATCCCTAGTTATTTTGGTGCAGTCGGTCTGGTGCCCCGGGAACATGGCAGAGAGTTACAAGAATTTCTATCTTTTCAGAGGTGGTTTTCCGACAATAAAATGGCTAACAAAGGAAATCGATTTGGATCAGTGGGGTGGGGAAATGGCATGATATTGGACTTAGACTTCATGGTGATATTTTCTACATTTTCCAGCATGATATTCGTCAACAATGGGGTCCACATGTCATCCTATTCATCAGTTTTGGGGTTGTATATTGTATGTTTTGGCACACGTCCTAATGTCTTTTGACACTTTATCACATGTTATATTATTTTCATGTAGTTGGGACATTAGTATAGTGAATATATTATGTTATATACCCCCAACATATTATTATGTTGTATTTTCTAGTCATTTAGTGTCATACGTCCCCCTTAAGGCGTCATTGAGGAAACGTGTCCCCCTTTTTGTGAGTGATCCATGTATTGTATTTTTGGCTCATATTAGACATTGATTATTATTTGTATATCCTTTGATATCAACCACTCATTTAGAAAGTGGTTAGGGTTTTGGTATCTCTCACTCATATTTAAAGGAGAGACCCCCTCATTGTAGAGGGACTTTTGTCTCTAGAATAAAAGAAATATAATACATTTTTGCAGATCTACTTCGTGGGATTTGATGAATGTTATTTTACATGATTGAAATGCCTCTCTTTTGTACATTTGAGTATCTTTAGAATGATTTCATATCTTTTCTAGTGGAGGCCTAATTGATCTTTGTTGTACGGGTGCGATTTTCTTGGGAGAGGATTGTGAGGGTTTCTCCATCCATTCGCTTGGGTAGATCTCTTCATATTTCAGGGAGTAACCAATTGTGAATTTTTCCATTGAGTTATTGTTTGTTAGATGTCTTTCATGGTTGATTTCTATTTATAAAACAAATCTAACTCTGGTTTTTTTATTTTTTCCGGTAGAGAGGGTTTATCTCTTCCTTGGATCCACACGCACTTGTTGGAAGACTGCTAAGACTTGCTCGGAATTGTAACCAACTGTTAGGATCATCAATGTACTTGGTGGCTACAAGCATCTGAGGTAATATATACAAGGTACGTATTGATTTCATTTAATTCAATCCAGTTGTCACTTAGATCTATAAGTTTCAAACCCCACTAGTACATGTGCACATTTTTCCCACGGAAATTCGTTGCTATTGCAACACTTGTGTGTTGCTATAGCAATGAACATGACCCCATTTTTTCGTGGAATGGCTTTCGTCGCTGTAGCGACACTTTAAAACGATCGGTGCCATAGCAACAGGAAATGCACAGCACGTGGCATGTGTGGATTGTGGTAAAAAAACCAAACTATGTCACTATAGCGACAATTTATCGTCACTATAGCGACGGAAAACACATAGGTTTTTCATCTCTATAGCGACGAAAACCCTTAATTCTGGTTAGGATTTTCGTCTCTATAGATACAAAAAGCACTTAGGTTTTCTGTCGCTATAGTGACGGAAACCCTTAATTATGGTTATTATGGTTTAGGGTTTCCATGGCTATAGAGATAGAGTATATCAATGGCTTCCCGTCGTTATAGCGATGGAAGCCCTTAATTCTGGTTATTCCGGTTTAGTGTTACCGTCACTATAGTGACGAAAAACCTTAATTCTGGTTTAGGGTTTTCGTGGCTATAACGACGGAATGTTCGTTGCTATAGCGACGACCGCTCAGATCACTTTCTGATGGAATTTCTATACAAGCGACGAACATTCCATCGCTTGTATAGAAAGTCAGTGGAAAGTTCTCCGAGCGACCGTCGCTATAGTGACGAGCCTGTTTTTTTTTTTTTAAATCAAGTGTTTTTCTTCGCTCTACGTAGAAGGCCCTTGTCTTGCTTGTGTTCATTTTATGGATTTATTTTCATTTCCAAGGGTGCATTGCAAGTGAATTGATGTCATGTTGGGAGACAAGGTGAAGATTCATCCTATGGACACGATGGAGAAAAATGGCAAAGATGCAGATGATATTGCCTCTGGATGGATGGAAGTAAGAAAAAGCATAGATCAAACACAAAACTTGCTATTCCTACGAGTGTTGGAGATAGAAAAGTCTGTTCTGACACTTCGAGAAAAGTACAATTTGATGTTAGGAAGGGAAACCACACTTTGCTACCTAGGCCAGTAGGGAAAAGTTCCTCCAACATACCTGTAAGTCTAGGTAATCCAAAAAGGATTGAAGATCGAGTGAAAAATGCATCTGATACAAAGCGTATGCCTAGAAACAAGCACTCAGAACATAAGGTACATGAGCAGAGTTTACATGCCACAAAAGAGAAAATTGTCAAACAATCAGTTGAGAATTTGCTTCAGTTTGGTAAAATTGAGCATTTTGGCAAGCCAACAGCTAATTCTTTGGATAAAGTGGAACTAAAAGATATGGAAGCTTTTAAAAACCATGTTTCAGACCATTGTATTGGATGCTCCTCTATTTTCAACCATGAAATAGAGGTTTAAAATCAGTCAATTTTAGGTTCACCTTTCACTCAGGTTCCTAAAATTAAATGGGGGAATCTTGATGAAGATGAGCTAGAACAAACTCAACGAATGGGAACATGCATTGAACAAATTAAGCCTCAAAATTAAGATGATGGGTCTATAACTGAGGATAATATGCCCTTGGCTAGGAGTGATCTTTGTGTTATTAGTAAGGAGAATAGTTCAGTTATGCAGGGTAATTCAAGAATTAGTGAAGATGAGCAAGAGTCTGAGATTGGTGATGCACATTCCAACAATTCAGAAATATCTAAAAGAGATTTAAAAGAGGATGATTTTATGGTAAGTTCAGGAAACATAACTGGAGGATCTGAAAGTTGTGTGCAACAACACCATCATAAATATAGTAATGTTGGATACTTTTACAAGGCACCAGAGGTGGGCTCTATCCATAATGAATCTGTAAAATGTGATGTGTGTGGAAACCAATTGCTATTAACACTAGATGAAGCTGAAGGACCACCTATTCAAGAGACCACTACTAGTTGCATATAAAATCATCACAATTATTTGGAAACAACCATGCCAAACAAGGTGTTTGTCACGGGTGAATATATTCAAGAATCTATTTCTTCTATAGATAATTCTAAAGGCATGGAAAATTCTTCTAAAAAATCATGGAGAACAGATTTGATTCATGTTACAAGAGATACTGCACAATCAAAGGAGGATCCAGAAGTAATTGAAAGTACAAATGATCAAGTTAATAAAGAGAATTTTAATAAGGATATGAGCATGGAAACAAACATGTTGATAAATTCCTATGAGAAAGGAGAGATAGGAGAAAGCAAAGAAAGATTCAGACAACGGATTTGGTGTTTTATTTTTGAAAATTTGAATAGAGCTATTGGTGAACTTTATCTTTTATATGAATTAGAATGTGATGTGGAGAAGATGAAAGAGGCAAGTGTTGTACTTGAAGAAGCTTTATCTGACTTCAAAGAATTAAAATCTAGAGTGGAAGGATTTTATAAAGTGGAAAATTTATCTTCTGCCTCTCAATCTTTCTCAAATGAAACGCCTATGAATGCAAAGATTTAATGTCGTCGCCCTCATGCTCTTTCTTGGGAGGTGAGTATTTAAAGTAGAAACTCAATTTCTGTTTTAGTAGGCATTGCAATGAAGTTCTATTCAGAAATCCTTTTGCAGTAGGAGATATACATTTTAGCTCATTTGATTTATTTTGGTGGAGGTTCTTTCATATTTAGTGTGATTTGAGTGGTTGTGGTTTTCTTCATGTCTCAATAATCTAGATTGGAGTGGGTTGGTTGAACTATTTTGAAGGAGATATATCTCTAGTGCTTGCAACTTGTAGGTTTGAAATGCTATGTAGAGGTCTCAAGAGAAAAGTGGATGTGATCTAGATTAAGAGAATCTATATTGATTGACTTGACTCCTTTCCAACAAAAAGAACTGTGGTAAGATTATAGAATATTGAAAGAATGTAATGTAGTAAGTGGACGGTTATAATAAATTGCCTTGTTTGGATAAAGATAGGTTGTTGTGTTGTTGGACTAAACCATGGCCATTTTCCTTCTTTTTGAAGAATTGGTGACATGATTGCTTGAGATAAAATTATACTAATTTTCACTAATGACCAAAAGAGGTTAATGGGATTGGAAAGTACATCTTGAGAAAATGGGTTATAGAGGGGTTGAAAAAGCCATCTCTCAAGAATAAAAGAGAAAACCAAAGCTAGAAGATCAAGAAGAAAAATTATATTCATTATACAAACTATGAATACAATCTCAAAGTAGGAGCATAATAGATTGTAGGTATGAAGAATAGAGCCATGGAATACTTTTCCAAATGGGTTAAGGCCATGCTGACCGTAAAAGCCGACGGTGCTACTGCAGCCCACTTCGTATTCAATCATATTATCGTTCGATTCGGTATACCGAAAGAGATTGTCACTGACCATGGCAGTCGCTTCCAAAACAAAATGATGGCAGATTTGTCACTCAAGCTTGGGTTTCATCAAGATCATTCATCTTCCTACTACCCCCAAGCGAATGGTCAGGTCAAGGAAGTAAATAAGTCCTTAAAGACCATTCTCCAATGAACCATCCAACAAAGCAAGAGCAACTGACATATAATTTTATATCCTTCTTTATGGGCATATCAAACTGCAATTCAAACTGCCACCAGTTTCTCACCATTTCAGCTAGTACTTGGTGTGGAGTCTATCTTGTCGATTGAATGCGAAATCCCTTCATTAAAACTAGACATAGAGCTCCTGTCTGACACCTTAGATGTTGATCAATGTTTGATCCACCTTGAGCAGCTTGACGAGCAGTGTCGAGATGCCTCCATGGCTATAGATGCCAACAAACGTCGTGTTAAGGTCTAGTATGATAGGTTTGTCCGTCCCTGGAAATATGCTGAAGGTGACTTGGTCCTCTTGTATGATCAAGCTAAGGAACCCCTCGGGGAAGGAAAGTTTAACCCCATGTGGCACAGTCCTTACATATTCAGGCGTGTCCTTGAGAAAGGAGCCTATGAGTTGGAAGAATATGAGGGGAACGCCTTGAAGGAGCCTAGAAATGGGCTCTACCTCAAGCGGTATTATGCTTGAGCTTCTAGCTTGAGCTGATACTTTTGTATACTATTGTATAGTTGCTTTCGTACATAGTTTAGATTTCTTTTGATCGTTCGGGTCTGCTAATTCACTTTCATTTGGTTGACAGATGTCAGCGGAATCTCTAGTTTTCTTGGGATTCGCAGATGGTGCTAGCCGTCATACGCAGAGACTCACTTTTTTCTGCGTGGGTTATTTATTCACCTGACCATCAGATTGTGTCTTTGGGAGGTGCTTGTCTCGGTCCTACATCCAACAATGTGGCTGAGTATAGTGTCGTTGTTGAGATACTTCGTGATGCCATTTTGCATGGTATCCAGTCTTTAGAAGTCCACCTGCATTCGCAACTGGTTTTGTCTCAATTGAATGGCCAGAATCATGTAAGGGATCCTACATTACTATGGAGGTTCTTAAGGGTAAGACTCTTGGAGCCTCATTTTGTTTTCATTACATACATTCACGTTCTGAGAAGTTTTAATCATGTACCTGATGCATATGCTAATTATGACCTAGATTGGCATTTGTCACATCAATAAAAGAAGCATACAAATAAACATTCATTCACACATTTGTACATACACATACAGTAGAACCAGAGAATCATAGTTTTTCATAAATAATATGTCAAAAATGTGGTGTCATAGTACAAAACGGGATCCCGTAGCTCTCAAAAATATACATAGCTAATACAAAAATATAGGACTGCATGGCATCTAAGCCCAACGGGGAGGCCTTGCTGCCTCGGTAGGATGTGTCTGAACATAGTAAGGCACTGCATTGGCTATGCGTCACAGTAATCGCACCCAGGTACTCGGTACTCCTACAACATGTCATTGCATCTCCTCTAGGAGATTCTCTACCTTGATGACCAGTAATATGGTAGTCATGCAGGTCAGGTTGACCCGTACTGTCTCTAGTGTGCGCTCTACTGTAGCGCCAACCACCTCTCCACCCCTGCCTCGACGACAATGTCACGGGAAGCCCTGTGGTCTTCACGGACCAACATCTGTGAGCAAACAATCATTTATTAATATTGCTTGATACCACACCAAAAAACATATTTGCATTCACTTATAATTAAAAATACAAAAAAATTAAATATTCTAAAAAGAGCAACGTACCAATATCTTCGAATGCGGCCCCTCGAGGGAGCGACATGTCGCGGTCACCCTGGTAGTCTATTCCCTCATATGGGTAGTCATCGATGGAGATGACCTACCGTTCCCACCAGTGGAAGAACTCCTCAGAATATAGGGAGGCCTGTTAGCCACCCTCCTGTCGCGTCAATACTTCATCCCACCGGTTTTGGGATGGATCCGAGAGATTGTGCGGAGGGACTTCAACCCTTGGACTTAAGCTCAGAACTCTCTCAAAGAAGAAACTGCAGAGTATGCTGCCAAAACTGAAGTTTTGGCCTGTCCAAGCTTTCACTCTGTTAACTGGGTATTCATAGTATCCAGTACCATTGTGCACCAGTCGTACATTGTAGGTCTCATACACTCTGTTGCGTAGAATACCAATGGACTAGAATCCTGATGGAGAGCAGCTGAACCTGATATTCTCCCGAGCATAAGCATTATTATCTTCATGCTCAGGATGGCAAAGGCCTCAATGGGAATCTAACTCCCCACCTTTTGGGTACCAGGAAGGAAATACTGATCTATGTAGTTAGTAATGGTGATCCCACCACCTACATTGCGGGACCTGAGGCTAGCTATATCCCTTCGGTGGGACAACCCTGTGATAAAATAGATATCCTCCACCTCCAGTGGAAGTGGTTGACCATCTAGGTCAAAATGTTGCGCATCTACATCCCAGTAATCAATTAGCTTGCAGAGAAATTAGTTTTGGGCCCTTAAACCCCAGTGATCCAAAACTTGTAGAGACCACATGCTTGTAACACTTGTTGGGTGGGTAGATCTTGGCATACTTGTTCATCAACAACATCATGTTCCCTCTCTCTCCACTCTAGGACCATCCTAGAGGAAAAACCAAACATTTTTTTAGCATTCATCCATTAAAAAACCATCCTCATGGCCCTGTACGTGGTCAAAAATTATCACAGTCGCATCCGTACGCGGTCAACGCATGCATTGACCACGTCTAGGATGCCCTACCTGCGACCCGCAAAGTTGTAGCTCACGTACAACGCCGAGAAGATGTAGGGCTTGGAAAATATAAAAAAGTGACCACTAAAATTTGAAATAAAAGCTATGAATTGGAAGAGGAGGATGAAACTACCAACCTACTCTTGACGACTCGTGGATCCGACGCCCGTAGCTCCCAGAATCAACAACTGAAGATCGAGGTGAAAATTAACCAAAAACCCCTATTTGGGTGAAATGTGAAAATGAAATGGTAATAGTAATTTCTTTTTACTATTTATAATTTTTCAAACCCACTTTCCTATATTTTTTCCGTTTTGAGTTATTTTTGGACTAATATGTCGTCTTGGAGTACCATTTTGAACAGATTTTTCCGATGAGAGTTGATTTTTTGACCGTTTCACACCTATGGCAGGTATATTTCACACCCATCATATAGGTTAGATGTCATTTTCGCATGCATTTTGCATTTGAACTTTGACCATTTTTCATTGACCCTAGGTCCGACCCCGCTTTTTAACTGACACAGAGCCTTCACACTGTTATAGAAGTGTCGTTATTTGGCGGTAGGGCTTGTCCGACCATGGGTTCCCTAGTTAGAGCCTTTTTATGTCTTTTGGCACCCATTATGTTGTCTCTCCTTAGGATTGGGAGTCCTTTGTAGTTACGCCATGACTTTGTGATAAAGACTCATACTCTACTTTTTCTTATGATGGCCATATCCCATAAGGACTCCCCCATTTTTATCAATTTCTGATTGAATTGCATCATCCTGCTTGCTGCTTGAGCCTTGTGCCGGCTCCCGCTTACTCAATTATTAGCCAGGTGCTTAAGCACTTTCCTTGCCGATCGAAGCAGAGCTTTCATTTTCTTTTCGCAATTTGATGACCCTTTACCTTGAGGGAACACCCCCCCAAGTGTCCACATCCTACACATGCTTCCTTGCATTGATCATAGGTATGTTCCACCGCTTGGGACTAGTTTTCTCGTTATTTGACACTCGTTCCCTCACCTGTTGTACTATAAGCTGTTGATGTATATGTAACTCGGAATGTATTTCATATATGTATATTGCACTCCTATAGAGATGGTATTATTCCTCTATACCAACATGTTTGTATTCCTATAGATATGTTATTATTCCTCTATATGGAAGTGTCGTCATTTATATTGTAAGTGTCGTAACTTATACTTGATGGGTTATTAGACCACCTTGTTAGGGTTGGCCCTGTATAAGTCATGTGGGTCAAAGGGTTATTAGACCACCCTATTGGGGGTCGGCCATGTGGGTCAAAGGGTTACTAGAACACCCTATTGGGGGTCGGCCCAGTCAGCATTATGTTATGTGGTTAAGTTAAGGCTGACCTAGTAAAGGTTATTAGGCAAGTCAAGTCAAGTATAAATAGAGTGCGGGAGGCACTGTATTTGATCATTCTATTCTCACACACACTCTTTGGAAAGTGGTGCACTTGTGGAGGAGGAGAAGCTGCTGCTAGGAGATGTCTATCTCTTATTCATGGGTTGTATCATTTCTCTATCTATCTCTAAGGAAGTTATTGGGGTTTTTCACCTTTATGGTTTTCCCTAAGTAAACTCTATGTCTCTTGTGTGCTTGCATTATTGTATCCATGATTGATATGCTGTACATGTTGTTCTATTAGTTAATATCCTAGATCAGATTGAAGTAAATTCTGAAAAACTAACATGGTATCACAGCTAGCCTGAAAGAAGGCATGGTATGGCATGTATGACACTTGTTGCACTTGCGATGCTAGGGCTTGATATAAAAAAAACAAATCATAGTAGCACTTTCGCTATAAATCCATTTTGGCGACGTTTTCAGATCTGAAACTTTTACATGTCGAATATAAGATCCCCATGTACCTTGTGTCCAAAGAAAAAATTCTAATTCGTTGTACTTTGTGTTTTATGATCTGTACAATATAGGGTTTCTACCTCTTCCAAATCTGAGTCATAAACAGGTGACCTAGGAAACAAGGTCATAACTTGGGCTAGGAAGCTCCAAATTAAATTTCGTAAAATGTGACAGGTAGTGCACGGACTGTACTTTCTCATGTAACTTTTTGTAGAGGCCAAAATGGAACTAGTGAGATGTGGCACGCCGTACAAGTTCACTCTCCTGTTTTATCCCATAAACAGGTCACATTGTGACACTTGGCATAAATGTCTCTCAGAGAATCCAATTAAGGTCAGACCTATGGGGTTGTAAATTTGACAAGTCGAGATACCATAGGTAGAATTTTAGATCCTGTGAATTCATAATTTTGGATTTACACCAAAAACAATCAGGTGCATATTTTCGTCAAAATAGAATTGGATTTTGAGCACCTTCATTCATGGCTCTGGGAATTAGGGTTTCAGAGAAAGTTGGAATTTTTGTAATCAGAGACAATGGTTGAATTTTACTCATCAAAATAGAAATTTAGAGACCAAGATAAAAAAAATTGGTTGGGTAGAAGGCCGGGCTTGATCAAACCCTAGTTCGAGACTTTGATCGAAAAAATGGAAAATTAGGGCTTCTGCAAAAGTTGGAATTTTTTGAAGTCTGTGACCATGGCTGGAAGCTCCTCAGAAAAATAAAAGTTTAGAGCTTTGGATCAAACTTTTTGGTTGGGAAGAAGGGTGGGCTTTATCAAACCCTAGTTCGGGATCCTGTCCAGAAGATCCAGAAGTTTTTAAAGGCAATTTTGAGGGGTGAAACTTTGCAATTTTCAAATTTCGAGTATACCTGCTTAATCAGTTCATCAAGGTGCATCTTTCTATCCTTTCAGAAGTTTGAAATTCAAAGTTTAAATTTTTAGGGTTTCTCTAACAAACCCTAATCTAACTTCAGATCCAGTTCCTACAAATCAAGTGGATTGGGTTAATCCTAGAAGAGAATGGATTGGTCACCTACATAAGTGAAGAAGTTCCTGTTTCAAAGGGAGATGAGGCTAAGGCCTTACATAAGAATATTACAAGCAATCTCGATAGGTATGACTTATCCAGGTATGTTTCGAGATTTGTTCATGGTATGTTTGTCTTCATATTATTACGGTTAGTACAATCTTGATTAAATTTAGACTTGTCATATCACCTTAATAAAATTATGAATGCATGATAGAAGATATTCATTGATTAGGGTGTTGACACTTATGATTGTACTAATGCATTATGATGTTGTATGAGGTTGATGTTGTCCACTAACATGAAAGGTACATCAAGAAAGGCAAATCATGTTCTAGTTCATGAACATATGACCATGGTGACATGAAGACAAAGGTTCATCCATTGCCATGGATCACATAGAAGATCTACTTACGAGGTATGTATAACTTGGTTCTATAATGGTTAACCTATGAGATATGCAGGTAACTAGCACAAATCATTGAAGAAAACAAGAAGACATTATGTGGGTATGTTAGACATAACTAGCTAGCATGCTAATCCAGGTATGTTTTTCCTATATCAAGTTAGAATCCTACCTTGTGTTAGGGTCTCTTATATAAGTATACATGGCATGATTGATAATGATTATTCATTGAAGTTAGTAATCATGGGTTTAGGCATATTATGCTTCTTACTATGATTGATGATATGACTAACCAGAAAAGTCCTTTGGTCAAATAAGAATATGCATGAGTAAAAGAAGTATTCCCTGAAACCTTGAATACTAATGTTTATTATCTATGTTTGAAATGATGATGACTATACATGTTTAAGATTATTGTGATTATACTAATGAATGTATGTATGCATGAGACCTCGAGAATAACACAATAATGATACTTGTAAGCATGCATAGTGATTGAGGATGGATATAAGTTCAAGGACAGGTAATCCAGGAAGCAAATATCAAGAGGGAGCACACTCCAGTAGTTTCTGCAAGGATGCAGATATTCAGAGGGAGTCGACCACTTCTCACAATCCACATCAAAATGGAGTTGCAAAGATTCAGAGGGAGTCCACCCAACAACCAAACAAAGATAAGTATTTGAATTGTCATTTCTTACATATTTGTTTGCTTAAATAATGTTGTTCAATGATGTATATGCTTATGTTCCTAGACTTAGGTTGTGTATTATGCATATTAGAATAATGAACAGTATACTACTAATATGCATGTGATGGGTAAGTGGCCTATGGCACTATACAACATTCCATTGCTACTTATCTAGAATGAAACCTCTTTGCTAACATGTTGGGAGTAGTGCAAACTCTTAACAATGTTTTGGTAGAGATTGGAAGGCATCTAGAAAGTTACAGGATATGGATGAATGTTTTATTGAAGCATTGGCTAAAATAATTGCATGACTGTATGACATATTTATTTATGTGTAAAGAATTTGTTCTGAAAACTATGAGATGTTTCTAATCATGCAATTTAACTTGTTTTGTAGCAAAAATCGTATACCATCACCTACAAAAGAAGGACTAAAACATTTGTTCCAACAACAAATATATCTATTGGAGATATTGAAGTTCCCAGGATCTGGGATGAAGTAATGGAATAATGCCATGATCCGTTGATCATGAAGAATGATGTTTGGGATGCAGTCCCAAGACCTGAAGGGAAGTGTGCTGTGACTTCCAAATGGATCTATAAGATCAATCATGCTGCAGATGGTAGCATGAAGAAATACAAAATGAGGTTTGTAGCTCATGGATTTTCCCGAAAAAGGGATTGAGTATGAAGAGACTTCTACACCTATAGCCAGGCACACTTCCATCAGATCAGTACTTGCACTGGCTGCAGTGATGAAATGGAAGATACACGAGATGGATGTCAAGACAACTTTCTTGAATGGTGTAGTCAAAGAGGAAGTGTATGTGGAGTAGCCACTTAGTTTTAAGACACATGACGAGAATTCATATATGTGTAGAACTTGGTATGGTAGGATAGATAGATTTCTATCAAGTTTGGGCTTTACCAAGAGTAAAGCGGATTCCAACCTTTACTATAAGGTTGAGGAAGGCAATCTAGTGATACTACTTTTGTATGCGGATAACCTATTTGTTACAGGAGAGGATAGATTGATTGTCGACATGCAGTGGAAGCTTGCTGTCGAGTTCGAGATGAAGATCTTGGGTATGATGCACTATTTTCTAGGCATGGAGGTGTGGCAGAGTATAGATGGTATCTTCCTTGGACAAGGGAAGTATGCAATAGAGATCCTGAAGAGGTTCAGGATGATGGACTGCAAGGCCATGGCCACACCTATGGCATCGAACCTGAAGCTTTTGTGTGATGCTTCATCTAATCCGGTTGATGTCACGACGTATCGTCAGATGATTGGGTCCTTGATGTACCTTACCAACATGAGACTAGATATTTGCTTTGCGGTGAACACATTTAGCCAGTTCCTGACGGATTCGAGAAGTGTTCACTTGGTTGCTGTAAAGCATATTCTGAGGTACCTGAAGGGTATGGTTGATTATGGGATCAAGTATGATGCGAATCAAAAGTTTAACTTGGAGTGTTATGTTGATTCAGATTGGGCTGGCAGTGCTGCAGATAGGAAGAGCACTTCTAGGTGCTGCTTCAGTATGGGATCGGGTGTGATCTCTTGGTTTAGAAGGAAGCAGTCCTGCCTAGCACTGAGTACAGCCGAGGTAGAGTATGTTGCAGCATGTTCATCTAGTTGTGAGGCAGTATGGCTTCGGAAGCTACTGTCTGAGTTATTTGATCTCCCGCTGGAGGCTACTGGTATCTTTTGTGACAACCAGAGCTTTGTGAAACTGTCTAAGAACCCGGTGTTCCATGACACGTCGAAGCACATTGAGATCAAATATCACTATATCAGGGATATGGTGCAGAGAGGAGCAGTGAAGCTCCTGTATGTTGCGACGGTTGTGCAGGTTGCAGATATGTTACGAAACCACTAGCCAGAGTAAAGTTTGAGTACTTCAGAGAGAGGCTTGGTGTTCTTCAGATTGATGACACTTCGAGGAAGAAGTGATGGACACATTTGCAGGATCCATTCCAAGCATGGTGAGAGGAGGATCCTTCCATGACTGTGGATATAAGTGCTGGATGATGAGCATCAGGACGATGCTCTAATTACTGCTCTGTATGTGTATATATGCATCATGTTGGATGCTTGAGATGATCGATTGGATCATTTATATGTATATGTATGTACACATCATGTTGGATATTGGATATGATCAGTTGGATCATTTATATGTATATGTATGTATGCATCATGTTGGATGCTAGATATGATCAGTTGGATGCTAGATATGATTAGTTGGATCATGTGTATGTATCTGTAGATGTATCAGGTGGATACATTGTATGATCAGGTAGATCATGTATGTTGATATGTATCAGGTATGATCAGGTGGATCATGTATTTGTATATTTATTAGGTGGATACATTGTATGATCAGGTAGATCATGTATGATGATATGTATCAAGCAGATACTGTGTATGCATCAGGTGGATGCATTGTATGATCAGGATGATCATGGATGACGAGCTTCAGGATGTTCCTTCAGATGACATGCATCAGGACGATGCAATGTTGATGATCAGGATGATCATGCGCACATCAGGATGATGTATGGTGAGTATCAGGTTAATACTCCGTGGCCATGGATAGGTTGTGTAGATGAGCATGTAAGTAGACCTGGGAGATCTGGACAGGATGAAAAAGGCATCAGATGCTCTTTCGAGGCATTTCTCTAGGAGGACATGTAAGTAGACCTCATAGATCTAGACAGGATGAAAACGGCCTCAGATGCTCTTTTGAGGCATTATCCTATGGCATGTAAGTAGAACTGGGAGATCTGGATAGGATGAAAAAGGCCTCAGATGCTCTTTAGGGTTCTTACTTGGAAAGACACCCTTTTAAGGTTTTGTGGCAGGAGTCACATGTAATGAGACCTGGAGATCTGGACAGGATGAAAAAGGCCTCAGATGCTCTTTAGGGTTCTTACTTGGAAAGACACCCTTTTAAGGTTTTGTGGTAGGAGTCACATGTAATGAGACTTGGAGATCTGGACAGGATGAAAAAGGCCTCAGATGCTCTTTAGGTTTCTTGCTTGGAAAGACACCCTTTTAAGGTTTTGTGACTGTCACATGTAAAAGATCCTGGGAGATCCTATAGGTCGGAGTTGTGTACCCGTAACAATCTGGGATGCTCTTTCGAGGTTTTGTGACGCACGTAATAAGTCCCGAGGATTCCACAGTATGGCCAATGATGATGAAGACCTGCAGGTGGTGGCCCTACATCTATTATGAAAAAGGACTGGCTCTGTAGAACTTCCTATGATGAGTAGATTCATAGATTGATTGAGATAGCAGCAGCAGTGATGATGACAATGATTCGAGGATAATGATTCGCTGATGATGATCTAGAGAAGAAGACTTGTGATAGCATATCTGTGTCGAGAAATACCTTCATAGTTGAGAGGGAGTGTTGATGTATATGTAACTTTAGAATGTATTTCATATATGTATATTGCACTCCTATAGAGATGGTATTATTCCTCTATATGGAAGTGTTTGTATTCCTATAGAGATGTTATTATTCCTCTATACGGAAGTGTCATCATTTATATTGTAAGTGTCGTAACTTATACTTGATGGGTTATTGGACCACCTTGTTGGGGTCGGACCTGTATAAGTCATGTGGGTCAAAGGGTTATTAGACCACCCTATTGGGGGTCGGCCCAGTTATCATTATGTTATGTGGTTAAGTTAAGGCCGACCTAGTAAAGGTTATTAGGAAAGTCAAGTCAAGTATAAATAGAGTGCGGGAGGCACTCTATTTGATCATTCTATTCTCACACACACTCTTTGGAGAGTGGAGCACTTGTGGAGGAGGAGAAGCTGCTACTAGGATATGTCTATCTCTTATGCTTGGGTTGTATCATTGCTATATCTATCTCTGAGGAAGTTATTGGGGTTTTTCACCTTTATGGTTTTCCCCAAGTAAAATCTATGTCTCTTGTGTGCTTGCATTATTGTATCCATGATTGATATGCTATAGATATGTTGTACATGTTGTTCTCTCAATTAAGATCCTAGATAAAATTGAAGTAAATTCTGAAAAACTAACATAAGCAATTTTATTCTTTTTCAATCTTTCAGAATATGAAAAAGACCAAAAAAAAAAAAACTAAAAAATCTAGACAAAAAAATATTTACTACTTATTGGCAGCTATTGTGTCTCCTTTGAACAGATCATTCACTCCACTCCATTCATTATGAGTTGGGACTATAGTAGGACCTTCGGAGTTGTACTCATTTCTCATATTTTACTCCGCTGACTAGTTAAGCTTCCAGTCATTATGGAGACCTTTGTTGATGCCTCCTGCATTGCACGGTGTTATTATCATCTAGTACTTGAGTCTATGCTGCCTGAGTCTATCCATCTGCTCATGCTCTTGTTCAAAGGAAGTCTTGAAACCAGATTCGGCCACTCCTCAGATCTCTTGACTATTGCATGTCATCCATCCTTATCGAGTTAGTCCATTCTATTCGTCTGAGTTATTCCAAATCTGTCAGCGTAGCTGTTACCTTATGCTGGTTGATGGGGGATGCATTAATGCCCTCCTTCCAGTGAGTTTCGTTTCATCAACTTTAACTCATTTATTCTAAAATTGAGACTTAGAGTTAGGTTGAGTACCTTGAGGCTTGCAGTCATTAGTGGTAGGTCCTCTCACCTTCGACATTTTTGGGAATACATCAATGTCCCCTGATCGATGGATTCATCCTAATGTTTGACCTCAACACATCTATTCACACTTTGATGATTGTATTGTGTGCTTTGATGCCCATTTTCATCATTGGTGGGTTATCTCACGTCTGTTAACGGTATACATCATTTACCGGTAATCAGACGATGTCACATCAGGTTCGACTTCAAGACCTTTTTTCACTTGATGGGACTTGTGCCATAGATGATTTTTGTAGAAGACCCCAGGAATTAGTGGCATTTAGTATGCTACTATGATCGTGATTGTACTTATGAGATGCCATTTCTCATACATCAACAATTTGTACCTCTAGTTTGCACGAGTTGTTTCCTTTTCAGCAGGAGATCGTCTCTCACTGTAGATGGATCATGGCTATGATCACCTATGACATATCTTTATTATGTACTGCCTATTCATGGCCATTGTATTAGATTGTTGTATTGTACCGATATGTATTCAGAGATATCTTTGTACTATGAGGAGTGGGCTACTCCTTCCAGTTGTGTCTCCATCACTCCACTTCTGAGATTTATAATGCATTTCGGCCATCATAGTACCTTCTCTGACCTCAGACATTAGGGGGCATATGTTACAACGTGTTTTTCCACCTTGTGAGAATCAACATTTATTGGCCTTCAGTATCCATTGTATTGACTCAGATCCATTATTTTCCCTTCAAGAACCATTGTTCCCTATTTTTGTTCTTATACGCTAGTTGTTCCATTATACCTAGTGTATATGCAGGATGCACTATTGCAGAGATTGTTATTTTTTCATAATTTGCAATATGATCTAGGATTTTAACTGAGAGAATAACATGTACAACATATCTACATCATATCAATCATGGACACAATAAATCAAGCACACAAGAGACACAGAGTTTCACCGGGGAAAACCAAGAAGGTGAAAAACCATGCAACTTCCTCAGAGATAGATAGAGCAATGATACAACCCAAGCATAAGAGATAGTCTTCTCCTAAGAGCAGCTTCTCCTCCTCCACAAGTGCGCCATTCTCCAATGAGAGTATGAGTGAGAAAGTGAATGATCAAATAGAGTTCCTCCCGCACTCTATTTATACATGACTTGACTTGCCTAATAACCTTTACTAGGTCGGCCTCAACTTAACCACATAGCATAATGCTGACAGGGTCGACCCCCAATAGGGTGGTCTAATAACCCTTTGACCCAAATGACTTATACAGGGCCGACCCCACCAAGGTGGTCTAATAACCCATCAGGTATAAGTTACGACACTTGCAATATAAATGACGACACTTCCGTATAGAGGAATAATAACATCTCTATAGGAGTACAAACACTTCCGTATAAAGGAATAATACATCTCTATAGGAGTACAATAAAATACATAGATGAAAAACATTCCGAAGTTACATATACATCAACACTCCCTCTTAACTAGGAAGGTATTTCTTGACACGGATCTGCTAGCAAAAGTCTTCTTCTCTGGATCATCATCACTGGATCATCGTCATCGAATGATCGTCATCGTCACTGCTGTTGCTATCTCAATCAATCTTTGATCTACTTGTCATAGGAAGTTCTACAGAGCCAGTCCTTTTTTATACTGGATGTAGGCCCACCACCTGTAGGTCTTCATCACTGGCCATACTGTGGAATCCTCAAGACTTATTACATGCGTCAACAAAACCTCGAAAGAGCATCCCAGGCATTTTACAAGCACACAACTCAACCTATCGGATCTCCCAGGATATTTTACATGTGACTTTCACAAAACCTTAAAAGATTATTTTTCCAAGCAAGATAACTAAAGAGCATCTGAGGCCTTTTTCATCCTGTCCAGATCTCCAGGACTTATTACATGTGACCCCTACCACAAAACCTTAAAAGAGTGTCTTGCCAAGCAAGATCTCTAAAGAGCATCTGAGGCCTTTTTCATCCTGTCCAGATCTCCAGGACTTATTACATGCTACCCTTGCACAACCTATCCACGGCCACAAAGTATCCACCTGATACTCACCATACATCGCCCTGATGTACATGATCATCCTGATCATCATCACTGCATCATCCTGATGCATGTCATCTGGAGAAACATCTTGAAGCTCGTCATATATGATCATCCTGATCATACAATGCATCCACCTAATGCATACCAAGTATCTACCTAATATATATCATCATACATGATCCACCTGATTATATAATGTATCCACCTGATACATACATAGATACATGATCCACCTAATCATACAATGTATCCACCTAATATATATCAACATACATGATCCAAGCATCCAACATGATGCATATAGATATACATGATCCAACTGATCATAACAAGCATCCAACATGGTGCATATACAGAGAAGTAACTGGAGCATCGTCCTAATGCTCATCATCTAGTGCTTACATCAACAGCCATGGGAAGGATCCTCCTCTCACCATGCTTGGAATGGCTCCTGCAAATGTGTCCATCACTTCTTCCTTGAATTGTCGTCAATTTGAAGAACACCAAGCTTCTCTCTGAAGTACTCAAACTTCACTCAGGCTAGTGGTTTCGTCAACACATCCACAACCTGCTCATCCGTCACAACATACAGGAGCTTCACTGCTCATCTTTGCACCATATCCCTGATATAGTGATATTTGATTCAATGTGCTTCGACCTGTCGTGGAACACCGGGTTCTCAGACAGCTTCACAAAACTCTGGTTGTCACAAAATATACCAATACCCTCCAACGGGAGATCAAATAGCTCAAACAGTAGATTCCAAAGCCATACTGCCTCACAACCAGCCGAACAAGATGCAACATACTCTGCTTCAACTGTACTCAGTGCTACACAGGACTGCTTCCTTCTAAACCAAGAGATCACACCTGATCCCATAATGAAGCAACACCTAGAAGTGCTTTTCTTGTCTACAGCACTGCCAGCCCAGTTCGAATCATAACACTACAGGTTAAACTTTTGATTCGCATCATACTTGAGCCCATAATCAACCATACCCTTCAGGTACCTTAGAATATGCTTTACAACAACCAGGTGAACACCTCTCGGATCCATCAAGAACTAGCTCAATGTGTTCACTGCAAAGAAAATATATGGTCTTGTGTTCGTGAGGTACATAGAGGACCCAATCATCTGACGATACATAGTGACATCAACCGGATCAGATGAAGCATCACACAGAAGCTTCAGGTTCGATGCCATAAGTGTGGCCATGGCCTTGCAGTCCATCATCCTGAATCTCTTCAGGATCTCTATTGTATACTTCCCTTGTCCAAGGAAGATTTCATCTGCAATCTACCACACCTCCATGCCTAGAAAGTAGTGCATCATACCCAAGTCCTTCATATCAAACATGACATCAAGATTCCTCTCGGTATCGGCAATCAATCCATCCTCTCTTGTTACAAATACGTCATTCACATACAAGAGTAGTATCACAGGATTGCATTCCTCAACCTTGTAGTAAAGGTTGGAATATGCTTTACTCTTAGTAAAGACAAAATTGGATAGAAAGCTGTCTATCCTACCATACCAAGTCCTAGGAGCTTGCTTCAAGCCATACAAGGCTTACTTCAGTCTGCACACATATGACTCCCTGTCATGTGTCTCAAAACCAAGTGGATGCTCCACATACACTTACTCCTCGACTACACCATTCAAGAAAGTTGTCTTGACGTCCATCTGGTGTATCTTCCACTTCATCACTATAGCCAGAACAAGTACTAATCTGATGGAAGTGTATCTGGCTACAAGGGAAAAAGTCTCTTCATAGTCTATCCCCTCTTTTTGGGAGAAGCCATGAGCTACAAATCTCGCTTTTTTATTTCTCTATGCTACCATCTGCAGCATGCTTGATCTTGTAGATGCATTTGGAAGTCACAACAGACTTCCCTTCAGGTCTTGGGATTGCATCCCAAACATCATTCTTCATGGTCGAATGGTACTCCTCGATCATGGCGTTCTTCCCAAATCCTGGGAACTTCAATATCTTCAATAGATAACTTTGTTGTTGAACAAATGTTGTAGTCCTTCTTTTGTAGGTGATGGTATATGATCTTTCCTACAAAACAAGTTAAATTGCATGATTAGAAAACATCTCATAGTTTTCAGAACAAATTCTTACACATAAATAAATATGTCATACAGTGATGCAATTATCTTAGCCAATGCTTCAATACAACATTTATCCATATTCTGTAACTTTCTAGATGCCTTCCAATCTCTACCAGAACATTGTTAAGAGTGTGCACAACTCCCAACATGTCAGCAAAGAGGTTTCATTCTAGATAAGTAGCAATGGAATGTTGTACAGTGCCATAGGCCACTTACCCATCACATGCATATTAGTAGTATACTGTGCATTAATGCAATTATTCTAATATGTGTAATACACACCCTAAGTCTAGGAACATAGGCATATACATCTTTGAACAATATTATTTAAACAAACAAGTATGCAAAAAAAATGACAATTCAAATACTTATCTTTATTTGGTTGTAGGGTGGACTCCATGTCAATATTTGTTTCCTTGCAGGAACTACTGGAGTGTGCTCCCTCTTGATCTTTGCTTCCTAGATTACCTATCCTTGGACTTATATTCATCCTAGACCACTATGCATGCTTAAGTGTGCACTAGTGTCATGATTGTGCCATCCTTGAGATCTCATACATAATCATACATTCATTAGTATAGATACTAAAACAACATAATCTTAAACATGTATAGTCATGATCATTTCAAACACAGATAATAAACATTAGTATTCAAGGTTTCATGGAATACTTCTTTTACTCATGCATATTCTTATTGACTATAGGACTCTTCTGGTTAGTCATATCATCAATCAAAGTAAGAAGCATAATATGCCTAAACCCACGATTACCAACTTCAATGAATAATCATTATCAATCATGCCATGTATACTTATATAAGAGATTCTAACACAAGGTAGGATTCTAACTTGATATAGAAAAAACATACCTGGATTAATATGTTAGCTGGTTATTGTCTAACATACCCACATGATGTCTTCTTATTCTCTTAAGTGACTTGTGCTAGTAACCTGCATATCTCATAGGTTAACCATTATAGAACCAAGTTATACATACCTCGTAAGTAGATCTTCTATGTGATCCATGGAAATGGATGAACCTTTGTCTTCATGTCACCATGGTCATATGTTCTTGAACTAGAACATGATTTGTCTTTCTTGATGTACCTTTCATGTTAGCGAACACCATCAACCTCATACAACACCACAATGCATTAGTACAATCATAAGTGTCAAAACCCCAATCAATGAATATCTTCTATCATGCATTCATAATTCTATTAAGGTGATACGACAAGTCTAAAGTTAATCAAGATTGTACTAACCTTAATTAAGACAAACATACCATAAACTTAATCATGAACAGATCTCAAAACATACCTGGATAAGTCATACTTGTCGAGATTACTTGTAATCTTCTTATGTAAGGCCTTAGCCTTATCTCCCTCTGAAACTGGAACTTCTTCACTATGCAAGTGACCAATCCATTCTCTTCTAGTATTAACCCAATCCACTTGATTTGCAGAAATTGGATATGGAGATGGATTAGGGTTTGTTAGAGAAACCCTAAAAATTCAAACTTTGAATTTCAAACTTCTGAAAGGATAGAAAGATGCGCCTTGATGAGCTTATCAAGCTGGTATACTTAGAATTTGAAAACTGCAAAGTTTCACCCCTCAAATTGCCTTTGAAACTTCTGAATCTTCTTGACAGGATCCTGAACTAGGGTTTGATAAAGCCCACCCTTCTTCCCAATCAAAAAGTTCGATCCAAAGCTCTAAAATTCAGTTTTTATGAGGAGCTTCCAGTCGTGGTCACAGAATTCAGAAATTCCAACTTTTTCATAAGCCCTAATTTTCCACCTTTCTGATCAAAATCCCGAACTAGGGTTTAATTAAGCTCGACCTTCTACCCAACCAAAAAATTTGATCTTGGTCTCTAAATTTTAATTTTTATGAGTAGAATTCAGCCATGGTCTCCGATTACAAAAATACCAACTTTCTCTGAAACCCTAATTCCCGGAGCCATGAATGAAGGTGCTCAAAATCCAATTTTGTTTTGACAGAAATATTTGCCTGATTGTTTCTAGTGTAACTCCGCAATTATGAATCCACAGGGTCTGAAACTTTGACTTGTGGTAGCCTAACCTGTCATCTTTCCAACCCCATAGGTCTTACCTCAATTGGATTCTCTGAGAGATAGTTATTCCAAGTGTCGCAATGTGTCCTATTTGTGGGATAAAACATGAGAGCGAACTTGTACGGAGTTCCACATGTCATTGGTTCACTTTCAGCCTCTGAACCTTCGTCTTGTGAAAGTACAGTCCGTACCCTACCTGTCACATTTTACTAAATTTCATTTGGAGCTTCCTAGCCCAAGTTATGATCTTTTTTCCTAGGTCACCTGTTTATGACTCAGATCTGGAAGAGGCAGAAACCCTATATTGTACAGATCATAAATCACAAAGTACAACGAATTAGAATTCATTCTTTGGACACAAGGTACAAGAGGATCTTATCTTCGACCTGTAATAATTTCTGATCCTAAAACTTGTCGAAATGGATTTATAGCAAAATTTCTACAATGACTGGTTTTTGCTATATCAAGCCCTAGCTTCGCAAGTGCAACAAGTGTCATAAATGCCATACCATGCCTTCTTTCAGGCTAGCTTTGATACCATGTTAATTTTTCAGAATTTAAAATATGATCTAGGATCTTAACTGAGAGAATAACATGTATAGCATATCTACATCATATCAATCATGGACACAATAAAGCAAGCACACAAGAGACACAGAGTTTCACTGGGGAAAACCAAGAAGGTGAAAAACCCTGCAACTTCCTCAGAGATAGATAAAGCAATGATACAACCCAAGCATAAGAGATAGTCTTCTCCTAGCAGCAACTTCTCCTCCTCCACAAGTGCGCCATTCTCCAATGAGAGTATGAGTGTGAAAGTGAATGATCAAATAAAGTGCCTCCCGCACTCTATTTATACATGACTTGACTTGCCTAATAACCTTTACTAGGTCAGCCTCAACTTAACCACATAGCATAATGCTGACAGGGCCGACCCCCAATAAGGTGGTCTAATAACCCTTTGACCCACATGACTTATACAAGGCCGACCCCACCAAGGTGTTCTAATAACCCATCAGGTATAAGTTACGACACTTACAATATAAATGACGACACTTCCGTATAGAAGAATAGTAACATCTCTATAGGAATACAAACACTTCCGTATAGAGGAATAATACATCTCTATAGGAGTACAATAAAATACGTAGATGAAATACATTCCGAAGTTACATATACATCAACAGATATTTCTTCCTACGGATAGAAAGAAGCCCTCTTAGGATAAAGCAGGATGAACTGAATCTATGCTAAGACAAAAATGAAACAAATGCGATCTTGAATCCTATATTAAACAAGTATTTCAAGGTTTTTGTATTGAAAAAAGTGAGAGAAGATGACTAACCTTTCACTCTGATGTTTGTCCCGCTTGTAGTCTAGACCTCGAAGTCCTCGCAATGAACTTGTTAAGATCAGGCAATGTACAAGAACACACAATTCTCCAAGTACCCTGAATCAAAAGTTAGAATCCAAATCTAGCTAGATACAAATCATGTAATTGAAACATAATAAACACACATGAATTAGGAAACAAGACACGTTATCTTTATTACAACTTGAACATGCTTACAATGGTTTCTTGATGTCCAATCCAACTTTCAGCTCCAAGTTCGTCCTCTAGATATCTCTACAAAAGTATCAAGATCATAGGTTGGATGTCCCAAAAGTCCTCCCTTTGGCTCATGGAAGGCCTCTCCTTTATAGTGCTTGGAAGGGTTAACCAAAAGGAGAGTAAGGTGGATCTAATGAGTGTTTAGTGAATAAGGCATACTAAACAGAGAGAGGGGGTTGGGATCAAATCAGAGCTAGTAATCCCAAGAAAATATCTTGAAAGATGAGATCCAAGATCCATGGAAAAAAGGATAAAAAGGGATTTTCGCACCCATGGGTCTAAGCATAATGCTAAATTATCGCGCCCCAAGGTCTGAGCATAGCGCGACAACCCTAATTGTCTCTACCCAGCAGATGCGCAAAATGCGAAAATATTTGTAGATAGGGTCAGATTTGGTGACACATGGCAGGTAAGGTGATGTCTTCGGCATTCAGTCAATGTATTTTTCTCCTGGGTGTCCAGATGAGACCAAGGAGGGTACCAATAATGTATGAAGATCATTAGGGATAAGTGTCGTTAGGTCACATGGTATAAGAATGCGACACTAGGGCTTAATGTGTAACTTTGAGGTATAACAGATGCCCCTTAAAGTGTGAGGTCAGAAGAGACTGATGGCCGAAAGACTTTACAAATAAATTTCGTAGAGATAGCATCGAGGGAAGGAACAAGGAACTGAAACAGAAACAAGATGTCAACAACATCACCGAGGCGGGCATACCCATGCTTGGAACAACTGACTCAAAGCATGGCTGCCGACCAACACATTGCAGATCCATGAGTACTGAGATGATATAGATTGTAGGCAAATCATGGCTACTGTTAACAATCGTAGATCCATGAGACAATAATGACATAGCCACGACCAATACATAAGTGGATCTGTGTGACAATACAACAATGAGGTTACCCACATAATGATTATGTGGAAACATGTTCAATAGTAGCCATCGCAACCTGGACATAATCAATGTGTCCAGGGTCTTCTACCCGATCCCAAAATGATACGAATCTAGCCATGTGATTACAAGGTGTTGAAGTCGAACATGGTAGAAACCATTTGATTACCAGCCAATGATGTGAACCATTAACAAATGTGAGGGAAATCACCAATGATGACAATGATCCCCAAGGTATCCTTAGTACATCTCAACAAAATGCGAATAGATGAGTTGACGTCGAACACTCGTGAGATTATTCGATCAGAGGTAAATGACAAAAACCTATTGTTGAACATGAGGAAACCTGCCATTGAGGCATGTAGGAACCAAGGTACTGATGGTTGATTCCTAATCCTGTTTGCTGGATAATGATTTGATGTCGACAAGAACAAACTTGTCGAAGGTGGGCCATGATGAATCCCACATCATCGACACAAAATTAGAATGAGAGAGGTGTGTAACAATGGAACAAAAGGACATGTACTGATACAATGGAATATTTGACATAATGGATGACTCGAAGCAACACAGACCCTTTGAACATGTAACGGCATGAAGCAGAGCTTGGAAGCAGGGATTATAGACAGTAGAGAACAACCAAACAATGAGTGGACTCGTGGCCAAAGAGACGACTCGAGACTATGATCATAACTCAGCAGGAAAAGATGAATACCCAAAAGAAGGCAAGGGATAGATGCATGCCATGTTCAAAGGTGACGACTGACAACCTGCCAACAAGGTAAACTTGACTCATTTCCCATTTTTCCCCCGACATGATGGACGAGTACCTCTTTGTTGTTGTACGAGCTTGAAGAGGATAACAGATGCTCGGTATAACTCATCTCATAGATGAGTTCGATCTCACAAGTTTTACGAACCTGAGAAAGGAGGGGTTCGTCTCGGAGATGGGCCCTTCGATGTTAAATTTTAATGAGTCCAAAGAAGGAAAAAATCGACAATTTTTCATATTTAGAGAGTCTGAAAAACTTAAAGAAGGCTCCAAAATGTACTTTTTGTAATTTTAGTCCCCCAGTCCCAAAAAAGTGTAAACAAATTCCTGAGAGAACTTT
The DNA here is from genome assembly GCA_027924585.1 of Larix kaempferi. Classification (NCBI taxonomy): domain Eukaryota; kingdom Viridiplantae; phylum Streptophyta; class Pinopsida; order Pinales; family Pinaceae; genus Larix; species Larix kaempferi. Next base: position 3,707,059 of record BSBM01001024.1, on the reverse strand, counting down.
CCCAGTCAGAGATTGACTGAGGTATTCCTTTCTCGTAAATATTCTAGACGGGCAGAAAAAGGGGTAACCTATCACTGAATAGATGTCCTTTCGAATACTTTTACAAGTGTGAAAGATACAAGTGCACTTGGCAATCTTTTCGCAACAAGGGAGTCTGAAAAGAGCTTAAAGAGAACTCCAATGGTCTTTTTCGTAATTTTTTAATCATTTTGGCCTGAAAAAAGAATAAAATAATACCAAAATGATACTTTCCTCATCGTTTTATGAGCATGAGTAAACTCGACTAAGCTCGACCCCCGTTTACTTAATTTTAACAAGCACGAGACGTGTGTGAAAAGGCGCTTGGAATCTTTTTCAGGTTTTAATCTAGACCATAAAAAAGATAAAGTCAACTCAAGTGAAGGTCAAAACAGTGATATATCGCCAGTGTGAACAATGTATAGAGACGCTATCAAAAATGGTTTATAAAACCTTGGAAAAAGATATTAGTAATGTGAAAATTTTGACCTAAAAGATATTTATAATAAAATAATGAGAAAAAATATCCATGTAACTTATATAAATAAGAGGTAAAAGAGGAAGTTACCATTTTAACTTGGCCATTTTCAATTATAGTGGGAGTTTTACCTATTGGAGGAAAATATTCAAGTGACCATATTCAGAGATCTAAGGCACCATTCTGATATCCGTCTACACCAGGTAAGAGCTCTCGAGCTTCTCTTTCATTTCAATTTTTTTCTATTTTTTTATTTCATGTTAAATTTTTTTTTTTAGGAGCCTCTAGGGCATATTTTTCGCGTCTGGAATTTTCGCGGCCTCCCTCTGTCGGGAAGCGCATAAATTCCCCGATTATCGCGTAGGGGTATTTGACATGGGTGCAGAAATTTACAGTTTTCGCGCAGCCCAAAAATGCCCAGGCGCGAAAATCACGAAAAATAAGAAAAAAAATGAGTTGGTTCCTCATGTTTGGCATGAAATCAGTCTTCCAGGTCCTCATGAATGCTTTATTTGGATTTTGACAAGAGTTTGCATCTCATTTGAGTCAAGATGGTGGATTGGAAAGAGAGGGAACATGAGAATGATGATCAATTGGCTGCAGATGACCAAATGACACTGAATGCACTGCAGGCATGTGGGTTACTTAAATATTTCAAGACTAGGGGCATTTGGAAGCAGGGAAGGATTTTGAATCACATTATACAATTATGGGATAGTGACATTCAGGCTTTCCGCATTGGGGAGCATACCCTCGATATCGAGCTCGAGGACATCTACTTTCTCACGGGCCTCTCCAAGAGAGGGGAAAGGGTCAACCTGTCTGGTCATAGGGCCTCATAAGAGAGTACAAGTGACTTGATTGTACGTTACTGCAGGTAGGGTTCTTCAAAGAAAAGTGGGAAAGTGGCCATCAAGGATGTGATAGATATTCCAATGAGAACCATATTGTTCACCATAACACGAGCAACAGGTAGTGTGGGTCGTCACCATGCAACCCGAGGGAAAATGAATCTTGCTGTAGAGTGCATTGGACCAATGCTGTTCAACTGGTGTGAAGGGGTCTTAACCAACCTCAAGGAACAGGTTACCAAGTGCATAAATGGGGACACTCGCCAGTTTGGGTATGGGAGTATCCTAGTCACCTTCTTCCTAGAGAGGGTGACCTATTCATCCTCAAATATCCATGCATGTTCGTCCTATGACCGAGCCACAGATGGGGTGATGGAGTGATTATGCAGGTCAAATCGTGGGCCACAAGTCTTGGCATTCAGAGAAGACTTCTTCTCGTGGCTCAAGGAGCAGATTATCATGATAGAGGACTTCCCCTATGAAGGGGTGGAATTTCGTGAGGACATCGACTTGGCACTGCCTGAGGATGAGGATTGGGACAACTCAGGTATATGACCTTAACCAATGTGTTTTTAAATATTTTTAACATATGTAATTTTTAGTGATTAATGTGTAGAAAGATCTAATGTATGTACATGTGCATGTCGTTGATCGTTGACCAAGGATACTAGTGGGTTACTCGCCATTGCACCGAGGTGGGGTCCAGCATCAGGATGCTGCTGAGTAGGAGGAGGAAGACGAAGAAGAAGCCAGAGGTTTCCGTGATGTAGAGCGGAATCTTCAGGGTTTGACTATGGGAGTCCCTGCTATGAGGATGGATGACATCCCTCTTCATCTTCAGCGGCATACCGTGGATGGGCCCAAGCGTATCGACCAACTCCTTCATAAGGTGGCTAGAGCCGTGGTATGCTACCATGAGCAGTGCGATTAGTCTCCTTAGACAGTAGAATTTACTTTTTGCGGCATGTACATGATATGTAGGCGAGAGGGCCAAATTTTGTATGGGACGAGATCCCAAATTTTGTCTTTGGACACATCTTATTATATGAATCCAGGAAAAACATTTTATATGTGATTATTTACATGTGGATCTATTTCTATGATTCATTCATTTATAGTGGCTTGTGTGTTTGAATTATGATGTATTTTTATGTATGAGCAGGATGCCAATCCAATATGTAGTTAGATAATGAGTCAGCTACAAAATTGAATTCTCTTGGTATATGTTGATATGAAATGTAATCAAAAGATCATTCCAAGAGGCGTACCCTTCTAAATAAGTAAAGTAATATAGGATGGCAAACAGTGTAGACACAGCTTAGATGGGACACCACGAGTTGGGAATCCAAAAAGACCGAAAAGGTGCGGATTCCAAGGGAAGAAACTTCAGTTAAGAGTCCGATGACTGCATGGTAATCTGCAATGTTGTTGGTTGCGGAGCCCAAGCAAATGCCCCCTGAGGATACCAAATTGCCATCAGGAGAATAGATAACTCATGCTGCGTAAGCAAGGTTCCGGATGTGTCGACTAACACCATATGTGAATCCGTAGTAGGCAGGCATCTGCGCATAGAAGCACAAGTCGAGGTAAATAAGGATACATGAAATAAAATCCATGCACACACACAAAAAGAAATAACTGAAAAAAAAAAAAAAAAGACAAAAAAAAAACTACATACATTATGTACAAGATGTCTCGCGCAGGATAAATCTACGCGTAGAATCGTTTTAGGTACTGTTGTCACCAGAATATCCACTTACATTTTGTTGAAAATCTACTAATCTTTCGCCAATGCCCTGAGTTTTTGTGTCATCCTAGATAATTTCTAAGACCTTAAACCCTTAATTTGGTCAAGTCCTGCATTTACTTTATCCTCAATTCTTTAGCCTCCATAATTATGTTCAAAATGCCAAGTTACCTTAGCTACTTATCCAGCCAAGATATCACCGGTGGTCAAGTTTTTGTCATGTTTATATTTTAGAAAAACCTTTAATGCTTAAGATCAAGCATAATTTCCAAAAGATGTTAAATTTAGAATTTTATATTAAAAAAAGGGTAAATGTATTATTTTATTTATATGTCTTTTTCTTAATATAAATTTTAAAATATATCCTTTATGGATTTGACGTTGAAATACTCTTAGCCTTATGGTTCAAAAGCTTTACAAATTAAAAAAAAAAGGGAGAGGTTTTGTATAAAAGCCACGTCGCACCCAATTTTCCACTCAAAATTCAAACTCCATGCTTTGTCATGTTTTGACAAAAGGTTTTGCTTAAGTTGGAATCCACTACCATAATCAACTATGTTGAAGTGTCAAACATGTTTATGGATCTTCATGGTCTACGCCACGTCGTTAAAGCTTTGAAATAATTGGCAATATACTCTATATTTTAGTTGTGCTTCTCCTTGCGTGTGGGATATTTCATACTCCAAAATAAACAAAGTTCAATTGCCGAGACAAGCGTCCAAGGATCAAGTACTAGTTACCATCGAACTCTTCAAAAAATTCCCAGGTGTTGAGGAGACCGGTGCTAGTGTTATGCAATAAATTCAATGGGGGTAATGAATTATTCTTACCAAGCAATACAACAAAGATGGAAACAGCCTAAGCTGGTATTTTAAAATAATGAAAAATCATGAGGAGCAGCTGTCATATTCAGATGATGAAGATGAAAAATAGGTGGAACAATTCGAGATTTGGGCAAAGTTTTAGTAGTCAAAAGATCATCTCCAGCATATCAAGGCAGAATTTAGCATTCGAAGGTGGTAGAGGATCAGTCAACTAAAGAACAGGGCATCAAAATCAACAGAGAATAGAGCTTGCTGCCAGTTACATCAAGATCTTTTGCATCTGTCATCTATTTAGAGGAGGGAAAAGATCAAAACTCAGATTTTGAGGAATTTGATTCATTTTCAAAATCAAACATTGAAGTTTTGGAGTAGAGCATTTATTGGAATCAGTAAAAGATTTGGATCATTTCTAGATTTGCAGGTTGAAGATTATTTCCAGATTGATGGGAAGCTAATGGACAAGTGGCAGGGTATCCTGCAGTTTATTTGAATCCTATCTTTTGGAGAATAGTTCGAGTCCAGATTAAGATACAAGTGGCCATTTTGAATATATTTTGATTCGAAGCATTTCTAGATCCTTTCCATTTGATTTGAGATTTATTTTTATTTTTAGTTTTATGATGAATTCGGATTCCTTAAAATTGGTAACAGCTTGGACCTTGTAATCTATATAAATTCAATTCAGTTATTTGTAAAAGGGCATAGAGTTCCAGCTGAGAGGGCTGAGGCAGAGGTCAGTATAATTTGATACAGAAATTTGTAGGCATGTCTGTGGTCTTTATTTTCATATTGATCAGAAATGACTGGTTTTTGAAATGGATTTTGATCTTTGAGCCTTCTCTATTTTAATTGATGAAGTGTATGTTGTCAATATTCTATCTATGCATCGTCTTAACATTTCATGCTGTGATTCTTTTTATTAGTATATAACTATGCCCTTATTCTAAGATAGAACCTGAGCTTTTACATTCATAAATTCATTCTCACAGTCATTCTTTGTCCTTGTTTAAGTACTGAAACCAATGTACTCCCTGCTACCTGATTATTGAGTTGCTTGATCTCTGTCATATACTCATTTGTCACCAAAACTGATAGAATTACTGAGTAGATGTCTGATATCTACATTCAAGATTTCCTTAAGCTTTGACCCAAGCAGTTAGGGTGCAAACTTTAGGGATAATAGGTACATCCCGTTACGGGGCTGTGCCAGAGGTGTACCATCACAGTCGACAAGCTCGTAAGCTCCTTTTTTCAATACACATTTTACAATGAAGGGACCGTACCACATCGACTCTAACTTGCCTTTTCCTAGTTTGTCATGCATTTGGTCGTATGTGAGTACAAGGTCACATTCGTTAAAGATCCAAGGTTGAACGGATTTGTCATACTATGCTTTGACGTGTTTCTTATGGGATTCATTACCCAAAGTAGCGTCACGGCGGGTTTCATCTAGATTGGCTAGATACATAAATCGTTCATCCTCGGAAGTTGTATTGGGAAGTAGCTCAATGACTATCTTTAGTGACGGAATTTCACATTCAATCGACAAAATGGCTTCCAGGCCATACACCAATTGGAATGGTGTGAACCCGGTGGCACTTTCATTGAGGTTCGGTAGGCCCACAAAGCCGAAAAGAGAGCTAAGTGCCAATTGGACTTATGGGTACCCACAATGCACTGGATCATGCACTTCAAGACCTTGTTTATGGCCTCTACTTCGCCATTTTCCTGTGGGTAGTAGGGGGTTAAATTTTCATGACGAAAACCCAACTTGGCACTCAATTCTTTAATCATATGGTTCCTAAAATGGGAACCATGATTGGTCACAATAGATTACGGCACTCCAAACCTAGATATAATATGGTTGAATATGAATTGTGCTGCTATTTTACCGTCTTCTGCAAAAGTAGGCATCGCTTCAGCCCATTTTGTGAAATAATCTACGGCTACTATGACATAGCCATGCCCCCTAGATGAAGTGGGATTACAATGCATGAAATCGATGCCCCATTTGGCAAAGGGGCCAACAGAAACAACAGGATGGAGTGGAGCAGGATGCGAGAGTTTTTTGCTATGGAAGAATTAGCAAGGTGGACACTTCTTGACCATTTCAATGCAGTCTTTGAAAATTGAGGGTCAAAAATATCCTGCTCATAAAATATTCTAGGACGTAGCCATCGCAGAGAGGTGACCACCACATGCTCCAGAGTGGCAGTCATTGAGAACGTGTTCGGCCTCGTCCAAAGTTAGACAACATCGAAGAACGGTATCGGCACCACAACGATAAAGTGTATCACTAATGATAAGATAGTACTTGCCATGGTGTCAGATGCATCGACATTCATCCCATTTGAGTTTGGGTCGAAAGTGTTGGGTTTTGAGATAGAGTATGATATCCCCATACCACGGATCAGACGTGTCAATGAGAAACAACGATTCGTCAGGGAGAGAATCTATGGGCTCTGGTTGCTCAGTGACACAGGGAAAAGTACAAATCAGCTCTGCGAAGACCAAATATTTCTTGGATTTTTCTTTGGAAATTTCCAAGTCAAACTCTTGAAGGAAAACAATCCAACAAGAGTATTTTCCCCCAAGCACTTGGTGTGTGAGGATGTAGTGCATTGGATTGAAGTCAGTGATGATAGTGGTCTGGCGGAACGTTTGGACAACAAAAACTATAGCTAGAGACATCTTTTCAACATGCGAGTAGTGGGTTTCGGAGTCGAGAAGACTCTTACTAAGATATCAAACTACATGTTCTATGCCGTTGGCATATTCCTGGACTAACACCAAGCCAATAGTGGAAGTGGAAGCTGCGAGATATAAGATGTAATCCCGTGTGTAATTGGGGGGTTGGATTACCGGATCCTTAGTGAGGGCTTCCTTTAGATTGTCAAAGGATCGTTGGGCTTCGTCGTCCCAGATGAAAGGGATGTCCTTTTTCACAAGCCTCATGTAGCCTTTTGTGATCTCAGCAAAATTGCACACGAAACGGTGTAGAAAGTTTGCATGCCCTTGCAAACTTTGACGTGTTGGTATGTCAGTGGGTGAAGGAAGAGCTAGAATGGCTTCTACCTTCACTGGGTCTATGTTATACCTCAAAGTTACACATTAAGCCCTAATGTCACATCCTTATACCATGTGACCTAACGATATTTTCTCCCTTATGATCGTCATACATTATTGATATCCTCCTTGGTCTCATCTAGATACCCAGGAGCAAAAACCACTGATTGAATGCCAAAGACAACATATTATCTGCCACGTGTCACCCAATCTGACCCAATCTGCATACATTTTAGCACCTTGCACATCTGTTAGGTAGCGACAATTAGGGTTGTTATGCTATGCTCAGACCCAGGGGCGTGATAATTTCGTGTTATGCTCAGACCCAGGGGCGTGAAAATCCTCTTTTATCCTTTTTGCCATGGATCTTGGATCTCACCTTTCGAGAGATTTTCTTGGGATTATCAACTTTGATTTGACCCCAACCCCCTCTCTCTGTTTAGTAGGCCTGATCCACTAAACACTCATTAGATCCATTTTACTCTCCTTTTGGTTAACCCTTCCAAACACTATAAAGGAGAGGCCTTCCATGAGCCAAAGGGAGGACTTTTGGGGCATCCAACCTATGATCTTGAGACTTTTTCAGAGATAGATAGAGGAAGAACTTGGAGCTGAAAGTTTGCTTGGATGTCAAGAAACCATTGTAAGCATCTTCAAGTTGTAATAAAGATAACTTGTCTTGTTTCCCAATTCATGTGTGTTGATTATGTTTCAATTTCATGACTTGTATCTAGCTAGATTTGGATTCTAACTTGTGATTCAAAGTTCTTGGATAATTGTATATTCTCGTATATTGTCTGATCTTAACAGGTTCATCACGAGGACTTCAAGATCTGGACTACGAGCAGGAAAAACATCGAGAATGAAAGGTCAATTATATCTCTCACTTTCTTCAATACAGAAACTTTGAAATACTTGTTTAATCCAGGATTCAAGATTGCATTTGTTTCACTTTTGTCTTAGTATAGAGTCAATTCATCCTGCTTTATCCTAAGAGGGATTCTTTCTATCCGTAAGAAGAAATCCCTACAACAAAAATTGACAACTCCACTGGGGTCATCCTACTTTATCCTAAGAGGGATTCTTTCTATCCGTAGGAAGAAATCCCCACAACAATCTAGGCATATGCTGTCTTTGGAGATTATGAATCCCAATCATTTTTCTAGCTTCAACACAAAAGACGCATTTGTGTGGATTTAAATGAATATTGTAGTGGCAGCACCTGGAAAAGATGGTGCTCAAATGGTTTGGATGATCATCCCGAGCCTGTGAGTGGGTTGGAAGGTCAACGAGATAGGTTCCACAATATGTTTAATATAGTGAAATGCATATGACATTGCCCATTGGAAAGTTTCCCTGGAATTCTTGAGGACAAAGGGTAGCTTTTGGTATGAAAAGGTCCCCCAGGGACAAATGAAGGTTGTCTTATGCTGGTCGGCAGGGAGTATCTCTATCTGATTATAGGCCGAGAAGCCATCCATAAATGAAAAGATGACACTTCCGGCACAGTTATCGATAATCTGGTCAATAAACAGAGATGGATAGTTTTCTTTTGGACAAGATTTATTCAAATCTTGGTAATCGACGCAAACTCTAATCGTACCCTGTTTCTTTGCTACGGGAACGATGTTAGACATCCATTCTATCAACAGGACAAGATAGATAAAACCAGCACACAGAAGTTTTTCAATTTATGCTTTGATAGCCACTGCCTTGTGGGGATGAATGGGCAGGAGTTTCTGTTGAACCGGTCGGGCGATTGCGTGGACCACGATGGATGGGTCTATTCCTCTCATCTCTTCATAACTCCAAGCAAAAATGTCGCAGAATTCTTTGAATAAGGCAATGTAGAACTCCACCTCATTGGGAGTACATGTCTTTCCTATGTGAATATTTTCCATAACACCAGGTTTCATTGAAATGTTAATAGGAGTGGTTTCCATGATGTTGTCCAAGTTTACTTCAGAAAATACATCGTCGAATGAAGTGGGAAACTTGGTTTTAACAATTTTGAGTGAACTGTTGGGTTTGGTGTCTTGCTCAATCACCTGGATAGTAGGAAAAGAAAATCGCCGATGGTAATCTTCCCAAGGTGGTTTATTGACACACATAAACTCCATAATCAATTCGTCGAAGGGAAAAATCAGTGTGAGAGAATCAATAAATGACGACAATGGGCTAGCTTAAGACGAGAGTCATGCAACAGTGTGATGCGTATTGTAATTGACCCAATCTGTGGCTGAATGGATCGCCTGGTAAGTTGCGAGGTTCCTGTTTAAAGGCATGGAACTACCATAGGTTTCAAGCTCTATAGGACTTGGTATCACCCAAGAATCAGCAGGTTCATTGGATGGAGTGATACTTGACGATATCATGTTTATGGCATAGATAGGGGATCTGAGCTCCGGAAATACTCCGATGAGGGAGGAATCCTTCATAAGAACAACGCCAACATCTTCAAAATGGTACTGGGACTAACTCAACAACGGGACATTGTGGGTGGAGTTCGAATGAATGTCTGGAGTACAGAATTCTAACTGATCTATAGTGACAATTTTCCCTTGATGAGGAAATTGTACTAGTCGAAAAATGGAGGATGCAACAACGGTCATGGCATAGAACCAATTCTGGCCGAGTAGAAGATTATAATCCAATGGTGCATCTATGACTTCGACGTGTATGGATACTGTCTTTCCCCCCAGTTCAATGCCAATCGCAGGGATGAGTCCATATGGATGAAAACCATGTCCGTCAAATGCTTTGAGAGTAGTGGGAGAAGGTGTAACTTCAGGTGAGCCTATGGATCTCCAACAAGTCAAGGACATGATCAACATGGAAGCACCTTCGTTTAAAATAGTATGATGAATGTTGTTTCCACAGATCTTTGTTTGGATCTGGAAGGCTAACTGGTGAGAAAGCCTAGGTTTAAAATACTCCAAGTTAAACATAATCGTGTTAGAAGTAAGCACCTTCGTTTAAAATAGTATGATGAATGTTGTTTCCACAGATCTTTGTTTGGATCTGGAAGGCTAACTGGTGAGAAAGCCTAGGTTTAAAATACTCCAAGTTAAACATAATCGTGTTAGAAGTATCCAGGTCCACTAACCCCAGTGCTGAAAGTAAGGTCCTCGGATGCGTGGGGCAGTGTTGGAGAACCTCAAGAGTCGACATCGCACATGGTTCTTAAGCGAGTTCCTCAACAATATTGTAATTTTTGGTTGCTCGCGTGTTAGGATTAAATGTCACCTTTCGGATGGTTCCCTTGGGTGGGCGTAGCACTGTGTCTATGACAGGTCTCTCAATGTGGAGATGACCATTGGGGGGAGGGGTGATAGAAGGATCTTTAGGAGGGGACTTGCCATGGGCTATCTCTGTTTTGTTTGAACTTGGAGGGGTATCATATGTCCTTGCTTGAGTGGATATATGGATCTCTTCGTTACTCATCATCAAAACATCGCAGTTTGTAGACGTTTCTCCACAGGGTGGGTTGTTCGGATTGCCCCCTTGCGTGGGATCGTGAGTAACCATCTGTTGCTACTGATGGGGAAAGGATTGGTTAGCACTGCCAGGTGGGAAGATCCTTTAAAAAATTTATTGACTTCATCCTTGTAAAGACAGTCTCATGTGTAGTGATCTTCCTGACAAATAATGTAGGGAAAATTTTCTTTCTGACGTGGTTTGGGATCATTGTTGGTTGGTTGCGGCTTGGGGTTCTCCTGTTGGTTAGAAGTTTTCTCGGATTTTCCTCTATTATTCTTCTTATTTCCCCCAGATTGTTGTGACGTCGATTGAACCATGTTCACCTCGGAGGAAGGAGCAAGAGAAGTAGAAGCTTTGGGTGCAGCCTGGGGTGGAGAGGGGGTAGCAGTGGCTTGTTTCCCACTCGGTTTGGTTGCAGGGTGAGCCTTAATTAAACTGACAATGCCGTCAATGGGGGGTTCAGTGGCGGGCTTGGTTGGATCAGTAGTGGTACGAGAGGCGTGAGGAATAAGCTCATATAAAGTTCTGGATTGGGTATATACCAAATCCATATACTGAGTGCAAGAAATCGCTTGTTCCTCCGTGACTGGTCCTCCCATGGAAATATTCCTGGCGATGGGAGGAAAAAATGACTTAGTGAACCAATCAGTGAGTAATTGGTTTGGGATGGGTGCCTTAATTAACCTGCAGCGTCGACGCCACTCATGAATATGATCAAATATGCGTAAAAGTGGTTTGACGTAGCGAGGTCAATAGGTCTATTGCAGTCTCGTACCGGATGGGGAGCTGGAAATGTGTCAAAAACAGCATGGCCAAGGTATTGAAATCATGAAAGTAATGTTGTGGTAGCTCGATGTACCATTTTGCTGCCATGCCGGTAAGCATGTGCTGGAATAGCCGTAACCGAATGGATTCATCCATCAATGAGTTTGAAGAACACCAAAGATGGAAGGTCATAATGTGGTTCTTGGGGTCTTCCCCAGGCTTGGCATCGAACTTTGGAATGTTCGATGGTAGTTTGGCCAGGATGGGTGGCCAGTGTGGTTCATGCCATATTGGATAATTAATAAGCATAGACAAATCGGGCAAGTCTAGTGTGGCCAAGAAAGGAAGTTGCCGATTGGGTTGCGGGTATGATTAATAATTGTATGGTGTAGGGATGTCCGTGGGGCCCTGCACAGCATAGTGTTGCATATTGTACCCATACATGTTTCCCGCTGGATACTGTTGAAAATTCTGAGGATAGTAGACCATTTGATTAACTAGTTGTGTGTTTGAAATCATGGGATTTATCGTCTGATTCAGAATCACAGTAGTGGTCAGTTGTTGAACGTTCTTCTGAGTAGGGATGACGAGTATAGTAACATGGGGTTTTTGCGTCCCAAGAATGTTTCCTGTTCCTTGTTGGGGTATATTTCCCTTGGATTTTTGTGTCACGGGAATTTTTCCAACACCTTGATTGGGTGGAGGATTTCCCATACCAGTGTTAGGGGATGCCTGAAAGAATGGTGTCCATGGAATGTTGGTTCCACCCTAGTGAAGAGGTGGACGTTGAAGAGGTGGGTTCCATGGAGTATTCATAGCAGTAGGATAATGAATGCCAAAATTCAAGTTGGGGGGAATGAAAGGTTGAGTCGGTTTCCCCCCAGCTTGATTCTAGTTTCCGAAAAAGAGAGTACCCCCCACTCTGTGGGATGTGAGATCCCCAAGAAGGAACTGTTCCTGATGAGGGATGTTGGAAATTGGTCCCGGTTGGGATGCCAACATGAGGTTGTCCACTGTCAGGTGAATTATATGTTCCCAACTGAGCAGATGATGTTGATGGAGGGGGTTGTTGAATTGTGCCAGTGGGGGCGTTAACAAGCGGTATTCCTCCAAATGATGTAAGTTGTGGGCCTTGTTGAGACGATAGAAAAAATTGAGGTGTTTTTTGAGTAGCCCCACATTGGATAGCACCAAGGGGTTGTCCTCCAACAAATGGATTGGGTGGTCTAGTCGAAGGAGGTTGGTTACTGGGACCAATGGTCCCAACAGATGGTTGTCCTCCTATAGGCAGGTTTGATGGTCCACCCACAGGAGGTTGGTTATTGGGATCGATGGTTCCAGTAGACGGTTGTCCCCCTCCGGAAATGGTATATATGGTGGCCAAATATGAACCTCCGGTCAACATGGATGATCCAATAGTATGGATAGATGTTCTTCCACTATGAGTACTAGAAAGATGGGGTAGTTCTGATTAGCCAATAGCACCAAAGGTGCCAACTTGTGGAGGAGATATTATGTGCATTTCGGGTGGTGACGGTGAAAATATGGGGTTATCCCTCATGAGGGGTGCATCCCCTGAAGTTAGGTCGAACATATTGTGCGACAATATGTGGGAGGAGTATAACCGAGGGCTATCGGGCGTCACGTCCATAGGGATTGGAAGATGGGAATATCATCGAGGGCTTGGCCCGGATTTGTATCCCATAAAGTAGAGGCTGGGTTTAAAATGTGAGTTGTCCTATCGGGGTCTGGAAGGAGTTCAGGTATAGTCTCATCTGAGGGTTCGGATCCATCGACGTAGGATGCGTGGTACTCCGTACTAGATGGAGGAAGGGGAGCTCAGTAACTAGGAGGATGGGTCATTGGAGAGGTGTGTATAGGGGGGTTTTGGGAAGCTTATGAGAGCATTTTCTCTATATCACGTCTAAATTGTTTCGATGCTAAGGGTGAATTAGCTAAACTAACCATACTGGATTGGATAAATGCCATAATATTGTGTCCTGAAGGGAGATTAGGGAAGGACACCATGAATGGTACGTTGCTAGAAGAGCTCGCTTCATAAGTATGAATACCTAATGGTGTAGTGTTGGCAGGTGGAGGTTCCACTTGCGTGGTGGAAAATTCAAACTCAGGTTGAAACGATGCAGGGGGTAATTCAGTTTCTTCAATGATTTCAACGTATCCGCTCAGGACTTGAATCAAATCTGTTGTGTCTTCATCGGATCCTTCAATAGTTTCAATGTGCCCTTCAGGGACATCGTATAGTGTGGTCGAGTGTGGTATAGTGATAATATATTGGAGGATGATGACCTCCGGTGTAACATCGTGTGAAGTACTAACTTCAGCAGCTGGTGTAGTGTCCACTGTGGTAGAAAATTTTGGAATAGTAGCGGACTGTGGGATAGCAGGAATCTCAGGTGGACTATGAGGTTCAGTGACTATAGGTGGTTATAAGATGGTGCCCTAGTCTATAGGTACAGAAGCAACTGGAGGTGTAGTACTGATAGGTGGTGGAATGGTACCCCATCCAGCACCGCGGCCGACGGGGGCAGGGATACGTGATGTAGGCACACCAGAAGTCTATGGTGGTGGTGGTGGGTCAGGGATTTGTCCCTATATTCTTCGTGATCTTTGTTGATCATCCATAATGGTGGGATTACAAGTTTCGGGGACAGTCTCGTAAAAAAGAACTCAAAAACCCTAAAGCAACCGGGTGTGCAAAAGGGGAGCTAGAAAAAGACAAGGCTCACAGGCCAAAAAAGACAAGCTCAAAAAACTATACTATGACCGGCATCACAGTAAGCGAGCTGAAACAAAGGTGGCCAGAATTCCAACAAGCAAAACCAAACAGAAAAATGACCCTCTAAGAAGATGAAATAGCAAGCAAAACCTTCTAACTAAGAGATGGAGACCTCGCCAAGTTGTATCCTTCGCAAGGTGATGAAATCCAAGTCGAACAATACAAAATGAGAGACCAATAATGGAAGGATATCCCTCTATCGAAAGGGATCCTGGGTAAAAGAGCCCTAGAAGAAAATTCACTAAGCTTGTTGGGTATGTTATATCTCTTCACATGGTCGTTGCGTGTACAACACGATCCCTTGTAACCTAATTTCGCGATTTTCGACCCATTGTACTCTATCTCATCCCGGTAAAGGGGATTAGGGTTGTAACCTAATTTCGGGTAAACGAATTAGGGTTTTAGATGCTGCAGAATACCATTTATTGTATTGTACATGGTTAAATAAACATATAATGAAAAGGAGCTGTGCGGCTCTAAGTTTTGCTGGTTTTTTCCCGGTTAAGGGTTTCTAGGTGAAAATCTCTGTGTAATGTGTGTTCCATTGTGTATTTTCTGTTAATGCTTAAGAATCGATATAAGTTTGTACTTCACTGTTAAGGTTTAAAATTTACAAAGCTACCTCGTTCATGACACATCGGAGAAGGTTTTCGGCACTTCTGTCTTATCACCCCCGTATCACCAATACGGTAGAGTACAAAGAATACAATGGATCGATATGCCTTAGGCACTATGTGGAGTGCTGCATTCCACAAAGTCCATCTGGAATCAATCCTCGCGGCTTAACCCCCAAAAAATTGGGAGGCCCCTCCAGAAACGGGTCAATGACCGTGTCAACAAGTATAAGAGGATTTTAGCACCCTAGAGGACAACAACTATGTCTCAAATGAAAATGTCAAGGGATAATTATTTGGATGCCTATCCCCGGTGTCCTACCTAACTAACAAATTCGTTTTCTCCTCAAGTGAGGTTAAAGTGTGTTGAGTTCGGGAGTGTAATTTTTAATGGTTGTATTACTCAATCGGGTGATGGAAGTGCAACTTGTGGTGTTATGATGACTCAAACCATGCAAATGAAGATGAATCGAAATGATCCTTTCTATTCGATGAATGCTAGCTAAAGTAAAGGGAGAGTTATTCGATTACAATGCATAAACTATTTCAAAGAAATGAAAAAACCAAACCGAAAAAATTTTGTTTCTTTTTTTGGAATAAGCCAAACTAATGGAACTACTTTCAAAATGCAACTGAACTACAACTAATGGTACTTCAAATGAGTAAAATTATGTGACAAGCAATGATAATCGATTCACTTCCTAAATGCAAAATTATACACTTGATCTTTTCAACAAAAGCAATACATGTTCAAAGAGTCTTCCAATAATGATTTTTTAATAACAAGAATGGAAAGTTATTGCTATAAGAACAATATAGTCTTGGAAATAATATAATCAAGGAATTGACAAACAATAATAAAACTTGACTATCATGAGAGGAACAAGCAAATGCAAGAATGATAAAGAGGTGATCAAAATGGGTGCAATATCACAAAACTCAAAAAACCAAGCTCGAGAAAAAACAAAACAAACCAGAAAACACTTGCAACTTGTGAAAGGTGACAAGATGTGTAGACAAGATGCAAAAGGTAATGAGTACGCAGGTATGGTTTATGATAGTGACCTAAAACCCAAAAATGTCCAAAGTGTCTACCAAACTTCAAAAGATGAAATGCAAGTAATGAACTGTGGCTGGGTAGGTTACATGTGTCTGATGAAGACCAGAAAAGCAATCAAAGATAGAGAAACTAAACTTGACTGAAGGTAACCAATCAAAATTAAATAAATTTCCTTTTTGCAGAGATTTTCGTGTGACTGCAAGCAGCCTAGGCGCGATAATTAGGAATTATCACGTTTTGGAAAATGTATGGGTAGCGAAAATCTGGTAATTTTCGCTCTGTAAGCAGTGGAAGGGGCACGAACATGCTCAGAAAGAGGATGAAGGTGGGAGTTTGAGAAATTTTTTTTGACTTTTCCATGGTTTTCCAACCCAGAGGACTCACTGATCACTGACAGAGGTCTAATGTAGAGGGGAGGGGAGTGAATGAGGGTAAAGAAAGACCAACTTTCACAACTGGTTTGAAAGAAGAGCAAATTCATAATCAAAAGATGAATGAAAGTAAAAGAACTCAAAATAAAGGGGTTCAAACCAGCGGAGTCACTAGTTTTTTTGTAGAGATTTCTTCCTACGGATAGAAAGAAGCCCCGCTTAGGATAAAGCTGGATGAAATGACTCTATACTAAGACAAAATGAAACAAATGCGATCTTGAATCCTATATTAAACAAGTATTTCAAGGTTTATGTATTAAATAAAGTGAGAGAAGATGACTGACCTTTCACTTTAATGTTTCTCCCGCTTGTAGTCCAGACCTCGAAGTCCTCACGATGAACCTGTTAAGATAAGACAATGTACAAGTACACACAATTCTCCAAGTACCCTCAATCACAAGTTAGAATCTA
Source organism: Larix kaempferi (assembly GCA_027924585.1). Taxonomy (NCBI): domain Eukaryota; kingdom Viridiplantae; phylum Streptophyta; class Pinopsida; order Pinales; family Pinaceae; genus Larix; species Larix kaempferi. The sequence continues at coordinate 3,690,514 of BSBM01001024.1, read as the reverse complement.
AATCTAGCTAGATACAAATCATGTAATTGAAACATAATCAACACACATGAATTGGGAAACAAGACAAGTTATCCTTATTACAACTTGAAGATGCTTACAATGGTTGCTTGATGTCCAAGCCAACTTTCAGCTCCAAGTTCCTCCTCTAGATATCTCTGAAAAGTCTCAAGATAATAGGTTGGATGCCCCAAAAGTCCTCCCTTTGGCTCATGGAAGGCCTCTCCTTTATAGTGCTTGGAAGGGTTAACCAAAAGGAGAGTAAGGTGGATCTAATGAGTGTTTAGTGGATCGGGAATACTAAACAGAGAGAGGGGGTTGGGATCGAATCAAAGCTGGTAATCCCAAGAAAATATCTCGAAAGATGAGATCCAAGATCCATGGAAAAAAGGCTAAAAAGGGATTTTCGTGCCCCTGGGTCTAAGCACAACACGAAATTATCGTGCCCCAGGGTCTGAGCATAGTGCGACAACCCTAATTGTCTCTACCCAGTAGATGTGCAAAGCACGAAAATATATGTAGATAGGGTCAGATTTGGTGACACATGGCAGGTAAGGTGATGTATTCAGCATTCAGTTAATGGATTTTGCTCCTGGGCATCCAGATAAGACCAAGGAGGGTACCAGTAATGTATGATGATCATTAGGGAGAAGTGTCGTTAGGTCACATGGTATAAGAATGAGACACTAGGGCTTAATGTGTAACTTTGAGGTATAACACACCTAACTAACCCGCGTACATCGAGTTATATGGTAAAAACAGTAAAACTTCTATTTTTACTCCCAGAAAGCGGTCTTAGGGTGACCTTTGGCCCTCCATGCACCTTGAAATGACTCGATTCGACCTTTCACCTACCTTTGGAGGGTTATATATTGAGCTCTTATGGTGTATGGAAGGGAGGAGAAAGAGAGAACACCGTAACTCTATTGGATTTTTACCATGACTTGAGTCTACATCCATTGATCCTTGTTGTTGTGAAATTCTTATGTTCACCTACCAAACTCCTTTCATAGTTTGAGTTTTCCATTTCATGGGGGATTGAAGTGGTGGAGGGATAAGTGGAGGGACCTAGTTCTCGGTTCATATGGGTTGTCGGCAAGAGGTTGTATCATGTACTTCTTGTTATCATTAATGGAAATACTCATTTTCTCGTCCAATTAATATTGTAAATGTTGTTTAAATTACATTGGTTTACATTTGCTTATTATATCATGGACCATGTTATTTATTATGCTAATGACTTTCATATATTATATGCACTTGCTTGTATTTTGTTTTGAGACTAAGCTGTAGGTTCAAGTGTAGAGATTGAAAGCTCAACAAGGATCTACTTCGAACATCCGGTTGAAGGTTGGTCTTTTCTCCATTATCTTAGCATTGTCATTTATATAGCATTGTTTTGAGAGTTGAGTTTATTTCTAGCAGTCATCTATCTGTTGTGGTATGCCCCATACCATAGGAATTTTTTCTCCGTAACAAGCCTGTTGGCCACATGGTGGTCTCCCCCCCGTTTGTTGTTCCATGTAAACCAACCATTTCCAATTTCGATATCAACCAGCTTACTGGATTCGTTGAAGTTGTTGAAGTCTTTATTGGTTGGTCCCAAAATGCGTCTACCCCTATTCTTTTCCTCACAGGATGTGATCATATTGAAATCCCCTATGATGATCCAATCCTTAGCTCCAACCAAGTTTTCTAACTATGATAGAAATTCCAATAAGGTCGTTTTTGGGGGGAAGATACTTGGACCGTAGACATTTGATATCACTCCTTTTAACCTGGTATCTGTGAACTCGAAAACCTTAGAAAGAGTAAAATGGGTAGACCATAAATTGGAGAGTTTATTCTCATCTGATCTCCATACGATCGCAATTCCTCATGTCGTGCCTCGAGCTTCAATCGCCATAGTTTTACTGTCTTTCCACACCTTTTTTACTATTTCCTGCATCTTCTCCATTCCACACTTTGTTTCTTGGAGAAAGAATATATGTGGTTTTTCCATCCTGATCTTATTCTTTAGAGTTTTTATTTTATGCGGATGGTTCACTCCACGAATGTTCCATGTGATGATTGTCATTGGAAACTTTTGATAAATTCTAAGAGGGAATCCTTAATGGTGGGGTACTACCCCGACTCAATGAGTTTTTTCCTTATCTCCGCTATCTGCTGTCGGTTTGTTTTGCGCCCTCTTTTCTCCCCCTCTTCTGGTTGTTTCCTTTTGCTCCCTTTTTGCGGATCTTTAGCTATTCCCAGGAGTGGTTTAGCCTTGGATTTGAGAATAGCCTCCTACAGAATTTGCAGTTGTCGTCTCGAGACGTATCCTTTTCCTTTTTTGTCGAATTCCTTTTCGATAGCATCCAAATACAATAATCCCAAGTCCATTTCCTCTACTTATTAAGGGAGATATTCTTCTATGGATTTTGTATGTTCTTCAGGATATTCGGGGCAACTATTATCGGCTTCATGAACTAGTTATTTTCCTTTCTTCTGGTTCCCAAGATCTTCCATGGTCTCCCCCATAGAGTTCAGTGTTTCAAATCAGTTAGGGTGGGGGCATATTCTTGGCTTTGGATTGATCTTGTTGTTGCTGGCCATTCATGTGCCTCCTCGATCTTTTCTAGTTCACTTGGGTAAAACCATCCTTGGTTGATTTTCCTTCCTTCTCTTGGGTTGTCGGTGGGGAGGTGGGGTTTTTGCTGATCTGTGGGAAGTCCCTGTTGAGATGGCCATATTCATGGAATCTACGACATCGAAAGGGTAGGTGATCATAATCTATTGGTTGATTCCAGTCTTCATCTTCCTAGGTCAAATTAATAGCTTCGGGGATATATTGTGCTAGATCCATGTAAACACAGATCAGATCAAAAGATGTGTGTCATCTCTGTAGGGTTTGCGAAGAGACTTTAACAAATTTGCTTAGTGTTTTTCCTATATCTTCTAAGATCTCTGGTTCCCAGTAGTCACAGGGTATGGAATACAACATGATCCATATTGGGGCTATGTTCAAGTCTTCTTTATCAGGGTTGAATCTTTCCTTCCATGGCCAGAGGTAGAGACCTTCAAAAAAGAAGAAGTAAGGACCTCCTTCCAGCACTTGATCTATGTCCTCATGATTGAAAAACACTATAGTGAAGAAACCCTTGGCCCCAAGATGCAGATCATAGTGTCATTTAGGGTTCCAGGTCATCTTGATCCATTTGATTAGATAATTTTCTCATAAGGAATTACCAAGGCCAAAATGTATCCTAAATAAGAAAAAGGTAGAGAGAGATAAGCTAAAAGGAGAGACAAAAAAGATTATTATAGTATTTTTGCGATAACTTTTGATCCCGAACTCGGATTTGGGCACACTTGGTACCGTTGGAAAGCTCTCGTCGAGGGCTACAATTCATGTTTTGAGCTTCACATGATTCCTCACGATTTGGATGGGGTGGAAATTTTTGTAAATATGGGCATAAAGCATCATTAAAAGCATCTTTCAAAAGATGCTTTTCGAAAAGCATCTTTTGAAAGATGCTTTTAAAGATGTTTAATGCCCATATTTTCAAAACTGCCTGCTCTAGCCAAACCATGAGGAATCTCGCAAAGCGCAAAATATTAAAGTTGTAGCCCTCGATGAGAGCTTTCCAACGGTACCAAGTGCACCCAAATACGAGTTTGAGATCAAATGTTATCGCAAAAATACTATAATATTCTCTTTTTCTCTCTCCTTTTTGCTTATCTCTCTCTACCTTGTACTTATTTAGGATGCATTATAGAAGAGGGTAGAATGTTATGCTTTTGGAAAAATTCCAATGAAATTACATATTAGGGATTTTTATTTCCATGGCTCTACCCGTTCCATGAGGTTCTCTATTCTGATCCAAAGAGAGGGGATAGATCTTGCTCTAGGGAGGCATCCCCCTTGGGGTTTTTCCAAACCCTATCTGGCGTGATTGATGTTTTTCTCTCCAGGACCACTACTCCGTGTCTGTAGAATTCCTCATCGTGTGCGAGGTGGGGGGTTCCTGCCGGCGAGAGGAGGAAGGGGATTCGTCCCCTCCAGGAATCTCCATTACTTTTCAAACCCTAGTATATCCAAAAAATCATGATACAGACGTGGATTTCATCGATCTCAATAATATGGAAACTAGCTTAGAGATCCATTTTTCATTGGTAACTTTTGGAAGGGGATATTTTCTTGTTTGGGCACTCAATTGGCTCACAAATCCTCTTTCCATTCTCAATCCAATGGAAAAAATGGGATTGTGAATCAATGTCTAGAAAAGTATCTCCATTTCTTTGCATAACATAAACAAACAAAATGGGTCAATTAGTTTCCCTTGGAAAAATAAGGGTACAACATGCCCTTACATACTTCTTCAAAAATGTCACCATTTATGGCACTTTATGGCTATCATCCTCCATCTATCACATCATCCTTAAAAGAGAAAGCTAAGGTTCAAGAAATGGAGGATCACTAGAGCACCAACAAAAGGTTCTCTAAATATTGAAATACAACTTAGCTATAGCACAAAATATGATGAAACAACAAAAAATAAACATCATAGTGAAGGGAAATTTGAAGCGGTGGATTGAGTATTTTTTAGGATACAACCAAATAAAAATATGTGCCTCAAGTAATAAAAAAAAGACAACAAATTAACACCCAAGTACTATGGTCCCTATAAGGTGTTGAAGAGAATTGGAAGTATGTTTTTCAAATTGAAGTTTCCTCCATCTTCACATGTACATCCAGTATTCCATGTTTCTTTCCTATAAAAGGTAATTGGTGCAAGATCCCAAATCACACTATTTTACTAGAGATTGATGAAGAAGAGAAAATCATACTAGAACTTGAAACATGGATCGAGAAATTAATAAATCGAGTAATTATTGAGTGCAAATACCTTGTTAATATAATCAAGTGTTGAGGGAAACACTTTCTTGAATGGGAGGGGCATGTTAAGCCTTGGATATTGTGTCATTTAATTTCTATTATTATATTAGCATTGTATTTATTGGTAGTCTAGTACCTTAAATGTATTTGTATGGCCAATTAAGACCTCAATTGTACCCTTTGTCTCCTATATATACTGAGGATACCAAAGAGACCTAGTTTTAGAGATAATAACATATTATGCATTTGATACAATGTAAAAGGAGGTTTCCTCCTCAAAGATGGTTCTTATTTATCTCTTTATTTCATTCTCAAGGCGTCGTGTCATCCTTTCTTTCTATTTTCATGTTATTTTAGGAATTTGGTGCATAACATTGAATCATATCCTAATAAGGAGAAAGGATATGAATCATAAGTAATAAAAAATAATCTTTGAAGAGGAAATGATGCCTATATTGAGACAATAAGGATTTGATGTTCAAAAGATACCAAATGAAGTAAAAAGAGTATGGTGTTGATACATGTCACGTCCCCATTTTGACCCCCTTTGTAAATGATGTAAATATTGTAATTTAATCATGGTGAGGAGCTCAAGGCCAAGGCCCCACCATTGATTTAGCGTTTATATATCGACGATTAAAATAGATGCCTATGGTTCTTGTGCGAGATGGGCACAATGTATATAAGACATCATGTAAATACGAATTTTAATGAAAATACCCACAACTAGCTATGCAATGCAACAAAAGAGATGGGGCATGGTTCTACAAGGAATAGGGAGGGAAATTATTCAAACCCTTGAGCCAATGGTATTAATCCATGTGTCAATGGGGAAACCCATAAACCACCAACTACCCATTTTGTCTCATATACCCAATCATTTAATTTTTCCAAGAAATTGGTTAAGGCAGTTAATGCCTTGGGAATGAAAGAGTATGGGCAAGCCATTTTCGTGCATGGGAAAGCCATCAACTTGGAAAATCATGTTTTTGCTTGTGAGGCAAGAAACCACCCAAAAAATGGTTCCCAAAGCCATGGGGAATGGGCAGTCTTCATTCATTCACGCAGGGGGAGTTAGCTGGGGTCTTTCCATTTACGTTTTTCATCTAAATACTGCATTTTTCCATGCCTGGGAGTCATTTTTGCAGTATATAACAGTTGGGAGAGGAAGGGCCACGTTTTGGGGACTGTAGGGAGGTCGTTTTTCCCCTGAATGTCCAAGGACGTTTTTCTAAAAACGGATTTGGCTTCCTGGGTCGTTCACCAACTTCCCATTTCGTTTTGTGGGTTCCCACGTTTTTCTGGGTTAGTTGAAACCCCATCTCATGCATCCCACCGTGGAAAACGTTTTTCTCATGCCCAGCAAGTGGGGTTCTGCTGTTATGTGCATCCTCGTTTTTGGTTTGAACCTGTGAATTGAAGTTTGGAGTGGTAGTGGATAGACGTGGCTTGATAAACCTAGTGGGGGAGGCAACCTCTAAAGAAGATCAAGAGGGCTTTGGTTACTCTTCTATGCATACCCTGAGAGCACTAGATAGGGAAGGTATGGCTTGAGGGACTGTACAGCAGTGAAAAGAATACTTCCTTGTGCTGGGTGTGTAGGTATTGTGGGTGCCAAGCTAGATAGATCTTGCAAGGTTATCCCTAGCTCTGTGCTGGAGCTCACTAGCTTAGCAACTCTTCCTTTCCATCTCCTAGTAGCCTGATAAACCCAATTGCAGATTGGCTTGGCTCATCTTGGTGTATGCTTGGCTATGTGTGAATCTGTTGTTCCCTGGTTCCTTGTAGAGATCATGCCCAGCTCGGGGGTGGCAGTGGTGCTGAGAGATTGAGGAGCACACTGGCCTACGGTTGGGTGGAACGTTGCAGTTGCATAGCCAGTTGCGTGGGACTACTTTTGTATAAGATAAGTATTCTCTTGTGTTAAATTGGCAATTATCATTGGATGAATATTAGAATGAATGATGGATGTGCTATTGAATTTACTTCCGCTGTGATTTTCTTAAAATCATACATTTCCATATGTCTCTGTTATATTCTGTGAATGCTCATGGTTGAAAGTTTCATGGGGCTAGATGCCCAGTTTAATATCACATCTGTTATGCATTTGTATATGTATATATTCTTTTTTATTTGAATTTGAATGCTTGTTTAACGAATGGATATGGGGGCTAGATGCCCGGTTTAACCTCACGATCCTCTCCACCTAGCTGGTAGGATGTGAGGGGACGTGACAGAATGGTATCAGAGCTGCGTTGCAGCATTGGGCCTCTATGGGCCAAATCTGATAAGCAATTACAATAAAATTGTGTTTTAAGCCGTTTCGGGAAGTCGTTCCGAAATTTTGGAAAGGTTTCGGGAACCTTCCCGCAATTGCGGAAGAGTTCGGTGAACCTTCCCGAAATTGCGGAAGGATTCCGCGAACCTTCCCGAAATTGCGGAAGAATTCAGCCAATGGCTCCGAAACAGCGGAGAAAAATGTTTTTAAGTGAAATTTTTTTTTCTAAGTATCGGAATTTTTTCGGAAAGAATTCTCTTCCGAAATTGCGGAAGGAATTCTCTTCCGAAATTGTGGAAGGAATTCTCTTCCAAAATTTCGGAAGGATTCCGCGAATCGTTCCGAAACGCGGAAGAGTTCGGCGAGTCATTCCGAAGTTGCGGAAGACTTCGGCGAATCGTTCCGCAACTGCGGAAGACTTCGCCGAATCGTTCCACAACTGCGGAAGACTTCGGCGAATCGTTCCGCAACTGCGGAAGACTTCGCCGAATCATTCCGAAAAAACACCCGAAATCGGGGAAGCATTCCGGCGGAAGCATTCCACGAACGGCTCCGGTACTGCGGAAGCCTTCGCCGAATGGCTCTGCAATTGCGGGAGCATTCGCCGAATGGCTCCTCAACTGCGGAAGCCTTCGCCGAATGGCTCCGCTCGGCAAATCGCCCCGCCATTGCGGAAGCGTTCGGCGAACTGCTCTGCAATTGCGGAAGCGTTCGGCGAACTGCTCCGCAATTGCTGAAGCCGTCGCTGAACCGCCCCGCAGTTGCGGCAACCTTCAGCCAAACGCCCCGCCCATTACGGAAGGCCAACCCCCCTGCAGTTGCGGGAGCATACCGTGAACCGCCCCACAGTTGCGGGAGCAATTAGTGAACCGCCGTCGCGGCCGGATTTCGCGAACTGCCCGTTGCGACAGGATTCAGTGAATCGCCCGATGAGGCGTGATTCATAAAAAAAAACGAGGGCACTGCCCTCGACCCACCCTGCTGTGGCGCAGGGAAGCCACAAGGGGGAAATCCCCCTTGACCCCCTTTTTCTTTTTCCCCTCATATTTCGTTGTTGTGATTTGACGAATTGTCAAGTATGGAATTTTTCCCACAATGCATGAAGTAATTGTGAATTCTAAGAATGTAATGCAGCTAACAATTGTGCTGATGAACACATTTCAGACAGCCACAGTTACAGCAGGGTAACACTCTAGTTAATACAGTGGAAAAAAATTTGGATCTTGGTTGGGCCAAGAAAATGAACATCATGAATGATGCACAGGATCCCTATGAGCCTGAGACAGATGCCATGGGGGAGAACATACAGGTTGAGAATGCTGAAACAGAATCTAATGGGAGAAGAAATCAAGAGACCCCTCCAGATGTTGCAGCCACCATGAGAAGCCTAAGGGTGGAGTTGCAAAGCTGTAAGGAAGATAATGAAAGGATGATTAAAGCTCAGGAAGAACAAAATCAGCTGAATGCAGCCATGTTGCAGAGTTTAACAGACATCCAAAGGCAAATAAACTCTGGGCATCAGATATCAAATCTAGAAAGGGGTGGGAGTAGCTCCAGAAGGAATTCCCGTAAGAGGGCCAGTAGTCCAAGAAGAGTTTCTACAGACAGGACATATAGTCCAGAAATCTCTTCTAATGAATCATCTGATTCGGAAGAATCCATTGAGGGTTCAAGTTCTTCATCTCACAGGAGCAAGAGGAAGAAGCACTACAAGAACAATTCACATGGGGAATTTAAGAAGGAAAAACCTCCTACATTTGACGGAGAGGTAAAATCTGGTCAAGAAGCTGAAGCTTGGCTTCTTGGGATGAGAAAATATTTCCAAGTCCAAGATTACTCGGGAAATATGAAGGCAAGGGTAGCCATCTTCAACTTGAATGGAAGAGCATCCATATGGTGGGAACACACCAGGCAGGTGAAGAAGATCAATGAGAGGAAAATTGTGTGGAAACAGTTCAAGAAATACTTCAAGCAGAAGTACCTCTCTGATAGGTACTATGATGATGAGATCAAAGAGTTCCATGATCTGAGATTGGGACAATCGACCATGGAAGAATATGCAAACAAGTTCTTGGAGCTGCTGAGGTATGTCAAGTATATTTGATATGATAAGGTAAAAATTCAGCGTTTCCTAAGTGGACTGCCCCAGTCATATAAAGACAGAATTGAGTTTGATGAACCTCAAACTCTAGAGGAGGCCATAAGAAAGGCCAAGTATTGCTTTGATCAAAACAGAAGCAAACCAGAGTTCCACAAGGCATGGAAGGATAAGAAAAACGAAAAGTTTGATCAAAGGAAGAAGGGGTTCAAGCCTCCTCAATTCCGGAACCAGCAAAGGCAGCCATCACAGGTTGTGACTAAGCCAACTCGGATGATGGGAGACAAGCCAAGATATCCAAAGGAACCAAGGGAACCACTTCAATGTTGGGGTTGTGGAGGAGACCACATGCTTAGGAACTGTCCACATCGGAATGGGAATGCAAATCAAGTTCACAACATCCAAGGAGCTGGAACTGTGGGTCAAGTGGCGAGGACAATCCCTAGAATCTATGCAGCAGTAGAAGACCGCCAGGCAGATCATCAATCAACCGTGGTTGAAGTTGAAGGTAAGATTGCTAAGCAATCTGTTTCTATTTTGATTGATCCTGGATCTACTCACAGTTATGTCACTCCTAGAATTGTTGAGGTTTGTGCTTTCAAGAAATTAAAGCATAGTAAATCTTGGTTAGTTCAACTAGCCACTGGAACCAAGAGAAAAGTTAGCGAAATAGTAGAGAAATGTCCATTAGAGATGGATGGGCTATTCACTTATGCAGATCTGAATATTTTGCCACTTGGTTCCTATGATATTCTCATTGGAATGGATTGGTTAGAAGCACACAGGGTTAAACTTGACTGCTACAATAAGACATTTGAATGCATGGACGAAGAAGGAAACCCGAGGGTTGTAAAAGGCGTTCCAAAGGTGACTTCTGTTAGACAGGTTTCGGCCATGCAGCTGAAGAAGTTCTGTAGGAAGGGATGTCAATTGTATGCAGCCCACATTTTAGAGGCAACAGAGAATGAAACTCTGAAATTGGAGGACTATCAGGTATTGCAAGAATTCAGGGATGTTTTTCCTAATGAGATTCCGGGACTCCCTCCAAAGAGAGACATTGACTTTACAATTGAACTTGTGCCAGGAGCGGCACCAGTATCTAAGACACCGTACAGGATGAGTACCCCGGAATTGCTAGAATTAAAAATGCAATTACAAGAGTTGCTGGAAAAGAAATATATTAGGCCAAGTGTGTCCCCGTGGGGAGCACCTGTTCTATTTGTGAAAAAGAAAGATGGAACACTCAGGTTATGTATTGACTACAGGCAGTTGAACAAAGTCATAGTGAAGAATAAATACCCATTGCCCCGAATTGATGACCTTTTTGATCAAATGAGAGGAGCAAAGGTATTTTCAAAGATTGACTTGAGGTCTGGTTACCATCAGGTAAGAATCAAAGAAGAAGATATTCATAAGACAGCCTTTAGAACGAGGTATGGACACTATGAGTTTGTAGTGGTACCATTCGGTCTCACAAATGCACCAGCTACATTCATGTGTCTCATGAATAATGTTTTTAGCAAATATTTGGACAAGTTTGTTCTGGTATTCCTAGACGACATTCTCATCTATTCTAAGAATGAAGAAGAGCATGAAGAACATTTGAGAATGACAATGCAATTACTAAGGGAGCATAAGCTGTATGCAAAGTTGAGTAAATGTGACTTCTATAAAGATAGAATTCATTATTTGGGTCACATCATCTCCGACGAAGGTATATCTGTAGACCCTGAGAAGATTGAAGCCATTATGAATTGGCCAACTCCAAGGAATGTGACTGATGTGAGATCTTTTATGGGCCTTGCTGGTTACTATAGGAGGTTTATCGAAGGATTCTCCAAGGTTGCAAACCCGATCACTTCTTTGCAAAAGAAGGGGATAAAGTTTGAATGGTCACCAAGATGTGAGGAAAGTTTTCAACGGTTGAAGAATCTTCTTACAAGTGCACCTATTTTGAAGATTGCAGACCCGGAAAAATATTTTGTGGTGTGTACCGATGCATGCAATCAAGGACTTGGAGGAGTTCTTATGCAAGACAACCACGTGATATGCTATGAGTCAAGAAAGTTGAAGGAGCATGAGAAGAACTATGCTACTCATGATATAGAACTTGCAGCCATAGTACATGCTTTAAAGATGTGGAGGCATTACTTAATGGGAAGGAAATTTGAGTTAAGGACAGACCATTGTGGCCTGAAATACTTGTTTGATCAGCCAACTTTAAATGCTAGGCAAGCTAGATGGTTGGAATTTTTGTGTGAATTTGATTTTGAAATCAAGCACATAAAAGGGAAAGAAAACAAGGTGGCTGATGCACTCAGCAGGAAGGTACATGAAATGTATGTGGCAGTGCTTAGTACATTCCAACCAGATTTGAAGCAGCAGATTGTTAACCATATGGTTGAGGATGAAGTGTATGAGCAGATAAAGGACAAATTGCAGCAGCAAGACCTTGGCAAGAAGAATGAAGGCTATCACTTGGAAGAAGGAGGACTTCTTACTTATAAGGATAGAGTCTATATTCCAAATGCGGTAGATTTAAGGAAAATGGTTATGGATGAGATCCATAAAGCTCCATACTCTGGTCACCCAGGATATCAGAAAACAATTGCTACAGCAAGAAAATATTATTTCTGGCCAGGTATGAAGAAGGACGTTGCTGAATACATCTCTAAGTGCATGGAATGTCAGCAGGTGAAGGTTGAACACCAACACCCAGCAGGTTTATTGCACCCAGTGCCGATCCCAGAATGGAAATGGGAAATAATTTCCATGAATTTTATTACAGGATTGCCAATGACTAAGAGACAACATGATTCCATCATGGTTGTGGTGGACAAGTTAACAAAGGCAACACATTTTATACCGGTTAAGTCCACACATAAAGCCGATGCCATAGCAGATATTTTCATGAAGGAAATTTTCAGATTACATGGGTTGCCTAAGGCAATAATTTCGGACAGGGATACCAAGTTCACTTCCAATTTTTGGAAAGGTCTCTTTGCAGATTTGGGTACACAGTTGAACTTTAGCACCGCGTACCATCCTCAAACAGACGGGCAAACAGAAAGAGTAAATCAGGTACTTGAAGACATGCTCCGCATGTACGTAATGGACAAGCCATCCAAGTGGGAGGATTATCTACACCTGGTGGAATTTGCATATAACAATGGGCATCAAGAATCATTGGGAATGAGTCCGTATGATGCTTTGTACGGCAGAAGGTGCAGGACACCAGTGACTTGGGACAATCCAGTGAACCGAATTGTACTTGGGCCAGAATTGCTTAAGGAAATGGAACAAGAGGTTGCAAAGATCCGGAAAAATTTGAAAGCAGCCCAGGATAGACACAAAAGCTATGCAGATAAACATAGAATGCATAGGGAATTCAATGTTGGGGATCATGTGTATCTTAGAGTAAGATCAAGGAAGAGTTCCTTGAATCTTGGGAGTTGTGCCAAGCTATCACCTAGATATTGTGGGCCATTTGAAGTGCTCGAAAGAATAGGACCAGTTGCATATAGACTTGCATTGCCTGCTAGCACTAAAGCTCATAATGTTTTTCACGTCTCTTTGCTTAAGAAATATGTACATGATCCTAACCATGTGATTAATTGGGATGTGATCTAGGTGGAACCCGAGGGAGAATTCTAAACCGATCCATTGCGCATCCTAGACAAGAAAGTAACATTGCTCCGGAACGGAGCCATCGGACAGGTAAAGGTGCAATGGAAGCACTACGGTCCCGATGAGGCTACATGGGAGCTGGAGGATGCCATGAGGATGGTATATCCATTTTTGTTCAATTTTGATGAGCACTGAGGACAGTGCTAATGTAAGGGGAGGGGTATGTCACGTCCCCATTTTGACCCCCTTTGTAAATGATGTAAATATTGTAATTTAATCATGGTGAGGAGCTCAAGGCCAAGGCCCCACCATTGATTTAGCGTTTATATATCGACAATTAAAATAGATGCCTATGGTTCTTGTGCGAGATGGGCACAATGTATATAAGACATCATGTAAATACGAATTTTAATGAAAATACCCACAACTAGCTATGCAATGCAACAAAAGAGATGGGGCATGGTTCTACAAGGAATAGGGAGGGAAATTATTCAAACCCTTGAGCCAATGGTATTAATCCATGTGTCAATGGGGAAACCCATAAACCACCAACTACCCATTTTGTCTCATGTACCCAATCATTTAATTTTTCCAAGAAATTGGTTAAGGCAGTTAATGCCTTGGGAATGAAAGAGTATGGGCAAGCCATTTTCGTGCATGGGCAAGCCATCAACTTGGAAAATCGTGTTTTTGCTTGTGAGGCAAGAAACCACCCACGAAATGGTGCCCAAAGCCATGGGGAATGGGCAGTCTTCATTCATTCACGCAGGGGGAGTTAGCTGGGGTCTTTCCATTTACGTTTTTCATCTAAATACTGCATTTTTCCATGCCTGGGAGTCGTTTTTGCAGTATATAACAGTTGGGAGAGGGAGGGCCACGTTTTGGGGACTGTAGGGAGGTCGTTTTGCTCCTGAATGTCCAAGGACGTTTTTCTAAAAACAGATTTGGCTTCCTGGGTCGTTCACCAACTTCCCATTTCGTTTTGTGGGTTCCAACTTCCCACCGTGGAAAACGTTTTTCTCATGCCCAACAAGTGGGGTTCTGCTGTTATGTGCATCCTCGTTTTTGGTTTGAACCTGTGAATTGAATTTTGGAGTGGTAGTGGATAGACGTGGCTTGATAAACCTAGTGGGGGAGGCAACCTCTAAAGAAGATCAAGAGGGCTTTGGTTACTCTTCTATGCATACCCTGAGAGCACTAGATAGGGAAGGTATGGCTTGAGGGACTGTACAGCAGTGAAAAGAATACTTCCTTGTGCTGGGTGTGTAGGTATTGTGGGTGCCAAGCTAGATAGATCTTGCAAGGTTATCCCTAGCTCTGTGCTGGAGCTCACTAGCTTAGCAACTCTTCCTTTCCATCTCCTAGTAGCCTGATAAACCCAATTGCAGATTGGCTTGGCTCATCTTGGTGTATGCTTGGCTATGTGTGAGTCTGCTGTTCCCTGGTTCCTTGTAGAGATCATGCCCAGCTCGGGGGTGGCAGTGGTGCTGAGAGATTGAGGAGCACACTGGCCTACGGTTGGGTGGAACGTTGCAGTTGCATAGCCAGTTGCGTGGGACTACTTTTGTATAAGATAAGTATTCTCTTGTGTTAAATTGGCAATTATCATTGGATGAATATTAGAATGAATGATGGATGTGCTATTGAATTTACTTCCGCTATGATTTTCTTAAAATCATACATTTCCATATGTCTCTGTTATATTCTGTGAATGCTCATGGTTGAAAGTTTCATGGGGCTAGATGCCCAGTTTAATATCACATCTGTTATGCATTTGTATATGTATATATTCTTTTTTATTTGAATTTGAATGCTTGTTTAACGAATGGATATGGGGGCTAGATGCCCGGTTTAACCTCACGATCCTCTCCACCTAGCTGGTAGGATGGGAGGGGACGTGACAATACAAACTACAAAAAAATTAAGGAAGAGATAAAAATGTAGAGAAATTTACACTCAAGGAAAGAAAACAACAATGATAACAATCTAAACTATCAAGAGAAAAAACCCAGTATACCATATACTTAGACAACTAGGAACCGACAAATTAAAAAGAAATTAAAAAGAAGTAGATCAAAAGAAACAATATGATTTTCATGAAATAAACCATAAGAAGAAGTTCATAAAGTTACAACATCATGATTCATTCTCTAGGTCAATACTATGTGTCAATATTGAGCCTCGTGTGTCAAGGTAGTGCCTTATAGGAGCCTGAGTTGGGGGTGAAAACACGAAGCTAGGAAACAATTCCGTGACAATTTGCTTTTTTTTGTTCTAATTTCCGTTTTCTTGCCTGAGACAAAATTCGACAAATTTTCTTGGGTGAGAGTTTTTATATTTCTCGGGTGAGACATTAACCACGGTTAAACATCTCTCGGCTGAGAATGCTTCCATAGTTAGATAATTGTTCTCCCTAGAAAATTTAGTCTTCTTGTCCAAGAGTATAACCTTTTTTTGATATTAAACTCTCAAACAAGTGTCTCGGTCGAGAGTTTAGAATCCTTTTAAACTCTCGGCCGAGAAACGTATAAGTATATAAACGCGAACAAACTTCCCGTGCCTGTCGCTGTGTGCCATTGTTGAACGATTTTCTCTCTCCATTGTTCAAACGCAGTGCTCGCAGAGGACATTGAAAAACCGTAGGGAGGGGAATGGCCACGGCAACGAAGGGTCGAAGGAACGGCTGTCAACACGCGAAGACGAAGGGAACGAAGATGAAGGGAACCTTTTGTTTGCACAGGTAATTGACTGATAATATCAAAACCCCCACACTTCTCTTCTTGGATATCTCAAATGAAGAATATTCTTACTGAACATGGACATTTCATGAGCTCTGTAGATCCTAGTGGTTGGTTGTTGGATAGCCTACTAATATACTACCGCCACATCCCCATGAAGATAGTTCTTCCCATAGGATGGAGTTTTCTACCGTTGATTAAGTTCAATCAATAGGTTATATTGGAACCGATAGGGGTTATATATATTGGGATATTCTCACTACCAAATAGTCAGATAGATGATGAGGGTATAAATCCGTAAAGTGTATTGATTAGGAGGGTTTTTTTTGAGTGGAACCATATTTGCGACCCAAGCAAAGTACCTGACAGGAATGATTATCTTTGCATCAGAGATATTTTTTTTAGTCTTGTATAGAGAAAATAAAGGAGTGACTCTCTTAAGATAATAAGGGAAAACATTGAATCCTTTGAGTCAACGGGACCGGGAAGGTGAACGCTACATAGTGGCCATGGCACGTCAAGTATTGCAACGATAAAACACCCATTGACTTCACTATTACCTGCAAAAACACCCATCATAGCACAATGGATCCTCTCATATATTCATTATGCAGGAGAATAGCAGGCTCTTTAACTCTTTACAAAGAGACCCTATTAGTGAAATTAAAATAACCCCCAATTACCATCATCCTCAAGTGGATAATTAAAACTATTGCCAAATCTCATCCCATTCTACCCATGACTGATTTTTAAATTCGTATCTTCTTACCTTGTCTGGAGCTCTTTTAGCACATTCGCTGCTTGATTTATTTATTATCTAGGAGTAGGAGTAGGGTTTCAATAAAACAAATTATTTTCTTTTTAGATTTTGTTCTACACAATGGTTTCTCCAATTAGTATGGCGAAACGGGAACGGGATGTGAGGAATACTGTAAATAGAGACACTGGAAAAAATGTATTGAACAAAATGGGGACTGAAAGTAGGAAATGCAATAAGGGGTCCAGCAGAGCATGGGAAAAGGAGAAATATTAGCAAGTATCATATCTCAGGCATCATCAAGATCAAATCCAGATTGAGGAGGGATCGATCCACATTTCCAGAAACCAATTGTTAATATGTAAGCACATACATAGTTTATATTAATTGAAACTTTTAGAATTCAATCATACAATAACCAGGTCTCCTATATTTTTCATATGTGGATGAGAAACAAGGGTTCACTATTGTAAATCTTATCCAGTAATGTAGACATTTTCATGTTATAAAAACAAAAGAATATTGCTTAATGCATTGATTCCACATGTATCAAGATGATTGAATTGATGGATAATAAATATAATTTAAGAATACTATAATGATACCTTTAGGAGTTGTTCTGTACCTCTCATACAATCATAAATATGCATCCTATGCACTGATAGTTTAATATAATAATTGTTGAGCTGGTAGCAATGCAAGTGTCTTGTCATTGGTATATTACAAATCAGGTCTTGAGAGATGTGGGGTAGTCTAGATCTCTCCCCAGCTAAGGAAATGGAAACACTACCCAAGTTAGTGCACATGGTATCCACCATTACATCTTGCACCTCACTTCCATGTTCTGATGGCTCACTTAAATCATGGAGTAAAACTACACTCTTCCAAGAAAATGGTACCAACATTAGAGGAGGTGGTATGGTAGTTGGGTCTCTACAAGCCCTTGGATGGTCATAACTATATCCCCTATTGGGACCATAAAATTGTGATGGTGTGGATGTGTAGTTGGGAACCATGTGCAACAAAACTCAACATAGATTTGTATCATGAAAATTAATGGAAGCTCATCATGGCAGGAGAACATGACCCATGCTCCAATAAATCTATCATAAACAAAAGGCGCTACAACCTCAAGATTAAAATCTTTGAGTTTAAGCAGTTTCCTACTCAAACAATTAGGAGGGATCTCAAATAGAGTATCCCTCACATTACACCCTCTCGTGCACTCTTTCAACACATCCCATTTGTCTTTCCTCGATACCTATCGTCTCCTACTCTAGATAACATGATGATAGAGGTCACTCTGTGGCCTCAACCTTTGATACAAGTAAACCAACTTATCAATTATCTCAAGCATCATCAAGATCAAATCCAGATTTAGGAGGGATCGATCCAAATTTCCAAAAAATAGAACCAGCATTGATGATCATAAAAGGCATTATTTCAGACTTAGTATGGGGTCTTCCTTTTGGAAGGAGGAAGGGTTTCGAGAGTACAGTGTCTTTGTTTTATAATGTATGAGATTTGAGTGAAATACCTATTATAATATTCCATTATCATAGATCATTGAGAGATCTATTACCAGTTTGTAAATTTCTTGTTTTCCATTAGTCTTTTTCCTCTCATTTGAATGAAATTGCAGTTTTTCAGCCTAAAAAATTGTTCATGATTTATGAATTCTGATCCAATGAAGCCTCATTGTATTTTGCTCATGATTCATGTGTTCATTCTAGAGTTTCTTCTTCATTTGCAGAAAGCCTTTCTTTTTATGGAAATTTAGTCTTATGATGTATTGAAGTGATCTAGCATAGATTCCCTAATTACTCATAAAATGGAGGCAGTGACCTCCCCATGAAAGGGTTCGCCAACGAAAGGAAAATATATCCGGAAGGTGATGGAGTTTCGCTTGCCTCACCCTCCTATTGTTTTCCTTGTGAGGAGGGATAGGTAAAGTGCTTACAGTATTTTGGACAATGCAGGAGAAGTTTTCATTTGAGTTGCTTGGGAATGTCGGAGGCACCCAAGATCGATCCTTGGACCTATCCTCATTGCCAAGAGACTAATAAGGTTAATATATATATGTTTTTATAATTTTGTATTTGACATTTATTATTATTATTACAAGCAGGTCAAAACATTAAAAGCAATTGAAAATATTATGGCATCATGATGCTTTTGAACAACAAACGCTGTAACCTGCCATTGTCTTGGTTTTTTTTGGTAAAATAGAAATAAGTATTTATATTAAATATATAAAATTGGGAAATTTAGGATTACCCCTACTCTGTTCGGATTTGGCGTTTGAATAGGTTGTACGTGAGTTACAGGCTATTCTAGTAAAATAGCATAATCACTATATTTATAGAATTTGCAAAGACATGGATTGTCTTCTTCTTAGTGCAAGGGCTGACTGTCAAAGTCTCTGCTAACTGTAGATGTCTTTGGTATACTATTGATTTTTTAGTTGTTGGGAAACTATGGTTGACCACACATCAAAAGGGCAGAGCACATATTATCTTGAAAATGTGATTAGTTTCTCTGTTGCGAGAATCATCGATTTATCGGTTTTCCCTAAGTTAATCCCCAAATGAGAAATCACAATAAAAAACTTGTGAGTTTTAAAAACTCTAAAAATTCACCTTTGTTTTGAAAAAAATTGCTTGCAGCACCAAAATTCTGGTATTAAAGTCAAAATATTTCTCTGTTGTTGTTGTAAGTTTATAATTTAATATAATTGAATAAAATGAAATATTTGCATTCTAGACTTTGGGATAAGTTATTCCTTTTTATGGTCCCGTCAAGTTATTCCCAAGTCCAAAGTTTGCAACATTGGTTAGTGCTTTATGGTTCTCGGTATATTGTCCTAATTCTGAACCTAGGCGTATGTATTATAACGTATTTAGCTGTTTGCATCCAGTAGCATGTATAAGTGTGATAGTAATCAATGACTTACCTTTCATTTGTTATTCATCCATTACTCATCAATCTATAGTGGGGCTTGGCTTTTTCTTTTGTGTTGAGTACAGCTTCAGGATTTACAGGTTATTCCACTAAACTAGCACAAACACTATATTTATAGATTTACAAAGACATGGATTGTCTTCTTTTGAGCGCGAGGGCTGACTGTCAAAATCTATGCTAACTGTATACTTTTTCTACTTCCCTGGTCTTTGTTATACTATTGTTTTCTTCAATTGTCAGGAAACTATGGTTGACCATATCAAAATGGCAGAGGATATGATTGACCTTAAAATGTGGGATTACCTCTATTGCAAAAATCACTAATTTTTTTATTTTCCCCTAGTTAATCTCCAACCATGAGATTGGAATATAAATTTTGGAAAATTTACATTTGTTTTTGAAAAAATTGCAATTCATATCGCCTGTATCATGGAATTTTCTGTATAAAATCCAAAATATTTCTCTGTTGTAAGTTCATATTTTAATTTAATTGAAAAAATGAAATATTTTGCATCTTGAATGCTTGCCAACTTTTGGTCAAGTCATTCTGATTTTTTGGCCCTGTCAAGTTATTCCCAAGTCCACATTTCAACACTCAACATCAATCTCTAGAGGTGCTTGTTTTTTTGTGTGTTGAGGACAGCTTCAAGATTCATCCATGCACAATCCTTTGTGACAATAATCTTTGTGAAACAGGCAACCTCACCTTTCAATTCACCAGCTTGGCAAACTAGGACTGTGCTTGATCCTTTAGCTTGTCAAATTGCTTAGTGACATCAATAGCCTTTCCACTTATATCCTCCTTCCAATCCTATTTACTGATCATGGCTTCATTTTCAGATTCAAGGTTCCCTTTAGTGAGTTTGATTTGTAGGTTGTGGACTTTGTCCGCTGATTTATCCAATGAGCCAAGAACATCTATCATCATTTTCTAACTTATTGTAAATAAATTTTTCAAGAGGGTTCTTACCTTTATGGTTTCCAAACTCTTGTGCCAGATCTTCAACGGGATTGACTTCTTCATCCATTATTCCTTTATCACCATCTTTATTCTCATCTTCTCGATCTTGGTAGCTGAATTTGAGATTGCAGGAGTTATTTTTTGGCTTATGTTCTTCAACCACTGCTTTATTTGAGTAGATATCTTCTATCTTGAGCCATAGTTATCTCGCTGAGGTACAATGTCCCATCTTTTCTTTTACAACATCTTCAAAAAGCAAACCAAAACAATGTTGGACAAAAAATGTATCATGTGTACGATCATCACTGATGTAGAAATGGTACTCCTTAATCACTTCACGATTATTTTCATTGCTATCAAAACCATCGACATCAAGCTCTGCATGTCTATACGTAATATGCACAAGTATAGATACCCGATCTGAATGATAATACTCACTTTGTATCTCCTTTTGCGGAGTGAAAGTGTAATTTTCAGCAAAATCGACAATGGATAATATTGTTCCTTTTGGAAATTCATCTCGTGATTGCTTGAACTGTAAGTCCTGCAATCATGCTGAGTGAGAGTGCTTTATATATTTATATATTTGATCCTTGAACAAATTCATAAAATATGTCAAAGAGATATCACATTCAACTAAATTAAGCTTTCTTGATGTTGTCGTTGAATCTGTAACTACAGTATAATCAACATAAACATATCTCTTCCATTTCACAATGTGTTTTGACAATTGAGGATCGTTTGCATCAATGGGGTAGTTAGCATTAAAAAGGGCCAAATCAGAACATTCATCACATTTTTTACCTCTGATGCATTGTTTCTTATAGAATACTTGATCAATCCCTTGCGCACATAATATTTTAGATACAAATTCACGAACACTCGAAGGAGGGGGGTTATTTGGCCAACACTACATGCCAAAAGTTAGAAATGTCTCATAATATAATTCGAATTCTAAATGGCATCGACAACAACATGTGTCGCAAACAACAATGGGCCTGACATACCATGGTTTAATTTTCACAAATGTGCTAAGGGAAATCTTCACATCGACATTACTCTCAATAAAAGTTTTGAACATTTCCACTTGAGTGATCGCTGTTATGTGTTTGGCATGAGTTTCATAGTTTCCTGTCAATATACGACGTCGCACAACATCCTTTACATTTGGTAAGACACGCAAGTTTACATGGCAAAACTCTTTCACCCTGTCCCTCACATTATCTGGAAGTCTATCTTGATAAGGTTGCCTACAGATAACACCCCAACATGCAACTTCATTATCCTCATCTAACTAAACCCTAATTTTTTTATGCTTCCATAAACTTTTTCTTGATGTTTTTAACATTCTTGCAGTCGTAGACAACAAACGATGGGATGTAGTGTTTTTTTCCACAACCCCTGTTAGAATTGCTTTACGAGCAACCATGATATTATGAGATCATTTTCTTGCAAGTGATGCAAGGACCGAGGTCAGATTTTGTGATACAATCTGATTTGATTTAGCCTCTTTGGCACTTTGAATGCCCAATAATGTAATTGCATCTCTTAGACATTGTCGCTTTAACAAACTATGTAACAATTGAGCTTGTTCTATGACAGAAATACCTTCAAAATATTTTTTGACTATCTTATTTGCTCTATAACGAGCTGTATGATCAGGCATCAGAGGTCCCATTTCTTCAATTTTACTTGAATCCAAATTCTCCAAAACATTATCATCAATGACGATATTGTTGCAGCTCCCAGTTAATCTCTGTAAATTGGTAACTCTGGTAGGATGTTGACCCTACATAAAAATAAATATAAATTTATAAGATTGTGAACTTTCAAATCAAATATATATATATATACTCAAGTATTATAAAGAAATTTATAAACATGTAAAAAATTATTTACTCACCAATCATGGTCTCAATATCAACGCTACTCATAGTTTGCTCCACATTTTTCATTTCCTCATCACCTCCATGTTCCTCATTTCTTTCATCAACGTGCTCCTCGACTATTTGGATTCCTTCATCACCACCATGTGCATTCACATTTTGCATTTCTTTGTCGCCGCCATGTGCATTCACATTTTGCATTTCTTCGTCACCGCCATGTGCATTCACATTTAGCATTTCTTCGTCACCGCCATGTGCCTCCACATTTCTTTCCATTGCTCTTTTTTCTCTTAAATTTCTCATAGAAATACAAGATCTCTCTTTCCTTGCCTCTTCATCAACTCTGGTGTGACCATATTTTTTTCACGTTTCTTTCAGTTTCCCATGTTGAAAGAAATAAAAACCTAAAATCCAATGCATGAAAATATATGAGAATTGAGAGTTATATGCTGAAAAAAAAAGAACAGTGCATTGACCCAATAAGTGTTATTCATTCAAAATGAAATAGTTCTTATTATGGCCAAATAGTATCCAAAAAACTCTTCAACATGAAATAGTTCTTATGCATGTAAAATGAATACAAAGCATTGATTGATCTAACCTTACCTTTATATCAAGAATACCATGATCATATAAAACAACGATTTCAGAATAGTGCAAGACTTGTTATGTGCTTCAATCTCAATTCTTTAGATCTCAAATATTCATCAAAGACATGTGATACTACCAATCTTAAAACAATTCCGAATGTAATCAAAATCCTCATTATGGGTGATTCAAGAGAAAAAGTAGTGAAAACTTAGTGAATTCAAACAAACGAGGCCTCTTTTAGGGAATATTTCACCATGCAACAACCAATACAATTCGCACAAGTACTAATTCTAAAAAATAAAGAATAATGTGATGAAAACTTTCTCAATGGAAATGTACTAAAAGATTTTGCTTATCAAACTAAAAATAGTCTTCATTAAAAACACTAAAAATTTCCTTTAAACACCAATGAGTTTAATCTCCAAGCCTTGCTCGATAGAAGTGGTGATTTGTAACCCTTTTCAAGTGAAATTTGCCATTTTGTAAATATATAAGATGAGTTCAAGGTTCAACAACCAAGTAGAGAGCAAGTGCAGCATTAGGCCTAATTGAAATTGAATGAATAACACATGCGAACTCACGGCATAAAATAAACTATAGCCTGTAAATAGACTCTCGGCTGAAAAGAAATGCTCGCCTGAAAAAATACGTTGAAAACAAACCCTCGATTGAGAAAAACCTCAGCTGAAAACAAACCCTCGGCTAGAAAAACCCTCCACTGAAAACAAACCCTCAGATGAAATAATTTGGAAGACTCTCTCGGACGAGAGACTATATATACAACTCTCGACCAAGAATTACGAGCATCCCATCCAAATAATGTGGAATCCCGCCCAAAAATCAAGGAAATTTAAACTTAATGTATCGGGCCCTAAAAGATTCTCGGGGCATTATGTAACACAACTCTCAGGTGAGATATGTTATAAAATCTCCGACAAGAGTTTAAAGCAACTTTTAGCCGGAACAACTTTTAGTTTTCATTAACTCTGGGTTAATTTTAGAGCGGGAACAACTCTCACCAGAGAAATTTTAAATCTCTCGCCCGAGACATTTTCTGGGCTGAGAGTTTTTGGTCAACAGTTCCAGCACTATTTCTGTAGAATTCAAAAATGTGTCACTTTAACAAGGTCGGACCACTGCAAAACATGAGAATTACATGTCAGAGTTTATACTAGTAGATTCGTCATTCAATCTACTTTCTCATAATATAAAATTTTTTGAATTTCATTTAGGATTACTATTTTTTCTATTTTTTTACTAAACTTTATCATTAAAAAATTAAGTGACTGAAAACTCAGTCACAATGAAAATTCAATATCATCACAATGCCGAAGCCAAAAAAATTTAAAAAACTACAGGGATGTTCCTTGAAGTGTCCTCTTCAATGGGTTGGTTTTAGTTTGTTTGATAAGAGTAACATTTGAAAGAACATGTGAATACAAAAACATGTGTCGAAAATGCACCATTTTCTGAACATACGTTGTTTCGATAAATAATAACAAATAGTTCCCAAGTCTTAAAAAACTCAAAATATAGTCCAGGATCAAGTTTAGTGTGTGTAGATTATGAGCCTACAATTTTTTTCCCTAAAATGAATAACCATCTATCAAAAAACCGTCGTCAACACAGGTCACTCATTATCCATACCTAAAATTTTCAAGTGTATACCATTGGTTGACAACAAATTTGTCCCACGATATGTCCATAAAAAAAATTTAAAAAAATACGAGTAGAAAGCTAATTCAATTATGTAAAACCTTTGTGTTTACTTCAAGTTGAAATTCCTAATGGATATATGGGTTTGAATAGGTCGAAGTTGAAAAACATAAAAATTAGCAGTTTTTTTTGGTAAAAAACAAGCCAAAATTGTTTCCCAACTTCATGTTTTCACCCTTGGACTCAGGAAACTTGGAGAAGAATATTGAGTCAGAATCAAGAATGGTTAAGCTTCATGTGTTGAGGCAAGTGCTTTATATGTCAAAGTAATGATGTTATATAGTATTGATAGTCAAGGCTAAGGTCTAGTGTGTCAAGATAGATCCTCATGTGTTGAGGTGGTGCCTCATGTGTTGAGGTGATGCTTTGCATGTCAAAGCATGTATGGTGTGTGATGTACTACTAACCATGGTTGAGCTATTAAGTCTCCTCTAGAGACTGGACACCTCTAGAGTGAATTAATTTATCGTATAACCACTTGGAATGATAGTAGACTGTAACATCCCTCTTCCAAACCTACTTTTTATAATTGAAAAATGTAAATGGTATATTGGTTCTAGTGAGGAGCTCAAGGCCAAGTCCCCACCAGTAAACCTCGCAAGTTTTGTTATTTATTCCTAAGTTGAAAATATGAATTTTAGGACTTAGGATACTGAAGGTTGTGATGCAACTGAATGATAGACAAAGGAATTCACTAGGGGGAGAGGTTACTGAATATGAAACCTTGAGAATCCAATTGATAAGGACAATATGTCATCAGGATGTTGTGGGTATGAGAATAAAATGTGAAGTATTAAGATTCACCTAACTATTTAACAACTTACACATACTAGCCTAAAGTTTAATAGTTATCTTATCACTTTACTAAGGGAAATAAAGTAAGTGTATATATAGGATTATGATGAAAGTATGTTGATTATCATATCTAAGATTAAAAGATCATAAATAAGAGCTAGTGATTAAAAGAGAATTTCCATAGACAACCATTTGATGGCATGGCTTCTACTCATGGTTAAGCCTTTAAATGAAAGTAAGCTAAACAAAAATTCCTTTAGGATAGGAGAAATAGTTAATAGTTATACCAATATTAAGAAAAGGGATAACATGGAGCAAAAGAAAAGAAGCTGTATTCATGTATCGATATAATGGAGTCCACTATTATAAAAGAGGAAAAGTGCATTACTTTGAAGGCCCTAATTTTTACGAGAACCATACTATATATACATATATATATAAGAAACAAATCATATAGAGGCAAGGAACAGTTATTGCTGGTCTTCTTGGGTCTACCACTTGCCCAATATTGTGGTTGGTGCATGAACTACTGGAAACCAAACTGCCATTTGTCCAAAACGGTTTGCATGTGCTTGAGGGGGGACTCAAAAACGTTTTTTTTAGAGGGAGTCGACCCCAAGGAAAAGGGGGATTTTCCTTTGGGGGGAAACCGTAAGCTCATTACCGTAGGGTTCTAGTCTTGGAGAGTTGTAAGCTCTACGTTAAGAGATAGTCCCTAGGAGTCGAAGTGGGGATATTTTTTAGGAGAGGATGTAAGCTCGGCGTAACAGTTGTTCCTATGATCAAAGTAAGTAATCTATGTAGCAAAGTGCAGGTAAGAAATCTCTGCTAAAACATTGATCTATATATATTTGATCTGAGCCTGACCTCTACTAGAAACGTGGTTATTTATGTTATTTTATCTGAGCTTGAATCTCTGCTAAAACGTTGATCTATATATATTTGATATGAGCCTGACCTCTTCTAGAAATGTGGTTATTTATGTTATTTGATCTGAGCTTGAATCTCTGCTAAAACGTTGTTCTATATAATTATTCGATCTGAGGCTGAACTCTGCTAGAAACATGGTTATTTATGTTATCTGATCTGAGCTTGGATCTCTGCTAAAACGTTTTTCTATATATATTATTCAATCTGAGCCCGACCTCTACTAAAAACATGGTTATTTATGTTATCTGATCTGAGCTTGAATCTCTACAAAAACGTTGATCTATATATATTATTCGATCTGAGCCTGACCTTTGCTAGAAACGTGGTTATTTATGTTATTTGATCCGAGCTTGAATCTCTGCTAAAACGTTGATCTATATATATTTGATTTGAGCCTGGCCCCTGCTAGTAATGTGGTTATTTATGTTATTTGATCTGAGCTTGAATCTCTGCTAAAACGTTGATCTATATAATTATTCGATCTGATCCTGACCTCTGCTAGAAACGTGGTTATTTATGTTATCTGATCTGAGCTTGAATCTATGCTAAAATGTTGATATATATATTATTCCATCTAAGCCTAACCTCTACTAAAAACATGGTTATTTATGTTATATGACCCGAGTTTGAATCTCTGCTAAAACGTTGATCTATATATTTGATCTGAGCCTAACCTCTGCATTTAGGTTCGGTAAGACCTCTGTATTTATAACTTGATAGTAATCCGCTGCATATGACAACAAATTCTGAATTATAGATCAATGACTCCAGTATTGGTTGATAAGTGTCGAATGGTAGAAAAATCTATATACTAAGCAAAGTTTTTAGTTATACGCTCCTTGTTTATATCCATATGATAGTTGCTTGCTTAAAGTGGTAAACCTGTAAATAGCGATCTCCACAAGTATATTGTGATCAGGGTTTTTTATATTAGAAATATGGTTATGATACAGTATCATGGTTATACTTAGTGTCTCATAGTGGTCTCCTTAAGATAAACGATATATGAATATATATAGATATATATATATATACCTTTAAAACATTACAATATCCTCCTTTTCCCAAGTTATTAAGAATTAAATTATGGGTTTGGAAGGTCCTAGAGTTAAGACAATAGAGAGTATATATGTATAATATGCATGATTTCAACTTTCCTCTAATAATAGTATGGAAGGGAATTACAAGTCCAAAAAGGGATGTCACCTTGGTTCTAATATTAAATATACTTATTGGATGCAAGTGGTAGAGGAAGGGCTTAACCTTCGTGTCCTTGATAAACCTCAATGAATAATTAAAATCTAAGTAGTAGTTTATAAGAATAATAATGTCATATAATCTCTACCCTAGTGGATTCCTTTCCAACTCAGGGGTGGCCTCTCGATGGTATAAAATATACATGGGACAAAGAGCCAATGGTTGGGAGGAAAGTGCAGTCAATCCTTCTGTCACCCTTGTTTATTTCCTGAGATAAGTATTTTCATTATTGTTTTTCCTTATAAAATCATGAGTTTATAAATGTGTACCCTTGTCATGAGTTTCCATGTTAGAGGATTATATTGCAAGGTATAGATACTCGCATTGTTATATTGCTTTGAGGCTATGATTTATAAACATATAAATAGTGATAATGAGTGCCTTGATATTTGGATATGTTAAACAAATGGAAACACTTTTATATATTTAACTGGTTATTAGATATGTGTGTCATATACTTTATGTAGGATATGCATTTGTAGACATTCCATTAAAATGGTGATTGGGTGGATAGTAGACATTGTTGTAATTTACACATAATACATATGTATAGATTAAACGGAGTAATACTTTGGAAATGGTTGGAAATGCATTAAAACTTGAATATACTATGTGTGACCTATAAAAATTAAAATGCGTGCTTAAAAGTAGAGTGGACACAAAAGTCAGGGATATTCATATGAAGAATTTAATTGTATCAATCAGGTGTTATGTATCCTTGTATTGGACTAACTATGCATGGAGAATAAAGAATTTTCCTTGAAGTGTGATAAGTAATAAGGAATCCAGGATTTTCCTTTATGTGAAAAATGAACCTATCAAAGATGTTGTTTAGACATACAAAGTAATTTTCCCTTTTATATTATTATATCAGTGAACTGTGGTCGATGGAATAGAATTGACATACTCTTAATGTAGGTTGGAATCACCATATAAGTATTATTTTTCATTGTGGCATGGTTTTAAAAGATGTCATGTTCATAAAATAAAATATTGTCATGGATTTCCTTTGTTCGTTGATTGTGCTAATATATATTGATGTTATGATAGGTGGGTGCAACAATAGTTGTACTTATGATGGCATAGGAATTTGACACAATGATAATGTGGGATAATTGATACAAGACATATAAGTATGTGTGGGTGAATGAGGCATTGACATGACGACATGGTATATGTTATGATTTTTGTAAATCCATGTAGAAGAAATACATGTATAAAATGATGGTTAATGTTATGTTGAAATATTAAGTGATAACGAATAGTATGAGTCTCGGTCGTCATATAATTGACTTGTGATTTAAATGGTTTATTTTGTTATATAAATGTTTTTGGATGATGAGTAATTGATACGAGCTAATAAAGTGTTATGTTGATTCTATTTTATTATTAGTTAGCCTTGGTATGATAAATAGGAATGGTAAATTAAGTTCAAGAATTTATAAATAAGTACCTGTGAAATCTTCATGACTGATGAATGTATGTGGATGTCACTTCTATATTCCCTAAGATTTGGATCTATAAGTTGACTATATTCTTCTACATCATGTATAAGTGAACATGGGTATTATAAATGAGAATATCATGTTTTTTTAGATTGGTTAGAGACTCACAAAATCTTATGGTAATAAGTAGAAAAGGCAAAAGATGGATGTGAATGTTTTTAATTATGATTCCTTTTGCATTATAAAACTAACCTTGGTTTTGGTTAGTGGTCAAATGAAACTTTTATGCCCTATTTTCCCCCAAATTAGCACCAGGGATCTGGGTTCATTACATAGACAATATGATCACATAATTGGGAAAATATCCTAAGTATATTTGATATGATAATTAAGATGGCACATGTGGACCATGCACATAAGACAAGAGATAAAGGCAAGATAAGATAAGATATGAGATAATTCAAATTGCACATAAAAGAATTAATTAAGAGAGAAATTCAAAATTTTAAACTTCAATAAAGACTTCAGTAAATCAAAGGAGAACACGAATTGATCATTACAGTGATGTTAACAAGAAAGAATCAGTTAAGAGATTTAACTAAGTGATAACAAAGAATATCTAGTTAAGTAAGGGTTATTGCACAACGACACTTATGTTAAACGAAAATATGACACTTATGTTAAACTAAAAGATGACACTTATGTTAAACTAAAAGACTACACTCGAGTTGTGACACTTGCATGAAAACATTTAAGTTAGCCATTTAACTAAGTGGGTAAGCTTTCAATTAAGGGGCGTGTTCATCCTAAGAATCAGTTCAGTGAGTTAATGCACCGCATGAGAAGTGGGGTGCACTTCTTCATGCAAGATTGATGCATCCAAATGGATGGTGAGTTCATCCTGAAGTTAGAAGATAAAAATAGAAGTCGATGCATGTGAAGAATATATAAATAGGTTATATAGGATTGATGAATTCAAGTGAAGCAAATTCTCTTCTCTCTTGAAGGCAATGCGGTTCTCTTTGTGCAGTATATTATTCCGAGTCTCTCTTCTTTATCTTTATCTTGCTTTGTAATTGTACTGGGGGTGCTTGATGTAAAAGAAATTCTCTGATATCTATCAATATACTAAGGAAGGCTTTGCTGGGTTTTTCTCCCTCAAGTCATAGAGGGTTTACCTTGGGTAAATTCATGTGTTGAATGTGATTGCTTATTTCTATGGTTGTTATTTGATTTCAAGTGTTATTGCAGCTCCGGATTAAAGATAGAAAAATAATAGAATCAAGATGAAGAAAGAAGGAAGGAAGTAGAACATTGAAGGATCTATATAATATCAATGATAAAAAAAAATTGGGATGAAATATAGGATCAAAAGAAGAGTAAAGAGTATATATGAGAAGGAAAATGCATTAGAATATGCCAAAAAAGAGAGGAAAGACAAAGACAAAAGAAACAAAATATGTTACCCTATGAGTCACTAGACAATCACAAAGTCCTGGATCACTTATTATGAGTTCTTATCCTTATATATTGATGAGGTTTTTTCATTATCTATTGATGGGTTGTCAGTTATATCTAGATCTAAAGGTAGTTACATCCATCTACTAAATTATTGTTGAAAATGACTTAAGTCTTTTCCACTAGTTATTGTGTTGTGTTTACTTGCTCTATTTTTTAACATGTTATTAGAGCCCTTTTAGCATTAAGATCCTGTAGTTCCATTGTAATCTATGGATGGTGAAGTCTAATGATATATAAATATATCTTATAAAGAGATCTCATTTGTTCATGGTGAGAGAGTCAACCTAAAGTAAGAGGAGTTAACAATCTAATAAATTGATTGTATGAATCTTGTCATGCAAGATATGTTTTCATGGTCAAAATGAAATGAGATCTATGAAATCGATTGTAGTCAAAATCCAACTCTGTGTTTGATGTAAATTTAAAATTTTGTAAGGATATTTGGAAAACTATTTTTGTTGGCATGTTTTGCATGTGAAAAAAAACGTAGCCTGATTTCCCTTGTGGCTTTGTCTAGCAATATTGTGGCCCAATCCATACTTAGATATGTGGTTGGTAAATTATCTTCTAGATATCATGGGAGACACCGTTTGTTTTCCATATTCATTCTTTGATATGAAATATTTTGATCCAAATCCTTGCTTCTAGATTTTATTTTTAGCATGAAATATTGTTCCAACAGTGCTTAATTAATTAACAATTTGATGATGACTTTGATTTGGTCAACCTATAAGAGATTTAATGATCCCACAATTGATATCATATTCCACAATTGATTTGCATAGCACACAATTGTGTTGATAATCCACATTAAGGTGAACACACACACAAAAAACCGAGTCCACAACTATATAATTTTGTGTATATGCATGGTCTGCTAACAATGGTGTTTGAGAGATTCTCTCTCTAAGGAAACCATTGCAAATGATCTATATATCTAAATTGTCTATTTTGTAGCCTTCTATACCTTATATTTTAATAACCCAATTCATTTTCCTATCCATATATATCTATGCCTGCCTATTTTACTATTTTCCCCTTTGGTATACAAATGGTGCAGAGGTGCTAGTGATGGTGGTAGTCTGAAGGTAAGTATGCTACGACATTTATGTTACTTATTTGATTCCCTGTAGTCTCCAAAATTCCAATCCAAGATTTTAAATATAAATTAATAGAATGAAAACCATTGATATTTCATAGCTATGACCCGCTAGTGGCTTAGCATCTATGGTAGTGTTTTGATTAAATCGATCTTCCACTCTAGTTGTTGGTGTTGGTGTTTCAGGAAAGTTTGTTCTTATCCATAACAGTGTTATTCAAATCATCATGAATCCCTCAACACTTGTCCAGATACCATAGAATTCCATACAAATTTCAAATCACTCATCATATCAGTTTCAAAAAAATTTGGGACATCACATAGTTTACAGAAGTTACTACAGAAGCCATAGAAATATGTGGTTGCATGCACATGGCCACTTGGATCAACGATGATTACCTTGACAACAATGGGACCTCTATTAACTTTGCTCATGATCTCTCTGGTGGATTTTTTCTAAGTACACCACACCTTATGTAGGATCAGTGTCATATATAAAATCCACGTCTAAAACAAATCATAGCAAGGTACATAATGTGTAGAGTGTTATTATGTACCTGTGTAGTGTGGGACATCTAATGACCACTTTGTTGAATTAGTTGCATGGTCCAAAAGGTTAGGGCAGGCTATAGTTTATTTTTTTTATTAATTTTGTATTGCAATGTGATTGGTTGGAATAAATGTGGATTAGATATTGAATTAATTTTTTTTAAATATGTTTTTTATGTCCATTTTTATCGGTTGGTTGTGCGGTGATGTCATCCCTCTTGATTCGGAATCACGAGTGTGGTGGCTGGCGAGCGAGTTGGTTTTAATGCCATGGCAGGTGTGAGATATTGACCATTCAAGCTAGTTTTAGTGTGTTTAGGTGTGGGGGTGTGGGCATTTAGGATGGGTTTTAATGTGATCGTAGGTGGTCTGGTTTCACATTTGGTGTTATGGACTGTGTGTTTATTGTGGCCATGTTAAGGTCAATAGATGGTGGGTATAATGTAGTGTTCACCCGTTCTCCTAGTTACGAATTTCGGAAGACCAGCTTTGATGCGGTAAGGGTCTAGTTTTTTATGTGCTTCTGGTGGGTGGTCCTATGTGCATTTTCATTTTGTTTTCGTGGTGTATTTCTCTCAGGTGCGGTGGTCGTTTACTGGTCATGTTTGCAGTCTGGTTGTTCTTTTTAGTGGAATTACGGTTATTCTTCGTCTTGTTTATGATTGACTTGGCGAGGTTGGAAGTTTTGGGATGTTCATTGGTTGTTGTAGATAGTGTTGAGGGCTATTTGTTTTGTTGTTTCGGTGGGTTTATTGTAGTGTTCGTTGCATTCACATTGGGAAGGGTTAGGTTCTAGGTAAAGAGGTTTCCTGGTATGTATTTTTTTGTTTTTTTTGTTTATGTTTGACGATTTTTAGGTTTTGACCATTTTCCATGTCTGTTGGTTGTAGGGTTTTTTTTTTTGCTCCTGGTGGTTTATTGCTAGAGCTCGGCTCTTGCTTTCACTTGTCTATTTTGAATATTCAGAGGAGGTATGTTGTTGGGTCGAGGTGCATTTAATTATGGTGTTTTGGCATTAGAAATTTGTTTGTTGTAGTGAAATTGTTGTTTTTATTGGTTGTTGGGTGCTAGGATGCTCTATTTTGCTATGTTTTGGATGTATGTTTTGTGTTAAGGGTTTATTATAGTCATGGTGTTTTCGTTGGGATGTTCCTGGTTCTTGAAATTGGGAGCATAACCCTTAGTTTGTTTTAGCATTGTTCTGTAAAAACTCATTGCGTTCACGCGGTCTCGTTTCTAGGGTTTGTAAAAGACAATGTGGGGAAGATTTCATTTATATTTCAGTGTTTGTGGAAAGGTTTTAGGTTCTTGTTGATGTTCATATTCATTCATATGTGAATCGATGGTGGGTTGGATGTGAAGGTGTGGGCATTTTGTGAGTTCTGTTGTGTTTTTTCTTGTTACTATATTATAGGGACATGGGAGAGTTGTGAATAAAACTAGTTATTGTCTCATTGGTTCCTCTTAGTGTTTCCCTGTAAAAAAATGGTTGTGATGGTGGAGCTTAAATTTTAGGCATTGTAAAAGAACAATGTGGGGAAGTTTTCCATTGATATTTAAGTGCTTCTAGGAAGGTTTGTGGTTCTAGCTGTTCATTTTCATGTTTGTTTAGATATAAATGGATGAAATTTTTGGGTTCTTGTTCATGTTCAATTCATTTATATATGAAGTGATTGTGGGTTGGATTTAGGGGTGTTGGGAATTTGCAATTATTTTTGCGGTTATCATGTGTTGATATATTATAGTACTAGGGAAAATTTGTGAAGAAAACTAGCTATTGTCTGTAGGCTGACATATAGTCATGTTTTCAAGTAGGTATATGTGTGAATACAATTCATTCATGGTTCTACTATGTGATTTAGGTCATTATTTTGTTGCTATGTATGGAACGTTTGTTGGGACATTGATATCCTGGTGGAAAATAGTTCATTCAATTGTGTGATTTGAGATGGATTTCGTTACCTTTGTTGTGGTTGTTTGTTTCCTTTGTTTCAAATTTGTTTTGTTATCTTCTAAACTGCATTATGGCATTGATGAAGCATGATTTTCTTTTACTGAAATGCCATTTAAAAGAATATATGGATGATTACGATGGATTCATTTTATTTTTGTTGTGCAATGTAGGGTGATTTTTTGTTGATTTGAATGAAATATTGGTTGGAGCATTCACTTGTTGGTTGTGGTTTTAAATTTTTTTCCTGGTTTTATTACCTAGATAGTGGAAATGTGCAAGATTTTTTTGCTCTCTTGTTGTCTGATAGATCATGGAAGATAGCTTTGAGGCTATTAATATTTGAAAATGGATTTGGTTGTGTTTGTAGTTTTTCCTACTAGATTTGTTTCATAGTTGTCATTGGTTTCTTTCCGGATGCAATGTTGCATTGATCATACCAAGTTGCAGGGGGGTTTGACATTGTCAGAATTTAGCTTTCCATTGCTTCCCTATGCTTGATGAGGATTTGTTTTTTATGGCTAGGTGATTTAAAATAATTTTTCCTTGTGAAATTGGATGTTTTAGGTAGTTTCATTTTTAGGGATGATTTGGTTTTCATTGCTCAAATGAATGCATTTATTTGTTCTATGGTCTATAGCTTTTTATTCCTAGGTTGTTGTTGTGTGTTAAATCACTTGCATTGTTTAACCTAGTGTAGTTAAACCATAAAAATTCAAAGTGGTTATCCGTGATCTGTGAACTATTCAAGTATTTTAGTAATAATAGTAGCAAATATTGGTTGATATAAGTGATTGAAGCAATATGTGTTTGTATATGTTTTTGGATCTGTGTTTTCTGTTTTGATATGCCAATAAAAAATACAAATAAAACATTTTTGAAAAAAAAATATATTTGAACATTCATAACAACGATTCAACTTGCAAAACATTATTGTTTACAAACAAAACCTGCCAACAAGAAGAAGTTCAAAAGCTATAACACATCCTTTGAAATTGCATATGCATTCGGTCTCTATTTGTAAATTGGAATTGCTTTTACATGTCTTGAACTCTGGTAGAGTTTTCCTATTGGATATATCTAGAGCAATTTTGTTTGTTCAGGTTGTAATCATCATCATAAATATGGTAGTTTGTAGTGTCCACAAATTTTCCTTTAGAAATAAATAAGTTCATACTTTCATTTGCCTCTCCAATTAATAAATCTTCATCACTTATCACAAGTTTATAAAACTAGGTTATGAGATAAATTTAACCATTTGGCCACTTTACTCGTCTTATTCTTTACCGTTAAAGATCATGCATGCCGAAATCAATATATTGAGGCTTGCTTGATGCTCTTTTTAATTTTCTCTTGCCTTATTGCTCTTGTTTCCTTGGAGTTGGAATATACATAATTGTTTGTTTTGCTACTTAACTTTGGTTTGCATGTGTTGTAGTTTCATTTTCATTTGTATTGAAAACCATAGTAGATATTGATTTCACTACTTTTTCTACTTCCTTTGATACATCATTGTAATTTTTCTAGATAACCTTATGATTAATATCTTTCTTCTTAGATTGATTTGTAATACGAGAGATTATTTCATGTTTAATATCCGACCCTAGGTCAAATTGTACTTGCTTTACTTGAATCAATTTCTTAGTCACTCCTCAGCTATCTTTATTTGTCTGTCCTTCTAGCTTGAGGTTTTCTTGATGTAAAGAAGGAGCAAATTTGTTTGAAATTATTTATTTCAGATTAGTCAATGAGGATGATAATTCCATATTAGACCCATATTGAACTTAGATAAAATTGACATATTGTCAACAATGGTTCAGAAAAAATCAATCTTGATAGTGAAAGAGAAAACTTCGATAAATAGAGCAAAAGTTTAGAATGCTTAGAGGAAAAGTTAAAATGATGAAAATTTAGCCTTTGTTTGATGTAATCCAAGTAAAAAAACTGAGAAGGAAGATAGATTGGCAATAAATAAGGTTGGATATCTAAACTATAAATTTTGATGATGGCATAGTCTTCATAGATGTACTTTTCTCCTACTCTGATTTTAGGACTTAATTAAAGCAATTTCATGGATTCTATTGACAGTCTTAGAGGATGGTCCTTGTGAATAACAATATGACTAGTATATAAGAATTTTTCAACACAATTCTTAAAATGGTTCTTTTTAGAATGATGTCTTGTAACTGAGGTTCATTAAGTTACTAGAAGTGGATTTCCCTAATCATCTAGCTTTGTAAGATTTAAATTCTCAAAATATGTAACTTGGTAATAGATAGTCAAATAAATGATGTAGGATTGATATCTAAATGACTTATATATAGGTCTAGAAGTCACAAAACTAGATATAAATAGATTCATTGATATATTCAACATAACAATAATTAACAAGCAATGCTTTAGTTGGTAGGAAATGTGATGTACCTGCAATAATTAATTAATGCAAATACACGAGATATCAGAAATAATAGAACAGAATCACTTTTATATTAATCACGAGCCACTTCGAGGGGGCAACCTCCTTTGAGCAATCTCAATACAATTAACTTCACGGTGCCTTCAATGACCTCAACACACACTTATATACTAAGTCTATGCCCAATACTATGAGTCAAAACCATGGGACATATAATACTATGGGACGACTTACAAAGCATATGCGTCCAATACTATGGGTCAATACTATGGGCTAATATAAACTACGGATCAACAAATACTACAGGACGACTTACAAAGCATATGCTTCCAACAACAATATACTAACATAGTAAAGAGAAGGGTTGACATAGGTTCCTAACAGGAAATTTGCCTTCATTGTACATGTTATGGTCTCAACAACGATATTGTCATAATCATAACATAGAATTAGTGTCGTCATTCAGATGAAATATTTTCGAGGATTTGGGAATAGGATGGATCAAAGAGGTAAGGTCAATTATAGAATGGGTAAATTCATGAGTAAACAATAGTGAAGAAGGTCCTATTTAGATCGTGGAGACTGGTTTTTGTACCTATCTGCTAATTCATATTTTTTCAATGAGAATTGTATAGTCTAACACAAGTGGTGACAAAATCAACAAAATGGTAAGTTGAAGTGACCACAAATTTAGCCATACTAGTCTCCCAGGAGGAATTTAGTCTCTTCCGTATTAAATTTAGCATGTAGAAGCTATATAAGCTTATACAATGTGTCAATTGATACACTTGGCTTCAAAATGTTTGAGTCAATATCTATGAAGCTATTAGAGTCAACAAAGAGATGGGCTTGCTAATTGGAAGAGACTACATTCTTATGCTTTGGTGCCATTATAATGAAAAACAAATTTTATAAAGCTTGAACTTCAAAAATGGACATGCATTGAGATTGTAAACTTACTTGATAAGGTGATCACTCTTAACTTTCTTAGAATATGAAGCTATGCTTCATTTTTCCTTAGAAATAATCATTCAAATCTTTTAGAACTTGCCAAAAAAAGAGAAAAACTAGTAGCTTTATAAATTAAAAAAATCCATAATAATGCCACCTAGATAATCAAGTCAAGCGTATTTAACTACATTAACTTTTAATGTTTTTGGAATGATTTCTTCACTTAATGTCATATTTGTTTTGCTTTGGTAACTTTCCAAATGCTTGTTTGTCTTTGATAGTTGTTATAATTTTAGATGGGGTTATGCTTTGTGCCTATCTTGGTAGATTTTTCACTTATAGAGCCTTGTCTCCTCTCTTTTAAGCAATTTATGTTCTCTTTAAAAAGAAATGCTAGGCTGTTGCGTGTATTTATTCTCGAGTTCTTTTTCTTTTATTAAAAAAAGAGTTTTTATTGAATAAGAGCACCATTGTCTACCATCCATTTGTTTGAGCATGGTTTTGTTTAGCATGCAATTAACATTGAAAGGGGACAACTTCAAAATCAATAGTCAACGGACTTTTATTTTTTAAACACATTTCGATTAGATTGCATACTGACATGAAGAGGAAGCAATAGCTAGCATATTTTCTTAGCTAGCATATATTCCCTTATAGAGGTTATGGATTTTGATACTGACATGAAGAGCAAGCAATAGCTAGCATATTTTCTTAGCTTGTCTACAAGAGCAATTTTGTCTTATTTGTTTGGAAGCAAGAGTTGTGATATCATTTGTTATGGGTTTAAGCAACAAAGAATGATGCTATTTGTTATTCAAAGTGTGGTTGAATATTTATAACAAATTTGAATGAGCCATGTTCTGTTTTGGTTCATGTTGAGAATTTCCATATTGCTCCTTGATGTGCAATGTGAAAATTCAATATGTTCAATGCATGCATTTTGTGGTTTCAATTTGACGTGTAATAAT
Source organism: Larix kaempferi (assembly GCA_027924585.1). Classification (NCBI taxonomy): domain Eukaryota; kingdom Viridiplantae; phylum Streptophyta; class Pinopsida; order Pinales; family Pinaceae; genus Larix; species Larix kaempferi. The sequence continues at coordinate 3,652,143 of BSBM01001024.1, read as the reverse complement.
AGTGTTCATAATAGAATTTGCTTTCTTCTTTGTTGAGATATTGTAACTTCAAAGAATATTATATTTGTACTTTATTATTCCGGAGATGATTCATTCCTCCGTGAAGATCTTATTGTATATCCGGAGATGTTTATTCCTCCGTCGGAATGTGGTAACTCGGGTTATTAGACTTCCCTAGTGGGGGTCGGCCCTAAATGTGTTATGTGAGTCAAAGGGTTATTATACCACCCTAGAGGGGTCGGCCCAGTTAGTTGTAGTGGGGTATTTAACCCATTGGTTAAATACGAGCCTACATGTACTTGTGTAAAATACATATCAGTGAAGTGTATAAATAGAGGAGGTGTGTTCCTCATTCGACACACTCACTCTCACTTGAGAAAGGCGCACTTGTGGAGGAGAGGTCTGCTATGGAGAAGAAGGAGCTTATGCTCAGGGTTTGCATCTTTGTATATTGCTGGTCATCTATATTGAGGAAGCTTTACTGGGTTTTCTACCCCATGAGGGTTTCCCAGGATAAATCTCTGTCTCTTGTGTTTATGCTATGCTTGTTGTTTCTTCAGTGATCCTGTATATGCTATTATTATGGAATGTAATGCTGCTATTTTCTGTCTTAGCATATTGAATTTTAACATGGTATCAGAGCTAACCTGAAGGAAGACAAGGGTTTCTGCCTCTTCCAGATCTGAGTCAAAATCAGGTGACCTTGGGAAAAAGGTCATAACTTGGGCTAGGAAGCTCCAAATTAAATTTCGTGAAAAGTGACAGGTATTACACAGACTGTACTAGCTCAGAAAACTTTTTCAGAGGCCGAAGGTCAAACAGTGACACGTGGCATGCCGTACAAGTTTGCTCTCCTGTATTATCTCATAAACAGGTCACGTTGCGACACTTGGCATAACTCTCTCTCAGAGAATCCAATTGAGGTCAAACCTGTTAGGATGGAAAGATAACAGGCCGAGCTATCTCAGAAAACTTTTTCAGAGGCCGAAGGTCAAACAGTGACACGTGGCACGCCGTACAAGTTTGCTCTCCTGTATTTTCCCAAAACAGGTCACGTTGCGACATTTGGCATAACTCTCTCTCAGAACATCCAATTGAGGTCAGACCTGTCAGGATGGAAAGCTAACAGGTCATGCTATCTCAGAAAACTTTTTCAGACCTTGTGGATCAAAAATTTCGGAGTTACACCAGAAACAATCAGGTACATAGTTCTGTCAAAACAGAATTATTTTTTGGTACCTTCATTCATGGCTTCCGGAATTTAGGGCTTTGAAGAAAGTTGGAATTTTTGTAATCAGAGACCACGGCTGGATGCTACTCATCAAAATAGAAATTTAGAGAACAATATCAGAATTTTTGGTTGGGCAGAAGGTCGGGCTTGATTAGACCCTAGTTCGGGACTTTGATCAGAAAAGCGGAAAATTAGGGCTTCTGTAAAAAATGGGAATTTTTGAAATCTGTGACCACGGCTGGAAGCTCCTCAGAAAAATAGAAGCTTAGAGCTTTGGATCAAACTTTTTGATGGGGCAAAAGAGTGGGCTTCATCAAACCCCAGTTCAGGGTCACGTCCAGTGAATCTGAAAGTTTCAAAGGCAAAATTGAGGAGTAAAACTTTGCAGTTTTCAAATTCTGAATATATCAGTTTGATCAGCTCATCAAGGCGCATATTTATATCCTTTCGGAAGTTTGAAATTCAAAGTTTGAATTTTTGGGGTTTCTCTGACAAACCCATATCCAGCTCCAGGTCCAGTTCTTGCAAATCAAGTGGATAGGGTTAATCCTAGAAGAAGATGGATTGGTCACCTACATAAGTGAAGGAGTTCATGTTTCAAAGGGAGATGAGGCTAAGGCTTTACATAAGGAGATTACAAGCGATCTCGATAGGTATGACTCATCGAGGTATGTTTTGAGATTTGTTCATGATTAAGTTTATGGTATGTTTGTCTTCATGTTATTACAGTTAGTACAATCTTGATTTTAGATTTGTTGTATCACCTTAACAAAATTATGAATGCATGATAGAAGATATTCATTGGTTAGGGTGTTGACACTTATAATTGTACTAATGCATTATGGTGTTGTGTGAGGTTGAGGTTGTCTGCTAACAAGATACAGGTACATCACAAAAGACAAATCAGGCTCCATGACCATGAAAACATGAAGACAAAGACTCATCCATAATCTTTGTTCTACTTACGAGGTATGTTGTACATAACCAAGTAGGTATACTAATCCAGGTATGTTTCCCATGAATCTTACCTTGTGTTAGGAATGATTGGTTATGCTTATTCATAAAGTTAGTAATCAAGGGATTATGCATATTATATCTTTTATCAATGATATGCATGAGTAAAAGAAGACTTCCCTGAAATCTTGAATACTAATGTTTATTAACTATAATCATGACTATACGTTTTCAAGATTATTTAGTACTATAATGTTTTGATAGCATTTAGAATATACTAATGAGTGTATGTTTGTGTATGAGATCATGAGGATGACTCTTGAGCATGCACAGTGGTACAGAATGAATAGAAGTTCAAAAGACATACAGAAGATCAAGCGGGAGGCAGCCACACAAACATAAAAGATAAGTATTTGAGTTGCTATTTGAAATAGTAATGATATTGCCTGCATGCATATTTGTATTCCTAGAATATATAATGATGAGTGTAAACATTCATAGAGCATTGAACAGTATACAACTAATGTGCATATGTTTGGACAAACATTCCATTGTTGCTTGTCTAGAATGAAACCTCTTTGCTGACATGCTGAGAGTTGTGCACACTCTCGATAGTATGTTCTGGTAGAGATGGAAGGCATCTAGATAGCCACTGTATGCATACAGGATATGGGAAAGTGTTGTGCCAAAATATTGGTCAAAATAGTTGCATCACTATGTAAATGATATCTGTATGCATAATGGGTTATCTTTTGATGATTATGAAGTATTACTAATCATGTACTTAATTTTGATTTGTAGGAAAGGTCATGAAGAATGATGGACACCGTACAAGTGGTGGATGTTCAAACAAGAAGATTTTCAAATCAAACAAAATATAGAAGGCTCATGGCTAGAAGATTCTCTTAGAAAGGGGAAGAGAATCACGACAAGATGTTTGCTCCAAGTATGGTGTAATTAAAGAAGAAGTATGAATCAGGTTCTGTATAGGTACCTAGGATCGATAATAATTTGATAAGCTTAATGATCACCATGGGTGATGTGGATCTCAACCTTTGCTACAAGGTTGAATATGATACACATATGACATGGATGCAAGAAGGAAATCACCACAGAGTTCGAATGATATTGAGGCTCATATCAGTAGACCCATCTAACGAGAGATGGCACAGATAGATATGCAGAAGATCATTCAATGCAGAAATGAAAAAAAAAAAATGAAAGATCTCAAATTGATGCTTTACTTCCTAGGTCTGGAAGTATGGCAAGGCTCAGAAGGAATATTTCTCAACCAGGGAAAGTATGATGAGAAATATGACTTGAGGTGTTGGAATGGCCACTCTTATGGATTCCAACTTGAAGCTGTTAGGGGATAACTCATCAGAGTTAGTGGATATAACTCTGTACAGTCAAATTATTGGGTCTTTGATATATCTAACTTATACTAGGTTAGATATATGCTTTGTTATGAACACCTTGAGTTAGTATCTAGTGGAAACTAGATGTGTTTACCTGATAGTTGCAAAGTATGTGATGAGGCACATAAAGGACACGATAGAATTTGATCTATACTATCTTGAAGATCATGACTTCAGATGGCTATTCAGATTCTGATTGGGCAGGAAGTGTATCAGACAAGAAGAACACATCGAGAGGATGTTATTGTCTGGGATTAGCCATGATATCGTGGTTTAGCTGGAAGCAGTCTAGTGTGGCTCTCAGCACAAGCGGAATATATGGCTGCTTGCTCTGCTAGTTGTGAAGAAGTTTGGCTTTAGGTTTGTTTGACTTAGAGATAGAACCAACTGAGATCCTATGTGATATTTAGAGTTGTATCAAGATGACATAGAATCTAGTGTTCCATGATAAGTCAAAGAACATAGGGAACTAACAAGATATGACGCAGAAAGGAACTCTAAAAGTTTGAATTTGTAACAGGTTACCGTTGTACTAACCAAACCTCTACGTCAAGTGAAGAACTTACCAACCAAACCTCTGTCTCGAGTGAAGTTTGAATACTTCCGAGACAAGCTTGGTGTAGTTTAAAAGGACCCTCCTCGAAAGGGGGAGTAGTACAGTCACTACTGATGAGATTGTCTCATCGAACAACAAGGTCGTTGATGAGGTAACATGTTCTCTACACCCAGTTACTTAGAATTATTTAGATTTAGGACTCTTATACTTAGAATACTTAGCTTTACTTATACATGTTGTGGTTATACATGTTTTGATGTTGATGATACATGTTATACATGTTTTGATGATGATGATACATGTTGTGATTGTACATGTTTTGATGATACATGTTATACATGTTTTGATGTTGATAATACATGTTGTGGTTATACATGTTTTGATGTTGATGATACATGTTATACATGTTTTGATGATGATGATACATGTTGTGATTGTACATGTTTTGATGATACATGTCATATATGTTTTGATGTTTATGATACATGTTGTGGTTATACATGTTTTGATGATGATGATACATGTTGTGGTTTTACATGTTTTGATATTGATGATGCATGTTGAGGTGATACATGTTATGATGATGAGGATACATGTTCTTGATGAACATGTGAGGGGATTGGATCATCCATGGACTTTCAGTCCTAAAGAGAGCCGTAGACGTAAGGTCTCCAAGAATGAAGTCCTTAGTGGACAGTTGAGGGGATTGGATCATCCCTGGATTTTCAAGTCCTAAAGAGAGCCGTAGACGTAAGGTCTCCGAGAATGAAGTCCTTAGTGGACAGTTGAGGGGATTGGATCATCCATGGACTTCCAGTCCTAAAGAGAGCCGTAGACGTGAGGTCTCCGAGAATGAAGTCCTTAGTGGACAGTTGAGGGGATTGGATCATCCATGGACTTTCAGTCCTAAAGAGAGCCGTAGACGTGAGGTCTCCGAGAATGAAGTCCTTAGTGGACAGTTGAGGGGATTGGGATCATCCCTGGACTTTCAGTCCTAAAGAGAGCCGTAGATATAAGGTCTCCGAGAATGAAGTCCTTAGTGGACAGTTGAGGGGATTGGGATCATCCCTGGACTTTCAGTCCTAAAGAGAGCCGTAGACGTAAGGTCTCCGAGAATGAAGTCCTTAGTGGACAGTTGAGGGGATTGGGATCATCCCTGGACTTTCAGTCCTAAAGAGAGCCGTAGACGTGAGGTCTTCGATAATGAAGGGATTGGGATCATTCCTGGACTTCGGTCCGAAAGAAGAGCCGTAGACGTATGTCTCCGATAATGAAGGGATTGGGATCATTCCTGGACTTTAGTCCGAAAGAAGAGCCGTAGACGTATGTCTCCGATAATGAAGGGATTGGGATCATTCCTGGACTTCAGTCCGAAAGAAGAGCCGTAGACGTATGTCTCCGATAATGAAGGGATTGGGATCATTCCTGGACTTCGGTCCGAAAGAAGAGCCGTAGACGTATGTCTCCGATAATGAAGGGATTGGGATCATTCCTGGACTTCGGTCCGAAAGAAGAGCCGTAGACGTATGTCTCCGATAATAAAGGGATTGGGATCATTCCTGGACTTCGGTCCGAAAGAAGAGCCGTAGACGTATGTCTCCGATAATAAAGGGATTGGGATCATTCCTGGACTTCGGTCCGAAAGAAGAGCCGTAGACGTATGTCTCCGATAATGAAGGGATTGGGATCATTCCTGGACTTCGGTCCGAAAGAAGAGCCGTAGACGTATGTCTCCGATAATGAAGGGATTGGATCATTCCTGGACTTAAGTCCGAAAGAAGAGCCGTAGACGTATGTCTTCGATAAAGATAGGACTGGATCGTCCCTGGACTTCGGTTCAAAAGGTACATGACTGGTTTACATCATTCCTTGATGATGCTGCTGATCGTGTGATGACGATGCTGCTGATCGTGTGATGACGATGCTGCTGATCGTGTGATGACGATGCTGTTGATCGTGTGATGACGATGCTGCTGATCGTGTGATGACGATGCTGCTGATCGTGCGATGACGATGCTGCTAATCATGTGATGACGATACTGCTGATCGTGTGATGACAATGCTGCTGATCGTGTGATGATGATGCTGCTGATCATGTGATGACGATGCTGCTGATCGTGTGATGACGATGCTGTTGATCGTGTGATGACGATGCTGTTGATCGTGTGATGACGATGCTGCTGATCGTGTGATGATGATGCTGCTGATCGTGTGATGACGATGCTGCTGATCGTGTGATGACAATGCTGCTGATCGTATGAAGACGATGCTAAAGATCGTGATGTTGATGATTGATGTTGACAGTGATGTTCCAGTAACTGCTTGAGTTACTGATGATGTTGAGAAAGCTTCCAGTGATTTATAGATGTATCATGTATGATGTTGATGACTCCTTGCTCGGGCAGATGCTGTTATAATATCCTTCTCGTTAAGGGGGAGTGTTGAGATATTGTAACTTCAAAGAATATTATATTTGTACTTTATTATTCCGGAGATGATTCATTCCTTCGTGAAGATCTTATTGTATATCCGGAGATGTTTATTCCTCCGTCGGAATGTGGTAACTCGGGTTATTAGACTTCCCTAGTGGGGGTCGGCCCTAAATGTGTTATGTGAGTCAAAGGGTTATTAGACCACCCTAGAGGGGTCGGCCCAGTTAGTTGTAGTGGGGTATTTAACCCATTGGTTAAATACGAGCCTACGTGTACTTGTGTAAAATACATATCAGTGAAGTGTATAAATAGAGGAGGTGTGTTCCTCATTCGACACACTCACTCTCACTTGAGAAAGGCGCACTTGTGGAGGAGAGGTCTGCTATGGAGAAGAAGGAGTTTATGCTCAGGGTTTGCATCTTTGTATATTGCTGGTCATCTATATTGAGGAAGCTTTACTAGGTTTTCTACCCCATGAGGGTTTCCCAGGATAAATCTCTGTCTCTTGTGTTTATGCTATGCTTGTTGTTTCTTCAGTGATCCTGTATATGCTATTATTATGGAATGTAATGCTGCTATTTTCTGTCTTCCTATTAATTTTTCATTGTTTGCAAATCTATTGTTGTATCCATTATAAAAAACTTTTACCTTTTGGAATTCTAACCCTGTTCAAATGCAATTAATATAGAGATTTTTTGATTGTCTTGGAAATGTGTAATTGTTTTTATAAAGAACATGTTTAATAAATGAGATGAATTATGATAGTGTTCTTTTGGATGCCTTAGCAAATCATTTGTTTGAAATAGTGTTTTGCTGAGTTAGAATTAGCAATGTATTCGGTGACAGTGCATTAATTGTTTTTCACAATTACTTGTACTCATTGTGGCAAAATAAATATTGCTTTCCTAGTAACTAGTCGAATTAGTTATTGTTTTGGGCATATTCTCTAGCTATTGTTTCTTGTCTTTTTAGCAGTTATGTGGGTAAGGACCTTGCAAGTTCATTGGCAATAGTAACTTTAGCAATATCAATTCTTCCATATTATGTTGTGGTTTTGATTGTTATTTAAACATGTTTTTGCATCATTCTTTCCTATCCATTTGTTTGAGCATGGTTGTGTTTAGTATGCAATTTATATTGAAAGGGGACAAATTCAAAATCAATAGTCAACAATCTTCTATTTTTCAAACATATTTTGACTAGGTTGCATAGTCTATATGCCAAAATCATATTTCCCTAAACAGGTTATTGCCTTTGATACTAACATGAAGAGGAAGGAACAACTAGCATATTTTATTAGACTATCTATAGGAGTTCTTTTGTCTTATTTGTTTGGAATCAAGAGTTGTGATCTCATTTGTTATAGGCTTCAGCAACAAAGCATGATGCTCTTTGTTTTTTTTGTAAGTAAATACCCAAGGGGATTTGAACTTGTGACCTTCCATTTACAACTTATCATCTCAAATACTCATTACCAATTGCTCTACCCCCTGTGGGCAAGCATGACATTCTTTGTTATTAAAAGTGTGGTTGAATATTTATAACAAAAAAAGAATTTTTCGGCTTATAATATTTTTTTCAAATTAGTTTTTTTTTCAAATCGTTTGTATGTGCATATTACAATATTTGTTAGCATGAATAGAAATATATAATGATGTATGAAGTTATGTTTACCTATACCATTCATAAAATCTATGGATATGTTGTTCCATGGATTTATATATACGTTATAATCCTAGTTTCATACTTCCGTGTTCATGAGTACACAACAAAATATTGATCTTGTAGTGAATCTAGCTATACTTTGTTGTATACTAACACAATACATACACAACTTAGGTATTTTTTTCCTAGCATCAAAATGGGGTGCATGTTTATAGGTGTAAACCTTTTTCAAATGTTGCAATCTATTTTGTTTAGTAATGTTTCTGACCAAACAACAGAATTGCTTAAGCAGAGGACAACCAAGTGTTGCATCGATACTTTTATTTTATCTAGTGCACATCCTTTTAGTAATTGTTATCGGTGTTGTTTTTTGTTTTCCAATGTAAAATTAGAGACCAAAAATATATTGTAGTGAGCTTCCTTGTTGGGTGGTAGCTTCATAAACTCTTCAAAAACTTCATTTATGCTTATAAAAAAATGTTCCTATTGATGTTTCTTCTCAAGTCATATACATCCATTTATAGTCTCGTGTAATGCTACTAATTTAGCATATATTTGAACCATGTGCGAAGACAAGCTATCGATTTATACTTGAGTGAATTAACTTTCTATGTTTGTTAATACTTATGAGAAAAGGCCTGACTTTATCTCTTTGCATGTTAATGGTGAAAGATATTTGATTTTCAACTAGGAAACATTGGTTTGATGTCTTGTTGAAGTTAATATCTTTCATGCATGTGTGTGACTATGTACATTGAATGGAACCACATCTACCTCTAGTTTGTCAATGTTATTTGCACTTAAACAAAATCCTTGTTTTGTTGGTTCCAATCTATGAAACTTTTATTTCCTGTAGCAATGGATATGGATGAATGATGGTTATGAGTTTTGAGTCCAAATTTATTCATTTTATCATTGACAATGGTTTGGCTTCTTGCTAGTTGAAGTTAACAAGAGAATTCAATTTTTCTTTATTGATTTGAAACTTAGTATGGAAAGGTTTACCCAGTTCTTTGTCTTGAGTAAGATAGATGTTGTTTAGGATTGTTTTCCAATATGTTGTAATGTATAAATGTTCTCTTCTATACTTGAGTTTGTGTTTAGAAAATTACATGCATCAATGTTTGGAAATGTCTTCTTGATGGCATTCTTGTTGTTTGTTCAATATAACATTGGATATACCATTTAGAATTTGCTTTTAGTATAACCTTTGAGACTACAACAGTTATAATAGTTTCTTCGATAGTGGAATGAGTGTGTTTTCATTGTTTTTTTCTAGCTGTTTTTTCCTTTCAATTTCATGTTTCCTTGTTTAGAAGCATTTTGGTAGTGTATTTCCGTGGAACACTTATGTTGTATGGAAAATGTTCCTAATGACTGGGAAGTAAAGAGGTCACCAACATACTAATAAAATCAAGCAAATACCAAGGAAATAACAGACATATACTAAGATATTCTTTGTGAAAAAATACTAAGGTTTAAAGATCAAGCAATAGGTACCTTATATTCTAGAAGTTTGATCCAAGCTTTCAGACCTTCAGCCTTGTTCCACAATCTTGTATAAAATCCCTGCAAAAAAATTCACTCTTCCTCAAAACATTTGGATATACATGAATGAATAATAAATTTGTAAGCACATACACATAAAAGCATGAAAGACTTCCAAACATTCAATTCATATAACAAACACTAGTAATATGGGAAGAGAAAGGCTTCTTTATTGATCATCAAGATGACAACAAATACATTTACCTTGTCTTGCAACAACACCTTTGAAACCAGGATATGGACTCTCTTGCTCCTCTCCTTCAATCAAAATTTCTCCATCATTTCCTTATAAGATGAGTGAAATCCATTCTCTCATGTCCCTCCCTTTGTATTTATGACAAAGGAAGGAAAATGGTTTCGAGATAAGATCGGTTAGGGTCAACGTGGAAGTTAGAAAACCACCTCCAACTGCACCTATTTCGATTTTACTTTTATTTTTTGTGATTTTATGAGGGACCCATGAGTGAAATATTTATAACAATCGGGTAACCCACTAGGAAGCTTCAGACAAGTAGTGAGTGCAACGTTTTGTGGAAACTCGTGAGTGGTAAAGGGGCCAACAGTGAGTGACTCACTAGATGTCAAGTGTAAAGTCGCGAGTATGTCCTAAATTCATATCACAAAAATGAGATGATCTAGAGAATCAGGGAATGACTAAGGCCACATGCATCTATAAGAAATTGAGGCTCTTCCATCCATAGTGTCCTTTTGTGTGAGCGACCTTTCAGTGTCGTCATGGACGGAGAAGTGTCGATTTGATTGATAACAGATGCACCCTAATGTATGAGGTCAGAAAAATAAATGATGTTCGAAATGCATTACAAACAGTCAAGTGGAGGAGCGTAAGAGTCACAGAATCAAATTTCCAAAGGTACTTGAAACAAAACAAAGGTCATTGTGCAATATAATATTGACATAATGCCATGTTCAGAAGGATAGAATATGATCTACAATACATAGATGTAACTGATGTATATAGAATGGCCACTGAAATGTAACCGTGGATCCATGTCAAAAGGGAGAACATAGCCATAATGAACAAGTTGGATCTATGTCTCATGACGAGCCAAAATGAGTAGGGATCAGTCTTGCGCAACTTAGGAAATAACAAATTGGGATAATGCTATTATAGGGCCAAGGTATTCAATCCAAACCATCGATAAAGGTATGCATCCTAAACCATTTGTATGAAGGATTTGAAGTCGAACATGGAGGATTCCATTTGATTACCGGTCATTGATGTGAATCATTAACAAACACGAGGACACTCACCAATAATGAAAATGGGGCCTGAGGTAACTAGTACATCCTTATAAGCGTGAATAAGAGGTCTTGAAGTCGAACACTTGAAGAATCTGTCGAGTAAGAGACATTGATGTATTCTCATAACTCAATAGTGAGAGAATATGCCATTGATGACTACAAATATCAAGGTACTATATGAAACTCTAAGTCTTCTTCCTAGATCAAGATGAGTTGAAGTCGATGGGAAGAGACTCATGAGAAGGAAGGCCTTAATGAATCCTCCATCATATCACATGAGGAACACTTGGATATTGACTTGGTAGAAAGTAAAATGGAGTACAAACTGACATAAGGGATGGTTGACATGAGAAATCAAGGAAAACTACAGAATGGCCGACACAGGTAAAATCTTGAACAATGAGCACAATATTGGAGTAACTTAGGTAGCTTGGAACATGCATGAAATGTGATATAAGTCTGTCATGTAGAAGACATAACAAACTCTCCATATGATCGGAAGAGTAACCGATCGAAGGAGTAAACAACTCTAGAATTAGGTTTATCCTAAAGCCAAAAACTAAGACCCATCGAATCAATACAAGTGTTGTGTTCAAGGAATAATTAGAATTTCTCTCATAATATGAAACAATGACCGAGACCTTTCCCTCCCCTTTATATTTTTAAGTATCTTTTCATTTTTTTATGAGCATGAAAGAGATAAAAGGAAGCTCGATAGTATATTTCTTGTAAAATTTTAATGAGTCCAATAAAGTAAAATCAAGACCTTCTTTACTTTTTAACAAGCTCAAAGAAGAGAGAGAAGAATGCTTGATAGGGGTCCAACCATGTGTTATTTTATGATTCCATGGGAGGAAAACTCAATAATTTCTTCATTTTTTTACAAGTTTAAAGAAAAGATAGACTAATACTCAATAGGGTATTGATCCATGGATTTTAATATCGAGCTCAGATCTATTCGTGCTCGCCGATGTTCTCATATTTAAGGAGTATTAAAAACTTAAACAAGAAATCCATACACCTACTCGTGGATTTTATATCGATCCCGAGTTGGTATAATCTCACAGGAAAATTTCATATTTAGAGAGTCTGAAAATCCTAAAGAAGACTCGAAGGGGTGCTTTTTCGTAAAGTTTGTCTCCTCCCCCGAAAAAGTGTAAAATGATACGAGAGAGAACTCTTCTAGTCACAGTGAACTCTAGAGTATTCCTTTTTTCATAAATAATAAACAAAGGTATGGAAAAGGGTTAAACTTATAAGTGGATGTCCCTTCAAATCCTTTAATGAGTTTAAAGTGAACAAGTATACTCGACGATCTTGTCAGTTTTAAGGATTCTAACAAGAGCGTAAAGAAAACTCCATGTGGGCAGGAGATTTATTAAAGGTAGCCAACAAAATGATGAAGATAGAATATGCAGTTATTGTTTGCAGATCACAATATACGGAAAAATATCTCGAAGCAGAAACTGACAGCATGGGCACCAAATGTGGCATGGTATGATATCTAGGGTGGCCAATGTAGGGTAGATCCTAACCATGGAAGAAAAACGACGATAGTGGAAAAATGGAAGGTTAATGTCATAGTCCATGGTGAAAAAAGGGTCCTAAGGCATAAAAAGATGGTAAGGTATTAATGCAATGCAATGTGCAATGATAACCTAACCAAAATTCCATGATTAACAAACCTTTTTCAAGTGACAATGTGGACAAAACCTTATAAAAGTGCCTTTTCGCTCATTGACCTAGTCAAAACACCCTCGTTAGTGGTCATAATTAAAAAATATGGCACAAAAAGACACTTAAACTATATAAATTGGGTAAAAATAAAAATAAAAAAATTACCACAAATAGTGAAAAGGGGTAGAACCAAGTCATTTTACCATTTTACCATTTGAAAGAGCAAAAAACCCTAGGATTTCATCAGTTAGGATATTCCTATACTCCATCCTAGTCCCACCAGTATTTTGATCATTTACATTTTCAGTCATGCATGCACTTTTAGGGTTTGCATGCATTCTAGGGTTTGCATGCATCCTAGTCATCAGTCCAACACCTAGCCCTTAGTTAGCCAGCCCCCAGGAGCTTCTCACTATTCAGTTTTAGCCCTCCAGTTGCTTAATGCACCCTTCTTCCTTGATTTTAGGGAGAAACTCGCCCTTCTTCACCTACCAGTCCAGTTGTCTTCAGTTTATACTCAGTTACACTTAGTTACACTCAGTTACGCTGAGTTACACTCAGTTACACCTACCAGAGTTAGTTTAACTGATGGTTGACAGTTACTTAAGCATTGATGACTCCACCGATGATGATGAAGACTTCCAGTTGTGCTCCGATGATCATGAGGACACCTAGTTGTGCTTCGATGACACTCTATTGATCTTATGATCACTCTGACAGGCTAATTCGAATTGCCACCTTAGGAATTCAATTCCTCTCTACCATTGTACTATTTATTTGTCCATACTGTGATTAATTAATTAGTGTGTGTGAAGTATTATTGCTTCTATCCAAGTTCTATTGTACCATATTATTTTGTTGCTCATTATACTGTATTGTTTACTCTTCTTCTATTTTCCTGCTTAATCATAATTACTCTTGTGAGGTATACATCATCTCTTAGATCTGCTGTGAGGATTTTCACATGGTATAAGAGCATGTTGAGAGTATTGTTTATCTCCATTCTTTAGAGTTTTTTGCAGGTTATTACCAAGATTTCAAGTGCAGCAGTTGCAGTAGTTTTTGCATCTTTGCAGTAGTATTCTCTATTGTTTTTTGCAGGTCTTCTACAACTTCAATGTATCCAGAATTAGAAGAAATCACTCCTCTTTCTCTATTCAACTATGATGAATGGAAACAAAAAATAATAGCATATTTGAAGAGCCATGATCTCTTTGATTTTTATTTTGAAAGAGAGTTCGAATCCTCTGAAGAGAGGATTGACTGGTTGAATAAAGGTGACATGCACATTGGAAGAATGAAGCTTACTATGCCAGATTACATATTGTTCCCAATCATTATTTATATTGAAACTCCACAATCCACAAGATCTATGGGCTCACTTGGATGAAGAATTTGGCAGAAAGAATGAAGGAATTGGTCCTAACCCATTTTAAAGCAATCAAAGTGATGCATTTGCTCCTCTTGATGGTCTCTCAGATCATGAACCAGTATCATCTCATATTGAAGTTGTTGACAAAGAACTTGCAGATTCTCCACTCATGCTCAAACCTTCTTCTCTTTCTGTGCCAACTCACACTCTAGATATTGCAGAAGGTCCTAAATCCTCTCTTGCACCAGAGTCTGTTGGTTTGCATCATGATCACATGATTATTTCGGAGGTCAAAACAGCTATTGAAGGTAATGCATTCGCTCCTCTCCAGCTATCTCCTCTTTTATACTACTATATGATCATAATTCCATGCTTCAGAAGGTCATTGAAGAATATGGCCATTTCCATTCGCTTGAGAATATTTCTCATGCATCTACTAGTTTTGATCTCACCTCTCATGGTTCAAAGGAGATCTCAAGAAACCATGATTCAAGTCTTGTATCTAATTTGGGTTCTAAGCAATTACTGCTTGGGAAAATTTCTCATGCATATGATAGTTTTGATCTCACCCCTGCTAGTTCAAAGGAGATCTCAAGAAACTGTTTTTTAAGTCTTAAATCTGATTTTGATTTCAAACAAACATGTAATAGTTCTTTTTGGCATAATCTCACCCATGGTGGTTCGAAGGAGAAGACAAAAGACTATAAGCACATTCAAAAATTTGATCCTACCTCAGCTGATTCAAATCACAGGTTCAAGGATCATTCTCATACTATTGGATTTGTTCTCATCACATTCGAACTGAAGAGAAAGTACAAACGCATGCTTTTTGAGCATGATCCACTTCTTCCCAAGAAGAAGATACCTCCATACATATGACCAAGCATCACACCTGCTTGAGTTTGGAGCATTTATTTTTGTGTGTGCCTTACAGTCTGTTTTTGAGGAGGGGGTATGTTTCCCATGAAATTTTTCCACTTTCTTGGTTTATTGGTTGTTATTATTCATTGTATTGGGTGACCTTTGGTCTTAGTTACCAAGGCCCAGGATGGATTAAGGGGGGGTGTTAGGATATTCCTATACTCCATCCTAGTCCCACCAGTATTTTGATCATTTACATTTTCAGTCATGCATGCACTTTTAGGGTTTGCATGCATTCTAGGGTTTGCATGCATCCCAGTCATCAGTCCAGCACCTAGCCCTTAGTTAGCTAGCCCCCAGGAGCTTCTCATTATTTAGTTTTAGCCCTCCAGTTGCTTAATGCGCCCTTCTTCCTTGATTTTAGGGAGCAACTCGCCCTTCTTCACCTACCAGTCCAGTTGTCTTCATTTTATATTTAGTTACACTCAGTTACAGTCAGTTACACTTAGTTACACTAAGTTACACCTACTAGAGTTAGTTTGACTAATGGTTGACAGTTACTTGAGCATTGATGACTCCACTGATGATGATGAAGACTTCCAGTTGTGCTCCGATGATCATGAGGACACCTGGTTGTGCTTCGATGACACTCTATTGATCTTATGATCACTCTAAGAGGCTAATTCGAATTGCCACCTTAGGCATTTGAATCCTCTCTACCATTGTACTATTTATTTGTCCATACTGTGATTAATTAATTAGTGTGTGTGAAGTATTATTGCTTCTATCCGAGTTCTACTGTACCATATTATTCTATTGCTCATTATACTATATTGTTTACTCTTATTCTATTTTCTTGCTTAATCATAATTACTCTTGTGAGGTATACATCACCTCTTAGATCTGTTGTGAGGATTTTCACATGTTAGGATATTCCTATACTCCATCCTAGTCCCACCAGTATTTTGATCATTTACATTTTCAATCATGCATGCACCTTTAGGGTTTGCATGCATCCCAGTCATCAGTCCAGCACCTAGCCCTTATTTAGCTAGCCCCCAGGAGCTTCTCACTATTCAGTTTTATCCCTCCAGTTGCTTAATGCGCCCTTCTTCCTTGATTTTAGGGAGCAACTCGCCCTTCTTCACTTACCAGTCCAGTTGTCACTCAGTTACACTTAGTTACACTCAGTTACACCTACCAGAGTTAGTTTGACTGATGGTTGACAGTTACTTGAGCATTGATGACTCCACTGATGATGTTACACCTACCAGAGTTAGTTTGACTGATGGTTGACAGTTACTTGAGCATTGATGAATCCACTGATGATGATGAATAATTCCAGCTGTGCTCTGATGATACTAGTTGTGCTCCAATGACACTCTAGTGATCCTTTGATCACTCCATGAAGGCTAATTCGAATTTCCACCTTAGGCATTCGAATTCCTCATGCAATGTATTATGTATATGTCCATTTGTGATTAATAATTTAGTGTGTTTGAAGTATTATTGCTTCTATCTGAGTTCTACTGTACCATATTATTCTATTGCTCATTATACTGTATTGTTCACTCTTCTTCTATTTTCCTGCTTAATCATAATTACTCTTGTGAGGTACACATCATCTCTTAGATCTTCTGTGAGGATTTTCACATGGTATTCGAGCAAGGTTGAGAGTATTGTTTATCTCCATTCATGAGATTTTTTTGCAGGTTATTATCAAGATTTCGAGTGTAGCAGTTTCTGCATTTTTGCAGCAGTAGCAGTTGCAGTTATTCTATATTTTTTTTGCAGGTCTTCTACAACTTCAATGAATTCAGAAGAAATCACTCCTCTTTCTCCTTTTTCTCCTCTCAGCTATGATGATTGGAAACCAAAAATGATAGCATACTTGAAGAGCCATGATCTCTTTGACTGCTATTTTGAAAGAGAGTTCGAATCTTCTGAAGAGAAGATTGATTGGTTAAATAAAGTTGATAAATCCTTTGGATCAATGTTGGATGCTATGTCTGATTGGATGTTATATGACCTCCCTGATTTTTCATCACCAAAAGAGCTATGGGCTCACCTGGATGAAATATTTGGTAGAGAGAATGAAGGACTTGGTCCCAACCCATTCAAAAGCAAACAAAGTGATGCATTCGCTCCCCTTGATGGTCTCTCAGATTATGCACCAGTATCATCTCATATTGAAGTTTTTCACAAGGAACTTGCAGATTCTACACTCATACTCAAACTTTCTTCTCTTTCTGTGCCAGCTCACACTCTAGATATTGCAGAAGGTCCTAAATCCTCTCTTGCACCAGAGTCTGTTGGTTTGCATCATGATCTTATGAATGTTTCAGAGGTAAATTCAGCCATTGGAGGTAATGCATTCGCTCTCCTTGAGTACTCATCTCTTTCTTACTACTATATGATAATTAATTCATGCTTTCAGAAGGTTATTGAAGATTATGGCCATTTCCATTCGCTTGGGATAATCTCTCATGCAATTACTGCCTTTGATCTCACCTCTAATGGTTCAAAGGAGATCTCAAGAAACCATGATTCAAGTCTTGGATCTAATTTGGATTCTAAGCAATCACTACTTGGGATAATTTCTCATACATATGATGGTTTTGATCTCACCCCTGCTGGTTCAAAGGAGATCTCAAGAAATGGTTTTTTAAGTCTTAAATTTGATTTTGATTTCAAGCAAACATGTAATAGTTCTTTTTGGCATAATCTCACCCATGGTGGTTCGAAGGAGAAGACAAAAGACTATATGCACATTCAAAGATTTGATCCTACCTCAGCTGATTCGAATCACAGGTTCAAGGATCATCCTCATACTTTTGGATTTGTTTTCATCACATTCGATCTGAAGAGCAAGTACAAGCACATGCTTTTTGAGCATGATCCACTTCTTCCCAAGAAGAAGATACCTCCAGACATATGACCAAGCATCACACTTGCTTGAGTTTTGAGCAATTATTTTTATGTGTGCCTTACAGTCTATTTTTTGAGGAGGGGGTATGTTTCCCATGAAATTTTCCCACTTCCTTGGTTTATTGATTGTTATTATTCATTGTATTGGGTGACCTTTGGTCTTAGTTACCAGGGCCTAGGATGGATTAAGGGGGGGTGTTAGGATATTCCTATACTCCATCCTAGTCCCACCAGTATTTTGATCATTTACATTTTCAGTCATGCATGCACCTTTAGGGTTTGCATGCATTTTGCATGCATCCCAGTCATCATTCCAACACATAGCCCTCAGTTAGCTAGCCCCTAGGAGCTTCTCACTATTCAGTTTTATCCTTCCAGTTGCTTAATGCACCCTTCTTCCTTTATTTTAGGGAGCAACTCGCCCTTCTTCACCTACCAGTCCAGTTGTCACTCAGTTACACCTACCAGAGTTAGTTTGACTGATGGTTGAGAGTTACTTGAGCATTGATGACTCCACTGATGATAATGAAGACATCCAGTTGTGATCCAATGATACTAGTTGTGCTCCGATGACACTCCAATGATCCTTTGATCACTCCATGAAGGCTAATTCGAATTGCCACCTTAGGCATTCAAATTCCTCATGCATTGTATTATTTATATGTCCATTTGTGATTAATAATTTAGTGTGTGTGAAGTATTATTGCTTCTATCTGAGTTCTACTGTACCATATTATTTTGTTTCTCATTATACTGTATTGTTCACTCCTCTTCTATTTTCCTGCTTAATCATAATTACTCTTGTGAGGTACACATCATCTCCTAGATCTGCTATGAGGATTTTCACACCAACCGTGTTATTTTATGATTCCATGGGAGGAAAACTCAATAATTTCTTCATTGTTTTACAAGTTTGAAGAAAAGATAGACTAATAATCGATAGGGTATTGATCCATGGATTTTAATATCGAGCTCAGATCTGTTCATGCTCATTGATGTTCTCATATTTAAGGAGTATTAAAAACTTAAACAAGAACTCCATACACCTACTCGTGGATTTTATATCGATCCCAAGTTGGTATATTCTCACAGGAAAATTTCATATTTAGAGAGTCTAAAGATCCTAAAGAAGACTCGAACGGGTGCTTTTTCATAAAGTTTGTCTCCTCCCCTGAAAAAGTGTAAAATGATACGAGAGAGAACTCTTCTAGTCACAATGAACTCTAGAGTATTCCTTTTTCATAAATAATAAACAAAGGTCTGGAAAAGGGTTAAACTTATAAGTGGATGTCCCTTCAAATCCTTTAATGAGTTTAAAGTGAACAAGTATACTCGATGATCTTGTCATTTTTAAGGAGTCTAACAAGAGCGTAAAGAAAACTCCATGTGGGTAGGAGATTTATTAAAGGTAGCCAACAAAATGATGAAGATAGAATATGCAGTTATTGTTTGCAGGTCACAATATAAGGAAAAATATCTCGAAGCAGAAACTGACAGCATGGGCACCAAATGTGGCATGGTATGATATCTAGGGTGGCCAATGTAGGGTAGATCCTAACCATGGAAGAAAAACAACAATAGTGGGAAAATGGAAGGTTAATGTCGTATTCCATGGTGAAAAAAGGGTCCTAAGGCATAAAAAGATGGTAAGGTATTAATGCAATGCAATGTGCAATGATAACCTAAACAAAATTCCATGATTAACAAACCTTTTTCAAATGACAATGTGGACAAAACCTTATAAAAAGTGCCTTTTCGCTCATTGACCTAGTCAAAACACCCTCGTTAGTGGTCATAATTAAAAAATATGACACAAAAAGACACTTAAACTATATAAATTGGGTAAAAATAAAAATAAAAAATTACCACAAATAGTGAAAAGGGGTAGAACCAAGTCATTTTACCATTTTACCATTTGAAAGAGCAAAAAAACCTAGGATTTCATCATTGCTTGCCACCAATACGGTGGACGATTTTGAATTTCGTCTGTTGCGGGTAGTTCCAACTATCTCTCTCCTCTGCATTTTACATATATTTTTGATGATTTTTTGTGTGATTTTTTAGTTTTTATTTAACTTTTAAATTTTTTAAAGCGTACCCATGGGTGTATGAGGTTGAATGTTGGCATGGGGCTAAGTCGCAGAAGTTGACAAATGGGACATCGATAAGGGAAAAGGACCAATCGCAGAGCGCAACAAAGCGATTAAAGCAGAAGTAAAGGGGACAAAGCAGAGAAAGCGGAGTAGAGTTAGTTTGACTTAGTTGTTAAGATATGGCCACTTTGTGAAGTGGACCAATTTTGTAATGGCCATTGAGCCTGTAAATAGAAGTAGCATTGTAAGCCTTAGGATATCATGGATTGTCTTTGGATCTTGGCATCTAACCTTGTATTCTGATCTGCAGATTCACATCTTTGTATTGAATTTGATCTATAGTATTGAGATGGGTTTTGAGGAATTGTATTCCTGATTTGTAAGATAGATTGACATGGAATGAGAAGGAATATTTTGTCATGATTTTGTCGCTTATGTTTTGATCGCAGTATGATTAGTTCTGTCTCAATATGATTAGATTTGTAATGTTGCAGTTATGTTATGTATCTTCAATTTGTTAAATATGTTTCTATAATATGTTACTGCGTAGAGATCTTATTAATACGTCTGTTATGTGATAATGGTGTTACGATGCGAATGATAGTTATGTCGATCTATAATTTATGATGTGATTAAATGTGAATGATGCACGTCCTCTTATACCTATGGAAGCTTCAAGGTTCCTGCAAACCCCTTAGGTATCTCGGGTGACACCTCACTCGCTCTGTGAGTGTTGCTGGAAAGGCTAAACCCTTTATGGGTTGATATTTATGGGAGTTTTTGTCAAGATTTGTTGATACTATGTGAAGTGAACCATTGTCGACAGTTCTGTGTCAAAAAATGGTTATGTTTCCTGGACCCTAGTGTGAGAAGGAGAGGACATGTTGTGGCATCCATAAAAGTTGGAGATCAAGGATTGGTTAGACAAAAAGATATAAGAGTTTTCTGATGACGAAAATCAAAACCTTGGATGGTCGACATAATAGTGGTTGCAGAAGTACATATATACTGATATCCAAGAGGTATTTTTCTGTGAGTTTCCTATAATGTTGTATGAATGATTGGCTAACCTAACTTATCAGAAGAAGAATTTCCAAGGAGGCGATCCAGAGCATTGGACCCCGGAACTGATCCAACAATTGAGTCATGTTAACAATAAAGCTTCAAGGGATGTTGACGTCTAGGTAGAAAACATTTTGGAAGGGTACGTTACTAAGTTTGTTGCTGACACAGTTAGATCGTACAGTGATGCGGAAAGGAAATTATTTAAAGGACCTAGAAGAATGTACCTATTAGCGTTACCATTGTGGATCAAAATGCTCATTTGTGAAAAGGGAATATTTAAGACTAGATGAACTCTGACGAGTAAATTTCTGGTGTGCGGAGGATGTGGGTATTGCACAAATGCAGGTCTCATAGAATGATGTGGGGTAGATGGAAATGAGATAGGGAGAAATTGTAAGGGAAGATGTGGAATATTGTGGCCTCCTGAGAAGTGGGGTGAGGTTCCGACCAGAGAATAAGAGGAGGACTGATATAGAGAGATAAATTCCTAGTGCGACTAGAGTGGACTACTACGAAGCGGGGCAACAAGGGACTAAACGACCTTACAGCAATGAAGATGATGACCAGGCTACCTTTGAAACTGAGGAAGGACATACCCAAAGATACAATGTACCCACAACCTCATGCACTTTTCCAAACTTTGGAGGAAGAAACACAAGATCTTCACAGGGTTGTCCTGCGTATCACAATAATAGTAATAGTAGTGGATTTACAAAGACCGGTAGAAAACCAAGGATGGCAGGTGACGGTGTGAAGTTTCCTCTCTTTATGGGTAATGGGGCAGAGGATGCTGAGCAATATTGGTTCTTATGCGAAGCAGTGTGGACAGTAAAACATGTACAAGATGAATCTATTAAGAAGGGACAACTCGTAACATTCATAGGTTGTGCGCTGGATTGGTATATGAATTTTATACAAGTACCTACAGGAATTTAGCAGAAGAATCTAGCAGAAATGAAAGTTGGGATGATCGATGAGTATAAGAAGCCTAAATCAGAATCACAATACATCACAGAATTTAAGGAGATAAAACAACTCCCTAATGTGTCATTATGGGATTTTGATCAGAGGTTCAAAACTCTGATGCCTAAAGTTAGTTTTGGTATGAGCGATGTACAATGAAAGAAATGGTTTATTGCAAGGTTGATACCACACATATGGATTCTGTTGATGTAGCAAAATATCTTATCTCAGGAAGATGGCTTGGAACTCACAATGAAAATTGAATCTTTGTCGATTGGAGAAACATGGATTGGCATGAGCCAGATCCAATCGCAGTTAAAAAACTTGACTATTTAGCTACTGGAGATTAAAAAAGGGAAGGAAGTTCGCAAATATGTATGGTGTAGTCGCTGCAAGTACGAAGGGAATCATAAATATTAGTGTCCTAAATTCCATGAGTATCTACAGTCTAGTGCGCCCAATCCACTCAGTCAAGGAGGGATTCCCTGGTGTCGAGTTTTCCAGACAAGAGGACATCGCTCAGAGGAATGTGTGTATTTATAGAAGGTTGTGTCAAATCCAGCTAATTTGTATTGTAAATTCTGTCGATCTGTCAGTCATAAGGAGTGGAGGTAAGAAGTCAACCGGTAAATGTCACAGTAGTAACCAGAGGAGGAGATACGATAGGAGACGATAGGCTACCACCAAATGTCTGACCCACTATCCAAAAACAATTATGATTTGATGGCGAAGTAGAGAAATAAAATTTTTGGGAAGCATGGGATGCACTAATAAATAATAATGTTCAATCGACACTTGTAGTCCATAAAGAACCAGTCTATGGGATGCCGCAAATTTTTGACCCGACAATGTCACAGAAGTCACCAGGAAAGATCAATACTTTGAAATTTTTTCTAGAAAGTTGTCTAACATTAGCAAAGTATCAGGAAGCATTACCAGAGGTAACTCACTTCTTGTATCGATAGGAAGAGGAGTGAAATAATCGTGCAGTCAACCATCTATATAGGAAGAAAACATGAAGGGAGATGAGGATGAATGCCCAGATCGGTGCATATGATATGGATTCCATCATTCTATATCTAGGATCCGATGTGAATATCCTAACCAAGAAAACTTGGGAAGCGATGGGGAAGCCACAGCTGGTATGGTCCCCTATGTAGCTTTTTTTAGCAAATCAGATCAAGGTTACACCAATTGGTTGATTTCCTCATCTACCAGTCGAAGTATAAGGATTGAAGACATATGCAGATTTTGATGTCATAGAGATAATTGATAACACTAGTCCAGAATCCATATCGTCCGTTGTTGGGGATAGATTTGGCAATGGAAAATCAGGCTGTTATCAATTTCAAGAAAAGAACGATGTCTTTCGAGAACTGCGACATGAGGGTCATTGCTCCATTTGATCCACTTGAAGGAAAGAGATATGTTGAAACAGTGAGAGACGAGCTCACCGGAGGATGGGACAACATCAATAATATCTCAAAAGATTACGTCAATCCCACCGCCGATGGAGAATTGGGGTGGTGAAGTATCAGTTTGGCATCATCAGACTCCGAAAAGGCTCTAGAGAATTGGAAAAATCGGTTGCATGAGGTATCATTCAGGAAGTGTACATGGATCACTCAATTGCTGAGATGGATTGCAATAGAAGTATGTGATCTATTGACATACGAAGGCCTACCTAACGTGGAAATCTTCATCAATGAGTTTGAAGACAAAGTATTAGAACCACAATGCCTGCTAGCATTAGATGAAGCATTGAAGGCCACTCCAACGAGGTGGTGGGGTGCACACAAATTGTCGATCACAAACTGGAAACAATGTGAACGATTAATGGAAGCAAGATTTGGGAAAATGACTACTACCAGGGAAAGAAGTATGATGGAAGGTGGATCCAAGGGATCATTTGGGAAATTGTCAAACCACATGGGGGGTGAGGCGAAAGCAAGAATGGGACCATGCATTCATCCACATGTTAGACGAAGCATCACGGAGATGGTACGTCTCATTAGATCTGAGACACGGAAAACCTACGTGGGAGGATATAACCACTAGCTTCAGTGACACATTTTTTTTTTTTATGAGAATACTCTAATTGAAAGCATGCTACAGTTCATCCACAAAAATATATTTGAGATAGTGTTGGCTGAAAGACCAATGGGACCATAATGGATGGCAACACCAAAGATGATAATGGAATGTTACAATGTCTTGGGAGGACTTGATGATGACGAAGATCCTAGAGCTATCTATGTCCCGGAGTCAGAAGGAAGCCGCAATGTTGAAGCACCAGATATGTCATTCAACAGATTCAAGCAACCATTGAAAATTAAGAAAGTAAATATTGGGTCATTGGAGAATCCAAATTTTTCCAATATTGGAGACTATTGGGATGACACAACAATCAGAAAGGTCACCAAATTATTGCATGAATTTCAATATTTGTTCCCTACGAAGTTTTTTGAGATGAAGGGTATTTCCGAGGACATAGGAGAGATGAAGATTACCCTTAAACCCAATGCTAAGACAGTGAATCAGTGACCTTATAGACTGAATCCCAAACACAAAGAATGAGTGAAGGCTGAGCTAGAGTGTATGTTGGATGCAGGGATAATTGAGCCTCTCGATGAGTTAGAATGGATTAGCCCGATGGTCGTCTAGGACAAGAACACTGGTGAAGTGCGTATTTACGTCAACTTAAGGAATTTGAATGACACATGCCTTCATGATCCATTCCCCACACCCTTTACCGACGAAGTACTTGAATGTTTCGGAGGATATGAAGTATATTCATTCACATATGGGTTCTTAGGATATCATCATATCAAGGTTGAAAAAGAAGATCGACACAAAAACACCTTTGTAACAGAGTGGGTTTGCTATCAGTCCATAGTAATACCATTCAGTCTCAAGAATGCCCCTACAATTTTCTCAAGATTAGTTGCACCATTTGGTATCTTGTTGGTACATATTGTCTGCAAAGAAGGTATGTTGGACGACCTAGCCAAGATCGTGATTATTATCGACTTACCAACACCTACGACAGTAAATAAGCCGAGGGCCACGTTGGTCCATACATGATACTATAGAAAGTTCATAAAAGGGTATGCAGTGATTATTGCACCCATGGAGAAGCTATTAAAGAAAGATGCGAAGTTTGAATGGAACGGTGAATGTAAGAAAATCCTCGACATATTGAAGGAAATGATGGTTGCAGCACCAATATTAGCCTTCCCTGATTGGAAGAAGAAAATCCATGTCCACGTAGATGCTTCGTCAGTCGCGCTGGGGGTGATATTGGTCCAGCCTGGAGAAGGGTTGATCGACCATCCTATCGCATTTTCTAGCCAGAAGTTGTCGACTGCATAGAAAAATTATACAACGATAGAAAGAGAAGGCCTAGTGATGGTATATGCATTGCAAAATTTCTAACACTATCTGCTAAGTGGACACTTCAAGATATTTACTGACGACTCAGCACCGAAGTACCAGGTCAACAAGCCTATTTTGGGGGGGGGAGATATGTAGGTGGTTGCTGTTGTTTCAGGAATTTGACTTTGAAATAATCATGAAGCCTAGACAATTGAACATAGGACCTAACCATATGTCAAGAATTGATTCGAGTGAGGAACCAAGTAGCATCGACAAAGGTATTCCTGATGCGCAGTTATCCGCATTGAAATGGTCGATGACCATTATGAACAAATTGTCCAGTTTTTGGCCACGAGAAGAGCACCTGAAGAGTTCACCACGAATCAGAATAAGTAGTTAGTCATTAGAGCTATTGATTTCCAATTGATCGCGGGACAATTATACAAGATGGGGCCAGATGAAATTCTGCGTTGATATGTCCTACCACATGAGCAAGAAAGAGTGTTGGCTAAGACTCACAGTTGGATCGCAAGAGGGCATTATGGAGGATGTGCAACCACTAGAAACATACTTAGAGCTAGATTATGGTGGACAACATTGCATGGAGATGCAACATATTACTTTAAGAGTTCTGACGTATGTCAGAGGATGGGGAAACCATCGCGATGGGATGAGATGCCATTCATGCCTCAGTTGACATAACCTTTTTAAAAATGGGAAGTAGTATTTTTGGGACCCATTAACCCACCAAGGAAGAGGACGGGTGTGAGGTACATCATTACTGCGATATACTTCCTCACAAGATGGGTCGAAGTGACACCAGTGAAAGATTGCACAACTGTGACAATGGCAAGATTTATTTTCGACAATGTGATCACCAAGTTTGGGTGTCCAAAAATATTGATGAGTGACCAAGGTACGCATTTTGTAAATCAGACAATCAAAGAAATGATTGCGGAGTTTCATATTTATCATAGAAGAAGTACCCCATACTAGCCACAGGAGAATAAAACAGTTGAAGCACTGAACAAAATTCTGGAGAATGCGCTCACTAAGGTGTGAAATACAAACCATGACAACTGGGACTTGAAGATTCCTGCGGTATTATGGGCCTATAGAAAAATGTGCAAAATATTGATAGGCCATACCCACTTCAAGCTGGTATATGGGAAAGAAGTAGTGATTCCTATGGAGTGCATTGTCCCTAGTCTGCGCATCACAGCAGGGACATGCATGAGCAACGATGGGGATATTGAAGAAATATTGGCACAATTACTACACCTAGAAGAAGATCGCTTCACTATGATGTTTCATCAACAAATAGAAAAATATCAACAAAAGGCATGGAATGATCTCCATGTAAAGCTGAAGCACTTTCAACGCGCAGACATGGTTCTCCTATATGACAACAAGTTCGCAAAACACCCAGGTAAGCTCCAAATGCATTGGCTTGGTCCATATGTCATAAATTTCATTACTGGCAGAGGTGTAGTTTAATTGAAAAAGTTGGATGGAACACTTTTGATGATATAAGTGAATGGGAGCCGGCTAAATCCCTACCGGGATAGCCCGATGCACCTTAACTGAGGAATATAGCAGGTCGAAAAAAAAATGTTGAAAGAAATAAAAACAAAATCACAACAGGTACACCATCTCAGTTCAGGAGTTTGTCGACATCACTGAAACAAGGTTTGAGTTCACACATTTGTTGAAGGCACTGTGACAAGGTTTGAGTTCATACATTGGTCAAATGCAATGTGACAAAGTTGGAACCTATATTCCTGGCGATGAAATAGCGACGAGGTTTGGGACTTGGAGACACCAGCGAAGATCTCATTGGTCATATCAGGCAATAAATGAAGCAGGTAATATGCGGAGGACAACGGGGCAAGTGGACGAAGATGCATTTAATGTCGAATAAGTGTTCCATATTTGTTAAATCGACAGAGGATTTGGGTAATCATTGTCCAAAATCAACTTGATGATGAGGACTGGGAAACCAAATCTATTAAAGAATGTGTAGGTGAACATTCTGACTCATTGTGCATTGTGAGAAGTGTTGAATATGTCCTACAACGAATCTAAGCGGAGTTGAAGTCGAAGAGTTGCGATGGCGCATGTGATATCCA
This sequence comes from Larix kaempferi, assembly GCA_027924585.1. NCBI lineage: Eukaryota > Viridiplantae > Streptophyta > Pinopsida > Pinales > Pinaceae > Larix > Larix kaempferi. Next base: position 3,624,613 of record BSBM01001024.1, on the reverse strand, counting down.
ACACCAATACGCAGGAGCCACCTAGGGTGATGGCACCCATCGTTGAAGAACAACCAGAGATTGCATCGACCCCGACCTAGATATTCCGAAAGAAAAGAAGCACCAACTAGCCGATGGATACAGAAAGAAGAGCAAAGAGTGCTCGCATCACGACACGAGCTGTAGTGACAGGAGGAGAAGCGGTCACTTCAGGTGCCGCAGGAGAATATACAACAACAATGAGAGGAAGGGCTAGGTATCAGCAAGGTCCAACTGCAATGGACATTCTAGGCTATGTGCCATCAAGGAGAGAAGGGGCTCAGTTGATCCGACTTGGGAAGAATTCCAAGTACACGATAGTGGAACCAACGACACCGGATGGTGTCCACATCACTGATGGAGTGTTGCAGCGGATGCATAAGCTGTAATACAATGAACATGATGTCTTAGCATATCCTGAGTGCACCCAACAGACGTTCATGGAAAGAGTTCAGGAGGAGGAGGTCCAATTGTAAGGGAACCAATGCCATGGGAGTTGGGACTACAATGATCAGGATTACTATCAATTATCCACATGTCTCATTTTGGTCATTCCATGGAGGTTAACGCATGCATCAAGAAATCACTTGTCTATCTACACGGCAATCATTTGTGGCTCGATAGAAAGATCCCTATTGACGTGAATCTTAGTGCATGGATTACCGGATTTCCCAAGATGGGGGTAGATCCATCACAGTAATTCCAAGGAAAAAATAATGATAAAAAGTTGCCTGCAAAGATGAAAGCTAAATATGGGGTGGATAAAAACACCCAGAGGTACCTAGTCGACACAATCAATGACCGAGATGTCAGGCTCGTAGCCAAATTGCTGGCTATCAAAATAGTGCGGAAAAACCACCCCAACCAGTGCACCACATCAAGGGTAATTACATAGCAGAGCAATGTGCGGTCGGAGGTCAGATGAACTGGTCGCTCTTTCTATTGAATGAATTTATGGAGGACGTAGCCACATCATAGGAAAAGGGTAATCCATTCACTTACTCCTGGATCCTGCTCCTAATCGCTTTGGTCGGGTGGATGGAGCCACCGCAGTACCAAGGGATGGAAACAGAGTATGCCAGAGTGTGCCAAGGGGCCCGATATCAAAATTTGTGGGAATTGAATGACAAAGATAGGTAGCGCGACAACAATATTAAATTTTACATCTACTTGGAAGAATTGCGCGCACACACAGTAAAATTTCCGCGATTGATAGAGGTCGTAGAAACAAAATATCGACGGATTGTGAGGCTCACGATGGGGCCTCAAGCAATATTTATACAAGCACGTGTAGACCCGACCAAGTAGTGGCTGACAACGTAGTTTAAACTGACTGAACAGGAGCTGGATTCCATCATAAAGGAATGGACCAATGAATGGAAGACCTCAGTCGATGACGACCAACTGTCAGATCTGGAGGATGGGAAGCTGACAGACGTACCGAATACGCAGACAAAAACAAAAGACTTAGAAGATGAGGATGAAGATGGGGATGATCGATCAAGCAGTGGAATTCATGACGCATCAAGAGACACTCCGATAGATTTTGATTTGGAGGAACAATGAAAAGAAACATGAACAAAGAGGAGAATGGAGAAAGGAGAAGGGAGCACCACTACCGGTTTCCCTAACAAACAGATGAACATGATGTTGGAGAGAATGGAAATTGCGGCGGAAGAAAATTGAGCTAAAGTAACCCAACATGTGACAGACTACTTCCATCAAGAGTCGCAATTACTACAAATGTTGAGAAACACAGTTATGGAGACCAGGGTATAGCCAATACTTGTAGGGGCAAGTCAACATGAGCAACGACATGAATAAATTGATATTGGCACTCAGCAGTGTATCGTCTAGGTGCTACTTGGTGCGATAACTATAGGAAATGAAGAGTTAGACGCCGCCCTGTGCAGGCTGGATACTGTAAGTATCGATATCAATTTTCTATCGATGTCCATGCTGCATCGCACCCAAATTTGGGGTTAGAGAATAAATTAACGAGCGCGAAGAAATGATAAACGATCAGATGATAAATTACAAGAGGCATGCAAGAAGTGTCGAGACAGAGATTGAACAAGTTTGCGCTAAAAATGAGATAGTAATGAAAGACAGGGAGAGAGCGATGGATGATAGAAAGAGGTTGGAACATGTCATTTATATGGCATACAAATATGCGCTAGAGATATCTAAAGAGATGGACATGGAGGTCAATGCCTTAAAGATAGCCCCAGTCATTGCAGATCATAGAAAAGTTAACGAGGAATTGCAAACAAGGGTGGCGCCAAGCACACCACTAGAGAAAGTGGAAGCAAGGAAGAACATTATTTAGGATGTTGCAACGGATATCGTAGAATTGGAGAAGGTGGCGCAACACATAGTAGAGGAGGTCTCTCAATTTTGGGGAAGTATCACGCAAGATGAGGAGTTGCACCAATTGAATGTGCAACTTGGCAAGGTAGAGGAACAATTAGAAGCATTAAGGTGCTCACTAAAGGTGATGCCCCTACTTGCGTAGATGACTAAAGCAACAGAACTGAAGGAATCGCAGCACCAGGTCAACAAGGTGCAGACCAGACAACACAGGAGAACAATGCAATTGGACGAGTTGTAGTTGACAGTAGAGCAACGAGCAGTTGAATCTATTCCAGTATTGACGTAGATCAAAGAAAATTTAGAGAGAGTGAAATTGTCACAAAGAGAGCATTTGACAGAGAAAAAGGTTGAGGAATGCACAATGCTCAAAGATGTAATGAGGGAAGTTGTCGACCAAATAAAAGCAGCATACGAAGAGTTCAAGACCTATGTAAACACACAAGTAGCGTGCAGATGAAGTGTCTCGAGGGCGAGCCACAAGTTTGTGTTTGGGGCATGTTGGAACGGGGCTAAGTCGTAGAAGTTTTGGTACAACTCGTGACAAATGGGACAACGAGAAGGGAAAAGGAACTATCGTGGAGCGCAACAAAGCGGATAAAGCAGAATTAAAGTGGACAAAATGAAGAAAGCGGAGTAGAGTTAGTTAGACTTAGTGGTTAAGATATGGCCGCTTTGCGAAGTGGACCAATTTTGTAACATCCATTGAGCCTATAAATAGAAGTAGCATTGTAATCCTTAGGATATCATGGATTATCTTTGGATCTTGGCATCTAACCTTGTATTTTAATCTTCGAATTCACATCTTTGTATTGACTTTGATCTGCAGTATTGAGATGGGTTTTGAGGATTTGTATTCCTGATTTGTAAGACATATTGACATGGAATGAGAAGGAATTCTTTGTCATGATTTTTTCGCTTATGTGTTCATCACTTTATGATTAGTTATGTCACAATATGATTAGATATGTAATGTCTCAGTTATGTTATGTATCTCCGATCTATTAAATATGTTTCTATAATCTGTTAATGCGTAAATCCGATTAATATGTCTTTTATGTGATAATGGTGTTACGATCTGAATGATAATTATGTCGATCTCTGAGTTATGCTATGATTAAATGTGAATGATTCATGTCCTATTATACCTGGGAAATCTTGGTCCCTACTGCCCCCTTAGGTATCTCGGGTGAGACCTCACTCGCTCTGCGAGTGTTGCTGGAAAGTATAAACCCTTTCTGGGCCGATATCTCTGGGAGTTTGTGTCAATATTTGTTGATATTGTGCGAAGTGAACCCTTGTCGACAGATTTGTGTCAACATTGAACTAGCGGGTTTGATAAAACTCGTGGGTGAAGGGTTCTTCACCCATGGTTAGGCCGTTAATTTTCTAATATAGAGTTGCAAGTAACGTAGTTTATATGTGAAAAAATCAATGCTCACTCAATTAAATGGTTTCCTTATAGATACGGTGCTTACATAGAGGGAAAGGAAGAACATGGAAATGAATAGAGAAGACATGCGTGATCCATTGACTCTAAACGCCTTATGATAGTGTGGTCTATTGAAATTCTTCCACACATCAATATAAGGGATCAACCCCATTTGATTCAAATATTAGTGCATCTATGGGATTTGGATCAGGGAGTGTTCAATCTCCAAGGTTAGACACTAGATCTCACACTAGACGACATTTATTTCATCACCAGATTCTGCCATCAAGGAGACGTTGTCGACCTCAAGGGCACTTTTCTTGGAGTGGGAGCCTTATTTGTGCAAGACTATGTAAACACTTGTTGCATTGTTGGAACGGAAAAAAGTGGCACTCAAGTGCCAATAGGCCATGAAGTGATCTTTCCATTGAAATTAATAGTGATTACCATCAACCGAGTGGGAGGTAGTTCCGCTCAACACTTGGATACCCACAATTATATGCAAATTGGTGTGGAGTGATTGCATAATGTGATCTTTGACTGGTGCACCGGACTATTGGTGAACATGAAGAACCAACTCATTGAGTGTAAGATGGGAAAAAAGAATAATTTTGGATATGGGACTATATTATGCACATTCTTCTTCTTCGAGAGTTCCAAGTTTGAGTCCCAGGATGGTCCTTTCCCCATTTGACCCTCCTGAGTCCAAGATGACTCGTTGGGGTGAGGTGTTTGTACGACAGGGAGGTGGATACACCCGTTCGTCCTATGATGATGAGGACTTATTGGGATGGTGGATCCGACAGGTTCCCACATTTGATCAGTTTCCTTACGTTGGATTGGACTTCCGAGGAGACCTGAAAATTATGCTCCCTCCAAGAGCAGCTTGGGGAGACATAGGTAACAATTTTCATTTTGTCATATTCATTTTTTATGAATTTTGTTATAAATATGTACATGTATATTTTGGTGAGTTTAAGTATTAAAAAAAATGCTTGATGCAAAGGTTGGACCAGTGAGGCCAGTCAGACACCTAGAGTGTTCGTACAACCAGCGGAGCCAGGCAGAGAAGACGCCATGCTTAGGACCATTGAGGGAAAGATGAACCATTTGAAACGTGATATTCCTACATATCGGATAGAGTGCATGCCTATGGATATGTAGGAACATGTAGTGGGAGTGCCCCCTGCATGGATTAGGCTACTCCGTAAAGTAGCTAGACTGGTTATTTGCTATAGATAGGTCATAGATGAGGAGGTTGAAGCTTCTACCTATCCTTAGGGACATTTACATCATTTTGAGTCTATATGCCTATTTTTTGTATATTGATATTTGATAGAGATGGATACTCACGCTCTTTTTATTGTTTTGGACATATATACATGCATCTATCGATTATATACATGTTTCTCTTATGTGCACGGTTATTTATTTATTGTGTATGATAAAAACGCCATTCAAGTATATAGTTTTCACATGCATCAGTTATAGTTTTTTTATCTCTTGAAATGTTTTGATATATGATAGAATCAAAATGTATTTCAAGCAATCTAACTTTAAAGAATTGATGTAATAACGAAGAATCCCTAACTCGATACTTACCATTAAGGCGAGACACGATTAACTAAGAATCAAGTCTAACCTCCATACATGAAATGTCGTGGTGTAATGCATCTCGTAGCAGCTAAATAACAGTGCTATACTTGGCCATATTGTTAGTATCAGGCCCTAGACAATAACCTTTTGATAAAACAAGCTCACATGTAGGTGAATAAATCACCCAAGCAGTTGAGGCAAGGTCATGAGTATGATGACTAGCGCCATCAACAAATCCTGCAAACCACTCGGTTGACATCTGTAACAAAACCATAGCTACATGAGAAACAAGAAAAGACAAACTCTACACTATTGTACAACAATTTACAAGAAAAAATATATGAGCTATGCATAATACTTCTTCAAATAGAGCCCATTTATAGGCTCTAACAGCTTATACCCATCATAATCGACCAGTTCTATGACCCTTTCTTCAAAACCTTGGAGACTACGTAAGGTCCGAGCCACATAGACTTGAACTTGCCTACCCCTAAAGGATATTTGTCCTAATCGTAGACCAAAACAAGGTCCCCTTCATAGAAAACGCTAGGTGTAACATACTTATCATATTGACTTTTGACTTGTTTCTTATGTGCTTTATTTGCAATGATCACATCTATGCATTGTTCGTCAAGATGTTCAAGATGAAGGAGACGTTCTTCCAAAGAAGATGTCTTAGGTAAAAGTTGAATAACCAACTTTAATGATGGTATTTTGCACTCAATCAGTGTGACTGCCTCTAGGCTGTGAACAAGTTGGAAGGGTGAAAAACCAGGAGCAGTCTTAACAGTTGTTCGATATGCCGAGAGATCCAGGTAGAGCATGATATGATAGTTTGACCTACTAGCATTAATTGTGTGCTAGAGAATGGTTTTCAAATTTTTATTTACTGCTTTGACTTGTCCATTCCAAGGATAATTTTAGGGGCAAAATTTAGCCCATGGGAAAAATTAGAGGGGTTTAAAATATTTGTTGGGCGAATTTTTTATATGGAATGATTTTCTAAATTTCAAAAAATTCGTCCCACATTTATTTAAAAAATAATATGTACCAAACCATTCACATACCCTTATTTATGAGAGATAGCAAATAAATAACGATTTCGCCCTTCGAAATTCACTAGAAATCCTCCATTTGCCCCCGATATCCTGCCAATTCTTTCATGAATCCTTCAATTGCCCCTGATTTCCAGCAAAAGAGCTTCGTAGCGAATATTTCATGCTTTATATTTCATGTAAATCAAAGGTATGGTTGCATTCGCCCCCAATATGTGTTGTTTGAAGAATTCTTTTAGAAGGAGTTATCAACCGAAACAGAGTATTCATAGTATCCTTGTTTGGAGAGGTTCGGAGGAATTTCCATCCACAGGGTCTGAAACTATCTGTTTTATGTAGCTAAATCGATGATTTTGAGCATGTTAGGTAATTCTGATCCAATGCTTTAAGTCTAATTAAGTCTTTATAGATTGTAGATTAAGGGTGATTTTGTTGGATGATCATGTCCTGATACTTAGAAGAGAAGGGGTTCCTACAGTCCCTGCTAAATAAATGATTTCTTCATTAAACTATCCCCTATCCTGTACTATGACTTATGTCCAATATTACTTGTATGTTCAATCTTTAAAGTTAGTATTTGACCATGTATGTGATTATTCTATTGGTTTCCGATGAAAGGGTGCTTGAATAGTATATATTAATTTCCTTGTGTTTACCCATATATTCATTTGGTAGAGTTTGTCAGATTGCCCTGCAATTTTCAGAATATTGGTAGAATTTTCCCAATTGGCCCTCAATTTTTCAAAGATTTTTCTGGATTCGCCTTGACTTGTAAGAGTATTTATAATGTCTTTTGCCCCTTACATTCATGTTGAATCTCTAAATTCCCACCCTTGAATATCTTGGGTAATTTGTTTCTATTTCCTTTACAGGTTTCAATGCAGATTCCATGGAAAGTTTTTATATATTGTTATCTAGTGAATCATCAGTTCGATAGGATTTTTTCCAATTATTTATGTTTTGTTGTATTTTTATTTTATGGGTTTGGGTCTACATCATGAGTATTTACAACCAGCATGGTGCATACACATTCCCCTATCTTCCACATCTACCTGAAGGAAATGGGCATCTTTAGAGAAACGTTGTTCAACAAGTATTTATCCTGTTCTCATCCTCACCACCTTTTACCTGCAAAACTGCAATAACCATTTCCCCAAAGCTTGTTGAAACTGTCATTTCCTTTCACAAGCAGAGGACAATCACACTCTTACCCAATAACAATATCCCATATCTCTTGATAAAAAATGTGGGTTGTCTCAGCCTGAAGTATCAAATGTCATTGAAAAAAGCAAAAGGTCAATCCTGTTCAAATTATAATCTGCCCAAACAGCCCAATAAGCAGTCCAAATGCTAAGAGAATCAAGAGTCAACAAAGATCAGGTGAGGAAGATCATTGTCAAAAAATAGTATGTGACTTTGTTCTTTCTCTTAGAGTTGAATCCCAAGATTGAGTTTCTAAAGGAATTTGGTTTCACTGGAAAGGACCTGGGAAATTTCATATGCAGAAACCCCACATATCTTGACAATAATATAGATTTAGGGTTTTCAACTCAAGAATCCAAAAAAATATAGGGTTTTCAACTCAAGAATCCAAAAAAATATAGGGTTTTCAACTCAAGGGTGTTAAACTACTTGATGCAAATATTAAGTACGTTTTTTTACAAAAATAAAACAATGCTCAGCCCCACCATGAGACATTCAGTCCTAGGATGATTGTGGAGTCTTTAATTCTATCTTTTTTCTAGGAATTATTGGCCTAAAATGAATTTATGGAAATCCTCTCATATGGAATGAAGGCTGCAAATATGAAGGCTACAAATGGGTGTGCAGATGGCCAATATTTCAAATTTACCAAATTCCTCATCCCTCACACTAATAAGATCTCTAGACAAGGAAACAGGAGGAATGGAGGAAGGGACAAGACTCTGTACTATACTGGGAGTGGTTTCCTACATTGCATTTCTCTACTTGAATTTTTGGGATGTTCACATTCTTCCATTTTCATAGCCAAGAATGATATTTTTGGAATGGAATGGATCTCACTTTCTGGTGGATGGAAAGGAATTGTATGTTAATGGGTGGAATTCATATTGGTTAATGGACCAACGCATGGAGGATTCCACCAGCACAGAGTGAAGACAATGCTTAGGAAGGGTGCATAAATGTGTCTCATCATGTTTCAAACATGGGCCTTCAATGATGGAGGATACAATTCCCTTCAACTGTATCCTGGAATCTTTTATCGAAGTGTTTTTAGGGCATTAGATTTTTTTATTGTGGAATCTAGATGGAATGGGATTAGGTTGATTTTTGGCCTTGTTAATAATATCAATGTGTATGGTGGAAAGGTTCAATATGTAGAATGGGAGCATGCAGCCGGAATGAATGTGGGGTCTTCAAATTATTCATTTTTATCTAATCCCACCATTAGAGGATACTACAAGGAATATGTTGAGTCTATTTTAATGAGAAAAAAATAGTGTTGGTGGAGTTGAGTACCGCAATGAGCTAGCCATTATTTCATGGGATATTGTGAATGAGCCTCATGGTATGTCAGATGAATCTAGTCATACACTTCATACCTGGATAAATGAAATGGAAAATCTCATAAAATCATTGGATAGTAGGCATCTTCTCACTATTGGGCTTGAAGGATTCTATGGGAAGACAACACCTAATAAATTTGAAGTGAATAATGGAGATTGGGCTGCCTCACTTGGTTGAGATTTCATTTCGAATACAAAAGTTGAAGAGATTAAATTTTCCTTTGTCCATGCATATATTGATAGTTGGATTCCTAATGTGGAGTTAGAGGACCACCTCAAGTATTTATCTAAATGGGTGACCTCTCATATTGATGATGGAGAGAAAATAATGAAGAAACCTGTGATTTTTATAGTTTTTGGAATTTATTCATGTCATAAAGGTTTTGCACAAATCCATCGAGATTGGATGTTGAAAACTATGTATGGAAAAATAGACTAGTCAACTAGGAAAGGTGGGGCTGGAGCTAGAGCTCTAGTTTTGCAGTTTGTAGTAGAGGAGATGGAAGAATATGGGGATGATTTTTCATTTGTTCCATGGTATTTTCCTTCCACATATAAGTTGATTGTGGAGCAGCCCTGGAAATTGTAAACTTAATATGAAGATCAACCTCAACTAAAGCAGAGGCGCTTATATGTTGCTTGCTCCAAGTTGAAGAATCATTGAATTGTCTTATATTCAACAACCTTTTGAACTATGGAGAGGAAAACTTCCATTTTTAACTATGTAAGGCATGAGACCATTTCACACGCTATGTTTGATGAGTTGAAGACTTCATATCATGATTTGTTCTTAATTTAAAAGGTTGTCACTGTAAAACTACCATATTAAACTACGCTATAAGGTTGACATCAATATATTTTTGCAATATGGTTGCATTTCATGTCTCGACAGAGATGTTGGTGCCCCCTTTGTACATTTATACTGTAAATTTATTCTTGGAGAGTTGAATTTTACAATGTAATATTTTATAGATGTTTAGGTATTGAGCCCCATAGATCTCCATTAAGGAGGTTTCCCTCAATGAATTAAATTTGGTATTTTTGGAAGGAATCTAAGCCAAATTCTTAAATGTTTAAAAACAAATGATGAGACATGCATACAGCATCAAAAGAACAATGAAAGACACATGCACTAAATAGAACTTGATAACATTAAATATGCATAAATACTCATTCATTAAAAAGAGAGAGTGAATACTAGTGTACAGGGATACAAAACAAAAGTTCTAAATTTGTATGATGTGTACCTAGCCATATCCTTGTGAACTTGATGGTTATTGGTCAGACCTTGATTTCGAGTTGTCACTTATTTGATGTGGACTTCTTTGGTAAATGTCTGATGCTACCCATGAAATACAAAGAGGATCATTCCACCTTATTATACTGTCAAGTCCTCCTAGCAGCAATAATGTTGAAGGACCATATGATACAAAAAATAATTTTTTGGGTGAATTGTAAACATTAATTAAATCAAAACCATTTGATATGCTAGATCTCATTCTATTAGTTGATTCCATCAATAGAGACTTTGGAACAGATACAGCTCACACATTTTCTTGTTGAATACCTTCCCAAGTAATACTAAGTTGAGTCCTTGATGGTCCTTCTATTCGAGGGAAGAGTGAAAGGATGTTAGGGATAAATTGTGGTTAGTAGTGTAGCACTGTTGATTTGTATTACCAGTATGGAAGAAATCTAGCATGCTCAGTATAAACTATGGGGATCATTTCATTATTCTAATATATAACTAGATGGTGTGGATGGTCGCCCAACTCTTAATTTCACTATATTGGAGATAAATATGCATGAAATTACAAGAAGACCAAGAAAACCTAGAAACTCCAAGAGAGACAAAGATCAATTACAAGTGAACAACCAAGAGAGAGAAAGAAAAGTGGTCATCACTAATGTCTCCTCCACAAGAGCAAAACCTAGTCACTAGAGAAAACTCCAAATAAAGATTGTATCCTCTAGACTTCATAACTCCACAAAGGGTTCATGAGGAAACCCTATCCATTTCCAAATTACCACATTAAATTGCTTGCTTCTTACTTACTAAAGCCCCACTACTATCACCTATTTGTTGTTAACAAGAACTTTCAAATTTTTTAGCAGGATTGTTATTATTGCATGCACTACATCAACTAGGTTTTTTTTTCCTAGTGTGAGGTATGTTTTGTATAACAAATATACATATGGTGAATCATATCAATTACATGATATTCTAATATACCATCTAAATTCCATTCATAAATACTATCTTTATGGCATTCTCTTCTGTATTCAGTCCTACCTTTGTAAATCAAGTCAGGGGCATAGGGTATGGACTAGTGTGTAGGAAATCTTTGATAGGAAATGTAGGCATGTGCTTGATCTTAGACTTGTGTCATCGTGGAAAACTTTCATCCACCATCAATGATGGTGATTTATTTTTTAAACTTAGCTTTGTCGATCTCTAGTTTTTTCTCAATTTCCTTTATTTCTTTTGGAAATTGACTAGGAAACTAATTAACTAGAGGAAGCTTAGGCATTTTCATTTTTAGTTTCTTTAAGCTTCTTAGTAATTTTCTCTTTTTTTATATTTATTGATTCTATTATGTAATATCTCCTAACATAATTCTTGATTATGCTATTTGATTGTCTGTTGTATGTTTAATGACCATCTGGACTTTCTCTAGCTTTTGATCAATTGTTTCTTTCAAATAGTCCACAGCTTCTACCGATTCATTTGTGGTGGTTTGCAGGGCTTCTATATGTTCTTAATTTGCAAATTGGTTTGATGAAATAGTGAATTTAACTAGACCTTTAAGATCAAGATTGCTCCAGTTTTGTTTCTCGAAGGTATTTTTTATTGAAGTATAAGTTCCTTCACCTGGAATGACTATAGGAATGGCTAAGGACTTCTGGTCACCTTCCTCTAATTTCAAAGGCTTAAAGGGAGGAAAAAGATTCTGTGTTTTTTTATTTCATTTCCTTATGCACTTTTCCACTGATGGCCAAAGTTTGATGCAGAGGAAGAAGAGAATGTTTGCATTTGGACTTCTATAGTATCCTTTTGTTTGAACCATAAATAAAATGAAATCCATTTATTATTCTGCTCCCTATATTCTCTCCATTGCTTTCCATGTTCTTGTTTTTTTGAGAGAGTGTAAACCATGTTATATTCTACAGCCATGGGATTGGAGTATATATTGCAATTGAAAATATTTTGGACCCATTCATTCTTTGTATCAAAAGGGGAATGCCATTGTTCTATTTAAAAGAACTGTCTCATTTCTTTGACAGTTGGTTGTTTGATATTCTTAGGAAGTTTATCAATCCATATGTTGGTTGAAATAGTACTAAGTAAATATTCTGATGGCATGTATCCTAGGCCATATATAGACTTTGCATGTCTTTGAGATGCTCAAATATTTTAGGTATGCTCGGTAGGATCTTTAGAGATGAAATTCATCATACAGTCAAAGGTTGCATCTAAGTTGCATGCAATCAACCTTAGGTTGTTTCCATTGACATTTATGAGTAGGTTATTTTATGAACACACTTGTTTTTTAGGGGCTTGCTAAACTTTAGTATACAATCTCATTTTTCTATCGTGGTACTTCCTCACTAGTTATTACCTAAAGCACTCCTTATAATGATAATGGTGCTTGTTGGAAACAAATCGGTGACCCATCTATATATATATATATATATTCAACTTCTTTTTCACCTGCCATCTTGACTAGTGATTGCTCACACCTGCATTGACCCCCATTTCACAACAGAAGGTGAAAGAGAATATTCAAACACAACATGGAATGAGAGAACACACTCCAATAGAAAAGGAATGGAGGGATGGGCAGAGGATAGAGGGAAAGATACAAATTTTTAAAACATTTTGCATGGTAGGTGGGGATTCGGTCATTAGAAGGATGATTCTTGGATGTTACTCTTACTTTTGAAGAGAGAATGATTACGTTTTGGAATATTTAGACTAGGTTTCATAGGTCAAATACCCAATGCGTACATAGATTCAATGTGTGGAAGGAGTCTATTTTTTACCATTTGTAGGGAGCCTTGTGTCGATAATTTTGTCTCATTGTGAGAGGGTGTAGACCCTTGTGTCATTGAAAGAAACATATTTTTCTTAAGGGAATTTTTTCTCCAAATCTTGGTCAATATTTGCTTTTACTTGAGGCCCACTTACTGAAACTTGGGTGAAGACCTTGTTATGATTGTACCAAAAATGTTTCTAGTATGGAAGTTGGGAAGAAACTCTTGGGAATATCTTGGAAAGCATATCCTAGTGATTTGGAAACATCTTTTGGAATTTTCTTGATAGTTAATTGTAGAGGAAACATTTCTATAAGATTTTATTAATTTTCTTTCATAAATGGCATAGGACTCTATAATGGGCACAAAACTGAAAAAAAAAAAAAAATATCAATACCAAATATTTGGAGTATTTTATAGTGTTGTAGTAGAGGGGTGGAGTTTTATGGCAGTTATCTTTGTTGGTGAAATAAACCTCAGAATCATAACGGATTAAAATATACATGTGTTATAATTGTATCTTACATTTAGAATTGAACTTAATGGCACGGTTGTAGTCCACATGTAATGTAAATTATGCTTGTTTCCTTTCTTAGCATTACAGACTATTGAAATTTTTTGGTTTTTAATTTTTAAATGTGTAGACCTGCCAAAGAGTATTACTTAATTTGTTGTACACAACTTTGGATTATGCTCAGAATGGCCTCATTGTAGTAGTATTCTTTTTCAAAGTGGCCTTCCTCTATTTCACACTCGTATTTGCATTTACAAACACTTACATTGTTATGCTAGAATTCTATATTGAATTTGGAAAATTATGGCTTCTCAATACAAAGTGTTAATGTGTAGATAAATTTCAACTTTGAGGCATCAAAATTATTCTTCTTCTTTTCACATATCTAGCTTGCAACTAATCTACCCAATGGAAGAAATTGATAATCTCTTTTTGTTTTGGATGATTGTTATAACCAAAGCAAAGCTGGTGAGGAAATCAAACAAGAACCCAAGATCAGTGAGCATCAACTATTTAGTTAAGAGAAACATGTTGAAATCAAATGTCAACTAAAACTGAAACAAAAATTTCAAATTTTTAGGGAATGAGGAAAAGGAATATATAAAAATATTATATATATATATATATATATGGATACCAGTTAGGTTTCAATTCCATTTCCTTCATTAGTTACCTATTTTATATAATTATCTTTGTGTGCTCACCGAGCTGTGGGATGGGACCTGATCTCTGTTTAGACAATTGGAACCATTGAGGTACTACCGCCCCACCATTTGATCATCCTTTGTTGGGACCGGCATGTCTCTGCCCTCCATGCTTCTGTATCCTAAAAATCCTGTTTCATTTTTAACTGCTGAAATAATTGAAGTTTCATTAAACATATTGGGTGAGACCTCAAGCTTTTCTTGTCTGAATATCTGCAAATGTGCATTTGCGGGTTGCTCATGAACGTTGGTCGTCCAAGCCCTCAATGCTCCTTGTGCACTTCCACTGGAGATGAAATGTGCCATTGGGACCACTTATATTTCCTGTTTAAACTGACAGCTCTGGTGGACTCAAGAATTTAAACGTAGCACTCCAGACCTCTGGGGCTTCAAAGACTTAATGGCTCAAACTATACACTGCTTGAGTTATTTATAGCCTCAGAATCTTGTTCCTCAAAAAACCCGCTGTACTTGATCAATGATTATACAGCTATCCATCGGGCTTTTGCTGGCTGGGAGAAAACTCCTTCTGTATGACGACGGTGTTAGTAATGAGTGTCGAGAGTCACCACTTCTGACTTTGGTGATGGCTGACAAGACTACTTGAGTGAGTTGTCTTCAACTAATACGGAGCATAAAGCACATCAAGGGGCAGTATATTATAAACCATAGGTGGTTTCAGATCCCTTGAAGAGTAGTTTGGCAAAACCATTTTTGGGCCACTGAACAATCGTGGAGTTGACAAGTGGAAGTGGCGTATTTTTCTCTAGGGATGCACTAGGAGTGTTAAACTCTACGCGACTTCATCCTCCCAACGCTTGGACATTCGTCGATCTTCTGCTGATCTTTTCTTGAGATATGTGCAAAGGGGGTGCAACCTTTTTAAATAATGTGTCCCTAATTTGTATGGCCCATATACCTAGCAATTCACAATATGTAAAAAAACCACCGTGGTGACCTTTGGTGGTTTTAGGGCCGTGAAAAAGGGGTATGAGGAAACCATGCTAAGGCCCCTGAACAACCATGGGGCTGCCACCTGTCTGTGGTGGTTTTCTGTCAGGGGAGACCCGAGCCAAAATAAACGCCAGGTGCTTAGGGGTCCTGACTGCACTATCCTCAGTTGGTATACGAATAATCACTCCTCTGAGCCTGAGCTGCATCTACCTACCGCTTCTGCATGACTGCCTTCTATTTCACCTGCACCAGCTCTTCTCTCAATTTTCATTCTGAGCTCTTTTTTCAGCCTGGAGACACCAGAGTTGTCTTAGGCTAATCATAGTACTAACATTGGCTTCAACGGGGACAACCTCTTCCTTTGGAAGGGGTTGATAACATTAGACTAGTGAATTTTTGTCCATTGGGTTGTGGAGTCATACCTGTCCTTTATCTTTCAAATGGAGAGACATAAAATAATAAGAGAATATGTAACAAAACTTGATCAAAATTTCTGAAAACAGAAAGAAAAGAAAAACATATGTCACAAATATGGTACACTGGGTCCACTTATAGAGTATGATGAAAATTAGTAATGAAAGAACTGCTTAAGGAATCTCCCATTTACAGGGTTCCCAAAGATTTCACCATTGAGTTGAGGCACTTCATATGTGTTGTTGTCATGTACTGTGATGAACTTGAAAGGGCCCAGCCATAAATTGTCAAACTTCCCATGTTTATCTCTTTCTCGTCTTCTAGCATCCCACTTCAGAACAATATCTCCATGTTGAAAATCTCGAGGAATAGCCCTCCTATCAAAGGTTGCCTTAATATTGTCCTGGTGAATCTTAGAGGACTCATACAGTTGTTCCCTGACCTGTTCAACCTCTATTAGCTGATGAATTCTTCTCTCCATGTCATTTGGTTCTTCATCTTCTTGTTGCAATAGCTTCATCACTGGGAGAACCAACTGGATTGGGAGAACCGATTCTTTTCCATAGACTAGTTGAAAAGGTGAGGTGCCTATGGCTCTCTTGACACTAATCATGTCCACCCATAATGCAAATTTTAGGTGGGAGTTCCAGGCCTTTTTGTTTGTATTGAGCATTTTCTTGATAATGGTTACCAAGATCTTGTTTGAGGACTCAGCTAGGATGTTTCCCTGTGGATAGTATGTTGTTGAATGAATCAACTCAATGTTATAATTTTGACAAAAACTCATCATTTTGTAGGATTTGAAAGCTTGAGCATTATCTGTAATGATTTTTCTTTGGTAGCCAAATCTTGCCAAAATGTTTTCTTGTAGGAATCCTATTATGACAGTGTCATTGGCATTCCTTGTGGGGATCGCTTCTACTCACTTTGTGAAGTAATTAGTGGCTGTAAGAATCCATCTGTGCTAACCACTGGAATGAGAGTTTATTTTTCCAATAAAATCAAGGTACCACTATTGGAAAGGTGATTCTACCATGATGGGTTTAAGAGGTAAAGGTTTAAGCTCCTGCTTCCCAGTGAATATTTGACACTCTTTACATGATCTAACAATCTTGTTAGCATCAGTGAATAATGTAGGCCAGAAGTACCCAGCTCGTAGGAATTTATAAGTAGTTTCTCTCCAAGCATGATGTCCTCCGCACATTCCTTTGTGAAAATCTATCATTATGCCTTTTTTCTCTTCTTTAACGATGTAGTTAAGCAGAACACCCAATGGGTCTTTCCAGAAAAGATATCCATCTAGAATACAAAACTTGACATATTTGAGTTTAAGAGACCTTATTTTAGACTTATCTAGATCCGGCGGGCATGTGAGGTGTTGTAAATAATAAACTATGACCCTTTACCAGTCTGACCCAACAAACTTCTCAGCTACCTTGTCAGGAATATTTTGTTGACCATCTTTGTTCTCCTGACTAGGGAACTGATCGATCAAATTTATCTCAACAGCTTGGTAATTTGACTCATCAAGGAATTTGGATAGGCCTTGTCCTTTTACAAACCTGGTAGGCTTAATTTCCATATCATATTCTTGGATTTTTGAGATCCACTTCCCTCTTATTCCTTCCTTCTCAAGTTGACACATGATGTCTTTGATGGTGCTTCCCGGGACATGAGAAATGATCTTGGAATGCAAGACATAGATCTTGAATGACTTGAGGGCTTTGACAAGTGCATAGGCCTGCTTTTCCATTGTGCTATATTTTAGTTCTGCGTCCGTCAATGCTCGGCTGAAAAAAGAAATGCGTTGTTCCTGGCCTTCTTGATTTTTTTGTAAGAGAACTACTGCAATAGTGACTTCAGAGGCGAAAGAGAGTATAAAAAAATATTTAGTATAATCAGGGCTATCCAAAACAGATGCTTCCCCTAGGGAATCCTTTATTTGTTTAAAGGATTTTATCGCAAATGTGGTCCACTTTATCTCGGCATCCTTTCTTAGCATGTCAATAATTTTTTTCATTATTTTAGCAAAATTAGGAATAAATCTTCGTAAAAACATTATTTTACCAATAAAAGATTGTACCTCCTTTTTATTCCTTGGGAGTTCAATCAGCTTGATAGAAACCACTCTCTCTGGGTCTATACTCACAGCATCCTTAGAGACAATGTGCCCTAGCAACTTTCCCTCAGTCATTGCAAAAAAATATTTTTGGGGGTTGAGAGATAGGCCATACTTTCTACATTTCTTAAAATTTTGCTTTAGATGTTGAAGGTGGTCCTCATTAGATTTTGAAAATACTGTCATATCATCCAGGTATATAACAATAAATCTATCATTTTCACCTATGAATGCTATGTCCATGGCCCTTTAGAGACTAGCCACCTCTAGAGTGAATTAATTTATCATATAACCACTTGGAATGATAGTAGGACAATATGATCACATCATTGGGAAAATATCCTTAGTATATTTGATATGATAATTAAGATGGCAAATGTGGACCATGAAGATAAGAAAAGATATACAGATAATATGTGATCATATATGAGAAAATTTGAATTTTTAAACTTCAGTAAAGTAAAAGAGAACTCGATTTGATCACTATAGTGATGTTAACAAGAAACACACAAGAAAGAATCAGTTAAAGAGAGTTAACTAAGTGATAACAAAGAAGATCTAGTTAACTAAGTGTTATTGCATGATGATTGTCATGTCCCCTCAAAAGTGAACATTGGATCAAGATCCTAACCCAACCATCCCTTGGGTTAAGGAGACAACTTCGGTATCATGGGGTTAATTTCTGTATGCCAGGCATTTAATTAATTAGGAGTGTGCATTTAATTTTATCCCAAGTTTACTATGCACTTGAAATATTTAATTTTGATGCATTTAATATTTTGATGATGAATAAATGAGGATAATGCTCCACTAGGGTGCATTAGTGGATAAGGTTGAATGAGAGGAGACTTGAGGAAGAAGTTAAGGAGAAAGCACATAAATCTAGAAAATCAGGAAAAATGAAAGAAAGATGGAGCAAATCAGAAAATAAGCAAAAAATCAGGAAAAGCAGCATAAATCAGAACGCATCACAAAAGAAGAAAGCAAGATAAATCATAAAATCAAGAAAGTTCAGAAAAGAAGGAAAGTTCAGAAAATCTAGAAAAAGCAAAAAAAGCTAAAGTAGAAAGTGGAAAAGCAAACAAAAAAGGAAAAAGGAGGAAAGCAAATCAAAAAGGAAAAGGTAGGAAATCTAGCTCTCCTTATCCACTCAAGGAGGGCGCATTAGCTAAGGATAATTTCTCCTCAAGTCACCCACTCTCTATAAATGAACCAGTGTGCACCACATTCACATCTTTTGTCAGTTGGATGTTTGGATTGAGTGTGTCTCAGAGGCTTGGGAGATGTGCCCCTGTTTCTTGTGAGAGGATGATGGTATTCATCCATTATAAATGAGTTTATTTTTAGTTCATGTAGCTGATCAAGTCTAATTTTAAGTTCATAAGAAGCATCATTCAGTTCATGGTTCGAATCTCCAAGCTTCCTATGGATTTCTAGAGCTATATTATTGTGTAGAAGAGGAGAGGTGTTTATATAATGTTTTGAAATGCCTATTGGACCATATATGATGTAATTGCAGTCAATGTAAACCTATGATATCATTCATGTCAATTAAAATTATAGAAGTCTAAATTATTCTCATATTTCTCCACCCTCCCTAGATCTGCATAGAAATTGATAGTTTTCAGACTATTTTGAATAAATGAATGAGTATAGGTACAAATGAGTTTATTTATGTTCCTAATGTTAATTAACATGTTATATGGTGTTAACACCTAAAAAGTGCTCACTAGCTCATTTCCTTACTCACATGACCCATTTGTCCACTTTTCCACCATTTGAGCCTCTGAAACCAACAAAAGGTCACCAAAAGACCTTGGTACACCCCTTTTTCCATTAAAAAAGATTATTTTTCCAAGAAAATCATAAAAAACCCTCAAAAAGGGTCCAAATTCCCAAAAATATTAAAAAGGGAATTAAAATATTATTTTTATTCAAAAAAGGAAAAAGGAGGGAAAAATACCTAAACTATGTTGGTCAATACCATTGGTTTCCACAAAACCACAAATGGTATTCCTCACCACCAAAACCTATAAAAAGGTGGTAGGGGCTCCTCATTTCACATCCTTCCATTATCTCATCCTTATGCTGCTGAAATCTCCCCTGAGCACTTTTAGCCATTGAAGCAACCTTGGAGAAAGAGACCTATTGGAGTTTGGAGCTACTCATCTTGGGAGTTGCTCAACATCAACCTTCACCATTGGAGGTAATATCGCAAGCACTTGCTTGCCCCCCCCCACTTTTCAATACAAAATTTATTTCTTATGTTTCTTGTTCTTGATTTTGAAATATTTACATTATTTGCTTAGATTCTTGTTTAGATCCATGAAAAGTATTGTTTATTTAGTTTATTGCTTTTATTTCTATTGAAACTGCTACTACTAGTTAGTAGGTGCCCATAGCACTAAGCTTGGTTGCAAAACCGAGCCAACATATGGCCCAATCCATGTCTGATTTTAATAATTCGTGAGCCTTCTCTACATGTTTGGGAGTTCCTAAATTTTACTAGTTGTGCAATCCTAAATGCAATTTTGGTTGTATCTTTGTGAATATTTCTCAGAACTTCCTTAAACTTGATGTAGAGACCTATGACTATGTATTGAATGATATTTAATTTTATTTATCCTCTATTATTCATAAACATTCATCCATAACTTCCAGACAAAGTTTAGAGCCATACTAGTTTGCATATGTTGGGGTGCCCAGGAGCATTGGAGTAGATTTCAGCCATGATGATATTGAAACATCAATGGTCCCATTACTTTGTGCATAGGTATTAACATATATCAGAGCCTTCCTTCCATACATATCTTTTGATCTTGTCCACCCTCAGTCAAACTAGCTCCTAGAAACATTGTTTTAATTGATTATTTGAGGAAGTGAGTTTTTGTATCACTAATCCTAGTTGGTACATTACAATGACACTTATGTGAAAATAAAATATGACACTTATGATGATACTTTAGTTTCAACAATTGCATGACATCACTTAAGTTATCCACCTAACTAAGTGGTCAAGCTTTCGATTAAGGGGCGAGTTCATCCTAAGAGTCAATTCAGCGAGTTAATGCACTACATCAGAAGTGGGGCACACTTCTTCATGCAATATTGATGCATCCAGATGAAGGGTGAGTTCATCCTAAATTCAGGAGACAAAAATAGAAGATGATGCATGTGAAGAATATATAAATATTTTATACAGGATTGATGAATTCAGTGTGAAGAGAATTCTCTTCTCTCTTAAAGGCAATGTGCTTCTCTTGTGCATGATATTATTCTGAGTCTCTCTTCTTTATCTTTCTATTTATCTGTAATTACACTAGGGGTGCTTGATGTAAAAAACATTCTTTGCTATCTATCAATATACTAAGGCAGGTTTTGCTAGGGTTTTCTCCCCCAAGTCATAGAGGGTTTCCCTAGGGTAAATTAATGTGTCGAATGTGATTACTTATGTGTATGAATGTTATTTGATTTCAAGTATTATTTCAGCTCAGAATTAAAGATAAAAAATTAACATGGTATCATATCTCAGGGCATGAAAGAGCTAAGTTCAACAATCAATCTTGAGCCCATGTAGATCCTGAGTGTGCACAATACTTGAAGAACAATGGACTCAATATCAGTGAGACCGGAAGACGATCTTGAAGGAACTGTTGGCACGGGATTAGTCCACATAAAGTGCAGAAGCTGACAGCTGCGAAAGGGATAATACGCGAAAGAAGGGTCATTCGCAGAGAACGAGGAAGCGCAAGATTAGTGTAAGTTGTTAGAATTGGTCATGTGGACCATTTTGTAACCACTTAGTGTCATATAAATAGGAGCATGATTGTAATCCTAAGGGCATCTAGCGATGAATAGAGAAATTGTTATTTTGAGTTTTGATCCAGTTGTTGATATGTTTGTATCCACGATATGATGTATTGATTGTTTCTACGAAGGTCATTCCGCAGGGTTTAATGAATGCATGAAGATGTTCGATTATAGCTCTATCTTTGTCTTTGTTTTTGTAGATGATGATTATGAATTTTTGTGAAATGTTTAATATTTTGTGGGTTTGGTCGTTGTTGTTCATGTGAATGAGCATTTAGATCATGTTGATGCAAATGTCTATTATATGTTGAATCTGCAAATGATGAATATGCTAATGATGAATTGTTAGCATAGTGTGAACGATATAATATCTGGTTTCTACGGTTGTAATGTGTGTTTGATGCATGTCCTGAACTCCACCATAGAAACTTGGTTCCTACAGACCCCTTATTCATCTCAGGTGAGACTTCACTCACTCTGCGGGTGTTGTTGGAAAGGGTAAAACCTTTCTGGGCCGGTGCGTAAGGGAGTTTGGGTTGGTATTTGTTGACGACAGGGCGAAGTGAACCCCTGTCGATAGATGCTGTGTCAACAAATGGTTCCGTTTCTGGGACCGTGAAGAGGAAAAGAAGAGGATATGTTGTTGCACCCAACGAAACTAGAGATTCAAGAGTGGTTTGACAAAAAGATAGAGGAATTCGCAGAAGGAGAAAAGAAAAACCCTAAACAAACGGTAAGCAGTTGGTTCCAGAAGTACATTTATTCAGATATCCATGAGATAGTCTTTCCCAGTACTGCTGCATGAGTGGTTAGCACAGCTAACATTTCAGAAGAACCATTTCCAAAAGACTGAGCCTGATCATTGGACACCAGAACTGATTGGACAGCTAAAACGTGTCGAAAACATAGTATCAAGGGTTGTCGATTTCTAGGTGGATAGTATCCTAGAGGGATATAGTACTGAGTTCGCAGTAGACACAATCAAATCGTACAACGATGTGGAAAGGAATTTCTTCAAGGGACCAAGGGGAAAGTTCTTGCTGTTACTAAAACTGTGGATTAAGATGCTCGTCTGCGGAAAGGGCATATTGAGGATGACTTTGGACAAGTAGAAATATCAGTGTACGAAGGTTGTGGGTATCGCATGAATGCAGATCCGATAGAAAGATGCGGGGTAGATGGACATGAGCGACAGAAAGTTTCTAAGGGAAGTTGATGAAGAGTGTGGTACCTTGAGGAGTGGGGTGATATTCTGGCATCCCGAAAAGAAGAGGAGGACTGAGAGAGAGTCTCTTGATAGGACCAGAACGAAATATTGCGAAACAGGACCACAAGGGAGGAAGCGACCTTATTGCGAGGAAGACAGTGACCAGGCTACCCCAGAAGCAGAAGAAGGATGGATCTTAAGTTACAACATACCTGCAACCCCGCGCACTACCCAGAATTTCATCGAAAGAAACACAATCTATTCGCAAAGTTTCCCTACGTGCAATAGTAAAAGTACTGCATCAGTAAACAATATTAGTGGGAAAGTTAGAATGGAAGATGACACAAAAATTCCCAATTTCCAGGGGAACGAGACTGAGGATCCCGAGCAGTATTGGTTTCCGTGCGAAGCAGTCTGGACTGTGAAGCAGGTCCAGGACGAAGATATAAAAAAGGGATAGCTAGCGATGACCCTCAGGGTTCATGTGCTAGATTGGTTTATGAATTTTACAAGGGTTCCAACAGGAACACGAGCCAAGTAGTTGGCACAGATCAAAGAAGGAATAGTCAATGAATTTAGAAATCCAAAGTAGGAGTCACAGTATGTCACCAAGTTCAAGGAAATCAAGCAATACCCAAATGAGTCGGTATGGGAATTTGATCAGTAGTACAAAACGCTGATAGCGAAGGTAAGTTTTGGTATAAATGATATGCAGCACAAGGAGTGGTTTATCACAGGACTAGTACCACACATTTACGGACCACTAATGCAATAGAAGGTTGCGACCCAAGCTGAAGCATTGGAGATTGCAATGAAGCTGGAGGCTTCACCAATAGGCGAAACGGGTTTGGGCATGGATCGAATACAGGAGCAACTGGAAAACTTAACGATCCAACTGCAAGACATGAAGAAAGGAAAAGAGGCTCACGAAGATGTCTAGTGCACTAGGTGTAGGATAGAGGGACACCACAAGGATCAGTGCCCAAAATTTTGAGAATATTTGAAATCCGGTGCACCAAATCCCCTCAGTTAGGGAAAGTTGCCTTGGTGTCGTGTCTGCCAGACGAGAGACCATCGACCAGAAGAGTGTGTGTATCTGCAGAATATAGTGTTAAAACCTGATAACTTGTATTGCAAGTTCTGTAAATCTGTTGGCCAAGATGAAAACAACTGGGGAGCTTATGGCCTACTCCAGGAGAGAACTGCGCCTACATCACCTCATTGCATTACCAGATAACTTATTTGCCATAAAAACCTTCAAAACCCCCCTAGGTTTTCCCAATCCTTCATTGAAACATATATCTGGCTAAACATATTTCTGTAATGGATTAGGAGATTTATATAAGAGATTCTAAATCATCTGCATACATCTACCATTCGAAAGTACAATGCTTGAATGGTGAAACTACTCCAAAATAAGCTAGAAAAATGAGACTAAAAGCCATTATTACATCATGAGGCTCTGGGGCATATTCATATAAGAAGTTGAGAATATTTTAGGACTGAGTTTAGATGTTTATTACAAAGATTTTATGTCTGGAAAAACATCAGCAAACCATCCTCTCCAATGACAGAAGGAAAGAAGATTCAATCCCTCATTTCTTCACCTTTTTTAGTACAAAACATGACACCCTTGGGGAATCTCAAACTAGAATCACTTGGCCATGATAGAAGTTGAATGAATGGGTGTAAGTTCAACTTAATTTTTGAATATGGCCATCACACATCAGATCCTTCATCACATTGATCACTGGAAATCGTTCAATGGAGCAACCCTTCCACCAACACCTTGCAATACTAAAGAATGGGGAAGAAGAGAGGGGATAATGAGAAGGATTCTTCTTGAACTCCTAAACTCTTTTGAAGCAATTCAACCCCAAATTGGTATCTGAACTTTAATGGCTGAAAAATCATCTTCAGTGGCTGGAAATAGATATTCAATGGCTTCCCAATAGTATTCAATACCTGTTAGAGAGAGAGAGAGAGAGAGAGAGAGAGAGAAAGAGAGAGAATGGGGCACATCACCGATAGAGTGTCTTGGGCGCATCACCAAACCTAGAGGAGATTCAAATCTCTCATACAAACTTCACAATGAAAAAAGTTGTGAAATGGAGTTGGTTGGCTTCTTTTATAAACTTCGCCCTCCTTGACCTTAGATGTTTCCTTCTTGCATTAGCACTTGCTTTCCTTTTGAAATGGGCATTGAAATGGAAACTACACCATTCATGATGTTTCCTTTTTGGTAAACTGGATTGTTTTTTGGCAAGTGCGCCCTCCTTAGCTTTTTCTAGTTGTTTCTTTTTTCTGATATGGAAACCTTATCTCCACCTTCCTTCTCTTCATATTTTTTCCATATCTTCACCCCTTAATCCATTTTGGAAACATCTTCCACATGGGCGCCCTCTTGGCCCACTTGCTCATTATCCATTAATTTTATTTATCAAAATTAAATTTAATAAATAAATTTTCCAATTTGTGAGACTTAGGCTAAAATTAATTCTAAGCAAATAGAATTAATACAATTTAATTCCCTTAGGGGTTGATCTTGTCGCCTTTCACCCATGGTACTGGATGAACCAAAATTGGGGACATTACAGTCCTCCCTTCCCAAGATTGCTTGTCCTCAAGCAATGTTAGGATTCCACCGAGCTTCTACTGCACCCCTCTGATTATACTTGTACCCATCCACTGAGCAATCTGGAAATTAAACTTGGTGCCTTGAAAAAGATATGAATAAAATGTAAGATGACTATGAAGAATAAAATGCACTATAAACTCTATCTACACTAAATCATGAACAAAAATCTTAACCCAGTTAAGATAACTGAGTAGAATTCCTGGATCCCATTGCTTCCTCTGTAAGGACCCAAAATGTTCTGTCACCTCTAGAAAGTTGTCACTCGAAGGAATTCCTAGATCCCATTGTCCCTGATGAATACCATCCATCATCACTATTACTTGTAACAACTTGTCACTCCAGGGTATGCTAGGATCCATCCACCATGTTGGAAGTGTGCCACTCCCAATGCAAAACTGAATAGTTGTGAGACTTCTCCACCAAACATAGAACTTCTTGAGAGAATGCAAATCAGAATGCATCTCTTGTGCATGTGTACTGGAGATATAATGGCTTAAAAATACATCTTTGTTTCTGCTCACAATTCAAGACAATGTCAGTTATAACAAAAAAATTATTGCAAAAACGAGAGAGCCTTTTACCTTCCAAGGTCTTCATTGAAATGATGCCTCTACCCATCCAACCAATGGATGGATAAACTGTTATACCTCTATGTTTCACGGTGTCGCATCTCCATCACAAAATGAGTTGACAACATTTTCCCTACTGTTTTAAACCATCCAGAAGAGACAGATGATGAGTCAACCTTGATGGTGAATCCACCCTGGCAAGTTTTGACCCACCTTAGACTTTATTTACACACACTACCGCGCCTTGCTAGTTTGCCAAAACGCAGTACTAGACACTACCGCGTTCTGCTATTTCCCCAAAGCGCGGCAGTGCCGCGTTCTCCAGTCTTTGCAAAACGCGGTACTCTTTTAATAGCTTTTTTCCCTTGGCTTGTGGGATTTTGGATTTTCGAAGATAATGGAAGATTGGGGTCCTTGATTCGATCTCAACTCATCTCCTTCGATTAGAAACCCTGGTCCACTTATCTCTCCTTAGATCCACCCATCTCTCTTGTTGGTTAACCTCACCATTCACTATAAAAGAGAGGCATGCCATTGGAAAAAAGAGGAGGACTCTTGAGAGTACCAAACTTATGGTCTTGCAGCATTGTGGAGATAGCTAGAGGAGAAGACACTTGGAGCTGGAGGGTTGGCTTGGGAATCAAGCACCTTTTGTAAGTATTCTTCAAGTTGTAATGGAATAACTTGTCTTGTTTTCCCAAATCATTTGTGTTAATCTTGTTTTAATGATATGATTTGTATCTTTCATAGATTTAGATCCTAACTCATGTTTCAGGTTGCTAGAGAATAGTGCATTCTTGTGTCTTGGTTCCATTTTGACAGGTTCACTTGTGAGGGCTTGGAGCTTGGAGCAAATACCAAAAACAAGCGTCTGGATAGAAGGTCAGTTAAACTCCTTCTACTCTCTTTAGCATTTTAATCCTGAGATGTTCGTTAGATCTAGGGATTCAAGGTAGCATTTGTTTTGACTTGTTTCTTGCTTTAAGGTTAGTTTAAAGTTTGCTTTAAAGTTAAGAGAGTTTTGGCTTATCCGTAGGACAAAATTCTACATAACAAGAATGGCGACTCCGCTGGTTTTGATTACTGCTTGATTGATTCAATTCACAGTCATTTATCTTTGAATTGTGAGTTTTTGTTGCACTTAAAACCAGTTTGAATCTTGGTCCTTTTTGACCCTTATTCACCCCTCCTCGCAGTATTTATCTCCCTGCTTAATCACTGAGTCCCCTGGGTTAGCAACAACCCTGAAAATTTTATTTTTTCTTCTCAAGTTGCGCTCTTTCTTTCCCTTGACACAGTACCGCGCCCTCATAACTACTTCCAGCGCGGTAGTACCGCGTCCTCGGCCTTAGTACCCGAGCGGTACTGTCACAGTGCCGCGTTTCAGCCAGACCATCACCCGCGGTAGTGTCTGCAAGTGTTTAAATTTTTTTATCTTTGCTTGGTTTCCTGAGTTTCTCTCTGCCCTAGGTAGTCTTTACTGTTGCCTGTTAGCATCCTGGTTAATTTCCAGTCTGTATGGTGTGCTTATTACCTAGTTTGTGAGCTTGATTGTTGATTGAATTAGTGGCACTTTTGACATATGGGTCATTTTTCTAGTCTGATTGCATTGACTTGATTTTTTCACCACAACCAACTTAACATCACTGTTCTCTGTTACTGAATACTGTAATTTTTACAGTCATATTATCATTATCATTTTCAGTAAATTAAAAAGATCATTAGTTGAGAGCAATTTTGTTGTTTAAATTGAAAAAGTCTAGTGGTATTTTGCATAGGGAAATGAACCATTGTTTTTTCCATAGAAATTCTCATTCTAGAAGCATTGTAAATTGTAAAATCAGTGCATTGAAAAGAGTGTTTACTTCAGTTTGGCTTTGTTTATAAATCGAAAAGAAAGAAAAATCTTTTACTATTGATTGCTTGTGAAAATTTTTATGCATATTTGATCGAAGAACCTCTATCTTTACCTCAGCTAGATTTCATCGAAGACAAAGGCTTATTTGTGATTCATTCTCATTTGCATGGTTTGAGTCGTCATAACACGATCAAGTTTCACGTCCACTACCCGATTGAGTAAGACAGCCACTAAAATTAATCACCCTAATTAAACCAACTTTAACCTCACTTGAGGAAATCAAAAGAATTTGGTAGTTAGGTAGGACACCGGGGATAGGCATCAAAATAATTCCCCCTTGTCATTTTCATCTGAGACATAGTCGTTGTCTTTAGGGAACTAAAATCCTCTAGTACTTATTGACATGGTCACAGCTATTTTGTGGAGGGGCCTCCTGACTGTTTCCAACTTTCAGGGGTTAA
This sequence comes from Larix kaempferi, assembly GCA_027924585.1. NCBI lineage: Eukaryota > Viridiplantae > Streptophyta > Pinopsida > Pinales > Pinaceae > Larix > Larix kaempferi. The sequence continues at coordinate 3,596,313 of BSBM01001024.1, read as the reverse complement.
ACGACCGCGAGATTGAGAACAGGACGGACTCTGTGGAATACCGCACTCCACTTAGCCCTAAGGAAACATCGATCGCTGTCTTCTTCGGAAGGCTGAAGTGCCCAAAACCTTTTCCGACGTGTCATGAACGAGGTGGCTTAGTATCTATTCTACTAGGGCTCTTTTACCCAGGATCCCTTTTAGTAGAGGGATATCCTTCTTATATCGGTCTCTCATGTTGTATTGTTCGACTTGGATTTCATCACCTTGCGAAGGATACAACCTGTTGAGGTCTCCAGCTCTTAGTTAGGAGTTTGCTTGCTATCTCACCTTTGTAGAGGGTCATTTTTTCTTTATAGGGACTGCTTGTTGGAATTCTAGCCATTTGTTGATCAGCTCGCTTATTGAGACACCGGTCTCAGTATAGATTTTAGAGCTTGCTTTTTTGGCCTGTGAGCCTTGCTTTTTCTAGCTCCTCTTCTGCACACTCGGTTGCATTAGAGTTTTTGAGTTCTTTGTTTATGATACTTCCCCCGATTTTCATTTTCCTGACATCATGTCAGATCTACCACGAAGATCACGAAGACAACAGGGCCAAAGCCCTCCACCACCACCACCGCCACGGACTACTGGTCCGCCTGCATCACGCATTCCTGCTCCTCCTGGCCGCGGTGCTGGTCGAGGCAACATTCCACCACCGATACGTACAACATCTTCAGTTACGCCCGTAACTGCCACACACAGCACAGTCTCAGGATTTATTGCAGCTTCTGCAACCACTAGCACGTTTGAGACTTCCACTGTCACCTCACCCACTGTCATTCCAGATTTATCTGTTACAGTGGACACAGTTACCGCAACTGAACCTAGTACAACCCATAGTACTAGACCAGAGGTCATCCTTCTACTGGATGCCAACACTTCCCGTCCATCAAACACCTTTCACAATGATACAGACGAATCTGTTGGCACCATAGAAGGGTCCGACCAGTACATACCTGGCTTGATTTCAGTCCCAAGCGGGTACGTTGAAATCATTGAAGATACTCATCTCCCTGACACACCTTTTGAACCTGATTATGGTTTCATCACTTTCCAGGCGGATCTTCCGCCTGTTATCACTACGTCACCTAGTGTTCATCCTCAGGAGACAAGTTCTTCTAGCAACGTACCTCGTACTATTACTCTACCCAACCTCCCACCGGGACATGAAATCATGGCTTCCATCCAGTCTAGTATGGTTAGCCTAGCGAACTCTCCGTTAGTATCGGCACAGTTTAGATGCAGCACAGAGCACATGCTCTCGTCAGTCTCTAGATATCCCCCTGACACTCGTCCTTCTGACTATAGGGATCCCAACATCCCGTCTAGCACGGAGTTTTGACACTCCTTTGCAGACGGCGCAGGACCTTCAGATGTTACCATACCTAGTTTCCTGCCGGATCCCCAAACCCTTTTCCAGGACATGAAATCGGACCCAGTTTTCGAGGGTCCTCCTACCATTGAACATGTCATGGACGACGCTAATACCCCTAGGCTAAATTCCCCGCATTTACTGTCATCACCCATATTTGATGCACATTCTATGAGGGATAACCCAGTTTTTTCCCCGTCCTCACCTGTTCGATATGGACGACCCCCTCCGCAAATAGGTACTTTTGGTGCCGTTGGCCAATCCACGTTATCATATTTGACCAGCGGTGGAAGAACGCTTAGTCTCACTGCTGGATCTTCCGGTTGGACCGGAGGATCACCCTCAGCCACCATTTACACTATCTCAGGAGGTGGACAACCGACTACAGTGGTCCCCAACTCTAGTTACCAAATCCCCCCTTGTGGGCCATCAACCCAACCAGTAGGTGGACAACCTTTTGTTGGAAACCCTGTTCCGAGTCAACAACCTCCAACTGGTGGGCCATCAACCCAACCAGTTGGAGGACAACCTTTTGCTGGGAATCCACTTCCCAGTCAACAGCCTCCTCATATAGGGCCATCCAACCTAACTGCTGGTGGAGAACCTATTGGCTCGATCCAACAAGCTTCCCAACCAGCAGCGTCTACTCAGTTCGGTATGTACAATCCACCTGGCAGTGGACAACTTTATTCCGGTGTTCCAACCGGGCCTTACTCTCAACAACCCTGTCAGGCATACTTCCTTCTTGGGATCATCAAATCCCACAGAGTGGGGGGTATTCACTTTTTGGAAATTGGAACCAAGCCGGGGGGCAATCTCAGATTTCCCCCAACTTGAATTCTTGCTTCCCTTACCCTTCAGCTGCTACAGCTTCATGGAACCCATCACTTCAATTTCCACTCGCTCCTCAAGCAGGAACGAGCCTTCCATGGACACCACCGTCGCAGTCACCCCCCAACCCTGTTACGGGAAATCCTCCACTTGCACAGTATATTGGTAACATCCCTGGAACACAACAATTCCAAGGAACTTTTCCCAAACAAGGAACAACAACCATTCCTGGGTATCAACAGCCTCAGGGTACTATACCCACTCAGCAGAACACTCACCAACCGGTTGCTTACAATCAACTGGTTAACCAGATGGCTTACCATTCACAGAATTTCCAGCAGTATCCCGTGGGAAACTCATATGGGTATAACACACAGCAGTATGCTATGCAGGGCCCTCCAGGGTTCCCAGCACCACATGGTTATTACTCATTCCCACAGACCAACCGTCAACTTCCCTTTTTGGCCACACTCGATCTACCTGATTTGTCGAGGCTTATCAACGATCCTATATGGCATGAACCTCACTGGCCACCTATCCCAGCCAAACTACCATCGGACATTCCTAAGTTCGATGCCAAGCCCGGGGAAGACCCCAAAAACCACGTGATGACCTTCCATCTTTGGTGTTCATCCAACTCCTTGATGGATGATTCCATCCGACTTCGGCTCTTCCAACGCACGCTCACCGGAACGGCAGCAAAATGGTATATCGAGCTGCCACAACACTCTTTTCGTGATTTCAACACTTTGGCTATGCAGTTTCTGACACATTTCCAGCTTCCCATCCGGTATGAGACTGGAACAGAACTGCTAACTTCACTGCGTCAAACCACTTCTACACACATTTCGGATCACATCCACGAGTGGCGAAGACGCCGTAGGCTGATAAAGGCACCTATTCCGGATCATCTACTTGCTGATTGGTTTACAAAATCCTTTTTGCCTCCCATAGCCAGAGATATTGCTATGCGCGGACCGGTTACAAAAGAACAAGCCATCTCGCAGCACAATACATGGATTTGGTATATACTCAATCCGGTACTTTACATGAACTTCTTCCACATGCCTCCCGCGTTCACACTGATCCAACAAAGCCTACCACTGAACCACCCATTGATGGTATCATTGGTTCAATCAAGGCTCAGCCTGCTACCAACTCGACGGGACAACAAGCTTCTGCTTCCCCCGCTTTTACCCAGGCCGCTTCAAAAGCTTCCACTTCTCCTGCTATCTCCTCCGACGTGAATGCATTCCAATCTACGTCACAACCATCCGGACGAAAGAAGAAAAATAATCGTGGCAAAACCAAGAAGAACCAGCAGGAGAACCCCAAGCCACAACCTACCCAGAATGACCAGAAACCACGTCGGAAAGCTAAGTTTCCCTGCCTGATTTGTCAAGATGATCATTATACGCGTGACTGTCCCTACAAGGACGAGGTCCATAAGTTCGTTAAAGGATCCTCTCGCCCGGCAGTGCTAACTGACCCTTTCCCCCAACAGCAACAGCAAATGGTTGCCCAAGAATCCCCACAAGGGGGCAACCCGACCAATCCTTCCCGTGGAGAGATGTCCACAAACCGCGAAATCCTAATGACAAGTAATGAGGAGATTAATATCACCACTCGTTCAAAGACGTATGACAATCCTCCAAGTTCAAACAAACAATCGGAGATAGCCAAAGGCAAATCTCCTGTTGAAGATCCAATTCCTATTCCCCCCCCTAACGGTCATCTCCATATCGAGAGACCACTCATGGACACAGTGCTACGCCCACCCAAGGGCACCATACGAAAGGCGACATTCAATCCGAATGCGCGAGCTGCCCAAAACTACAACATTGTTGAGGATTTGGCTCAAGCACCTTGCGCTATGTCAACTCTCGGGGTTCTCCAACACTGCCCCGCGCAGCGTAGAACCCTACTTTCAGCACTGGGGGCACTGGACCCAGATACTTCAAACTCCATCATGTTTAACTTGCAGCACGCTAAACCTAGGCTTTCTCATCAGTTAGCCTTCCAGGTGCATACAAAAATCCGTGGAAATGTCATCCACCGCACTGTGTTAGATGAGGGTGCTTCCACGTCGATTATGTCTTTGAACTGCTGGAGAGCCTTAGGCTCACCCGAGGTCACAACTTCTCCCACTACTCTTAGGGCGTTTGATGGACATGGTTTTCAACCATATGGACTCATTCCCTCAATCGGTGTTGAACTGGGGGACAAGACAGTATCCGTACACATCGAAGTCGTAGATGCACCTTTGGATTACAATCTCCTACTTGGTCGGAACTGGTTCTATGCCATGACCGCCATAGCATCTATAGTCTTCCGGATTGTACAATTTCCTCATGAAGGGAAAATTGTCACTATTGATCAACTGGATTACTGTATCCCAGACTCCCATCCAAACTCCACCAATACCGTCCCGTTATTGGATCAACCTCGGTACCGGTTCCAAGACATAGGTGTTGGTCTCATGAAGGATTCATCCCTCATTGGAGTTTTTCCAGAGCTGGGAACCCATCTTCAACCAGTCAACATGATTTCATCGCATGTCACCCCTTCCGATGATTCATGGGTGATCCCGAGTCCTACTCGGATCCAAGGCTATGGCAATTCCATGCCTTTGAACAGAAACCTTGCAGCATATGACGCGATCCAATCAGCCACAGATTGGGTCGATTGTTCTACTGATCACACAGTGGCACAGCTCTCGACTGAAACTCATCCACACCCACCATTTTTTGATCCTCTCAACTTGATTTTTCCCACTGACGAATCAATCATAGAGGTTATGTGCGGTGATGAGCCACCTTGGGGAGATTTTCATCATCGATCTTCATTCCCCACCATTCAATCACTTGAGCCTGATACCAAATCCAGTGCTTCACTTGGGATGGTTCAAACCAAGTTCCCCACTTCCCTCGACGAAGTATTATCCGAAGGCAACTTGGCCAACCTTATGGCAACCACTCCCATCGATATTTCGGTAAAGCCTGGTATCGTGGAAAACGTACACATTGGCAAAAAATGTACTCCTCTCGAAACGGAGTTCTATAATGCCTACTTTAAAACTTTCCGCGATGTTTTTGCTTGGAGTTATGAAGAGATGCCAGGGATTGACCCGTCGATTGTGGTCCACGAAATTCCAACTTTCCCTGGCGCCTGACCTGTTCGGAAAAAGCTTCGACCCGTTCATCCTCGTAAGGCAGCCGCCATTAAAGCAGAAGTTGAAAAACTTCTGCGTGCTGGTTTTATCTATCCTGTCCCATTGACAGAATGGGTGTCCAACATCGTTCCCGTAGACAAGAAACAGGGAACGATTAGAGTCTGTGTTGATTACCGTGATTTGAACAAAGCTTGTCCCAAGGACAACTACCCAACTCCGTTTATCGACCAGATCATCGATAACTGTGCCGGAAGCGTTATCTTTTCATTTATGGATGGCTTCTCTGGCTATAATCAGATCGATATCCTCCCAGCCGACCAGCACAAAATGGCCTTTATCTGCCCTTGGGGGATCTTTGCATATCGAAAGTTACCTTTTGGCCTCAAAAATGCCGGGGCAAATTTCCAACGGGAGATGTCCTACGCATTCCATGACATCAAACATATCGTAGAGCCATATCTTGATGACCTTCCCGCTCATTCTCGAACTCGGGAAGAACATCCAGACCACTTGAGTGCCATTTTCGAAAGGTGCCGGCGCTACAACATACGTTTGAACGTGCATAAGTGCGTCTTCTGTGTAGAAGCTGGAAAACTGTTGGGCTTCATAGTCTCCAAAGATGGGATACGTCTAGATCCCGCAAAGGTAGCAGCTATCATAGCCCTGCCTTCACCTACCAATATTCCAGAACTTCAATGTTTGCAAGGGCATGCAAACTTTCTACACCGTTTTATCTGCAATCTGTCAGAGATAACAAAAGGCTACATGTGGCTTCTCAAGAAGAATATTCCCTTCATATGGGATCACGAATCCCAACGCTCCTTTGAAAATTTAAAGGCAGCCTTAACCAAAGATCCTGTGATTCAACCCCCCAACTACACACAGGACTACATCCTTTATCTCGCAGCCTCAATTTCCACCATTGGTATGGTGTTAGTCCAGGAAGACCACAACGGCATAGAACATGTGGTGTACTATCTCAGCAAGAGTCTTCTTGAATCTGAAACTCGCTACTCACATGTTGAAAAGCTGGCTCTGGCAACAGTATTTGCTGTCCAGAGATTCCGTCACTACATCTTACTCCGCCGGACCACCGTCATCGCCGATTTCAATCCAATGTACTATATCCTCACACGACAAGTGCTTGGGGGCAAGTACTCCCGTTGGATTGTCATCCTTCAAGAGTTCGACTTGGAATTTGTCAAAGCCAAGTCTAAGAAATCTCTGGTCTTCGCTGAGTTAATTTGTAACCTGCCCCGTGCTACTGAGCAATCCGAGCCCATTGATTCTCTTCCTGATGAATCATTGTTCCTCATTAGCACGTCTGATCTGTGGTATGGGGATATTCTCTTATATCTCCAAACCCAACGCTTCCGTCCCGATCTCACCCGCGATGAACGACGACGTATCAGACATCACGCAAAATACTACCTTATAGTGAACGATACTCTGTATCGACGTGGTGTCGACACTGTCCTTCGACGCTGTTTGACCTTAGATGAGGCGGAACGCGTTCTCAACGACTGCCACGCTGGAGCATTGTAAGTTTTAAACCTTAACAGTGAAGTACAAACATATATCGATTCTTAAGCATTTACAGACAATACACAATGGCACACACATTACACAGAGATTTTCACCTGGAAACCCTTAACCGGGAAAAACCAGCAAAACTTAGAGCCGCATAGCTCCTTTTTCATTATATGTTTATTTTACATGTACAATACAATAAATGGTATTCTGCAGCATCTAAAAACCCTAATTCGTTTACCCGAATTAGGTTACAACCCTAATTCCTTTTACCGGAATTAGATAGAGTACAATGGGTCGAAAATCGCGAAAAAGCAAAAAGCAACCCAAAAAAAAAAATTGCGCTCCGCGCGGACTCCGGGGGCCTAACGGCCCCCTCCGTGTCGTTTCGGAACCTAACGGTCCGAAACGAAGGGGGTGGGCCCTGCCGTAGGGATCGTGTTGTACACGCAGCGACCATGTGAAGAGATATAACATACCCAACAAGCATGTGGTGGTCATCTCTCTGGGATGGCTACGGCCCAGAAAATACTGCGAGCGGGATACTTCTGGCCCTCAATTTTCAAAGACTGCATTGAAACAGTCAAGAAGTGTCCGCCATGTCAATTCTTTCATAGCAAAGCATGCTCGCATCCTGCTCCACTCCATCCTGTCATTGTCGTTGGCCCCTTCTCCAAATGGGGCATCGATTTTATGCACTGTAAGCCCACTTCAGCCGGGGGGCATAGCTATGTCATAGTAGCTGTCGACTACTTTACAAAATGGGCTGAAGCGATTCCTACATATGTTGAAGATGGCAAAACAGCAGCGCAGTTCATATTCAATCATATTATAGCTAGATTCGGTGTCCCACAGTCTATTGTGACCGATCATGGTTCCCATTTCAGGAACCATATGATCGAAGAACTAAGTGCCAAACTGGGTTTTCGCCACGAAAACTCAACCCCGTATTACCCACAAGCTAATGGCCAAGTTGAAGCCATTAATAAAGTCCTGAAACGAATGATTCAGCGCATTGTGGGTACCCAGAAATCTAATTGGCACTCAGCTCTATTCTCAGCACTATGGGCCTACCGGACCTCAGTGAAAAGTGCTACTGGGTTTACACCATTTCAACTGGTGTACGGCCTAGAAGCCATTCTCCCGATTGAATGTGAAATTCCATCACTCAAGATAGCCATAGAGCTACTTCCACACACTACTTCCGAAGAAGAACGGTTTCTATACCTAGCCAAGCTAGATGAAACCCGCCGCGACGCTGCTTTGGCTAATGAAGCTCACAAAAAACGCGTCAAAGCTCAATACGACAAATCCGTTCAACCTCGGATCTTCAATGAGGGTGACCTCGTACTTACATATGATCAGATGCATGATAAGCTTGGAAAAGGTAAACTTGAATCTATGTGGTACGGCCCCTTCATTGTAAAACGTGTCTTAGAAAAAGGAGCCTATGAACTAATCGATTGTGATGGTACGCCATTGGCACGGCCCCGCAACGGGCTATACCTCAAACGTTTCTACGCGTGAGGTTACCCTACGCGGGTTATTTGTTGTACATAATGTACTTAGTTTGCTTTTTGCTTTCTTTTTAGTGTGCGCGTGGACCTCATGTATCTACTCTTACTTTGACTCGTGACTTTATGCGCAGATGTCTGCCTACTTTGGGTTCGCCGACGGTGCAAGCCGACATACCCGGAATCTCGCTTCCGCAGCATGGGTGATCTATTCCCCCACTGGCGAGTTGATTTCTTCAGGAGCCAATTGTTTAGGTCCTGCAACCAATAATATCGCGGAGTACCATGCAGTCATTGGTCTCTTGACAGAGGTTGCTTCACTCGGGATTGATTCCTTATCAGTATTTTTAGACTCCCAACATGTGGTTTCTCATCTAAACCGTGTTTACACAGTCCGCAATCCTACATTACTTCGTTTATTTCGAAGAGTACGCCTCTTGGAACGGTCATTTGATTTTATTATATATCAACACATACCGAGAGAATTCAATTGTATTGCCGATTCATTGGATAATTACATTTTGGATTGGCATCTTGCCCATACATAAAAACATCATATAAAAAGAAAATGCACAAGTCATTGTAAATATTTAGATCATAAATAAGTCCATATCACCGTATATAAGAGTGTGTTTTTTCAAAAATACATAAAGTTTGTGTCAAAGACAAAATTGGGGATCAAATCCCATATACAAAAAATTGGCCCTCAAAGCCTACATATCGCATACATGCCGCAAAAAGATCAAAGGACCATCTATGGAGACCTAGGAGACCTATCATGTCCCTCATCGGACTCCTCCCGCCGCTGGTGGTAACACACCACAGCTCGAACCACCCTGCGAAGAAGTCGACTGATACGACCAGGAACACCCACAGTATGCCGCTGGAGGTGGTAAGGGACGTCATCCATCCGCATAGCAGGGATACCATGGGTCAATCCCTGCAGGTTCCTCTCAATGTCCCGGACACCTCCTGCCTCGTCTTCATCTTCCTCTTCGTCAGGAGCAGCTTGACGATCCACACCGCCACGACGTAGTGGAGAGTATCCGTCTGGCCTCTGTGGTCCACGGTCTGCAACATGCATGTGAATATATATCAGGCGTCTTTTACACATTCTAAAAAAGCAATAAAAATTAAATATTCAAAAAGAAAAAAAAAATACATATCCATGAAGGTCATACCAGAGTTGTCCCAGTCATCATCCTCCGGCAATGCCAAGTCGATATCCTCACGGAAATCTACCCCTGAATAGGGATAGTCGTCAATCATGACTATCTGCTCCTCTAGCCAAGAGAAGAAGTCCTCTCCAAAGGCTAGCCGATGAGGTCCCCCGAGGCGTCCAGCATAGTCACTCCATCAAGCCATCCATGGCTCAGTAGGTGGACGAGGGGGCATAGATATCTGCGGACGCAGTAGTGGCACCCTTGCCAAAAAGAAAGTGACCAGGATGCTCCCATAGCCAAACTGGGTATTTTTCCCAGTCCTACACTTGTGCACTTGTTCCTTCAGATTGGACAACACTGCATCACACCAGTTGAAAATTGTTCCTCCCATGCACTCTGCTGCGAGATTCACTTGTGTGCGGGATGCTTGATGTGGACTCATGCTTCCCGCTGCATGTGTGATAGTGAATAACACGGTTTTTACAGCAAGATTTATGACCTCCTTGATGGCCACCTTCCCACTTTTCTTACTCGAACCCACCTGGCAATATCGAGCAATCAAGTCATCTGTGCTTGATTCTGAAGCTGTGTACCCGGTAAAGTTCACCCGGGCCCCTCTCTTCGAGAGGCCCGTGAGGAAATAAATATCCTCAAGTTGGATTTCAAGCACATGTTCTCCCACTCGGAAAGCTTGAATGTCAGGGTCCCACAATTGGATAAGATGAGTAAGGAGCTTAGGTTGTTGGCGGATCCCTTTGGTTTTGAAGAACTTTAGCAAACCACATTCTCGCAATGCGGTCACGGTTGGTAAGTCATTTTCGGCTGCAAAATCATCCACTTCGTGCTCTCTCTCTTTCCAGCTTACCATTTTGCTCCGAATAAGTTGCAAATCCCTGCAAAAGGGCAAACAAAACAATTAGTAACTATTTAACAACTTACTTCTAGCAAAAAATTGGAGAAAATTTGATTTTTTAAACTTGAAATTCGCCTGTGCCGCGCCTGGAGGACACCCTACCGCGTGGCAGTCCACACTACCGCGCCTCAATTTGAGGATACAGCGCGGTACTGTTCAACAGTACCGCGTCTTTCGATAAGGCCCCCACGCGGTAGTGTGGAGGGCGATTCTTTCCCAAAAGGGCTCGCTAAAAAATTAATTTTTTCCTGGTGAAAGCAAAAATTTCTTACATGAAATGAAAGAGGGGCTCAAGCACTCTTACCTGGCGCAGACGGCGGTCGAAATGGTGTCCCAGAACTCCCGGTATGGATCCTTGAAATCTTGCTCCAAAATGGGTAAAAATGTCTCCTTTGGGTAAAAAACACAAATGAATAGTAATTTCTATTTTTACCATTCCTTATATAGCATTTTTTCACATTTTTTAATTAATTAATTAATTACTATTTCAAATAATTGAAATAAACCCTTGTTCACATTGCTAATGTCCAGTTTTTGAGCATTTATTGACAGGATCCGCGGTAGAAATGAGATGCATTCACACCGGTATTTATTCATAATTTGACCTTCATTTTGAGCCCACTTTATCTTTTTCGTGCTCTGGATTTAAAACTTGAAAAAGATTCCAAGCGCTTTTACACCCGTGTCGTGCTTGTCAAACTCAAGTAAACGGTGTCGAGTACGGTCAGCTTTACTCATGCTCGTTAAACGATGAGGAAAGTATTATCCTGGTTGTATTTTATTCTTTTTTCGGACCAGAATAATTTAAAATTTACGAAAAAGACCATAGGAGTCCATAGTTAAGCTCTTTTCAGACTCCTTAAAATTGAAAAGATTGCCAAGTGATCTTGACTCTTTCACACTTGTAAAAGTATTTGAAAGGTCGTCTATTCGGTGATAGGTTACCCATTTTTCGGCCCGTCTAGACTATTTACGAGAAAGGTATACCTCAGTCAATCTCGGCTGGGAGAGTTCTCTCGGGAATTGTTTTACACTTTTTCGGGGTCGAGGGACTAAATTTTACGAAAAAGTACATTATGGAGCTTCCTTTAAGTTTTTTAGGCTCTCTAAATATGAAAAACTACCGAGTTTTCCTTCCTTGGACTCGTTAAAATATTAACATCGAAGGACCCACTTTGGGACAAACCCCTCCTTTCTCAGGTTCGTAAAACATGTGAGATTGGACTCATCCATGAGATGAGATACACCGAGCATCTGTTATCCTCTTCAAACTCGCAAAACAAGAAAGAGGTACTCGTCCATCATGTCGGGGAAATATGGGGGAATAAGTCAAGTTTATCTATGGCAGCTTGTCAGTCGTTACCTTTGAACATGGCATGTGTCCATCTCTTGTCTATATTTGGGTATCCGTCTTTCATTGAGTTATAGTCATCGTCATGGGTCGTCTCCCTGGCCACGAGTCCACTCATCCGGTGTCTATCCTCTATTTATTAATAATCCCTGCTGCCAAGTCCTGTTACATGTCGTTACATGTTCAAAGGGTTGCATTGTTTCGAGTCATTCATTGTGTCAGGCCTCCGCTGTGTCAGTACATACTCCATTGCTTCATCATCCTATCATCTGTGCTGATTTCGTGTCGATGATGTGGGAATCATCATGGCCCACCTTCTACGAGTCTATTCCTGTCGACACCAAATCACTATCCGGGAATTAGACTTAGAGATCAACCATTAGTACCTTGGTACCTGCATGCCTCAATGGCAGGTTTCCTCGTGCTTGATATCAGGTTCACATCATTGACCTCTGATCAAGCAATCTCTCGTATGCTCGACATCAACTCATTCATTCGCATTTCGTTGAGATGTACTATTGATACCTTGGGAATCATTGTCATCATTGGTGATCTCCATCGCATTTGTTAACGGTCCACATCATTGACCGGTAATCAAATGGTTTCTACCATGTTCGACTTCAACACCTTGTAATCACATGGTTAGATTCGTATCTTTTTGCGATCGGGTAGAAGACCCTGGGCGCATCACTGTATCTCGACTGCGTCCAGGCTGCGATGGAGACGTCTCTTGTATTGTCACACAGATCCACTTATTGTATTGGTCGTGGCTGTGTCATTATTGTCTCATGGATCTACGATTGTTCATAGTAGCCATGATCTGTCCACAGTTTACATTATCTCAGTACTCATGGATCTGCAATGTATTGGTCGGCAGCCATGCTTTGAGTCATCTGTTTCCGAGCATGGGAATGCCCGCCTCGGTGGTATATCTAACACTTTGTTTCTATTTCAGCTCAGTGTCGCTCTCCTCGATGCTATCTCTGCACATTATATTCGTAAAGTCTTTCGGCCATCAGTCCCTTCTGACCTCACACTTTAGGGGGCATCTGTTATACCTCTATGTTTCACGGTGTCGCATCTCCATCACAAAACGAGTTGACAACATTTTCCCTACTATTTTAAACCATCCAGAAGAGACAGATGGTGAGTCAACCTTGAAGGTGAATCCACCCTGGCAAGTTTTGACCCACCTTAGACTTTATTTACACACACTACCGCGCCTTGCTAGTTTGCCAAAACGTGGTACTAGACACTACCGCGTTCTGCTATTTCCCCAAAGCGTGGCAGTGCCGCGTTCTGCAGTCTTTGCAAAACGCGGTACTCTTTTAATAGCTTTTTTCCCTTGGCTTGTGGGATTTTGGATTTTCGAAGATAATGGAAGATTGGGGTCCTTGATTCGATCTCAACTCATCTCCTTCGATTAGAAACCCTGATCCACTTATCTCTCCTTAGATCCACCCATCTCTCTTGTTGGTTAACCTCACCATTCACTATAAAAGAGAGGCATGCCATTGGAAAAAAGAGGAGGACTCTTGAGAGTACCAAACTTATGGTCTTGCAGCATTGTGGAGATAGCTAGAGGAGAAGACACGTGGAGCTGGAGGGTTGGATTGGGCATCAAGCACCTTTTGTAAGTATTCTTCAAGTTGTAATGGAATAACTTGTCTTGTTTTCCCAAATCATTTGTGTTAATCTTGTTTTAATGATATGATTTGTATCTTTCATAGATTTAGATCCTAACTCATGTTTCAGGTTGCTAGAGAATAGTGCATTCTTGTGTCTTGGTTCCATTTTGACAGGTTCACTTGTGAGGGCTTGGAGCTTGGAGCAAATACCAAAAACAAACGTCTGGATAGAAGGTCAGTTAAACTCCTTCTACTCTCTTTAGCATTTTAATCCTGAGATGTTCGTTAGATCTAGGGATTCAAGGTAGCATTTGTTTTGACTTGTTTCTTGCTTTAAGGTTAGTTTAAAGTCTGCTTTAAAGTTAAGAGAGTTTTGGCTTATCCGTAGGACAAAATTCTACATAACATAAACACTTTTATTTGCTGAATCATATGGAATGTGATTATCCATATGTATTTCCTCATCAAATAAAGAGATCTCATGATCTCTATGGAACTCCACAGGTGCTCCCCTCTTCATCCAATGGCTCATCTATCTACCATTGATCCAAGGGTGCAAAACTCCATCAATTGACCCACACATTGAAGATAAGTGTAGATCTGATGCCTCCTGGTCAAAAGTGGATGCACACATATGCATGGGTTGCCTTAACTGCTTCGGGTTAAGGAACATGTCATAGGACTCACTTTTAGGATCCTCTTGCTCATCATGTGACACCAAGAGGAAGAATCCTTTTACCCAATTTTCATTCCCAAAATTTGTGGCTGAATTTGAAGTGGGAAATGAAGAATGGTGAGCCATTCTTCGGAACATTCCATCCACTGAAGTTGTGGATGTATCCTCTCCATTGATGGCTTATCCATCTATGGTGTACTCATCTGGCTCTTCCTTGGAAGAGTGACTTTCTTCAATGAACCTCTCAAGTTCCTTCTAGAAAAGGTCATGTGCTTGTTTTTCTTCAACTCTGGCTGCACATTCCTCAAGCACATACGAAACAGACTGTTCCTCATAATCCACCAACTCATGAGGTTCCTCCCTTGGAACATGAAATAATTCATCTGTGTTATTGTGACTTTGTGAAATATGGGAGGTAAAAAGTGATTCTGGCAACTTCTCATTAAGCTGCTCAATCTGATTCTTAGATTCTTAACAAGCACCATGAGTACCAATCATAGAATCCTGGGTAGTTTCCAACATATGAGTGAGCTTGTTGATCTCCTCATCATTCCTTATTGCAACGTTATAGTACATATTCACAAGCTCTAGCAAGTGATCTCTATCAGAAAGTAGCTGAGAGAAATTTCCTTTTAGGCTTCCTACTACTTCCCACATGTGCACAAAATTTTCAACAGAGGTTTGCTCCTCCATTGATGCAGTTCTCCAACAGTAGTGAGAGATCAAAGCATTAAGTTCATGGAGGTTTTTAAATGCCTCCTTGATTTTTTCCTCACTCATTTTCAATGGTCCAATCAGGGAAAGAAGTTCTAGATGGTGAACCTCCTCTTCTACTTCTTGCAATTCAGTCTTCTCCCAATTCTGAATTCTGACACTAGAAGGATCTTCTGATCCATCATTCTCACTGGAAGTGGCTGCCATCTTGGGCTGCAAAAAAGGCATGCAAAAATCAGAATTGCAGCCATACCTTTGTGCCCAAATTTCCTCCTCATGTGGTGTTTTTATGGAAGCATGCTTCTTTCCCAAATTCCTTTGTTCACACCCAGCCGATTTGGGCTTGTCTTCCACCTCAACCTAAAGTTCCAATGATGATTTCAGATCTGATTGATGTTCTTCATTTGGATCTGATCCAATATATGTCATACCATCATCAATATTCCCCATATCTTCTGCACTTATCTTGAAATCACCCACAAAGAATTTGGGAGTGATTTCACCTTCCACATTGCCGACAATCGAATGTTTGACTGTTGGATCTTTAGTTGTGCATGGATATTTTTCCTCTCCTTCTGACTAAGGATTTGGTGACTCATCATCCTCATGACTTCTACAAATATGCTGATATCTACCATGGTATTCCCTCTTTCTTCCACACTTTGAGGGTCTCCTGATGTTCCCACAGTCCTTGGTTTCTGAGGAGCTAAGCATTGAGAATTGAATGCTTCATTACGGGGAACTAGTTTCTCCACATCATGGCACACATTATTGACAATGTATTCTATTTTATTCTAGTGATTTCCAAAAGGAACATGGGTACAAAAATCTGATTGAGGTCCATACCTTTTCATCATACTTTTTCCTTCAAATAATGGAGCTATGGTTCCTTGTTCTGCCACCCATTCTGTAGGTTTACATCCAACTGATGTGTGGTCATCTTCTGCTTCACTATGTAGCTCATGTGGTGACTTTGGATCTGATTTAGGTTCTTATTTTGGATCTTATCCAAAATATGTCTCACCATCATTAAGCTTACCAATCTCTTTTGAGGTGATCTTGATATCCTTGACATCGAATCTTGCAGTAGATTCTTCTTCCATTTTGTCAACAATATCATGTTTGGTTTTTGGGTCTTGCTTCTCCCTGGTTGTCTTAGGATGAATATTCTTGGAGGCTCTTCTTGAAGAGGATCCAAAAATTCTTGTGAATTCACATGCATCCAATAAATCTTTCATATATTTTAGGACTGAGTTTAGATGTTTATGACATAGCTTTGATGTCTGGAAAAAAAACAACAAACCATCCTCTCCAATGACAGAAGGAAAGAAGATTCAATTCCTCAGTTCTTCACCTTTTTTAGTACAAAACATGACACCCTTAGGGAATCTCGAACTAGAATCACTTGGCCATGATAGAAGTTGAATGACTGGCTATAAGTTCAAATTCATTTCTGAATATGGCCATCACAAATCAGATCCTTCATCACATTGATCACTGAAAATATTTCATTGGAGCAACCCTTCCACCAACACCTTGCAATACTAAAGAATGGGGAAGAAGAGAGGGGATAATGAGAAGAATTCTTCTTGAACTCTTAAACTCTTCTGAAGCAATTCGATCGTAGAGTGATATCAGAGCTTTAATGGCTGCAAAATTATCTTCAGTGGCTGCAAATAGATCTTCAATGGCTACCCAATAGTATTCAATACCTGTTAGAGAGAGAGAGAGAGAGAGAGAGAGAGAGAGAAAGAGAGAGAGAGAGAGAATGGGGCACATCACCCATAGAGTGGCTTGGGCGCATCACCAAACCAAGAGGAGCTTCAAAGCTCTCATACAAACTTTACAATGAAAAAAGTTGTGAAATGGAGTTGGTTGGCTTCTTTTATAAACTTCAGGATGACCTGCTCAGCAAGTTACTTGGCTTGGTGACTTGTGAGAATAGGTCACCCATGAGTGGACATACTTTCCTTAATTTTTCCTTACAAGATCTCTCTTTCATAAATTGTGCCCTCCTTGACCTTAGATGTTTCCTTCTTGCATTAGCACTTGCTTTCCTTTTGAAATGGGCATTGAAATGGAAACTACACCATTCAAGATGTTTCCTTTTTGGTAAACTAGACTATTTTTTGGCAAGTGCGCCCTCCTTAGCTTTTTCTAGTTGTTTCTTTTTTCTGATTTGGAAACCTTATCTCCACCTTCCTTCTCTTCATATTTTTGCCATATCTTCACCCCTTAATCCATTTTGGCAACATATTCCACATGGGTGCCCTCTTGGCCCACTTTCTCATTATCCATTAATTTTATTTATCAAAATTAACTTTAATAAATAAATTTGCCAATTTTTTAGACTTAGGCTAATATTAATTCTAAGCAAATAGAATTAATACAATTTAATTCCCTTAGGGGTTGATATTGTCGCCTTTCACCCATGGTACTAGATGAACCAAAATTGGGGACATGAGAACAACAAGCTCAATTATTGGGCATGGATACCTACTTTTAACAATGGTATTTACAAAATAGGATGTCCATGGGTTTTCCCCAATCATGGCACAACAAAATGACTTAAGGGGAGGGAAAAATCGACCACAGGGGAACAACTATAATTTCCCACAGATATAGGGGCATTTAAATGGCGAAAATAACCTCCCACGATGCCCAAATCAGATTTATTTTCTTTCCCACATCTCTGCAACAAAAAAATGGATTCCCAGCTATGGAAAATGAAGGGAAAAGATGGAAAACGTGAAGGAAAACGCCCCAGCTAACTCAGACTGCGTGAGGGAGAAAAGAACATGGGTGAATGATGGCTTGGTGAGCAAATTCGTGGCTCCTTTCTTTCCCAGGAATCCAATTTTTTTTTCTCCAAAAAATGATGGCTTTCCCATACTCGAATTTGGATAGCCATACCTCTCCATTCCCCAGGGCATTAACTACCTCAACCAACTCTTGGAAGAGATAAATAATTGGGTACAAAAGTCCACATGGGTAGTTGAGGGTTTATGGGTTCTCTCATTGACACTTGGATTGACTTGATTGGACCCAAGGGTTTGAATATTTACTTCCCAATTCCTTGTAAAAATCATGCCCCCATCTCTTGTTGCATTGCATTACATAGCTAATTGTGGGTATTTTATTAAAATGCATATTTACATGATATTTACAATTTCATTATTCCTGGCTAGCATGAAAACCATATGCTTCACTAAATCGATGGCAGGGCCTTGGCCTTGATCTCCTCACCACGATTTTATAAAAATAATACATCATTTACAATTTAATGCAATGGGGTCAAAATCAGGATATTACAATCCCCTCCCCCTTTGAATAACAACGTCCTCGATGTTCCAATACTTAAGAATACATACACACATTACACATGTCCAAAAATTCACAAAATGTGGCAGGTCTGTCCCACATTTCATCTTTTTACTTTGAACCTTCAGGAACAAATCCTTTGGCTTCCACAAGCTGCTCCTGTTGACTTTGATCTTCCAGCTCTGTAGGTGGGCACTTCTCCACAGCAATCCCTTCCTTTTCTTTACCTTCCAGCTGATCCACAAGTCTGGAAACTTTATGGTTACTATATTCTTGTTGTCCTTTGTTGGGCAGTTACAGAGGCAATGATTTCCTCCACATTCCCAACATTTCAGTGGCTTCTTTTTCTTTACCTGCTCAATTTCCTTTGAGTCTTCTAGCCTTGATCGTTTCTTAATGGGCTGATTGGATGAATGCCTCTTGATTGACCCACTATCCTTTCCACTACGAATAGCTTCTAGAATTCCCTTTTACCTCATTTTGTAGACAAATAGAATCCTACAAAATCCTTGTGGTTCATCTCATTCTGTTGCTTTTGGAGCTTGAGCATCTCCCCAAGATTTTCTTGGGTCTTGGAAATTGTTTGAAGAAGACATTCAACCAAATCCAATAGCCCTTGGTCTGCTACCATGGTCAATGTGCATAGCTTCCCACACTTGGCTTGCTAGCACCACTTGTTTTGTCACAGCTGCAACCAATTGATTTCAATTTTTTGGCCTGTGAAATTCATCATTGCAATTCTTTGTTAGGCCAAGCATAGCATAAACATTAAAATATGTCAATTATTTTCCCAATTGACATGGAATGTACATGCTTTATTCATTACAATTCCACACTTTTCGTGCTTGCCCAACATACACATGAACTCATTCATGTTCATCCTTTCACAAGGAATTAACTCTTTCAACATTCACAATTTATTTCAAGCAAATAAACACAATCTACTTTCAGTCATGACATGCATTCAACAATTTTTTGTTTCTAAGATGCATCAGTCAAAAGGAAAGAGAAGAGTAAGATTTTCACCCTCTTAGTCTAGTTCCAGTCTGGAGCCATGCCACCATTGTGGTTCCATGCTCCTTAGCCTATTTCACTTCAATGTGAATGCTTGAATTTCCCTTTGTTGGCTATGACACTTAGTGTCTAAGGTTTGTCTAAGGATTTTCAACTAGGGAACCCTTCCTCATGGTTTTTCTACACAACTCTTGGTTGCTAGGACCCACACAATTCCACTAGCACCAATTTCATTACTTCTGATACTGATCTCTTCAGAACAGTCACATATCCACATGGATCCTTAGGATACTTTCAGGGTCCTTGCTTCCTGCAATGACCAAGGTTTCCAACAAAGAAACAACAATGTATCAGCTTGGTTGTCATAAGACTTGTTCATGAAATTTTCATTATCCGAAAAAAAAAAATGAATGAAAATTAAATACTTATATGTATTCGATGTCTTCAATTTATTCCACATGATCCTTATTTTCTTTACAATCCTTGGATCTCCTGTGGATACAATAACGAATGTTGGGCCAACACGCAGGATGCTCCACAATCATTCGAATAGGCAATGCCAAGCTAGTATGCCGATTGGGTTTATCAAGCATCCCATTTATCAAGATGCTAAGCCAATACACCGATTGAATTTATTAAGCATTTAAGGAATGTTTGGACAGCACTCCGGCTCCTCCACAACATTCAAATAACCAATTCCAAGCCAATACATCGACTGGGTTTATCAGGAATCCCATTTATCAATATGTTAAGCCAGTACACCGACTGGGTTTATCAAGTATTTAAGGAATGTTTGGCCAGCATGTCGATTGCTCCAAAACATTCAAATAACCAATGCCAAGCCAGTACGCCAACTGGGTTTATCAGGAATCCCATTAACTAGTATGCTAAGCCAGTTCTCCGACTGGGTTTATCAAGCATACAAAAACCATTATCCAGTATGCTAAGCCAGTTCTCCAACTGGGTTTATAAAGCTTACAAAAACCATTATCTAGTATGTTAAGCCAGTTCTCCGACTGAGTTTATCAAGCATACAAAAACCATTATCCAGTATGTTAATCCAGTTCTCCGATTGGGTTTATCAAGCATACAAAAACCATTAACCAGTATGCTAAGCTAGTTCTCCGACTCGGTTTATCAAGCATACAAAAACCATTTCCAAGCCAGTGTCTCTACTGGGTTTACCAGGAAATAAAACAAAAGAATACAATTACATGGCTCATTCTCCTATGCAAACCAGTGGTTCCTTCTAGGAACTCCATAGGTGACTCACTTGACTGCAGGCTATCATGTCCCCACAATACCCACTCACACTACACAAGGATGATACCCCTTTTCTACTACACAACTCCTCGGGCATATCCATCCCTTCTAGTGTTCTTTAGTGTGAGATTAGAAAGGTTACCAATGCCCATGCAATCCTCCTGAGTACCCTCTCTTTACTTTTCCCCTTAACGTGCAGCACCAAATTGCATCTGTGTAAGCTGACAACACAAGAAGGATAAGAAAACTCATCAGTATTGTTTCTCTAAAATTGTAACCATATTTCATAACATTCACTATCAAGTATTGAAACACCAGGAATTCATCCATTCCCTTAGGGTGTAATCAATATTGACAACCCTATCATAACCCAACACTAGAAAGGTGTGCACACCTTTCTGATGTGAGCCATGTAGGCCCTAATCATACTCAATTAGTCTGAAATAATATAAATAAAATAGAACATGCTCTGCATATTAACACTAATAATTAGACATGCGCGTTCTTAGCTAAGGTTACAGAATACTCATTTGTTTTGCAGATGTATCGTTTCTTCATTTGCAAAGAATGGGGGCTCCCTTATCTGATTCAACAGTCCTTCGGTTTTCCACCCCAATCATTTCATGTTCCATAACCCACATATGCCTTCTTGGAATAATTTTACCATCTCACTCACATGGTTTTCCAACATGCAGTGCAGTTGAGATATTATCAAAATTTACAATGGTGTTTCACCCGAAACCCATTTCCAAAGCATGGGATCTTTCCCATGGATTTTGGCTTTTGCAGGCCATCACACATGGTCTTCCTGCAATGTGTCTTCCTGACACTTTCCTCAAAAAACCATACAGACAGTGGCATTAATAATTAAATTCAAACATGAATTTACAATTCTATCTCCTACAGAAATTGATTTGTTTAACCATGAGGCCCTCCTCATATTGTTTGGCTCTTGTAAGTGGTATCACTTTGTCCATTATGGTTTTACACTTACTACCATAACATTAACATCCACCTACAACACGTCCTCTTGACACAATTCTAGAAAATCCAAACAACAATTAGTAGTTATTAGCAAAATTTCAAACTTGAAATTTTACAAATATGTTCCATGCATAAGTTAAATTTCACAACCATGAGAACCTTCTCATATCCTTTAGCTTATGCACATGGTAGATCCTAGTATTTACTATGGACGTATCCTCATTTCCATACTCAAGACATTTCTCCTTGAAATCTGAAACTTTCAATCAACCAAACACGTTGTGAGTATCTATGCAAATAATCTTCTCATTGCTACAATAGTCACTGAAGTGGTCTTGGAATTATAACACTCAATAATTCAAATACATTCAGTTGTTAACATTTGAAATGCAATGAAATATATATATCCAATTCTCATGATTACACAATCATATCTTTCCATGTAACTATGTCCTCTCAACAAGGCATCATAGTAATCAATCCAACATGGATACCTTCCCCTGCATCCACAACAGCTCATAAAATGATCTCAAAGTTACCAACAATTCTATCATTTTGGCCATTAACAAAATCAAATTATTACAACCATGCCTTCACACCATGCATCTTAACATATGCATTCACACATGTAGGCATGCATAACCATAACAAGACCATCTGCCCTTGCATGCTTTGATTATTAAACTCATAACCAACACACATGCATGGCATTCCTTTTCATATGAATGCATTGAGGTTTCTAAGAAAATATAGGGTGTAAGGCTCCTTTCCTTCACTTATCCACACCTCACCATACTCGGTAGGATGACATTCACATTCAGGTACTCAGTATCACATGCAAACCAAATCAACATAATTTAAACATAGTTGAAGGGATCTTACCAAATCCTCTTTCAACATTCATGCAATTAAGCACAAATAACCATTATCTGCATGGTTCTCATTAACATCACTTGATGTTACCTAATCAGTTGGCCTCTTACCAAGGCTACACAATCCTTTTTCCAACCTTTTGATCATGAATCATTACCCCATCCTTCCCTCTCAAGGTTTTCTGGTCACATACTGTGACTTCTTTGCATTTTCAGTCATGCTTTTATGGTTTGATTCCTACAACCATTATCAACAACATTAACTATCATCAACCATAGTCAATACCATTAATGGGCTACTGCATGTGTAACTTCACTACCTTTAACCATATGCAACATCATGCTCATGCATAAGCAATTCACATGCATTATGCAATGACTCTTTAATCATGCCTACTGATTCATATGCATTTAATCTACTACTCTCTTGCATTTCCAGCATCCCTATGCCATAATTTATATGCATGACAACTTTAGAATTATAAATACAATAGAAATAGGATAGTGGAGGGATTCTCCCTTACAATTCCCCATCATGACATGGAGCTACTCCTCCACATCACAGATGATCCTTTTCTTGGCTTCCCTACCAAGCACACAAGGATTCATTGGCTGTGATTTCTCACCAAGTAGCAATTCAATACATATACATATGTAAAAAAAATTATACTTGCCACTTTCTAAGCATACAATTCTTATGCTTCAAATATGAATAATTTAAGGTGAGAAATTTCCCTTTTTATCAACATTGCCTTACTGATCCAATTGCTTTCACAAAATATGGCCAAGTTCAATATAATGTGCCTCAAAATACGATTTAATTTTTCTTTTGTGTCGAGTCCTAAATGAACATAAGACATGTGATTCTCTTAAAATTAACTTCAGCACTCAATAAAGGTTTGGTAGCTTTCTTGCTTGTATTTCGGTTGCTTGGTTACTTTGTCAATCTTACTGCATAGTATTGTTTTTGGAAAAAGTATGTACTTAATTGTTTATGTGGTACCCTGATGTCTATATCATTTAACTTATGGGATATGACATTCATACTTGTTTGGTTAAGATCCGTAAGCTCATATCTGGTTTTTCTTTACACTTACACAAGGAGGGGGAGTTGTTCTTTATGTTCCGTGGTTGGATTCTGGACCCATGGTCCCCTCGGTTTTACTTAGATTATTTATAAGCTAACATGCGTGTCTATTATCTCTACAGGGGACCTGAAGGAGTCTCATGCTAAGTTTGTTCCAAGCAAATATTCATAAGGCTACAAATCTGCAAGAAAAAGGTAAGAGAGAAGGGGGGCAATATCCCTAAGGAAAGCACTATGCCTAGCATACACAATGGCCATAATATAAAACATGGGCACATGCATTACATCTTTTTGGGTTTCACTATAGCGCTTGAGCCAAATATTTGACATATGGTTGAGTTAGCTGGGAATTTACTAGGCCCATGTGATGGTCATACGTAGGGACTCCACACTAGCAGGGATAGTCAATTTGGGCAACGAGATGGTGAAGTCATGTTTTTGGGGCTCTTATGCGATTTTCGTTGGAGGTGCAGAGCTCCCTCTCTGTTTTTCTTCCTGGAAGAACCTACACATGACCAGAGCTATGCTCTTGGCCTGTGCCTACTTCTATAGGGAAGGAGTTAATGCCAATATCGACCGTATGAAAGGTAAAATCCTTAGCTTAGTCATAGTTTAGATTATATACGCAGACTACTTCATTTTTATGGTGACTAACTTTTTTATTCATGTATGCCACGTGAAAAGATCACAATGCTTAATACATGGAGGTTTGCTTGCTCTGGATAAGGGAGGTTATACTATGCAAGGCCCTGGTAATCCCACAGTCCATTGGGGACCGATACCTTCCAATGTATAATTAAGAAAGGTTTCATGTGTTCTAGTTTTGTGAGCTTGATGTAATGTATGGCTATTGGCTGTGCTGTTCAGAGAGACAAGGAGATGTTGGCCAGCCTTTAAGTTTATCTTTTGTTGGGCATACTCTGTTGCCTAAGTTTGTAATCGTTTCCCATTTGGGGACTTTGTCTATGTCAATTTTGTAAACATGGTAATTATCTGGGTTGTGCATTTTAATGTTTAATCCTGCTACGATTTTTTGGTTATGTACAGTGGAGGCTTTAAAATTTGGGTATGAAATCTAATTAACATACAATATATTTAAGGTTTGGATACGATCTATAGGCTTGGTAATTTGCATTAGTGGGATCGGTTTGGATTTGGTATATTTTTGTTGTTATCTGGGTTTTATTTACTATGTTCATTGGTAGCTATATTTTGAGTTTATCCATGTTTCTTTATGGTCTACAACTAATTCACTAGAAATGAATTTACAGTGGTTCCTTTGCTTTTTGTTTACAATTATGAATTCGTTGCTATATTTTAATTCTGATGTGCATATGCGCATGTCCCTAGTTTAATTCTAAGAGTTTACTTATTTATTGATGAGGTTCGATCTCTTGATCTATTTGTTTTACTATGTGGCCCTAATATTTTTAGCTAGGGTTTACTTTCTTTGTTCAAAGGAATGGATCCCTGGTGGATTTCCTATGCATGTCTGTACTAGTGTTCTAGGTAAGATACGAAAGTAGTGGGATTCGATCCTAGTCTGCACCAAATAGCAACTTCATGCTATGTGCATGTGTGGAAATGACCTTAGTGGGATTCGACCCTAGGTCTGCACTAAATAGAGACTTCATGCTGAGAGTGTGTGTGGCAATGATTGTAATGGACATACCGTTTTATAACTTTTAGTCAATGATTATAATGTGTGAAAGTAATGATGGAGGTCTTGCCCCTATTTTCTACCTTACGTAGACTATGATAGAATGTATTTAATCTTTGATAGGTAATTATAATGATGCGAATATAGATGTTTATCAATAATAAAGTTAATATGCTTCGTATATGGATGATGTTTAATATTTATAGAGATGAAGAGAGTTTTGGTTATATAGGATCCTGTATATGATAAGTTGTAATTTCTGAGACCTTGCTCATTTATATGATTTACAAAGTGTTTATGAATACGTAATCTATAATTATAATGTGGAATAATGTAGATATTTGTGGTGATGAAAATAAGCGTTTATGTATTTGTTGAAATATTGTTACTTCGAAGAATATTCTATTGTATTTTATTATTGTAATTCATTCAAAGATGTTTTATTCCTCCGTCGGGATGTTATTACTGTATTTGTTCATAATAGAGTCATGAGGTAAAACCTCCCTTGTAAGTCGGGTCGACAGAACCCTCCAGAAATTAATATTTTTTTTTTTGAGTCTTCCTAGGTAAGTCGGCCCAATTAAGTTTGTTGGGGCCGACCTAATTAGTGAAAAATTCAAGTGGGAGATAAAGTATAAATACGAATGATGTGCTCCTCATTTGGACACACAGACACACACTTGTGTAATTTGCATAGGAGAAAGAGAGAGATATATATCTGCAAGGAGAAGGACCACTTATTTGGGGTTTTGTCTTTGTACTTTTGATCATCTATATTGAGGAAGTTTTTGTATTGGAGAAAACTCACTATGGCTTGGGAATACCACAACAGACAGATGACTACCAAAAATCTACTCAATTCTCAAAACAATGCTATTATAAATGACAATGTTAAAACCATGGAGAAATGTAACCAACCTCGATCCAATGTTTGATGTAGATCCCCATTGGATCTTTCAATCCGCGCACATCCAAGCACTTGTAATTTGAAAATTAATCTTGACAACAAATATCTAACAAGTACATGTGATATATAAATAACATTAACATCATCAATAACAATGGTCCATAATTTCATAAGCAAATGCAACCCAATGTATAATAAATGACATTCACACCATGAATGAACGAGAACATGAATATTTCTATTAATGAACAAGAATAAGTACAAAGTGATATGACCTATTGCCGGCAACCAATCTGAACCAAGATCTAGATCAATCCACTTGTGCCTCCACCACTTCAATCCTCCATGAATGGAAAACTCAAACTAGAAAGGAGTTTGGAAGGTGAACATAACTGTTTCACAACTACAAGGATCAATGAGTGTAGACTCAAGATAGGGCAAAAAATCCACTAGAGTGCCTTTACTATTATCTTCCTCCTCCCGTCCATAAGCCATATGTGATCAATATATAGTCCTCTCAAAGGTAGGTGAAAGGACTCATCGAGACGTTACTTGGGCAGATGGAGAGCCAAAGGTCACCCAATGACCGCTTTTTGGGAGTAAAAAGTAATAAAATAGTGATTTTTACCATTTTACTTGATACCCACGGGTTATAGGGATGCAACTCGCGGGTACGCATGCTATAGTGATGCAACATGCGGGTAGGAACAAAAATAGGATAAACTAGTATTACTGAAGGATGAAAATGGATCTGAGTCACTGAAACGGATCCTACATGCCAAAGAATGTTGATGCTCACAGGGTGGAATATTTCTGTGTAATAGATGCCCCCTAATGTGTGAGGTCAGAGATTGAAAGTGGTACGATGGCCGAAATACATTATAAAACTCAGAAGTGGAGTGATGGAGACACAAGTGGAAAGAACAGATCACTCGTCATAATACAATAGTATCTCTGAATACATGTCGGTATAGTACAACAATCTGATACAATGGCCATGAATAGGAAGTACATAAGTGGATACATGTCATAAGTGATCATAGCCATGATCCCTCTACAGTAAGATATGGTCTTCTGCTGAAAAGAAGACAACTGGTGCAAACTGGAGGTACAAACTGCTGAAATCTGAGAGGTGATATCTCAGATGTAAAGTCAAAGTCATATGTAGCATACTGAATGCCACAATCGCCTGGGGTCTTCTACACAAGTCTTCTATGGTGCAAGTCCCATCAAGTGAATAAAGGAGTTGGGGTCGAACCTGATGAGACATCATCTGATTACCGGTCATTGATGTATACCGTTAACAGACGCGATATGACCCACCGATAATGAAAATGGGCATCAAGGCACAGAGAACAATCATCAGAGTGTGAATAAATGGGTTGAAGTCGAACACTAGGATGAATCCATCGATCAGGGGACATTGATGTATTCCCAAAAGTGTCGATGGCGAGAGAACCTGCCACTAATGACTGCAAGCCTCAAGGTACTCAACCGAACTCTAAGCCTCAAGTCCTGGAATAAATGAGTTGAGGTCAACGGAACGAGACTTGCTAGAAGGAGGGCATTAAGGCATCCCCCATCAACCAGCACGAGGTACCAGCAATCTTGAAAGATTTGGAAGATCTCAGGTGAAACGGACTGACTCAATAAGGATGGCCGACATGCAATAGTCAAGATATCTGAGGAGTGGCTGACACTGGTTTCAGGACTTCCTTTGAACAAGAGCATGAGCAGATGGATAGACTCAGAAAACATAGACTTGACATAAACTGTGAAATGCAGGAGGCATTACAAAGGGCTCCATAATGACTGGAAGCTTAACCAATCGGTGGATAAAACTGAGAAACAAGTATAGCTCCTAAGGCCCAACTATAGTCCTGACTCATAATGTACAAAGTGGAATGAATGATCTATTCAAAGGTGACACAACAGTTGCCAACAAGAAATAATGACCATAATCCCATCTGACTTTTTGGAATATTTGATTTTTTTTTGTCTTTTTCATATTTGGGAAAAGCTTGAAAAAGAATAAAATTGCTTATAGTACAACAAGTGAGGGAACGAGTGCCAAATAGCTAGCAGACTACTTCCAAGTAGTGGAACATACCTATGCTCAATGCAAGGAAGTGTGTGTAGGATGTGGACACTCGGGGGTGTGTTCCCTCAGGGTCAAAGGGTCATCAAATTGTGAAGGGCAAATATATAATCTCTACAGGGCTCAACAGGGAAAGTGCTTAGGCACCAGGCTAACAATTGAGAAAGCGGGAGTCGGCACAAGGCTCAAGTGGCAAGCAGGATGATGCAATGCAATCACAACATGATATAACTGAGGGGAGTCCTTAAGGGAGATGGCCAGCATAAGACAAAGTAGAGTATGAGTCTTTATCGCAACGTCATGGCGTGACTACAAAGGACTCCCAATCCTGAGGACAAACAACGACATGGGCACCAAAATGCATAAGGGGATTCTAACTAGGGTACCCATGTTCGGGAAATCCCTACCGCCACATGACAACACTTCTATAACAGTGTGAAGAACCCGTGTCAGTCACGAAGCGGGGTCGCACCTAGGGTTTATGAAAATGGTCAACAGGTCAAATGCATAATGCATGTGTAAATGGAATCTAACCTATATGCCAGGTGTGAAACATACCTGCCGTAGGTGTGAAACGAATCAGAACAACTCTCGCTGAGGAAATCTATTGAAAAAACATTACTCCATGACACGATATTAGTTCATAACGACCCAAAATGGACAAAACTATAGAAAAGTGGGTCCATAAAATTATAAATAGTAACAAAATTTAATAATTTTCAATTCATTTGCACTATTCACCATTTTGGAGTTGAGTGGTAAGTTTGCACCTAAAATTTTCAAGCGCCGATTGTGGGAGCTACGAGCAACCGTTTAGCGAACCGTCTAGAGCAGGTTAGTGGTCACTGCCATACCTTTCATTTAAGTGCTTTATTTCAATTTTGGTCGTTGGGTTATTTTGTTTGGCCAAGCCCTAAATAGCTTCAGTGCTACCCGCGGGCTATAAGTATGCAGGTCGTGGGTAGGGCATCAAACACACAGTCAAAAAACTGGCTACCCGCATCTACCCGCACCTGTATACAATATAGCTCGCGGGTAAGGCTGTGAAGAAGTTTTTAAGCATGAAACTGACTAAAAATCTCTTGCTTTGCACTCCAGGATGGTTCTAGAGTGGAGGGAGAGAGAGCCTGACCAAGTAGATGAGGCCGTGCGCAATGATTTGCAAGCACAACAAGCACTGCAAGCATGTGGCTTATATAAATACTGGAGTCTCGGGGGATTAAGGGCCCAAAACCTACTACTCCATCATTTGATCAACTACTGGGATGTGGATGCACAACACTTCATCCTCAATGGGAAAACACTGACACTAGATGTAGAGGATATCTATTTCATTACAGGTTTGTACCGTAGAGGGGAAGTGGCTAGTCTTTGGTCACGGATCGTGGGTGGTGGGATCACTGTGCAAGATTACATAGTACGGTACTGTCCCACCAACACATGACCAGTGGGAAGTCAGGTGCCAGTCAATCTCATAACAGACTTGAGAACAAATATCATAGTGGCAACTCTGGTGCATATCACGGGATCCAAAGCACTACATCAGGCATCCAGACCAATTATGTTTTATGCATCACAATGCTTGCAGCCTACTATATTCGACTGGTGTACTACTCTGCTGGTGTCTATGAAGACACAACTGACGGAATGCAAAGAGGGGAAGGCCAAAAACTTTGGGTATGGTAGCATCCTCTGCAGTTTCTTCTTTGAGAGGGTTCCGGGACTTAGTCTGAGGGTGGATGTCCCTCCTCACAGTCTCCGAGATCCAGCCCTGACCCGGTGGGTTGAGATACTGACACGACAGGGTGGCGGCCATCTGGCATCACCATATACTGAGGAGTTCTTCCGCTTGTGGAACCGTTAGGTGATTGCTATCGAGGACTACCCCTATGCAGGGATAGACTTTAGATAGGACCGTGACATGCCGCTCCCACCAGGTGTAGCCTTCGGAGACATCGGTGAGTACTCTTTTGGTTTTGTGTTTTTTAAATTTTTATGGATTTTTTTATTATAGTTGAAATGCAAAAATTCTTTTTGGTAGTAATGTCATGTTCTAATGGGTGATTGTTTGCTCAGAGACAAAGGCCTAGTGAGACCCGAGGGCTTCCCGAGACATGGTCATCGGGGTAGAGATGAGGTGGCAGCAGATGCTGCAGCAGGGCGCACACTACAGACGTTGCGGTGCAACATATCACAGATGGTTTCCCGAGTACCACTGATAGAGGTATCCCGACTACCGGAGGCTATGCAGCGCCAGGTAATGGGTGTTCCTGGTGAGTGGGTGTGGCTACTGCAGCGTATGGCCATTGTAGTACAGTACTATTATGAAACACATCCCGTCGAGTCGGCAGCTAGACCTCCTCATAGGGAGTAGATATCCCAGGGTCTCATCATTTTTTGTATCGATATGTACATTTTTTAGGGCTATGGGCTACGGGATCCAGTCTTGTATGACACTACCATTTTGGACATATTTATATATATATACAACTTTGGTTCTCGGTTCTACTATATGTGTGTATGGTACAAATGTATGAATGTCTTTGTATTTATGTGCTTCATGATGAATGTGGCAAATGCCAGTCTAATACATAGTTAGCATATGCATCAGATATATAATTATGACTTCTCGGAATGTGAATATATGTAATGGAAACAAAATGTCTCTCCAAGAGTCATACCTTAAGGAATATCCGTAGTAATGTAGGGTCTCGTACACGGTACTGCCCAATCAGCTAAGACACAACTAGTTGTGAATCCAGGTGGACTTCTAAAGACTAGATGTAATGTGAAATGGAATCCCAAAGTAGCTCAACAACGACACTATCTCAGCCACATTGTTAGATGTAGGACTGAGACAAGCACCTCCTGAGGACACAACTAGATGGTCAGGTGAAAAGATAACCCAGGCAGCAGAAGCAAGCTGCTGCATATGTCGGCTAGCACCATCCGCGAAACTTAAGAACTTAGGACATCCTACTGACATCTGTCAATCAAACAGAGGCTAATCAGCAGACCCGACAACCAAAAATGTAACCTAGACTATGTACAGAAAAAAAGAAAAAAAAAAACTATACAATAGTGTACAAAAGTATCAACTCAAACCAAAGGTTCAAGCGTAATACCGCTTGAGGTAGAGCCCATTTCTCGGATCCTTCAAGACAAATCTCTCGTAATCTTCTAACTCATAAGCTCCTTTTTCCAGGACACGTCTCACAATGTAAGGACCGTGCCACATGGGATTGAACTTGCCTGCCCCCAGGGGTTCTTTAGCTTGGTCATACAAGAGTACCAATCCACCTTCAGCATATTTCCGGGGACAGATAGACCTATCATATTGAACCTTGACACGATGCTTGTTAACATCAATGGCCACAGCGGCATCTTGACAATGCTCGTCAATTTGCTCAAGGTGTATTAAACGTTGCTCAACCTCCGTCGTATCAGGGAGGAGCTCTATGGCTAACTTGAGAGAAGGAATCTCACATTCAACCGGTAAAAGTGACTCCACACCATGAACTAACTGGAACGGTGAGAACCCAGTGGCAATCTTAACTGCGGTTCGATAAGCCCACAAAGCAGGATATAACATGATATGCCAATTGATCTTGCTTTGTTGGATGGTACGTTGGAGAATGGTATTCAAAGACTTATTGACTGCTTCAACTTGACCATTCGCTTGAGGATAGTAGGAAGACGAGTGTTCCTGACAAAACCCAAGCTTGAGAGACAAATCCTCCATCATCTTATTTTGAAAGTGACTGCCATGGTCAGTGACAATCTCTTTCAGGATACCGAATCGAGTGATAATCTGGTTGAATACGAAATGGGCTACAGTAGCACCATTGGCTTTAACGGTAGGCATGGCCTCAACCCATTTGGAAAAATAATCCACGGCCACAATAATATGATGATTCCCCCCAGCTAAAGTTGGTTTGCAATCCATGAAATATACCCCCCACTTAGTGAAGGGACCGACGGTGACGATCAGATGGAGGGGCGCTGGATGCAAGTGTATGTTCTGAGAAAACACTTGGCAAGGGTGACATCTCTTCACAGCATTAATACAATCTTTAAAGATAGTAGGCCAAAAATAACCTACTCGCATAATACGCTGGACTGTAGCAAGCCCGGATAAGTGACCGCCACACACCCCCGCATGGCAATCATTAAGTACCCATTCCGCTTATTTGTGAGTCAAACAACGATGGAGAATGGAATCCTTTCCTCGGTGATACAAAGTGTCACCGACGATAGTATAATATTTAGCGTGATGTCTCACACGCGGTCGCTCGTCTCGTGAATAATGCGGAGGAAACTTCAAAGTTTGGAGATATCTAATGACATCCCCATACCAAGGGTGGTGGAGGGAGAGTCGTGTTTTGGATAGCATTCCTAGGAGGTGGTCGCATTCCAACATTGGCATGGTTAGGAATCGGACCAGTCCCCATACTATGTGAGTGGGTGGATAACGTAGTGCCCCTAGTGGTTATAGTATGGCTAGCACTTTGACTAGTGTCAGCATGAGTACCAACCATAGTGGAAGGTTCGACAGTATTGTGACTAGGCATACCAAAAGAGAGTGCAGTGGGGTTGACCATAGGGCCGGAATCATCATGAGTCTCAGGCCTCCTATATCTAGAATCATGTGGAAATGAAGGAACGAAAGGCTCATCCTGTTCTTCCTCCTCAGGTAAGTCGAGCATCCTGTAAAGATAATTATCTAGATTTGAAGGATCAAATGGATCCCGGTCAAGTGGATTAGGCCAAATAGAACCAGGTTGAGTTGCAGGTGGATCACCTCCCCAATCCTCACGAGGAGTCTGGGGATCGGAAATGTGTTCAACTCTACCCGAAGGAGTAGAAAGGTCTTGCTCGATATCGGGATGTGTAGCCATGTAATCCTCAACAAAAGTCGTGTAAGAATCTGAAGACTCAGAGGGAGCCCTCTGGTGTCCTCTAGTAATGTGTTGTGTAACCAAATCTGGCTTTAAACCAGCCAAACGACGGGACCGGTGGAGTGTAGGGCTCCGCGCCACGTTCTCTCCGGAGAGAGACACAACGTCTCCTAAAGGCCAACTATCGATAAAAAAACAGTAAATCAAAAGCACACACCTAGAGAATCTATAGCCAAGAGCAGACAAACAGAGTGGATAAATGAGCTCCCAACACTAGAGCCGGTATGTCTCGCCTAGGAGAGGCTTGAGACTCCCAAACTATAGCCGGAGGTAACAGAATCAATTATAGAGACACCCAGGCTTCACTGTGTCGACAGGGTCAATTCCACTGCACGAACACAACTGTGCTATCCAATCCCTATCTGACTCAGGACACAAACAACATAACCACTGCAAATACCTTGTGCGGTACCTAGGTAAGGCAACTATGTCTACCGCAATATAACCAATGCTCAGGGGAACAGTCGCGGGTGGGACCCGTCATATGGGCAGGGTAGCTAAGCCCGAAGCACAAGAGGATGAACCTCCGGTACCCCCAGATACGAACAAATCCTGGATATATCTCCCACATTCAGCTGGTATCAAAGGGATATCTCCTCAACCAACCTCCTGTGACCTCGTGCTTAACTCTGGTTTGAGTAGAGCTTTGCTGAGAACACCGATCTATACCATGGATTCCTCCACTCCCTAGTCAGACACCTAATGTTTCGTTCAGTAATCTTGGATTGTTAACTCATAGTGATCTATTTCAGGACTCTAAACCTATGCTAGTTGGTGTACCCTATAAATAAAATAAGTCTAATCAATTTTATGATTAAGCATTAATTTTAGTGGCTGTGATTACTCAAGGGATATGGTTCATGAAACTAATGATGTGTAGACTCAATAATATGCACCATCATCCAATCCTAGACTCAACTATCCAATAAAACAATGTCACTAATATGCAAAATCAACCAACAATTCTGAAATAAATATGCAAACTTTTATCTTTTCAATGCACAAGCAGAACCTAAAATGAAGGCAACAAGCACTCAATGCAAAATGCAGTACATGGAAATAAAATATTTTTGTATTTTCTCTTATAAGCAGAAAGGAAAATGCAAAAACTAAATGAATATTTTTGTATTTTTTCAATATATATGGAATGAAAAAATGCAAGCAAAATCCTACTATTCAGTCACTGAAGTGCCAAGAAGATCACTAAGACAACCCAGCAGATCCTAAACAGCAAGACTCAGCCAAAAGGAAGAGCTCAAAAGGAAGAAACCAAGAGGTTAAAACCAAAGACGGTAAAAAACCAAGAAGGCTCAACCAAGAGAAACGAAGAGATCTGGTCACAACCAAGGCATGAAACAGTCAAGAAAGAGGCCAACAAAGACTAAGGAATCAACCAAACTCACCCAGCAACAACCAATAGCCATAAACCAACAAAAGCCGGAGTTACATGCTACTGTCGAAGGAATACCTGCGGGTACCCGCGAGAAGTAGTGTAAACAGAGGCGGGTGTACACGGGAAGAACTAAGCTAGCCTGTGGGTGAGAAACAGCAAATGGTCAAACAGAGAGTCTAGAGGCTCAGAAAAAGCAAGTTTTCTATAGTGTATCTTAACGGACAATCAGTGACACAGAGCTTCGATAAACAACAACTCTAAATATGGACTAATGCTCAAAAAAATTCCCAAACATGGATGTTTTCCCCAGCGGAGTCACCATTTCTGTATTGGAGAAAACTCACTATGGCTTGGGAATACCACAACAGACAGATGACTACCAGAAATCTACTCAATTCTCAGAACAATGCTATTATAAATGACAATGTTAAAACCATGGAGAAATGTAACCAACCTCGATCCAACGTTTGATGTAGATCCATGTTGGAGCTTTCAATCCGCGCACATCCAAGCACTTGTAATCTGCAAATTAGGCTTGACAACAAATATCTAACAAGTACATGTGATATATAAATAACATTAACATCATCAATAACAATGGTCCATAATATCATAAGCAAATGCAACCCAATGTATAATAAGTGACATTCACACCATGAATGGACGAGAACATGAGTATTTCTATTAATGAACAAGAAGAAGTACAAAGTGATACGACCTCTTGCCAACAACCAATCTGAACCAAGATCTAGATCAATCCACTTGTGCCTCCACCACTTCAATCCTCCATGAATGGCAAACTCAAACTAGAAAGGAGTTTGGAAGGTGAACATAACTATTTCACAACTACAAGGATCAATGAGTGCAGACT
This sequence comes from Larix kaempferi, assembly GCA_027924585.1. Taxonomy (NCBI): domain Eukaryota; kingdom Viridiplantae; phylum Streptophyta; class Pinopsida; order Pinales; family Pinaceae; genus Larix; species Larix kaempferi. The sequence continues at coordinate 3,561,000 of BSBM01001024.1, read as the reverse complement.
CAAGATATGGCAAAAAATACACTAGAGTTCCTTTACTATTCTCTTCCTCCTCCCGTCCATAAGCCATATGTGCTCAATATATAGTCCTCTCAAAGGTAGGTGAAAGGACTCATCGAGACGTTACTTGGGAAGATGGAGAGCCAAAGGTCACCCAATGACCGCTTTTTGGGAGTAAAAAGTAATAAAATAGTGGTTTTTACCATTTTACTTGATTACCGTGGGTTATAGGGATGCAACTCGTGGGTATGCATGCTATAGTGATGCAACATGCGGGTAGGAACAAAAATAGGATAAACTAGCATCACTGAAGGATGAAAATGGATCTGAGTCACTGAAATGGATCCTACAGGCCAAAGAATGTTGATGCTCACAGGGTGGAAGATTTCTATGTAACAGGTTTGCTGGGTTTTCTTCCCCTAGAGGGTTTCCCAGGATAAATCTATGTCTATCTTGTGATTGTGTTTCTTTCAGTGATCTTATATATGCTATTGTTGTGAAATTGAATTGAATATTGATGTTATCTATCTTATCATATTGAATCTTAACATGGTATCAGATCTATCCTAAATAGGACAACTTTCACAAGGTCAAACTCTCTCTTCTCCCTCCAACAAGAAATTAGGGTTTCTGTCAAAGTTGGAATTTTGGAAATATGATTGCATAGAAAGTTTTTCCTCCCTAGGGCGCATCTATTGATCCCTAGATCAAAATTTTTGAGTGGGTAGATCTCTGGGAAAGTCAAACCCTAGTTTGACTTTGGACCAGAAAACTGCAGAAACTGCAGATCGTAATTTCGCAAGTCAATTTCGAGAGGTGAAAATTTAGAATCTCCAGAAACCAAGTGTACCAGTCAATTCACCTTAGTCAAGCGCATCTCCTGGTAAGGTCAGTTTTTCATTTTGAGAAATTTAATTTTTTGGTGACCTCCTGGATAAGATGGCCCCAAGCACTGTGCTTGAGGATAAGCTAGAAGGCATAGAGAATTTTGAGCATGGAAATATAGGATTAGCCTCATTCTTGAAGAGAATGATCTTACCAAATACATCAAGGAAGAAGTTGCAGAACCTGAAGAGGATGAAGCTAAGGATAAGCACAAGAAGGACCCGATTAGGGAAAAGAGGATCATTGTTGATTCTATGAAATACCAATCAATTCCTTAAGTGTCATCCAAGAAGACCTCAAAGGAGATGTATGATTCCCTATCCAGAATGTATGAAGGAAGAAACATCAATAGGAAGATGAATTTGAGAACTCAATTGAAGAGTACCAATATGTGCCAAGGAGAATCCATCCAAGACTACTTTTGAAGGGTCTCCCATTTCAAGAAGCAACTAGAAGCCATTGGAGACTCCCTTGATGAAGATGATCTAGTTATGACTTATCTCAATGGTCTCACTAGACAATGGGATTCATTCGTCTAGACTATGTGTGCCAGAAAGGAAAGCATGAAATTCGACATTGTGTGGGAAGATTGCATCCAAGAGGAGGTTAGAGTATCCAATAGAGAAGGTCTACTTAAAGAAGATGATCAAGCCCTATCCACCCATACCAAGAGAGGAATAATTCAATATAACTTCAAGAAGTAAATCCACAAGGAGTCTCAACCTCCCAAGAAGTTCCAAAGGACAAGAGGAAACAATCCAAGAAGAAACTACTCCAACTTTCAATGCTTCAATTGTGACAAGCTAGGACACATTGCCAGAAATTGTCCATTGAAGAAAGAAGAATACAAGAAGAGGAACAACAAAAAAAGACATCATGCACACCTAGATGAAGATGAATATGAAGAAGAAGAGGAAGAAGGACCTCGGAGAAAACAAGCAAAAGAAGAAGATGCAGAAGGGTATGTATTATTCTCTGCACTCTCTGGGTCTGTGACACCTGGAGAAGATACATGGATCATTGATAGTGGTGCTTCAAAGCACATGACATGACAAAAGAAAACTTTGTCAAAACTTGAAGAGCAGAACTCTCCTCAGAAGGTATCATTAGGATATGACTATCAATATCCTATAAAAGGAATTGGTGAAGCAAGCTACAAACTTGATTCTGGAAACCCCATGAAGATGAAGGAAGTCTTATATGTACTAGGTTTGAAGAAGAACTTAATTTCTATCTCAACATTAGATAAGAAAGGATATAGGGTTGCATTCATAGATGGAAAAGTACTTATGTGGCCCAAAGGAAAATCAATTGAAGATGCAGTTGTCATTGGTGAAGAAGAAGGAGGCTTATATAAACTGAAGGTGCATTCATAAACAACCCTTGTTCATGAGACCACTAGTACAAGTGAATTATGGAATAGGATGCTTGCTCGCATCAACTACAAAGAACTACCCCATGTGAGAAAAGTAGTGATGGTATTACCATATTTGAAGATCGATCATGAAGGCATTTGAAAAGGATGTGCAAAAGGAAAGAATATCAAGAATCCATTTCCGAAGAGTGAGACAAAGACTAAAGGTACCTTGGAATTAATCCATTCAGATGTATGTGGTCCAATGACCTCCACATATTTGAGTGTTTATGAATATTATGTTACATTTATTGATGACTATTCAAGAAATGCATGGATATATTTCTTGAAAGCGAAGGATGAAGTATTTGGAAAATTCAAGGAATTCAAAGCCTTGATAGAGAATAATTCAGAAAGAAGAATCAAGACACTCAGAATAGACAATGGTGGAGAATATACTTCAAAATATTTTGAATCCTTTTGTAAAGAAGATGGAATCAAGAGGGAACTAACTACTCCCTACAATCCTCAACAAAATGGTGTTGCGGAAAGAAAGAATAGGACCATTATGGAAGCAGTGAAGACAATGATACACGATCAAGATCTTCCAATGCATCTATGGGTTGAAGCAGCAAGGATGGCAGTTTATGTAGAAAATATATTATCCCATAGTTCCCTTGGATTCAAGACTCCATAAGAAATTTTCATAGGAAGGAAGCCTGAAGTGAGACACCTCAAGATATTTGGTTTCCTAGTATATGTTCACATACCAAAAGAAAAGAGAACCAATTTGGACCCTTCCGGAAAGAAGGGAATATTTTTTGGATACTGTGAAGTCTCCAAAGCCTTCAGAATATACATTCCAGGATTCCATCACATGGATATTAGTAGAGATGTAATATTTGACGAAGAAGCAACTCTCAAGAGATCCATAAAGTGCCAACATGAAGAAGTATATGAAGAAGATGTACCTCCCAGAAATGTAGAAGCTGCACCCTCCCCTGAAGATGAAACGCTAGAAGACGATGATATTCTAGAACCTTAAGAACTTCCCACTATGAATATTTCACGAAAGAGAAATCCTGCTTGGGAAAGAGAAATTATAAAAGAAGCAGAGAAGTATGGAGCTCCAGAAGGCTCCACAAGAGTAAGCAAGAAGCCAAATCCATTTTCCAATTATGTGGTTTGATGTGTGATCTTGTAGATCAAGAACCTACCAATTATGAAGAAGCTATACAAAATAAAGAATGGGTAGAATCAATGACAGGAGAATACCAATCAATACTGAAGAATGATGTTTGGGATATAGTTCCTAAACCAGAAGACAAAAGTGTGGTATCTTCCAAGTGGATCTACAAGATAAAGCATGCAGCTGATGGAAGTATTGAGAAATACAAGGCAAGGTTTGTGGCTAGAGGATTCTCTCAGAAAGATGGAATTGATTATGAAGATACATTTGTGCCAATAGAAAGGTACACTTCCATTAGAACCATCATGGCACTTGCATCCATGATGAAGAGGATTTTACACTAGATGGATGTGAAGACAGATTTCCTGAATGGTGTGATTGAGGAAGAAGTGTACATAGAACAACCATGGGGATTTGAAGTTGAAGACAAACAGACTCACATATGCAAGTTGAAGAAGGATTTGTATGGATTGAGGCAAGCTCCTAAAGCGTGGTACAAAAGGATAGATAGATTTTTGACGATCTTGGGATTTAGATGTAATGTCCCTGGACCTCCCTTGTGGCCTTCTGAGGCCACCGAAGATTTGACGTTACTTTTTTTCTTCTTCTTTTACTTCCAAAACTACACATAGCCGAAATGGAATCAGATCCGCAATCCACCATTACGATCCGCAATCCACAATTTTGTCTTTCCGCAATCCACAATCTGCATGGCGCCTTTATGCAGCCAGCAATTGTGTCCTTCCACAATCCACATTGCGTCTTTCCGCAATCCGCAATCACGTCTTTCCGAAATCCGCAATTTCCCCTTTCCTCAATCTGCAATTCGCATTGCGGAAGTCGGAAATGCAGACATCCAACTTCAACTGAAAACTTCCCCTTCCGCAATATGCAATCCGCATTGTGGAAGTCGAAAATGTGTAAGTTCAACTTCAACGGAAAAATTCCCCTTCCGCAATATGCATTGCGGACGTTGATATTGCGGAAGCCTAACTTCAACGAAAAAATTCCCCTTATGCAATCCGCAATACACATTACGGAATTCGATATTGCGGAATTCTAACTTCAATGGAAAACTTCCCCTTCTACAAACCGCAATCCGCATTGTGGAAGTCATAATTACGGAAGTCCAAATTCAACGGGAAAATTTCCCTTCCACAATCCGCATTTTGGAAGTCGAAATTGCAGAAGCACCAACTTCAATGGTAAACTTTCCCTTCCGCAATCCGCAATTTGCATTGTGGAAATCAAAATTACGGAAGCAACTTCTCTGCTCCTGCAACTCGCCAACTGAAAACTTCAGAGAGGCGTAACTCCCTCATCCTTGGTCCAAATGAGGAAAGGTTAGTACCATTTGAAATCTCTTGGAGAACTCTATCCAATGGTGTAACTTCCACTCCAAACCGAGGTCTCTAACCCCATCATTTATCCAACTAAAAATTATGTGCACAAATCCACCTTGAATGACCTTAACCTTGTTCTTCCCAAGTATTTTCTCCTTCATATGGTCCACAAGGGTGCCTATTCTTCCTGATCACAGTCCTAACTAGAATAGACTGCACCTCTTAGCCTTGAACTTAGCCCTATTCATCAAGGGTAATATATGTAAGTACAACATAAGTATAAAAGATAGAATATAGAAGCATGCTCAATAACTCCTGTAGACAGATCCATACATCCATAAGCACAAAGGTACTGAAGCATTATCCACCCTTCAAAAGGAATTATACTTCGTTTATTTCCTCTAAACAGATCGAGGGATGACATGTAGACATTTATCCCTATTCCTACAGGATGAATACCAACATAACAATAAGATGCAAGGTGCAGGATTAAGGTAATTATGATATGCCCAACAATATAATACATAATACTTGGGCATTCAGCCCTATTAACCATCTAAACCAAATCATACATTTGACACACACCCATCCATCAAATGTAAAACCAGTAATGCATTAAACTCATGCACAACAACGACTTCAAACACAGGTTCATATGAAAAGCATAAGTATAAAACCCTACTCATACAAGCTTCCTATTGATCCACTTCCATATAAATTCATTCAATCAATAGCTGGTATGTAAATAACAATAGCCATAAACACATGGGACATCTTCTTTCAAAACACCTCCAGGAAACCGACTTTGGATTGCAACGTTCCATCCCAACCATAGATATCTTCTTAGCCTCTATTATTTCATCAATCAGAGATCACCCCTAAGCCAGGGTTATGTACCCACTAAGGAGGGATAGGTAGGCTCTCTACCATTCAAGATCCACTTCCAATTCTAAGACAACTTATAGTTAGGTTTGTTAAGCAATCCAGGAAACACACTCATGCTAAGCCACCCTGGAATTGGGTTTATCAAGAAAGTGGGTAGGGTTTCTAGTTCAACAAAGCCATCCCCAAAGCTATGGAAACCTCCCAATGATATCAGACAGATTCAAGCGCCCCCATCACCCCACTCTCAGCCTAGGTAAGGTTCCCATCACTACTACACAGTCCCTAGGGAATCCCTTCCCCTAGCATTGACCTAGGTAAGTGTGGTTGGTTTTTTTTTGCTGAATCTAAGTGCACAATCCCTAACAGACCTTTGCATGCAATCTAACCTATGGATTCCTCCCGTGTAGGTTTATTTCCCATTTTCTCTGGCCAAGCCGCTCCATCCCACAAATGGGATTTCAGCCGCCCTTACAGGGTTTTCCTCACTCATTACTAGGCATCTTACGTTCTACAAATTCTCCCACAGATCCTTCTTCATGGATTTATTAGTAGCAATTGTTGCCTGATCGATATTCTGGTGTCCACTCTCCTCTGCCGAGTGTGGCCCTCCCGAATCGCCATTCTTCTCCCCCTTTTGTTCTATGGGTCCGTCCATCAACAAATGGATCCCCCCTAACAACGAATGAAGGAACCCCCAACTCAGATCCCAACGTCGTTTTTATCTCCTATGAATGTCCTCTGCTGGTTTACCTTCTCCACGTTCTGTAACTGAATCCGTACCCGTACAGGGAATTGAATTGGTTATTCCTTCCCAAGTGGTAGGACGGGTCACCATCCCACGACCCCCTCACCTATCCCTAGTGGATATACATAGTTCTCCCTCATTTGCGTTGCAGCCATAGCCATCCCTTGGTTATTTTATTACATGGCATTATTTACATCAATTACAATTATCCCATGGCTTAATAGCACATGGTCACATAATACCAATTACTTGCCTTTGCAGGGTTGAGCATTCACTAGCAGGGCCTTGGCCTTGGGATCCATGCTAGGAATCATACATCACATGCATAAAATATTTACATTACATTCAAAATAGTCTAAGGTTCAACATAGGGGTATTACAGATCGCTCCCCCTTAGAACAACACTATCCTCTGTGTTCCAATACTTAGGGGTACATATACAATCTATTCATGTCCCCAAGGTTTTCCAAAAGGAAGTTACAGGTCTGCCTACATTTCTTCCTTTTACTTGCACTTTCAGGACCAAGTCCTTTGGTCTCAACAGGATGCTCCTGCTGGCTTTGGCATTCCATCTCCACAGGTGGGCTTTGCTCCTCAGCATCCCCTTTCTTTTCCTTACCTTCCAGCTGATCCAAATTTCTGGAATCTTCATGGATGCTATTTCCTTGTTGCTTTGGCAATTGTTTTAGGAATAGTTTCATCCCAATCAAATATATTTTGGTCTACTTCCATGCTTACTGTATACAACTTCCCACACTCTGCTTTGCCAGCAACACTTGTATGGTAACAACTGCAAACATTTGGTTTACTTTTCACTTGTGGAATGCATCATTGCAATTCTGTTAGGCCAAGCATACATAGCATTAAAATCAGTCAATTATTTTCCCAATTGATAGGGAGAGTCCATGTTTCCTCCATGAGACTTCCACACATTTCATGCTTTCCAAACCTATACATGAACTCATTCATGTTCAGCCTTTCACAAGATTTCACTATTTCAGCATTCACAATTATTTCAAGCAATTAACACATTCATTTTCAACTATAACATGCATTCAAAAATTATTTTTTTTATAAATGCATTAATAAAAAGGAAAGAGAGAGCAGTGTAAAATTAGTCACAGCAGATCTAATGAACAAGTAAATCAATCACAACAGATGAACATAGAAAATATGGTGTAAAACTGTGCAAAACATGCAGCAGTGCTCAATATCCCAATAAGGGTGAATAATTACAATACAATCTGACTCGTGTGAGTGAGCAATTCGAATTGACTAAGTAGGCCATTCGAATCACTGAATGGAGTAGCTTGACTCCAACTAGGAGTCCTCATCATCAATCGGTGGTGCTCATCAATGCACAAGAACTAGTCATCCAGGTGTCAATCTGAGTCTAACTAAGTGTAACAAGTGTAACTGAAGTGTGTAGCACTGATTAAGAGAAGGAGGCTCAGTGGGGGGCGTATGGGAGGCTAACTGAAGTCAGAACAAGTCATCTAGTCAATTTGGAGGTCTAACGGAAGTGAAACAGTCAGTCGGGAGTGAAACTAGCCTCAAATCAGGGAGAATCGGAGCTAACTGAGTGTAACTGAAGTGGAACTGCAGTGGTAGGTGAACAAGTGCGCCCTTCTCTGGCAGTAGGTGAGAAGTGGGTGCCTTTCAGCCTAGGAGGGATAAAACTCTGAAGGAAGTGGCTTCCAGGTGCTAGAATAAGGTGGCTAAGGTGCTGGAGGCATTAATCTAGTGACTGTGATGCATGCAAAGTGCATGCAAACCCTAGAATTTGCATGCAAACCCTAATTGCATGCAAGATCCTGAAAAAGATGATGTGGATATCGGAACAAGCAGTAAGAGTTTTATCCTCTTATTTTTGTTCCATTCTGGAACCACACCACCACCATGGTTTTCATGCTCCTAGCCTCTTTCACTTCAACATGAATGCTTGACTTTCCCTTTCTTCGCTATGCCACTTAGTGTCTAAGGTCTGTCTCAGGCCTCTCATCCAGGAAACTCTTCCCCATGATTTCCCACAGAACCTTTGGCTGCTAGGACCCACACAAGTCCACTAGCACCATCATTCATTTCTGCTGATGTTGAGCTCTTCTAGGATAGTCACGTTTCTGCATGCATCCTCTGGATGCTTTCATAGTTCTTGTTTTCCTACAATGACCAAGGTTTCCAACAAAGAAACAATAGTGTATGAGCTTAGTTGTTAGAAGGCTTATACCTAGAATCCTCATCATTGCAAGCAAGAATAAATGAAATTGAATACTTATCTCTGTTGGTCATTTCTTTTAGCCCCATAGGTATCCCACTTTGACTTCAGACAACTATGGATCCCACAAGACTTTCCCCACCCAACACAAGGATGGTACTTCTTCTTTGCTACTTAGTCCCTCGAGCGTACCCACCCCTCCAGTGCTCTGTAGGGTGTGCATCAAAAGGTAACCAAGTTTCTGCAAGCCTCAGATCACTTGTGTGTGTGTGTTTATAAAGCGAATGTTGTTCCAGCATACCAGCTGCACCATATCATTCAAATAGATAATTCCAAGCTAGTACACCGACTAGGTTTTTCAGGAATCCAAATAATCAGTATGCTAAGCCAATAAATCAACTGGGTTTATTAAGCATTTCCAACAATCAGTATGCTAAGCCAGTATGTTGGCTGGGTTTATCAAACATTTCAACAATCATTACCAAGACAACACATCTGCTGGGTTTATGAGGAAATAAACAACCACGACCAATTCCAAGTCAGGCTCTGCTACAGATCCATAGCCATCTCAATGGGTTCTAGTCAGTATCGACACCCACCTCACCTCCACTCACATCACAAGTAAGGTCCCCTTCTCTGTTGCATAGTCCCTCGACTGCCCCTTCTCTCAGCACTGTCCTAGGTAGGTGTAGGAGGTCCTTACTGCTGAACCAATAGATATTTTATGCCTTTACACATATTACTACATTCCAATCACAATTCCCAACCACTTCTTCATCCATCCTCCACAAACTCCACAACATCCAAATAGCCAATGCCAATCTAGTATGCCGACTAGGTTTATCAGGCAGGAAACAATCCTTTACTTTTCTTCTTTAGTGTGCAACACCACATTGCATATGTTCAAGCTAACAACAAAGGATGGATACACAAGCTCATCAGTATTGCTGCTCTAAAACTGTAGACATGTTTCATAACATTCACTATCACATATTGAAACACCAGGAGTGTTTCCATTCCTTTAGGGTGTAGTCAATATTGACAACCCTAACATAACTCAGCATCAGAAAAGTGTACACGCCTCACTGATGTGAGACATGTAGGCCCTAATCATACTCAAGCAGTCTTCCATAATGGAAAATAAAATCGAAACATGCTCTGCATAATAATCCTAACAATTAGACATGCATATATATATCGTCCAGGGTTTACAGAACACTTATCCTTTTTGCAGATGTATTTTGTCTTCACTTGCAAGGAATGGGGGATCCCTTCTCTGAGTTGACAGTCCCTCGTTTTTTCGTCCCAATTCCTTTTATGTTCCATAACCCACATATGTCTTAGTGACATAATCTTTACCATCTCACTCACGTGGTTTACCACATGCAGTTAAGCTGAGACATTATCAAGATTCACAATGGCATTTCATCCGAAACCCATTTCCCAAGCATGGGATCCTTCACATGAAGTTTGGATTTTGCATGACATCACACATGGTTTTCCTACAATGTGTTTCCCTGGCACACTTATCAAATAGAGAAACAGACAACAGCATTTAACAATCAACCTCAAATCTGATTCTCATAATCAGTTAATGGCATTATAATTAAATTCAAACTTGAATTTACAGTTCTGTCTCCTGCATAAATTGATTTGTTTAACCATGAGGCCACCCTCATATTGTTTGGATCCTGTAAGTGGCATCAATCTGCCCATTATGGATTTATGTCTACTACCATACATGAACATCCACCTACCCCATGTCCTCCCGACATAATTCTATACAAGCCAAACAGTCATTAGTAATTATCAGCCAAATCTGAAATTTACAAATTTCTTCAAGCCAAAATCAGATTTCACATTATCCCCGTAATCAGCTTAAAACTTTAAATGCTGCCATATCATTTTTATGTAACTCTGTCCTTCCAACATAGCACTCTAGTAGTCCTCTCATCATGACCACCTTTGTACAATCTTCTCATGTATTCTCAGCAGCTCATGAAATGATCTCAGAATTACCACTAATTCATCATTTCATCTACTATTTATTTGCAATGAACATACATCACAACCATGCATTCACACAATGCATAGCCACAATATTTACACAATCCTTTAATGCATATTGATCCATGCATACTATGTTATCATGTCATTCCTTTTACCATAACAGGACCATAAGTCCTCACTTGCCCTGGGTTATTAAATTCATGACCCACACATACCAATGACATGATATAATTTCCTTTGAATGCATTCTAATATTTAAACAGTAAAATGGAAGAAGGTTCCATTCCCTTACTACCCCATACCTCACCACACCATGGTGGTACGACATTCACATAATGTATTCAACTGTACAAGCATACCATCTTATGATTATAAAATGTGGTTCAAGGGGTTCTTACCTGATCCCTTTCCCATACTTGTATAATTATCACAAATAGACATACCTGCATGGTTCCCATTAGCATTCTTGAGGTTACCTTATCATCTTGGCTTCTTACCAAGGACTACACAGTCCCTTCACCAATCCTCATGCTATAATTTTCACAGGTGGTCCGCTTGTAACGCCTTTCCAACCTTCTGTAGTTTTCTTTTGAACACTGCAACATCTTCATTGCACCCTGTTCATGTGCTTGCAACTCATGCTTTGGTCCCAAATCAACCCCAGTGTTGTAACTGAATCTCACACTTTGTCCCAAAAAGCCCCATTGTTGTAACTGAAGCTCTGATACCACTTTGTAACGTCCCCGTACCTCCCTTGTGTCCTCCCGAGACCAACGAAGATTCGGTGTTACTTTTTTTTTTCTTCTTTTACTTCCAAAACTACACATAGCCGCAATGGACTCATATCCGCAATCCACCATTTTGATCCGCAATCCACCATTGCGATCCGCAATCCACAATTGCGTCTTTCTGAAATCCGCAATCCGCATGGCGTCTTTCTGCAACCCGCAATTGTGTCCTCTACAATCCGCAATCCAAATTGTGTATTTCCACATTCCTCAATCCACAATCGCATCTTTCCGCAATCCATAATTTACCCTTTCCGCAATCCACAATCTGCATTGCAGAAGTCGGAAATGCGGATGTCCAACTTCTATCAAAAAATTCCCCTTCCGCAATTTGCAATCTGCATTGCAGAAGTCGAAAATGCAGAAGTCCAACTTCAATGCAAAACTTCCCCTTCCGCAATCCGCAATCCACATTGAGGACGTCAATATTGCGGAAGTCTAACTTCCATAGAAAACTTCCCCTTTCACAATTCTCAATATGCATTGCAGAAGTCGATATTGCAGAAGTCTAACTTCAACGCAAAACTTCCGCTTCTGCAATCCGCAATCCGCATTGCAGAAGTCATAATTGCGGAAGTCCAACTTCAATGGGAAAATTTCCCTTCCGCAATCTGCAATCTACATTACGGAATTCGGAATTGCGGAAGCACCAACTTCAATAGTAAACTTTTCCTTCCGCAATTCGCATTGCGAAAATCAGAATTGCGGAAGCAACTTCTCTGCTCCTGCAACTCGCCAACTGCAAACTTCGGAGAGGCATAACTCCCTCATCCTTGGTCTAAATGAGGCAAGGTCGGTATTGTTGGAAATATCTTGGAGATATCTATCCAATGGTGTAACTTCCACTCCAAACCGAGATCTCTAGCCCCGTCATTTCTCCAACTAAACATTCTGTGCAAAAATCCACCTTGAATGACTTTAACCTTCTTCCTGCCAAGTCTTTTATCCTTCATATGTTCCAAAAGGGGTGCCTATTCTTTCTGATAATAGTCCTGACCGGAATAGACTGCACCTCTTAGCCTTGAAGTTAGCCCTATTCATCAAGGGTGATATATGTAAGTACAACATAAGTATAAAAGACAGTATATAGAAGCATGTTCAATAAATCATGTAGACAAATCCATACATCCATAAGCACAAAGGTACTAAATCATTATCCACCCTTCAAAAGGAATTATACTTAGTTTATTTCCTCTAAACAGAATGAGGGATGGCATGTAGACATTTATCCCTATTTCTCCAGCATTAATACCACCATAACGATAAGATGCAAGGTGTAGGAGTAAGGTAATGACATGCCCAACAATATAATACATAATACTTAGGCATTTGACCCTATTAACCATCTGAACCAAATCATACATTTGACACACACCCATCTAGTATATGTAAAACCAGTAATGCATTAAAATCATGCACAACAATGAATTCAAGCACATGTTCAGATGCAAAGCATAAGTATACAACCCTACTCATACAAGATTCCTATTTCTCCATTTCCATATAAATTCATTCAATCAATAGCTGGTATGTAAATAAGCATAACCATAAACACATGAGACATCTTCTTTCAAAACTCCACAAGGCACTTATCTTTTAATTGAAAACCACCAGGAAACTGACTATGGACTGCAACGTTCCATCCCAACCATAGATCTCTTCCTGGCCTCTATTATTTCAGCAATCAGAGATCACCCCCGATCTGGGGCTATGTGCCCACTAAGGACGGCTAGTTAGGCTCTCTACCAGTCAAGATCCACTTCCAATGCTAAGCTAAATTATAGTTGGGCTTGTCAAGCAATCCAGAAAACAAAATCATGCTAAGCCACCCTGCAGTTGGGTTTATCAAGCAAGTGGGTAGGGTTTCTATTTCAACAAGCTCATCCCCAAATATATGGACACCTCCCAATGATCTCAGATATATTCAAGCTCCCCCATCACCCCACTCTCAGCCTAGATAAGGTTCCCATCACTGCTACAAAGTCCTTAAGGCATCTATTCCCCTAGCACTGGCCTAGGTAAGTGTGGCTGGTCTTTCCTGCTAAATCTAAGTGCACAAGACCTCCCAGACCATCGCATGCAATCTAACCTATGGATTCCTCCCACATAGGTTTATTTCCTTCCAATTTTCTCTAGCCAAGCCGCTCCATCCCACAGTTGGGATTCCAACCGCCATTATAGGGTTTTCCTCACGCATTTCTGGGCATCTTACGCTCTACAAATTCTCCCGCGGAGCCTTCTTCACGGATTCCTAAGAAGTAGTTTCTCCCTGCGTGGGGTTCCAGTTCCCACTCTCCTCTGCCGAGTGTGGCCCTCCTGAATCACCATTCTTCTCCCCCTTCTTTTTTGCGGGTTCGTCCATCAACAAATGGATCCCCCCTAACAACGAACCAAGAAACCCCCACCTCGGATCTCGACGCCGTTTTTATATCCTATGAATGTCCTCCACTGGTTTACCTTCTCCACATTCTCTAACCGAATCCATACCCATACATGGAATTGAATTGGTTACTCCTGCCTAAGTGGCAGGACGGGTCACCATCCCATGACCCCCTCACCTCTCCCTAGTGGATACATAGTTCCCCCTCATTTGCGTTGCAGCCATAGCCAGCCCTTGGTTATTTTATTACATGGAATTATTTACATCAATTACAATTATCCCAGGGCTTAATAGAATAGGGTCACACAATACCAATTACTTTCCTTTGTAGGGTTGAGCATTCACTAGCATGTCCTTGGCCTTGGGATCCATGTTAGGAATAATACACCACATGCATACACATTTACATTACAGTCAAAATAGTATAAGGGTCAACATATGGGTATTACATTACCAAAAATAAAGTTGACCCTAACCTTTACTTTAAGGTTATGGATGATGAACCTATCATATTATTGTTGTATGTGGATGATTTATTTCTAGCAGGAAATGAGAAACAAATTGTAGAGTGCAAGAAGAAGCTCGCTGAAGAATTTGAGATGAAAGACCTTGGATTGGTGCACTATTTTCTAGGTATGGAAGTATGGCAGATCCCAGGAGGAATCTTTCTCAACCAGGTAAAGTATGCTGTGGAAATCCTATAAAGATTTGATATGTTGGAATGTAAATCCATGGCCACACCCATGGATACCAACCTAAAGTTTTTAGTTGATGAATCGTCAGAGTTAGTGGATGTGACTCAATACAAACAGATTATTGGGTCATTGATGTATCTAGAGAATACCATGCCAGATATATGCTTTGCTGTGAACACCCTGAGTCAGTATCTAGTTGATCCTAGACGTGTTCACCTGGTAGCTGCAAAGCATGTGATGAGGTACCTAAAAGGTACAAAAGACTTTGGTCTATACTATGTTGGAGATCATGATTATAGATTGTATGGTTATACAGATGCATATTGGGATGGAAGTGTCTCAGGAAGGAAGATCACCTCAGGTGGATTTTATTGTATGGGATCCTCCATGATCCCATGGTTTAGCAGGAAGCAATCCAGTGTTTCTCCCAGCAAAACTGAAGTAGTGTATATAGAAACTTGTTCTGCTATTTGTGAATCCATATGGCTTCAAAAATTGATGTCAGGTTTGTTTGATCTGGAGTTGGATACCACGGTGATTCTATGTGACAACCTAAGTTGTATAAAGATGACAGAGAACCCAGTTTTCCATGTCAAGTCAAAGAACATAGAAATCTAGTATTTTTACATACAGGATATGGTACAGAAGGGAGCTATAAAGTTCCAGTATGTGAGCACTGATGAGCAAGTTGTTGATGTGTTGACTAATCCTCTGTCTCGAGTGAAGTTTGAGTACTTCCGTGACAAGCTTGGTGTGGTTCAAAATGACCTTCGTCGAAAGGGGGAGGAATAATTATGATGTTGCAGTGGGATTGTATCATCCCTGGACATTAGACCTAAAGTGATCCACAGAATTTTGTCTCCATGATGTGGTTGGGATTGTATCATCCCTGGACATTAGTCCTAAAGAGATCCGCAGACTTTTTTCTCTGTGATGTGGTTGGGATTGTATCATCCTTGGACATTATTCCTAAAGTGATCCACAGACTTTTGTCTCTGTGATGTGGTTGGGATTGTATAATCCTTGGACATTAGTCCTAAAGTGATCCTCAGGATTTTGTCTCAGTGATGTGATTAGGATTCCATCATCCTTGGACTTATGTCTTAAAGTGAGAGCGATTGATCATCCCGTTATTGGATCATGTGTGTTGTAGGTTATGTTGTTGCAGATGATGTTGTTGTTGATCGAGAGATCAAGTGTTGTTGTAGACGATCGAATGATCGAGTGCTGCAGAATATGAATATCAAAGATGAAGACTCAGTGTTGTATAAGATGATGCTCCAGTACTGAATATATTGAATATGTTCAAATTGCTAATGTTGTTGAATAAAACTTCCGATGATTTATATATGTATCACCTTGATGTTTTTGATGATGCTCTCTTTCCTTGCTCCTACAGTTGATGTTGTTGTTGTCAGTAGAATACCCTTCTCGTTAAGGGGGAGTGTTGAGATATTGTAACTTCAAAGAATATTCTATTGTATTTTATTATTGTAATTCATTCCGATATGTTTTATTCCTCCTTCGGGATGTTATTATTGTATTTGGTCATCATAGAGTCATGAGGTAAAATCTACCTTGTAATTCGGGTTGATGGAACCCTCCATAAAGTAATATTATATTGTTTTTAGTCTTCCTAGGTAAGTCGTCCCAGTTAAGTTTGTTGGGGACGACCTAGTTAGTGAAAAATTCAAGTGGAAGATAAAGTATAAATAGGAGTGATGTTCTCCTCATTCAGACATACACACTCACTTGTGTAATTCGCATAGGAGAGAGAGAGAGAGAGAGAGAGAGATATCTGCAAGGAGAAGGAGCACTTGTTTGGGGTTTTGTCTTTGTACTTTTGATCATCTATATTGAGGAATTTTTGTTGGGTTTTCTTCCCCTAGAGGTTTTCCCAGGATAAATCTGTGTCTATCTTGTGATTGTGTTTCTTTCAGTGATCATGTATATGCTATTGTTGTGAAATTGAATTGAATACTGATGTTATCTATCTTAGCATATTGAATCTTAATAGGATTGTTATATAATATATAGGTTCTGCTTATTTAATACATAAGTTATGTTTGCTAATATATATAAGACCTATAATTTTAATATAAGAGCTTTGTTCAATAATATATGAGTCTAATCATGTTTATTTAACATATATCCTTTATAAATATATATTTAATAAACCAAATAGAGTTTAGGGCTTTGTCCCAGAATCCTAATTTTGGAATTCTCTCTTTGCGTGGTTGATAATGGGAGTTTTCTCCCTAATAATGTATTAATGAAATATTTCTCAAGAGATAACCCATAACCATGCCTAAATATTTCTTCTAATGCTCTCATCACTAAATCAGATATTTTAATTTCAACACTAAATAAATATTGCATGATAAATAATTAGAAATGATAATTCTGATAACATAAAATTCAAAGGGAAAACAATCTTTCAAACAACTTTTAAGAGGTATAATACTAACACAAAAACTCGCATGAACAATATAACCTAATAGGAATTAATGTTGATCTATAACATAAAATTTACGAGATATAGTAATGAAAAAAAACTAAAGATACTTATCAGTATTTTATTTTATCAGGATTTTGTGTGAATCTTTTATAACCAATATCTTCCCTTACTTTCCCCACAGTCCTCTTTCTAGGACACACCAAATATCAGAAAATCTGGTGTTTGAGCACTCAGATTCACGGCTGAACCCTCCAGTGAACTTGGAAACACTTTCCCCTTGCAATGTTCCTCCCTATGCTACTTATAAGTTTTTATGAGGAAAGGCTGCTAGAATTTAGGATTAACTCACTAAGTTATTTGTGAGACACACTGACAGTTCTGTTTTTATTTTTAATTAATAATTCAGTTTATTTTAAGTCTCACAATTTATTTTTATCTTTAATTATTAAAATAGGACTTTTAATCACCTAACATCTGGTTTGATCTTTAGTTATCATCTATTGACCATTCGAAGCTCTTACATGATCAGTCCCTCTTTGAGTGGCAATCCCAGTCAATTAGAAAGAATAAAATAATAATAATAGTTTTAGTATTAAATAAATATTCAATGGATTACTGATGCTCCAGATCTCTCAGCTCAAAATCAGTTAATCATCCCGAGTCTAAGTGCTCCAGAGCATTACTGCTCAACACTTACTCAACTAATAGTGCTCCAGATCTGATCCAGGAGGATCCAAGAAGGCAAAATTTTTGAAGTCCTCCAATCTCAGCAAAACCAACACTAGATCGAAGGGCTCATCGAGATGATTCCAACGGAATTCGTTTCACCTCAAACGGACTCTGTATGAGAAAGTTATCGCGTTCTGTTCTACAAGGTCAACAGGCAAAATTGGCAAAAAGAGGTGCCACGTGGCACCACTGACAGGGTGACACGTGGCATCCATATAGTACGGATAGATGACATGGAATTTGTACGGACAGATAGGTGGTAGTACGATCCAATCAGAATACGACACGTGTCATGTACGGACGATGAGGTGGCAATCCAGTCAGCAGTACAGAAGGTGATGTGGCAGTACGGAATCCGAACTGGCGGTACAAGTGGCCCAATCATATCGCGACATGTGGCATCCCCAAACTGTCTCAATGGTTGAACAAAAAGCATTATGCTATCCGTCGGGTTTGAACCCCTGACCTCCTGTACATAGCTCTATCGCCTTCACCAACCGGGCTACGGTGTTGCTTGGTATTGACTTGGCAGATGTTATATTTAAAGTTAACACAGTGATTATTTGGGCGTAAAAAGGGGTTGGGGCTAACCCCAACCCCTCGTCCGTTCTCTGCACACAACTTGGAGCTCCGACCGGCCCGTATAACATGGTAACAGCACAACGTACTACAAGTGGATGGTCCACTAGCCCCGTGGAGCCCACGACCTATTCGACATGTGGTTTAAAGGTGGGTTCAACAAGCTACACAATGTTATAACGAATTTGTTGCCATTTGCCATAGTTCGGTTGGGTATTGAGTTACATTTAAATATAAAATGCCATAATTTGTCTATAGTTGGTATAGTTTTCAACTTACCAACTATATGACATAAAATTTGCATTGAAATAGAAACCCAACTAAATTAGAAGTTGTAACTCCATGCCAAGATGGGCAAATTTGTTGTAACCAAAGAGAACATGAGGAAAATGTGAAGAGGGGCCAACCAAGGCTATATAAACCCCTCTTATTTGCCTTTGAGCTCATGCTTTGGAGTAGAGACTTTGTAGCTAAAGGAGAGAAGGGAGATTGTGTAGCTCTGCAGGAGGAAGGTACGAGTGTTTATACTCATTTTACACCGTCTTCAGGCTTCGGAGTTGCTGGAAGCAGTCTTGTTGTGTTTTGGGCAGCGGTTCTCTTCCTGTCCATTGTCGCCAAGGTATCATTGTATCATTGCCATGTATTTTTCCTTTATGCTGAGATTATAGATCGGCCCTCCTATTGAGAAGCAGGCTCGGAGACGTAGTCCATCCTGGACGAACTCCGTTATCAACTTGTTGTCTTTATGTGTGTATTGTCTATGCTGTTTGGTTCTCTTCTTATGGATTTGTGAGCTTCATTCATGCTCTTTATGCAATTCATGTTAACGTCATAGAGTAGCAAAGATCTTGTTTTCGGATCATGTGGTATCAGAGCAGGTCTATTTGACGTTGGATTGTGAGTGTGGATGTTCACGAGGGCTAAACTGCAAGCTGGTGAGGGTACATTAGAGCCTTACAATTCCGAGATCGGACGTGCACACCGAAGGAGGAAGATGGATGCTAATGATGCCCGCATCAAGATGGAGGCAAACTTTCACAAGGTCTTCTATATGATGGCCGACAAGGTAGACAAGTTGTTTGCATACAATGAAGAACGCATGGCAAAAGAAAGAAAAGGTAGTGAAGACAAAGAAGGAAGACAAAGAGCCTCCTGAGCCTCCCTCTTCACCTTCAGCTTCAATCACAAGTTCAAGTGCTTCTTCCTCATCTCATTCTTAGCATTCCAAGGTTCCTCACAAAGAGCCTCAAAAGAAGCCCTTATTGAAGCTCGATGTGAAGTTTGATTTGCCCATGTTCAATGGGGAAGCGAATGCAGAGAAGTTAAACAATTGGATAAGGAAAATTGAGGTCTATTGCCGAGTCTAGCAGATCGAAGAAGAAGATGTGAAGATTCAGTTGGCTTCACTTCGGCTGACAGGCACCGCACTTGTATGGTGGGAAAGCAAGCTTCAGCAAGGTAGCAAACAAATGGGTAATCTTCTCTCATCGTGGTCTGCTTTTATTTCTGCTTTACGTAAGCAATTTTATCCGTTGGGTTATGTTCAGAAGGCAATGATGGATTGGCAAAGTTTTAGACAAGGCAAGGGTCAGAGTGTTCAGAGTTTTACTGAAGAATTTAGAAAGAAAGCTTTAGAATTGAATATTGCTTTAGATTCTCCTGACACTCTTTTGAAGTACATTGGTGCTCTTCATCATTATCTACGCCATACTTTGTTGTTGTTGAATCCTACTAGTGTGGATGAAGCAAGTGTTCAGGCTACTCATCTTGAGAATAGGGGGAAGCATTTGCAAGAAGACCATCAGAAGAATCCTTTCAAGCCCAACAACCACCACAAATTCAAGAAAAAAGACAAGAGCAAGAAGACAGCTACTGCCAAGAAGGAAGGAGGAAAGCCCCATTGCAACCATTGCGATACTGATGGGCATGATGAAGAAAGTTGTTGGAAGTTGCATCCTAAACAAAGGCCAAAGCATTATGGAGGCAAAAAGAAGAAAAAGACCGTTGCAACAGCGCAACGAGATTTGGGTTCCGACTCAGGTGACGAAACCATGATTACAGCTGTGGGAATGCAAGGTAACAAAACTCCTCATACTGGTTCAAGTTCTACTCATGTTTCTAAAGAAAATGATAAAAGAAGAAGTGAGTTGTTTCACATCATAGTTGTGTCTAAGCATACAAAGATTGAAACATTATTTGATCCGGGTTCTCAAGTAAATTTGATCTCAGAATCAGTTGTTAAGAAGTTGGGCATACAGACTAAACCTCACCCCAAGCCTTATCCTCTTGGATGGGTATGTGATAATGCTAAGTTGCAGGTGACTAAGCAATGCAGGTTAAGGTTTGCTATTGCTTCAAAGTTGATTGATGAGGTGGAATTAGATGTTGTTCCTCTTGACATCTGTGGTATCGTATTGGGAAGCCCATACTTGTATGATCGAAAAGCAGTGTTCTTCCGTCATGAGAACAAGTACCATCTCACCAAAAACGGGGTGGAGTACATTGTGAGAGCTCACAGTATGAAGGCTAACACCACTCTAGTTAGTGCAGGACAGATGAAGCGGCTCATCAACACTAATAAGAGATACATGCTCATGGTTGTGAGAGCAAAAGATGCTGAGGCATCCGATGCTTTCAAAGGTTGTGATTCTTCTCATAAAAAGGCTATGATTGATATTGTGGCTAACTATGATGAAATATTTCAGGAACCTACAGGTTTGCCTCCCAAAAGGGAGATTCAGCATGAGATCCATCTCCAGCAGGATGCCCCTCTTCCTAATGTGGGCATGTACAGTTTGTCCGCAGTTGAAATGGCAGAGATTAAGAAGCAGGTTCAAGACTTGTTGGACCAAGGAGTGATCAGACCCAGCTCCTCTCCATGTGGTTCACCGATTGTGTTGGTGATGAAGAAAGATGGCACATGGAGGATGTGCGTTGACTATCAGGCTCTCAACAAGATCACGATCAAGAATCGATACCCGCTTCCTCGCATAGATGACTTGCTCGACCAGTTGAAAGATGCTGTGTTCTTTACCAAGTTGGATTTGTGCAGTGGCTACCACCAGATCAGAATTGCAGAAAGTGATGTGTGGAAGACGGCCTTCAAGACCAAGCAAGTTCTATTTGAGTGGTTGGTGATGCCCTTTGGGCTTTGCAATGCACCTGCAACCTTTATGCGGGTAATGAATGATGTTTTCCGGCCATTCTTAGATGATTTTGTCATTGTATACTTAGATGATATCTTGGTCTTTAGCAAAACTTGGGAAGCACATGTGGGGCATGTAAAGCAAAGTATTAGATACTTTGAAAAAGGAGAAATTGTATGTAAAATTGTCAAAGTGTGAATTTGGCAAAACTTCATTAGTTTACTTGGGTCATATTGTAGGAGGTGGAAATTTAAAAATTGATCCTTCAAAAGTTGCTGTAATTGTCAATTGGCCTAAGCCTACTAATGCTACTGAAGTGAGAATCTTTTTAGGAGCTGTTCAATATTGGAGGAGGTTCATTCAGAACTTATCATACATAGCATCTCCTTTGCATGCCTTAACAAGTGTGAAGAAAGCCTTCCAGTGGGGAGGAAAGCAACAGAAAGCCTTCGACACATTGAAGGGAAAGATCAACACCGCCCCAGTCCTAGCCTTGCCTGATTTGCAGCAGCCATTTGAGATAGAGACAGATGCCAGTGGATATGCCATGGGGGCAGTATTGATGCAGCACCGCAAGCCTATTTGCTACCATTCAGAGACTTTTACTCAAGCAGTGATCAACTACCCCACCTATGACAAAGAGTTGTATGCTTTGGTTCAGAGTGTCAAGAAGTGGAAGCACTACTTGATGGGTAAGGAGACAATCATCCATACTGATCATCAGCCCTTGCAGCATCTCCAATCCCAGACTAAGCTCCAGCAAGCTCGTCATTTCAGGTGGATGGGATTCCTTCAACAATTCCATCTAGTGATCAAGTACAAAAAGGGTACTAGTAACAAAGTGGCAGATATGCTTTCTAGACCTCCTATTGTTGCATCTATTGTTTTGAAAAATGCTTCTTTATCCCATGAAAGTTATATTGAGCAGTATGCTACTGATGATGATTTCAAGGAAGTTTATGAGAAGCTAACCAATGGCACACAGGTGGAAGACTACTATTTGCAGGGAAAGTTGCTCTATCATTTGGGCAAGTTATGTGTTCCTATCAGTGAAAGAGTCCATGTAATACGAGAAGCTCATACTTCTCTTGTATCAGGGAATTTTGGGGTAGGTAAGACTTTGGCTCATTTGCAAAGACTTGTGTATTGGCCTCGCATGAAAGACATTGTAACAAAATATGTAAAGGGGTGTGTGATGTGCTCTACTTGTAAGCCCACTAATAGAAAATTGGGGCTGTACTCACCACTTCCTGTTCCTTCCCATCCTTGGGAAAGCATTTCCATGGATTTTGTGGGGGGTTTGCCTATGTCTAGGAGGGGTCATGACTACTTGTATGTGGTAATCGATAGGTTTAGCAAGATGTGTATTCTTATGCCATGTAAAAAGCAGGTCACTGCAGAGCAGGCTGCTTCTCTTTTCTTTCAGCATGTATGGGTTCACTTTGGACTCCCTACGCCCATTATCTCGGATCGGGACTCCCGATTCCTTGGAGTGTTTTGGACAAAATTATGGTGTATGATGGACACCAAGCTAAAGAGGAGCACCGCTTTCCATCCACAGACCGACGGACAGACAGAGGTAGTCAACAGGACAGTTGTCCATTTGCTTCGAGGCTATTGCAACAAGCATCCTAAGTTATGGGATGAACAGATCCAGTATGTGCAGCATGCCTACAACAGGGCTATGCATTCTTCCACTCAGAGCTCACCATTTGAGACATGCTTTGGGTACTTTCCAAAGACTCCATTGGACTTGACTTATGGGAGAGAGGTTGATTCAAGCACTTCCAAGGATGAAGACAAAGCCCGCAGGTTCATTCAGAGAGTTCAACAGGTACATCAAGCAGTGCAAGAGCAGTTGGAGAAGAGTCAAGCCCAGTACAAGGCTCGCCATGACAAGCATAGAGTTGATCATCAGTTTCGTGTAGGAGATCAAGTGTGGCTTCACATCAGCAAGGAGAGGATGAAAGGAGAAGGCAAGAAGCTCAAGCCCATTAGATATGGTCCCTTCACCATCTTGGAGAAGATTGGGACGAATGCCTTTCGCTTAGAGCTTCCGCCATACATGCAGATCTACTCAGTGGTGAATGTGGAGAACCTGAAACTCTATGAGCCTCCCATGATCATGGATGAAAGGGAGAATGTCTCATTGCCATCAGTTGATGAATTTGCTCCTGAGTACATGGATGAGCTAAAGGAAGATGTCATCTTGGACAGAAGGACAAGGACTTCTCGCAGAGGTGATGTTGATTATCTTCGAGTGGGCATCAGAGGCACTCATCCGAGCAAAGCCAAGTGGATCAAGAAGGAGAAAGTGAGGGAGCAATTCCCTCACCTATCTGTTGATTAGTAAAGGCTTTTGGAGGCCAAAATCTTCTCAATGGGGAGGAATGATCCAGGAGGATCCAAGAAGGAAAAATTTTCGAAGTCCTCCAATCTCAGCAAAACCAACACTAGATCGAAGGGCTCATCGAGATGATTCCAACGGCATTCGTTTCACCTCAAACGGACTCCGTAAGAGAAAGTTATCGCGTTCTGTTCTACAAGGTCAATAGGCAAAATTGGCAAAAAGAGGTGCCACGTGGCACCACTGACAAGGTGACACGTGGCATCCGTACAGTATGGATAGATGACATGGCAGTTGTACGAACAAACAGGTGGCAGTACGATCCAATCAAAATACGACACGTGTCATGTACGGACGATGAGGTGGCAATCCAGTCAGCAGTACGGAAGGTGATGTGGCAGTACGGAATCCGAACTGGCGGTACAAGTGGCCCAATCATATCGCGACATGTGGCATCCCCAAACTGTCTCAATGGTTGAACAAAAAGCATTATGCTATCCGTCGGGTTTGAACCCCTGACCTCCTGTACATAGCTCTATCGCCTTCACCAACCGGGCTACGGTGTTGCTTGGTATTGACTTGGCAGATGTTATATTTAAAGTTGACACAGTGATTATTTGGGCGTAAAAAGGGGTTGGGGCTAACCCCAACCCCTCGTCCGTTCTCTGCACACAACTTGGAGCTCCGACCGGCCCGTATAACATGGTAACAACACAACGTACTACAAGTGGATGGGCCACTAGCCCCGTGGATCCCACGACCTATTCGACATGTGGTTTAAAGGTGGGTTCAACAAGCTACACAATGTTATAACAAATTTGTTGCCATTTGCCATAGTTCGGTTGGGTATTGAGTTACATTTAAATATAAAATGCCATAATTTGTCTATAGTTGGTATAGTTTTCAACTTACCAACTATATGACATAAAAGTTGCATTGAAATAGAAACCCAACTAAATTAGAAGTTGTAACTCCATGCCAAGATGGGCAAATTTTTTGTAACCAAAGAGAACATGAGGAAAATGTGAAGAGGGGCCAACCAAGGCTATATAAACCCCTCTTATTTGCCTTTGAGCTCATGCTTTGGAGTAGAGACTTTGTAGCTAAAGGAGAGAAGGGAGATTGTGTAGCTCTGCAGGAGGAAGGTACGAGTGTTTATACTCGTTTTACACCATCTTCAGGCTTCGGAGTTGTTGGAAGCAGTCTTGTTGTGTTTTGGGCAGCGGTTCTCTTCCTGGCCATTGTAGCCAAGGTATCATTGTATCATTGCCATGTATTTTGCCTTTATGCTGAGATTATAGATCGGCCCTCCTATTGAGAAGCAGGCCCGGAGACGTAGTCCATCCTGGACGAACTCCGTTATCAACTTGTTGTCTTTATGTGTGTATTGTCTATGTTGTTTGGTTCTCTTCTTATGGATTTGTGAGCTTCATTCATGCTCTTTATGCAATTCATGTTAACGTCATAGAGTAAAAAAGATCTTGTTTTCGGATCAAGATCCCACTTGCTCAACACTATTAAGTCAACTGTCTTATTGATCCAAAGCTTATGCTCAACACTAGTTACAATAATTCAGATGGTCCAGATATCACTTGCTCACATCTTTTAATAATTTTGGTTGTATTTAGAGCTCACTTTCTCAACACCCAAAATAACCATTTAGGTGCTTGAGAGTTCATTTAACTCAACACCTGTCAACAATAAAATAAGTTTGTAAGGACAAATAACTGTAAAATAAAAATAGTCTTTTCTTGGG
Organism: Larix kaempferi; assembly: GCA_027924585.1. Taxonomy (NCBI): domain Eukaryota; kingdom Viridiplantae; phylum Streptophyta; class Pinopsida; order Pinales; family Pinaceae; genus Larix; species Larix kaempferi. The sequence goes on along the minus strand of BSBM01001024.1, from coordinate 3,535,499 downwards.
ATATTGCATCCCTCCCCGCTTAAAACAACACCGTCCCGGTGTTAGGGACATGAACTGAAACAGTGAAATAAGGATGGGTAGGCCTCTTTCATTGTGGTCTCATTCTCCCATGTGGCCTCTTCAGGACTAAAATGATTCTATTTCACTTGTAGTTGGACAATGGTTCTCTTTATGAGTGATATCTCTCTCTTGTCCAGTATGTGAAGGGGTTTCAATACAAACTCGCCTTCTGGTTCTACCTGTAACAATGACCAATCAATTACATATTTAGTATCATAAACATATTTATTAAGTAATTATGCATGAAAAACATTGTGAACCTTTACATGCATAGGTAGTGCTAGTTCATTAGCCACCGACCCTTTCTTGGCCAATATTTCAAATGGCCCGCAAAACCTGAGAGCTAGTTTCCCGCATTTTCCCAAGCTTAGTGAGCTTCTATTAGATTTTAATTTTAAGTAAACATGTTCTCCAATTTGATACTCTTTGTCCTCTTTTTTTTTGTTTGCATAGATTTTCTGTCGGTCTTGTGTTTCTTTTAGATTCTATTGTACTCTTAGAACCAATTGTTCCATATCTTTTAAGAGATTTGGCCCCAACATGAGCCGATACACTAGGTTGTCCCAAGTTACCAGTGTTCTACATTTTCGACCATAGCTTATTTCGAATGGGATCATTTTGTCTGAGGTTTGATAACCATTGTTGTACGCAAATTCTGCAAGATGTAAATATTATTCCCATTGGGTAGGATTATTCATTACGTACATTCTAAAAATATCTTCTAGTATTTGATTCACCCATTTTGTTTGTCCATCTGTATGTGGATGATAAGTGTTAAGATTTAATATGCTAAGACAGAAAATAGCAGCATTACATTCCATTTCACAATAATAGCATATACAGGATCACTGAAGAAACAACAAGCACAGCATAAACACAAGAGACAGAGATTTATCCTGGGAAACCCTCATGGGGTAGAAAACCCAGCAAAGATTCCTCAATATAGATGACCAGCAATATACAAAGATGAAACCCTAAGACATGATCTCCTCCTTCACAATAGCAGACCTCTCCTCCACAAGTGCGCTATCATCAAGTGAGTGAGTGAGTATAATGAGGAACACACCTCCTCTATTTATACACTACTCTGATATGTATTTTACACAAGTACATGTAGGCTCGTATTTAACCATTAGGTTAAATACCCCATTATAACTGACTGGGCCGACCCCCACATGGTTGGTATAATAACCTTTTGACCCACATAACACATACAGGGCCGACCCCCACTAGGGAAGTCTAATAACCCAAGTTACCACATTCCGACGGAGGAATAAACATCTCCGGATATACAATAAGATCTTCAAGGAGGAATGAAACATCTCCAGAATAATAAAGTACAAATATAATATTCTTTGAAGTTACAATATCTCAACACTCCCCCTTAACGAGAAGGATATTATAACAGCATCTGCACGAGCAAGGAGTCATCAACATCATACATGATACATCTATAAATCATTGGAAGCTTTCTCAACATCATCAGTAACTCAACCAGTTACTGGAACATCTTCAATACTGGAACATCAACATCTTCAGTACTGAGTCTTTATCTTCTGCAGCACCCACACAACTACAACAACATCAATATCTGAATCCTCACGATCGTCAGCCTCGTCATCACACGATCATCAGCATCGTCATCACACAATCATCAACATAGTCATCGCACGATCATCAACATCGTTATCATACGATTATCAGCATCGGAATCATCTCGATCATCTCGATCTACAGCATCTGGATCATCTGTATTAGTGTCCACACCAATACATCTATCATCAAAACATGTATTCTTACTAATACATCTATCATCAAAAGCATGTATTCTCACTAATACATCTATCATCAAAAGCATGTATTCTCACTAAGACATCTATCATCAAAACATGTATTCTTACTAATACATCTATCATCAAAAGCATGTATTCTCACTAATACATTTATCATCAAAAGCATGTATTCTCACTAATACATCTATCATCAAAAGCATGTATTATCACTAATACATCTATCATCAAAAGCATGAATTCTCACTAATACATCTATCATCAAAAGCATGTATTCTCACTAATACATAGCAGCATATCCTGCAACACATACGATCATATTACAGGATGATCAATCCCGCTCTCTTTAGGACATAGGTCCATGGATGATACAATCGAGATCAAGTTCCAGAATGATCAATCCCTATCACTTTAAGACAAGTCTCATGTCTAGGGACGATGCAATCCCAATCTAGTTCCAGGATGATTAGTCCTTATCCATTTAAGACAAATCTCATGTCTAGGGACGATGCAATCCCGATCCAGTTCCAGGATGATCAGTCCTTATCCATTTAAGACAAATCTCATGTCTAGGGACGATGCAATCCCGATCCAGTTCCAGGATGATCAATCCTTATCCATTTAAGACAAATCTCATGTCTAGGGACGATGCAATCCTGATCCAGTTCCAGGATGATCAATCCTTATCCATTCAAGAGAAATCTCATGTCTAGGGACGATGCAATCCTGATCCAGTTCCAGGATGATCAGTCCTTATCCATTTAAGACAAATCTCATGTCTAGGGACGATGCAATCCCGATCCAGTTCCAGGATGATCAGTCCTTATCCATTTAAGACAAATCTCATGTCTAGGGATGATGCAATCCCGATCCAGTTCCAGGATGATCAATCCTTATCCATTTAAGACAAATCTCATGTCTAGGGACGATGCAATCTCGATCCAGTTCCAGGATGATCATTCCTTATCCATTTAATACAAATCTCATGTCTAGGGATGATGCAATCCCGATCTAGTTCCAGGATGATCAGTCCTTATCCATTTAAGACAAATCTCATGTCTAGGGACGATGCAATCCCATCACGTACATTTTGAACCGAGGTCCAGGGATGATGCAGTCCTATCTTTAATTCTCGGAGACCTCAGTCTACGGATCAATTCTGGGACCTAAGTCCGGGGAAGATACAATCCCCTACCTGTTCATTCAGGACTTCATTTTCGGAGACATCATGTCTACAGCTCTCTTTTAGAACATGTGTTCAAGGATGATACAATCCCTCTTCTTTCTCGGAGACATCTGTCTACGGCTCTCTTGAGGATGATGCAATCCTATCATGTCCACCAAGGACTTCATTCTCGAAGACATATGTCTACGGCTCTCTTGAGGATGATGCAATCCTATCATGTCCACCAAGGACTTCATTCTCGAAGACATACGTCTACAAATCTCTTGAGGATGATGCAATCCTATCATGTCCACCAGGGACTTCATTCTCGAAGACATACGTCTACGGCTCTCTTGAGGATGATGCAATCCTATCATGTCCACCAGGGACTTCATTCTCGAAGACATACGTCTACGGCTCTCTTGAGGATGATGCAATCCTATCATGTCCACCAAGGACTTCATTCTCGAAGACATACGTCTACGGATCTCTTGAGGATGATGCAATCCTATCATGTCCACCAGGCTCTCTGTCGGCATCACCAATATAGGTATCCATATCATCGACCTCACTGTTGATGCGGGAAATCTTATCATAAGTGATTACATCGCTCCCCCTTTTGAGGAGGGCTCTTCTGAACTATTTTAAGTTTGTCTCGGAAAACTTTACTTGAGGTAGAGGTTTGGTTAGTACATTGGATCGGTAGACGTTTGGTTAGTAGATTGTCAACTTGTTACAAATTCAAACTTTAATTCTTTTCTGCACCATATCTTGTATATAGAAATGTCAGATCTCTATGTGCTTTGAATTATCATGGAACACTGGATTCTCTGCCATTTTGGTACAACTCTGTTTGTCACATAGGGTCATAGTTGGGTCCATCTCTAAGTCAATTCTGAAGCCATACCGCTTCACAATTAGCAGAGCAAGCAACCATATATTCTGCTTGTGCTAAGAGCCACACTAGATTGTTTCCTGCTCAACCACGAGATCATGGCTGATCCCAGACAATAACATCCTCTCGATGTGCTCTTCCTATCTGATAAAGTTCCTGCCCAATCAACATCTGTGTATCCATCTGAAGTCATGATCTCCAAGATAACATAGATCAAATTCTATTGTATCCTTTAGCTACCACATCACATGATTTACAGCTTATCAAGTGAACACATCTAGTTTCCACTAGATACTGACTCAAGGTGTTCACAGCAAAGCATATATCTGACCTAGTATTCGTTAGACACATTAATGACTCAATATTTTGTCTATACAGAGTTCTATCCACTAACTCTGATGAGTCATCTGCTAACAACTTCAAGAGTGTCCATACCAACACATCAAGTCCTTTTAATATTTATCAGCATACTTTCCTTGGTTGAGAAAGATTCCTTTTGAGCCTTGCCATACTTCCAGACCTAGGAAGTAATGCATCAATCTGAGATCTTTCATTTTCATTTCTCCAGCCATCTTCTTCTTTCTTTTCATGATCTGTTTCTCATTTATTGTTAGAAAGAGATCATCATCATACAATAATGGTATGATAGGTTCATCACCTACAACCTTAAGGTAAAGGTTAGTAACAACTTTACTTTTCGTAAAGTCCAAGCTTATCAAGAAACTGTCAATTCTCCCTTTGTGACTGAACATCATTCACACTCTACATTGAATGATCTTCTGCATATCTATTTGTGCCATATCTCGTTAGATGAGTCTACTAATATGAGCCTCAATATCATTCGAACTCTGTGGTGAGTTCCTTCTTGCATCCATGTCATCTATGTATAGAAACCATATTCAACCTTGTAGCGAAGGTTGAGATCCACATCGCCCATGGTGATCATTAAGCTCATCAAATGATTATCGATCCTGGGAACTCATACAGAACCTGATTCAGACTTCTTCTTTAATTACACCATTAAGAGAATGGTCTTATCTAGCCACTTGGAGCAAACATCTCATCATGATTCTCTTCCTCTTTCTAAGAGAATCTTCTAGCCTCAATCCTTCTATAGTGTGTTTGATTTGCAAATCTTTTGTTGAACATCCATCGCTTGTTCATTGTTAATCATTCATCATGATCTTTCCTACAAATCAAATTTAAGTACATGATTAGTGATACTTCATAATCATCAAATCATATTGACATGATAATCTATTATGCATACAGATATTATTTACATAGTTATGCAACTATCTTGACCAATACTTTGGCACAACACTTTCCCATATCCTGTATGCATACAGTGGTTATCTAGATGCCTTCCATCTCCACCAAAACATACTATCGAGAGTGTGCACATCTCTCAGCATGTCAGCAAAGAGGTTTCATTCTAGACAAGCTACAATGGAATGTTTGTCCAACTTACCAATCATATGCATATTAGTAGTATACTGTTCAATGCTCTATGAATGTTTACACTCAGCGTGATATATTCTAAATATGCATACAATCTATCACAAGCAATATCATTTACTATTTTAAATAACAACTAAGATACTTATCTTTTATGTTTGTGTGGTTGCCTCTCGCTTGGTCTTCTAAATGTCTTTTGAAATTCTATTCTATACCACTGTGCATGCTCAAGTGTGCAGTAGTGTTATCCTCATGATCTCATACACAAACATACATTCATTAGTATATTATAAACATTATCAAAACATCTAAATAGTCTTGAATATGTATAGTCACGATCATAAATAATAAACATTAGTATTCAAGATTTCAGGGAAGACTTCTTTTACTCATGCATATCATCAATCAAGATAAAAGACATAATATGCATAATCCCTTGATTACTAACTTTATGAATAAGCATATCTAATCATGCCAAGAATACTTATATAAGGGATCCCAATACAAGGTAAGATTCTAACATGACATAGGAAAACATACCTGTATTAGTATACCTGCTTAGTTATGTACAACATACCTAAACAATCTCTTCAATGATTTAGAGATCCTGAGCTAGAACCTGCATGTCTCATAGGTTAAGCATAATATAACAAAGTCATACATACCTCGTAAGTAGAACAAAGATTCTGGATGAGTCTTTGTCTTCGTGATGTCATGGTCATGGAACTTGATTTGTCTTTTGTGATGTACCTGTATCTTGTTAGCAGACAACATCAACCTCACACAACACCATAATGCATCAGTACAATCATATAGCCCTAATCAATGAATGTCTTCGATCATTCACATGCATTCATACTATTACTGGGGTGATAAGACAATTCTAACATTAATCAAGATTGTACTAATAAATAACATGAAGACAAAACACATTATGAACTTAATCAAGAATCAGATTTCAAGACATACCTGAACCTCCTTAAGTCATACCTGTCGAGACTTCTTGTAGTCTTCTTATGTAAGGCGTTAGCCTCAACTCCCCCTGAAACTTGATCTGGAGCTTGATTAGGATTTGCTAGAGAAACCCTTAAAAATTCAATTTTTGACTTTCACACTTCCGAATGAATGGAAGGATGTGTCTTGCTGAGCTGATCAAACTAACATACTTCAATTTTGAAATCTCCAGAATTTGACCCCTCAAAATTGCCTTTGAAACTTCTAGATCTTCTAGACAGGATCCCGAACTAGGGTTTGATGAAGCCCACCCTTCTGCTCATTGAAAAGGTTTGATCCAAGGCTCTAAACTCTTATTTTTCTGAGGAGCTTCTAGCTGTGGTTACAGACTTCAAAACTTCCAACTTTTGTTGAAGCCCCAATTTTCCATCTTTCCGATCAAAATCCCGAGCTAGGGTTTAATCAAGCCCGATCTTCTACCCAACCAAAAAATTCGATCTTGGTCTCTAAATTTCAATTTTTCTGAGTAGCATTCAGCCGTGGATTCTGATTCCAAGAATTCTAACTTTCTCCAAAACCCTAAATTCTGGAAGCCATGAATAAAGGTGCTTAAAAAATAATTCTGTTTTGACAGAAATATGTACCTGATTGTTTCTGCTATAACTCCGAAATTTTCGCTCCACAGGGTCTGAAATTTTTTTTCTGCAGTAGCCTGACCTGTCATCTTTCCATCCTGATAGGTCTGACCTCAATTGGATTTTCTAAGAGAGAGTTATGCCAAATGTCGCAACGTGACCTGTTTTGGGATAATACAGGAGAGCGAACTTGTACGGCGTGCCACGTGTCACTGGTTCAGCTTCGGCCTCTGAAAACGTTTTCTGAGATATTAAAGTCTGTGTACTACCTGTTACTTTTTACGAAATTTCATTTGGAGCTTCCTAGCCCAAGTTATGATCTTTTTTCCTAGGTCACCTGATTTTGACTAAGATCTGGAAGAGGCAGAAACCCTAACTTGTACTGATCATAACATACAAAGTACAACGAATATGAGGGTTCCCTTCGGACACAAGGTACCTGGGGATGTTATCTTTGACTTGTAAACTTTTCAGACCCTGAACCTTCGCAGAAATGGATTTATAGCGAAAGTTCCATGATGACTGGTTTTTTCTATGTAAAACCCTAATCTTCAAATTGTCGTAAGTAAAGCAAGTGTCGTAAGTGCCATACCTTGCCTTCCTTCAGTTTAGCTCTGAAACCATGTTAAGATTTAATATTCTAAGACAGAAAATAGCAGCATTACATTCCATTTCACAATAATAGCATATACAGGATCACTGAAAAAACAACAAGCACAACATAAACACAAGAGACAGAGATTTATCCTAGGAAACCCTCATGGGGTAGAAAACCCAGCAAAGCTTCCTCAATATAGATGACCAGCAATATACAAAGATGAAACCCTGAGACATGATCTCCTCCTCCAAAATAGCAGACCTCTCCTCCACAAGTGCGCTATCCTCAAGTGAGTGAGTGAGTATAATGAGGAACACACCTCCTCTATTTATACACTACTCTGATATGTATTTTACACAAGTACATGTAGGCTCGTATTTAACCATTAGGTTAAATACCCCATTATAACTGACTGGGCCGACCCCAACATGGTGGGTCTAATAACCTTTTGACCCACATAACACATACAGGGCCGACCCCCACTAGGGAAGTCTAATAACCCAAGTTACCACATTCCGACGGAGGAATAAACATCTCCGGATATACAATAAGATCTTCAAGGAGGAATGAAACATCTCCAGAATAATAAAGTACACATATAATATTCTTTGAAGTTACAATATCTCAACAATAAGCAGTGCTAAATTTTAATTGTGTCTTCAATCCGGAAAAAAATGATCATCTCCAAAAGTTACTTGTGAACTCGGTATCTCTATCTGGGATAATGGCTTTAGGTATCCCATGTAGTCGAAAAATATCTTTTAGGAAAATTTTTGCAATGTTAACATACCTTAACCATGATTGAGTCATTATGCTTCTTGCTTTTCAGTAGACTTGTGATAAAATCCATGCTAACTACTTCCCACTTCCATTCCAGAATGGGTAAGGGTTGCAGTAACCCTGTTGGGTGTTGGTGTTCTGCTTTAACTAGTTGACATTATTGACACTTGGAAATAAATAGTGCTATGTCAGCTTTTAATTTTGGCTAGAAAAAGTGTTTCTTTACAGTTGATATCATTTTCTGGTATCCCGAGTGTTCGGAATAAGGTTTCTGGTGGAACTCGTCCAATTATTAGACCCGATATTTCCACTTTCGGGAACATAAATTATGTATTTAGACCAAAGTAATCATGTATCATCTATTTTATAATATTTATGTTGTATAAACAATCTATTTTCTTGTATTTTATGAATAATTTCAATATAGAAACGGTCATTTTTACTTGCTATCCTGATTTTGTCATGCAAATCAGAACTTGTTCGGCTGACCGTTACCTCATATATTAGGTGAATTCTACGACTTAAGGCATCTAAAATTTTATTCTCTTTTCCTTTGATGTGCTTTAGTTCAAAATTGTACTCGCTAAGAAAGGAAATCCACCTAGCCTTCCTAGCATTTAAGTCCAGTTGATCAAAAAGGTATTTCAGACTCATGTTGTCAGTTTTGAGGAGAATTTCTTCCCCGTGAGGTAGTGCCTCCACATTTTCAAGGCATGGATAATAGAAGCTAACTCAAGGTCATGTGTCGGATAATTATTTTCGTGTTCTTTCAATTTATGTGATTCATAACATATCACAAAGTCATTTTGCATAAGGACTCGCCCGAGTCCTTCTTTACTTGCGTTGATGCAAACAACAAAATCCCCACAGAATCCACAATCCTTAGTATGGGTGCAGTTGTTAATAACTGCTTTAATTTCTGAAAACTCTCTTCACACTTGGTTGTCCATAAGAATTTGCTTTCATTTTTCTGTAAGGATGTCATAGGGCATGCAATCCTAGAGAATTTATAAATGAAATTCCTATAGTAACCTACCAATCCTAAGAATGATCTGATTTCTGTGACACGGGTAGGTGTAGGCCATTCTTCAATATCCTTTATATTCTCTATATCTATGACAATACCTTTCTCTCAAATGATATGGCCTAGATACTGTATTTGAGGTCTCTGAAAGTCACACTTACTGATTTTGGCATATAGCTGGTGTTCTCTTAAGATTCGTAGCACAATCCTAAGATGTTCTTTGTGTTATTCTTCGTCCTTAGAATAGATGAGTATATCTTCAATGAACACTAGCACAAACTTGTCTAGGTATTTACTGAAAATTCTATTCATCATGCACATGAAGTTTGTTGGTGCATTAGTTATCCCAAAGGGCATTACCACAAAATTGTAGTGACCATACCGAGTTCTAAAAGCAGTTTTGTTTATATCTTCATCTTGAATCCTCACTTGATGGTATCCAAATCGTAAGTCAATATTGGAGAATACTCTTGATCCTCTAACTTGATCAAATAGGTCATCTATCCTAAGGAGTGGATATTTATTCTTTATAGTCAATTTGTTCAGTTGTCGGTAGTCTATGCACATCCGCATCGTACCATCCTTATTTTTCACAAAGGGTATGGGTGCTCTTCATCGGGATACACAAGGTCATATGTACCCTTTATCTATCACCTCTTTCAATTGTAATTTCAATTCTACTAACTCAATGGTACTTATGCGGTAAGGGGATTTTGAAACTGGTATCGATCTAGGTACTAATTCTATGGAGAAATCCATATCTCTCTTGAGTGGTAATCCTGGTATTTCCTCTGGAAATACATCTGTACTCTTCTAGGATAGGAAAATATTCAATATGATGTTCTCTTTCATTTTCTAAGTTATTAATTTTGACTGCATACATTTTGCAGCCTTTTCTTACACACTTATTGACTTGTAAGGTTGATATTTTCCACATAGAAACTTTCTTGGGTATACCATGTACCTTCCTCTGATTTCCTTGTTTATCCATGCATGTGAAAGTTTTGTTTAGACAATCAAGCATGACATGGTGTTGTTCTAACCAGTCCATGCCTATCAGTAGGTCATATGCACCTAAAGGTAAAATGTTTAAGTCTCCCTCGGTTAGAAAACCGTTCATGTCAAGCTGGCAATTTTTAACCAGTTCAGAAATCTTCCTTTTCGTTCCCATGGCTAATTGTAATAGCCATGGTTTAATATGATTCTCTTTGTTTAATTTGCAATTTTCAACAACTTTAGGGGAAACATAGCTACGACAAGCCCCTGGATCAGTCAAAATGGAAATAGGTGTGTTTGAGATTTTACCTTCTATTTCGACCATAGTGGATTGATGGTCTGCTTGTCTTCCCTCTAGGGAAACACTCATCCTGGGTGTTCGTGCCATGTCTTCTATTGTTTCTTCCTCTTGTAAATTATTTATAACTCTAGTGTCCTTATTCGGGAAATACCTGTAGTAATGGGCTCCTTGGAACCCCCAGCATCTTCCTTGAGTAGGGGTTGTCCTAGTCCCTCTATCCACTCTAGGTTTATTAACACTCTATGCTGGATTATTTGACTATGTCCCGAATTTGGGGAAATTTCTGTTAGCTAGAAAACTATTATTCTGTCTTCGGTAGGGAGGTGGTTTGAATACTCGCCTTCGGTTGTCGAAAGAGGTCCTTATATTTTCCTTCTTCTTATTTATGTTCTCAGTTCTGTGCCGGTTGTGCTCATAGAAGAGCCTCGCTTTGTATAAGTCCACTTCTAAGGTCTGAGGTGCATCAAACTCAATTTTGTCCCTTTAGAACATTGGAAGGCACCCTAGGAACTGTTTTATTTTTACTTTCTCATCACTTACGTAGGGTACATAATGTAGAATTTCTATGAATATGTTGATTAATGCATCCATGGTAATGGAATTCAATTGTAACTCATGGAATTCCTTTATATTCTTATCGAAAAACCTTTCTGACATACATTTTTCTTGGAATAATTTTCTAAAGGTCTTCCACTTGAGTTTTGTTTTCTTTATCTTCTTATTGTGTTGCAAATATTTCCACCATCTGGAAGCCTTTCCATTCAGATTGTAGATGGCCAAACAGGCCTTCATGTAGCTAGAATATTTATGTACCTGAAAGTACTTGTTCATTCCCAACAACCATTATTTGGCTTTCTCTCCTGAATCCAAGTCTCCTTCGAAAGTTGGAGCCTTGATTTTCCTCCCTGCAAGATGTCTTCTTTCTTGTGTTTCTTCTTGCAAGGGGATGATGCATAAGAATCTGAAGAATGCTCGTATTCATGGTCAAAAGAGTTGGATGAGTTGGATTGTTCTGGTGACTCATGTTTCCTAAATTCTGGGTTATTGTCCCTTTCTTTGCGGTGTTGTTTCTCCCTAGCTCTATTTGCTGAGTGGGTTGTCTTCCTATGATTTTTATTTTTGGTTAAGGCTTGCAGTAATGCTTCATTTACTTCATGTTGTTCCCATCTCTCATTCAAGTTATCATCCTTGAAGCTACGGAATTCTGCTTCTAAGCTCTTTCATGCTCACTCCCTCTTTGAGTGGCAATCCTAGTCAGTTAGAAAGAATTAAATAATAATAATAGTTTGAGTTTTAAATAAATATTCAATGGATTACTGATGCTCTAGAGCTCTCAGCTCAACATTAGTTAATCATCCTGAGTCTAAATGCTCCAGAGAATTACTGCTCAACACTTACTCAACTAATAGTCATCCAGATCCCACTTGCTCAACACTATTAGGTCAACTGTCTTAGTGCTCCAGAGATTATGCTCAACACTAGTTACAATAATTCAGATGTTCCAAAGCTCACTTGCTCACATATTTTAATAATTTTGGTGTTATTCAGAGCTCACTTGCTCAACACCCAAAATAATCATTTAGGTGCTCCAGAGTTCATTTAACTCAACACCTGTAAGGAAAAATAACTGTAAAATAAAAATAGTCTTTTCTTGGGATATTACATCCCTCCCCTCTTAGAACAACACGGTCCTGGTGTTAGGTACTTGAACTGAAACCATGAAATAAGGAGGGGTAGGCCTCTTTCATTGCGGTCTCATTCTCCCATGTGGCCTCTTCAAGGACGAAATACTTCCATTGCACTTTCAGCTGGAGAATAGTTCACTTTCTGAGTGATACCTCTCTCTTGTCCAGTAGAGTAGAGTATTTCAAATGGGCTCATTTTGGATAAGGTCTGATAACCATTGTTGTATGAAAATTATGCAAGATGTAAATATTCTTCCCATTGGTTAGGATTATTCATTACGTACATTATAAGCATATCTTCTAGTATTTGATTCACCCGTTCTGTTTGTCCATCTGTCTGTGGATGATAAGCAGTGCTCAATTTTAATTGTGCCTCCAATCCGGAAAAAAATGATCTCCAAAAGTTACTTGTGAACTTGGTATCTCTATCCAGGATAATGCCTTTAGGTATCCCATGTAGTCGAAAAATATCTTTTAGGAAAATGTCTGAATGTTAACATCCTTGTAAGTAGAATTTATCGGAATAAAGTGTGCAGCCTTCTATAGTTTATCTACTACAACCATGTTTGAGTCATTATGCTTCTTGCTTTTCGGTAGACTTGTGATAAAATACATGCTAATTACCTCCCATTCCATTCTGGAATGGTTAAGGGATGTAGTAACCCTGTTGGGTGTTGGTGTTCTGCTTTAACTAGTTGACATTCTTGACACTTGGGAAATAAATAGTGCTATGTCAGCTTTTAATTTTTGCCAGAAAAGATGTTTCTTTACAGCTCATATCATTTTCTAGTATCCTGGGTGTACAGAATAAGGTTTCTAGTGGAACTCATCCAATATATCGAACCTGATATTCCCACTTTCAGGGACATAAAGTATGTCTTTAGACCAAATTAGTCTTGTATCATCTATTTTATAATCTTTTTGTTGTATAAACAATCTGTTTTCTTGTATTTTCTGAAGAAGTTCAATATAGAAACGGTCGTTTTTACTTGTTGTCATGATTTTGTCATGCAAATCAAAACTTGTTTAGCTAGCCGTTACCTCATATATTAGGTGAATTCTGCGACTTAAGGCATCTACAATTTTATTCTCTTTTCCTTTGATGTGCTTTAGTTCAAAATTGTACTCGCTGTGGAAGGCCAACCACCTAGCCTGCCTAGAATTTAAGTTTGGCTGATCAAAAAGGTATTTCAGACTCATGTTGTCAGTTTTGAAGAGAAATTTCTTCCCCGTGAGGTAGTGCCTCCACATTTTCAAGGCATGGATAATAGAAGTTAACTAAAGTTCATGTGTTAGATAACTATTTTCTTGTTCTTTCAATTTTCGTGAATCATAATAGATCACAAAGTCATTTTGCATAAGGACTCCCTTGAGTCCTTCTTTACTTGCGTCGGTGCAAACAACAAAATCACAATCAGGATCCGCAATCCTTAGTATGGGTGCAGTTGTTAATAACTGTTTTAATTTATGAAAAATCTCTTCGCACTTGGTTGTCCATAAGAATCTTCTTTCCTTTTTCTATAAGATGTCATAGGGCATGCAATCCTAGAGAAGTTATCAATGAACTCCCTATAGTAACCTTACAATCCTAAGAATGATCTGATGTCTGTGACACGGGTAGGTGTAGGCCATTCTTCAATAGCTTTGATCTTCTCCGGATCTATGACAATACCTTTCTCTAAAATGATATGGCCTAGATATTGTATTTAAGGTCTGTAAAAGTCACACTTACTGAATTTGGCATATAGCTAGTGTTCTCTTAAGATTTGTAGCACAATCCTGAGATGTTCTTTATGTTCTTCTTCGTCCTTAGAATACATGAGTATATCGTCAATGAATACTATAAAAAAATTGTCTAAGTATTTACTGAAAATGTTATTCATCATGCACATGAAGTTTTTTGGTGCATTAGTTAGCCCAAAGGGCATTACGACAAAATTGTAGTGACCATAACAGGTTCTAAAAGAGGTCTTTTTATATCTTCGTCTCGGATCCTCACTTGATGGTATCCGTATAGTAAGTCAATATTGGAGAATACTCTTGCTCCTCCGACTTGATCAAATAGGTCATATATCCTAGGGAGTGGACATATGTTCTTTATGGTCAATTTGCTCTGTTGTCAGTAGTCGATGCACATCCGCATCGTACCATCATTATTTTTCACAAAGAGTATGGGTGCTCCCCATGGGGATACACTAGGTCGGATGTACCCTTTATCTATCAGCTCTTGCAGTTGTAATTTTAGTTCTACTAAATCAGGGGTACTCATACAGTAAGGGGATTTCGAAACTGGTACCGATCTGAGTACTAATTCTATGGAGAAATCCAGATCTCTCTTCGGTGGTAATCCCAGTATTTCCTCTAGAAATACATCTCTATACTCTTCTAGGATAGGAAAATATTCAATCTGATGTTCTCTTTCTTTTTCTAAATTATGAATGTTGATTGCATACAGTTTGCAACATTTTCTTACACACTTGTTGACTTGTAAGGATGATATTTTCCGTATAGAAACTTTCTTGGGGATATCCTGTACCTTCCTTTGATTTCCTTGTTTATCCTTGCATGTGAAATTTTTTTTTAGGCAATCAAGCATGACATGGTGTTGTTCTAAACAATCCATGCCTATCAGTAGGTCATATGAACCTAAAGGTAAAATGTTTAAGTCTGCCTTGATTAGAAAACCGTTCATGTCAAGATGGCAGTTTTTAACCAGATCAGAAATATTCCTTTTCGTTCCCATGGATAATTGTACCAGCCATGGTTTAATATGCTTCTCTTTTTTTAATTTGGAATTTTCAACAACTTTAGGGAAACATAGCTACAACAAGCCCCTGGTTCAATCAAAACGGAAACAAGTGTGTTTGATATTTTACCTTCTATTTCGATTTCGCACAATCTGGCGCATAAGTTCAATGCCATTTCACAACTTCTGGCACCTGAAAATCTTACTTGATAACTATTGAAATTATCTGTTTCGGGGGAATTTTGAATTCTCCTCCGACCTGTTTCAATGGACTTATCCCTTTGTCTCCGATCAGAGCACTTATCAATTTGATGTCGACCTGTTTCGGTGGACTTATCAATTCTCCACCGATCGACGCACTTCCCATTTCTTGTCTATCCGTTTTAGCACACTTTCACTTTGTCGTCGATCGGTGTGATTTCCATTTCTCGTCGATCTGCTTCGGCAACCTTTCTGGTTTCCCGCCAACCCATTTCAATGACTTATCCAATTCCTCTCTGATCTATTCATCGGTGAAGTTTTCAATTTGTCACGACCCATTTCAGAGCATCTTTCAATTTTACGCCAATTGACACCCTTTTGTCTTTCACTCCGACCGTTTCGGTGCAACTTTCTCTTTTGCACCAAAACACCTTTTCGGCGATCCTTCCAATTTTCTGTCAACTGTTTTGGTGCACTTCCACTTTATCGTCGACCGTTTTGATGCAATTTCCAATTTCTCGCTGATTCAGTGGAATTTTATATTTGCACCGAAACGCCTTTTCAACAACCTTCTTTCTTTCTCTACGAAACGTATCAGTGTCTCTCCCAATTTCTTGCCGATAGTTTTAGTAGACATTCCAATTCTGCACTGACACACTTAGGGGGAAAACTCAAAACAATTAGAAATTTTTGTTGAGCAGGAAGCACGCTTACATGTGCAATTTACCTGATTAGGACCATATAGGCCCAATGTTGTAGCCTACACTCTGATACCACTCTATCACGTCCCCTCCCATCAATCCAATGCAAGGAAGGGAACATGACTACGGATCTTGGGCTTTTTACAAACACTCAACCCCATTCATCAGATTTATACAAATAAAATCATATGTGTGTGCAGATCTATCAAACACAACGGAAGTAAAATTCTTCTACACACATATATCATGCAATTTCCAGCATATTGATAACATTCATCAAATAATTAAAACCTTGCAGAAGTAAAGCACATAAATAAAATAGTTATCTTGATGTAATGTTGTCCCAAGAAACTAGCTATGTCGCTGCAACGTTCCACCCAACCATAGGCCAATTGTGCTCATTAATCTCTCAGCATAGTTTCCACCCTCGAGCTGGGCATGATTTCTACAAGGAAAAGGGGACTGTCAAGCTCAGCATAGCCCAAGAAAAGATCACATCTAAGCCAAGCCAGTCCATGTTTGGGTTTATCAGGCCAATGTGAACCCTTCTATTTTTTTGGGATGCTTGCACTCAAGCTCAAGCCAAAACAATGGATACCCAATCCATACACAACAAGCTCAATTAATGGGCATGGATACCCACTTTTAACAATGGGATTTACAAAATAGTACATCCATGGGTTTTCCCCAATCATGGCACAACAAAACAACTTATGGGGAGGGAAAAATCGACCACAGGGGAACAACTCGAATTTCCCACAGATATAGGGGAATTTAAATGGCGAAAATGACCTCCCAGGATGCCCAAATCGGATTTATTTTCTTCCCCACAACTCTACAACACAAAAAAAGATTCCCAACTATGGAAAATGAAGGAAAAATATGGAAAATGTGAAGGAAAATGCCCCATATTACTTAGACTGCATGAGGGAGCAAAGAACATGGGTGAATGATGGCTTGGGGAGAAAATCCATGGCTCCTTTCTTGCACAGGAATCCAAACACGTTTTTCCAAAAACTGATGGCTTTCTCATACCTAAATTTGGACATCCATACCTCTCCATTCCTCGAGGAATTAACTACCTCAACCAACTCTTGGTAGAGATAAATGATTTGGTACAAAAGTCAACATGGGTAGTTGAGCGTTTATGGGTTTTTTCATTGACACTTTGCTTGAATTGATTGGCTCCAAGGGTTGAATATTTCCCTCCCAATTCCTTGTAAAAATGTTGCCCCCATCTATTATTGCATTGCATTGCATATCTAGTTGTGGGTGTTTTATTAAAATGCATATTTACATGATATTTGCAATTCCGTTGTGCTTGCGCTAGCACACAAACCATATGCATCACTAAATCAATGGCAAAGCCTTGGCCTCAAACTCTTCACCACGATTTTATAACAATATTACATCATTTACAATTTAATGCAATGGGGTCAAAATCGGGATATTACAGTCTGCATCACCATATAGGCATGTCATACAAGAGGAGCCCCAACAACTTCCTCATCAAAATATCACATAGAATAGGTCGATACAAAAATCCCTGTGCTCATATCACTAGGGGGTAGATCCATAAGCTGCTAAATGACTAATACTAGTCATCGTCATCTGTCTCCTCATCGGAGACCTCCTCATCTAGTGGTACATCCCCTTGGGATGCATCTAGTACATACTCAGCTACTACGGCTATGCGTGGCATAGTATATCACCACTCAGAAAAGGCCCGGTAGTAGATGGCGATCAGATCATCAAGTAGCTCTTGCCAACCCTCATCGACAACTCCCTCTAAGAGACGATCAATCCCAGTTTGAAGTGAGTCTAGTGTATCATCAGCATCTCTGTGATGTTGTCAGTGCTCCATCGACGGGTCAACCCCCACAACCCTCCCTCGAAGTTGGAAATATCCCGCTGGTGGTCTCGGCCCCACATCTGCACATACATCATAAAAGCATGCATCAACATACATAATATACAAAAAAATGGCTACCATCTAAGCTAGTGACATAAGTATAACATAAGACTAAGGATTAAGTATACACATACCCTACGGACCCCAAATCTGGCCGGGTGGTCGAGGAAGACGGGGATCCCCCGTGTAGTCCATATATGCATATGGGAAGTCCTCGATAATTATCAACAGTTGGAGCCACTATGCAAATATCTCTCATGTAAAGAACCGTCCCACCATACCACCCCCCTCACAGATCATCAACGCACACCATCTCCTCATATTGGGCTCCCTTGGCCCATTTTCATCTACTGATCATGTATTCCCAGTGTCGGATCGCGCTCAAAGAAGAACACACATAGGAACGACGGGAAGCATAAGTCACCACCCCTCTAGCTCACCTCGTTCAACTAATGTCAAACTATCGCTAGATACATCTGCAGACACCCAAATTAGGCACCTCTCTGCACCTACTCCACCATCAACATCTACCCCCCGGAGATCTTGTGAGGTCCGTGAGTATCGAGTACCCTCACCACTGCAGCCGCAATCGCACTAGTCTCCAAACTCTCAATATCACATATCAATATGTAGGTCTTGTCTGCTGTCACAGTGACATAACAATGATGCTCCACCAGATCCTCCATCGAAACTCTCTTAGGGAATTTCGGATAAGTGTCACCTATCACACCATACATAGGTAACCCCGTCATGAAATAGATATCATGCATAATTATCTCAATATGCTCCCCCTGGATGATGAAATCCTCTAAGTCACGATCCCAAAACTCCACTAGCTTGTTCAATAGAAACTTAGCACTCCTCATCAATGGGTTCTAGAAGAACTTTAGTAGACCATACTGTGCCAAAGTACCCTTCACCAGCAGATACTCCTCCACTTCATGACAGAGGTTGCTCATATCCCTCTCCTGCCACTCCACCTAGGGCATCATGCACAAGAAAAAGAAAGCATTCATCAACACCTAGTATGAAAATCTCCTTCAAGTCCTAGAGCGCTCCTATTTGGGGAAATAGGGCGCCCTAGAGTGCTCCTAGGAGACTGAAAAGAGCACCTCAGAGCGCTCCTGGGAGGAGGTTTAGAGCGCCCTAGGGCGCTCCTTTGAGCCACTTAAGGGCACCCTAGGATGATCTTACTCCCTTGAAAGGTGCACCCTACCTTCCCCAAACCCTCATCAGCTCAATCTAGGCCCCTAGGAGGCCAGATCTCAGAAAAATGACCATCAATCAATGACAAATTTGACCACCTATTACCTGCAAGTCGTGGAGTAGTAAACAGTCGCTTCGGTCAAAATATATTAGTAAATCTCTCTGATGCTCTCCACACACTCTCCACAACTCAAAGAGTAAAAATTACACATGTCATGTGGTCCCCTCCCCCTTTTATAGGCCCATCCCATGATTTTCTTCCACATGTATCAAAGTCATATGACATCCGTTTGACATGTCGTTTTCACCACCAGAATCAACATTCCACACACTTCCCAACCATGGCATCTGTTCCTTTTTCTTGGTAGTTCACCTTCGGACCACTTTTTAGGTTTGTCTCGATTTTCGTTCTATCATAACAAGTCGTGTTTATATGTATTTGTACACAATTTTTATATTCCAGATGCACATTTATGCTTGGGTATCCTTGTTTTGTGTACAAGTCCAAGTCGAATTGATATTCACTTGTTTTAGTAAAAAATAAGTCTCTGTGGGTATGATTTCTTGTCTGACATATAGGGCATCCTTTCCCTTTGAAAAATTGATGCATTGCCTTGGTATTCCCCCTTGAACCTGTAGGAACCCCCTCCCTCCCCGAGTAGGTGGCCCCACCCATCCACCCTTACATTTGCACCTGCTCGGCAGTAGAGTCTCCCCCCACATGGGTGATTGTTCTTAAAACCCCTTGCATTTGGCACCCATGTTGTTTAATCCCCTCTTAAGATTGGGAGGCCCTATAGTTTGACTTATTGAGTTGAATCCGCATATAGTTCCTCATATCATCACTCATTGGCCCTTCCCTGGGCTCCCATCATGGAGTTTTTGTTAATCCATTTTTTGACTCCTTAAATAATGAAAATATCGTCGACCAATATTGCTTCCTTTCATGCTCATTAAAGTATCTGAAAGGATGTATATTCGGTATAATTTTACCCCTTTTCCAAACCGAATGGACTAATTACGAAAAAGGAATGATCTAGTCTCTCCAACTAAAAGAGTTCTCCACTGCACACTTTTATGGTTTTTTGAGCTTTGGGGACTAATCTATGAAAAAGAACCCCCTCGGAGTCTTCTTATTTCTTTCAGAATCTCTTAAAATTGAAAGCGACCACGAGCATTCAGTGTCCTGGGCTCATACAAATCCACACGATGGTATCTCCTCACCTCTTCAAAGTATTCTTATCGCTTTCGGACTCCTTAAAATTGAAAGCACCTATGAGCACTTATCGAACTAGGATCGTAAAAATCCACATGATGGTGACCATATTGATCGTACTTCGATCCCTTCTTCGAGCTCAATAAACCATGAAGAAGGCCCAAATGGTGCCTCTCGTCGCCACGAAAAATCATGTACAACCCCATGTTATGGAATAATTTCTAAGTATGATCACCTTTCTTCAGAGTATTCTGTGATGAGTCATCCATTGAGTCTCATGATATCATTAATCAATTCCCCCTTCCCCACCACAGTCTCCCCCGTTACAGTCACAATTCCTGATCCCCTAAGCTATGGTACTGTCCTCCCGATATTGGTTTCATATGTTTCCTGGTCATCCCTACCATCATACTTTGAACAAAGGAAGTTTGAGTCCCATCACTTCACGAACCTCATTTCCCTCCACAATGTCTTGGTCTCAAGTCCAATTCTATCATATCTTGGTCGTATACCTCACACTCCTATCAAGGAAACCTCATTTCCTTGGTAGTTGCAGGTCTCCCTCTGTCGACACTAGCACATCTATTCCAAAGGATAGACCTAGAGGTCCTTGTATCTTGGCCTCACCACCATCGGTGGTGATTTCCTATGGATCATCTACAAGGATCCCTTAGTGCCTCTTCGGTTGATTGCTTCTCACGTGCTCGAATCCAACTCCCTAATCACACCATTGAGATTCATACATGGTATTGGTCCCTTCATTTATTGGTCGAAGACCCTGGATGTCCCCTAAATCTAGCACATTGGTGAGTATATTTGTAACCCCCAATTGTATGTTCCCACAGATATCTGGGTTGCATTGGAGATGGTGTTTGGAAGCTCCCTAGTGATATGCTTCCTAGAGCACCCGGTTCATATGAAGTCAGGGTACCTTTGATATTCCAACTCTTATTCGTTGAGTCCATACAGTTTTTGTACCCCTCCAGATCCATCAGTGCATCAATTGTTATGGCACAAGATTCAGAATGGATGCCATTGTTTCCAGTTTAAGCTCTGCATATCAGTCATGGTTGGATCATGAGTGTTATTTTTTCATCATTTAATTCAATATGATCTAGGATCTTAACTGAGAGAACAACATGTACAACATATCAAACACAAGAGATAAGAGACACAAAGCATTTCACCGAAGAAAACCAAGAAGGTGAAAAACCCCGCAACTTCCTCAGAGATAGAATGAGCACCAATACAAAGATCACAAAGATCAAACCCAAAATATAGATGTCTCTAGCAACTACTCCTCCTCCACTTGTGTGTACTCCTCTCTATCAACTATGTGAGTTGGATGAGTGAGTGAATGAATAAATGAGAGAGTCACACTCTCTATTTATAATTTACTTTGACTTGCATTTTAATCTAACTGGGACGTCCTCCCTTAGGAGAGTCTAATAACCCATTACCACTTGTCACTGGGTCGACCCCACTAGGGTGGTCTAATAACCCTTTAACCCACACTAGGCCGACCCCTCTAAGGTGGTCTAATAACCCATCAAATATAAGTTACGACACTTACAATATAACTTGCGACACTTGAACATACAAATGACGACACTTCCAATCAGAGGAATAATACATCTCCATTGGGGATACAATAAATTACAAATGTAATATAAAAGTGAATATCTTTCAAATTTACAAATACATCAACACTCCCTCTTAAATAGGAAGGTATTCTCTTGACACATGTCATCAATACACATAGGCACAAGTCTTCAATTCTAGAACTGGATCATTGTCACTAGATCACGGAGCATCATCGTCACTATTGTTGTACTGGTCATCTCAATCAATGGTGCTATCTATCAATTCTTCTTGTCATAGGAATTTCTACAGAGCTATCCCTTTTTCATGCTAGATGTAGGCCTAGCCTCCAATTAGGTCTTCATCATCTCTGTGCGTGGAAACCAGTGGAATCTCAGGACTGATTATGTGCATCATTGCAAAACCTGACAAGAGCATCCTAGGATCCTTTATGTTCCTAGCACGAACAGAAATATCTCCCAAGACTGAGTACATGCAACCTTCAAAAAACCTTAAAAGATCATCCCAGAAACGTTTATGTTCCTAGCACGACCGACAAGATCTCTAAAGAGCATCCCAAGAATTTTACGTGCCCAGCACAACCTATCGGATCTCCAGGGCTGATTACACGTGAACTTCACAAAACCTTAAAAGAGCATCTTAAAACCAGCAAGATCTCTAAAGAGCATACCAAGACTCATTATGTGCCCAGCAAAACCTATCAGATCTCTGGGACTGATTACATGTGAATAGGGAAAACCTTAAAAGAGCATCTTGCGATCGGCAAGATCTCTAAAGAGAATCCCCAGGACTCATTAAGTGCCTAGCACAACCTATGGGATCTCCCAGGATCCATTACATGTCCAACCAGCACAACCTGCAACATATCCACAGCCACAGAGCATCATCTGGATGCTCATGATCATACGGATCACTGCAACTCATGATCATACGAATCATCATCATACTGAGCATCACCCGGATGCACATCATCATCTCATGATCATACAGATCATCATCTAGAACATCGTATCATGCAACACTTATATCCTCAGCCATGGGAGGACCCGCCTGCCACCATGCTAGGAATAGATTCAGCATTTGTGTCCCGTCACTCATCTGGAACATCATTCGGATGTTCATCATATAGAGCATCACCCGGATGCTCATCACTCAACACTTACATCCATAGCCATGGGAGGACCCGCCTGCCACCATGCTAGGAATGGCTTCAGCATCTGTGTCTTGTCACTTCCTCCTGGAAGTATCCTGAATCTGTAGGAAACCAAGCCTCTATCTAAAGTACTCGAACTTCACTCTGGCTAGTGGCTTGGTCAACACATCTGCTATCTGCTCGTCCATCGCAACATACATGAGCTTCACTGCTCCTCTCTGTACCATATCCCGGATATAGTGATATTTGATATCGATATGCTTTGAATTGTCATGGAACACCGGGTTCTCTGACAACTTCACACAACTCTGGTTGTCACAATAGATACAAGTAGCATCCAACTAGAGATCAAATAAATCAGACAGTAGCTTCCTAATCCATACTGCCTCACAACTTGCCGAACAAGCTGCGACATACTCTGCTTTGGCTGTACTCAGTGCTATGCAGGATTGCTTCCTACTAAACCAAGAGATCACACCTGATCCCATACTAAAGCAACACCCAGAAGTGCTCTTCCTATCTGCAACACTGCCTGCCCAATCTGAATCAACATAACCCTTCAGGTTAAACTTTTGATTCGCATCATACTTGAGCCCATAATAAATCATACCCTTCAGGTACCTCAGAATATGCTTTACCGCAATTAGGTGAACATGTCTAGGATCCGCCAGGAACTGGCTCAAAGTGTTCACCGCAAAGAAAATATCTAGTCTCATATTCGTTAGGTACATCAAGGACCCAATCATCTGACGATACATCATGGAATAAACCGAATCTGATGAAACATCACTCAATAGCTTCAGGTTCGATGCCATAGGTGTGGCCATGGCCTTGCATTCCATCATCTCGAACTGCTTCAGGATATCTACTACATACTTCCCTTGTCCAAGGAAGATTCCATCTGCACTATGCCACACCTCCATACCTAGAAAGTAATGCATCATACCCAATTCCTTCATCTCGAATTCGGCAGCAAGCTTCCTCTTCGTGTTAGAAATCATCCTATCCTCACTTGTCAAAAATAGATCATCCACATAAAGTAGGAGTATCACTGGATTTCCTTCCTCAACCTTATAGTAAAGGTTGGAATCCACTTTACTCTTAGTAAATCCGAAGGTGGATAGGAAGCTATCTATCCTGTCGTACCATGTCCTGGGTGCTTGTTTCAATTATACAAGGCTTTCTTCAATTTGCACACATATGACTCCATGTCATGTGTCTCAAAACCGAATGGCTGCTCCACATACACTTCCTCCTTGACTACACCATTCAAGAAAGTTGTCTTGACATCCATCTGGTGTATCTTCCATTCAATCACTGCAGCCAGAGCAAGTATTGTTCTGATGGAAGTGTATCTGGATACATGTACAAAAGTCTCTTCATAATCTATCCCTTATTTCTGGGAGAAGCCACGAGCCGCAAACCTTGACTTGTATTTCTCTATGCTTCCATCTGCAGCATGCTTGATCTTGTAGATCCATTTAGAAGTCACAACAGACTTCCCTTTTGGTCTTGGGACCACATCCCAAAACTCATGATCGACCGGTACTCCTCGATCATGGAATCCTTCCATTATTGCATCCCTGATCCTGGGAACTTCAGATTCTTCAATATATTCAATAGGTAGTTTTCTTGAACTTCGTTGCTGGAACAAATGTCGTTGTTGAGTCTTCACCACTTGTTCTTCAAAAAAAATCTCTCTTGTAGGTGATGGTACATGATATTTCCTACAAGACAAGTTCAATTGCATGATTAGAAACATCTCATAGATTTCAGAACAAATCCTTACACATAAAGACATATGTCATACAGTCATGCAATTATCTTAGCCAATGCTTCAATACAACATTTATCCATATCCCGTAACTTTCTAGATGCCTTCCATCTCTACCAAAACATTGTTAAGAGTGTGAACAACTCCCAACATGTTAGCAAAGAGGTTTCATTCTAGATAAGTAGCAATGGAATGTTGTACAGTACCATAGCCCACTTACCCATTACTTGCATATTAGTAGTATCTTGTTCATTAGTGCAACTTTTCTAAAATGCATAATATACACCCTAAATCTAGGAACATAAGTATGTATATGACTGAACAACATCATTTAAGTAATCATATATACAATAAATGACAATTCAAATACTTATCTTTGTTTGGTTGTTGGGTGGACTCCCTCTCAATCTTTGCTTCCTTACAGGAATTACTGGAGTGTGCTCCCTCTTGATCTTTGCTTCCTGGATTATCTGTATTTGAACTTATATCCATCCTGGACCACTATGCATTCTTAAGTGTGCACTAGTGTCATCATTGTGTCATCCTCAATATCTCATACATAATCATACATGCATTAGTATAATCTCAATACTATCAAAACATTATGATTCTAAATATGTATGGTCATGATCATTTCATATACAGGTAATTTATCACAAGCGTTAGTATTCAAGTTTTCAGGGAGTACTTCTTTTACTCATGCATATTCTTATTTGACCATAGGACTCTTCTGGTTTTTTATATCATTAATCAAAGTAAGAAGCATACTATGCATAAATCCATGATTATTCAAACCTATAACTTCATGAATAATCATTATCAATCATAAAAAGTATACTTATCTAAGATCCTAACAAAAAGTAGGATTCTAACTCGATATAGGAAAAAACATACCTGGATTATCATGCTTGTCTAACATACCCAAACAATGTCTTCAATGATTTAGAGACCTTGTGCTAGTAACCTGCATATCTCATAAGTTAACCATTATAGAACCAAATTATACATACCTCATAATTAGAGCTTCTATGTGATCAATGGCTATGGATGAGTCTTTGTCTTCATGTCACCATGGTCATATGTTCTCGATCTAGAACTTGTTTTGTCTTTCTTGATGGACCTTTCATGTTAGTGGACTACATCATCCTCATACAACACCACAGTGCATTACTACAATCATAAGTGTCATAACCCTAATCAATGAATGTATTCTATCATTCACATGCATTCATACTTTTACTAAGGTGATAAGACAAGTATAAAATTAATAAAGATTGTACTAACCTCAATAATATGAAGACAAACTTAATTATGAAAATATTTCAAAACATACCTGTATCTCCTCAAGTCATACCTGTCGGGATTGCTTGTGATTTTCTTTTGTAAGGCCTTAGCATCATCTCCATATGGAACTGGAACCCTTAACTTATGTAGGTTTCTAATTCATTCTCTTCTAGGATTAACCCAATCCTATACTTCCATGCTTGCAAGTGATCAACCCCACTTGATTTGCTGACTCTAGATCTGGAGCTAGCTAGGGTTTGTCAGAGAAACCCTAAAAATCCAAACTTGGAATTTCAAACTTCTATCTGGACAGGGAGATGCAGATGACTGAGGTGAGCAAGCTGGTGTGCTCGGATTTTGAAAAAATCCAAAAATTGACCTCTCAAAATTGACCTGCGAGTTTCAGATCTGCAGCTTCTGTCAAATTCTGGTTTTCTGGTTTTTTTGTTTTTCTGGTCAAAATCCCGAACTAGGGTTTGATAGAGCCTGGGGTTCTACCCAACCAAAAACTTCGATATTGGTCTCTAAATTTCGATTTTGATGAGGAGCATCCATCTATGGTCTCATATTCCAAAATTCCAACTTTTGTCAAAAGCCCTAATTTCCCGCAGCAGTGACGAGCTAAAACTGAAAGTGCTCAGCATCCAATTCTGTTTGGACAAAAATATATGCCATATTGTTTCTGGTGTAACTCTGAAATTTTGGATCCTCAAGGTATGAAAATTTGGCCCATGGTAGAATGAACTGTCATATTTCCATCCCCATAGATCTGAGCTCCAATGGATTCTCCATGAGAGAGATATTCAAAGTGTCGCAACATGACCTGTTTATGGGATGAAACAGAATAGAGAACTTGTACGGAATGCCACATGTCACTGTTTCAACTTAGGCCTCTAAAAACCGGACCCGAGTAACTAAATTTCATTCCCTAACTACCACGTTTTATGGAATTCTATTTGGAGCTTCCTATCCCGAGATATGACCTTTGTTCCTAGATCACCTGTTTAGGGATGCATTCTGGAAGAGGCAGAAACCCTAACTTGTACGAATCATATCTCACAAATTACAACGAATCTGAGGCTGATATTAGGACACAAGGTACATGAAAATTTCATATTCGTCCTGTAAAAGTTTCAGATCATGAACCTTTTCCAAAACTAATTTATAGCGAAAGTTCCATGATGACTAGTTTTTACTATACCAAGCCCGAACTTCCAATTTGTCGCAAGTGCAACAAGTGTCATAAATGCCATACAATGCCTTCCTTCAGGCTAGCTCTAATACCGTGTTAGTTTTTCATCATTTAATTCAATATTATCTAGGATCTTAACTTAGAGAAAAACATGTACAACATATCACACATAAGAGACAAGAGACACAAAGCATTTCACCGGGGAAAACCTAGAAGGTGAAAAACCCCGCAACTTCCTCAGAGATAGAATGAGCACCAATACAAAGATCCCAAAGATCAAACCCAAAATATATATGTCTCCATCAGCTACTCCTCCTCCACTTGTGCACACTCCTCTCTCTCAACTATGCAAGTTGGATGAGTGAGTGAATGAATAAATGAGGAAGTCACACTCTCTATTTATACTTTACTTTGACTTGCCTTTTACTCTAACTGGGTCGACCTCCCTTATGAGAGTCTAATAACCCATTACCACTTGTCACTTGGCTGACTCCACTAGGGTGGTCTAATAACCCTTTAACCCACACTGGGCCGACCCCTCTAAGATGTTCCAATAACCCATCAAATATAAGTTACGACACTTACAATATAACTTGCGACACTTGCAAATACAAATGACGACACTTCCAATCGAAGGAATAATACATCTCCATTGGGGATACAATAAAGTACAAATGTAATATACAAGTGAATATCTTCCGAAGTTACAAATACATCAACAATGAGTATGTCCCAGATCTGTGTCCCCTCTGGACCATTATGATGTACACAACAATTCTCAAATTTTTGTTACGGTACCCTCTGGACCCCACCACTTGTATATATATTGAGTCACTTACATGAGCATGGAAATGCCCGCCTCATCCATGTATATTTGAGATTATATGTACCTCATCCATTATGAGTATTGTATATGCATATTATGGCCCTTGGCGTTCCATGAATCAAGTGCAATCCTCCTCCACAAAAAAATTCTATCCTCCAGCAGAACCACACTCTACAATAATAAAAGAAGGTCCTATGATGTCTATTGGTCATACGATTAGCTGCTAACCTCACACATTAAGGGGCAATCTGTTAACAAAAAAAATTAACAACATACCTAGCAATATGGTGTAGACCCTCAATCCTAAAGCACAAACTTATTTATTCATAAAAAAACCCAAAACCCATATAACCTAAGTCCTAAATCCCCTTGGACAACCTCCACTAAAATAGGGATTCTCCCCTAAAAAGGAGGCGTCCCCCCAAAAAGGGGGATGTCTCGACAAACAAAATTTCCCGCCTCAACCCAAGAATTACCGGGAGGTAAAATTCAAAAAATATATACCATGACTGGTTTTAGGGTTACAAAAACCTAAACCACACCATATATCATATGTTTGTTCACCATTTTTACACAAGAAGATTCATTCATTCACTTCTCTCCCTCGAAGCCCTCTACTTTGGGAACCATCTCCATTCCACCATTTGCTCCATTTTCACATAGACCTCCTTTCCCAACACCCTATTCCGCACATCCATTCGGTTGTTTGAGCATCCGTTGCTCCTAGCTACCATTGAAGTTTGGTGCAGTGCAAACTAGTAGAGTGTGGAGGCCACCCAGAGGATGAAACCCAACCGAGGATATCATAGCTTCACGACCGCAAGGGTTTTTAATCCCAAAGAGGTAATCCTTTACTTATGAATCCATTTTTTACAAATAATAAAGGTTATTTATTTCATGAGAATGGTTCTGTAATATAAATGGAGTAATTTTTTACGTATGTGTGTTGATAAGTATCGTGGTAGATAGTGGTTTTTACTATTACTGAAGTAAATTTAAATTGTTTTCATAGTTTATTGTGTATTTTACTCACTTTTACTTCGGTTTCTTACACATAATCCACACACAGAACCACGGGATACATATTTACCAAGCTCTCTACCTTGTCTTCCGCAAGCCAGTAGATCCCTCTTTTCTTCCTGTTGGTGTGTGAAAGCACCACCAACAATGGTAACACTGAATTCAATTGAAATCTAAAACATTGATGTAAGTACCATTCAAACAGCCCAAAAGATCAGTCAAAGGAAACTACAAGAATATTGTATGGGGTTGATAAACAACGGTTAATTGTTTGACAAAACCTCAGGACCAAATATGAAGCAAAATCATAAGGAAATACCCATAAATATCATTCCCAGGGTCCTGTTGTAGGTACAACAAATCCCATGTTCTAATGGAACATGGGAGCCCCAAACTTTTTTTATGCAAAGGAAATGCTTTCAATTCCTCTGTCATTATGGGGTTTTATCATCTTTATTAGGATTTCATGCCTTTGCATCGCTTTGATTGAAATTAGAGTTTTCCCTTTGAAAATTCTTAGTTTTTTACTGTTTTCCTGAAGCTGTGGGAAGCCTCGAATTCTTCCATAAGGTCATTTTTCAGCCCGCAATCCCGTAATTGTGGATTGCGGTGGCCTTGCTTTTCGTTTTTGGAATTTTTGTCATCCCACAACCTGCAACCCACAAATGCGGATTGTAGGACGACTATGTAGATATTTCGTTGAACTTTTCATTCCGCAACCCGCAACCCGCAACCCGCAATTGCAGATTGCGGATTGCGGAAAGTAATTTGAATAAAAATGCGTGGTGTGTTTCCGCAACCTGCAATTGCGGATTGCGTATTGCAGAAAGTTTATTTCATATCAAAGGTTGTTTGCATTCCCACATCCCACAACCCACAATTGTGGATTGCGGGAAGCTATTGAATAAGCTTTTGAACACTGTAGTCCCGCAACCCGCAACTTGCGGATTGCGGATTGCGGAATTATATTTTTATTCAATAAACATGGTTTTGATCCCGCAACCCACAGTTGCAGATTGTGGATTACAGGGACGATGTACATACCTGCGAAACCAAGCCCCGCAATTTATTTCCCACAAATCTCAAGAATCGATCTCAGTCGTTCATTGGTTTTGATCTGACGGCTCATATTTTGCCCATCTTAATTATTAAATAGGTCATTTTTCTAATTTTTTGCTATCATTTTCAATTTGGAAAATTAACCTGCTAATTGAATTTTATCGTGAGTTTTTACCAGCAGTCCTTTTCCCGCCATTTTCATCTGAAGCGGGTTGGTTTTATTTGTTTCTTTCTTCAGTTATTTACAGTTTTAATCGTTTTCGATTTTTTTTTTATTGTTGTTCCTTCATTTGTCATATATTCTTTGGTCTGCAAAGATGTCGCGAACCACATGTTCTAAGACTGCCCTGAAAGACCAATTGAACAAGGACCCAAATTTTAGCATCTTCTCAGACACTAGTGGAAAAATCACTGAAACCTACCAGGTGGACTGGTCTAAACTCTTCTCCATATTCGACAACGACGACCTATCCGACATTGAGAATGACCACCAAGCCTACGAGAAAATTAGGAACTTCCAGCTTCGTGCAATTTCTACTAGACCTGCCATTTTGCCTTATACTGATGCAGTTAAGTGGATAGTACAACATCCCAACAATAAAGACCACTCATTCAATGATAGCGCGGGTTCACAGTTAACCACATTTCGTCTTGAGGTATTTACTAAGGCATTTTCCCTTAGACCACCTGTGCAGATCCTCAATAGCACGTTCCTGGAGTCTGCAAACACCAGGTTTAATTTCAATGAAATGATTAAATCCTGGATGCACAAACCATCCAGCTTTATGCGCAAGCCTGATAACTTATACCGAGTGTCATGGTTTAAAGAACCCTACTCTTTATTGGCAGCTATGCTTTCCCGGCTGTATGGCCTGCCTAATTCCTCAATTTTTAAAGCTGAGTGGGCTCCTGTGGCACATCATGTCTTAACTACAGGTGAATATTTTCCTTGGGCTTCTATTTTGTCTCTGGAGCTTAAAATTGCAATTGAAAAGTACCAGAAATCCCCTACTACATAGAAACCCTCTTTCTTTCTTTCAGCCTATGTGATGGATGTGTTCTGTGTTGAATTTCAATATCCCAAGATGGGGTGGAATTGGACCCCTGCTGCTCCTCCTATTCATATATATCATTCTACACCGTGGGAGGATAATTATGTGCCTCTGTTATATGACATTTGTGATCATTTCCTTGGTACCATTTATATCAAGACATTTAAGGAAGATGCACCAACTTTCTCAACTGATGCTAAGATTTTCATTGCTACAATTGGTGACTGGTATGTAGGGGAATCCTTCTCCTATGTCAGGATTTGGGGAAGCATTGTTGTGCACCTACTACCTAGAATTTTTCCAAATAGGCTATTGATTGAAGAAGAATCCTATCAGATTGTTATTGAAGGGGTTTAGCTCAAACTTACAGGTCCTAAGAGGAGAGGAGGGCCCAAATTCCCCTTGAACCTTGGACCTTTTTCTATCCCTACTTCCACCTAGGCCCAATTATTGGGTAATAAGATTGCTTCTCTGAAACTAGGATATGCTCCTAAAAGAAGACATGATCCTAAGAAATTCCTAGATGCTCATTTCAAGCACAATCACATGAAGATGAGCTATGAACATGAATATATCCTAGATGACTCCATCTACTTGGGAGTTGACACTTTTTCTGAAGTCCTGGAAAAATCTTAGAGCAAGGATGAACAGAGCCAGATTTTGCTATATCAGGAAGAGCTCAAAGACAAGGTTTTCAGCTACAGGAAAAGGGAATTCTATTTGAATGAGAAAGTAAGAAGGGAAATAGAAGAGAAGGAGGTTCAAAAAGCTAAAACCCCTCTCATGATAACTTATCCCGATGGTGATTAGGACGAAGGACCTATGGAGTAGCCTCCACAGCTAAAGATTTCTTAACAGTATAAAGAATTAATTCAAACTGCCTAGCCAGCAAAGAAAGAACTAGCACAAATGAATTCAACACTACACACCAAAGAAGTCAATTATCCTAGCTTAGTTAGTGATGTACAGGTAATTATGGTTAATAATCCAGTAAAGAAACAAAAGCTTATAACTGCTACCTCTCAGATTCCCACTTTTGATATTGATAGTGATGAAGAGGGTGAAGTAATTTCTCTTGTACATGTGTTAGAAGAAATCACTGAAGGTTCACAGGAAGTCTCAAATTTACTAGACACTATAGCTATGGATGAACCTGATTCAAGTGAAGGTATATCTCAGGTTTCTAATGCTCTTGATGCAACAACTGCAGCCACATGATTTCCCTCAGCAGAAGTTTCACTTGTCACAACTTCTGAGGTAACACCACCAACAACCATGTCTCAACTGTTTTATGCACTTTTCACTTCCACACCTCCATCTTCAACAATTCCACTTCCTATTTTCCCATCAACCATTGCAGAAGTCCAGTCTTCGCCTGGCCCCCTGCAATCACCCATATCTCCTTCATTACCATCAGTAGCTCATGTCCTAAATTCTTCCTCCCTTTCTTCACTTTTAGTTGCTGACACTCAAGATTCATCACTTCAAGATTTTACTTCCATTCCCTCACCAACCTCTGTGCCATCAACTAGTGAATCTCTCCCTTCTCTCCAAGTCTCATCTCAGATTTCCATTTCTATTCCTAGCCCTACTGTCACTCAGACAACCCTTTTGGTTACAACAACATATGTGACCACATCATCCACTGATGTGGTGGATACCTTTGAAGATGATGTTATTGTACCTCTGGGGGACTACTTTTACATTCAGGAAACCAAGGCAGTTGTGAAGAGAGGGAAAAAGATAAGCAGAGATCATGGAGGATTGGAGGCACCCATTCCTGATCAAATAATCTAGGCTTACTAGTCTGATGATATCCAGGCAGAAGCAGTGGATGCAGCTCAAGCCTTGGGTGCATCTACAGGAGAAAATTTGGATTCATTCAAGACCTTGAACAGGGAAATTGACTTGAAAAAAGAAGAACTGAAAAACCTTCAAGAGCAATTGACAATAACCAAAGAAGAGCATGAGGTTTATGTTCAAGGTCTAAGGAAGCTATTTGAAGATAAGTTGGAAGATCTGTAGCTGCAGAATACTTCTCTCCAAGCTAAGCTAAATGATGCAGAAACAGAAAATGATGTCAAGGAGGAAAGAATTGTTGCACTTAAAAAGAAACTTGAGGATGCAACTGCAAGTGCAGCCTCCTCTGTGTTTTCTAGGTTTTCACAGAAAGAGTTCAACAACCTAGCTCATCAAGTCAACCTGGAGCATCATCAGCTTTTGTCTAAGTTATTTACTACATTAGGTGAAATTCATGACACTTTCATCGCCTTTGTCAAAATGTATGGCACCTTGGCCTAGGAGTGGAGAAAACTAAACAAGATTCTAAAGCTATAGAAGATATCATGGATTGGCAGAAGTATATTGAAGATAAGCTAGTTGATATTCCTGAGTTAGGTAGCCTCAAATTCAAGAGAATCAGAACTGTCGTGCGAGCTTGGGACAATGTCATCGATATGGTGCAGGATACTATCAACCAGGCTCAAGCCCTTTGCCGAAGAAGGTGGTATGCCTCAGACAATCTCATGGAGGTACTGGCATTCCCTACAATGGGGCTCATCGAGGAGGCAAATCCGCCAAAACTAATGATTGAGCAAGTCGAAATTCGTTGTGATCAACTCAGGGAGAAAATCCTGCAAATTGAGAACATCCAAATTGAAGACATGGATTGGTTGATCAAGCAACCTATTTCTATGGAGGATAGGATCTATATGTTCATCCGCACATGGCATAAAATAGATAAACATGAGATTGAGGGATTCGTGTGTGATGCCCAGCTGGGGCTCGAATCTCCTCATTATCTAGATATAGATGAATTAATGGAAGTTTGGGACAAGTGGGAAGATTTCCTCACTAGATAGGATATCCTGATTTTGTAATGCCTGTTTAAGGGGAATTTATCCTTTGTATCATTTTGTAATTTACTATTTAAGGGGTAGATCTCTCTTAGGAAGAGGATGATCATTTCGGGGTAGAAATTGATAGAAGAAGACTAGAGATGCTTTGTTTTATGCTAAGCTTGTAATTTCTTATATACTTTCATTAATACAGTAATGTTATTCTCTCGTATCATCTTTTGTTCATTCATCAAATTTCTTTGGTAAATATTAATTTCTACTTCAGGTTATTATCTATGTTGTTTAATATTTTGCAATCAATATCTGATACAGGGATCTATGATTTGGATTTGTCCTTACATTTGATCTATGTATGAATTATGTTTTAATTGAATTTCTTTAATTTAAATATTTATTAATTTCTGCAAATGATTTGCAGTGAATTATAATCTATGTTAATTTTTCAATTGACATATCAGTTACAGGTTAATCTTGAATGAGTTTAAACACTTAATATTGCATTCAGTTAATTTTAATTGATTGGTTTAATTTAAGCACATAAGGAACTTATCTTCTTTACATTTCTGTCAAGTGGATGAACATACTTATTCATTTTCACATCAATTTAATATTCAATATAAACAAGACACCTTTTAGAATAGGTCTAACTTAGATTAGATTTCCTTCTTAGGTAGATTTGTTTTGTAGAGTTTCACACCCTTGTTTTCCTTCATTGGAAGACTGATCTATTGATCAAATTTCACCAACTCCTAGAGTGCCAGCGAAGGCCGAAAATCTGTGGGAGATTACTATTCCAAACAGGCTAGGGATAGAACTATCCTTACGTAGGACCCTTCTAGGTTTTCCCCCTCTATTGTGAGCCTTGGAACCCATTCCAGCAGCTTACACAACCTGCACACTCGAGGCCTCAACAAATGGTGATAGAAGGAGGGCCAGTAGTAAACTATGCCTAAACAAAATACTCAGAAACCTCCTCTAGCAAGAACATCGTCGGGTGTGACTCGTAGCCAATCACATGCATCTACATCTGAACAACCAACTGTGATTCCTAGTACACCTGCAACTGAGCAGGAAGATAGAAGGGATATCCTTATCATATCACCTACTAGAGGACCCCTTTTGCTTAAAAAAATACTGAAAATTTCTAATGATAGTGTTGCTAGAATAAAACAAAGAATCACTGAACAATGAAATAGAAGAATAGAAGCAATTCAACAGAACACCATTTCGTAGACTGGTAACCCAGAAGGTCAATAGAAGTTGACAAAAGCACTAATAATCAAGATACACCTGATCGTCCAAGATCCCCTGAATACAACCTTGATTCACTCTTTCAAGCACTATCGCAAGATCAACTTAGCACTGCAATTGGTGGACCTCCACCCTCTCCTCCTTCATCATCATCCTCCTCATCTAAAAGTGAACACTCTTCTAGTTCTTAATCTGAATAAGGGGAAGAACAACCAATGGCTGATGAAGGCCAGAAAATACCTTGGCTTGACCAAGATGCTGTGTTTATACTTGGGGATCAACATAGATTTCCTAAAAACCCTGAGAAATGGCTTCCTAAGTTCAATCCAGATAATAAATCACCTGCATTAGATCACATCAAAACCTTTATACAGGCCATTATACTTAGGATTGTTGTCCATGAAGATGTGTTTTGCAGATTATTCCCTTATACATTTGAAGGAAAGGCATCCACATGGTACTTTTCCTTAGAATCCAGATCCATAACTTCTTGGGATGAGTTTGAAAAACTGTTTATCCATAAGTTTGGGGATGATAAAACCACACAAGATCTAGTCTTAGAATTGTCTTCCATGAAGATGAGAGGTAAAGAAAGGGTCAAAGACTACAATCAAATATTTTCTTATCTGAAAAATAGGATCCCTGCCACTGTTCTTCCTGCATAATAAATTTTGGTTTCCTATTATGAAAAAGGCCTATCTGTGTCTATTGCAATGTGGGTCAAAAGAGCACATAAAGACAACTTGTTTGAGGCTTATGCTGAAGCCATTCAGGTTGAAAAGAATATCTATTGTCTAAAAGATAATCCTGATGCTTTAGAAGAAAAACCTTCCACATCTAGAAAGAAAACTGATAATGCTCCCAAACCCACTGCTCAAAACAAAGATGCTTTTGAAATGACTGACATCAAGAAGTTTCTACAAAAAATGTCAAATGAGATGGTTGATTTAAAAAAGAATAACAATGAAAATCAAAATAATAATAGAGGTTTTGCAAGGCCACCTTTCAGGAGACCTTATCAACCTCCCCAAAATACACCACCTCCTAATCCTAGTGAAGGACTAACATCTAAAGAAATTTATTCCATCTTCAAAGCTCTGGCCACAGAATCACAAAATTCCCCTGAACCCTCTGATGATCAAACAAACCAAGATCCAGATTTACCAGAAGAAGGAGAAGAAGAAGAGGATACACAGATTAATACTGTAAGCTATTTTTCTGAACTCCCAATGAATGATGAAGAAGAAGAACCTAAGATAGTGTTCAATGTTCAACATCCTTACAATACTAGATCGAGAGGACAACCCTCTCAGGAACCTTCATCTTCAACAGCAGCTCCCAACAAAAGTAAAACTGTCCCTCAAAAGGATACAGTCATTCCTGAAATGGAGTACAGTTTGGCTGAATATTTGAAAAGAGTTAAAGCAAATATTTATTTGTTTGAACTTCTGAAAATACCTTCTATGAGGGATTCTCTACCTAAAAGCATGATAATCAAACAACCAAGGGAAACACAAAATAATAACTTGGACTCTTTTACCAAACCAGATGATTAGAAATATGGAAGCAAGAGGACACCTGCTTTCTTGCTTACCTTTGAAATCTTCAACAAAAATGTACACAATTGTATGATAGATTCAGGTGCCTCTTCCAATGTGATGCCCCTGTCTGTCTGCAGAAAAATAAATGCAACTTGGGAACCCTGTCCTACTTAGATTGTCCAACTTGATAGATCTAAATTAAGAGTATCAGGGAGATTAAGAAATGTGTTGTTGACATTATCTGTTGATCCTCAGATTCACCAGACCATAGATATTGTTGTAGCTAACATCCCTGAAGCCTATGGAATGTGGCTGAGAAGAGATTGGTTAGAGAAGCTCAAGAGCTACTTTGCCACTGATTGGTCTCACATATGGCTACCCTACAATGGACAACCAAACAAGATTAAGATCAGTAGGGAACCATTTATGAAACAAACAGTTACTGACCTTAATGATTCAAGTGAACCTGCTTGTTATTTCAGTTCACATATTGAGCATTTCACATTTGATACCTTCTTTGGGGATTTTCCAGCTGATTCTTCACCAGATGAGAATGTACAAAATGAATCACAGATTACCAATGTTACTTCTATACCATTCTCTAGAACTATTGTACATAATGTGTATAATGTTAATACAAATTTTAGGATAGATCCTATTGCATGGAATTTATTCTTTGATGGCTCCAGATGTAGAGATGGAGCTGGTGCAAGTTGTGTCCTTATTGATCCAAAAGGGACAAAATCGATGATTTCCTGTAGACTTGAATTTGAATGTACCAATAATGTAGCTGAATATGAGGCCCTGGTGCAGGGACTCAAGAAGGCTATCGGCATGGGTGCACAAGTGATAGAATGTTTTGGTGATTCTGAAATCATAGATAAACATGTAAGAAACAAGATGCATTGTTTGTCTCCACGTTTAACCAATTATCAAAAAATGGT
This sequence comes from Larix kaempferi, assembly GCA_027924585.1. NCBI lineage: Eukaryota > Viridiplantae > Streptophyta > Pinopsida > Pinales > Pinaceae > Larix > Larix kaempferi. The sequence goes on along the minus strand of BSBM01001024.1, from coordinate 3,497,620 downwards.
AAGATATCTCACAAACTCTTTCTCTGCATTCAATATTAAGTCAGTCCCTAGGTCACAAAACTTTGATGCTGACCTCTTGGAAAATACTACATCTAGGCTGATTCCACCTAAAGGCTTGTCACCTGAAACCTTTTCAATAGAGATTATATACAGGCCTTCCATCCCTGATAATGTAACAAACTGGAAAGTGTTTGATGATGACCAGCAGATACTAGAGTTTCTCGCATCCTAAGATACCTTTCAAGACATGGCAATAGATGAGGCTGAACATGAGAAATCCCTGTCTGGTCCTTCCAACATCATCCCAAAATCAATGATCAACCTAGAGAAGTTTTATGACTTGCAAGATAAGTTTAAACAGAAGACCAACTGCAAGACCTAGAGTTCTTCTCTGAATTATGAGTCAGTCAACCTAGGTACTGAACATAATCCTCGATTCATCAATCTTGGGGTTGACTTCTCTATTGATGAAAGAAGAGCTTTCATCATATTGTGTAAAGAGTACAAAGATGTTTTTGCATGGACCTATGATGAACTAAAGACCTTTGATACTAGAATTATGCATCATAACATACCGATGAAGCCAGAAGTGAAACCTTACCAATAGAAACTAAGGAAGATGCGTCCTAGTTTGGAACCCTCTGTAAAGAAAGAACTTGAGAAGTTACTGATAGCTCGAATCATATTCCATGTAAGACACACACAATGGATGGCTAATTTAGTACCCATTCGGAAAAAGAATGGGGAAATCAGACTTTGTGTTGATTTCAGAAATTTGAACAGAGCTTTCGAAAATGATAACTACCCTGTTCCTCCCATGGAGCAGATTCTAGAAAAGGTAGCAGGGTCAGAGATGTTCTCTCTCCTGGATGGTTTTTTAGGATACAACCAAGTCATGGTTGCCCCTGATGACCAATTGAAAACAGCTTTCAGAACCCCCTGGGGTACCTTCTCCTATAGGAAAATGCCTTTCGGGTTGATAAATGCAGGAGCCACATTCCAGAGAGCAATGGATATAGATTTCATAGGTTTGATGCATAATTCTGTCATAGTATACTTAGATGATATCACTATCTATTCAAAAAAACGACATGAACATCTGTCTGCTCTCAAACGGGTTTTTGAACGCTATAGGAAGTACAGAATTTCACTAAACCTCAATAAGTCCATATTTGCAGTAACAAAAGGTAAGCTCCTAGGTTTCATTGTTTCTAAGGAAGCTATGATTATTGATCCTGAATGCACTGAAGCTATTTCAAAGACCGGTTTTCCTAGTTTGCGCAAATCCATGAAATCATTCCTCAGTAAGATCAATTTTGTACGTAGGTTTGTTCCAAATTTTGCACAAATTGTTAAGCCATTGGAGCAGCTAGTTAAAAAGGATGTACATTTTAGCTGGTCTCAGGAACAAAAAGATGCATTTATTGAAATTCGAAGGGCCATTGCAGAATCCCCTGCTCTAATGTCCCCATATTTCAACAAGGATTTTATTCTATATACTTTCGCTACTGATTTTTCTTATATAGTTGTCTTAACACAGAAGCATGATAATGATGTTGAGATTCCAATTTCATTCCTGAGCTCAACATTTAAGGTATCAGAACTTAACTACTCCCAAATTGACAAGCAAGATTATGCAGTCTACAAGTCTGTAAAACGTTACAGATCGTACTTATTGAAATCTCGAACGAAGGTGATCGTGCCTTACACAGCCATCAGAAATGTGCTGGTCTAGAAAGAACTAGGCGAGAAAAGATCCCATTGGATGACAACTTTGTAGGAATATGACCTGGAAATCAAGCCAGCAAATATTGTAAAAGGACAAGGTTTGTGCCTACTCACCGCTCATTCAAATGATCCCGTACAGCAACAGACTGAATGGGAGCAAGAGTAAAATGTTCCTACAGGTTCTGTTAATGCCATAGATACTCCAACCTCTGAATGGTACAATCATATCAAGTTTTTTCTAAACCATGGGTTTGCTCCTGAAACCCTTGACTTAAAAAAATGCATAGCTTTAAGATTAAAGGATGCTCCTTATCAATTTATTAATGGAGTTCTGTTTAGGAAAAATTACGATGGAGTTTTCCTTAGATGCTTGGAGAGAAATGAGACTGATGACATTCTTTTACAATTTCATGCAGGACCTACTGGAGGGCATTTTTCAGGTGAAACCACAGCACACAAGATTCTCAGAGCTGGATATTATTGGCCTACTCTGTTTAAATATTTCTATGCTCATGTTAAAGGGTGTGAACCATTCCAGAAGTGTGCAGGGAAATTCAAAAAACCTACTTTTCCTCTGCAGCCAGTAACAGTTCAGTTCCCATTTCAGCAATGGGGACTGGATTTTGTTGGACCAATTAATCATGTTTCATCCCTACAACATAAGTATATCCTGACAACAATTGACTACTTTACCATATGGGTAGAGGCAGTCCCTCTTAGGAAGTGTAACAAAAACCAAGTAATTTCCTTCCTCGATAGCCAGATAGTTACAAGGTTTTGGGCTCCTGAGTATCTTGTCTTTGACAATGCATCCTACTTTTCCTTAATTGGTATCACACATTATGCCCTTGAAAAAGGGATCAAACTAAAATTTTCTGCCAACTATTATCCACAGGGTAATGGGATTGCTAAATATTCTAACAAGAACCTAATAAATATTTTGAAGAAGACAGTAGCCTCCCATCATAAAGATTGGCACACACATCTTTGCAATTCTCTTTGGGCAGACCGAGTTAACCCAAAGGCATCTATTGGAAACTCTCCCTATTGTCTAGTTTATGGCAAGGAATCCATCCTCCCATCTAACCTTACCATTCCCTCATTACAACTAGCCCAATCCATTCAAGAAGATGATTCCTCTCCTCTTCAGCAAAGAATTGATACCTTACTTAAGTTGGAGGAAGACATGGAAAAGGATAAAAACAAATTGTACCAACATCAGTAGATGGTTAAAAGATGGTTCGATGAGAAATCCTCCTCTGACAGAGAATTTTCAGTAGGAGGTTTGGTATTGAGATGGGATAAACAACATAAGGACAAAAATGAATATACCAAATTTCAACACCTTTGGCTAGGACCTTCATTGTCACAGAAAAGATTGGTCCTAGTACTATTCAATTGCAGACACTAGAGGGAGTCATTGACACTTATCCAATGAATATTTCTCTACTCAATAAGTATTTTGTCTAAACAATTTGATGCTTTTGTACATAAATTTTGTGTGTGTATTTTCTTTTGATTTGATTGCTTCTTCCTTTTATATTATTGTTGTCTTTGAATAACTTCCACATACATTTGGCAATGGTTGATTGATCAGTTTGTCTCAAGATTGACAAAGTCTGAAAGTTCTTAGAATGCATGATCAGTTTTAGCTTTCCTTGGCCTATGATAGAACTTGTTTTGTATAGGAGTTACAATCAATAATTGCAGAGTCTTGATTGATACTTTCCCACCTTGATCCATCTTTACATATGTATTATTTGCTTAATTGAGGTATGGGGAATGACTAGTATTTCTTATCTTATGTCTCATTGGTGAAGCAACATATCTTAATAAATTGGTCAACTTTATCTGCTCTGGATCCTATTACAGTTACTTTGATAATAATTTTCTTAATAATGGTAGATTACAAGATGGGGGGTCTTGTCATAAGCCATCCCATTAGGTTCATATGTGCTTGGTGGAATGACATCTTCATATCAAGCCACCAAACTTGGGAGATGAATTTTAGTTTCTGCTGAAAGGTGGAAGTTCCTATCACAGGTCGGTCCATTCATGATCTACAAAGCACTGGTGAGTAACGCTACTGTTATATGGTCACCAAGCCATGGTAGTGTCTTGTAATTTACACTCTAATAATTTTTTTTATTTTATAAGACATTTGTTGTATATGAGGATAGGGGGGTCTTATCACAAGCCATCCCTGCCATGATCATGGGTTTGATTTTGTACTGAAACTATCAGTATGTGGTCACCAAGCCATGATAGTTGCTTTCAGTGTCATAGGTGGAAGACGAGGAGTCTCCTTACCGAGTTAGCTTGTTCAGTTTCCAGATCAGGTCTATGAATGGCACTGCCAACATATGATTACCAAGTCAGGGTAGTGGTCTTATATCAACAAGGTCTTATGTACAACTTTCATTTTGTTTTAGCAGAAAATAGAAATATAAAAAAAGAATAAAAGAGAGGATATAAAAAAAAAATTGTATATATTGCCAAAAGAACTGTTTGTATATAAATAACGCAATTAATAAATCAAGGTGGTCTATAATTTGGATATCCAGAGCAATTTTAAGTTTGCCTCCAGGTTCAACTCAAGCTGGCTTTCCATGATTGCATAATGGTAATGAGCTCTTGTTATTTCTTACATATCCTTATCAGATTTGCATCATTTTTAATGATTAAGAGATCGGAGTATATCAATCATATGCTGAACTCTGCTTGTTGTTTGTATTTCTTTATGAACGTATTCTAAAATTTCAGGTTGGAATATTAAGCAGATTGACATGTTTTCTTTGACTAAGGTTTTATTTACAAAGATAACTGGTTCGTCCCAGCCAGTCGCCATTTGTTGCAGGTACAACAGATCCCATGTTCTAATGGAACATGGGAGCCCCAAATTTTTTTATGCAAAGGAAATGCTTTAAATTCCTCTGTCATTATGGGGTTTTATAATATTTATTAGGATTTCATGCCTTTGCATTGATTTGATTGAAATTAGAGTTTTCCCTTTGAAAATTCTTAGTTTTTTACTGTTTTCCGGAAGCTACAGGAAGCCTCGAATTCTTCCATAAGGTCATTTTTCAGCCCGCAATCCCGCAATTGCGAATTGCGGGGGCCTTGTTTCTCGTTTTTGGAATTTTTGTCATCCCGCAACCCGCAAATGCAGATTGCAGAAAGACTGTGTAGATATTTCGTTAAACTTTTCATTCTGCAACCCGCAACCCGTAAGTGCAGATTGCGGAAAGTAATTTGAATAAAAATGCGTGGTGTGTTTCTACAACCCACAATTGCAGATTGCGGATTGCGGGAAGCTATTGAATAAGATTTTGAACTTTGCAATCCCGCAACCCATAACCCACAACTTGCAGATTGCGGATTGCGAAATTATCTTTTCATTCAATAAACATGGTTTCGATCCCACAACCCGCAACCATTAGTTGCAGATTGCGGGGACGATGTACATACCTATGAAACCAAGCCCCACAATTTATTTCCCGCAAATCTCAAGAATCGATCTTACCCGTTCATTGGTTTTGATCTAACAGCTCATATTTTACCTGTCTTAATTATTAAATAGGTCATTTTCTAATTTTTTGCTATCATTTTCAATTTGGAAAATTAACCTACTGCTTGCATTTTACTGTGAGTTTTTACCAGCGGTCCTTTTCCCTCCATTTTTAGCTGAAGCAGGCTGGTTTTATCTATTTATTTCTTTAGTTATTTACAATTTTAATCGTCTTGGATTGTTTTTTTATTGTTGTTCCTTCATTTGTCATATTTTCTCCGGTCTGCAAACACGTCGCGCACCACATGTTCTAAGACTTCCCTGAAAGACCAATTGAACAAGGACCCAAATTTTGGCATCTTCTCAGACACTAGTGGAAAAATCACTGAAACCTACTAGGTGGAATGGTCTAAAATCTTATCCATATTCGAAAATGATGACCTATCCGATATTGAGAATGACCGCCAGGCCTACGAGAAAATTAGGAACTCCCAGCTTCATGCAATTGCTGCTAGACCTACCATTTTGTCTTATACTGATGCAATTAAGTGGATAGTACAGCATGCCAACACTAAAGACCGCTCATTCAATGATAGCGCGAGGTCACAGTTAACCACATTTCGTCTTGAGGTATTTACCAGGGCATTTTCCCTTAGACCACCTGTGCAGATCCTCAATACCGCATTCCTGGAATTTGCAAACACCAAGTTTAATTTCAATGAAATGATTAAATCCTAGATGCACAAACCAGCCAGCTTTATCCACAAGAATAATTACTTATACCCAGTGTCATGGTTTAAAGAACCCTACTCTTTATTGGCAGCTATGCTTTCCCGGCTGTCTGGCCTGCCCGATTCCTCAATTTTTAAAGCTGAGTGGGATCATGTGGCTCATCATGTCTTAACTACAGGTGAATCTTTTCCTTGGGCTTCTATTTTGTCTTTGGAGCTGAAAACTGCAATTGAAAAGTACCAGAAGTCCCCTGCTACACATAAACCCTCTTTCTTTCTTTTAGCCTATGTGATGGATGTGTTCTATGTTGAATTTAAATATCCCAACATGGGGTGGAATTGGACCCCTGCTGCTCCTCCTATTCATATATATCATTCTGCACTGTGGGAGGATAACTATGTGCCTCTGTTATATGAAATTTGTGATCATTTCCTTGGTACCATTTATCTCAAGATATTTAAGGAAAATGCACCATCTTTCTCAGCTGATGCTAAGATTTTCATTGCTACAATTGGAGACTAGTATGTAGGGGAATCCTTCTCCTATGTCAGGATTTGGGGAAGCAGCACTATGCACCTACTGCCTATAATTTTTCCAGATAGGCTATTGATTGAAGAAGTATCCTATCATACTGTTATTGAAGGGGTTTATCTCAAACTTACAGGTCCTAAGAGGAGAGGATGGCCCAAATTCCCCTTGAACCTTGGACCTTCTTCTATCCCTACTTCCACCTAGTCCCAAGTATTGGGTAATAAGATTGCTTCTCTGAAACTAGGATATGCTACTAAAAGAAGACATGATCCTAAGAAATACCTAGATGCTCATTTCAAGCACAATCTGATGAAGATGAGCTATGAACATGAAGATCTCCCAGATGACTCCATCTACTTGGGAGTTGGCACTTTTTCTGAAGTCCAGGAAAAAGCTTAGAGCAAGGATGAACAGAGCCATATTTTTCTATATCAAGAAGAGCTCAAAGACAAGGCCTTCAACTACAGGAAAATGGAATTCGATTTGATTGAGAAAGTAAGAAGGAAAATAGAAGAGAAGGAGGCTCAAAAAGCTAAAACCCCTCTCATGCTGACTTATCCCGATGGTGATAAGGGCAAAGGACCTATGGATGAGCCTCCATAGCTGAATATTTCTGAACAGTATAATGAATTAATTCAAACTGCCCAGCAAGCAAAGAGAGAACTAGCACAAATGACTTCAGCACTACACACCAAAGAATTCAATTCTCCTAGCTCAGTTAGTGATGTATAGGTAATTGTGGTTAATAATCCAGTAAAGAGACAAAAGCATATAACTTCTACCTCTCAAATTCCCACTTTTGATATTGATAGTGATGAAGAGGGTGAAATAATTTCTCCTGTACCTGTGTTAGAAGAAATCACTGAAGGTTCACAGGCAATCTCAAATTTACTGGACACTATAGCTATGGATGAACCTGATTCGGGTGAAGGTATATCTCAGGTTTCTAATGCTCTTGAATTATTAGCAGCTACATTTTTCTGAGCATTAGGAGTTATCGAGCTCATTGTAGGAGTTAAAATGGGACCATTGGGCATTGGATAGATTTGAAGTAGATCGTACATACTAATGTTTGCGCATAATTTTTTTAAATCTTCAATTATGTCGTATTGTACATCTAACTTCGGAGAATTCTGGACTGGTTGAGTTTGCTTGATAGGCTGAGGAACATTAATATTTCCTTTACTTGGACTTGAACTTGATTCTTTGGGAGTACTCATTTATGCTCTACTTCTTCTGTTATAGGCATGCTGACTTGAAGGAGGGTTTTTGCTTCCATCATCCTTTATCAAACTGTCCCAGAAGTGACTGTTTAACTGTTGTGGTTCTTGAAATTCCTCTTCATTTTCGGAATGTTCCTCTTCTTCATGATCTACAATTTCTTGATTTGGAGATGTTTCAGACAAAGACAAGAATGCTCGGATAGTGTTAAAGATCTCCTCAATGACTGCTACATCAAGAGGGGAATTTGGTTTATTATTGGCAGCAGGATTTTGTCTAAATTGATTCCTAAAATATCCTCTAGAAGAAGAACCTTCTGAATTAGTTTTCTTCAATCCTACCACTTCATTAGTTAATGCCCTGATAGTGTTTTGCAGATGCTCAACATCAAATGCCTTATCTTTATCTGAACAGGATATTTCAATCTTTTTTGGAGGAAAGGTATCAACTTTCCCACTTCTTTCAGGTTTATATGTCATGGAGTTTTTCTCGACTTTAATAGCCTCCTCAAAAGTTTCAACAAGTGCTACCTTGTTAGATTGTTTGACAAACATCCCTAGATATTTTGGCAAAGCCGAAGCATAATTTTCTATGATAATATCCCCGGGTGGTTGAGAGGCGAATAGAATTTTTTTTTCAAAGTGAGGAATCTCTGATTAAAGTCTTTAATTCGCTCTTTATTCTCCCTCTTGATTCGAGATAACTCAAGAGCTAAAGCAGTGGGTGTTTTATCCTCCCCGAACTTATCAAGGAAAGCTTTTTTAAAATCGTCCCATTTTGTGATTGAACCTTGAACTAAAGAGAAGTACCAAGTTGATGCTCTCCCTTCAAATGTCAAAGGAAACAACTAAAAAACTATGTCCTCATATTGAACGTTCATGGTTTGGACAGCTAAAACGAACTTATCCACATGAACCTCGGCTGGTTCTTTATTATCTGGATTAAACTTCAGAAGAAGTTTGTCCAGATGTTTAGGTAATGGATGTTCTACGTAGGGTATAACCACAAGACTTGTTCTTAACCACGGAAGTGGTGGGTTTGGAGGTGGATTAGGTGGAGGATTAGGAGGAGGATTACCTCCTCCACCAAGTACATTTCCAGCCATATTGTCTTCTTCAAAATCAGAAGAACTATCTTGATTGAAAGGCCTTGGAGTATCGGATGGAGAATTTGGAGGTGAAGGTGGCTAACAAAAGAAACCTAGGTTAATAAACCTTTTTGAAGTATTGGTTTGAGTGGTTCCCCTAGACCGACCCCTAGTTTGATGACTTGGAGTACCTGTCTGCAAAATATCAGTTTCTGACAATTCTTGCTCTATTGTGGTTAACTGCGTATTATGTCGATGTCGTCGAGGTAGTCCGTAATCTAAAGGTGAAATACCAGTTTGATGAGCATAAGATCTTATGAGTATACGTTGTGATTCTTCCAAAACACGAAAATTCTATTCAGGTGTGTATGGAGATGTATTATGATCTCGTTCTAGAATGCTCCTTACAGTATCACTAAATGGAGAACTGTTGAATTCAGTTTGTGAATTAATCACTAAACTAGGAGTGGTGGTGTTATGTGAATTAGTTTGCAATGGAGGATATTTACTGGTTGAAGGTTTATCATTAGTTCTTTCAACCATTAATCATTTTCAAACCCTCCTTCTAGCTCCATTTGTTGGTCGGATTTTATGACTATAGGCCAACTAAGGAGATTAATCCCACACAAGTTTCTTACTGCAGCTTCTGGTGTGTTTGAATTAGCTAAATCTCGCAAGTTGTGGTCCTACTACCATCTACGTTTTATCCTCTTAAGGAGAATGTGATTACCTAAACTGAGAGAAATATTTCCTATGTTAATCTAAAAGTCAAACTAGTTCCTAATGCTAACTTCTAAGTTTATGCTATCCTAGTTTGGCTTTCGTAATGAAAGTCTCTGTTTTGGTTTTGTTTAGATTTCTGAACAAGAAACTATCTTAAGATCCTAAGCAACTAATAAAATCTAAAATATATTTAACAACTGTTAAATTAAACTAGAAATTTTATGCTAAAAAACTTGAACCAAATCTAACCTACTTTTCCTATCTCAGCTGAGAGCAGATCTATTTAACTGTATTAACTATCTGTTGACAATTATAAATAACAAAGAAAAATGAATGATATAATTTCAGATAGAAAAACTATCAGAGTTAATATCATTAACAATCTCTCTGTTTAATAATATTTTACGATAACAGAAGAATAAAATAAGAAATTATTTTATTTATTATGTAACATAACAGCCAAGGGATAATTAATGTTCAACACATAATATATGAATATAAAATTGAGCTACTCATTAATCAAAACACCTATTAAAATACAGATGTGATCAAATAACAAGCTATTGAATATGATACTACACAATCAAAATCATCAATAGAAATTGAATGAAATGACATTTATAGTATTTGTATTAGACATAAAATGTTGTGCGATCAGAATAATTAAAATAACATTGATACAATTACAACACAGCATAACTGTATTCAGATAAATTTGAGAACGTAGAATATTGAAATATAGATATGTATATGTATCAAAAACTGACAATACAAAGTGATACCAGTTTCAAACACATGCTTCAACAATATCCTTGAAAGAAACTCCATTAGAACTGAGGCAGCAAATATCTTTTCAATGTCAAATTCTCTTCGTAATTATACTCCAATCCCCTAAACTCAAAAAATAGGGTTGCTTTTCTACACGAGGAATCTCAACTACTTCGAGATTTTCTAGAGCTGATTTAAAAAAATAGTATGAGCTGTTTTTTACATCCATTCAAGGCATCTTAACCAACATCCAAAAGGGAACCTGGTGAATGTTAACCTCTGATGAGATAGATGGGTTGGTTATATGACTCTTGTATGCTCCAACTTCTCCACAAAAAGCACATCAAGTAACAGCAAACGCCACCAGTCAGCAAAATCATCTTCGTCCAATCCAACGCATCCAAAATGCATACCTGTAAACAATCAGTTACACCATACATTAAATTCCCATTTAAAATTGTAATAATGAAAGTAACAGGAAAATAAATAAATTGCAAGCATGCCTACAGAATCTTCGATTATGTAGTTATGCTTAATTAAATCATGTTATTACCTGTCAAAAAGGAAATATCCTAAGAGTAACTAAAACAGAATAGGGATTAAGTCATGATCTATAGTTTGATTTCTCTTCTTGCTTTAGATAATTTAGCTTTAAGTTCTAGGATCTTAAGCCTTTGTCGTTCTATTTGCTCGAGCAATTGTCCATTGGTTATCATCACGGATTTCTTGGCCTTTTTGTATCTATCTTTCTTTAATTTCATCTCTCGCCATATATTAACCCAATCCAATAACTCTACCTTGAGTGTTTTATTTTTTTCATCGCTTACTGATGCGTTGGCTTGATAATCCTTCACTTCTTCTTTTAATTGAGTGATTTTACTTTCATAAATTCTGTTAAGAACCTGTTGCAAACTCTCTTCGTCCTTATCATGGGACAAGTCACCGGATTGTGAAGAGTTGGGTTTATTTAGATTATAAACAAATGAAGGAATACCTATGAATGAAGACTTCAACTCAGACTCGTTAGGATGAGCATTATCAATGAACTCTTTAGTTGAAGGCATCACAGTATCATTCACAGCTAAGATTTGTTCATCATTATGAACCACCTCATGAATTAGGGAAAATAGATCATGTTTACTCTCAACCTCAATCACAGATGACTCTGCATTCTGTTGAACTATCGTTGGGATGGAAATGGTAGTCATGCTATGGGTGAATATGCGAACACTCGCAAGAACTGAGTTTTTCGATTTAGGGTTGAATTGATCAACAGGAATCGAACCCAGATTTAGGCATTGAACCAATACCTCAGGATTCTGATCAAACACTTGGTCACTTTGAGCTGGTTGCACATTCCCAGAAGCTTCACCACCAAACAACCCAGGGTTATCCTCTACCAAACTATCTTCCAAACCTACCGAACGGATGGGATTTTCAACTCTTACATCCTTAGGGTTTATTTGAAAATCCAATTGATATGAATTAGGCACAAGAGGTCGCCTTCTCTTCTGTTGAGTCTTAGGTCGAATGGAGGGCCATTCTTCATTTTGGCCAAAGCCATTTTCATTTAGGAACTTATCCCAATTTTTACCAATAAGAGACAACTGGTATTGAACTAATATCTTCACTAAACCATGATGAAAAACGATACGCACCTGGTCCCCTATGGTGTTTTGAACGACGAATGCCATTTTTTGTAAGCTATTAAGCAAAAAAAAAAAAGTTAAATTCATCTTTGATCCTTTAAAGGCCATCAAGAACCTCAAATGGTAAAAATGATCAGAGGAGTACCTTCCATAACATGTAATATACCGTATAACCATATGAAGGAGTGTCTCCCATTGGGGTTTGAGACATTTGATCGGGTACCCATGCTTATCGTCGAATCCTTCAGGCAGGGGAAGTAAGAAATGCTTATCGTCGAATCATAAATGGAATGGCATTCTGAAATCTCATTGATATTGTAGTGCCCCTAAACTAATGCAGACCTTGAGGGAACCTATTTGAGTGACCCGACTGATTGAAACATTAATAAAACAACCCCTTGATGTTATATTGAGTATATTCATGACTACGACTGATTCTGAATCAATAAAATAATGATATATGTGTATCTGGATAGTTGATGTAAATGAATGATTACATGTTGTTTAACGATTAACTTTGATTATGAAAAATGTACATGTGAATGATGCTTAACGACTATTTGTATGATTGATTATGTGATGAGAACGAAGAAAGTAAATATTGACAAGATGCAGTTCTGATTAGATGAATGAGTAATGTTATGAGTAAAATATAAATGCTTAACGAAATAGCAGATTTATGAATCATATTATGATAATTGAGGACAATACTACTGATATATGTTTGTGAGAAATGTGTGTAGCGGCAGGTGAAATTGTTCACCGACAGACACACAAGGGAATTGAAGGATCGTAGAGTACGTATAAATCACACATGTGGAGAGCGACGACGATGTCGACTTCCGATGAAATACCACGCATGAGTAGAGAAGCATTGATTCGCTTACTCAAGAGAAGCGTGAGGTTGTGCGGGTGGGCCACAATGGAGTTGGTCATGTACGCGTTGAGGGGTGCGCAGTAAGGACGGACTTACTCCTCAGCACCATTAGTCCCTAATAGCGTGTAGACGGAGGATAGAAGGCAACGGCTCCTGAAATCCCTACATGAAGTTCTTGGAAGTCAGAATGAAAGGATATCGACAGAAGGGCCTGACGATGTGGTACCCTATTGTTATCTCCTCAAATATTGTTTTTAAAGTTTTATTATGTGAGGTGATAGGAGGTCATTTGAAAATGAAAACACATTATTAAATTTTGTGTTTAGGCTCATTTTAATGAGTTCTAACTCATAATACGTCAAGAAACTTTCGAGACAGGTTTTTATTGCAAACAACTTAAAAAACAAGTTTTGGTAGGTAAGTGCTTATTCAAAACGGCCCCTAAGATACTGAAAGCTCTGCTTTCGGCAGCTTAATCGAAATTTTTGAGGAACTCCTAGCTACCGAAACAACAAAATTACAGCGTGAGTTGTGGGGCAGTTTTCGATGGCTTGGGCGAACACGATGGTGTTCATTAGCCACTGAAAGGGCGGATGCTTTTCGTAGCTTACCATCTAAAGGTTGGGTCGCTTACAGCCACCGAAAGCAAAGAGCACTGGTTAAGACCGTTTTCCAGTGGCATACGGTGTCAACGGTGGATTATAAGCTACCAAAAGGAGAGGCATTTTCACCACTTTTTCGTCAGCACTCGTGTTCAAATGCAAATTCATTCCAGCTACCGAAAGAGCAAGAGAACTTCACTTGTCATCAAGAAGCTGAGACAAAATACATTTTTGACATTTTGGAAGAATAGTTTCAAAATAGAGCTTTCAATGGATTAGGCAGTCTTTCACAGCTATTCTTAGCCACAGAGCTTTCAGTGGCTTATAGGTTCGAATTTTGGCTCTTTAACCACCGAAAGTGCAAAACAGGGCAGAGAGGCATTATTTTTTGCCCAGATCACGGTTTTTGCTTCCAAATGGAAAGAGGATGGTTTTTAAGTGAATATTTTAATCGATAGGATCTATTTCAATGTGTTGTTCCAGTTTTGAAGGTGCCAGCAAGATGGAAATAATGAAGAAATGTGGCATTTTTTACTGTTCCAAGTCATCATTTTCAAATGACGATTCTGAGCCTCTGGAGAATCGTTTTGAAAAATGCTCAGAGGTTTATGTTCCTCACATGTCATAGGAAAATAACCTCTTCCCGTTTTCCTACAGGTGTTGCAGATTGAGAGAATCGAATCCGTCACTGAGCCCCAATTTTTGGATCCCAGAACCTGCCTGTTTGAAACTTGTTTTTGAAATGTAGATCTTGGGCAAACCAAAATGATTTTCAAAGATATGAGAGAGGTTTTTTATCAAAACAGATCAATTCACAATAACCTCTTTCAGTTTATACATAGGTGTCACATAGCTGGAGAAATGAACCCATCTCTGAGCCTCTTTTTCAACAGTTTCAGCAAAAGTGGCGTTTTTACTGTGCAGAGTCATCATTTTCAAATGATGATTCTGAGTGACTAGAGAATCATTCTACAAAACGCTCAAAATGTTTTCTTCCTAACATGTTAGAGAACAATAAACTCTCTCATTTTTCCTATAGGTGACACATATTGGGAGAATCGAACGCATCTTTAAGCCCCATTTTTTAGCAGTCTAGCCAATTAAAAATGATTTTTCCTGGTTTGTTGAAAAATGGTTTTGGATTTTCCCATCTGGAGTAAATTTGACCCAGCTTCTTAGGATCCGGGGAGAGGTTGTAAAGGCTATAAAGCCCAGAAATCATGTAGAACAATGGTTGGATTTTGGAGGGTGCTACTTAACTGTATTTTGTAAAGAGACCTCTTTCTTTAATATGATTAGCCTGCAAGCTTCTTTCACTCATTATTATCAGACCTTGTTTCTTATTTTCTGTGATGTGCTATTGAGTTGAAGGGTATTCTTTGCCTATGTTTGTAATCTGAGTAATTGTCATCTTACTATTGATTATCAAGCTAGGATCACTAGCATTCGTTGTAGGTTAATTGGCCCATCATATGTGATTGTTTTATATATGTTCTGGTTAATTGATCAGTTTCCTTTATCCTTTTTACCTATCTGATAATAGTCCTTGAGAGCCTTGCATTGTTCGAGTGTATTTGAGACTGTCTTGAGTAGATTATGCAGTAATATAGATATTCAACTTGATCCACCTTTTTATATTATTGAGATATTGATTAAGTTACCAGGCTTCTTTGAGTTACATCCTAAAAGGACTCCTAGAGTGATAACAAAATGGGCCCGTTGCCGGGGAGAGGAGATTGAAGCTCAACTTCCTTGGGAGAACGACATAGATCCAGCTTTGATGATAGACAAAGCTTGGACATTTTCTTGGTTGTAATCATCTATCTGGCGACTCCATGAAAGATAGATTCAGTGGCAGCTCCATTGTTCATAAATCTGTTGGTGACTCCACTGGTATGAAATGAACCAGATCTTAGCAAAGAGGTATGCATTTTTCAATTTCTCAAGTATTGTTGGTTACCCTAACCCAGTGCCTAGTAGAGATGAATGGGAAAATAGTCTTCCCAGATTTTGAGGAGAAGAATGGGAAGTTCCAGCTGAACACTTGTTGGATTTTCATGACTTTATTTATCAGTTTGAAATTGTACATGAAGATGTCCAAATTAAGCTTTTTAGGTATTCATTAGAAGGGATTGCTCTTGACTGGTGTCGGTCTCTTCCAAATGCAAGTGTTAGCTCTTTGGCAGATTTCCATTCAGCCTTCAATTCCTCTTGTAAAGATTATTTTCCAGTTGAATATCTTTTTGAAGGATGTTGTGAAGAGTTTTCTTCGTATCACAAAGATTTTGCTTGTCACAAAAATCAGATTTGTGATAAAGCTTCTATTATTGAAGATGACATTTTCCATGAAGATCAAGAGGTGTTGAATGATAGTAATGACATAGAAATAGCTGGCATCAGATCAGATGTGTTTGTTGTTTTATCTATTGATGAAGATCAACATTTTTATTTTGAATGTATTGATGTTAAAGAACAAATGTATACATCAGCGAGAGAAAGTAGCAAATCTGAGTCAGAAAGATTTGGTGAAAGGGGGCAGAAAGGTTTATATCAGCAGTTTATGATGCATATTTCTCTGTCAGATGTTGAATAGACAGACCTGTATGAATTTCAAGATCCAATTTCCAATTACATGGAGATGCTTCGCAGTGTGAAAATCTCAGTTGTTTCCATCTTTAAAGTCGGATTTTTGAGTTGTAAGCATGATTTTAAAGATTATGTTTCACATGATACAGTCTGGATGTCTCTGACTTTGCATAAAGTGGGAAGTCAATTACTTTCTTGGCTGCATTGGAAATTCAGTTTTACCTTATAAATCTGCCTCTACTGGTTAGAGTAGGAGTAGGTAGAGAGAATAAGCTCATCCTATGAGAAAGTAGATTCTTTCAGTTGTTTTCAGTTTTCTTCAATAAATAGGTAGGCTACATGCAAGTTACAGGTTTGCAGGGGTTTAGTTCTAAAGGCCAGATGACTCCATTGCCCAATGGATGCAAGGCGTTGCCAGCAGGTTTACAGTTTAACATTTGTGGACAGATTGCATAAATTTAGTGGCAGTTTAAATGACTCCCTAGCCCAATGGTAAAGGTGACTGGAACTATCAGGTTCTTGAAACCTCACAGGGAGGCTTTCATCCCCGAGTAGGAGCCAGATGTTATCTCCTTAAATATTTTTTTTAAAGTTTTATTATGTGAGGTGATAGGAGGTCATTTGAAAATGAAAACACATTATTAAAGATTGTGTTTAGGCTCATTTTAATGAGTTCTAACTCATAATACGTCAAGAAACTTTCGAGACAAGTTTTTATTTCAAACAACTTAAAAAATAGGTTTCGGTAGCTAAGTGCTTATTCAAAATGGCCCCTAAGCTACCAAAAGCTTTGCTTTCGGCAGCTTAAACGAAATTTTCAAGGCACTCCTAGCTACTGAAAGGGAAAAATTACAGCGTGAGTTGTGGGGCAGTTTTCGGTGTCTTGGGCGAACATGACGGTGTTCATTAGCCTCTGAAAGGGCGGATACTTTTCGTAGCTTACCATCTAAAGGTTGGGTCGCTTACAACCACCGAAAGCAAAGCGCACTAGTTAAGATCATTTTCTGGTGGCATATGGTGTCAATGGTGGATTATAAGCTACCAAAAGGAGAGGCATTTTCACCACTTTTTCGGCAGCGCTCGTGTTCAAATGCAAATTCATTCCAGCTACCGAAAAAGCAAGAGAACTTCACTTGTCATCAAGAAGCTGAGACAAAATAAATTTTTTCCATTTTGGAATATTAGTTTCAAAACAGAGCTTTCGGTGGCTTAGGCATGCTTTCACAGTTGTTCTTAGCCACCGAAAGCAGAGCTTTCGGTGGCTTACAGGTTCGAATTTTGGCTCTTTAACCACCAAAAGTGAAAAACAGGGCAGAGAGGCATTATTTTTTGCCCAGATCACGGTTTTTGCTTCCAAATGGAAAGAGGATGGTTTTTAAGTGAATATTTTAATTAATAGGATCTGTTTCAATGTGTTGCTCCAGTTTTGAAGGTGCCAGCAAGATGGAAATAATGAAGAAATGTGGCGTTTTTTACTGTCCCAAGTCATCATTTTCAAATAAATTTTTTGAGTGTCTGGAGAATATTTTTGCAAAACACTCGGAGGTTTTTGTTCCTAACATGTCATAGGAAAATAACCACTCCCCATTTTACTACAGGTGTTGCATATTGAGAGAATAAAATCCGTCACTGAGCCCCAATTTTCGGATCCCAGAACCTGCTTGTTTGACACTTGTTTTTGAAATGCAGATATCGAGCAAACCAAAACGAGTTTCAAAGATCTGAGAGAGGTTTTTTCTCACAACAGATCAATGAAAAATAACCTCTTTCATTTTATACACATGTATCACATAGCTGGATAAATGAACCCATCTCTGAGCCTCTTTTTCAGCATTTTCAGCAAAAGTGGCATTTTTACTATGCAGAGTCATCATTTTCAAATGATGATTTTGAGCGACTGGAGAATCATTCTGCAAAACGCTCAAATATTTTTCTTCCTGACATATCATAGAACAATAACCTCTCTCATTTTTCCTACAGGTTCCACATATTGGGAGAATCGAACGCATCTCCGAGCCCCATTTTTCAGCAGTCTAGCCATTTAAAAATGATTTTCCTGGTTTGTTGAAAAACGGTTTTGGATTTTCCCATCTGGAGTAAATTTGACCCAGCTTCTTAGGATCTGGGGAGAGGTTGTAAAGGCTATAAATCCCAGAACTCATGTAGAACAATGGTTGGATTTTGGAGGGTGCTACTTCTTTATTTTGTAAAGAGACCTCTTTCTTTAATATGATCAGCCTGCAAGCTTCTTTCACTCATTGTTATCAGACCTTGTTTCTTATTTTCTGTGATGTGCTATTGAGTTGAAGGGTATTCTTTTCCTATGTTTGTAATCTGAGTAACTATCATCTTACTATTGATTATCAAGCTAGGATCATTAGCATTCGTTGTAGGTTAAATGGCCCATCATATGTAATTGTTTTATATATGTTCTGGTTAATTGATCAGTTTCCTTTATCCTTTTTACCTATCTGATAATAGTCCTTGAGAGCCTTGCATTGTTCGAGTGTATTCGAGACTGTCTTGAGTAGATTATGCAGTAATCTAGATATTCAACTTGATCCACCTTTTTATATTATTGAGATATTGATTAAGTTACCAGGCTTCTTTGAGTTACAGCCTAGAAGGACTCCTGGAGTGATAACACCTGCCAAGAAAAAAAAAAGTGGACGCAAGGACCCAACGATGTGTTACCTTGCCGAGAAATGGAAACAACAAATGACTGGACCCGACGAAGTGGTGCCATGTCGGGGAAATGAAGTTAAGGAACGGGAAGGCCCAACTGTGCAGCACCGGGATCCTAGTAAAAATGATTGTTAAACTAAATTGCATAAAGACGTATAAATTTGCACCTGGAACATTTACTTAGAGAAATGCATTTTAGCACTTTAAACAATAGAAATTAGTACTTGATACTTTTGCACATAAAATATTATTTTAGCATTTAAAATAAAACTAATTGTTATTTATGCATTTGCACATAAGAGATTATTTTAGCATTTAAAATAATATTAATTGTTATTTATGCATTTGCACATAAAAGATTATTTTGAGTATTTAAAATAATATAAATTCTCATTTAGGAGCAAAATAGAATCCCAAGCATAGACACCTAGTCAACTCAACCTTCACCACAAGTTTAGGAGTTAGGTGAAACATCTTGGGGACAAACATGAGCAAACTTAGGAATTTTGGTGCATCTCCTAGGAAACTTGACACGTCGATTTGTGAGATAAATTACTTTTTGATTATTAAGGAAATGGGTATTTTTCATGAAGCGACATGTGTAGGGGAATTTCCTATTTAAGGAAGGCTTTGGGGATGGGTAAAGGACCCAGTTTTTGGATGGATATCATAATTCTTCTGATAGATGCGACTTGCTGCTATTGGGGTTTGGCTAGAAATTCTTGTGGGGGGGAAACCGATTGAGGAGTTTCTTGAAAGGTGTGTGTGAGCTTTACGACCCGAAGCTCGGGGGTGGCCACGTGACTAAAAAGCATGATCCTATGGTTGGGTGGATAAGATAACGGTTCCTTCGCCAATGGTTAAACGATCTTTGCTAGAAGGATCCTATGAAAGACACAGACGGAAATAGACCAGCTGGATCGGGTTGACAGGTTATGGTTTTGTCTATATTTGCTAATTTATTTAGTTATTTTTTTTATTTATCTAGTAATTATGATTTCTAATCTCTTTTGTATCAAGTTGTTGAATTCTAGGTTAAGCATGGAAGGATCCTATAGGAGGGGCCCTACAGATATGAAATATTGGACAGATTCATCAATTCGTAGCATGGAAATCAATAGGTGTTAAAAATGTAATGATTCAGATTTCTTGTCCATGTCATAAATGATAATGGTTATCAAACAATTTTCAAATGAATTGAAATGACACGATTCATTCTATATGATCAACAAGTGTCCGAGATATTAATTCATGTATCCAATCTAAGATATGATAGCCAACAAAATTATATGATTTTGATTTAGCATGATCATCCATCAAATTTTTAGGGATAAATATGAAAATAAGATTATTCACTTGAGTATAGCCTTAGAACTTTATTTATTTACAAATAGAATGACATAGTTTATAAAGATTATGATGTTTCAAACATATTCATAATGGTTATTATATGGAATGAATAATTTTAGTAACCCAAACAATATATAAGAAAACATTAAAAAAAAATGATAACTACTTTGTCTAGCATTTCAATTTGCATCACTAAAAGCTAAATGAAAATTGGAAGAATTTACATGAAAGATGAGGAGTCATAAATCATATGAACTGATTCAATCTAATTAACAGATAATGTTAATAAGCATCAATTCATTTATCTTAATAATATATAATTAGAATATATAGTAGTGAAAAATTGATCATATATAAATTCAAATCTTAACAGTTGCTAAAATAATTAACTTGCATAAGAACCAACTTAATTCAGAATGCCTTCTAAAATCTTAACTTGATCACTAAATATTCCCTAATTGGGAGTACCTTCAGAATCAAAGATTCTGAAGGCACTCTTTAATCATTTTAACAATTGATTAAAGAAGGAAAATGATCAAATTTTATTAAATAAAAACATGCATAAAAATTTAGAAGGTTGTTTCCTGCCAACAAATGGCGACAAACTGAGCGAACCAGTTATCTCTGGTCATTCATCTCAAAAGCTGTATAAAACATAATCTTGAAATTTACTTGAAAAGATTAGAAATCCTTAATCTAGTAAGAACCAGCATCCAATTCATATCTGCAAATATTTTCAGAACCATCCTCATTTCTGTTGATAAAGATTTTTGTCATAGACAAACTGAAAATTACCCTGTCAAAACAAAGTACTCAGGATAAAGGTAATATACATCATCAGTATAAGGATGCATCTATCTTCTTCCCTGAAAAATTTCCAAAATCTGCTCTAATTACAAAAAAAATATTTATTTATTTTCCATTAGATTTTAATTGAAGAATACTATCCAGGCATGGTAACCTGATATTGAAAGCATCATTCACAAGAACTACCAGAAATAAACAAGCCGTCTTGTAATGAGGCCTCTTGTCCCTTGATATTATGATCAAGAGCCATCATCCTGGTGATCAGAAATGATCTTATCCTTGATAGGGCTAATGATCATGATTAGTTCGGCTCTTGATGAGACCTCATATTCTTCAATCAAAATCTAACTTATTACAGAGAATTATGCATGGAGCAGTCTCAGAAACCATTTAGATGGTAAATAAACTTTTTAAGAATGACTGATAATGTAGACTGATAAATATTTTTCCAAGTACTAAGTTTTGAAAAGGAAATCCATCAGCTATCTTAACTATAAAGAAACTGATGTCTGAGGATTAATCCTAATCATAAACACAAATATTATCGGTTTATTGTAGGTTCCTATAAAATTTGAGAAGATCTGATTAGTCTAAGCGAATTTTGAAGATTTAACTTCATTACAACTAACCAAGATAAATGAATAAACTGGAATTAAGCCACAAGGTTTATTTATTTACAAATACCCTCTTAGATATAAATATCTACATAAAAGATCCAAAGGTTAATGATGATGATTTTTTTTCTTAAATGAAAAAGGATTTATTTATTTACAAATATCCCGTTTGACAAAAGTATGTACAAAAGATTGAAAGATCATGATGTTTTGATAATAGAAATCAATCTTTTCAAAAAATTAAGAAATTAATTCTAAATTTTGGAAATATTTACAGATAGGTAGATTTGCAATAAAAAAAGAAAAAGAAAAAATACAACTGTACATGAAAGCAGTTTCAAAATTATCAAAAGAAAAGAAAAATACTATATAATTATTTACAGAATGAACAAATTATATACAGATTCAAAGTCTGATGAAACTAGCAGAAATACTTTTTCAGAATCAGTCCATTTATGGGAAAAGTTTTGGACTGACCTTCCAAGGTTTGTAGACGAAACATGTTGGGTCCTAACTTATCAGAAATGACAAAAGGACCTAACCAGAGCTACTGAAATTTAGTATGTTCACCTTTATCTTCGTGGGATTTATCCCACTTCAACACCAAGTCACCCACCTATAAGTCTCTGTTAGAAACTGAAGTCTGATCAAACAAAGACTTTACTATTTACTGATGTTTTTCAAAGTGTTGTCCAGACCTTTCTCTATCGTCTTCTAGTTTCATCAGCGTGTTGATTCTCTTCTCCATAGTCGTGCAATTTTCATCTTGAATAGATTGAGCTAATTGCAGAGAAGGTAAAAACAAATTTGGAGGTAGTATGGCTTATGTTCCATAGACAAGAACGAAAGGTGAATTACCTATTGAATCTTTAGGGGTCACCATGTCTGCCCAGAGAGCATTAAATAATGTTGTATGCCAATCGTGGTGATGTGTAGCAATAGTTTTCTGAAGAATATTTAACAAGTTCTTATTGGTCGATTATGCTAGACCATTACCCTGAGGGTAATAACTCGCAGAGTATCTGACTCTTATACCTCTTTCCAAATAAAACTGAGTTAATTCTATTGAAGAAAAATAAGAGGCATTATCGAAAAACAAGTGAATCAGGAACACCAAATCGAGTAATAATTGGAGACTCTAAGAATTGAATAACCTGGTTGGTGTTTACTACTCACAATGGTACAACCTCTGCCCATCGAGTAAAATATTCAGTTGCAATGATTAGATACTTATGTTGCAAGGAAGATGGTGGATTAATTGGACCTATTATGTCAAGCTCCCATTGTTGAAATGGTCTTTCCACTATAACCGGTTGCAAAGGAAAGGCATGTTTCTTAATTCTTCTTGCAGCAGTTTGGAAATTCGACTTTCCTAACAAATGCATAAGAATCTCAAAATAATGTGGGCCAATAATAACCTTCCCTAAGAATCTTATGATCAGTAGTCTCTCCTCCGAAATGGCCACCTGCAGAACCAGAATGTAATTCTTTCAGAATTGTCTCAGTCTCATCTTTGTCTAGGCAATGTAGTAACACACCATCTGAATTCCTTCTAAAATGGGTGTTATCTATCAGCTGATAAACAATTGATTTTAACCTAAGAACTCTCATTTTTATTGGTTCAAGTTGGTCTGGAGCAGTTCCTATTTCAAGAAGAGTCCTTAAATATGAATACCAAGAATCCTGAGGCGGAGGATAAAAATATATTTCCCTCTTAAGTAAGGTTTCATCAATGTTGAATTCCAAATCACGGTTTGGCAAGTGAGCTGTTTTAGCAGCAAGCTTACACAATCCTTGTCCTTTTACTATTGTTGAAAGATTAACCTCCATATCGTACTCCTGGAGGGTTGTCATCCATGGGGCTCTCTTTTCACCTAAATATTTTTGTAGTAATAAGTTCCTCACCGCGAGGAATGGAACAATAAATTTTCTTCTGGATTTCAAAAGATAAGGAAGGCAATGTTTAATAGCCTTGAAAACAACAAATGCTTGTTTTTCAACCTCATGATAATTTAATTCAGCACCCTTAAAATTCTAACTCATAAAGGATATTGGTACTTCATATTCTTGTTGATTTCACTGAGTCAAAACAACAACATAAGATATATCAGAAGCAAATGTATACAACATAAAATATTTGGTGAAATCTGGACTCAAAATACTAGGGGCTTAAGAAATAGCTTATATGATTCTCTTAAATGATTCCTTTTCAGTATTTCCCCGATTAAATATGACATCTTTCTTAATCATGTTCTATAAAGGGAGTATGATTTCTTAAAAGCTAGGATAAATCACCTAACGAAAGTTATTTTACCCAAGAAAGATTGCATGGCCTTTTTACTAGAAAGATAAGTAATTTTGGAAATGGCCTGAGTTCTTTCTGGATTAATCATGATTCCGTCCTTATAAACCACACAGCCTAACAAAATTCCTCGGGTTACAAAACGAATATCATTTTCTTCGGATTAAGAGAAACCCCATATCTTCTACATCGCTCAAACACTTTCCTGAGATGAAAAATATGATCAAATCGACGTTATAAAAATACTGCTACACTATCCAAATAGACAACTACTGAATGATTAATCAGTCCCCTAAATGCAATATCCATTACTCTTTGGAAAGTGGCCCTAGCATTAAACAAATTGAAGGGTATTTTCTGATAAGCATATGTTCCCCATGGAGTTCTAAATGTTGTTTTAAGTTGGCCATCCGGAGAAACCAGAATCTGGTTATATCCTGAGAAACCATCAAGAAGTGATAGCATCTCAGAACCGAAATTTTTTTGAAGGATTTGTTCCATGGGAGGAGCTGGGTAGTTGTCATTTTATGATGATTTATTAAGGTTTCAGAAATCAACACAAAGTCGAATATCCCCATTTTTCTTCCTAACCGGAACCAATTTTGCTACCCATTGAGTATGCCTAATAGGAAAAATTATTTGGGCAGCTAAAAGTTTATTTAATTCTTTCTTAACCGTTGGTTCGAGTGTTGGATGCATTTTTCTAAGCTTCTGATGGAATGGTTTCAAAGCTTGTTTCATTGGGATTATATGTCGCATGATCTGGGGATTAAAATTTTTGAGGTCATCATATGACCATTCAAACACATCTTTAAATTCCTTAAACAAATCAATAAAAGCTGATCTTTCTAAAAGAGTGCATTCCGTTCCTAGGTTGACAGTTCAAGGATTTGAATCAGTTCCTAAATTTACAGTTTCATATTTTAAACATGAACTATTGGTCTTGCAATTTGGGACAGCCTTGAATTTGTCATCGAGATTGTAATTTTTGTCTAATCTCAGAACAGAGTTAGGAATAGATTTTACCTCACCAAGAGCTTTCTCTACTGAACAATGATCATGTATTACTGTGAAATTTTGCAAGTCTTCGTCATGAGTTATTTCATCGATTGTTGAGTCCTTGAAAGTGTCTTCATTTGTTAATAAATTCAATATATGTACACCCTCATAAAAAACAAACTAGTTATTAATATTATCAAGAATAGATGACCTAAAAATTAATTCAACCGAAAAAAATTTAGATGAAATTTTTTTAGATGGAATTAATCTATAAGCAACATTCGCTAACATATCAGTTTCTTGATTCTGGAATCTAGGAATGGGATTTATATTAAATGCTTCAAAATTAAAAATGAGATTCCATACCTCTCTTTGATAATTTTGCAAATGTTCTGAAACACAGTGTATTGAATTACGAACCTGTCGGACAATAATATCAGAATCCCCAAAGGCTACCAACACTTTGATGTCTAAATCTATTGCCCTCTTCAAACCCTGGATTAAGGCTTCATATTCTGCAATGTTGTTTGTACAATCAAATTCAAGTCTACATGATATACAAATTTTATTTCCTTTTGGATCAATTAGTAGGAAGCCAGCTCCAACTCCCTCTTTGGATTTTGACCCATCGAAATACAAAGTCCAAGTTGAACTATCTACAATTACTTTACTTTCTACAATATGTATTTGATCATGGTTATCTACATTATTTACAATAAATTTAGAAAAAAGAATCATGTTGAATATGAGTTACATCCAAAATTTCTGATTGTTTTTTTTTACCTAAAGAAGGTGAATCTTCAGCTTTAAAATTTCCAAAGTCAAGCTCAAACATATAATTCCACATAATTGAATCAGAAAAAAGTACTGGTTCATTGGGATCATGCATTTTAGTCACTGCATGTTTTAAATATCTCTCTCTCCCTATCTTAATCTGATTGGCCTTACCATTTTTGGGAAACAATAATGTTGACCAATCGGTTGTGAAATAGCCATTCATATTTTGAGACCAATCCCTACTAAAAAACAACCCATATGCATCAGGGATGTCTGCAACCACAATATCTATGATATGAAAAATTGAAGGGTTACTGGAAAGCCTAACTAAGACATCCTTCATCTCTCCCAAAACCTTCACATTTGATCTATCTAGTTGAGTAATCTGTGACTCCGATGGAGTATACTTAGAATTCATCCTTCGGCAAACAGACAAAGGCATCACATTAGTAGAAGCTCCAGAACTGACCATATAGTTATGGACGTTTCTATTAAATATTTCAAAGGTAAGGAGAAACAGAGGAGTTGTGTATTTTGAGTTATTTCCTATTAGTGAGGTTTTGTCAACTGTTGATTTTCCTTTATCATTTAATACCAATTCATTGTTTGAATTATTAGCAGCTACATTTTTCTGAGCATTAGGAGTTATTGAGCTCATTATAGGAGTTAAAATGGGACCATTGGGCATTGGATGGATTTGAAGTAGATCGTACATACTAATGTTTGTGCGTATTTTTTTTAAATCTTCAATTATGTCGTATTGTAGATCTAGCTTCGGAGAATTCTGGACAGGTTGAGTTTCCTTGATAGTCTGAGGAACATTATTATTTCCTTTACTTGGACTTGAACTCGATGCTCTGGGAGTACTCATTCATGCTCTACTTCTTTTGTTATAGGCATGCTGACCTAAAGGAGGGTTTTTGCTTCCATCATCCTGTATCAAACTATCCCAAAAGTGACCGTTTAACTATCGTGGTTCTTGAAATTCCTCTTCATTTTTTAAATGTTCCTCTTCTTCATGATCTACAATTTCTTGATTTGGAGATGTTTCAGACAAAGATAAGACTGCTCGAATAGTGTTAAAGATCTCCTCATTGACTACTACATCAGGAGGGGAATTTGGTTTATAGTTGGCAACATGATTTTGTCTAAATTTATTCCTAAAATATCCTCTATAAGAAGAACCTTCTGAATTAGTTTTCTTCAATCCTACCACTTCATTAGTTAATGACCTAATAGTGTTTTGCATATGCTCAACATCAAAAGACTCATCTTTATCTGAACAGGATCTTTCAATCTTTTTTTGAGGAAAGGTATCAACTTTCCCTCTTCTTTCAGGTTCATATGTTATGGAGTTTTTCTCGACTTTAATAGCCTCCTCAAAAGTCTCAACAAGTGTTACCTTGTTAGCTTCTTTAACAAACATCCCTAGATATTTCAGCAAAGCTGAAGCATAATTTTCTATGATGATATCCCCTGGTGGTTATAGGCGACAACAATTTTGTTTTTCAAAGTGAGGAATCTCTGATTAAAGTATTTAATTTGCTCTTTATTCTCCATCTTGATTCAAGATAACTCAAGAGCTAAAGCAATGAGTGTTTTATCCTCCCCGAACTTATCGAGGAAAGCTTTGTTAAAATCGTCCCAGTTTGTGATTGAACCTTGAACTAAAGAGAAGTACCAAGTTGATGCTCTCCCTTCAAACGTAAAAGGTAACAAATGACAAACTACATCCTCATGTTGAACGTTCACAGTTTGGACAACTAAAATGAACTTATCCACATGAACCTCGGTTGGTTCTTTGTTATCTAGATTAAACTTCGGAAGAATTTTGTCTAGATGTTTAAGCAATGGATGTTTTACATCGGGTACAACCACAATACTTGTTCTTAGCCACTGAAGTGATGGGTTTGGCAGTGGATTAGGTGGAGTATTAGGAGGATGATTACCTCCTCCACCAAGGACATTTCCAGCCATATTGTCTTCTTCGGAATTAGGAGAACTATCTTGATTGAAAGCCCTTGGAGTATCAGGTGGAGAATTTGGAGGTGAAGGTTGTTGAACAAAACAGCCTAGGTTAATAAACCTTCGTGAAGTATTGGTTCGAGTGGTTCCCCTAGACCGACCTCTGGTTTGATGACTTGGAGTACCTGTCTGCAAAATATTAGTTTCTGAAAAGTCTTGATCTATTGTGGTTAACTGCGTATTATGCCGATGTCGTCGAGGTAGTCCGTAATCTAAAGGTGAAAGACCAGTTTTATGAGCATAACCTCTCGTGAGTATATGTCGTGATTCTTCGAAGACACGAATATTATGTTCAGGGGTGTATGGATATGTATTATGATCTCGATCTAGAATGATCCTTAGAGTATCACTAAATGGAGAACTATTGAATTCAATTTGTGAATTAATCACCAAACCAGGAGTGGTGGTGTTCTGTGACTTAGTTGGCAATGGAGGATAATGATCGGTTGAAGGTTTTTCATTAGTTCTTTCAGCCATTAATCATTTTCAGGACCTCCTTCTAGTGCCATTTGTTGGTCATATTTTATGACTATAGGCCAACTAAAAAGATTAAGCCCACACAAGTTGCTTTTTGCAGCTTCCGGTGTGTTTGAATTAGCTAAATCTCGTAGGTTGTGGTCCTACTACCATCTAAGTTTTATCCTCTTAAGGAGAGTGTGATTACCTAAACTCAGAGAAATATTTCGTATGTTAATATAAAAGTCAAACTAGTTCCTAATGCTAACTTCTAAGTTTATGCTATCCTAGTTTTGCTTTCATAATTAAAGTCTTTGTTTTCGTTTTGTTTAGATTTCTGAACAAGAAACTATCTTAAGATCCTAAGCAACTAATAAAATCTAAAATCTATTTAACAAGTGTTAAATTAAACTAGAAATTTTATGCTAAAAAACTTGAACCAAATATAACCTACTTTTCCTATCTCGGCTGAGAGCAGATCTATTTAACTATATTAACTATCTGTTAACAATTATAAATAACAAAGAAAAATGAATTATATCATTTCGGATAGAAAAACTATCAGAGTTAATATCATTAACAATCTCTCTGTTTAATAATATTTTACGATAACAGAAGAATAAAATAAGAAGTTATTTTCTTTATTCTGTAACATAACAGCCAAGGGATAATTAATGTTCAACACTTAATGTATGAATATAAAATTGAGCTACTCATTAATACAAACACCTATGAAAATACTTATGTGATCGAATAACAAGCTATTGAATATGATACTACACAATCAAAATCATCAATAGAAATTGAATGAAATGACATTTATAGTATTTGTATCAAACATAAAATGTTGTGCGATCAGAGTAATTAAAATAACATTGATACAATTACAACACAGCATAATTGTATTCAAATTAATTTGAGAAAGTCAGAATATCGAAATATAGATATGTATATGTATCAAAAACTGACAATACAAAGTGATACCAGTTTCAAACAAATGCTTCAACAATATCCTTGAAAGAAACTCCAACAGAATTGTGGTAGCAAATATCTTTTCAATATCAAATTCTCTTCGTAATTATACTCCCGTCCCCTAAACTCAAAAAATAGTTGTGCTTTTCTACACGAGGATTCTCAACTACTTCGAGATTTTCTAGAGCTGATTTAAAAAAATAGTATGAGTTGTTTTTTACATCCATTTGAGGCATCTTAACCAACATCCGAAAGGGAACCTGGCGAATGTTAACCTCTAATGAGATAAATCTGTTGGTTATATGACTCTTGTATGCTCTAGCTGCTCCACAAAAAGCACATCAAGTAACAGCAAACGCCACATGTCAGCAAAATCATCTTCGTCCAATCCAACGCATCCAAAATGCATACCTGTAAACAATCAGTTACGCATACATTAAATTCCCATTTAAAATTGAAATAATGAAAGTAACAGGAAAATAAATAAATTGCAAGAATGCCTGTAGACTATTCGATTCTGTAGGTATGCTTAATTAAATCATGTTATTACCTGTCAAAAAGGAAATATACTAAGACTAACTAAAACAGAATAGGAATTAAGTCGCTATTTGTAATTTGATTTCTCTTCTTGCTTCAGATAATTTAGCTTTAACTTCTAGGATCTTAAGCCTTTGTCATTCTATTTGCTCGAGCAATTGTCCATTGGTTATCATCACGTATTTCTTGGCCTCTTTGTATCTATCTTTCTTTAATTTCATCTCTTGCCATCTATTAACCCAATCCAATAACTCTACCTTGAGTGTTTTATTTTCTTCATCTCTTACTGATGCGTTGGCTTGAAAATCCTTCACTTCTTCTTTTAATTGAGTGATTTTACTTTCATAAATTCTGTTAAGAACCTGTTGCAAACTCTCTTCATCCTTATCATGGGACAAGTCACCAGATTGTGAAGAGTTGGGTTTATTTACATGATAAATAGATGAAGGAATACCTATGAATGAAGACTTCAGCTCAGACTCGTTAGGATGAGCATTATCAATGAACTCTTTAGCTGAAGGCATCACAATAACATTCACTACTAATCTTTGGTCATCATTATGAACCACCTCATGAATTGGGGAAAATACATCATCTTCACTCTCAACCTCAATCACAGATGACTCTGCATTCTGTTGCACTATCATTGGAATGGAAATGGTAGTCATGCTACGGGTGAATATGCAAACACTCACAAGAACTGAGTTTTTCGATTTAGGGTTGAATTGATCAATAGGAATCGAACCCAGATTTAGGCATTGAACCAATCCCTCAGGATTCTGATCAAACACTTGGTCACTTTGAGCTGGTTGCTCATTACCAAAAGCTTCACCACCAAACGACCTGGGGTTATCCTCTACCAAATTATCTTCCAAACCTACTGACTGGATGGGATTTTTGACTCTTACATCCTTAGGTTTTATTTCAAAATCCAATTCATATGATTTAGGCACAAGAGGTCGCCTTCTCTTCTATCGTTTCTTAGGTCGAACGGAGGGCCATTCTTCATTTTTGCCAAAGCCATTTTCATTTAGGAACTTATCCCATTTTTTACCAATAAGAGACAACTGGTATTGAACTAATATCTTCACTAAACCATGATGAAAAAGGATACGCACATGGTATCCTATGGTGTTTTGAACGACGGATGCCATTTTTTGTAAGCTATTAAGCAGCAGATAAAAAA
The DNA here is from genome assembly GCA_027924585.1 of Larix kaempferi. Classification (NCBI taxonomy): domain Eukaryota; kingdom Viridiplantae; phylum Streptophyta; class Pinopsida; order Pinales; family Pinaceae; genus Larix; species Larix kaempferi. The sequence continues at coordinate 3,466,898 of BSBM01001024.1, read as the reverse complement.
AAAGAAGAAGGTAAATTCATCTTTGATCCTTTAAAGGCCATCAAGAACCTCAAATGGTAAAACTGAACAGAGGAGTACCTGCCATCACATGTAATATACCATATAATCATATGAAGGAGCGTCTCCCATTTGGGTTTGAGACATTTGATCAGGTACCCATGCTTATCGTCGAACCCTTCAGGAAGGGGAAGTAAGAAATGCTTCCACTTCTCTCTATTATTTTTTTTTTTAACCACATTTCTCCTTTCTATGGAAATTTTGTGGCCTTTGCTATGAAATCCTCAGAAATTTCTAATCTCACATTTCCAACTTGTGCTACACTATCTCTAAGGGACAGATCAAAATGCCAAGTGAATTCTACATTGTGTCCACTGAAACCTCTAAGAAACTCATCCCAACTGATTTTATCAAATAATTGTGAGACATCCGAGTGAATGTCCAAAAGCTTAGTCCCATCTAGTTAGAATGTACACAAGGGAGGCATATTCAAATCCTCTGGTTATTCAATTGAATGGGTAAGGAAAGGGGTCGTGAATATAGCAAGGATAGGTATGCAAGATTTGGAATCCATAATGAAACCCTCATTCAGCTCTGTGGGAAACCAAACGATAACCCTAGACTCATGCATAACTATGATAAATCCACCGTAAAAAACAAATGCTTGAATAAAACCATAATGATATGACCAAAAACTATAACCTTATACGAAAATCATAACATATCATAAATGGAATGGCATTCTGAAATCTCATTTATATGAAATATTGGACAGAGTCATCAATTCGCAACATGGCAATCAATAGGTGTTAAAAATGTAATGATTCAAATTTCTTGTCCATGTCATAAATGATAATGGTTATCAAACAATTTTCAAATGAATTGAAATGACACGATTCATTATATATGATCAACAAGTGTCCGAGATATTAATTCGTGTATCCAATCCAAGATATGATAGCCAACAAATTTATAAGATTTTGATTTAGCATGATCATCCATCAAATTTTTAGGTATAAATATGAAAATAAGATTATTCACTTGATTATAGCCTTAGAACTTTATTTATTTACAAATAGAATGACATAGTTTAAAAAGATTATGATGTTTCAAACATATTCATAATGGTTATTATATCGAATGAATAATTTTAGTAACCCAAACAATATATAAGAAAACATACAAAATGATAACTACTTTGTCTAGTATTTCAATTTGCATCACTAAATGCTAATTGAAAATTGGAAGAATTTACATGAAAGATGAGGAGTCATAAATCATACGAGCTGATTCAATCTAACTAACAGATAATGTTAATAAGCAGCAATTCATTTATCTTAATAATATATAATCAGAATATATAGTAGTGAAAAATTGATCATATATAAATTCAAATCTTAACAACTTCTATAATAATTAACTTGCATAATAACCAACTTAATTCAGAATTCCTTCTAAAATATTAACTTGATCACTAAATCTTTCCTAATTGGAAGTACCTTCAGAATCAAAGATTCTAAAGGCACTCTTTAATAATTTTAACAATTTATTAAAGAAGGAAAATGATCAAATTTTATTAAATAAAAACATGCATAAAAATTGAGAAGGTTGTTGCCTGCCAACAAATGGTGACAAACTGGGTGAACCAGTTATCTCTATTCATTCATCTCAAAAGCTGTATAAAACATAAGTTTGAAATTTACTTGAAAAGATCATAAATCCTTAATCTAGTAAGAACCAACATCCATTTCATATCTGCAAATATTTTCATAACCATCCTCATTTATGTTGATAAAGATTTTTGTCATAGACGAACTGAAAATTACCTTGTCAAAACAAAGTACTCAGGATAAAGGTAATCTAAATCATCAGTATAAAGATGCATCTATCGTCTTCCTTGCAAAATTTCCAAAATCTTCTCTAATTATAAAAAAAAAATATTTATTTTCCATTAGATTTAAATTGAAGAATACTATACAGGCGTGGTAACCTTATATTGAAAGCATCATTCACGAGCACTACTACAAATAAACAAGCCGGCTTGTAATGAGACCTCCTGTCCCTTGATATTATGATCAAGAGCCATCATCCTGGTTATCAGAAATGATGTTATCCCTGATAGGGATTATGATCATGATTAGGTCGGCTCGTGATGAGACCTCCTATTCTTCAATCAAAATCTAACTTATTACAGATAATTATGCATGGAGCAGTCTCAGAAACCTTTCAGATGGTAAATAAACTTTTTAAGAATGACTGATAATACAGACTGATAAAGATTTTTCCAAGTACTAAGTTTTGAAAAGGAAATCCATCATCTATCTTAACTATAAAGAAATTGATGCCTGAGGATTACTCCTAATAATAAACACAAACATTATCAATTTATTGTAGGTTCCTATCAAATTTGAGAAGATATGATTAGTCTAAGCGAATTTTGAAGATTTAACTTCATTACAACTAACCAAGATAAATGAATAAACTGGAATTAAGCCACATGGTTTATTTATTTACAAATACCCTCTCAGATATAAATATCTACATAAAAGATCCAAAGGTTAATGATGATGATTTTTTTTTCTTAAATGAAAAAGGATTTATTTATTTACAAATATCCTATTTTACAAAAGTATGTACAAAAGATTGAAAGATCAAGATGTTTTGATAATAGAAATCAATCTTTTCAAAAAGTTAAGAAATTATTTCTAAATTTTGGAAATATTTACAGATAGGTAGATTTGCAATCAAAAAAGAAAAAGAAAAAATACAATTGTACATGAAAGCAGTTTCAAATTTATCAAAAGAAAAGAAAATTGATGTATAATTATTTACAGAATGAACAAATTATATACAGATTCAAAGTCTGATGAAATTAGCAGAAATACTTTTTCAGAATCAATCCATTTATGGGAAAAGTTTCGGACTGACCTTCCAAGGTTTGTACAAGAAACATGTTGGGTCCTAACTTCTCAATGTTAATTTTTGAGCATTAATTCAACATACTCTAGGATCTTTACTGAGAGAATCACATGTACAACATATCAAGTATAACAATGCATATCAATCACACCAAGCAATCACATGAAACAATAGACACACAGAGTTTCACTGGGGAAAACCATAAAGGTGAAAAACCCCACAACTTCCTCAGAGATAGAAAGAGCAATGATACAACCAAATTACACAGAGATAGTCCTCCTAGCAGCTGAACCTCCTCCTCCACTAGTGCGCCACTTTCCGAGTAGTGTAGAAGTGAATAATGAGATGATCAAATAGAGTGCCTCCCACACTCTATTTATACATTACCTGACCTGCCTAATAACCTAGTAGGGCCGACTTGTCTAACTCAGTATAATAACCCATGGTTATACTAATCAGGGCCGACCCCACACTTGGTGGTCTAATAACCCATCACTTGCAAGTTGCGACACTTGTGACACTTGTCAATACAAATGACGACACTTCCGTATAGATGAATAATAACATCTCCATAGGAGTAAAATATACATAGGTGAAATACATTCCGAAGTTACATATACATCAACACTCCCTCTTAACTAGGAAGGTATTTCTCGACATAGATCTGTTAGCACAAGTCTTCTTCTTTGGATCATCGTCATTGGATCATCATCATCGAATCATCGTCATCGTCACGGCTGTTGCTTTCTCAATCAATCTCCGATATACTCGTCATAGGAAGTTCTACATAGCCAGTCCTTTTTCATACTGGATGTAGGCCGACCACCTGTAGGTCTTCATCATCATTGGCCATACTATGGAATCGTCAAGATTGATTACGTGCATCAACAAAACCTCGAAAGAGCATCCCAGGAATTTTACGAGCACATAGCTCAACGTATCAAATCTCCCAGGATCTTTTACATGTGACTGTCGGAAAAACCTTAAAAGAGTGTCTTGCCCAGCAAGATCTCTAAAGAGCATCCGAGGCCTTTTACATGTCTAGCACAACCTGGCCAGATCTCTAGGACTTATTACATGTGACCCCTACAACAAAACCTTAAAAGAGTGTATTTCCAAGCAAGATCTCTAAATAGCATCTGAGGCCTTTTACGTGACTAGCACAACCTGTCCAGATCTCCAGGACTTATTACATGTGGTCCCCACAAAACCTTAAAAGAGTGTCTTGCCAAGCAATATCTCTAAAGAGCATCTGAGGCCTTTTACATGACTAGCACAACCTATCCAGATCTCCAAGACGTATTACATGTGGTCTATCAAAACCTTAAAAGAGTGTCTTTCCAAGCAAGATCTCTAAAGAGCATATGAGGCCTTTTACGTGATCAGCACAACTTGTCCAGATCTCCAGGACGTATTACATGTTACCCTTGCACAATCTGTCCACGACCACAAAGTATCAACATGATACTCACCATACATCATCCTGATGTACATCATCACATGATCAACCTGATCATTATCATAGCATCATCCTGATGCATATCATTTGGAGCAACATCCTGAAGCTCATCATCCATGATCATCCTGATCATACAATGCATCCACCGGATGCATACCATCATACATGATCTACCTGATCATACAATGTATCCAGCTGATACATATCATCATACATGATCTACCTTATCATACAATGTACCCAGCTGATACATATCATCATACATGATCTACCTGATCATATAATGTATCCACCTGATACATATACAAATCCATGATCCAACTGATCATATCAAGCATCCAACATGATGCATATACATATACATGATCCAACTAATCATAACAAGCATCCAACATGATTCATATACATAGACATGATCCAACTGATCATAATAAGCATCCAACATGATGCATATACATATACATGATCCAACTGATGATAACAAGCATCTAACATGATGCATATACATATACATGATCCAACTGATCATATCAACATGATGCATATACAGAGCAGTAACTGGAGCATCATCCTGATGCTCATCATCCAGCGCTTACATCCACAGCCATGGGAAGGATCCTCCTCTCACCATGCTTGGAATGGCTTCAGCAAATGTGTCCATCACTTCTTCCTCGAAGTGTCATCAATCTGAAGAACACCAAGCCTCTCTCTGAAGTACTCAAACTTCACTCTGGCTAGTGGTTTCGTCAACACATCTGCAACCTGCTCATCTGTCGCAACATATAGGAGCTTCACTGCTCCTCTCTGCACCATATCCCTAATATAGTGATATTTGATCTCAATGTGTTTCGAACTGTCGTGGAACAACGGGTTCTCAAACAACTTCACATAACTCTGGTTGTCACACAAGATACCAGTATCCTCCAACATGAGCTCAAATAACTCAAACAGTAGCTTCCTCATCCATACTGCCTCACAACTAGCCGAACAAGCTGCAACATACTCTGCTTCGACTGTACTCAGTGCTACATAGGATTGCTTCCTGCTAAACCAAGAGATCACACCTGATCCCATACTGAAGCAGCACCAAGAAGTGCTCTTCCTATCTGTAGGACTTCCTGCCCAATCTGAATCAACATAACCCTGCAGGTTAAACTTTTGATTCGCATCATACTTGAGCCCATAATCAATTGTACCCTTTAGGTACCTCAGAATATGCTTTACAGCAACCAGGTGAACACCTCTAGGATCCGTCAGGAATTGGCTCAATGTGTTCACCGCAAAGCAAATATCTAGTCTAGTGTTTGTCAGGTACATCAAGGACCCAATCATCTGATGATACATCGTGACATCAACCGGATCATATGAAGCATCACACAAAAGCTTCAAGTTCGATGCCATAGGTGTGGCCATGGCCTTGTAGTCCATCATCCCGAACCTCTCCAGGATCTCCATTGCATACTTCACTTGTCCAAAGAATATCCCATCTGCACTCTGCCACACCTCCATGCCTAGAAAATAGTGCATCATCCCCAAGTCCTTCATCTTGAACTCGGTAGCAAGCTTCCTCTTGGTGTCAGCAATCAACCCATCCTCACCTGTTACAAACAGGTCATCCACACACAATAGCAGTATCACAGGATTGCCTTCCTCAACCTTGTAGTAAAGGTTGGAATCCGCTTTACTCTTAGTAAAGCCCAAACTGGATAGAAAGTTGTCTATCCTACCATACCAAGTTCTAGGAGCTTCCTTCAAGCCATACAAGGATTTCTTCAACCTGCACACATATGACTCCTTGTCATGTGTCTCAAAACCAAGTGGCTGCTCCACATATACTTCCTCCTCGACTACACCATTCAAGAAAGTTGTCTTGACATCCATTTGGTGTATCTTACATTTCATCACTACATCCAGAGCAAGTACTGATCTAATGGAAGTGTATCTAGCCACAGGAGAAAAAGTCTCTTCATAATCAATCCCTTCTTTCTGGGAGAAGCCACGAGCTACAAATATCACTTTGTATTTCTCTATGCTTCCATCTACAGCATGCTTTATCTTGTAGATCCACTTGGAAGTCAACACAAACTTCCCTTCAAGTCTTGGGACCACATCCCAAACATCATTCTTCATGATCGACTGATATTCCTCGACCATGGCATCCTTCCATTGTTTCTTTTCCGCTGCTTCTTCATAACTGGAAGGTTCTTTGTTCATAATGTCACAGAGTAAGGAAACATAGCTAGTATGAGATCTAGTTCTCTTTCTTGCTCTGTGTTCTTCTTTTGGAATGCCATACCTTTCTGCATCTTGAATGAGCTCTCTAGCCCATGCAGGTTTCCTCTTGTGAGAGTTCTTCTCACGGGGTGGATCTACAGGTATTTGTGGATCTTCAACTTCACGATCAGCTTCTGGAATTGCCTCATTCATGGTGGTGTCCTGAAATCTGGTTTCCTTTGGTTCTTCATGATCTTCAACAGGTGCCTTCCTTGACTTGATGCAAGCTGAGTCTTCATCAAATGTTACATCCCTACTCACATCAATCTTCTTGAACCCTGGAAAGTATATTCTGTAAGCCTTCGAGATTTCATTGTACCCCACAAAGATGCCCTTCTTTCCTGAAAGATCTAGCTTTGTCCTATTTTCCTTTGGAACATGAGTGTATACTGGGCAACCAAATATTCTTAGATGGCTGACTTCAGGTTTCTTACCGGAGAATACCTCTTCTGGTGTCTTGTTGTACAATATCTTGTGAGGTGTTCTGTTCTACACATATACAGCTGTCCTAACTACTTCTTCCCATAGATGCATAGGACGATCCTGGTCATGCAGCATTGCTCGTGCTGCTTCCATGATTGTTCTATTCTTTCTTTCTACAACCCCATTCTGTTGTGGATTGTAGGGAGTAGTCAACTCCCTCTTAATCCCTGAATCACTGCATAACTTCTTGAAATCACCTAAAGTGAATTCTTGGCCATTGTCGGATCTGAATGTCTTGATATTCTTATCAGTTTGATTTTCCATCAAGGCTTTGAATTCCTTGAACTTATCAAACACTTCATCTTTGTTCTTCAAGAAGTATACCCAAGTCTTCCTAGAGAAATCATCAACGAAAGAGACATAGTATACATACCCACTCAGAGGACTGGATGACATCGGACCACATACATCGGAGTGGATAATTTTCAAGATTCCTTTCGCTTTGCTTTCACTGCTTGGAAATTCCTTCTTAATGTTCTTTCCTTTTCAAATCCTTTGCAAACACCTTAATGCTCTGTCTTGATTTCAGGAAGACCCTCTACAGCTTTGCTTGCAATTGGTAGTGCTCTATAGTTCACATTGAGCCAGTTCCTGACAGATCCCGGAGGTGTTCGCCTAGTTGCTGTAAAGCATATTCTGAGGTACCTAAAGGGTACAATTGATTATTGGCTCAAGTATGCGAATCAAAATTTTAACCTGCAAGGTTATGTTGATTCAAACTAGGCAGGAAGTGCTGCAGATAGGAAGAGAACATCTGGGTGTTGCTTCAGTATGGGATTAGGTGTGATCTCTTGGTTTAGTAGGAAGCAGTCCTACGTAGCACTGAGTACAGCCGAAACAGAGTATGCTACAACTTGTTCGGCTGGTTGTGAGGCAGTATGGCTTCAGAATCTACTATCTGAGTTGTTTGATATCCCGTTGGATGCCACTGGTATATTTTGTGATAACCATAGTTGTGTGAAACTGTCTGAGAATCCATTGTTCCACGACAGGTTGAAGCACATTGAGATCAAATATCACTATATCAGGGATATGGTGCAGAGAGGAGCACTGAAGCTCCTGTATGTTGCGACGGATGAGTAGGTTGAGGATGTGTTAATGAAACCACTAGCCAGAGTGAAGTTTGAATACTTCAGAGAGAGGCTTGGTGTTCTTAAGATTGACGACACTTCGAGGAAGAAGTGATGGACACATTTGCTAGAGCCATTCCAAGCATGGTGAGAGGAGGATCATTCCCATGGTTGTGGATGTAAGTGTTGGATTATGAGCATCAAGACGATGCTCCAGTTACTGCTCTGTATATGCATCATGTTGGATGCTGGATATGATCAGTTGGATCATGTATATGTATATGCATCATGTTGGATGCTAGATATGATCAGTTGGATCATGTATATGTATATGCATCATGTTGGATGTTGGATATGATCAGTTGGATCATGTATATGTACATGCATCATGTTGGATGCTTGTGATGATCAGTTGGATCATGTATTTGATATGTATCAGGTGGATACATTGTATGATCAGGTAGATCATGGATGATGATATGTATCAGATACGCATCAGGTGGATGCATTATATGATCAGGATGATCATGTTTGATGAGCGTTAGGATGTTGCTCCAGATGATATGTATCAGATATGCATCAGGTGGATGCATTGTATGATCAAGATGATCATAGATGATGAGCTTCAGGATGTTGCTCCAGATGATACGCATCAGGATGATGCTATGATGATGATTAGGATGATCATGTGATGTACATTAGGATGATGTATGGTGAGTATCAAGTTGATACTCTGTGGTCATGGACAGGTTGTGCAGATAAGCATATAATAACGCCCTGGGAGATTTGCAGACACTCTTGCTAGGTTTTGTCGATGGCATATAATAGCTCTCTGGGAGGTCTGGCAAATGCTCTTGCTAGGTTTTTCTTAGAGGGACATATAATAACACCCTGGGATATTTAAAGATACTCTTGCTAGGTTTTTCCGATGGCATATAATAGTTCCTTGGGAGATCTGGTAAATGGTCTTGCTAGGTTTTGTCCATGGCATTTAATAACTCCCTGGAATATCCTACAGGTTGTGCTGGGCATGTAATCAGTCCTAGGATGCTCTTGCTAGGTTTTTCTGGTTGCATATAATTTCTCCCTGGGATATTTGCAAATACTCTTGCTAGGTTTTTCCTATGGCATATAATAGCTCCCTGGGAGATCTGGAAAATTCTCTTGCTAGGTTTTTCTTGGTCACATTTAATAGCTCCCCGAGAGATCTTGCAGGCTGTGCTGGGCACGTAATCAGTCCTGAGATGCTCTTGCTAGGTTTTGTTGATGCACGTAATAAGTCTTGAGGATCCATAGTATGACTAGTGATGATGAAGACCTACAGGTGGTGGGTCTACATCTAGTATGAAAAAGGATTGGCTCTGTAGAACTTCCTATGACGAGTAGATTGGAGATTGATTGAGATAGCAACAGCCATGACGATGACGATGATCCCGAGAAGAAGACTTGTGCTAGCAAATCTGTGTCGAGAAATACCTTCCTAGTTAAGAGGGAGTGTTTATGTAATTGTAACTTCGGAATGTATTTCACCTATGTATATTGTACTCCTATAGAGATGTTATTATTCCTCTATACGGAAGTGTCATCATTTGTATTGACAAGTGTCGCAAGTGTCGCAACTTGCATGTGATGGTTATTAGACCACTAAGTGTGGGGTCGGCCCTGATTAGTATAACCATGGGTTATTAGACTGAGTTAGACAAGTCAGCCCTGCTAGGTTATTAGGCAGGTCAGGTAATGTATAAATAGAGTGCGTGAGGCACTCTATTTTCTCATCTCATTATTCACTTCTACACTACTCAGAAACTGGCGCACTAGTGGAGGAGGAGATTCAGCTGCTAGGAGGACTATCTCTATGTACTTTGCTTGTCTCATTGCTCTTAATATCTCTAAGGAAGTTGTGGAATTTTTCACCTTTATGGTTTTCCCCAGTGAAACTCTGTGTGTCTATTGTCTGATGTGATTGCTTGGTGTGATTGATATGCATTGTTATACTTGATATGCTATACATGTTATTCTCTCAGTAAAGATCCTAGAGTATGTTGAATTAATGCTAAAAAATTAACAATCACTTTCTGCTCTAGCCTTCTTATTGGGAAGTTCATCATCCTCAGCAGCATGAGCATGATATCTCTTCTTGTTTCCCTTCTTCTTTTTTTTATTGAATCCCTTTTTGTTCTTGGGACAATCTGCAGCAAAGTGTCCCTTCTCATTACATGTGAAGCATCTCAGATCCTTTTTACCCTTTTGATGACTGTGAAAATGTTTCTTATGATGAGAGTGCTCCTTCTTGGACTTGTTTCTTTTGGTGTGAGTTGTGAGAGCTTGATCTTCACTTCCCATCTTTTATTCTTGGGCTACAAGCCTAGCCTCTTCTTGTGAGCATTCCTCCCATAGTCTACTGAAGAAGATTAACTTCCTTCTTGCACATATTCCTTGAATGAAAGAATCCCATGACCTAGGTAGGCCACTCAAAGTGGTCATAACAATTTCACTATTCTCCACTAATTCATCCATAACTTCAAGTTGTTCCTTGATCTGAGAGACCTTAGATAAGTAGGATTGAATGGTCTCTCCATTCTGAAGCTTTACCCCTTTCAATTGATTCCGCAGAGTCATCTTCTGATTTATGTTCTTCCCTTCAAATAGCTTGGTCAGGGAATCAAACATCTCCTTGGGTGTCTTTAGAGATGACACATGTGGTATGAGATGGTCTTTGATAGAATCTGCAATGATCCTCTTTTCCTTGACCAAGTTCTTCTTATGCAAGGCCTTAGCCTCTTCTTCCTCTGGGACAGGGACCTCAGAACTTATGTAAGTATCCAATTCATTTTCTTCCAGGATTAACCCAATCCTATACTGCCATGCCCGAAAGTTATCAACCCCTTCAAGCTTATCCTCAAGCTTGGTGTGGTGAGACATCTTAAAGAGTACTTCAAATGGGAATAGAAAATATTTAGGTCTTACCACTTGATTTGCAAAAATCTGGATCTAGCGCTGGATTAGGGTTTGTCAGAGAAACCCTAAAAATTAAAAATGTGAATTTCAAACTTCTCAAAGGATAGAAAGATGCGCCTTAATGAGTTGATCAGCCTGGTATACTCGGAAATTGAAAACTGCAAAGTTTCATCCTTCAGAAATGCTTTTCAATCTCCCTGATTCACTAGGGAGGACCCTGAATTAGGGTTTGAGTTTCCCGGAGCTTCACCCAACCAAAAATCTCAATCCAAAACTCTAAACTTCGATTTTTCCAAGGATCTTCCAGCTATGTCCTCATATTTCAGAAATTCATATCTTTGTGGAAACCCTAATGTTTAGGGCCAAAAATGAAAGTGCCCAGAATTGAATTCTAATTGGACAGAAAGATGCGCCTTGATGAGGAGAGTCAAAATACCTTACTTCCTTTCATGATCTGTGGAGAGAAACCCAATAAACAGGAAACCCTAGTTTCTGCAACTGCACAATGTCTTCTTCTTAGGTTAGCTCTGATACCATGTTAATTTTTTAGCATTAATTCAACATACTTTGGGATATTTACTGAGAGAATAACATGTACAACATATCAAGTATAACAATGCATATCAATCACACCAAGCAATCACATAAGAGAATAGACACACAGAGTTTCACTGGGGAAAACCATAAAGGTGAAAAACCCCACAACTTCCTCAGAGATAGAAAGAGCAATGATACAACCAAAGTACACAGAGATAGTCCTCCTAGCAGCTAAACATCCTCCTCCACTAGTGCACCACTTTCCGAGTAGTGTAGAAGTGAATAATGAGATGATCAAATAGAGTGCCTCCCGCACTCTATTTATACATGACCTGACCTGCCTAATAACCTAGCAGGGCCGACTTGTCTAACTCATTCTAATAACCCATGGTTATACTAATCAGTGCCAACCCCACACTTGGTGGTCTAATAACCCATCACTTGCAAGTTGCGACACTTGTCAATACAAATGATGACACTTCCGTATAGAGGAATAATAACATCTCTATAGGAGTACAATAAACATAGGTGAAATACATTCCGAAGTTACATATACATCAACACTCAGAAATGACAAAAGGACCCAACCAGAGCCACTGAAATTTAGTATGTTCACCTTTATCTTCGTGGGATTTATCCCACTTCAACATCAAGTCACCCACATGTAAGTCTCTGTTAGAAACTGAAGTCTGATCAAACCAAGACTTTGCTATTTGCTGATGTTTTTCAAAGTGTTGTCTAGACCTTTCTCTATCTTCTTCTAGTTTCATCAAAGTGTTGATTTTCTTCTCCATAGCCAAGCAATTTTCATCTTGAACAGATTGAGCTAATTGCAGAGAAAGTAAGAACAAATTTGGAGGTAAGATGGATTATGTTCCATAAACAAGAAAGAAAGGTGAATTACCTATTGAATCTCGAGGAGTCACTTTGTCTTCCCAAAGAGCATTAAATAATGTTGTATGTCAATCGCGATGATGTGTAGCAATAGTTTTCTTAAGAATATTTAACAAGTTCTTATTGGTTGATTCTGCTAGACCATTACCCTAAGGGTAATAACTTGCAGAGTACCTGACTCTTATACCTCTTTCCAAAGAAAACTGAATTAATTCTACTGAAGAAAAATAAGAGGCATTATCGAAAACAAGTGAATCAGGAACACCAAATGGAGTAATAATTGAATACTCTAATAGTTGAACAACTTGGTTGGTGTTTACTACTCGCAATGGTATAGCCTCTACCCATCGAGTAAAATAGTCAGTTGCAGTGATTAGATACTTATGTTCCAAGGAAGATGGTGGATTAGTTAGACCTATTATGTCAATCCCCCATTGCTGAAATGGTCTTTCCACTGTAACCGGTTGCAAAGGAAAGGAAGGTTTCTTAATTCTTCCTACAACAGTTTGGTAATCCTGACATTTCCTAATGAATGCATAAGAATCTCGAAATAATGTGGGACAATAATAACCTGCGCTAAGAATCTTATGAGCAGTAGTCTCTCCTCCGAAATGGCCACCTGCAAAACTAGAATGTAATTCTTTCAGAATTGTCTCAGTCTCATCTTTGTCTAGGCAACGTAGTAAAACACCATTTGAATTCGTTCTAAAAAGGGTGTTATCTATCAGCTGATAAACAACTGATTTTAACCTAAGCTCTCTCCTTTTTCTTGGTTCAAGGTGGTCTGGAGCAGTTCCTGTTTCAAGAAGAGTCCTTAAATATGAATACCAAGAATCCTGAGGCGGAGGATAAAAATATATTTCCCTCTTAAGTAAGGTTTCATCAATGTTGATTTCAGAATCACGGATTGGAAAGTGAGCTGATTTAGCAGCAAGTTTACACAATCCTTGTCCTTTTACTACTGTTGAAAGCTTAATCTCCAGATCGTACTCCTGGAGGGTTGTCATCCATGGGGATCTCTTTTCACCTAAATCTTTTTGTACTAATAAGTTCCTCACCGCAGGGAATGGAACAATAAATTTTTTTATGGATTTCAAAAGATAAGGATGGCAATGTTTAACATACTTGAAAACAGCAAATGCTTGTTTGTCGAACTCATGGTAATTTAATTCAACACCTTTAAAATTTGAACTGATAAAGGATATCGGTACTTCATATTCTTGTTGATTTCGCTGAGTCAAAATAGCAGCAATATAAGATATATCAGAATCAAATGTATACAACATAAAATATTTGTTGAAATCTGGACTCAAAAGACTACGAGCTTCAAAAATAGCTTCTTTGATTCTCTTAAACGATTCTTTTTCAGTATTTACCCAATTAAATATGACATATTTATTAATCATGTTTTGTAAAGGGCGTACCATTTCTAAAAAGCTAGGGATAAATCTCCAGATGAAATTTATTTACCCGGGAGAGATTGCATGGCCTTTTTACTAGAAGGATAAGTAATTTTAGAAATGGCCTAAGTTCTTTCTGGATTAATCATGATTCCCTCCTTAGAAACCACACAGCCTAACAAAATTCCTTGGGTTACAGGGAATATTGTTTTCTTTGGATTAAGAGAAACCCCATATCTTCTACATCACTCAAACACTTTCCTGAGATGAAAAATATGATCAGATCGATGTTCTCAAATTACTGTTACATCATCCAAATAAACAACTATTGAATGATTAATCAATTCCCTAAAAGAAATATCCATTGCTCTTTGGAAAGTGGCCCCAGCATTAACCAAACCGAAGGGCATTTTCCAATAAGCATATGTTCCCCATAGAGTTCGAAATGCTATTTTAAGTTGGTCATCCAGAGAAACCAGAATCTGGTTATATCCTGAGAAACCATCAAGAAGTGATAGCATCTCAAAACCGGAAACTTTTTGAAGGATTTGTTCCATGGGAGGAACTGGGTAGTTGTCCTTTTCTGATGATTTATTAAGGTTTCGGAAATTGACACAAAGTCGAATATCCCCATTTTTCTTCCTAACTGGAACCAAGTTTGCTACCCATTGAGTATGCCTAATAGGAAAAATGATTTCCGCAGTTAAAGTTTTATTTAATTCTTTCTTAACCGTTGGTTCGAGTGTTGGATGCATTTTTATAAGCTTATGCTGGAATGGTTTCAAAGCTTGTTTCATCGAGATTATATGTTGCATGACCTGGGGATTAAAAATTTTGAGGTGACCATGCAAACACATCTTTAAATTCCTTAAACAAATTTTAAAAAAATGGTTTTTCCGAAGGAGTGCATTTTGTTCCTAGGTTGACAGTTCAAGGATTTGAATCAGTCCCTAAATTTACAATTTCATATTTTAAACATGAACTATTGGTCTTGCAATTTGGGACAGCCTTGAATTTCTCCTAGAGATCGTAAAATTTTTCTAATCTCGAAACAGAGTTAGGAATAGATTTTACCTCACCAAGAGATTTCTCTACTGAACAATGATCATGTATTACCGTGAAATTTCACAAGTCTTCATCATGAGTTATGTCATCGGTTGCTGAGTCCTTGAAAGTGTCTTCATTTGTTAAGAAATTCATTATCTGTGCATCGTTATCAAAAACACGCGAGTTAATAATATTATCAGTAATAAATGGCCTAAAAATTAATTCAACTAAAAAAAAGTTAGATGAAAAATTTTCAGATGGAATTAATCTAGAAGCAACATTCTCTAACATATCAGCTTCTTGATTCTGGAATCTAGGAATGGAATTTATATTAAATGCTTCAAAATGCGAAATGAGATTCCATACCTCTCTTTGATAATTTTGCAAATGTTCTGAAACACAGTGTATTGAATTACGAACCTGCCGGACAATAATTTCATAATACCCAATGGATACCAGCACTTTGATGTCTAAATCTATTTCCCTCTTCAAACCCTGGATTAAGGATTCATATTCTACAATGTTGTTTGTACAATCAAATTCAAGTCTACATGATATACAAATTTTATTTCCTTTTGGATCAATTAGTAGGAATCCAACTCCAGCTAGCTCTTTGGATTTTGACCCATCTAAATACAAACTCCAAGTTGAACTATCTACAATTACTTTACTTTCTACAATATGTACATGATCATGGTTATCTACATGATTTACAATAACTTTAGAAAAAGAATCATGCTGATTATGAGTTACATCCAAATTTTTTGATTGTTGTTTTTTACCTGAAAAAGGTGAATCTTCAGCTTTAAAATTTCCAAAGTCAAGCTCAAACATATAATTCCCCATAATTGAATCAGAAAAAAGTACTAGTTCATTGGGATCATGCATTTCAGTCACTGTATGTTTTAAATATCTCTCTCTCCCTATCTTAATTTGATTTGCCTTACCATTTTTTGGCAACCATAATGTTGACCAATCGGTTGCGAAATAGCCATTCAGATTTTGAGACAAAAAACCTACTAAAAAGCAGCCCATATGCATCAGGGATGTCTACAACCACAATATCTATGATTTTAAAAATCGAAGGGTTACTAGCAAACCTAATAAAGACATCCTTCATCTCTCCCAAAACCTTCACATTTTATCTATCTAGTTAAGTAATCTGTGACTCAGATGGAGTATACTTAGCATTCAGCCTTCGACAAACAGACAAAGGAACCACATTAGTAGAAGCTCCAGAATCGACCATACAGTTATGGACGTTTCTATTAAAGATTTCAAAGGTAAGGAGAAACAGAGGAGTTGTGGATTTTGAGGTATTTCCTATTAGTGAGGTTTTGTCAACTGTTGATTTTCCTTTATCATTAAATACCAATTCATTGTTTGAATTATTAGCGGCTACATTTTTCTAAGCATTAGGAGTTATTGAGCTCATTGTAGGAGTTAAAATGGGACAATTGGGCATTGGATAGATTTGAAGTAGATCGTACATACTAATGTTTGAGCGTAATTTTTATAAATATTCAACTATGTCGTACTGTAGATCTAACTTCGGAGAATTCTGGACAGGTTGAGTTTGCTGGACAGGCTGAGGAACATTATTATTTCCTTTACTTGGACTTGAACTTGATGCTCGGGGAGTACTCATTGATGCTCTACTTCTTGTGTTATAGGCATGTTGACCTGAAGGAGGGTTTTTGCTTCCATCATCCTTTATCAAACTATCCCAAAAGTGACCGTTTAACTATTGTGGTTCTTGAAATTCCTCTTCATTTCCGGAATGTTCCTCTTCTTCATGATCTACAAATTCTTGATTTGGAGATGTTTCAGACAAAGACAAGACTAGTCGGATAGTGTTAAAGATCTCCTCATTGAATGCTACATCAGGAGGGGAATTTGGTTTGTTATTGGCAGCAAGATTTTGTCTAAAATGATTCCTAAAATATCCTCTAGAAGAAGAACCTTCTGAATTAGTTTTATTCAATCCTACTACTTCATTAGTTAATTCCCTGATAGCGTTTTGCAGTTTCTCAACATCAAATTCCTTATCTTTATCTGAACTGGATCTTCAATAGTTTTTTCGAGGAAAGGTATCAACTTTCCCGCTTCTTTCAGGTTCATATGTCATGGAGTTTTTCTCGACTTTAATAGCCTCCTCAAAAGTTTCAACAAGTGTTACCTTGTGAGCTTGTTTAACAAACATCCCTAGATATTTCAGCAAACCTGAAGCATAAATTTCTATGATGATATCCCTGTCTAGTTGAGAGGCGACAGGAATTTTGATTTTCAAAGTGAGGAATCTATGATTAAAGTCTTTATTTCGCTCTTTATTATCCATATTGATTCGAGATAACTCAAGAGCTAAAGCAGTGGGTGTTTTATCCTCCCAAAACTTATCGAGGAAAGCTTTGTTAAAATCGGCTCAGTTTTGATTGAACCTTGAACTAAAGAGAAGTACCAAGTTGATGCTCTCCCTTCAAATGTCAAAGGAAACAAACGACAAACTACATCCTCATGCTAAACATTCATGGTTTGGACAGCTAAAATGAACTTATCCACATGAAGCTCGGTTGGTTCTTTGTTATCTGGATTAAACTTCGGAAGAAGTTTGTCCACATGTTTAGGCAATGGATGTTGTATGATGGGTACAGCCACAACACTTGTTCTTAGCAACGGAAGTGGTGGGTTTGGTAGTGGATTAGGTGGAGGATTAGGAGGAGGATTACCTCCTCCACCAAGTACATTTCCATCCATATTGTTTTCTTCAAAATCAGAAGAACTATCTTGATTGAAAGGCCTTAGAGTATCGGGTGGAGAATTTGGAGGTGAAGGTGGCTGAACAAAACCGCCTAGGTTAATAAACCTTCGTGAAGTATTGGTTCAAGTGGTTCCCCTAGACCGACCTATGGTTTGGTGACTTGGAGTATATGTCTGCAAAATATCAATTTCTGACAATTCTTGCTCTATTGTGTTTAACTGTGTATTATGTCAATGTCATCGAGGTAGTCCGTAATCTAAAGGTGAAAGACCAGTTTGATGAGAATAAGCTCTCATGAGTATACGTTGTGATTCTTCTAATACACGAATATTCTGTTCAGGGGTGTATGGAGATGTATTATGATCTTGTTCTAGAATGCTCCTTACAGTATCACAAAACAGAGAACTATTGAATTCGGTTTGTAAAGTAATCACCAAACCAGGAGTGGTGGTGTTCTGTGAATCAGTTTGCAATGGAGGATATTGATTGGTTGAAGTTTTATCATTAGTTCTTTCAGCCATTAATCATTTTCAGGCCCTCCTTCTAGCACCATTTATTGGACGGATTTTATGATTATAGGCCAACTAAGGAGATTAATCCCACAGAAGTTGCTTACTGCAGCGTCCGATGTGTTTGAATTAGCTAAATCTCGCAGGTTGTGGTCTTGCTACCATGTGAGTTTTATCCTCTTAAGGAGAATGTGATTACCTAAACTCAGAGAAATGTTTCCTATGTTAATCTAAAAGTCAACTAGTTCCTAATTCTAACTTCTAAGTTTATGTTATCCTAGTTTTTCTTTCGTAATGAAAGTCTCTTTTTTGGTTTTGTTTAGATTTCTGAACAAGAAACTGTCTTAAAATCCTAAGCAACTAATAAAATATAAAATCTATTTAATAGTTGTTAAATTAAACTGGAAAATTTATGTTAAAAAACTTGAACCAAATCTGACCTACTTTTCCTATCTCAGCTGAGAGCATATCTATTTAACTATATTAACTATCCGTTGACCATTATAAATAACAAAGAAAAATGAATGATATAATTTCAGATAGAAAAACTATCAGAGTTAATATCATTAACAATCTCTCTGGTTAATAAGATTTTACGATAACAAAAGAATAAAATAAGAAATTATTTTATTTATTCTGTAACATAACAGCCAAGGGATAATTAATGTTCAACACTTATGATCTGAATATAAAATTGAGCTACTCATTAATCAAAACACCTATGAAAATACAGATGTGATCGAATAACGAGTTATTGAATATGATACTACACAATCAAAATCATCAACAAAAATTGAATGAAATGACATTTATAGTATTTGTATCAAACAAAAAATGTTGTGCGGTGAGAGTAATTAAAATAACATTGATACAATTACAACACAACATAATTGTATTCAAATTAATTTGAGAAAGTAGAATATCGAAATATAGATATGTATATGTATCAAAAACTGACAATACAAAGTGATACCAATTTCAAACACATGCTTCAACAATATCCTCGAAAGAAAATCCAACAGAACTATGGCAGCAAATATATTTTCAATATCAAATTCTCTTCATAATTATACTCCCATCCCCTAAACTCAAAAATAGTTGTGCTTTTATACACGAGGAATCTCAACTACTTCGATATTTTCTAGAGCTGATTTACAAAAATAGTATGAATTGTTTTTTGCATTCATTAGAGGCATCTTTTGCATTGCATTGGTTGTATGCCTCCTGTATGCTTTAGTTGCTCCACAAAAAGCACATCAAGTAACAACAAACGCCACCTGTCAGCAAAATCATCTTCGTCCAATCCAACGCATCCAAAACGCACACCTGTAAACAATCAATTACACATATATTAAATTCCCATTTAAAATTGCAATAATGAATGTAATAGGAAAATAAATAAATTGAAAGCATGCCTAAAGAATCTTTGATTCTGTAGGTATGCGTAGTTAAATCATGTTATTACCTTTCAAAAAGGAAATATACTAAGAGTAACTGCAACAGAGTAGGAAGTAAGTCGTGATCTATAATTTGATTTCTCTTCTTGCTTCAGATATTTTAGCTTTAAGTTCTAGGATCTTAAGCCTTTGTCGTTCTATTTTCTCGAGCAATTGTCCATTGCTTATCATCACGGATTTATTGGCCTCTTTGTATCTATCTTTATTTAATTTCATCTCTCGTCATCTATTAACCTAATCCAATAACTCTACCTTGAGTGTTTTATTTTCTTCATCTGGCTTGATAATCCTTCACTTCTTTTAATTGAGTGATTTTATTTTCATAAATTCCATTAAGAACCTGTTGCAAACTCTCTTCATCCTTATCATGGGACGAGTCACCAGATTGTGAAGAGTTGGGTTTATTTAGATTATAAACAAATGAATGAAGACTTCATCTCAGACTCGTTAGGATGAGCATTATTAATGAACTCTTTAGTTGAAGGCGTCACAGTATCATTCACTGCTAATATTTGTTCATCATTATGAACCACCTCATGAATTGGGGAAAATACGTCATCTTCACTCTCAACCTCAATCACAGATTACTCTGCATTTTGTTGCACTATCGTTGGCATGGAAATGGTAGTCATGCTACGGGTGAATATGCAAACACTCGCAAGAACTGATTTTTTCGATTTAGGGTCAGATTGATCAACATGAATCAAACCCAGATTTAGGCATTGAACCAATCCCTCAGGCTTCTGATCAAACACTTGGTCACTTTGAGGTGGTTGCACATTACCAGAGGCTTCACCACCAAACTATCTTCCAACTTACCGAGTGGATGGGATTTTTTACTCTTATATCCTTAGGGTTTATTTCAAAATCCAATTCAAATGATTTAGGCATAAGAGGTCGCCTTCTCTTATGTCGAGTCTTAGGTCGAACGGAGGGCCATTCTTCATTTTGGCCAAAGCCATTTTCATTTAGGGACTGACCCCAATTTTTACCAATAAGAGACAACTGGTATTGAACTAATATCTTCACTAAACCATGATGAAAAAGGCTACGGTCATGGTCCCCTATGGTGTTTTGAATGGCGGATTCCATTTTTTGTAAGCTATTAAGCAGATAAACATGTAAATTCATCTTTGATCCTTTAAAGGCCATCAAGAACCTCAAATGGTAAAAATGAACAGAGGAGTACCTGCCATCACATGTAATATACCATATAATCATATGAAGGAGTGTCTCCCATTGGCGTTTGAGACATTTGATCGGGTACCCATGCTTATCGTAGAACCCTTCAGATAGGGGAAGTAATAAATGCTTCCATTTCTCTCTGTTAATTTCCTTTTTTTTAAAACCACCGTTCTCCTTTCTGTGGAAATTCCGTGACCTTTGCTATGAAATCCTCAGAAATTTCTAATCTCACATTTCCAACCTGTGCTACATTATCTCTAAGGGACAGATCAAAACGTCGAGTGGCTTCTACATTGTGTCCATTGAAACCTCTAAGAAACTCACCCCAACCGATTTTGTCAAATAATTGTGAGACATCCGGGTGAATGTCCAAAATCTCGGCCCCATCTGGTTCGAATATACATAAGGGAGGCATATGAAAATCCTCTGGTTCTTCAATTGAGTGGGTATTGAAATGGGTTGTGAATATAGGATGGATAGGTATGCAAGATTTGGTAGCCATAATGAAACCCTCATTCAGCTCTATGGGAAACCAAACGATAACCCTAGACTCATGCATAACTATGATAACTCCACCTTAAAAAACAAATGCATGAATCAAAGGCATAATGATATGACCAAAAACTATAACCTTATACGAAAATCATAACATATCATAAATGGAATGGCATTCTGAAATCTCATTGAGATGAAATATTGGACAGAGTCATCAATTCGCAGCATGGCAATCAATAGGTGTTAAAAATGTAATGATTCAGATTTCTTGTCCATTTCATAAATGATAATGGTTATCAAACAATTTGCAAATGAATTGAAATGACACAATTCATTATATATGATCAACAAGTGTCCGATATATTAATTCGTGTATCCAATCCAAGATATGATAGCCAACAAATTTATACGATTTTGATTTAACATGATCATCCATCAAAGTTTTAGGTATAAATATGAAAATCGAATTATTCACTTGAGTATAGCCTTAGAAATTTATTTATTTACATATAGAATGACATAGTTTAAAAATATTATGATGTTTCAAACATATTCATAAGGGTTATTATATGGAATGAATAATTTTAGTAACCCAAACAATATATAAGAAAACATAAAAAATGATAACTACTTTGTCTAGTATTTCAATTTGCATCACTAAAAGCTAAATGAAAATTGGAAGAATTTACATGAAAGATGAGGAGTCATAAATCATGTGAGCTAATTCAATCTAATTAAAGATAATGCTAATAAGCAGCAATTCATTTATCTTAATAATATATAATTAGAATATATAGTAGTGAAAAATTGATCATATATAAATTCAAATCTGTTGGCCATATTTTCTGACTAAGGCAAACTAAGGAGAACTAACCCATACAAGGAACCTACTGCAGTCCTCGGTATGTTTGGTATGGCTAATTCTCACGGGAACAAAGGCCCCGTTGCCTTTGTAAGTTTTCTCTCTAAAATAGAGAGTCTTAAAAACTAGTGATATGAATTCCTAGAATACAAGTTAAATCCTAAAATGCAATCAAACTTTAATCTATGATGCACGTTTAAATAGCTGGAAACATGTAACACCACGTTTTGTCATTACTACCTAAACTACTATTCTATGTTGTATTTGCTTGATTATGAGACGTCGTCGGTTTGACGACACTGTGGACATATGGTTCTATTATTTTGCCGATATATATATGTGTGTGTGTGATGTTAGTATTATGGCCAGTAGTCATGTTTAGATATGTATCATGTGTTAATTATGTCTCATATATGCAAATTACTGAATCATGGGTACGTGGATACCGTTACAGTTATATGTTGAATAAATGAATGTTATGCCAGGTGCATGGCGAATAAAAGTGTTATTGTTGTTATGTTATGATGAGGTGTATGTGTATATGTTGAGGATTTATGCACGATATTCTATATTGTATGTCGAGGACTGACTTACAGGTTAAAACGGCTAAGTGATAGCTAGATCCTATGAAGTGGGAGAGCCTCGGGGACATGGACTTCAAAAGATAAATGGTATGCGAGTGATGCATTATTTACTTACGCATGATTATTATGATGTATATTATGACATGGGTGGGGTAGGGTTCATGAAACTCAACTGCCCAGATCGGTTATACGATGACAAACCGAGTACAGGTGCAATGCAGTTATTATGTCAAGTAGACATAGTCCCTTGTTCCATTACGGGGGTGGAGGCTTTACCCACCGTTTATCCCTAAAACCCAGAGTCATGGGAGGGTTGTGCTACGGTGCGCTCCCCAAGGTGTGTGATGATGACTGGTGGTTGCCTACTAGGGAAGCTTGGTCGATGTAATCAAAACTTGTGCTTATGGGTTCTAGATGGAGCCAGTCATGGTTTGACACTTCAGGGTAGTCCAGGAGAGGAAAGGATAGGATGTGGAATTTAGTTGTGATGTAGGTATATAGGTGTAGCTTGAAGTCGGTATGGAAACAAGATCTAATTGTGTCTGTGGAAAACCCTTGATTGATTATGTGTCGTAACTCAGTAATGTATGAAGTGTTGTAACTTAATAAGATGCGGTTAGGTAAAATATTGTACCATGCAAACTATGTTTAAACCTATGTCAGTAAACGATAAATTTTGTGATCTTGATTGATGTGTGTGAATTAGTACTGTTAGTGTACTTACGTGGCGTATGTCAGCAATAGCTACAGTTACATAACTCGCCTACATATTTATAAATTGCGTGAAATAATATTGAATAATAATGTTAATTTTGTCAATAATGTTAGAAAAGTTGATTAATGATTATTATGGTCAATTAATGATTAATAGTGTTGATTAGTAAATGAACTATGGTTAACCTAAGTAGTAACTAATGAGATTGATTAGTAATCCTTGATTCATTGTTATTAAAATTATATTAGTCAAGACTAAGGGTTAAAATGTAATTATCATGTCAATTGGGTTAATATTAAATTGGTCAGTTAGAATTAATTAAGTGTTAATAATGTTAATTAATGATAATAAAACTATCATTATCATTAGCAATGATTGTTAATTAGTTTAAATATAAACTAGGGTGTAATTAATATGGAACTAGGTGAAGGAGTAATTAAATCTTAGTTAATGTTAATTAATTAATATAAATGTACATTCCTAATGATGTGAGTTATATTAATAGGATTATTATTGTAATTGATAAATTAGATTAGTTTGAAATTATAATTAAAAAGGTAATTAGCATATTGGAAGTATGTTAAATCATTAATTTAATGATTAGGTTATTATTAATTAATCAATTGACAATTATTATTAAGTAATTAATTAATAGACCATAATCAATTAAGTGATTAATACGAGTAATTGGATGTTGACTAAGAATAATGATTTATTAGTTGTAATCGTGAAACTTGAGTTACAGTGAATGTAAATTAGAAAATAATAAGGTTGAATGTGTAAAAGTCAAACTCATGAGGTGGGTAGGTGAACCCACCCAATCATTTAATTACTCAATAAAATAATGGAATTAATGTTTTAAGTCAAGATGAGGGGCTCGAGAAAGACTTGGAATTGGGGAAACATTTATGATAGAGATAGGGGTATTAATCAAATGGGGAAAGAGTCGGCAAAGGGGGAGGGGAATAAGGTCGAGAGGAGAAGGGGGAGAAAGGGGATCTTCACCTTAGGTTTTTTTTTTGGAAATTTAGAGCAGAGATAGAGGAGAAAAAAAAACATTTAAGAGCAGAGTGAAGGGGGGGTTCTTGTTGGAGAGTTCACAGAGGGATCTAGCTGGTTGACCTGTACTCGGTTTGGGCTCGGGGGTCCAAAGAGGTACCTTTGGAGCTAGGTGGTCGGCGAGACCTCACCAGTTGGCAGGGTGGCACACTTGTTTGGACTGGTTGAGTTTCATAAGGTTTGGGGAAGACTTTGTTGCAGGGCTGACAACAAGTAAGACAACAAAAGGAAGCAGCAGCGCAAAAAGGGGAATCTACTAGCTAACTAACAAGTATTTTCCTATAGATATAAAATCCATTTCTACCCTGTAAATTTTATTAATTCAAGCTATTTGATAAATGAAATTTATGTGAATTAGTACTGTCATATATTTTATGTTGTTGCGCCTGCAAGATTGTACTTGTTAGAAACAATAAAATAACACCTCTAGTTATTCAAACGTGGAAATGTAAACTTTATGTTTTTAAAGACA
Source organism: Larix kaempferi (assembly GCA_027924585.1). Lineage (NCBI taxonomy): Eukaryota > Viridiplantae > Streptophyta > Pinopsida > Pinales > Pinaceae > Larix > Larix kaempferi. The sequence goes on along the minus strand of BSBM01001024.1, from coordinate 3,441,764 downwards.
TGAAACTTAACCATAAACCACCAAACATAAAACAGATATTTGACTCAGTATGTAAATAGAGAAAAATAAGTAATTTATTGATAAAATCAAAAAAAACTTGGATGGGACCCTACAAAACACACTGATTTAGCAGCTACTAAATCACACAGGATTAACCTCATCTATTTCCAGAATTGAACGTTATCCAACAAAATGGAAAAACAAAGTTTACCATCCATCGAAACAATGTTGTGTACAATCACATAGTGTTTGTAACAACAATAAAACTGATTATTAAAAACACCATATAAATTTTAAAACCAATCATGAAAACAATGTTAGTTCAAGGCAAACATATTTATCACTCATACATGATAATAAAATATACATGCATTCACGGAAATAAATAATATAGTAAACATGAAAGAGTTTGAATATCTTTAGAATGAAAATTCATAAGAAGTTCCTGTCACAAACAACAACCAAGACTACTACCAACTCCTATAAGCACATGCTTCAACAGTCTCGAACTCCAAGAGAAACTTTTACAAAAATTCTGGAAAAAAAAATCTACCCAAAAAATTTACAGAGCTTCCCCTGGTAGCGTCTCCTCCCTCTTTTCCCTTTCAAAGCAAAGCTATAAACAGAAAAGAAATGATTTCAGAAAAGAATCAGTTCATCTTCCGATCTCCAGAGACTTCCCCAGCACTCAGATAACTGTTGTTTATATAACAATGAAGATAATAATAAAACTCTTGAATAGCAGCTACAGTTCTTAATTCCCTCTGCGAGCTGGCGGATCAAATTTCTGCATATTATTCGTTTGAGTTGCCACACTATCTTACAAAATCATGTGCACTTTCTTCCTTCTATTGGATGACTTGGTTTCCAACAAATGAACGCGTCTTATTTCCAGTGTCTTCTGCCTTAATCATTTTAACCTTTGACGGATTATTGGTATGACGCTTATTTGACGATATTATAGTTTGTTTTCAGATCTTCAACGAATTTCTACATTTACTGTAACTTTATGTAATTCTCGTTGTAATCCTGCGCAATCAAAATATATATGAGATTGCAACATAAAATTGTGCAAATGATATTTTAAAAAGATATAACGATAGTCCGGGAAAATACATGAAGGAAATATTTAGAATGGTAAAGAGATTAAAGAATTTTCCCTTTTGTTCTTGTGGGCAGTGAAGCGTCCATATCTCCCAATGGTGAAATTGATTTACGCTTGACTGCAACAGCTTGCTGAGTCCTGCATCGGGATTGAACGACGCGGTTTGTTGTAACTTCTTTCCGGAGCTACCTGCGATTCCTTGGCACTAGTCTTAAACAAATTTCTTTCTCCTTGATCGTGGCACTAGTTTTTTATTTGCAGCTATCAAATGGAGAATTTTATGGAGAAATCGTAACTTCCATCCTCCTTTATCGAGATCTGGTCAAATGTGTGAAATTAATGATAATCCAGTGGCATGTATTTCATTTGGGTCTCTTACATCAGCAAGTCGGCGCATTATTGTTGTGTTCTGGCAAATAACTTCAAGAATCTCTGTAATCTGGCATTGAGTTCTTTCTTTTTCCGGCGAATGCAGCAACATCCTTCGTAAAACAAACTCCACGATTCCTTGCAACCCAAAACCCTGAGGTTGCCACATAATAACTTAATCCTGGCCATCTTTTATTCTCTTTACTGGTGAATAAAGTGAATTTAATATAGATGTTAATAGGACAACTCGTGGCATATTTGGGCTACGGTGATCTACTGTCATTGTATATCATGCATAAAACTTTTCAAAGTTAATATGTCAATTTAACCAAGGGACCAGTGCAGTCCTTCATAAATATTTGTATGATATAATAAACCGTGGATTAAACAACTGATAATGTATGCCCAGCGATAATTCTTCATGGTAATTTGGCATGCTGCATTCCTTATATATCATGAACAATCAACATGTTTTATAAAATGCAAAGGAAGCATTATAAAACATTGATTGAAAAATAATAAAATAACCAGTTTTAATTTGAAGAACATTAATGCATTTTATTATATGAAAAATGAGATTCTAAATGCACATTATCCCAGAAATGATTAAAATACTTTCCACTAACAATAACCAAAGCTAAAAGTAAATCAGCCTTTAATAATACGTTGAGATATCATATATTGATTTTATGACTGAAGGTGGTGCTTTTGCCAAAGGTTCTTACGTGAAATAAAATGAATATTTAGATGGAAAACTTTTAATGATCTCATAAATGAGATATATTTTTGATAAAGAAAATTATATGCAAGAAATTACATTAAAGAAGTATGTAAGAATAAAAATAATTTTTCATATTTCTTATGTAAAAATTAATATGTTTTGTTTTCTTTCATTATATTGTTGTTATATTCATTTAATTTCATTTTTTTAAATGTGATTTTTTTTAATTAATTTGATTTAAAATTGATATTGATCAAGGAAAAGCTCCATCATTAGTCAACAATTATGCCTATCACCTTTAAAACATCAAGAGAAGAATCAAACAATATGGATTCCTTAAAGAAACAATTGATTAACATGAGCCTTAATTGATTAAAAATAATAAATAATGTATTATAAAATTTAAAGGTTTATGAAAATGGATGTTTCATTAAAATGGAAATAATTTAAATGTCTAACGCTTGCAAGATTGGTAAAATCATTCAAATTTGAAATTAGCACTTCAATCCAATATCCTAACATATATCCTTCTAAGACATGAATTGAAATCTTAAAATTGAGTATTTAGTTAAAATACCTTGAATCGCCAAATTTCCCATAAATTCATTGACGCATCAAAGACCAAAAGTTGGTGAAGTTGTTTGAAAGATCAAGATAACTCCATTGAACTGAAGTATATAATCAACTTGAATAACTTCAAATAAGAAATTGCAATCATTTTTAAGCATCCAAAAGGCCAAAAGGGTTCAAGCAACTAAGGTCATCCAAATCATCCAATCCTCATAAAAAGAAGAACCAATCCCAAGAACAAGCAGCATAAGGAGTAAGTGATCAAATAAAGAAAACCCAGAAACCAAAATAAAACCAGATAAAAATAAAAGAAAGCCAACAACAAAATATTTACAAAATTTACATGGGGTGGCCCTTAATTTTTTACCAAAATAAAGGGAGTTGTTGGGGTGCCAACAAAATCTTAACAGCTGCTAAAATAATTAATTGCATAAGAACCAACTTAATTCAAAATGCCTTCTAAAATCTTAACTTGATCTCTAAATCTTTCCTAATTGAGATTATCTTCAGAATCAAAGATTTTGAAGTCACTCTTTAATAATTTTAACAATTGATTAAAGAAGGAAAATGATCAAATTTTATTAAATAAAAACATGCATAAAAAAATTGAGAAGTTTGTTGCCTGCCAACAAATGGTGACAAACAGGGCGAACCAATTATCTCTGTTCATTCATCTCAAAAGCCGTATAAAACATAATATTCAAATTTACTTAAAAAGATCATAAATCCTTAATCTAGTAAGAAGCAACATCCAATTCATATCTGCAAATATTTTCAGAACCATCCTCATTTCTGCTGATAAAGATTTTTGTCATAAACGAACTGAAAATTACCTTGTCAAAACAAAGTACTCATGATAAAGGTGATCTACATCATCAGTATAAAGATGCATCTATTTACTTCCCTGAAAAATTTCCAAAATCTGCTCTAATTATAAAAAAATATTTATTTATTTTCCATTAGATTTAAATTGAAGAATATTGTCCAGGCGTGGTAACCTGATATTGACAGCATCATTCACGAGCACTACCAGAAATAAACAAGATGGCTCGTAATGAGACCTCCTGTCCCTTGATCTTATGATCAAGAGCCATCATCCTGGTGATCAGAAATGATGTTATCCCTAATAGGGTTGATGATCATGATTAGGTCAGCTCGTGATGAGACCTCCTATTCTTCAATCAAAATCAAACTTATTACAAAGAATTATGCATGGAGCAGACTCGGAAACCTTTCAGATGGTAAATATTTTTTTTAAGAATGACTGATTATGCAGACTGATAAATATTTTTCCAAGCACCAAGTTTTGAAAAGTAAATCCATCAGCTATCTTAACTATAAAATAATAGATGCCTGAGGATTAATCCCAATCATAAACACAAACATTGTCAGTTTATTGTAGGTTCCTATCAAATTTGAGAAGATCTTATTAGTCTAAGCGAATTTTGAAGATTTAACTTCATTACAACTAACCAAGATAAATGAATAAACTGGAATTAAGACACATGGTTTATTTATTAACAAATACCCTCTCAGATATAAATATCTACATAAAAGATCCAAATGTTAATGATGATGATTTTTTTTCTTAAATGAAAAAGGATTTATTTATTTACAAATATCCTGTCTGACAAAAGTATGTACAAAAGATTGACAGATCGTGATGTTTTGATAGTAGAAATCAATCTTTTCAAAAAATTAAGAAATTAATTCTAAATTTTGGAAATATTTACATATAGGTAGATTTGCAATCAAAAAAGAAAAAAATACAGTTGTACCTGAAAGCGGTTTCGAAATTATCAAAAGAAAAGAAAAATATTGTATAATTATTTACAGAATGAACAAATTATATACAGATTCAAAGTCTAATGAAATTAGCAGAAATACTTTTTCATAATCAGTCCATTTACCGGAAAAGTTTCGGACTGGCCTTCCAAGGTTTGTAGACGAAAAGTGTTGGTCCTAACTTCTCAGAAATGACAAAAGCACCTAACCAGAGCCATTGAAATTTAGTATGTTCACCTTTATCTTCATGGGCTTTATCCCACTTCAACACCAAGTCACCCACCTGTAAGTCTCTGTTATAAACTGAAGTCTGATCAAACCAAGAATTTACTATTTGCTGATGTTTTTGAAAGCGTTGTCTAGACCTTTCTCTATCTTCTTCTAGTTTCATTAGAGTGTTGATTCTCTTCTCCATAGCCGAGCAATTTTCATCTTGAATAGATTGAGCTAATTGCAGATAAGGTTAAAAACAATTTGGAGGTAAGATGGCTTATGTGCCATAAAAAAGAAAGAAATGTGAATTACCTATTGAAGCTTTAGGGGTCGCTCTGTCTGCCCAGAGAGCGTTAAATAATGTTGTATGCCAATTGCGATGATGTGTAACAATAGTTTTCTTAAGAATATTTAACAAGTTCTTATTGGTCGATTATGTTAGACCATTACCCTAAGGGTAATAAATTGCGGAGTACCTGACTCTTATACCTCTTTCCAAAGCAAACTGAGTTAATTCTAGTGAAGAAAAATAAGAGACATTATCGAAAACAAGTGAATCAGGAACACCAAATGGAGTAATAATTGAAGACTCTAAGACTTGAACAACTTGGTTGGTGTTTACTACTCGCAATGGTACATCCTCTGCCCATCGAGTAAAATAGTCAGTTGCAGTGATTAGATACTTATGTTGCAAGGAAGATGGTGGATTAGTTGGACCTATTATGTCAAGCCCCCATTGCTGAAATGGTATTTCCACTATAACCGGTTGCAAAGGAAAGGAAGGTTTCTTAATTCTTCATGCAGCAGTTTGGCAAACTTGACATTTCCTAACGAATGCATAAGAATCTTGAAATAATGTGGGCCAATAATAACTTTCCCTAAGAATCTTATGAATAGTAGTCTCTCCTCCGAAATGGCTACCTGCAGAACCATAATGTAATTCTTTCATAATTGTCTCAATCTCATCTTTGTCTAGGAAACGTAGTAACACACCATCTGAATTCCTTCTAAAAAGGGTGTAATCTATCAGTTGATAAACAACCGATTTTAACCAAAGCGCTCTCCTTTTTCTTGGTTTAAGGTGGTCTGGAGCAGTTCTTGTTTCAAGAAGAGTCCTTAAATATGAATACCAAGAATCCTGAGGCGGAGGATAAAAATACATTTCCCTCTTAAGTAAGGTTTCATCAATGTTGATTTCAGAATCACTGTTTGGAAAGTGAGAGGCTTCAGCAACAAGTTTACACAATCATTGTCCTTTTACTACTATTGAAGGCTTAATATCAAGATCGTACTCCTGGAGGGATGTCATCCATGGGGCTCTCTTTTCACCTAAATATTTTTGTACTAATAAGTTCCTCACCGCGGGGAATGGAACAATAAATTTTGTTCTAGATTTCAAAAGATAAGGATGACAATGTTTAATAGCCTTGAAAACAACAAATGCTTGTTTGTCGACCTCATGGTAATTTAATTCAGCACCCTTAAAATTCGAACTCATAAAGGATATTGGTACTTCATATTCTTGTTGATTTCGTTGAGTCAAAACAATAGCATAATATATATCAGAAGCAAATGTATACATCATAAAATCTTTGCTGAAATATGCACTCAAAAGACTAGGGGCTTCAGAAATAGCTTCTATGTTTCTCTTAAATGATTATTTTTCAGTATTTCGCCAATTATATAAGACATCTTTCTTAATCATGTTCTGTAAAGGGCGTACGATTTCTGAAAAGCTAGGGATAAATCTCTTAACACAATTTTTTTTACCCAGGAAAGATTGCATGGCCTTTTACTAGAAGGATAAGTAATTTTGGAAATGGCCTGATTTCTTTATGGATTAATCATGATTCCGTCCTTAGAAACCACACAGCCTAACAAAATTCCTTGGGCTACAGCGAATATTGTTTTCTTCGGATTAAGAGAAACCCCATATCTTCTACATCGCTCAAACACTTTCCTGAGATGAAAAATATGATCAGGTCGACGTTTTGAAAATACTGTTACGTCATCGAAATAGACAACTATTGAATGATTAATCAGTCCCCTAAAAGCAATATCCATTGCTCTTTGGAAAGTGGCCCCAACATTAACCAAATCGAAGGGCATTTTCCGATAAGCATATGTTCCCCATGGAGTTCTAAATGTTGTTTTAAGTTGGTCATCCGGAGAAACCAGAATCTGGTTATATCCTAAGAAACCATCAAGAAGTGATAGCATCTCATAACCGGAAACTTTTTGAAGGATTTGTTCCATGGGAGGAATTGGGTAGTTGTCATTTTCTGATGATTTATTAAGGTTTCAGAAATCGACACAAAGTCGAATATCCCCATTTTTATTTCTAACCGGAACCAATTTTGCTACCCATTGAGTATGCCTAATAGGAAAAATGATTTTGGCAGCTAAAAGTTTATTTAATTCTTTCTTAACCGTTGGTTCGAGTGTTGGATGCATTTCTCTAAGCTTCTGCTGGAATGGTTTCAAAGCTTGTTTCATCGAGATTATATGTTGCATGACCTGGGGATTACAAGTTTTGAGGTCATCATATGACCATGCAAACACATCTTTAAATTCCTTAAACAAATTAATAAAAGTTGTTTTTTTTTCCGAAGGGGTGCATTATGTTCCTATGTTGACAGTTCGAGGATTTTAATCAGTCCCTAAATTTACAGTTTCATATTTTAAACATGAACTATTGATCTTGCAATTTGGGACAGCCTTGAATTTGTCCTGGAGATCGTAAATTTTTCTAATCTCAAAAAAGAGTTAGGAATAGATTTTACCTCACTAAGAGATTTCTCTACTGAACAATGATCATGTATTACCGTGAAATTTTGCAAGTCTTCATCATGAGTTATTTCATCGATTGTTGAGTCCTTGAAAGTGTCTTCATTTGTTAAGAAATTCAATATATGTACATCGTCATCAAAAACACGTCAGTTAATAATATTATCAGGAATAGATGGCCTAAAAATTAATTCAACCGAAAAAAAGTTAGATGAAAATTTTTCAGATGGAATTAATCTAGCAGCAACATTCGCTAACATGTCAGCTTCTTGATTCTGGAATCTACGAATGGAATTTATATTAAATGATTCAAACTGCGAAATGAGATTCCATACCTCTCTTTGATAATTTTGCAAATGTTTTGAAACACAGTGTATTGAATTACGAACCTGCCGGGCGATAATTTCAGAATCCCCAAAGGCTACCAGCACTTTGATGTCTAAATCTATTGCCCTCTTCAAACCCTGGATTAAGGCTTCATATTCTACAATGTTGTTTGTACAATCAAATTCAAGTCTACATGATATACAAATTTTATTTCCTTTTGGATCAATTAGTAGGAAGCCTGCTCCAGCTCCCTCTCTGGATCTTGACCCATCAAAATACAAAGTCCAAGTTGAACTATCTGCAATTACTTTAGTTTCTACAATATGTACGTGATCATGGTTATCTACATTATCTACAATCAATTTAGAAAAAGAATCATGTTGAACATGAGTTACATCCAAAATTTATGATTGTTGTTTTTTACCTGAAAAAGGTGAATCTTCAACTTTAAAATTTCCAAAGTCAAGCTCAAATATACAATTCCCTTAATTGAATCAAAAAAAAGTATTGGTTCATTGGGATCATGCATTTCAGTCACTGTATATTTTAAATATCTCTCTCCCTATCTTAATATGATTGGCCTTACCATTTTTGGGCAACCATAATGTTGACCAACCGGTTGTGAAAAATCCATTCAGATTTTGAGACCAATCCCTACTCAAAAACAACCCATATGCATCAGGGATGTCTGCAACCACAATATATATGATTTGAAAAATCGAAGGGTTACTAGCAAGCCTAATTAAGACATCCTTCATCTCTCCCAAAACCTTCACATTTGATCTATCTAGTTGAGTAATCTGTGACTCAGATGGAGTATACTTAGCATTCAACCTTCGGCAAACAGACATAGGCATCACATTAGTAGAAGCTTCAGAATTGACCATACAGTTATGGACGTTTTTATTAAATATTTCAAAGGTAAGGAGAACCAGAGGAGTTGTGGATTTTGAGTTCTTTCCTATTAGTGAGGTTTTGTCAACTGTTGATTTTCCTTTATCATTAAATACCAATTCACTGTTTGAATTATTAGTAGCTACATTTTTCTGAGCATTAGGAGTTATCGAGCTCATTGTAGGAGTTAAAATGGGACCAATGGGCATTGGATAGATTTGAAGTAGATCGTAAATACTAATGTTTGCATGTATTTTTTTTAAATCTTCAATTATGTCGTACTGTAGATCTAACTTCGGAGAATTTTGGATATGTTGAGTTTGCTTGACAGGCTAACAAACATTATTATTGCCTTTACTTGGACTTAAACTTGATGCTCCGGGAGTACCCATTAATGCTCTACTTCTTGTGTTATAGGCATGCTGACATGAAGGAGGGTTGTCGCTTCCATCATCCTTTATCAAACTATCCCAAAAGTGACTGTTTAAATGTTGTGGTTTTTGAAATTCCTCTTCATTTTCGGAATGCTCCTCTTCTTCATGATCTAAAATTTCTTGATTTGGAGATGTTTCAGGAAAAGACAAGACTGCTCGGATAGTGTTAAAGATATCCTCATTGACTGCTACATGAGGAGGGGAATTTGGTTTATTATTGGCAGTAGGATTTTTTCTAAATTGATTCCTAAAATATCCTCTAGAAGAAGAACCTTATGAATTAGTTTTCTTCAATCCTACCACTTCATTAGTTAATGCCTTGATAGCGTTTTGCAGTTGCTCAACATCAAATGCCTTATCTTTATCTGAACTGGATCTTTCAATCTTTTTTCGAGGAAAGGTATCAACTTTCCCTCTTCTTTCAAGTTCATATGTCATGGAGTTCTTCTCGAATTTAATAGCCTCCTCAAAAGTCTCCACAAGTGTTACCTTGTTAGCTTGTTTAATAAACATCCATAGATATTTCGACAAAGCCGAAGCATAATTTTCTATGATGATATCCCCAGGTGGTTGAGAGGCGACAAGAATTTTGTTTTTCAAAGTGAGGAATCTCTGATTAAAGTCTTGAATTCGCTCTTTATTATCCATCTTGATTCGAGATAACTCAAGAGCTAAAGTAGCAAGTGTTTTATCCTCCCTGAACTTATCGAGGAAAGCTTTGTTAAAATCGGCCCAGTTTGTGATTGAACCTTGAACTAAAGAGAAGTACCAAGTTGATGATCTCCCTTCAAATGTCAAAGGAAACAAACGACAAACTACGTCCTCATGTTGAACGTTCATGGTTTGGAAAGCTAAAATGAACTTATCCACATGAACCTCGGCTGGTTCTTTGTTATTTGGATTGAACTTCGGAAGAAGTTTGTCCAGATGTTTAGACAATGGATGTTGTACGTCGGGTACAGCCACAACACTTGTTCTTAGCCACGGAAGTGGTGGGTTTGGCGGTGGATTAGGTGGAGGATTAGGAGGAGGATTACCTCCTCCACCAAGTACATTTCCATCCATATTGTCTTCTTCGGAATCAGAAGAACTATCTTGATTGAAAGGCCTTGGAGTATCAGGTGGAGAATCTAGAGGTGAAGGTGGCTGACCAAAACAGCCTAGGTTAATAAACCTTCGTGAAGTATTGGTTCAAGTGGTTCCACTAGACCAACCTCTAGTTTGATGACTTGTAGTACCTATCTGCAAAATATCAGTTTCTGACAATTCTTGATCTATTGTGGTAAACTGCGTATTATGTCGATGTCGTCGAGGTAGTCCGTAATCTAAAGGTGAAAGACCAGTTTGATGAGCATAAGCTCTCGTGAGTATTCGTCGCGATTCTTCTTAAACACGAATATTTTGTTCAGTGTTGTATGGAGATGTATTATGATCTCGTTCTAGAATGCTCCTTACAGTATCACTAAACAAAGAACTGCTGAATTCAGTTCGTGAAGAATCACCAAACCAGGAGTGGTGGTGTTCTGTGAATCAGTTTGCAATGGAGGATATTGACTGGTTGAAGGTTTATCATTAGTTCTTTCAGCCATTAATCATTTTCAGTCCCTCCTTCTAGCGCCATTTGTTGGACGGATTTTATGACTATAGGTCAACTAAGGAGATTAAGCCCACATAAGTTGCTTACTACAGCTTCCGGTGTGTTGGAATTAGCTAAATCTAGCAAGTTGTGGTCCTGCTACCATCTACGTTTTATCCTATTAAGGAGAATGTGATTACCTAAACTAAGAAAAATATTTCCTATGTTAATCTAAAAGTTAAACTAGTTCCTAATGCTAACTTCTAAGTTTATGCTATCCTAGTTTTGCTTTCGTAATGAAAGTCTTTGTTTTGGTTTTGTTTAGATTTCTGAACAAGAAACTTTCTTAAGATCCTAAGCAATTAATAAAATCTAAAATCTATTTAACAGTTGTTAAATTAAACTAGAAAATTTATGCTAAAAAACTTGAACCAAATCTGACCTACTTTTCCTATCTTAGCTGAGAGCAAATCTATTTAACTATATTAACTATCCATTGAAAAATATAAATAACAAAGAAAAATGAATGATATCATTTTAGATAGAAAAACTATCAGAGTTAATATCGTTAACAATCTCTCTGTTTAATAATATTTTATGATAACATAAGAATTAAATAAGAAATTTTTATTTTTATTCTGTAACATAACAACCAAGGGATAATTAATGTTCAACACTTAATATTTGAATATAAAATTGAGCTACTCATTAATCAAAACACCTATGAAAATACAGATGTGATCGAATAACAAGTTATTGAATATGATACTACACAATCAAAATCATCAACATAAATTGAATGAAATGACATTTATAGTATTTGTATCAAACATAAAATGTTGTGTGATCAGAATAATTAAAATAGCATTGATACAATTACAACACAACATAACTGTATTCAGATTAATTTGAGAAAGTAGAATATCGAAATATAGATATGTATATGTATCAAAAACTGACAATACAAAGTGATACCAGTTTCAAACACATGCTTCAACAATATCCTTGAAAGAAACTCCAACAGAAATGTGGCAGCAAATATCTTTTCAATATCAAATTCTCTTCGTAATACTCGCATCCCCTAAACTCAAAAAATAGTTGTGCTTTTATACACGAGGAATCTCAACTACTTCGAGATTTTCTAGACCTAATTTACAAAAATAGTATGAGCTATTTTTTACATTCATTCAAGGCATCTTAACCAACATCCAAAAGGGCACCTGGCGAATGTTAACCTCTGATGATATAAATTGGTTGATTATATGACTCCTCTATGCTCTAGCTGCTCCACAAAAAGCGCATCAAGTAACAACAAATGCCACCTATCAGCAAAATCATCTTCGTCCAATCTAACGCATCCAAAATGCATACCTATAAACAATCAGTTACGCATACATCAAATTCCCATTTAAAATTGTAATAATGAGTGTAACAAGAAAATAAATAAATTGCAAGCATGCCTACAGAATCTTCGATTATGTAGGAATGCTTAATTAAATCATGTTATTACCTGTCAAAAAGGAAATATACTAAGAGTAACTGAAACAGAATAGGAATTAAGTCACGATCTATAATTTGATTTCTCTTCTCGCTTCACATAATTTAGCTTTAAGTTCTAGGATCTTAAGCCTTTGTCGTTCTATTTGCTCGAGCAATTGTCCATTGGTTATCATCATAGATTTCTTGGCCTCTTTGTGTCTATATTTATTTAATTTCATCTCTCGCCATCTATTAACACAATCCAATGACTCTACCTTGAGTGTTTTATTTTCTTCATCTCTTACTGATGCGTTGGCTTGATAATCCTTCACTTCAGCTTTTAATTGAGTGATTTTACTTTCACTAAATTCTTTTAAGAACCTGTTGCAAACTCTCTTCATCCTTATCATGGGACGAGCCCCCGGATTGTAAAGAGTTGGGTTTATTTAGATTATAAACAGGTGAAGGAATACCTACGAATGAAGACTTCAACTCAGACTCGTTAGGATGAGCATTATCAATGAACTCTTTAGCTGAAGGCGTCATAGTATCATTCACTGCTAAGCTTTGTTCATCATTATGAACCACCTCATGAATTGGGGAAAATACATCATCTTCACTCTCAACCTCAATCACAGATGACTCTGCATTTCGTTGCACTATCGTAGGCATGGAAATGGTAGTCATGCTACGGGTGAATCTACGAACACTCGTAGGAACTGAGTTTTTCGGTTTAGGGTTGAATTGATCAATAGGAATCGAACCTAGATTTAAGCATTGAACCAATCCCTCAGGCTTCTGATCAAACACTTGGTCACTTTGAGTTGGTTGCACATTACCAGAAGCTTCACCACCAAACGACATGGGGTTATCCTCTACCAAATTATCTTCCAAACCTACTGATTGGATGGGATTTTCAACTCTTACATCCTTAGGGTTTATTTCAAAATCCAATCCAGATGATTTAGGCACAAGAGGTCTCCTTCTCTTCTGTCGAGTTTTAGGTCGAATGGAGGGCCATTCTTCATTTTGGCCAAAGCCATTTTCATTTAGGAACTGATCCCAGTTTTTACCAATAAGAGACAACTGGTATTGAACTAATATATTCACTAAACCATAATGAAAAAGGATACAGTCTTGGTCCCCTATGGTGTTTTGAAAGACAAATGCTAGTTTTTGTAAGCTATTAAGCACAAAAAAAGGTAAATTCATCTTTGAGCCTTTAAAGGCCATCAAGAACCTCAAATGGTAAAAATGAACAGAGGAGTACTTTCCATCACATGTAGTATACTGTATAATCATCTGAAGGAGCGTCTCCCATTGGGGTTTGAGACATTTGATCGGGTACCCATGCTTATCATCGAACCCTTCAGTCAGGGGAAGTAAGAAATGCTTCCACTTCTCTCTGTTAATTTCCTTTTTTTAAACCATTGTTCTCCTTTCTGTGGCAATTTCATGGCCTTTGCTATGAAATCCTCAAAAATTTCTAATCTCACATTTCCAACCTATGCTACATTATCTCTAAGGGACAGAGCAAAACACTGAGTGACTGCTACATTGTGTCCACTGAAACCTCTGAGAAACTCACCCCAACCGATTTTATCAAATAATTGTGAGACATCCAGGTGAATGTCAAAAATCTTGGCTCCATCTGGTTCGAATCTACACAAGGGAGGCATATGCAAATCCTCTGGTTTTTCAATTGAATGGATAAGGAAAGGGGTCATGAATATAGCAGGGATAGGTATGCAAGATTTGGCATCCATAATGAAACCATCATTCGGCTCTGTGGGAAACCAAACGATAACCCTAGACTCATGCATAACTATGATAACTCCACCGTAAAAAACAAATGCATGAATCAAACCATAATGATATGACCAAAAACTATAACCTTATAAGAAAATCATAACATATCATAAATGGAATGACATTCTAAAATCTCATAGATATGAAATATTGGACAGAGTCATCAATTCGCAACATGGCAATCAACAAGTGTTAAAAATGTAATGATTCAGATTTCTTGTCCATGTCATAAATGATAATGGTTATCAAACAATTTGCAAATGAATTGAAATGACACAATTCATTATATATGATCAACAAGTGTTCGAGATATTAATTCGTGTATCCAATCCAAGATATGATAGCCAACAAATTTATACGATTTTGATATAGCATGATCATCCATCAAAGTTTTAGGTATAAATATGAAAATCAGATTATTCACTTGAGCTAGCCTTAGAACTTTATTTATTTACAAATCGAATGGCATAGTTTAAAAAGATTATAATGTTTTAAACATATTCATAACCTTGGTTATTATATGGAATGAATAATTTTAGTAATCCAAACAATATATAAGAAAACTTAAAAAATGTTAACTACTTTGTCTAGTATTTCAATTTGCATCACTAAAAGCTAAATGAAAATTGGAAGAATTTACATGAAAGATGAGGAGTCATAAATCATATGAGCTGATTCAATCTAATTAACAGATAATGTTAATAAGCAGCAATTCATTTATCTTAATAATATATAATCAGAATATATAGTAGTAAAAAATTGATCATATATAAATTCAAATCTTAACAGCTGCTAAAATAATTAACTTGCATAAGAACCAACTTAATTCAAAATGCCTTCTAAAATATTAACTTGATCACTAAATCTTCCCTAATTGAGAGTACCTTCAGAATCAAAGATTCTGAAGGCACTCTTTAATAATTTTAACAATTGATTAAAGAAGGAAACTGATCAAATTTTATTAAATAAAAACATGCATACAAATTGAGAAGGTTGTTGTCTGCCAACAACTACTCAACTACATATGTCTCTTGATGGTGATCAATGTGTTCCCCTTCATGATTCAAATCAAGATTTTCATCTAAGCCTTCTTCATGCAATGGCGACAATGTATCTAGTATGATTTTATTAATATCATGTTTGATTTTAGCATGAGACTTAGTGTGATTATTCCTAAAATACTCTGTGACATTCCTGTTGATTGAAGGTTCACTCATAAACAGACTTAGAGACACCGACAATGTTTTCTTGGGAGAAGATAGATCCAATTGATAAGGAAGGTTATCATGTATTTCATCATTGTTATCTTGATTATCCCCATCACATTGATCAACAGAATAATCATTATCTGATTTTCATTCTAAATATTCATCACTAGTTACTCCAAATTCATCTAACTGAGGGATTTGATCTAAGGAATCTTCAACATGTTGACTACAGGTTTCATCTTCATCATTATTGCTCGCAAGATCGACTTCACGAAGAGAAATTGGGAATAAGGGTTATTTTTTGGATTCTGTCAAGTCAGCTGTCATCTAATTTACATGGGTATATTTGAACCCAAAATCCGATGGCTCATTTGTCTGAATTTCCAACAATGCGTCTAAAATCCTTTTTTTTAAATGTCGGTATAACGTCATCGAATATCCGACATACCCATCCATGTGTAGTTTTTTCGACAGATGTTCGTTGAATAACCTACATCAATTTTTTGAACAATCCAATTGACTATTCGTCGAATATGCGACACATCCGACGTAAAAAACACGACAACCCCTATGTTGAAAATTTGACAACTCTAATGTTAGCATCCGACGTAAAAAACACGACAACCCCTATGTTGAAAATTTGACAACTCTAATGTTAGCATCCGACATCAAGATCCGTTAGACTTCATTGTATTTCGGACTATGTACGTTGTCGGAAGTACATCTTTGTCGAAACTATATTTATGCACGTAGGAAATATGACGACGGTGAATGATTTAAAAAATAAAATAAAATTATATAATTGCATATTAGAAACCTTTTGGGGGGTAGTTAGGGAATCTATGCCTCATATGTGGGTTTCTATGACTAATTGGTTCGCTCCCATCATGTTATTCTTGTTGTTGAATGTGGTGACTGGAACCATTGTCATTACTTATGAAGTATCCATTCAAAGGCTACATCTTAAGAAAAGGTGAAGAAAAATTGCCTAATACAATTACAACATATTGTATAGACAAGCATACATGTACAAAGTCTTATACTCGTGAAACTATCAAATGAAAGTCTTTCACACATAAATTACCCCTTTTTTTGCATGTGTGTTGGGCCAAGAACACCAATAAACAAACTCGTTACACCAGATCCAACTTGTAGTGCAAGCTTTTGCAACATACAAAAGGATATATCAGACAAACAAGAAATAAGAACAAAGTTGAAAATACACCATTTACTTTTATGTATGCAAAAAAAATATTGTGACAATTGCAAAAGCCTCACCTGTAACACTATATGTTGTTGGGATTGTGCTAAGGTATTCTTATGTTCTAGTTTTGGCTAACAACTTCTATCAAATGGAAAAGAGGTAGTCTCAGTTAGACTGCCATAACTAAGCAAGAGCAATAAGAGATGTAGATTCAATAAGGGTTATCATGCCATCATGTATATCTATACCTCGCAGTAGCATGGCACATAATCAAAGTCTTATCCCCCATTTTAAGCCCATTAAGGGAAGCACATGCAATATTTGTCACAGTTGGATCCTATAACATTTTCAAATGAAATTAGCTTGCATCTTGAACATAACATGAAGTTAAAATGATGCCTTTGGGATCATTAAAATAGGATTATAAAAATACTAGTTATTCATGTACAAAAATACCAGCACACAGATAAAACATACCTGATAAACGCAAAATCCATATCCCTTCGAATTACTTGTATTATATATTTAACAAGATAAAATCCATGAATAGGCCTGACAAAATAAACAAAATATCAGATTTACTATGAAGACAAGACATACAAGTCCAAAAGAAAAAAGTAGGCAACAAGGTGTTAGATCGTATCCTTCTTTGGTCATTTCCTTCTATTAAAATAAGAATGCAAAATGCAATAAATTTAATATTAACTAAAAAAGCATATAAAGAAATCAATATATATTACAAACCCAACGATCCCAATGATACGATAATCAAATAGTAATTTATATCAAAGATCCACCCTTGAAGTAACATGTGACTTGGAAGACGTGCTTCCTATTCAAACCCAATGATTGGGACTCTTGACCTTTTGACTACACGATTTGCCTCCAAATTATCGAAATATTTCCTACCATATTCTAGTACAACATGACTTTAACATTATACATTCCATACACATCTTAAATTCTTCTATGAATTGTGTACATACATGATTACAAATAGATATTTCCTTGGACTATACAAAATTTATAACAGGAAAGGCTAAGCTCGATCCTCTAGTGGCTAAAAATATATTGTCCAACTTGTTACAAGTTACAACTATTGTAGGCTCCTAATATTCAAAAGGGGAAACTATGAAAATTATTAGCCATTTTGGAGTATTAAAAACCCATTCATACCACTTTAGACTTATGATATAATTTATTAATCATTTTTTATTAATTTCCTAAGTGTTAACTAGGTAATTTGGCCTAGTTTTGTCTTTTATGGGACCACATGCCTGATCCTGAGTCACTAGGGCACACTTGAGGAGATTATGGATAAGGTTTCCTAGGATTCTGTCTGATTTATTCCCATTCCCGAGTTAGAAAGGCGTCTTCCTTCTTTAGACAGTTTTATCCTGCTTTTTATGCTTTCTAGTGGATAAGGTAAAGCTATTTGACTAGGAATTAGTCTCAACTTGGCCATTTCGACCTAAACCTATTTATTCTCTCCAAAAGTCATCATCACATTCCATTTTCATCACTCATTAGCTTCCATACCATATTTATCTAATTTGTGAGCCTCTTGACTGATTTGGAAGGTGCTTTTGACACCTAGGAGGTTTTATGCCTTTAGTAAGCTTTCTCTTTTTGTGCTTTACAAATTTCCTTTAAGGCATTCTATTTTCTCTCTTGAGGATGTATTATATATTGTAAACATATTGATGAATAATACACAGTGATTTTTTCTCAAGATATCTTCTCTATTCTTCTTCTCTTATTCTCAAAAATATTCCAAGTGAAGTTGTCCTATTGAATCAGATCTAGGCAATCTAAAACCTCACAAGGCACACTAACTACAATAAACTAAGTGTATCATCCCTGCCAATTACATCTAGAGCTTTTATTCTATCAATTTCAAAATATATAGCAAGAAGAGTGGGTGTATGATGCCTCCTCATTCCATTTAAATCAATTTTTCTATTGCTAGTTTATGAGTGGCTATTTCTCTTGCTTAGCCTATTGAAAGATTAGTTGGTACATATTGGCTTAAATGTAACAAATTCTTGGGGTCAAATTCCATTTGCTCACATCTTTGAGCATATTTTTGTCTTCTTACGAGAGTTCAGGTGCTATAACGTGTCCATTTGATGTTGTAATTGATTTATCAAAAGCTTCCTAGAAAGGGTTGCTTTTGTTTGTACTGAGAATAAATATGTGACTTGTGAGTGCTTAACATATGCATATTAAATAGTAGTTACATTATACATAGGTAAGCATGTGACTTTGCAAAAGAGAGGATAAATACATGATGTTAAGCAAATGCATGTGAAAAGTCAATAAAAAGAAATCTTTAAGACCTTATATCATCATAACTTGAATTCTACCAAGAAAAACTTTAACTCTACATCCAGGATACATCAAAAAAAGAAAGCCTCTAGTCATTGCATTGATCATCAATTCTATAATTCTCAGATTCTTTTCTGCTTCACAATATATGCATGGACTATTTGCTTGTTCACCATGCATAACCCAATTGTTGTAAACTAATTGATTACAGTGAAACCTACAATCTATATCCAAGATTTTAACTCTCGAAGCACTCCATGCTTTCTCAGTAATATATATGAATGTTAAAATATTTTTAACCATATTTTATTGTGTTCCATACAACTTTCAAAGACATTGATTATGTAGCAGTTAAAGCTTAAGACCAATATGACAAAGTTTGCTTCCACGGACCATGATTTATGTCCAATTTTGCAACAACAAAAAAATCTAAAGAGGCCCTTGTCATATATTTTTAACCATATTTTATTGTGTTCCATACAACTTTCAAAGAAATTGATTACGTAGCAGTTAAAACTTAAGACCAATATGACAAAGTTGTCTTCCACGGACCATGATTTATGTCCAGTTTTGCAACAACAAAAAAATCTAAAGAGGCCCTTGTCATATATTTTTAACCATATTTTATTGTGTTCCATACAACTTTCAAAGACATTGATTACGTAGCAGTTAAAACTTAAGACCAATATGACAAAGTTGTCTTCCACAGACCATGATTTATGTCCAATTTTGCAACAACAAAAAAATCTAAAGAGGCCCTTGTAGAAAAGCAATTTGACATACCTTACCATTGGGAAATTAAGCTGTGAAGAGCATAATTTAGTGTGGGCTAGAAAAAAACATGTCAATCTTGAAGACATACACAAATTGGGTGGGCTACATGTAATAATTATTTATCCTTTTCTTCTTCTTCTTCTTCTTCTTCTTCTTCTTATTATTATTTATCCCTTTTTTGTTTTCTTCTTATTATTATTATTTACCCTTTTCTTCTTCTTCTTCTTCTTATTATTATTTACCCCCTTTTTTTTCTTTTTTTTCATGTCATTATAATTATTCCACAACTATGCATACATGAGGGTTGTTACACACGAGGGTTGATGGCGATTTTATGCTAGTATTAATGATTTCAAGGCATGGGGGTGGGATATCTATGATGGATTTTGACAGAGTTTCAATGTAGTTCTTTACCAGTGAGTGGATCCTGTCCAGCCCTGGTTGTGCTATATCGAAATATTGGAAGTCTTTTTCCCTTTGTGGGGGCTATCAGTATCAAGAGCGGTGGGGTAGTTTTTATCAACCTTTCAAGAAAGGGTAAGCTCTCTATTCTTCTTCACCCTTGTTTGGATTTGGCTCCTTGGTTTACTCTTCTATATTTGGATAGGGTCCATCACAATAACTCTATTTGGACTTAGTTAAATTCAGTAGGATTGGTTATATCTTTCTGGTTATTGTAAAAAAGCCTAAGTATTTGTTATATAGAGCTCAAATACATAAAATGGCTAGCCTCGATTCTGGATGAAATAATGGGGATGGGAATTTTGATGTTAAGATGTTGTTGAGACATGTTTGGTGAATTGGAGAGAATGGGGTAGGTGATAGAATATTTGAGTTTATATATGGAGAAGCATGAGTCTAAACAAGAAGAAATGGAGGCTCAACTCAGAGACCAAAAGCTGAAAACTAATAAATTGGCAAATAACTTAGAAATGCATTATAATATTATCCTTAGGTCTGCAAGGAGCTCCCAATCATTGGCTAGTTTCAAAAGAAATCTACAAGGTCAACAAAAGACCAAGACATTGAGGAGGTTGCTATGCAGCTAATAGCGATTATCACAATTAACTTAGAAATGCATTATGATATTATCCTCAGGTCTGCAAGGAGCTCCCAATCATTGGCTAATTTCAAAAGAAATTTACAAGGTCAACAAAAGACCAAGACATTGAGGAGGTTGCTATGCAGCAAATAGCGATTATCAAAATTGGACAGCAGAAGTAAGGAGGATGTGACTATAGAGTAGGCTCATTGTGGGCATATATTTGGTCATGGATAATTTTAGTTACATATTTCACATACATTCTGTCAATAGGGAAGTATGTCAAGCAGTATAGCTATAGGTATAATAGGATTTCATTTGGCTCTACATATACTAGGCATAATTTGAAGAAAACTGTATTATTTTGAACAGAATTTGCAGAACAATTTCGTATATCTCTTGAACTTATTGTACCTCCCTGTCTGTATGAATTTCTAGCAACATTTTTATAAATATATAATATACACATTCTTGTTTTTAACCAAAACAAAATACCAGCCCCCAAAACCAAGAAATTTATAGGCAAAATTAACATTTGGCTCCTTGGGAAAGCTTTTGAAAACAATTTAATTCTGTCCAGATTTGTAATCTTGTTCAAAGGAGCAAGATATGATGTTTGTCATTCCACTGAATCTCCAATGCTTTAGAAAAGCTTTTAATAACCTATTAAATTTTAATTATTTCAATAATAGGCATCATGTTTTCAAAGGAACTTCGCAATTAAAAAGAACAATAATCACCTCCGTAACAAAGCATATATCCCTCTATTTTCTTGAAGAGACATGATTATGATATCAAAAGAATTATATTGAACATACGATGCAGTGAAAAACTATTTATTTATGCATCAGGATTCAAATATGTTAAATAACAAAGACAAAAAACCCTTCAATACACAAGTTTGAATAAACATGATTATGAGAGGGGCGGCAAGAGCAGGGGGATTCTATTTGATCCTGAAGGGAATCTGAAAGAACATTAAGCTTGGGCCCTTGGAAGAAGTACCAATAAGGCAGCAGGGTTTCTCGACTTGTTACAAGGTCTGACAATCATAACACAGTGAGACATCTCAGAGGTGATCATCATAAGTGACTCTCGAATCCTAATAAATTCTCTCATTCACAACTCTCCCCCGAGAGAGCTCATGCTGCAAGATTGGATGTAAGAATTTTGGAAATGATCAAGACCTTAAGAGAGGTCAAATTTTTCCATGTCCTTTGAGAGAACAAAAGGGAAGCGGATAAGATGGAAAACCTAGCCACACATTTGCCTCAAGGTTCCCTTCACCTCTCTTGTTCCAATGATCGGCTGGAGGTCATTCATGACAAGCCCCTTTGGCGCCAAAGCAGTAGCAATCTTATGGGGTGCTCAGTTCCTCATACGGTCACTTGGAAAAGGAGCCAAAACCGTGGGCTAGCAACCCCAAGCCGGGCCCACTCCAAGTTCAAACAGATAGGCCTCGCTTCTCGACATGGATCACCCACATTAAGTTTCAAGGTGGGGACACTTAGCGGGTGTAGAGGCCGCACAATCCATGCAGACAATCATTTAAACTCTCACGAGGAGGAAATCCAAGTGAGATTCAGATGCATCATGCAATTCAGTGGAGGCATCACGCAGAGCAATGGAGGGATGGTGCGACAGGTTCGGCCCTGCCAATCGCACCTCCCAAATTTATTTCTGCACACTTCTCCCCGACTCCTCCGAATTATAACGAAAGTTGGCACGATGTTATTTTAATCCATCAGCAGTTCCGTTTTCTCGCAGCTACATGCAGGTTCTGAACTCTCGTGTACAATCGTTCCCTAGAATTGGAATCAGTGGATAGCAAGCTCTCGGCGCTTTGGTAGCTTCACCCCTTGGGCAATTCACCTCGAGGAAGGAGGAGGTCCTCCGATAGTTAAATGCTCGGTTTGTCAACAGAGGCCGGATAGGATGGCGAATGCGGGTTGGAGGGAGGAAGAAGATTGCTGCGTTGCCCACGGCCTCGAGAGTGTCAAAGCGAGCTAAAGACGCCTCAAACGTCGAGTGCATGTTCTAAAATCCGACATTCTTTCATTGGACCGGGGAATTGAATAGTAGAAGGAGACAGCTGAGCAAGATAGGTTGGAAGACAAAGGTGACACCCAGTACCAATTGGCAACTCCAAGCACAGAAGTGGAAATGCAGAAGGCAAAAGCGAAGAACTGGAAGAGCGATTTTCTCAGATGGAAATATCGCTGGCCAGCCTCCTACGGAAGGACAATGCAGATATGCCTGAAGCCTTCCCTCGTCCTCCAGAGATGAAGCCCGAATTTAAAGTCCTCAGAAGCCAGAAGGAAGAAAATTAATGTTTTTTTCTTGTCTTTTTCTGCTCCAGCAGTTTGTACGAAAGTATAGCTGTAGACATAGAGCTCCTAGGCATGATAGAATAAATGTAGCATTTCAGTTTTGGTATTTTGTTGAACAGAAAGTACTTTGGATCTCTGCCCATAAGCCAATTTTGTGGATTGTAATTTCTGTGGGTTTCTCCACCTTTTAATATGAAACTTCTACCCATTCGTGTCCAAAAAAAAAAAGAAACATGATTATGATATCAACAGAATTAAGTTGAACATATGATGTATTGAAAAACTATTTATGCATCGGTATTATTCAAATATAGACAAAAAAACTCTTCAATACACAAGTTTTAAAATCCATCCAAGAATAAATATTGGTAGGCCATTTAATGTTCCAATTGAAGAATGGATCTGAACCTATCATCTGTGATATAAATCATGACAGGCGAAAGGTAACTCCGAGCAATCCCTCCGAGTGTACCTCAATGGAAAATGATGAATGCCACAAAGTTCAAACATAAGCACAAGTAAACAGTAACTCCGAGATTTTAACTCCAGCAATCCCTCCAAGTGTACCTCAGTGGGAAATGATGAATGCCACAAAGTTCAACTTCAAACATACACACAAGATTTGTCATAGCAATTCGCACTCACAGTGCAGCTTATTTATTGCAACTAAATGTTACAACCATTAGTATATGGGAGGGGGCATCGATGCTTGATACCATAATTTTATACCAAAACAATTCTAGCAATATTACAATTCACCTTCAAATATGATGTAAATGTGGAGCAGAGAGATGCAAATCGAAGTCCTTTACAATAGCTGTCTCGATTTGGATATTTTATGAAAAATAAATCTCAGATATATAGATCATGTTTTGCATTCAATCACCGAGGAGCATGGGAAAACATCACTGGTCTCAGAGTATATGTGTGCATTTATGTGTAGTTTTCTGGTTGACACAAAAAGGAAGAATAGCGTGGCATGCTTGAACTAGGCAACAAATATTTTATAATTATCACTATTACCAAACTTCAAGGCTCACCAGTGATAGAAATCTTTCAATGTATTGCTGAGATCGAATATGCTTATTGTTGATGAAATTTGGTGAATTTCATTTTGGTCACAAGAGGTATAAGTACAATATTGAATGTCATCAAAATTAGAGCTCCTGTTACAGAATTTATGCAGGCAGAAAATCTTGATCTGTATGACAGCTTCCAAAAATACTAGAAACTTGAAGCCCACAACATTCTGGAAATGTATACTATTATGTGAAAGTTCAAGGCAATGTCCTTGACAAAAAATATCATTAACATATGAGGATTCAGTAATAAAATTGAAGCAATTAATGAAAAAATAACGATTACTGTTAAATATCCCGATTTTATCAAGTGACTCTCTACAAGTTCTTGAATAGCTTGATCCAATCAGAATGGTGAATTTACACTAGTGTCGTTTCATCTCATGAAAAGTAGCACCTGTAGAAGGAGATAACCTTGGAAGATACTTGAAAACCTGTTAAAATGAATCACATTATCAGTATTTTATTCCATAGCAGATAATACACAATAAACACAACTACACCAACATTTCATAAAAACCATATATATTGGATAGATAAAAGAGGCTTGTAGTCAGATTCCTGCAGGAATGTGGACTAGTAATTCCAAATCCTAACGAATATGGTTGATGCCTGATGGTGAAAATCAAAAGATCACACCAAAAGTTGGAAGTTCAGTGCACCATTGTCTTATAGAAAGGTCTCCCAACAGCCTGCAACATAACATGAAGAGGTTGTTGAAGCAGCAAGGGAGGTGATCTTCCTTTGCTATTACAGTCTGATAAAGCCTCTAGAAAGAGGATGGCTCCTCTGCCACAATGTAGTCTTAACTATGACTAAAATATTCCCAAATTGCAGTAGAAATATGCCATTATATGCTGTAGAAGCAACCAATATTATTAATATTTTTTATATTATGCTAATGAGACTTCAGATGTATTGTCCTCTTCTGCTTGAGCACAGAGGACCATCCCGCTAACCTATCTAATTCCCATATGTTCGAGCGGATACTAACATTCAGGGAATTGATTGAGGATTGATGCCATTTATACCATAAGAAGATCTTAATCATGGTTATTAGATCATCAGTAAGTAAGTAAATGAGGGCCACAGGAACTAGGGGGCCACCTGCATGCATTACATGCGGGCCATATTTCTTGTTGCATGCACTGAAACACCTTTATTGAACATTCATACACACAGAAAGCAATGCATGCAAGTCAACTGGAGATTAGAAGAGAAAAGCGACATAGTCATGCAAAAGTTAGGTCAAGCCATGTCAAAGTTATAAAAGAAAGGTAAAGCGAATAAGTAAGACCTACTTATTGATTATTGATTTGAGAAGTCGACTTGGAGAGCTCAAAGAGCCAGTTTAGGGTTGAGGGCACACCACTAAACCATCAAAGTGTATTTCGGCAGTGAAATCTATATGCCCTAGTCACTACCAGGGTTGGATCATCCAGATTCAACATTACTATTATCATCATACGGTATTCTTCAGCATTCTTAAGGGATCTAGCCCTATTCTATAATAGAAGGACTCACCCTCTCTGAGTGGGTGACTTGGGCAAAGCAAGGGATCTTCATATCTCAGTATACAGTCACTCTTTTGTCTGCATGCAGCTTCAGTCCCTCTTCACCATTCGCCCCTCTCTTAGGATTAACGCCCCCCTGCTTGTAATCTCTATATAAGAGAGCTCTTCTCCATTCTTTGAGATGAGAAGGTGGAACCTCTGCTACTTTGGCATTGTAAGCTTTGTGAAGTTTTTAATCATGAGAATAAAGGATTTGGAGGCTAATTGATGTGTGGATCCTCATATGTGTGGATGTGTATCTTCTTTCAAGCTTGAGGTAATATGTGTCTTTCATCATTGCATTTGATTGTTGGTGTATATCTGGCTTTTGAAAGGGAAGTGTTTCCAAGTAAGGTAGAATAGTAGATTGATCTATTATTTCTTCTGTTGAGTTACAATAGCTGTGTTAGACTAGCATGTTGTTTTTGTTTAAATACATGCTTTCTGGATTTCTATTGTAGTTCACACCGGTGCTTTTAACCCTTCTTTTGCAAGTTGATGTAAGTTTGCAGGTTGCTTAGGTTGGAGAACAAGCGGAGCATGTTAGCATCCTCTTGTCCTCAAACTACTTTCTACAGGAATTTGTTCCCTCTGATCCCCACTTCAAGCGACTCCATTTGCCCAAATTCAAGTGCTTAACACACTTCACTCTTCTCATCCTTTTCTTTTTAATATTCTGGTTATTGGTTTTATTTCCTATTTAGATCTGGATTCAAAAGTTCATTTTTTTTAAGTAGATCTAAATATTTGCAATCTAAAAGTTAGAAGAGGCTCATCTAATATTCTAGATCTAGGTTACATTTCTTCATTATTGCAAGTTTTAAATCATAGATCTAAGAGAGCAAAATAGAAGAAATTTTCAATTTAAAGTTTTTTTAATCAAACAAATCTAGTGCTACTGATTTGCTTGCCATCTCTTAAAGAGGCAAGCAAAGATCCTAGGAAGGCAAGCTAAAAAGCTTGCCTTAGTTAATTTTGTGCTTTTATTTCACTAGTTTACTTAGAATTTTTTTGTACCAATTTGGTAGTATTGCCAAGAACACTCTTAAAGTGTTTTTGGCCCTATTCGAGTTAAATAAGCTTGCTGGTTTTTATTGTTTTTTAGCAGGTTTTGAACATTGAAGTGACCAAAATCTGAATCTAGAGGCTTTCAAGGCCATCTGGAGCAATTTGGGAAACCCCCTCTTCATCTAGTTCTTTCTCTTTCAATTTATTGTAAACTTGTTACTTCCAAATCTTCAAGAGACTACAAGTATTTCTAAAAGAGCATTGTAAAATATTTTTGAACGAGAGCAAGTGGGCTAACCAGTGCCCACACCCCATCCCCCCAAGGGGGATTAGTTTCATCTCATTTTTTTGTTTTTTAATTTGTTAGTTTAGATTTTTATTTTTCCGCACTTAATAAAAAGAACAAACTAAAATTAACCTTGATGGTTCCGTTTCAACGGCGGATCACAAGTGCTCTCAGGATCTCACATTTACTGTTTGCTCTATTTTCAGTTTTTTCACTTCTAATAAAATAAACATAGGATTAAAATTTAACTTGTTGGATCTGTTTCAACGGCGGGCCACAAGAGTTCTCGGGACTTAGTTTTTCTCATTTTTTTAACAATTTCATGCTTTTATAGTAATTTGGTCCTTGTTTTCCCGAAGTATGGTGCCACAGAAAGAGCTTGCTCGAGTACTGGAATTCGATCCGAAAAGAGATTCTTGGAGGTAGATCTAATCAAGTAGAAAATCTATCTTGTTTAAAGAAAAATAAACCAAGACTCGCAATATGAAGTATGCCCTTGACTGCTGCAACATAGACTAAATAGTTGGCCAATCAGAAAAGGACGTAGAGTGACTAGTATAATAGGGAAATCCTACAAAAACTCATTCTTGAGAACTCGGGAGGTCGAATGAGCCTAACTATAGAGTCAGCAAGCTACCGTAAGCAGGTTCATCCTCGCTTGGTTGGACACTTGGTATAGTTGTCACAACACCTAGTTCAAAGGAGCGAGTTGGCGTTGGGCCAAAGAAAGAATAAACCCACTCCTTTAATACACACTAATAATTTTAAAAGTGGAAACAAGATTTTGCAATACTTTCACAACACAACACAACTGCATCACACATACAATCTCGGCACTAGTCATTATGTGTTATCATGGTTAAGTTAATCAATGAAATGTCGTGAATGATTTCAATCTTGTGTTCTTGTACTTTAATTCAAATTGCAATTATTTCTTTGTTCCAATATCTTCCATTTCATAAATCCTAGAATAGCTTTTACTTGTTTTCGTAGTTTAAAAGCCATACTTTCTTTTATAGGGACCACCCCCCTTGGCTTCGCTAGGAGTATCCTAGACGGAGAAGTTGAGTAATAAGGTGACAACACTTGAATCTGACTTGCCCCCAAGGACACACCGAGCGACTTGAAGGTTTCCTTCCACGTTTCTCCCCAGGTGTGTATTAGGCGACAACATTTTGGCACCGTTGCCGAGGATAAACCTTTCTATTCCCGGGTCGCGACTTTTTGTTTTCTCCTTTTTTGTTTTTGCTTTGTTTGACGAATGTTTAGAGTAGACCTTTATTCTTTCATCTGGCGACTCCATTAACCTTTTTTCTTTTTATAAAATTTCAAAGTAAAACAAAAATATTTTTGTGAGAGTTTTTAATGCATATTTTTATTCTCACATGGCGACTCCATTGAAGGGATGAAACCCTTGTATCTCATAAATTTGTTGGGACTGGTTGTGTGTAGATGAGCCCATGCGACATAGTAAAAGTCTTTAAAAGATCACCTAGTTCAGTGCAAACTGTACTCCGTGGTTAATTCAGAGATGTGCTACTAAAATATGACATAGATGATGAAAAATATGGTGTTCAAGTTTCTAGTGCATTTCCTCCCATTGACTTCTCATACATCCCGGATTTTCCTAACTCTAAGCCATATCTCCCAGTTGATGGATATGTTGATGCTTCGGTCTTTCATGGAGATGGTGATTCAACCGTATTGCACATCATATATTTTCTTTCATTGTTGGGTAATCTCAATATTTGTCATGAGGATAATAAGATGTTGATGTTTGCTAAATCCCTGAAACAAGATGCATGGAGGTGGTATTATGGTCTTCCCGATGGATGCATTACCTCCCTAGAAATTTTCTTTGCTATGTTTTTCCAAAGGTGGTATGATGGTGAGGGTGATATGGTAAGTGTCTGTTATCACATCTATGTGAGCTGGAGCTACCATACTGCAGACTGTGCGGCCAAGGACCGCACAGTACTTTTTTTTCAGATCAAAGATCCGATGCCTTCAAGGAGGCATACAGTTTTGTTCAAATTGCCCCGAGCAGATATATCAGAGGGGATAGTGGGTTGTACAGTGGTCCAGACATGTCACTTAGCATTTACCACAGGGTCACCCTTCCATGCCAGGCTTTAATATAAGCCCATTGAGACAGTTGCCTAGTCTTGTGTTGATTGAGATTATCATAGAGTATTGTTGGTTTACTATTTGTGCTCGGATTCAGCAGAGATCCAGTTCAGAGACAGCCTCAGCAGCAAGTATATGGTGCGGCAGGTATTGCATTTATATATATTGCTCACGATTGTTGCTTAGACTTGTTTATACATGATAGTACACTAACTCTACATATGATGATTGATGTGGTGATCTAGTTTTTATGATATGTGGTTGGGCCCTTGATCATGTCAGTCCACCCCTTCCTAGTAGGCTCCTGTTATATGCACACCGGGTCACACCCCTATTCCTGGTATAGACTTGATCATTTAGTCCCCTTAGGCAGCTAACTTTGGATCCACCTTCACCTTCTCCATCCATCCGACTCATTCATGATGATATTTCCCGACTTGGATTCCGATTTGTGACTTTGAGGATCCCTTTCCCCATTGATCTCTAAGTATGCCATGATTCCCTATCTATTGTGCCTCGGCTCTTTAGTGTGTGAGATGCACTCTCAAACCTAGGATTTGCTCCCGTCGGTTGCCCCCGATGTTGCAATGCAGTTAGGATTGTGTAGCCTCACCGGGTGTTCCCCATTGGTCGTCAAAGCATGTATTCCTCACCCCCATTACTTTGTAGTATGAGCACCATGATTATATCTATTGAGATATGTATGTATCCCAAAAGGGCCTTGATGTAAATTGAAGAAATGAAGAAATGTAGAGCAAGCCAAAGAGGCTTTTTGTAAATGTAAATCTAGCCAAAAAGGGCTAATTATGAAACTCATTGTAAAATCTGCGCAATGTGTTTATAAACACACATGGACACAGGTCAGCCATACATGTTAGCATTTGTAGTGGTTATTCCTCACCTAGTCCTGCAGGGCAAGGAGGTGAGAGGGAGCAAGGGACAAGCTCAAGATTGTCCCCTAGAGTCTCAAGTTACGGTTTGCCGGACACCCAGTTTGGCGGCTCTAGAAAAGAACCTCACAAAGTCTTCGGGCATGGATGTGAGTTGTGAGATACTTGTCAGATTACTAGTGGTGGTTTCCCTGCACTATACCCATTTGTGAGCCACCGCTCTTCCCCGTGTTTTGTCATGGTATACTTATCTCAGTGGACCCTACTTTCCCGAGTTATCCAAACGGTCACATGATCCTCATCCTTGTCATCCCTTATCCTTCGCCATGTATTCCACATCACCCAATGTCAGCTAGATGGTCAAGTCTATAGGTTGTGCATAGCAGTTGAGTCTTGTTGGATGTGGTGGGCCCACCTCACCTGGGGCCTTGTATTTTCCGGGATTTAATGCAGTTTTTTATCACCATATTATTATCATGATGTTTAGTAATGTACTAACTTGTATAAGGAAGCCTTTCGCTTCATGATTGCATACAGGTGTTCAGCTAGCACTATTGTTGACCAGATTTGACTTGGTCAAACTAGGTTGACCAGGCCAAAAATGGGCCCGAAAAAATGTTGCGACCGGAATTTCGATTTTGGTCAGTTATTATCTACAGGGGTCCCATATGAGCATGCAGGTGTCAAAATTGCAAAAGATTGAAGCATTTGTGAAATTTTTAATTATCATTGGTCAATTTTGACCTGTTTTAATTAAAAATTATGGATTTTGGGCAAACAGTGCTAAGGTAATGGATCGTGGACGTTTGAGTGACCATTCCTATTATTTTTGGGGTCCACAATCACATTGCAACAGACGGTTCGACATTCCGGGCACTATAAGTGGGTCAAAATCCCATTTTACTTCTTCAGCAAATTAAATCAGCAAAAATTACATGGAAAATCAAAATTTGACTAAGGCAACTATTGTAAATGGAAAAAATCAATGGATGGCAAATGAAAAGGTGATTCCTAAGGTAAATTGGTAATGTTTGACATTGTATTTGGGCATGGTGGGGCCCTCTATTGGACAGCTCACTCTAGAGGTCGAATTGGCCCATGGGGAGTGTTTTTTCTCCACTTAGGGAAATTCGATTTGCATGGTTCATTGTAT
Organism: Larix kaempferi; assembly: GCA_027924585.1. Classification (NCBI taxonomy): domain Eukaryota; kingdom Viridiplantae; phylum Streptophyta; class Pinopsida; order Pinales; family Pinaceae; genus Larix; species Larix kaempferi. The sequence continues at coordinate 3,410,713 of BSBM01001024.1, read as the reverse complement.
GTGGGGCCATGATGTATTATCTTGGGGGCTAAAACATCATATAGACACCCCCTAGCTTGATGTTGATGTTTTGTATGGGCCCTACGAGGCACCCCCACTCCACAAGTGCGCTACACATGGGCAATTCGCACCCCCACTTGAGTTGATCTCCACCATTCGATTTGGTGGTTGGGGATTAGATCCCAACCCTCCATTTTGGGGGAAAACTAGCTTTGAGGAGTGGCCTTTCTCTATAAGAGAAGGCACTCACTCCATTTGTATCTCTCTTGGCATTTTTGGACTTGAATAGAAGAGAAAAATGTTGTTGCTCTTGCTTGGCTCTTGGGTGATACTCTTGTGAAATTGTTGATTGCCATACCATCTTGATGCACTAGTGTATATTGCAGGTTGTTTCCAGCATTATTTCTCACCGTTGTTTTGCAGTTAGCACAAAGTCTTGGAGGAGGGCGCACCATTTGGCTGCCACTACTGCTCCACTCTCCGGATTGGCCACAAAAGGGAAGTGTTTTTGCCATTTTCAGCCAAGCATTTCTCTCATTTTTATTTGTCTTGGTGTATATTTCACTTATTTGTCAATACTAATTTGATTTATTGTCCATTGGTGTTGGCAGGCAAGGAGGACGAGTTGGTGGGGACTGAGCAGTTCGATTTCACCTGGGGACTTCTACAATACGCTCTATTTGATCTTCGGGACGTACAAACCTCATCAAAATCCAAGATATCAGCCGGTTCCAAGTAAGTGTTACATCTTCTTCTCTTGTATTTCAATTTCTAGTTTGCTGAAGAGAGAAAACTCACTAAAACCTCTAAAAAATTAAAATCTACAAAATCCACCGTTAGAATTTATTTATCTTGTAAACCCACTAAAGAAACGTACTTAAAAGCCTTAATCCAAAGTTTCATTCATTTTAGACTCCATTTGCCCATGGGATCAACACTAGTCCATTTGGCAAAAACGCCCCCTAGGGGCGTTTTTCTCTTTCAACTTGTTTGGGTCAGTTTGGGGTTATGGGTACTTGAGATTCGGTTTCAGAACGTCTTTTTACCTTGGGAAACCAAGTGTCATTGGCTGGAAGTGAGTGTTATCACATATATAGTAGCCGGGCTACCATACATTTTTTGTAAGATTCCAGTACACTATTCAGCCAGTTCCCTTACATTGAGATGCTGAGATGAGCATCTATTATGGATCACTATCAGATTTTGGATAGCAGTATATATTCCCCATGCCATGACTGAGTCTCAAGACACCCAGAGAGATGACCGATGTAGCCATTATACCATTGGTACAGAGCAGTCAGTAGTGCCCAGAGTTGCAGTAGTAGTTTCAGAGGACAGATGATGGTTCAGATGATGAGCATTCAGGTATATGATTCAGCAGGTATATCATTGTGTTATGGTTATATTGCTTTTATACCTATTCTTATAGCATGTCTTAGCACCTAGTGTCATGATCTGGAGATCATATAGATATGTGGACCTGGTTGATCTTATTATATATACTATATTGTCCCTACTCAGACTTAGAAGGTCACTATTCATACTCATTGGTTTTACCCTCCTTAGGGAGAATAGAGGTGATCATTCCACCATACCTTGGCTTGCTAATGTTGGCTCCACTATTCATCGTCTTCATCCATCCATTGCCTACCTTTTAATTTATCACCCTGACTTACTACTTGACTAGTGGCATGGAAGACTTTTCCCCACTGTAGCCTCTGTATTAAATGAGATTCCCTGTTTATTGTGTCTCGGCTCTGAGTTGGTCACAAAACTTACCTATGGTGAGTTGGAGTTCCTTGTGAATTCGCCCTAGTCACTAAAGTTGTATTGGCTAAACCTGAAACTTTTAGTGCTGCCATGAATACAAAATCTGGAAAATGAAATGATATATCTTGTATGAAAAGCCCATTCATGCAATGTGTTTTTCAACACACATGAATGAAAGGCGTGCCAAATGAAAATGGCCATGAAAATAAAATGTTATATCTTTTGGAAATGTAAATACCTAGGTAAACAAGCTGTCTGTGACACACCTAGAAGTGCTCAGGTAAACAAGTGCCTTAAAAACACACCTGAAGCAGAAAGCCTAAATAAATGTAAATCTATGCAATGTGTTTATAAACACACATAGATCAAAGCTATGGAAACTTCAGGCCCAAAAAGCAATGGAACTTAAATGCTATATCTAAATTATTGCTGGCCTCATTTGTATTATGGATTGTGCGCATCTGTTAAAGGTGAATAAACCCTCTTTGAACAACTCATCCATTTGTGAGACACCGCCATTCCCTGTATTGTTGCTCATTTAGTATATACTACGGTGTGTATTCCCTTTCCCTTTCCCAAAGTGTCACAAAGTTAAGTCAGTCAAGTCATCCCTTAGCCTAGCCAGTTATTTTAGCCTTCACCCTTCACTAGCAAATTGATCACAGCTATGAAGTGAGTATGGTCTTGAAAGTCTAGTCTGAGTAATAATAATAATTAATGACATTATATATGTGGATTTAGATCAACAGTAATGATTACTTTGTGTTATAATTGTTATTTGAATACGCTGTAGAGCATGCATTAATCTTTGCCACTTTGCAGCAGCTTCCGATGATGGTCTGAGATATATTTGGTCATGTTGACTTGGTCAAACCTAGTTTGACCAAGGTCAACCATGGGACATGAGATGGTTGGACCTTATGATGATATGGATAGATGATATATGGTCTATATACATGTACATGATGATTCTATGCAGCAGATACAGGTTTATGATGATGATTCATGGTTTACAACAGTATTTGATCATTTATAGATTATTATTATTTGACCTGTTCCGGTATATTGGATATATATTTTGATCATGCAGAGATTCATATGGTGTATGAGTACACATCTTGGATAGATTTGGACCTTCTGAGTCCAATGAGACAGTCTGTTTTCAGTTTTGGGCACTTACAGTGATGATTGAGCCTCAGTAGGCTATCCCAGTGCAGTTTTGGTCTGTCGGAGACCCTGTCAGAGTAGATGTGATTTTTATCCGGTTGACCTAGGGCGCTATGCTTGGAGGGGGTGGTCCAACCACTTATTTTCACCATATTATTCCCCTACCGGACACACTGGTGCCCTCACCTTGACAGTGCAGGCACTCCAGGAGGCAGTTCGAGGCAGTTTCACGCTTCCCGAGGCATTTCAAGATTGGTAGAAATGGCTATAGAGGGATTCGATTTGGGCTACTGAGGCAATGTTTTGGTATGGGATGATCAGTGATGATAGATTGATGTCTTCCACACCTCCTCCAATAGTTTCAGCTTCATTGGGGACCGCATCAATCACTTATGGCACTTTCCGATGATTTCTGAGGTCTTTTGAGGCCTACGCTTTGTCCATAGAGGCACGATTTGGTATATTGATGACTATTTTATTATTATTGTGCTATGGGGATTGACCAAGGGTGGCTAAAATTACCCCTTGGACCCACCATAAGCTTCTTATTATTGTTTTTCATCATGATTTGGTGGGATTCCCCTCTTCTAGGGCGATTTTCTCCACTTATGTTATATTTTATGAGTGATCCATGTATTTTATTGTTGAGCTCATCTCAACCATTGATTAGACATTTGTATCTTTTAATCTTAGCCACTCATTCAAAAAGCGGTTAGGATTTTGATGCCTCTCCTTCCTATTTAAAGGAGAGAGCTTCTCATTGTAAAGGGGACTTGTGGCTCTGGATTATTGGAATAGAAAATTATTATTGCATCTATCTGCACTATTGTGGTGAATGTTTTTGGTGTTCGTTCATTGGTTCTTCCTTTGCACTGAGTTATTGGAGATCTTGTTTTGCCATATCTTTTGTACCACGTTTTTGCATCTACAAGTGGAGGCCGATTTGCTTTGAGGAGGAAGTATTGGTAGGGGAAGACTCTCCCTACTTCTTCTTTGGATCTCTTCGTTGGTAACAGGGAGTATTACTATCCCAGGACCTTCTATTCTATGTTATCATTGCATTTTACTTGTATTTCCTCCATACTTGACCTCTCTGATTGAAATCGATTTTCCTTGGATTGACAGGTAGAGGAGGGCGCACTTGTGGGCTAGGGCATCAATTTGGCAAGCAAAATCAACAATCTCTCATTTGATCTCTGCGGGAATCTTCCTCAACATCAAAGCATCTCTCTTCATCACTCAGGTATGATCTCAAGGTAAGTTCTATCTCCATGATCTATCCACTTGTCTAAAACATTTAAAACCCTAATTAATCAAAACCCCCATTTTACATTTTTTCAGATCTACTAAGATCTAGTGGCTTCTTGGGTAAGATATTTAAAACCCACCTCTATAGTATCCACGACATCCCGGATCTATAGTTTGGTGAGAATTGTCCTCCATTTGACCCTCGTCCCAAGGCATTTAGCCTCTCCAAGCAAGGGCGCACTTCCTAGTTTGGGTGGGTTGACCTAGATCTAGTACGTGGGTAGTTAAGATTCCACTTGATTCGTGATCTACACATCCAATAACCTACCCCCAGATTGTCACTTTTCTGATTTCTACCTTATGGGCCCTATTCCACATTTTAAGGGATTTAATCCCATTTTTGGACCACTTGGTATCTTTAAACTCAAATCTAGTAAGATCTAGCCATCGGATTGCCTTGAAATTATAGATCCATACTCTCACTTGCCTAAACTACTTGGATCTAAAATTTGGATGCCATTGGACTTGTCTTGACTGATTTATCCCACTTTTTAGCCTCCTTGGGTAAAGTCGCACCACCTTGGAGAAGTGAGTTGGTCCACTTCTAGGACGTGGGTACTTGCGATTTTAGTGGATTTGGAACGGGCATAATTCAAAACCTAGGTCTAGTGTGTCTCTTCATCAAATCTTACCTTGGGGATAGCATTCCTTGTTTTAAGGGATTGTGGTCCACTTAGGTCAAACCTTGAATCTCTAGATCTAGACCTATTCATCTATCAAAACTTTAATTGCCCACTTGTCTCATACAATAGGAGTTATCAATCACAAGTTAATTACACTTTGACTCCATTATCCCAATTCCCAAGGCATTGGTCTCTCTCCAAGTCAATTCGACTTTCCTAGATTGTTGGATTAACTTGTGGTTTGACCTTTGTGTGGCGAACTAAACCCTTTGATGTCATCATGTATCATGATCAAGCTTGTCACTTGTACTAGTTAGCCCCAATCAACCCCTAAACTACCCTGCATTGGACATGGTTCCCAAGGCAGTGGATTTTCTCACATTGAACTAGTACTTTAATCTTGGATCATATTTCACAAATCAGAAGTCACTCTCACATCAACAATGAACTAAAGCTATACTCATTGAACCCCTCACTTGTCTTGTGACTTCATCCTAAGGTCTAGTATAAACCATACACCTTACTTCACTTAGAATTAACTTGATTTGGTGTCTTGGTTTTGATCCCTCCTGTCGGGAGTAGATCGGGTCTCCCCCTTTGTTGTCTGGGCTAGATAACATCAAGTGAAGGTTGCCTCGACTGGCGTGACAACCATATATTGGAGGTTGAGGTGATCGTGGTTGCACCTTTTGAGTTTCCCTTCCCTATTGCCATCCATGAGTGGATACATCCATAGGGGTAACTACAATTTAGGTGATAACAGTGAGTATAAACGCTAATTTTTCTATGCCCTAGGTCCATTTATCCACTACTTAACCCATTCCCCTAGGGCAGTTTCACTTCACTTCTTGTTGATCTGTTTTTTTGTTCTAAATCAGCTAAGTAATCATTTTATAATTGCTAGAAGATGTGTTTCAATTGCTTAATGCACTGTTGCCATGTATGAGTAAATCATAACGAGCTTCATTCCCCATAGGCAGGATTTCCAGTCACTCTTCTAGTCAATTTTTGTTTGCTGATTTAGTTTCCAGCCTTCTAATCTTCAAGGAGTTCATCATTTAACACTTATAATCAGATCTGAGATCATTCCATTCAGTGTATTTTCTAATCCTTAATCTCGATCTCACTAGGCTGGAAGAAACCTCACATTTAGTCATCCATCTTGCTTTGTTTATCCTTTGGGTTTGGGTGCCTGACTGTTGAGTCTCAACCATCGCTGGTTGAGTGGGGTCTCCCCCCTAACTTGGCTATGTGCCTTGTCTGAAATGACAGTAGCCTTGTCGGTGTGACTTCTGTTCTTTGAGCGTGGGACCTGGCTATTGCTGGTTACACATTCCTAGCTATTCACCTCTACCATCCCTATTGGGGCACTTACCACCAACAGCTAGAGTTTGTGTGATAACATTTTTGGCACCATTGCCGGGGAGGTAGAGGCCTAACCGTGTCTTGTTTGAGTTTTGGGTCTTTTTTGCTTGTTTTTCCTTTATCATCGCATCTAAACTTAAAACTCTTTTGGTTGATTTCTTTTTGAATAATTATTGCAGCCAACACATTTTTGTCTCACTCACCACTTCCCCTCCACGACATCCCACCCTTGGTGAACGAGGTATTTAGTTCACCTAGCGACTCCACCCTGCGGCTCCACTGGAAGCCGAACCCATCCGTACAACTTACGTAGCCTTGATCGTTCTGACACGTAACATAGCATGCCTATCACATACATCAGACGAAACCTTAGTGAGTACTCCCCCAACTTGTTTTGGCAGGCAATCAATTCTGTAGCCTCACCTAGTGTGGTAGCGCCACCCCCTTCCATAGCTCCCAACCCACCGCTAAACAACAACCAGATGGCCAACCCCAATCCTGGTCCACGTGCCTTTGGCCGTATGACTAGAGCTTCACCCTTCAACTTCACTCAAATCCAGGGTGCTCCCCATGACATGCCTGACAAGTATTTTGAAAAGATTCCAAAGTTTAGTGGGAGCACAGGCATCACGATTGAAGATCACGTCGAATCTATGTGGCAACACATGGAAGCCTATGGGGCCACCGACGAAAATGTTTTCATGAGAGGTCTTTTTATGTCACTTGAGGGCAATGCCCGTAAGTGGTTTGATCGGTTACCTGCAGGAGGATGGCGTAGCGTAGAATGGAAGGCATGGGCGATGGAGGTGGAGGCAACTGCAGGAGGAGCAGCAAGGGACAGGCACGGGGATGTGGGCGGTTGTGGTGGCGGCTGGAGGGAGCTACGGAAGGAGCAACGAGGGGGCGGGAGAAGTTTGGCGGAAGTGGGGGAGCGCGGGGGGAGAGCGCAGAGGTAGGGCATCGCAGGTGGATGGCGTAGGTGGTGTGGGAGGAGATGGAGTGTGGGGGACGCGGGGAAGGATGCAAGGCGAGGGCGTGGTGAGGAAGCAGTTGGGGATTTGATGTGTGCAGGGAAGGCGGCGTGGGGAAATGTGGAGAAGGGTGCGGCAGGGAGAAAGGCAAGTGGTGCAAGGAGATGGGTGTATGAGTGTAGGGAGTGTGGAAGGCGTGGAGTAGAACGGAAGGGAAGTGACAGAGGAGGCGCAGGGGAGACACGTGGGGTAATGGGGTGGAAGAAAATTGGGTGGAAAAGTGGAATATGGAGGAGATACGAAAGATGAATGGAGTGGAGAACGCTGGAACAGATTCTTGCACGAGAAACTTCACGTAGTGAATACTGGAGCAAAAACTTGCCGAGAGCCGAACGAGCTCTGATACCAAATGCAGCAACCGTATCTGGTTGGACTGTTAATAGTCAAATCCGACTCTCATATTGAGTGATAAATAAGAATAATATATTAGATGATGATGATAAATTACAATAAGATTGCCTTTTATAGGGCTTGATCAAGCATAGTGAAGGGTTATGCCCTTTCACTAATAACCTAATAATCTATTAATTTATAAATAATAATATTAAATAAATATTCACAGCATATTTTAACCCAACCAGGTTTATGAGTCAACTTGCCATTGTTAAATGCCCAACCCAATTTTTAATGATGGCTGGAAATGACATGTAATTTTCAGACTTCAAAAACACAGTTAAAAATCAATAACACAGACAGAAAAGTAAATATTCATGCACACCATAAATAATTTCAGACTCAGAAATTTTTGGCCAATAGCCCAGGAAAAACCCACAAGGGGAAAACCTGTTAGAGAGAGATTATTTTATTTCTTCAGCAATTTTCAGTACAACAATTTTTAGTCAAAATGTACTTATCTCAACCAAAAAATTTCACCCACAGACTCCCTTGAAATACATGCAAAAGTTGCCTCGATTTCTGTGCCTGTCAGAACCTCGAAATCTGTGCTGGAAAAGGACAGAAATCTGTACTGTACGGTCCTTGATTTATGTGCTTGTTTTCTCCACAGAATTCGTGCTATACAACCTCGAAATCTACGCTGATTGTCTCGGGAAATGTGCCCTGTTATATGCCTTGAAAACTGTGCTACTGTTCTCGAGATTTGTGCCCAGTTTCCTTTCTTGAAAACTGTGCTCGTTGTTCTCGGGATTTGTGCCCAGAGATCCTTCTCGAAACTCATGCCCAGTAATCCATACTGTACGGTCTCCTTGGGATTCATGTTGTTACTAATTTTTGTTGCCTCGAAATTCGTGTTGCTCATAAATGCCCATGAACCTCCTCGAAATCCATGCCCTCTCTCTCTTGCTCTCCTCTCCACTTCTCTTCCACAAAAAGTGAATGTATTTGTCTTCCCTTGCCCTTTTTGTCTAAACCCTAGGGTGAGTGAGGGGCCATCTAATCCAATGGCTGAGATTAGATCAAATGGGTGGATGAGATAAAATGCTCTCATTTAAATCTCATAAAAATTAAATTCACTCACTCACTTAAATTTATAAAAAGTGACTTTAATCACTAAAGTCACATTAAATGCTCATCTCAAGTCATTTAATGCAAGGGTCACTTTATTTCCCCCTCTTAAGTGACTAAGGAAAAAGTCACCTAGGGGAACACTTTCCTAGGTACAAAAAATCAACAAACATGACTCTAAAGAGAAGGTCCATGAGGAATCAACAAAAGGTATATGCAGATAGACACAGAATTGAGCGCAGTTTTTGAGGTATGCAAACAATTGAGGATTAACCCATGTGATGAGATCAACTGTCCACACGCACTTGCAAGGGTCAGGCCTGGAAGGGGTCCTGAAAAGTTGAAGTACTGCAACAATCAGTATTCATCTAAAGTGAAGAGTGTCTCAGTTAACGTGACACCCAACTTGCATTGAGAACCATGGCATCTCTTGAGTCACCTCTTTAGTTGTCTACACCTCTACCGTCCTGGATAGGATACCTTTAGAGACAACTACAAGTTGTGTGATAACAAGTACCAACATACCCAATAAGGAACTAGATCACAATAGAGATGAATGTATGCATGAAGTGCTCATCTAGGTTAGCCATGAACCATGATGAATAAAGCAACCGTGAAGATAATGGACATCATTCACGAGGTTATATCAATGATGTGTATGTGATGTATGTGATGAAAATTACAAAATAGGTCCTCACGCAATGAGGGGTAACAATTGGCTCCATATGAGGGTATGTGCTTTTTGTGAAGAGTGTATGAGAACCTTAGAATCTGCAAATGGCTACTACAGCAAACCATATAATTTTTTGTAAAAAAGCATGATTCTCATAGATATTGAGCATCATGCACCCAAAGTTGATTGAGTCGATATCCATTATATAACACTCTTAACTATATTTTTCTTCTTTGTGTTTATCTTTTGGATGTTGAGAACAGAGGTGCTAGCATGTGTCAAGAGCACTATAGACAACTATAACCTTGGAGGGTAATATAGGTGCATTACCATGATCTAGGGGAGAAGATATATTCATTTTATTTTTATCCAACGAAATACTAAAATTACCAAGTTTCAATGATGCCATGACATAGTTACTGACACTAAATAGAATGGTGTAAAAGAACTTGAAGTTTCAAAAACCAAAAAAACATATTAAGAAATGATAACATTTAGATGTCAAAGGTTGTACATACCCATAGCTTGAAACAAACATCCATGCTGACGGGAACTGTGCAAATAAAAACAGTGATAGCAGATTCATCGACTGTTAGTCCATAGTGTTCCAAAACCATCTCTATTAGTGTATGCCATCCTGACTCAGAATGATACCTGTACCATCATCTAGATGCCCTCAATAATCATTTGAATATTCATTGTTTTTCTATACAAAGGTTAAAATGCTCAATACTTCACTTTACCATATACATCCGTTTAACAATCTTCCTATATTTGCCAGCATTACTATTTCTTCAAAGTTTCAAACAAATCAGAGAAATGGATGGAAGAGATAACTAAGGTATACTCTCTAAGGCAAAAAGCAAAATTTTTGTTTTAATTGAAAAAGATCAATAATTACATGCAGACTTTAGATAAAGAAACTTTAAAGAACATCAATACTAGAATTCAAGGGAAGAAAACAAAAAATTCAAAATAAAACAGAAGTGAATATTTGAAGAGATCGACATTATGTTAAGTCATGGATGTAGTTATAATGGAAAATAGATCAAGGATATGATCTTAATCCAAGAGCCTTGGTGGATGATCTCACCATGGAAAGAGAAATAAGAGGTTTGACTCATATCATACATTTCCATGCAAACATAATATCCCTACACTACATGAGAAGGAAATCAAAGTTACCATCATCCTATAAACAATCTTCTTCTAGGTTATTCATCAAAATTTATTGTTCTTATTTGCCAAAAAAATTTAATCCAAAGAAAACTAATAACTAGCCATAGGCATGAGCTTCAGATTGCAAGCAAACAAGTTTGTCATAATTGTAGACAATGTTAGTAATGAGACTTAGTCCTAATTCCTAGTGGTCTCAGTCCAAATATGTATTATGTATATACTATTGTATTTTATATCTCACCTACTATAACGAATGATAGTTCATTAACTGAATCCAACATAAGGGCAAAGAGTTGAAATCCATATAGGACAAATTAATACATAGATCATGAATGAGATATGAGATAGATTGATGCAATGCAATGCCATGTGACAGTATACTTATTATTAGGATATTTAGACACTTAGTAGTTAGTTAAGATCAACTTGGTCTAATGTGTTTTACGTAAAATGTATTTCTTTAGTACGCATTAATATGCATTTGTACTTATTTAATCCGATGGCCATGATATGCTCTAGACATAAACTGATATGATGGTTCCTCTTCTCCTTGATCTTAATGACTACATTGGTCCATGGCTTAACACCCGACTGGTTCATGATCTATATTCAAAGAGTATGGAAGGTCATTAGTTGATGATAGATTGTGAGAAACACATATGTAAATCTATTTTCCATTGCATTAATGTATTGCCTCAAGTGGTCATTTGGCTAGGGTCTTGGACTGATTCCCTCTTTCAAGGTTTTAACCACATAAAACATTAGTCTATCAATCTGTGATCTATTTGTGTCGGTTGCTTAGGTGTTCAATTATGTGGAAATACCCTGTTTTAGTCGAACATGGTATCAAAGTGCTTATCAAGACCTACCCCCATTGTTGATCAATATCTTGAACCTGTGTAGCTGCATGCATCAAAGGATTTCCGGTTTTTTATGCTAATTATTCTCTTATTGTCTGTGGGAGGGCACCAGTGGTGAATCAATTGTTTGTTCTGGAGATAAAGTTTGGATCTATTTGGGAGCTGTTAAGCGAGGAGAAAGGACCTTCATCAACCATCTAGATTCGGGTAAGTCTATCGAAGCTCTGTTGCATTTTCTCTTATTCCACTGTCAGCAATTAAAATAAATGAACAAACCCTCATTATAAAAATTTATTCCCGTCACATTGGTTTCATTTTTAGCTTTCTGCAACTTGGGTTTTATTTTCCAGTGGCATGAACCCCAAAACGCATTAGGGCATCATCCTTAGAGACTCCATTGCCCATTTGCTACGCACTAGTCTGCTCTAGCCAGTTCACATTTGTGGTTAGGGAGGCAGTTTTTCATTTGTGTGACTTTTTTGTTGCTTGGAATCTTTTTTAATTGCAATATCTTTTTCAAGCATCAAATCAAGTCTTAGGAATCCTTTAACTATCCATCAATCCTCTACCTAGGGTATTTCCCATTGGCATACACTCAATCCCCCTTGGGTAGCAAATTAATCTTTTGAACCTAGCACTATTTTCCCCCTAGATCACTGTGACTACTCTTGCTATTGAGAATCATCTATCCGGATTGTATTTTAATCATTGATAAAACCAAGATCAATCCTTTAAACCTCACTCAGTCGTAATCCATTCTGGTCTGGGGTATTTAACACAGGGTATCTCATGTTTTGATAAGTCCATATCTAGTTTTGATATTATGTAGTAGGTCTTTCCCACAATGTTAGACTAGGGTTTCCCCCTTAGCCTTTGTTAGGCTTAAAGTGACAAGAATCCTATTCAAAGTAACATCCAATCTCATTCTTGGGGAACAGGATCCTTGAATGTCACAGCCTTAGCTACCTTTCCCTCTCTGTCGTCCTGGATAGGATACCTGTTTGGGGTAGCCACAAGTTTTATGATAACATGACTAATAGCTGCTCAAAGCTTAGTAAAAGTGACTTTTAATTTTTGATGTGGAATAAGTCAATGAGGAAACATTCTAGAAGGAGCTCTAAAGAAAGATAAAAGGAGGGGCAACGCCTCACTTTGGATCATGTTTTTGGATTGATCTCTTGTGGAGTGTTCTTGTGAACAAAGTTTTCGTTGGGGTTTGGAAAAACCCTTCCATTAGAGTTTGGTTTCGGTGGTGCAAAGTCCACCCTAGCTAGACAAGGAGGGAAATCCATCAGAGGTATCCATCCGAGCTACATCTAGCAATTTAGCTTCATATTTCGTGGTGTAGCATCTTGCATGAGAAGACTTTCCTTGAGGGGCCAAGTTACTCTTTGCAGATCCATGGGCATTAGTGAAGCCATGAGGGCTTTGGTAAAGGTTCGTGGCACTTGAGAAAAATTGTGGAGGTTTGTTGGAGGGCCAAGCTCCCGATTAGAGGTTCTTTGTAGCTTGCTCCCATTCTCCATTTTGCTAAATCTCTCTTTTTCTTTTGCTGTTTCTAGCACTAAATACAAGTTAGTAATTTTGTTGGACTGAATCTAGTATACAGTTGCACTTGCACCCTAGGAAAAACCTTAGATTTGAACCAAATTTCATGTTGAAACCCTAGGGGAAAGGCACTAGTTACTCTATATTTCATAAACCTTCAATCTAGTGATTGTTTGTTTGTGTTTAGTGCCACTTTATGCTTGCTGTCATATTATTTCTTAATCTGTTTTTTTTAAACCAGCAAGCTGCCATTGTGCTGAGACTTTTAATAAACTCATACCAGTACCTTTGTTATACTCAAAACCCTCAGATCCGAAGTATAAACTTGATAATAATCGAAATATGAACTTAATACTAAGCTGATAATCTTTCAAACTCGGTGTTTGAAGGCCCTTTTAGTGACACATACCTTAACTTCGAGGTACATATTTAAACTCAGTTGTCCAGAAAACGCACTCCTTGGACAGGTGAGTTTTGCTAGATCTAGCACCTGGGTAGGTGAGATCCCACTTGATCCATAATCTCCATAGTTGATAACCTACCCCTAGTGTGCCACTTTAGTGATTTTCACCTTGTGGGCCCCATTCCTCATTTTGAGGGTTAAGCCCCACTTGGGTCACTTTGTTATACATTTCAATCTCAGATCTACTGAGATCTAGCCATTGGATGACCCTAATTTTCAAGATTTACCTAACTTGACACCTCAAAATCCCTGATCTACAATTTGGTGGACATCCGACTCCATTTGGCCCATTTCCCAAGGCATTGATCTTCTCCAAGCCAATTCGACTTTCTTGGGTTGTTGAGTTAGCTTGTGGTTTGATTTTTGTCTCATTTGCTTGAGTACCTAAACATTGTCATATCCACTCATTAAGCTCATCTTTGGTACTGGTTAGACCCAATTTGGTCCTTAACTACCCTACATTGGACACGATTCCCAAGGCAATGGATTTTCTCATCTTTAACTAGTACCCTGATCCTGGATCTTGTTTCAAACCTCATAAGTCACTCACATAAGCATATTGGACCAAATCTACATTGTTTAAACCTCTTGATCCAACCTATTACTCATCTTGTGACTTCATCCATAGATCTAGGGTTTACCATACACCTTACATACTTTATCCATACTTTATTTGATCTGGTGTTTTGGTCTGATCTCTCCTATTGGGAGCGGATCTGGATCTCCCCCTTTGTTGTCTTGGACTAGATAACATAAAGTGAAGATTGCCTTGATTAGCGTGACAACCATCCATTAGGAGTCGAGGCTACCTTGGTTGCACCTCTTTGGTTGCCTACCCCCTCTGCCATCCATTTTGGATCCATCTCTAGGGGCAGCTACAAGTTTGGTGATAACACATCCTCACGGAGCTGAGTCAGCTTGGATGTGAGTTGTAGACTCTTGCCAAGGTTGAATAAGCACTTCCCAAACAACGTATCCCTGTGTTATTTTTATCCGACATATGCTTGAGTGTCCCTACATCCAAAGTATCATGGTGTTAAGTCAGTACAGTCATCCCTTAGCCTTTCCTTTCACCCATCCATCTTGATCCACTACTAGCAAATTGATCACAGCAATGAAGTGAGTATATTCTTGAGGTTTTGTTCTGAGCTATTATTATTATTTATAAAATTTACATTGAATATTTTGTTTTAAACTGCCAATGAAATGCTATTTTATGTTTATAGTCTTGCTATTTGAATAACTTATGAAGCATGTCATATCCAATTACACTTGCAGCAATTTGATGTTTTAGCCTGGGTCTTATTAATGTTCAGTTTGACCAAGTCAACCACAGGACATGAGCTGTATTAGACCGGTGAGTTTAGAGATTGATGATATATGGTCTTTTCTTGCCCACCAGGTGGTTCCATGCAGCAGTTACAGGTTTCAGATGGTGATTTGTGATATTTTTATGATTTTGATCATTTACAGATTATTATTTTTTATCTGTCTGGGCATGGTTATGATATTATATGATTATACAGTTATCCACATGGTGTATGAGTATGCATCTTCAAGTCCATTGGGATACTCGGTTTGCAGTTTCGGGCATTTTCAATTGAGGTATTCTTTAGTTTATCATTCTAGAGCAGATTTGCCATTAAAAATGGCCTAGTAGAGTAGTTTGGTTTTCTATTTGGTTCACCTAGGGCGCTACAGAGGAAGTATGGGGTCTAGCCACTTGTTTTTACTATATTTCCATACTCCCGGACATTTTGGTGTAGTCAAATTTGGCCCCGGATGACTAGGTAGTGAGCTACAGGCATTTTTATCTTTTACAGGTTATTTACAGAGGAATAAAAAATGGTAGAATGGCTATATAGGAATTCGATTTGGGCTACTGAAGCAAGGAAATGGCATGAGGTCGATCATGATGATGTTTGTGATGTCTCCCACACCTTCCAAAGCAGTTACAGCATTCAGTGGGGTCCACACACTCTCCGGGCTTATTTTGATGATTTTATGGTGTCTCTGAGGAGCCATGATTTGGCCTTGTGGTCACATTATTGTAATTAGATGATATTATACTTTGTTATTGTGCCATGGGGACACACTAGGAGGAATATTTCACCTCCTAGACCCACCATTTGCTTATGTTGGGACTTAAGGTCACTTTTTGGGTGTTACATCCCCCTAGGGCAATTTAGCTAAGATGCCCTCTTATGTTTTTGAGTTGATCCTTGTACTTTATGTTGAGCTCATCTCAACCGTTGATTATAACTTATGTATCTTTTGATCTCAACCACTCATTAAAAGGTGGTTAGGGTTTTGGTCTCTCCCATTCCTATTTATAGGAGAGACCCCCCTCATTGTAAAGAGCCTTTGGCTCTTCGAATTTGATAACAGAAAAATTATTTGCAGAGACTCTTGGATCTTCTTTGATGTGATGTTCTTAGATGTTGATTGTAAAGTCTATTGTCACCTAGCATTTGAGATTTTGTGGTGAATCAAAATATATTGTGGAAATAGTGTTTGTCTACAGGAGGGCGACTTCACTTGGGCATTTTTGCAGGGGGCTACTCAACTCATCTCGTTTGAATTTGCTTATATCAGGGGGTTTCAATAGTATCATTGTGATCTTTGATTTCATCTTGATATGTCTCCTATTGCTATAGTCATTTTCTCTTGATGCTTCAAATCGAACTTAGGTAGTTTGTTGTGTTGGAGAGGAAGGCGCATTGGCTTCTCTAGGAAAATCAATTTCACTTGGACACTCAATAAAATCACCTCAAATTGACCGGGAAGGGATAGATCATCATCATCAAGGCATCCGCAAGATTATCTGGGTAAGACCTACTCTTGATTTAGTCATTTTGGGTTCCAATCCATTGGCCATTCTCATTTATTGTTAAAACCATAACTCTAAATTCATTGGAAAAATCCCTAGCTCGAACAACTTGGTTTACTGGCAAACCATTTATGGGTATTTCACCTTAGGCATAACCCAAGGTGGGTTCTCCAAGACGTCATCATTAGAGGACTCCTTGTGGCCCAATTCCCTAGGCACTAATCTCTCCACCCTTGCGCATTCCCTGTTGTGGCCTATTTCTCTATTTCTTGATGCTTGTGTTGGGCTTGTGTGTGTTGATACTGTCATATCTCTTAATCAAGTCTAATAAAAGGTACTAGGAAGCCCCAATCCTAATCTTAATCTTTCTACCTTGGACACATTTCCCAAGCCAGGAGAAATTTTCATCATTTTCTAGTGCCTTGATCCTGGATATGATAACTAAGCTAATAAGTCACTTGTACTTTCACATTGGACCAAAATTACACCCTTTAAGCCTCTTGATCCAACCTATAACTCATCTTGTGACTTCATCCACAGATCTAGGGTTTATCACACCTAACACCTTACGTACTTCACTCATCTGATTTGATCCGGTGTCTTGGTTGGATGTCTCCTGTCGGGACTTGATCCGAGTCACCCCATTGTTGTCTTGGGCTTAGATAACTTAAAGAGAAGAGTGCCTCAATTGGCGTAACAACCAATCCATCTTGGGAATAGAGGCCCTTTGGGTTCACCACTTTGGTTGCCTATTCCCTCTACCATCCTGTATAGGAACCATCATTAGGGGCAACTACAAGATTGGTGATAACAGATCCTTTGTATACCTCTTGATGATTCCATATGATGGGCACAAACTTCAGATGATGATTGATGCAGTTTTTCATGATTATTATTATTTCCAGATCATCATATTTTCACTTGTCCGGGTATGGTGGACCCTACAGATGATCTTACAGGTTTCCATGAGGTGTACGAATACTCATCTCTAGTGGATTTGGGTCTTCTGGATCCATTGAGATACTTATTTTTCAATTTTAGGCACTCCCTGGCATGATTGGAGCAGTTGTTCACCTGTTGACCAGTTTGGCCATGCTGATGTGGCCTATCCAGCTAGAGCATTGGAGGCTAGTTGTTTCCTAGGGAGCTGCAAAGGGAGGGGGTGGTCCAGCCACTTGTTTTTACCATATTACCCCTCTTCCGGACATGATGGCACAGTCAGTTTTTGAGCACAAGAACCAGACAGTGGGCTGTGGGAAGTTTGGTGGTTTTTCTAAGGATTAAAAATGGAATAAAAAGTTTATAAAGGAATTCGATTTGGGCAAGTTTTTGGCATGAGGTCTGCTTTGAGGTCATCTATAGTGTATCCCACTCCTTCTAGATCAGTTTGCAGCAGTCAGTGGGTCCACACAGTCATCAGGATGTGATTTGATGTATTCTTCTCTCTGCTGATGGGGCCACGATTTGATCATTTGTGTACTTGGACATGTCACTGCGTCATATGTTATAATATTGTGCCATGGGGTCATGCTAGGGAAGGGGAATAATACCTCCTAGACCCACCATGTGCTCCTAGTCACTTGTCCTAATCTTATATTGTGGCAGTTGTTGTTTTAGGGCACCCCCATGTAGTGCACATTCCTCCTAGTCTCTCCTTTAGTGAGGTCGCACTCCCTTATGTGAGTGATCCATGTCATATTTGTACCAGCTCATCTTAGCCGTCGGTTATATTATTGTATCTTTTGATCTCCACCACTAGTTTTCAAAAGTGGTTTAGGGTTTTGGTCTCCCTCATCCTATTTAAGGAAGAGACCCCCCTATTGTAAAGGCACCTTTTGGGCTCTGGAAAACTTGGAATAAAATATTATTTTGCAGATCTACTTCTTGGCTTTGATTGGCATGCTCTTGTACATGATTATACATCTTTTGCTTTAGACATATTTGCTTGTAACAGTTGATTTTAACAGCTACAGAGGGAGGCCGAATTGACTAGGGCAAGGAGTGCGAATTGCTTGAAAGGGAAGATTGTTGGATTTCTCACATCCCCCTTGGGCAAGACATTTTAATCTTGAAGGGAGTTTTTCAATTGTGATTTGTCCATTGACTTGCTTCTTTTGATATGCCATGCTTAGATCTCATTTATTTGTGGATCAAATCTAACTTACAGTAATTTGTTTTACAAGTTGAGTAGGAAGTTTTTCCTCCTAGGGCTTGGACGTTTTTGCTTGGAATCACTTGGATCTAGCTTGGAATTGTAACTAAATGCAAGGATCATCTATGTGCAAGGTATCTGCAAGCTTTTGAGGTAAGATCTACAAGGTACATATCCATTTCGCGTCTCTTCTATCCTATTGGTCATCAAAACTCCAAAATCAAAACCCTTGTATTTTTTATTTTTCAGATCTATGGAGATCTAGCAATCACTTGGGCTTAATAATTAAAACCCACCTTAATAATCATATTAACTATTCCGATCTAAAGTTTGGTGGACATTCAACTCCATTTTCCCCCGGATCTAAGGCACTAGGCCTTCTCTAAGGGAGGTCGCACTAGTTGGGTGAGAGGTCTTTTGCTAGAGCCCACACGTGGGTATTGCTCATTCTTTCTCAATCCATAGATCCATGTCATAGCATACCCCCTAATACCATTTCATTTTTATTTTGACCTTGTGGGACCCATTTGGACCATTTTCCACTTTTTAAGGGTGGGCCCCACTTGGGTACTTTTGCTTGGCATTAGATCTATCTAGATCTACTATTCATAATCCATAAGTGACCTTATCTTACACTTGGTTGAACATTTGTCCTTGCTTTAAGCCTATTCAACCAAGCCCTAACCATATTGGGTCCACTTATCATCCTAGATCTTGATTTTGTTTCATCTTGGTATCCTACTCTTTCATCATCACATTTCACTAGGAGGTCTAGATTGGGTTCGCTAGCCTTTATTGGCTAGGCTAGGGTATCCCCCTAGATCTTGCTTAGGCTTGATCTAAAGTGAAGAGTGCCTCGATTAACGTGACACCCAACTTGCATTGGGATCCATGGCATCTCTTGGGTCACCTCTTTAGTTGTCTACACCTCTATCATCCTGGATAGGATACCTTTAGAGACAACTACAAGTTGTGTGATAACAGTTATAACTTCTTTCTAGCCCCTACTCCTTTTCTTTCTTTCTTCTGACATTATATGATCATGTATTTCTCATGTATCAATTAGTTTATCATACTTGATGCTTTAGGAGTACCTTAGGTACTCCTAAAGTGGTTATTGTCGATTGTCCTTTTCTCTTCAATCCCATTGACCGACCTTATGGGTCATTTATTGAACATTAATATATTTATCATATCCATTGTTAGCTTGCATAACTCAATAGAATATCCATATATTAATCTATTCCCTAATGGGCCTCTAGTCATCCTCATGTCACTTAGCCCATCAACAATTTCTAGGCCAAATAGCACAAGCATTTATGAATGAACAACAATAAAATGCATCACAGATGATCACATCAAGTCCTGGTATGGACTTTGGTGGAGCTATTAAATTCCATTAGAAACTTCAACACGCTAGCAATGTCATGCAAAAATACAAAGTACATTCAGGAAAGGATTTCTAAGTTGCTTTAAAATTGTGGCAATAAAATTGCAATGGATGAAACAAAAATGTGTAGTTACAATTGCATAAAATCTTGTAGATATCCTATATTGTCAAACCATTGAAACTAGGTTTTCTTTAGCACCTTAAGGAATTGTATTCTTCCAACATGTTAAAACTATGCTACACCCCAATGCTATTGAATGCACCAAAATGTTGCCCAAGGCCTTCTAGCACTCTTTTGGGTGACCCACATGAGAAACATTTTCTTCAACAACAGAATCAATCCCTCTAATTCTATTTCTAATAGGAAAGTAGAAGGACAAAGAGGCACAGACATATCAATTGGAGCATCCAAATACATGGCATGCCTTTAGAGTCCCAACTGACCTATCTACAACTGTTGGTTGGCAACAATGTAGTTGATTTCTTTTTTTTAACGGAAACTATAGAGTATTGTTATCACACCATAGTAGCAGGGCTACTATTCTTGTACAGCAGATATTTGCACATTCCAGAGCTTACATTATTCCAGAGCTTACATTATTCCAGAGCATGGCTATATATATTTTGGATCACTCATGATCAGAGCAGTACATTATTCAGATTTTGTATATGACCTTGTGTCAAGGCTGAGCCTTGAGAGTTCAGATTTGATGACTGATGTGACCACTTATCCCATTACAGTTTCAGTTCAGTGCCTAGAGATGTATTTCAGCAGTGTTTCAGATGATGCATGATGATTATTATTATGATGATGTTGTATGATCTATGGATATGTTCTCACTGACTGTGGATTATTATCTTGTTGATTTAGTCATGATCATAGCATGTGCTTGGTATATCATTCCTGATGTGGCAAACTATTTAAAATGAACTGTAAATCATAAAATGGACAATTGCTTGCACTTTTAGGTCATTTAACAAAACTTACTGGTATTTCACCTTACATAGACATGGTCTTTCCCCGACACCAGTTGTCTGCTAGTGTAGGCTCCATATTCACTTGTCTCCATCCATACATGACCTTCCTGTTTGACGTTAAACCCTGACTTGTCTCATTTGACTTTCTGATACTGAGGACTTCCCTATTTTTCTACCTCTGTGTTTGGACCGCATCCCTGTCTATTTAGTGTCTCGGCTCTGAGTTGGTGACAGAACTTGCCTTTGGTGAGTTGGATTGTAGGCCTAAATCATTCTGGTCGGTTGTCCCGATGTTTGGCATTGGCTCGAACTCCCCCTAGTCACTTGAGATGTTGTTGGCTAAAACTGAAAGCTCATGTTCTACCTATGGAAACTTGAAAAATTCGCCCATGGAAACAAAAAAAAAGGGCAAGAGCAATGAAAAGCTAAAAATACTCCTCGAAGAGTATAAGAAAGGTCCAAAAAGCAATAGTTCTTAAAAGCTATATCTAAACAATTGCTGACCTTGTGAATATATGAAAAACATGCCCTGGATGCAAGCTGCAACTAGTTGTGCTTCTCAGCACATCTGAAATCCGAAGGGTTATGTAGGCCAAAAAGGCCATGGAATAAAATTGAATGATCCTAATGAACCTGGATCAACTTGATGTAGACATGATGCCTAAGTTGAATAAACACTCTCTAAACAACTTATCCATTTGTGAGGCACAGCCATCCCCCGTGTTCTTTTGTCCAGCACAGAGTTTGTAGCTTCCCCCTTCTCCCAGTCCAAAGTATTTTTGAGTTAAGTTAGACAAGGCAAACCCTTGGCCCAACCTTTCTCCTAGCCTTCATCCTTCACTAGCAGTTTGACCATGTCCAATGGGTAAGTTTGTCATTTGAACTATTGTGCAAGTAATTTTATATAACCACGGAATATGTTAACTTGATTAATGCCACTGAATGGAATTTATACTTTGAGCTTAGCTGTGGGAATGATTAGAGAAACATTGTCTTAGTCTACTGATGTGATTTATCCTTGATTATATATTCTTGGGATCCGTGATGATGTGGACCATGTATGGATGATTATTGATGATGATTTATGGTCCCACATGTTTGATGATGATATCATATGATGGACATATGATGCAGATGATGTTTGATCCAGTTCAGCAGGTTTATTACTACTTCAGATCAGCAGATTATACATTGTCCATATATGGTGGACCCTACAGCAGGCCCATTAGGGCAACCCAGGGTGTATGAGTACTCATTCCTAGTGGATTTGGGTCTTCTGGATCCATTGAGACACTTATCTTTCAGTTCCGGGCACTTCTGACAGTGATTCATGCAGTTTTACACTTGTTGACCAGATTGGGGGCTGATTTCCCAGCCTGAGCAGCAGGGGCCCCGAGAGGCCAGTCCACCTAGGGCGCTGATGATGGAGGGGGTGGTCCAGCCACTTGTTATTACCATTTATCCCCCCTTCCGGAGAGCCTGGTGGGCTCAGATGGACAGCGCTAGCACCCTAGGAGGCAGTTTTGGCACTTTCACAGTTCCCGAGGCAGTTAAAAAATGGGATAAAGTGGTCACTGAGGAAATCGATTTGGGCAATTGAGGCAAGGTTTTGGCATTTGGTCTTCACAGAGGTCTTCCAGGATGGCATCACTATCTTCCAGTCAGTTTTCACCATGTGGGTATGCCCGGATTGATCACAAGAGGACATTTACTGCTTGACTGTCATGGATTCTGAGGACAGTTTTGGTCATTTTTATTATATTGGACATATTTTATTATTTTATTGTGCCTTGGGGATGAGCTAGTAAGGATTGATGCCTCCTAGCCCCACCATGTGCTTATTTTATCATGTCCTAGTCATCATGAGGTGGATTATTGTACTTTTTACCCCTCTAGTGGGTTGACGTCACCCTCCATTGTACCATTTAGTGAGGGCGCTATTGTTATGTTGAGTGATCCATGTGATATATTGTTATGGGTCATCTTAGCCATTGATTGTATGATGAGATCTTATAATCTCAACCACTCATTTGATGTAGTATTGTAGAGTGGTATAGGTTTTTGGTCTTTATTATCCTATATAAGGAGGAGACCCCCCATTGCAAAGCTCACCTTTGGAGCTCTGGAATATTGGAATAGAAGATTTTTTGTGGAGCACATCTCTCTTGCATTGTGGATTCTCTTGCATATTGAATATACAGTATCTCTTCTATGTATCATTGTGGATTTTGGTGCTTTTGCTAACCTTTTGACAGGAAAGTCGAATTGGAGAGAGGAGGGCGACTTCATGAGGGTTATTGTTGGAGGGATCCACATATTCTCTCTTGGGTTGATCTTGTGACAGGGAGTATCATTATTGTATCTTCGTGACATAGTTGATGCTTTCTATTACATCTTTCTACCATTTTCATAATCATCTTGCTTGACTTGTTTCTTTGATCTTGTCTTGTAGGAGGAGGACGATTTGGCTATCTTGGAGAAGGACGATTTGGTTGGAGCACTTGGATCTCACTCTTGAATATACACATAGGAGAATGCTATCAACTTGCAAGGTGTCCACAAACAATTGAGGTAAGATCTACAAGGTATGTGCCTCTTTCATCCATTCTATCTTCATTGGTCATAAAACCCTAATTAAATCAAAACCCCAATTTTGGTATTTCTTAGATCTACTTAGATCTAGCCTTGCAATTGAAAAGATATTAAAAACCCACCTCTATAGGATCCACCCCTAGTTGGATCTATAGTTTGGTGGTGATTGGCTAAAAATTGACACACTTTTCAATACAAAAAGCCCTCTTGAACCTAAATCGATTTTCCTAAGAGAAGCTTGTTGGGTTAGATCTAGCATATGGGTAGGTGAGATCCCACTTGATTTGAAATCTAGACACTTGATAACCTATACCCATATCTTTACTTTGGTGAAAACTACCTTGTGGACATCTCTCCATGTTTTAAGGGGTTAAAACCCCCTTTTGACCTTCTTGGCATCTTAAAACTTAGATCTACTAAGATCTAGCCCTTGGATTCACTTGAAACTTTGAACATGCATAGATCGGGGTACTAGCATCCCGGATCTACATTTTGGTGGCCATTGGACTTGATTTGGTCCACCAAAATGCACTTTTGGGCCTTCCTTGAGCAAATCGCACCCCCTTGAAAATTTGAGTTGGTCCACTTCTAGGAGGTGGGTGTTTGAGTTATTCGTGGATTTGGAGTGCCCATGCCTTGAAACCTAGGTCTACACTGTCCTTTTGTCAAGATCCGCCTTGGGGATTGCATTCCTTGTTTCAAGGGATTGTGGTCCACTTAGGGTAATCTTTTAAAAACCTAGATCTAGTAAGATCCAACCATTGGATCTCATCCAATCCATTTGACTTGGCTTCTAGGTGTCCCGATCTACATTTTGACATACTTATTGACCCCATTAGCCCATTTAACAAGGCACTAGTCCATCACCAAGCAAGTCGCACTCCTTGGGATTCGTGTCAAAACCTAGATCTAGTACATGGGTATCATCATAATCAACTTAAACTCGTAGATCTAGCCTATATCTAACCTATAGTACCTACCTCACACCTAACTTCACCTTGTGGGCCTACCTAGAATCATTTCACACTTCCCAAGAAAACTAGACCCACTTGTGCAAACACATGGTACTATACCTAATCATCATACCCCATCATGTGGCCTAAACCATACATAGGTTGAAACATTAATAATCTCTTACACCTCCCTCAACCATACCTTAACCCTTAGGTCCACTTAGCCTTGCATTGGTTTCCGTAACTCACTACTTACCTACCCTTAGAAACCTTTGTTTGGGTCCAATCAACTGTGATTGGGGTATAGGGTCTCCCCCTTGGTCTAGTTGCACCTTGACCTAAAGCGAAGAGTGCCTCGGTTGACGTGACTCCCACCTGCATTGGGAACCGTGGCATCTCTTGGGTCACCTCTTTAGTTGCCTAGCTCCTCTACCGTCCCGGATGGGATACCTCTAGGGGCAACTACAAGTTGTGTGATAACAAGTATATTTATAAAAAGGTTGTGCACAACCATTCAGTACAAAAGATGAGTTGATTCCTGAGCTCTGAAAATAGAAGAAGTTGTGCAAACAAAACTAATTTAACATCAGACCTATCATTCCTCCTATTTTTCTTCCTACATTTTTAAAAATCCTAAGAGGGGTATACCCTTACATACTGGCCATTAAAAAATATACAAAAAAACATTGGCAAACATTAACAAAGAGTCGTTCCTTGAAATCTTGCTTGTCCTGAACCTACTGGTGCACATGACCTTCGTCCATGGGCAGCGCTCCTCCTGGTGTCTCCTGGCAGTGACTACACTGAGTCATTTTCACCATTTTCAAGACCTCTTCCTTGATTATGTCCAATGTGCCCATTAATTCAAAAAGGTTCCGCTCCAGGTCATCAATTCTGGAGTCCTGGCATGCTAGCTGTTGGAAGATATACCTAGTTTCCTCTGCATTCTCTTTCATTTCCTTGAGACTTGCAAGAGCGACCTCGAACGTTTTCTGCTGGTTCAACTTGAAATCTTCAATGCTCGCCTTCATGTAAGACATAGCTTCTCGAATTTCTGCCATAATTACAGAGTTTTGCTATCGTTATCACATCCATGTTAGTTGGAGCTACCATGTTGCAGATTGTGTGGTCGAGGACCATACTACATTTTTTTTTCCAGATCAGAGATCGGATGCCTTCAGAGGGGGTATCCATTGCTTCCAGATCGCCCCGAGCAGAGATATCAATGGGGACGGATGGTTTTGTACTGGTCCATACATACTATAGAGCAGTTGCCATAGGGTCACCCTTCCTTGTCAAGCTTTGCATGATCCCATTTGACAGATTGCTTTGCCATATTCTGATGAGAGTACTACAGAGTATTGTTGGTTTGCTACTTATTGCCCGGATTTAGTAGAGATCTAGTTTCAGAGACAGCTTCAGCAGCAGGTATATGGTATGGCAGGTATAGCACTTTATGGTTTATTGCACATGTTGTTGTTTAGATTCCTTGTCTTTTCTGCCTCGGCTCTTTAGTGTGTGAGATGCATTCTCAAACCTGGGATTTGCTCATGTCAGTTGCCCCAATGTTGCAATGCAGTATAGGATTGTGTAGACTCACCGAGTGTTCCCCATTGGTCATCGAAGCATGTTCACTTGCCACCATTACTTTGCAGTATGAACACCTTGTTATATCTTTTGAGATATGTATGTAGCCCAAAAAGGGCCTTGAAATGGAATGAAATGAAGAAATGTAAAAGAAGCCAAAAAGGCTAAGTGTGAAAGTCAATGTAAAAGTCCAAGTAATGTGTTTTTGAACACACACGGACACAGGTCAACCATATATATTAGCTTTGTAGTGGTTATTTCCTCAACTAGTCCTGCGGGGCAAGGAGGACAGATGGAGTAAGGGACGACTAATTCTAAGTGTCCCCTAGAGTCTCAAGTTACGGTTTGCCGAACACCCAGTCATGGTGGCTCTAGAAAAGATCCTCACGGAGTCTTCTGAAGGCACGGATGTGAGTTGCAAGGTTCATGTTAGATGATCAGTGGCGGTTTCCCTACACTATACCCATTTGTGAGGCACCGCCCTTCCCTGTGCTTTTGTTATCACACCATAGTAGCAGGGCTACTATTCTTGCTTAGCAGATATCTGCACATTCTAGAGCTTCTATTATTTAGAGCTTGGCTATGATGATTGTATATTTTGAGATCACTCATGATCAGAGCAGTGTATTATTCAGACTTATGTTAGACCTTGTGTCAAGGCTGAGCCTTGAGAGTTCAGATTTGATGACCGATGTGACCCTTTATCCCATACAGTTTCAGTTCAGTGCTTAGAGATGTATTGCAGCAGTGTTTCAGATGATATATGATGATTATTATTGTAATGATCTTATATGACCTATGGATGTTTTATCATTGACTGTGAATTATTATCTTGTTGATTTAGTCATGTTCACAGCCTCTGCTTGGTATATTATTCCTGATGTGGCAAACTGTTTAAAATGAACTATAAATTATAAAATGGACATTTACTTGCACATTTAGGTTGTATGACAAAACCCACTGGTTTACCATCTTGCATAAATATGGTCTTTCCTGACACCAGTTGTCTGCTAGTTTAGGCTCCATATTCACTTGACTCCATCCATACATGACTTTCCTTATTTGACTTTAAACCTTGACCTGTCTTATTTGACTTTCTGATACTGAGGACTTCCCCATTTTCTACCTCTGTGTTTGGACCGCATCCCTATATGTTCAGTGTCTCGGCTCTAAGTTGGTGACAAAACTTACCTTTGGTGAGTTGGATTGTAGGCCTAAATCATTCTGGTCGGTTGTCCCAATGTTTGGCATTGGCTCGAACTCCCCCTAGTCACTTGAGATGTTGTTGGCTAAAACTGAAAGCTCATGTACTATTTATGGAAACTTATAAATTTGCCCATGGAAACTAAAAAGGGTAACAGCGATGAACTGCTAAAAATACTCCTCGAAGAGTATAAGAAAGGTCCAAAAAGCAATGGTTCTTAAAATCTATATCTAAACAATTGCTGACCTTATATGTATATGAAAACATGCCCTGGATGCAAGCTGCAACTAGTTGTGCTTATCAGCACACCTGAGATCCGAAGGGTTATGTAGGCCAAAAAGGCCATGAAATGAAATTGAATGATCCTAATGAACCTGGATCAACTTGATGTAGACATGATGCCTAAGTTGAATAAGCACTCTCTAAACAACTTATCCACTTGTGAGGCACAGCCATTCCCCGTGTTATTTTGTCCAGCACTGAGTTTGTAGCTTTCCCCTTCTCCCAGTCCAAAGTATTTTTGAGTTGAGTTAGACAAGTCAACCCCTTGGCCCAACCTTGTTCCTAGCCTTCATCCTTCACTAGCAGTTTGACCATGTCCAATGGGTGAGTTTGTCTTTTGAACTATTGTGCAAGTAATTTCATATAATAAAGGAATATGCTAACTTGATTAATGCCACTGAATGGATGTTATACTTTGAGCTAAGCTATGAGAATAATTAGTGGGACAAACCTAGTCAAACCTAGTTTGACAATGGTCATTTCTTGGGATCCGTGATGATGTGGGCCACATATGCTTATAGATGATGATTGATGGACCCACATACTCTTGATGATGATGCCATATGATGGATATATAATGTAGATGATGATTGATGCAGTTCACCAGTTTTATTTATTACTCCAGATCATCAGATTATACACTGTCCATATATGGTGGACCCTACAGCTGGCCCATTAGGACAACCCATGCTGTATGAGTACACATACCTAGTGGATTTGGGTCTTCTGGATCCAATGGGACACTTATCTTTCAGTTCCGGGAACTTCTAACAGTGATTGATGCAGTTTTACACGTGTTGACCAGATTTGGGGTTGATTTCCCAGCCTAAACAGCAGGGGCCATGAGAGGCCAGTTCACCTAGGGCGTTGTATGAGGAGGGGGTGGTCCAGCCACTTGTTTTTACCATTTACCCCCCCCCTTCTGGAGAGCCTGGTGGGATCAGTTGGACAGCGCAGATGCCCTGGGAGGCAGTTTTGGCACCTTCACAGTTACTGAGGTAGTTAAAAAATGGAATAAAGTGGTCACTGAGCAATTCGATTTGGGCAATTGAGGCAAGGTTTTGGCACTTGGTTTTCACAGAGGTCTTCCAGGGTGATCCCACTATCTTCAAGCCAGTTTTCACCATGTGGGTAGGCCCACAGCGATCATAGGAGGTCTTTTACTGCTTGTCTGTCACAGATTTTGAGGACAAATTTGATCATTTATATTATCTTGGACATATTTTATTATTTTATTGTGCCTTGGGGATGAGCTAGTAAGGATTGATGCCTCCTAGCCCCACCATGTGCTTCTTATGTTATGTCCTAGTCATTATGAGGTGGATTTTTGTACTTTTACCCCTCTAGTGGATGACATCATCCTCACTTTGTACCATTTAGTTAGGGCGTCATCATTATATTGGGTGATCCATGTGATATATTGTTATCATTCATTATTAGCCATTGATCATGTGTTGAGATATTTTAATCTCAACCACTCATTTGATGTAGTATTGTAAAGTGGTATAGGGTTTTGGTCTTTATTATCCTATATAAGGAGGAGACCCCCTATTGTATAGCTCACCTTTGGAGCTCTAGAATATTGGAATAGAACACTTCTTTGTGGAGCATATCTCTCTTGTCTTGTGGATTCTCTTGCATCTTGAATATACAGTATCTCTTCTATGTATCATTGTGGGTTTTGTATCTACAACTATTTGTCTTGCAGGGAAGTCGAATTGGTGGAGAGGAGGGCGATTTCTTGAGGGTTATTGTTGAAGGGATACACATATTCTCTCTTGGGTTGATCTTGTGACAAAAAGTATCATTATTGTATCTTCGTGACATAGTTGATGCTTTCTATTACATCTTTCTATCATTTTCATAATCATCTTACTTGACTTATTTCCTTTGATCTTGTCTTGTAGGAGGAGGACGATTTGGCTTCTTGAGGAGGACGATTTGGCTTGGAGAATCAAAATTGCACTCTTGAATATACACATAGGAGAATGCTATCAATTTGCAAGGTGGCCATAAGCAATTGAGGTAAGATCTACAAGGTATGTGTCTCTTTCCATCCATTCTCTCTTCATTGGTCACAAACCCTAATTAATCAAAACCCCAAATTTTGGTTTTTCTTAGATCTACTTAGATCTAGCCTTGCTTTTGAAAAGATCTTAAGAATCCACCTCTATAGCATCCACCCCTAGTTGGATCTTTAGTTTGGTGGTGATTGGGTTAAAATTGACACACTTTTCAAGGCAATAAAGCCCTCTTGAGCCAAATCGCACTTCCTTGGAGAGGCTTGTTTGGTAAGATCTAGCATATGGGTAGGTGAGATCCCACTTGATTCATAATCTACACACTTGATAACCTACCCATAGACTCTTACTTTGGTGATTTCTACCTTGTGGGCATCATTCCACATTTCAAGGGATTAAAACCCCATTTTGGACTACTTGGCTTAAAACTCAAATCCAGTAAAATCTAACCCTTGGATTGTCTTGATTTTCTAGATCCACATAGATCATTGCCTAAACTACTTGGATATACAATTTGGCGGCCATTGGACTTGTTTTGACACACCTTTCCCATCTTTTACCCCTCCTTGAGCAAGGTTGCACTTCCTTGGGTGATTGAGTTTGCCCACTTTGAGGACGTGGGTAGTTGAGATTTTGGTGGATTTGGAACGGGCATACCTTGAAACCTAGGTTTAGAGTGTCATTTTGTGACGATCTGCCTTGGGGGTAACATTCCTTATTTTAAGGGATTGTGATCCACTTGGGTCATTTCATGAAACCCTAGATCTAGTAAAATCCAACCATCATATCCCAATTAGCCCACTTGATTTGACTTCTAGGTGTCCCGATCTACACTTTGACATATCTTTTAACTCCATTAACCCATCCAACAAGGCACTAGTCCTCCTTAGGCAAGTCGCACTACTTGGGAATTGTGTCAAACCTTAGATCCCATATGTGGGTATTCCTAGTTTCAACTTAGATCCATAGATCTACTCATTACATATCCTCTAGTACCAATTGCATCCCTTAATTTCACATTGTGGGTCCCAATTGAACCATTCACATATCCCGAGAAAGTAGGTCCCACTTGTGTAATACATGGTACTAGATCTTGTCTTTTTAGCTCATCATGTGTCCTAAATCATACATTGGTTGTGTTGTCCGCCAATCTGCACACCAACAGCGGGAATCTTTCGAAAGCTGTCTCTTCACTAAAAATGAGAGAGGTGTGGCCTTGGGGGCAAGCAATGAGCCAGGTACTGTCACCTGAATCCCATCTCCTCCGTTTAGGCAAACTCCTAACGAAGCCAAGGGGGGTAGTCCCTAAAAAAGAGTTGTCTAAGGCTCTTTGTGTGTTTAAATATTTTTTGGTGTTTGTGATGCGGATGGGTGTTGTTTAGGAGCTTTTGTGAATGAGAGACACAATAATATCTTAATGCAAACAAGATAATGCAATCCACGTTGCAAAACAGCAGATGAGAGATACACTTGAACAAGAAATAAATCACACTTTACGCAAATTAAAACAGATACTCCAATATTTGTATTTAAGCAAATAAAATATATGATGAAGGACCAGTGCCTTACGGAGTCAAAAGTGTAAAAGTGATTGAAATGCTTGATACAAGTGCTTGAAATAAAGGTTCTTGAGAACGTTTTGCAGCTTATCTTGGTAAATTTAAGATTTTAATGGTCTTGATTATTATGGCTAAGAACAAGGTATCAAAAGTAGTGGAACCTTATCCAAGAAAAATACTGGCAACCTTAGGTGATAGGTCGAGAGCACCTAGATTACAAAGAGGGCAAGTGTGCTTGCGGCTTGACCACCCTCGAGTCTGACAGTGGATTCCCAAAACCACCTCTTGTAGGAAGAACTCAGTAATTTGTCTTCGTTGAGGTTTTGGGGTAAAATTTTAATTAAATTATCACTTGTGAATTAGCAAGTCTTCCACCTTTCTGAGTACTAGCCCAACCGTTTCCAGTAGGCAGAGCATACGGGTGTAGGACAAAAACCAAGGTAAATTAATTAAAGGGGTGTGTGGGTTGAAAAGTTTTAGTTAAAGAGCACTTTGTTCAACTCTTCGACAGAGAGCGCTCTTGACTTGGTCTTATGACCACAGTTCAAGAGACTTGCTAATTAACAAATGCCTAATGCAAGGAATGATGCAAAACTAAAAAATGCCCTCCGATAGAGGGTGCTCTTCACTTGGATTTGGCCAAGTTCAAGAGACTTTGGTTCGTTTTAAGAAGCATACAGTAGTTTGTAGTAGCAGTATAACTCAACTTGAAGTGATTTAAGCAATGTGATAGATCAGCAAGATATGAAATATTACTAACAATACTACTGCGAGATAAAATAAAACTGAAAAGTCTAGTGTTCTACCACACAAATTCTAATCTAATAGGTGGGGTCAATCTCCGAACAAGATCAACCACTAGAAGCCACCAGTCCTGGAAACCTTCCAGCTAGCTGGATGTCCACAAGAAGCTGATGGGGGAGCGAGAAGCTACCACAAGACTATGTGGTCTTTGGGATACAATCCCAAAGTTAGCTATTCTCTAGTCAAGGTTTGGAAGAGAAGTACAAGATGAAAAAATGAATTACTAAACAGTAAATAACTTTAATCTACCCAAAAATCTCTTTCAGGTCAAAGACCGTACTCGGGAGAGCATGGGGGTAAGTAAATATGGAGAAATAGAGCAAGTATGACTTCTTGAAATAAAACTAGTCTAAGAGCATATAAAAAGATCTAAACTAGAAACTCAAACCACTTAAGAGACCACAAGGCTTCTCCAAATGGGGAAGTGAATGTGGGGGCTTAAAAACCCCACTTGCAACTTTTATTAAGAGAGTACAATTGCCCTTGGGAATGGAACCCTTGTAGGGACTTTGAAATAAATTACTTGTAAAAAACTATTTAAAATGAAATCCTAAGAATTATTACAAAAGGATAATACTAATCTTTTTTGGTTTGATTCGTCCTCTTGTCTTGATGGCTTCTTGGATTAGAAGTCTCTTGACTTTTACTTTGAAAAATCTATCACAAACCAATAGCTCCAATACCCATTAGCATTAGAAAATCAAAACAAATTGAGACTAACTAGATCTTACAAATCAACGAAACTAAAGACATACAAGCTAAGCAAGCAAGCAAAAATGATAGACTCTTAAGATTTTGAACTTTTAAACTACTTGCAAGGTTGAGTGAAAGAGTTGAAGTGACAACCAATGAATGTTTGACTTTAGGACAGTCAACTCAAAAATGTTTAGATGGCAGCCAATGAAAGTTTATGACAGCCAACTCAATGTTTATATGGCAGCCAATGAATGTTTAGGACAGTCAACTCCTTCTTTAGATGGCAGCCAACACAATAATGTAACTAACTAGAAAACAACAAAGGGATGAGATCTATAATAACTACTTTGCAACAAATGGAAACTAACTATCAAAATCTAAACAAAACTAACTACTAACAAGAGACTAGATCCTAAACTATATAGATGCAAAACATAAGATCTAAATACCAACTTTAAATAAATGTAACAAGATACTACTAACAAATTTTGTGTTTTTTGTTATGTGTTTATAGGTTTTTTTTTTAGGGCTAATGTGGAAGTGGACGAGAAGGGGAAAGAAGTGGCAAAGAGATGGGACGAAAGGAGCCCTAAAGGAAAGATGACAAGAGCTAGGAAGAAGAGAATGGGAAATGGAATGAAGAGAGGAGAAACTAGGGTGGACGAATAGGATGAGGAGCAAAAAACCTAGGGCAAAAAGAGAAGAGTGAAGGCACTAAACAATGGTAAAACGAGAGCAAAGAAGGGAAAGGCGAGTGGGATGGAGAGAAAAGAACTAGGGCAAAAAAAAACGAATGGGAAGAGGAGGAAAAAAACTAGGGCAAGGAGTTTCAAGTGGAACACTTGAGAGGGCAAAAAAAAACACTGTCTTAGAAATCCTTCGGTTAACCGGTAATACGCCGACAACAAGTGTTGAAGAGAGCACAAGGGAACAAATCCCAAGCTATTCCCCAAGGTTGAAGGAGCTTCAACCTTATGGAAAACTAAATCTATGGCTTGAAAAGACAAGTAACTAATCTTGGATCAAGATCTAGAAGGGCTAGAAAAAGCTTAGCAAGTCAATGCAAAGGATTCAAGGAGAAAACAAGGAGGCTTGAAGAAATGGAAGCCTAATGTAACAAAGTAACCAATATTTTTGATAAAATGGATGGATCTTAGAGCAAAACTCTTTGTGCTTCTTCTTGGAACAAACTCAACCTTATATAGATCCTGGAAAGACAACAATGTTAAGAATTACTTGTGATGGTGAAGATGGGCTAGATCCAACCGAGCTCACACCCCCCTACACCTAGAAAAACCTATTCAAAGACAAACAACTTAATGCAAAAGTGAGATCAAATATATGACTAGTATGCTACGAAAACCAAGGTTATATAAATGCTAGTACAACCGAATACATCATATTCATATAACTCATTGATAAACATTGCATAATAAACCAAATTGCAAACCACAAATGGTAGATCTTATGTTCTAGAATATAGACTTCTAAAGCTAGTTATTTGATCAATCACATAAGCATTAAAATTGAAAGCATAGAAAGAGATCACCTCACAAGAGAAACATTCATCAATGTTGCACAAATCGCATGGACCTCCAAAGTCTAACTTTATTTCCTTAAGCCAATAGCTTGTAATCACAAAAATGGTAGAGTAACTTTACATCCAAAAATCCATCAGATAATAACCCCAAAGGGCCTCTCTTTATAGTAAAACTCTAAGCTAAAACCCTAGGTCGAATTGGCATGGACAAGTGGGTCGAATTCCAATCAAGGGAGGGCTTGGAGAGCTAAACAAATGGGCAAAGTCGAGTTTATGGTAGGTATGAAGTGAATAGGTGGCAAAACTCGAGTTGTTTGAGGCATAGGAAGTATCACCATCCAACAAACGAGCTACAACTAGGATCCACGTGAGCTTAGATGAGGATTGACGTGAGGATTGGTAGAGTGCGAGCTAGTTTGGTGGAGAGACAAGTGGCATGTGGTAGGTGCTAACTCTATTTGCAATGAGAGCCAAGCTTGATGAGTCATGAGGGCGCCTACTCTAACATCAATGCACATCCACCAACCCAATCACTAACTGACAACTCACTAACTCGAGTTTTGCATGAGGAAGGGCGAATTGGTTCAAGTGGATAACCTTCTAGTGACTGGATAGTTGATTGGAATGACTTGGAGTTGATTGGAATTCTCATAAATGTCCATTGCCATGTCATTTAGCCTTTTATTTTAATCAAATTGATTAATTTTGGAGAGATTTGGATTATCTCCAAAATATTCAATTTTATTATTTTAATTAATATTTTCTCTGTAAATGACTTTTTAGAGAAAATATTAATTATGAGGCTAAATTGACACCCGAAAGTTAGGTTTAGCTGGTCCACGAGTCATGTGTGATTTTTGGCTTATGAAACGAGCCATCAATCACTAAATTCGGACCCCGGACGACTGACATATTACAAATTACTATTTCTCTATTTAAACTATAGAGAAATTTATTAAATTTAAAAATAATTAAAAAACCCAAACTCGACGGACCCGGTAAAATTTTTTCGAAATTTTTTCTGGGGGTCCTAGAGACTTAGGACATGACCAAAACCTATTCTAATAGTGTCTAGTAGGTTTATACATTATAGTTGGGCTCTAATAACCCCCCATGGCAAAAATTTCCAAAATCGGGCATTCCAGCTTTGGAGGAAGCGGGAGAAAAACCAAGAGATTATATCTCGCCTAAAGCAAAGTATAATCTGACGGTGAAAAAACTCCCTGGAATACCTTAGTTGTTTAATCCAGTCATGGGGAACCGAGCCACTCAGACCCTACTAGCACACTTTGATACAAACCCCCCTGGGGCCATGGTCATGTCGACTCAAAAACAAAACTGGCTCAAAAACAAAACTGGCTAGACCCAAATATATGAAACCCAGATACTCTGGAAGTGAACACTGATGTGTTCCAACACTGGCGGCTCAATAAGGTTTCAACTATTGTACAAATCAGTTGATAACATCTGGCTCCAACTGCGGGACGTGTGCTCGATCTGGAATTCATGCAAGGAGAGAATACGAGAACACCAGAATCTCTGGTTTATATATATAGCCTGTAAAAACATCTCAACTTGACAGAAAACCTTCAGTAGCACATGTGTTATGAAAAAACCAAAATGAAATACCAACTATATTTTATTGTTTGAAAATGAATTCTAAGAAACCTAAAATGCAGAAGGTAAATTAAATCTTTTCCTATTCTAATATAATACAAAAAGGAAAATGTTAAGTATAATCAGAAATCCAATGTAACCATTTAAGCATGTGATTAATGAAAAAACAAATTTTTACCTTGTCTTTGGTTACCAGCCAAGACAAGGGCATGCTTATCAGAAAGTGCAAACCTGCTTGGATCTTCTGAAAGGGAGGGCTGGATGGGGAATCATGAGTATGTAATAAATATTTGAAGTGCTCCCTGTTACCAACTTTTTTGTACCATAGTTGGATTTTCTAGAGAGCCGCCATTTGACAAACATGATAAATGTTTGATTCCAGTGTATCAGATGATCCAGCATGTTGTGGCTAGCCAGTTGTGGTTAGCCTGTTTTGTTTCTTGAGTCGACATGACCATGGCCCCATGGGGGTTTGTAATAAAGTGTGCTAGTAGGATCTTAGTGCCTCGGTTCCTCATGACTGGATTAAGCAACTAAGGCATTCCAAGGAGTTTTTTCCCTTGTCAATTATACTTTGCTTAAGGCGATGTATAATCGATGAGGTTTTCTCCCGCTCCTCCAAAGCTGGAATGCCCGATTTTGAAAATTTGGCCATGGGGGGTTATTAGAGGCCAACTAATGTAGATAAGCCTACTAGACACTGTTAGAATAGGTGTCGGTCATGTCCTAGGTCCATAAAACCCTCAAAAAAAATTTCGAAAAAAAATTTACCGGGTCCGTCGAAATTTGGGTTTTATTTATTTTTTAAATTTAATAAATTTCTCTATAGTTTAAATAGAGAAATAATAAATTGTAATATGTCAGTCGTCTGGGGTCCGAATTTAGTGATTGATGGCTCGTTTCATAAGCCAAAAATCACACATGACCCGTGGAGCAGCTAAACCCAACTTTCGGATGTCAATTCAGCCTCGTAATTAATATTTTCTCTGAAAAGTCATTTACAGAGAAATTATTAATTAAAATAATAAAATTGAATATTTTGGAGATAATCCAAATCTCTCCAAAATTAATCAATTTGATTAAAATAAAAGGCTAAATGACATGGCAATGGACATTTATGAGGATTCCAATCAACTCCCAGTCATTCCAATCAAATATCCAGTCACTAGAAGGTTATCCATTCAAGCAAATTCGCCCTCCTCATGCAAAACTCGAGTTAGTGTGTTGTCATTTGATGATTGGGTTGGTGGTTAGCATTAATGTTAGAGATGGGCGCCCTCATGACTCATCAATCATCCACAAGCTTGGCTCCCTTTGCTCATGCGAGTTAGCACCTACCATTCCACGTGTCACTCACCAAACTAGCTCGCATATCTCCATGATCCTCACGTCAATCCTCACCAAGCTCACGTCTAAGCCTTGTTGGAATTTGTTTATTGGTTAATGCAATCACTATTTGGCTTGGCTCTCCTTGGATTTGAGTTATTACTCACCACATGCCACTTGCCATCCACCAAACTAACTCGCACCCTCCACATCCTCACGTCAACCTACCAATCCTCACGTCATTCCTCATGCAAGCTCGTGTTTATCCTTGTTGTAGCTCGTTGGTTGGTTGTTGATACTCCCTATGCTTCCATTAGAGTCGAGTCTTGCCACCTCTACCTTCAACCTACCACCAAACTCGACTTTGACCATTGTTTAGCATGCCAAGCCCTCCCTTGATTGGAATTCGACTTACCTATCTATTGCCAAATTCGACCTAGGGTTTAGCTTGTGTCTTTTACTATAAAGAGAGGCCCTTTGGGGTTATTATCTCATGGATTCTTTATGCATCGAAACTCTGATGAAATTGTAAGCACTTTTTATTGTTAATAAAGTTGAGACTTTGGAGGTCAAAAACGTGGAGGCTCTTGATGTGCATTGCTTCACTTGAGATTAAGGTGATATTGTTTTACATTCTATTTGAGGCTCTTAAGTTGTAGATCATGTTCAAGATGGCTAACAATCTAGCACAAGTAGCATGTATCTAGTTCTTTTCACTTAAATATTTTGTTGCATATATATTATCTATGCTTAAGGTTCTTGCAGGTACATCTTCACTCTACATAAGACCAAAGGAGTTCTAGCTTTTGGATTTGAGAAACAAAGGGAGTTTGGATCTTCTCCATCAAACATTCAAAATACAATATTGGTTACTTGTTACTTTAGGCTTCCATCTCTTCAAGCCTTCTTGTTTGCTCCTTGAATCTTTGCTTTGACTTGCTAAGCCCTTTCTAGCCCTTCTACATCTTGATCCAGGATTGTTCTTGTCCTTTCAAAGCCATAGATTAGTTAGCCATAAGGTTGAAGTTCTTTCAACCTTGGGGAATAGCTTGGGATTTGTTCCCTTGTGCTCTCTTCAACACTTGTTGTCGGCGTATCACCGATTAACCGGAGGATTTCCAAGACAGTGTTTTCAAAACCCCAAGTGTTCCACTTGAAGACCCTTTCCCTAGATCTACTTCTTCATAGGTTTGTCTTCATCTCCTACTTTTCCCATTCGTTTTTTGTGCCTCCTTTAGCTCTCGTCCACCTTACTTTGGGTCCCTTCTTCCTCTTGCATTCGTCCCTCTCTCCTTACCTTCCTCCTCTCGTCCATCCCTTACCTTCCTCCTCTTGCTCTCGTCCTATTTCCTCCTTCTACCCTTCATCCTATTCGTTCTACCTATCCCCTCTAGCCTCTCATCTCCCTCCTTATTTCCCTTAGGTCTCCTCTCGTCCATCTCCTTCTTTGCCCTAAAGCACAACAAAAAACACAAAACATAAGACATCTTTGATTTTTTGGTTAGTATAGATTTGTTTCACAAGCATAGATCTTGTCTTTCTTTTGCAAGAGATTAGATTTTCGACATTTGTTACTTAGTAGCTTCTAGTTCATGCTTTAGAAGTAGTATTAGAACTTGCATCTAGTTTCTTCCCTTAAAAGTTCTTAGTCTCATTTCAAAGATAAACAAATTGGCATATCAAGTAGTGTAAAATCTTGTGGTTGCATTCTCATTCCCACCATTTTTTAGAGCATTTTAGTTTGCTGGTCCGTTTTACCATACTAATTCTTTCAAGTCAAAATCTCATGCTCTTTCATGTTTTAGTCTTATTTTGCAAACCTAGACTTGATAGTTCAAAGTTTGATTAATTTTCTAACGCTAATGGGTGCATGAGTTTGTTGGTTTATCCTTGTGGTAGGATTGTGGGAAGAGAAAGATTTCTTGAATCAAAAGATCAAACCAAAGAGAGAAGAAGAAACCAAACATCATAAGACACATTTTAAGATACATCTTCTTATCCTTTGTAAAAGCCATTAAGGACTTCAAGCTTTCAATTTTTATAAGTTTGTTCTAGTAGCCATCAAAGACCTTTCAAGGAATTTTCCTTAAGGCACTTGTAAAAAATTAATAAAACTTATAGTGGAGAGGTCCTCCACTCTTTGGCCTTCTTCCCCATTTGGGGAAGAGTGTTGGGTTTTGTTGGATTGGCTTAGTTTAGATCTTTTTATATGCTCTTAGATTAGTTTTATTTCAATAAGTTATACTTGCTCTATTTTTCCGATTTACTTACCCCCATGCTCTCCCGAGTAGGGTCTTTGACCTGAAAGAGACTCTTGGGTAGTTTAGATTTATTTTTGTTTATTATTATCTTGTATTTCTCTTCCAAAGCCTTTGACCGGAAGTTGTATCCTTGGGATTTCATCTCAAGGGCAGGACCACATAATTTTGTGGTTACTCTTCCTTCCCTGTCGGTTTCCTTGGTAGAGCTTTCAACTAGCTGGAGGTTCTCAAGTGCAGGCGCTTCTAGTGGTTGATCTTGTTCGGAGATCGATCCCACCTATTAGATTAGAAATTGTGTGGTAGAACACTAGACTTTTCAAGTTTCATTTTATCTTGCGAGTAGTGATTTTTACTAATATTCCATATCTTGTTGATCTATCATATTGTTTAATCAAAACTTAAGTTGGAATTCATTGCTACTACAATCAACTTTCCGCTTGTTTAAAACGAACCAAAGTCTCTTGAACTTGGCCAAATCCAAGTCAAGAGCACCCTCTATCGGAGGGAATTTTTAGTTTTGCATTATCCCTGCATTAGGCATTTGTTAAAATAGCAAGTCTCTTGAACTATGGTCATAAGACCAAGTCAAGAGCGCTCTCTGTCGGAGAGTTGAACAAGGTTCTCTAAATAAATAAAATTTTCCACTCATACACCCCTTTAATTAATTTACCTTGGTTTCTGTCCTACACCCGTATGCTCTGCCGACCGGAAACGGTTGGGCTAGTACTCAAAAAGGTGGAAGACTTGCTAATTCACAAGTGAAAATCTAATTAAAACTTTACCCCAAAAACCTCAACCAAGACAAATTACTGTTCTTCCCACAAGAGGTGGTGCCGGGAATCCACTGTCAGACTCGAGGGCGGTCAAGCCGCAAGCACACTTGCCCTCTTCGCAATCTAGGTGCTTCCGACCTATCACCTAGGGTTGCCAGTAGTTTTCTTGGATAAGGTTCCACTACTTTTTGATACCTTGTTCTTAGCCATAATAATCAAGACAATTAAAATTTTAAATTTACCAAGATAAGCTGCACAACATTCTCACAAACTTTTATTTTCAAGCACTTGTATCAACCTTTTTACAATCACTTTTTTATATATTTGACTCCATAAGGCACTGGTCCTTCATCATATATCTTATTTGCTTTAAAATATCAATATTGGAGTATTTGCTTTAACTATCGTAAAGAGTGATTTATTTATTGTCCAAGTGTATCTCTCATCTTGTGTTTGCAACGTGGATTGCGCTATCTTGTTTTACATTTAAATACTATATTGTCTCTCATTCAAAAACTCCTAAACAACACCCATCCGCATCACAACACCTAAAAACACTTAAATACACAAAGAGCCTTAGACAACTCTTTTTTAGGGACTACCCCCCTTGGCTTCGTTAGGAATTTGCCTAAACGGAGGAGCTGGGATTCAGGTGACAGTACCTGGCTCATTGCTTACCCCCAAGGCCACACCTCTCCCCACTTTCCAGTGAGGGAGACAGCTTTCAAAAGATTTCTGCTGCTGGTGTGCAGTTTGGCGGACAACACTCCCCAATATAGTAAGAAATCTTTCTGCAGGCACACTCTATCCAGAATAGGATAGGGTGATGAAATTCTGGATGACAAGGCAGTTCTAGTACCTTATTATATTCCTCCAAGAGGCTCTTCTGAAAATAATTTTCCATGAAAGTGCATGCCTCGAACTGCCCTAATATCCAAGGGGCTTCCAATGGGAAAGATATATGCTCAACTGACTTCTCATATGAAATAATTTCCTTTTCTTCCTCTATGCTCAACTGTTCAAAATCCATACTCCTGCCGAAAATGGGAGAGTCTTCATGAATTTTACCATATTCCTGGCCACATGTATCCTCATGCTCATAAGTGGGATTGTTAACAAAATTTCCAAGGGGATTTTGTTCATCATTAACTTCTTCAGACATGGCATAGATAGGGTTCTCAAAAAGGGTTCCTTCATCATTTCCAATATCTATGACATCCATGATGGACTCATCATCACTTATGTCATCCTTTAAGCTATGCCTCTCCTCCTCAACTTCATAATAATTTTCCTCAAACAGATGTGTTTCAAAAATATCACAATGGACCCAAATTTCTGAATATTCACTACCATGTGGAGAACAAATGGGAGTGTCATCATACATATTACAACTTTGATGGATTTCTTCATGAATGTTGATCTCCGTAATGGTTTCTTCTAAAGATGGGTCAGAAGTACATAAATGTTCATCATCACTGAAGTAGTCTTGAAAAACTTCCCATTCCAAAGTGTCTCTTGTTTCGATGGCATGTGGAGGGTCCTCAACAATATTCGGTATTTGATAAATCTCTACGATAGGATCATCAGGAATCTAATGGGAAAATGTTATACTTTCTGAAATAGGCTGATCCGACTGATTCCAACTCTCTTCAGGAATATCATAAGTATCACCTACATAGTTTATGCACTCAGGCTCACTTGATGAAGACTGACCAACAAACCCTTCAGGAAACCCATGTTCCTGGATATAGCGTGTAAGGTGACAAGTGTTTTCTTCATGGAATTCCTGACATGTCCTACAGAATGGTGTGTAAGGTTCAACCCTAGGAATGCCATAGATGTCTCCCACATTATTAATGAATTCAGGCTTGCTTGTTGATGCACTAGGACCACAACCTTCAAGAAAATCGTGCTCTTGAATATAGCATGCATGGTAGCAACCAGATTCCTCATGGAAATCTTTGCAAGCTCGACAAAAGGGTTTAACATACTCAACCATGTGAGCAGCCTCTAGCTGATGAGGAGGCCTCTGTTCATGGTTAGGAGGTTTCCTTTGCCAAGTAGGTTTAGCAGGGAAATTCCTGGGAGCAGGTTGTGTATGTTGAATTTGCTGAACTTGTGTTCTTTCCATGTTGATCATCTGGTTTTGTAATTCTTTAATTTGGCTCACATGTTTCTGTTCAGCTTTTTCCATTCTCTCATACATGTCCATCATTTTCTTTTCATAAGAGTCTTTCATAGGC
The DNA here is from genome assembly GCA_027924585.1 of Larix kaempferi. NCBI lineage: Eukaryota > Viridiplantae > Streptophyta > Pinopsida > Pinales > Pinaceae > Larix > Larix kaempferi. Next base: position 3,368,454 of record BSBM01001024.1, on the reverse strand, counting down.
TCTTTGTCTTTGTGCTCAATGGGTTTTGAAGGAAGTTGAGATCTAGAATATCCCTGGATATTTGACTCTCCGGAAGACTTCATGTTTTTGTCAATATTAATGGCCAAACTTTGAGCATCAAGCAAGGTAGCTGGTTCTTTATCTCTTATTTGGTATTGAACCTTGCCACTTAACGCTTCTATGTAGTAATCTAATAAAGAAGCCGCAGGAGGCGCATAGGTCTCAGGGATGGAATTAGCCAACTCCATGAATTTAGTGTTAAATTCATCCATAGTTTCGTTTTCTGTCTTCTTCATGCTAGTTAGAGATGCAACTAAATGTCTAGGTTCTTTTTTGCAACCAAACTTGCTGAGGAAAGCTGTCTTGAAAGCTGCTATGGTGGCGAAAGAGTTGTCTGGTACATTGTCGTACCAATTCCCTGCCTTTCCTTCTAAGGATAGGGCAAAAAGAGTCATGTAAACATCCTCATGTTTATCTGCTCCCCTGACATAAGCGCTACATAGCTTGGTGAAGTTTCTGATATGTTGTTCAGCAGATACGGAGGCATCAGTGCCATTAAAACTTGTGAGTTTATCAACCGCCTTCTCAGGAATATCGTGAGGTTGACCTGGTATCTGAGTAAAGTTTAGTTGAGCAAAGAACTCACCCATTGTGGAAAGGAAACAATTATTGTTTTCAAAATTTGTTTGATTTTCTTGATTTTCTTGAAACAAAGAGTGGATGTCTAAAATAGACTCAGATCTAAGATCTTCAAGGATTTTACGAGAAGCAAGCTTGTTCAGTCTCCTCCTTTAAACCTTTTCAGGCTCAGGGATAAAACTAAGCAAACCTTCAGAGTTTCTTCTGGTTGAATACCTTGATGTGTTAACTGACAGTGGAGTCGCCAGGTGAATCCAAGTCCAATTTCAGAGAGTGATTAAACTAAAAATCTACCAAAAGTAAAACTAAAAAGGTGAAGTGGAGTCGCCAGATAGATATGAAATCGATCAAAAAGGTAAAACAAACTAGAAAAAATTAAGGTCGTCCAAGAACAAAAAGATTTGTCTCCGGCAGCGGCGCCAAAGATGTTGTCCGCCAATATGCACACCAGTAGCGGAAATCTTTCGAAAGCTGTCTCTTCACTAAAAGTGAGAGAGGTGTGGCCTTGGGGGCAAGCAATGAGCCAGGTACTGTCACCTGAATCCCAGCTCCTCCGTTTAGGCAAACTCCTAACGAAGCCAAGGGGGGTAGTCCCTAAAAAAGAGTTGTCTAAGGCTCTTTGTGTGTTTAAATATTTTTTTTGTTTGTGATGCGGATGGGTGTTGTTTAGGAGTTTTTGTGAATGAGAGACACAATAATATCTTAATGCAAACAAGATAATGCAATCCACGTTGCAAAATAGCAGATGAGAGATACACTTGAACAAGAAATAAATCACACTTTACGCAAATTAAAACAGATACTCCAATATTTGTATTTAAGCAAATAAAATATATAATGAAGGACCAGTGCCTTACGGAGTCAAAAGTGTAAAAGTGATTGAAATGATTGATACAAGTGCTTGAAATAAAGGTTCTTGAGAACGTTTTGTAGCTTATCTTGGTAAATTTGAGATTTTAATGGTCTTGATTATTATGGCTAAGAACAAGGTATCAAAAGTAGTGGAACCTTATCCAAGAAAAATACTGGCAACCTTAGGTGATAGGTCGAGAGCACCCAGATTACAAAGAGGGCAAGTGCGCTTGCGGCTTGACCGCCCTCGAGTCTGACAGTGGATTCCCGGCACCACCTCTTGTAGGAAGAACTCAGTAATTTGTCTTGGTTGAGATTTTGGGGTAAAATTTTAATTAAATTATCACTTGTGAATTAGCAAGTCTTCCACCTTTCTGAGTACTAGCCCAACCGTTTCCAGTAGGCAGAGCATACGGGTGTAGGACAGAAACCAAGGTAAATTATTTAAAGGGGTGTGTGGGTTGAAAAGTTTTAGTTAAAGAGCACTTTGTTCAACTCTCCGACAGAGAGCGCTCTTGACTTGGTCTTATGACCACAGTTCAAGAGACTTGCTAATTAACAAATGCCTAATGCAAGGAATGATGCAAAACTAAAAAATGCCCTCCGATAGAGGGTGCTCTTCACTTGGATTTGGCCAAGTTCAAGAGACTTTGGTTCATTTTAAGAAGCAGACAGTAGTTTGTAGTAGCAGTATAACTCAACTTGAAGTGATTTAAGCAATGTGATAGATCAGCAAGATATGAAATATTACTAACAATACTACTGCGAGATAAAATAAAACTGAAAAGTCTAGTGTTCTACCACACAAATTCTAATCTATTAGGTGGGTCAATCTCCGAACAAGATCAACCATTAGAAGCCACCAGTCCTGGAAACCTTCCAGCTAGCTGGATGTCCACAAGAAGCTGATGGGGGAGCGAGAAGCTACCACAAGACTATGTGGTCTTTGGGATACAATCCCAAAGTTATTCTCTAGTCAAGGTTTGGAAGAGAAGTACAAGATGAAAAAATGAATTACTAAACAGTAAATAACTTTAATCTACCCAAGAATCTCTTTCAGGTCAAAGACCGTACTCGGGAAAGCATGGGGGTAAGTAAATATGGAGAAATAGAGCAAGTATGACTTCTTGAAATAAAACTAGTCTAAGAGCATATAAAAATATCTAAACTAGAAACTCAAACCACTTAAGAGACCACAAGGCTTCTCCAAATGGGGAAGTGAATGTGGGGGCTTAAAAACCCCACTTGCAACTTTTATTGAGTACAATTGCCCTTGGGAATGGAACCCTTGTAGGGACTTTGAAATAAATTACTTGTAAAAAACTATTTAAAATGAAATCCTAAGAATTATTACAAAAGGATAATACTAATCTTTTTTGGTTTGATTCGTCCTCTTGTCTTGATGGCTTCTTGGATTAGAAGTCTCTTGACTTTTACTTTGAAAAATCTATCACAAACCAATAGCTCCAATACCCATTAGCATTAGAAAATCAAAACAAATTGAGACTAACTAGATCTTACAAATCAACGAAACTAAAGAGATACAAGCTAAGCAAGCAAGCAAAAATGATAGACTCTTAAGATTTTGAACTTTTAAACTACTTGCAAGGTTGAGTGAAAGAGTTGAAGTGGCAACCAATGAATGTTTGACTTTAGGACAGTCAACTCAACAATGTTTAGATGGCAGCCAATGAAAGTTTATGACAGCCAACTCAATGTTTATATGGCAGCCAATGAATGTTTAGGACAGTCAACTCCTTCTTTAGATGGCAGCCAACACAATAATGTAACTAACTAGAAAACAACAAAGGGATGAGATCTATAATAACTACTTTGCAACAAATGGAAACTAACTATCAAAATCTAAACAAAACTAACTACTAACAAGAGACTAGATCCTAAACTATATAGATGCAAAACATAAGATCTAAATACCAACTTTAAATAAATGTAACGAGATACTACTAACAAATTTTGTGTTTTTTGTGATGTGATTATAGGTTTTTTTTTTAGGGCTAATGTGGAAGTGGACGAGAAGGGGAAAGAAGTGGCAAAGAGATGGGATGAAAGGAGCCCTAAAGGAAAGATGACAAGAGCTAGGAAGAAGAGAATGGGAAATGGAATGAAGAGAGGAGAAACTAGGGTGGACGAATAGGATGAGGAGCAAAAAACCTAGGGCAAAACGAGAAGAGTGAAGGCACTAAACAATGGTAAAACGAGAGCAAAGAAGGGAAAGGCGAGTGGGATGGAGAGAAAAGAACTAGGGCAAAAAAAAACGAATGGGAAGAGGAGGAGAAAAACTAGGGCAAGGAGTTTCAAGTGGAACACTTGAGAGGGAAAAAAAAAACACTGTCTTAGAAATCCTCCGGTTAACCGGTGATACGCCGACAACAAGTGTTGAAGAGAGCACAAGGGAACAAATCCCAAGCTATTCCCCAAGGTTGAAGGAGCTTCAACCTTATGGCAAACTAAATCTATGGCTTGAAAAGACAAGTAACTAATCTTGGATCAAGATCTAGAAGGGCTAGAAAAAGCTTAGCAAGTCAATGCAAAGGATTCAAGGAGCAAACAAGGAGGCTTGTAGAAATGGAAGCCTAATGTAACAAAGTAACCAATATTTTTGATAAAATGGACGGATCTTAGAGCAAAACTCTTTGTGCTTTTTCTTGGAACAAACTCAACCTTATATAGATCCTGGAAAGACAACAATGTTAAGAATTACTTGTGATGGTGAAGATGGGCTAGATGCAACTGAGCTCACACCCCCCTACACCTGGAAAAACCTATTCAAAGACAAACAACTCAATGCAAAAGTGAGATCAAATATGTGACTAGTATGCTACGAAAACCAAGGTTATATAAATGCTAGTACAACAGAATACATCCTATTCATATAACTCATTGATAAACATTGCTAAATAAACCAAATTGCAAACCACAAATGGTAGAGCTTATGTTCTAGAATATAGACTTCTAAAGCTAGTTATTTGATCAATCACATAAGCATTAAAATTGAAAGCATAGAAAGAGATCACCTCACAAGAGAAACATTCATCAATGTTGCACAAATCGCATGGACCTCCAAAGTCTAACTTTATTTCCTTAAGCCAATAGCTTGTAATCACAAAAATGGCAGAGTAACTTTGCATCCAAAAATCCATCAGATAATAACCCCAAAGGGCCTCTCTTTATAGTAAAACTCTAAGCTAAAACCCTAGGTCGAATTGGCATGGACAAGTGGGTCAAATTCTAATCAAGGAAGGGCTTGGAGAGCTAAACAAATGGGCAAAGTCGAGTTTATGGTAGGTATGAAGTGAATAGGTGGCAAAACTCGAGTTGTTTGAGGCATAGGAAGTATCACCATTCAACAAAGGAGCTACAACTAGGATCCACGTGAGCTTAGATGAGGATTGACGTGAGGATTGGTAGAGTGCGAGCTAGTTTGGTGGAGAGACAAGTGGCATGTGGTAGGTGCTAACTCTATTTGCAATGAGAGCCAAGTTTGATGAGTCATGAGGGCGCCTACTCTAACATCAATGCACATCCACCAACCCAATCACTAACTGACAACTCACTAACTCGAGTTTTGCATGAGGAAGGGCGAATTGGTTCAAGTGGATAATCTTCTAGTGACTGGATAGTTGATTGGAATGACTTGGAGTTGATTGGAATCCTCATAAATGTCCATTGCCATGTCATTTAGCCTTTTATTTTAATCAAATTGATTAATTTTGGAGAGATTTGGATTATCTCCAAAATATTCAATTTTATTATTTTAATTAATATTTTCTCTGTAAATGACTTTTTAGAGAAAATATTAATTATGAGGTTGAATTGACACCCGAAAGTTAGGTTTAGCTAGTCCACGAGTCATGTGTGATTTTTGGCTTATGAAACGAGCCATCAATCACTAAATTCGGACCCCGAACGACTGACATATTACAAATTACTATTTCTCTATTTAAACTATAGAGAAATTTATTAAATTTAAAAATAATTAAAAAACCCAAACTCGACGGACCCAATAAAATTTTTTCGAAATTTTTTCTGGGGGTCCTAGAAACTTAGGACATGACCAAAACCTATTTTAATAGTGTCTAGTAGGTTTATACATTATAGTTGGGCTCTAATAACCCCCCATGGCAAAAATTTCCAAAATCGGGCATTCCAGCTTTGGAGGAAGCGGGAGAAAAACCAAGAGATTATATCTCGCCTGAAGCAAAGTATAATCTAATGGTGAAAAAACTCCCTGGAATACCTTAGTTGTTTAATCCAATCATGGGGAACCGAGCCACTCAGACCCTACTAGCACACTTTGATACAAACCCCCCTGGGGCCATGGTCATGTCGACTCAAAAACAAAACTGGCTAGACCCAAATATATGAAACCCAGATACTCTGGAAGTGAACACTGATGTGTTCCAACACTGGCGGCTCAATAAGGTTTCAACTATTGTACAAATCAGTTGATAACAGGTTGAAACACTAATCATCACTCAAACCACCTTCAACCATACTTTAACTTCTAGGTCTACTTAACCTTGCATTGGTTTCCGTAACTCATCCCTAGGAACCTTTGTTTGGGTCCAATCATCTTTGATTGGTAATAGGGTCTCCCCCTACGTCTTGATTTATATAGATCTAAAGTGAAGAGTGCCTCGGTTGACGTGACTCCCACCTTGCATTGGGAACCATGGCATCTCTTGGGTCACCTCTTTAGTTGTCCATCTCTTCTACCGTCCCGGATGGGATACCACTAGGGGCAACTACAAGTTGTGTGATAATAGTTTTATCATGGTATGCTTATGTCAGTGAGTCACGCTCTCCCTGTTTACCCGAGGGGTCACATGGTCTTGGTCCTCGTCTTCCCTTATCCTTCACCTTGTTTATCTACCTCACCCAAAGTTAGCTAAGTGGTCAAGTCTGTAAGTTGTGCATAGTATTGGGTCTTTGTTGGAGGTGGTGAGCCCACCTCACCCGGGCTTTGTATTTATTGAGATATTTATGTTTTGATCACCATATCGGCATTATAATGTTTTAAGTAATGTACTAACGTAAATAAGGAATCCTTGATGCTTCATGTTGCTTACAGGTTTTCAACCATTGCCATTTTGACCAGATTTGACTTGGTCAAACCAGGTTGACTAGGCCAAAAATGGGCCCGAAAAAATGTTGCGATCAAGATTTCGATTTTGGTCATTTATTGTCTATTGGGGTCCCATATGAGCCTCCAAGTGTCAGAATTCGAAAAGATTGAGGCGTTGATGAGATTTTTAATTATTATGGGTCACTAGTGACCTATTTTAATTAAAAATCATGGATTTTGGCAAACAATGCCTAATTGATGGATCGGGGTCGTTCAAGTGACCATGTCTACTATATTTAGGGTCTACGATCGCATTGTAGCAGACGGTTCGTCAATCCGGGCATTATAAGTGCGTCAAAAGCCCAAATTACATCTTCAGCAATATAAACCAGCAATAAATTAATATGGAAATCAAAATATGGCAAATGTAACTTTGGAAAATGGAAAAAGCAAAGGTTGGCTAATACAAGGGGGTCTCCAAAGGTAATTTTACTATGTTTGGACATTCTATTTATGTTGTGGGGCCCTCACTTTGCCCAGCTCATCATTTGGGACGAATTTGCCCATAAAGGGGCGTTTTGACTATGTAGAACTTCATATTTTGCAAGGATTTTGTAGTGGGACTTTGTCCAAGTGGTATGGGGGGCTAAAACAGCCCATAGTCACCCCCCAATCATATTTTATATGTATTTTATGGGCCCCGCGAAGGTCCCCATCCTCCTCATGGGCGCTAGAGAGGGCAATTCGCGCCCCTCACTAGAGATCATCTCCACCATTGATTTGGGTTGGGAGAGAGTTAATCCCAGCCATTGGTTATGGAGGGAATTAGGTTTGATTGAGAGCCTTTCTCTACTTAAGAAAGGAGCTCTCTCATTTGGAGGTCTTCTTGGCATTTTGTAAACTTGAGATTTGTGAATAGAGAGACATTTCTTCCGATCTACTTGTGAATATGGTGATGGAATGTTATGGTGTTGATTGTTAGCTTATTGCTGGTGCATTGTTGAGTATTTGTGTGGTGTCTCCATCCATCCTTGGCCAAACGAATTGCAGGTGAATCGACCACTTGAAGGGGGACGCATCTCTTGAGCTAGCAACCCTACGTTGCTCTTTCTCTTCGGGATTTTAACAAGGGAAGTAAACTTACATTTGCTTCTTGCTTTCCTTCATTATTTGTCGTTCATTTGTTGATATTTTCTTGCTATTTGCCATAGTTGTTGACTTATCTCTCTCTCTGGGCGAATTGGTTCAACTGGCTGCACCAAAACGCTAGGGGAAAACACACTGCTGCTCAGCATTTGGTCTTTGGGATTTGTTTTCATCACCAAGCTTCTCCATCTCTACTATTTCAGGTAGGCAATCCCTGCTTGTTTCTCTTGTTTTCATTTCCATTGTGAATGTTAAGCTGCAAACAATAAAATAAACCCTAAATATTAAAAACACAAAATTCCACTGTTAAATCTTGTTTTTCTTTCCAAACCCGCCTATGAAATGTTCTTAAATGCTTCAATCCAAAGTTTCAGTTCGATTAGACTCCATTTGCCCATAGAACTAGCACTGGTCCACTTGGCAAAAACGCCCTCCTTGGGCGTTTTTCTCTTTTTGTCTAGCTGGGTCGTTTTGGGGTTGTGGGTAGTTTTGATTTGGGTTTAGATCATCATTTCATCATAAGAAATCAAACTACTATTTGTTGGAAGTGCATTTAAACGTTAATTTATCGCTGCCCTAGGTCCATTATTTCATTGCTTAACTCTCTTCCTTGGGCAATACCACTTCATCTCTCCACTCTTAGCTTATTGTATGTCCCTTGCTTATTTCCAGCCATATAATTACTGATCTATTCTATTTCATTCATCATATTTGATTGCTAGTCACATTTCATTTATATACTTATTTCATACTTGTGTCCAGCCAGTGGCTGAGATTAAGCTTAGGACCCATCTGATACTCACCTCTTGTTTGCATCTATTTATCTTCTTTGGGGTTTTGGGTGTCTAATTGGTTTCTTAACCATCACTGGTTGAGCGGGGTCTCCCCCCTGACTTGGCTACTTGCCTCGTCTGAAGTGACAAACGCCTTGTCTGGTGTGACTACCATTCCTTGAACGGTAGTCTTGGCGTTTGCAGGTTACACCTACCTAGCTTCTCACCCTCTACCATCCCGGACGGGATACCTTTTATTAGCAGCTAGAGTTAGTGTGATAATAGTTGTCTCCCTTCACCCTTCTCTTTCTAGAAATCTTCCTCACAGCTTGGTGGTAGCAGAGACAAATCCTTCAAACTAGTTCCTATCTGCTGCAACTGGTGGCTTCCCCAAACCGACTCATCCCCTTTAATGAGTGCCATTCCTATCACGCGTGAAAAGATGGCAGAGTCTTCAGACAAGACTTCCCATAAATACGCCTTCTTGATAGCCGCAGGACCCCAGGTGATCAGCTGACAGTCTCCACGCATCCACATTCTCCAAAGCCAAGCAGAGTTAATGCATCCGGGAGATGAATGCAAAGGAGGAGAAGATTAGGACCAAGAGTCCTAAGGGATTGGGGTGCTATTGTGGTGACCATCCCCATACAAAACCACCCCAATTTTCTGCTTAACCCCTTTATTAGCCAATTGATCTGCTGTTCTATTGTTTTCACGAAGGATGTGTAGATAATCTATCTCAAGATTGCCACTGAATAAGACTATTCGTTGATATATTCTTCTGCACCATGGGGATCCTTTGCTGTAGCCATTTCTCATTTTATTTACGACTTGTCTTGAATCGCCAAATACAAGAAGCTTACTGATCTTTTCTTTGGAGATCATTTCAATGCCATGAAGCAAAGCAAGCCATTCTGCAACGTTATTGGATTTCTCTCCTATTCCCCAGGCATAGGAATTAACAATTTTTCCTCCGGGATCATATATAACCCCCCTCCCCCCCTACACCTGCCTCCCCTGTAGTTGATTTCTTATATAACCTAACAGATCAGATTCTAAAAATGGCTTCCTCTGCATTATCATTGGCTAAGATCGGTCCCTTCACTAACCATCCAATGTGGTTCAAAGATATTTCTAGAATAATTGTAAATAAACTATCATAATCCCATATTACTTTTCCTTTGTCTTCAATCAAATGATCAGTTCTTCCTAGCTTGTAACAAAAGAATAGCCCTCGAACTATATAGGATGAAATTATATAAGGTATTGATAGCATTGTTAATGTGAGGACTCGATTATTGAACACTGGTATTTAGAATATAGTTTTTCATATTAAATCACAGTTATTTGTTTGGTAAATAGACCTTGCACAATCCAGCACACACTCGAGGTGTTACTATATTGGTCAAATGAAGCTCAATTGACATGGAAAAAACAAGCATTTTAAATCAACCAGAATTAGTTTGTTGCACATAGTCTGTCATATCCTGAATGGCTTATTTAGAAATGAAAAGAACAACATTGGCTAGAAAAAGACATACAACACACCTTTCATGTTATTTTTATGATTTAGCAACAAATAGTCACAAAGCATCGCCTACACAAAGGTATAAAAATATATATATTCAGAAGAAAATAGGACCAGATTGTCCTGCCCTTCATATCATAACAGATTAAATGACTTACCCCAAAAAAATGTCAGTAACAAGAATAAGAAGAAATGCCTTTCCTGTATCGGAAATCCCTTTTACTATTCTTGAGCCTGTGAATTTCATTACTTCCACCTGGAAGAATGCATAATAATACATTACTCCTGAGTTTTCAAGTGAACTATTTGCAATTTTATCAAGCATGAGTATGACCAATATAGAAGGATAAATTACATTCGAGTCAATAAACAAGTTATATGGCTTGTACAGACAAAAGATACTATTAAGGATCACATGCCAAAAAACACCTAATATATAAGCTATAGCAGGTAAGCAACATATTAACAGTATTTCCTATATTTGGATAAACAAAGAAGTTGTCACTTCACAAGTTCAAAGCTATATTCCACTTGTAAGTCTTTTAAATTGATTTGATTTTTTGTGAATAGTCTAATTGATTTTCTGCACATACAAGAGACTCAGATTTAGAATGAGGAAATGAAAATAGTATCGTTAAGGAATAACTTCTTTACTATTGTTGAACAGTCAGAAAACACAAGGGTTTTTACTAGGAAAACTCTCTCTCTCTCTCTCTCTCTCTCTCTCTCTCTCTCACACACACACACACAGATATATATATATATATATATATATTCGATGGAGAACATCCTCGAGAAAACCCTCCTTGCCCATTATGGTTTGGCATGGAATGTAATACCCCCATTTTGACCCTTGTAATGTAATGAATTAGATTATGTAAAATTATGTAAATGTGCTAGTTTGGATACCTAGTGCGGAGCTCAAGGCCAAGGCCCGACTAGTGAGTGGCTAGGCATGTATGATACAAATATCTCTATATGGACCATGTGGTTGGCTTGTCATGATGACATAAAAGCTAGGTAAATCTTATGTTAGAAAATGATAAAAATGGTCCAAGATGGTTGTGTAAAGAGCACTAGAGGGGATATGATTCCACTAGAGGGGAAGAGAAAAGGGGGACCTATGGGAGACTAAATCCTCTATTGCCAAGCGTCAATCTTAGAACTCATCCATTTGCTATCATTTTCCTTAAATGAGCCAATTACTTCTTTTTTACTGTTTTATACAATCATTGAATGTATGTATGAGGTTAGTGACGAAGCTCTTTATTATCACACCATAGTAGCTTAGCTACCATTTGTTGCTGAGTAGATATCTACACTTTTCAGAGCTTTGCCTTTATAGAGATCAGTTATGATGAGCACCATTTATGATCACTTACACATCAAAGCAGCTTATATCAGACAGTATGTAGACCTTGTGCCAAGGCCAAGCCTTGAGAGCTTAGATTTGATGACCAATATGACCTTTTGTTCCATACAGATTCAGTTAATTGCCCAGAGTTCCAGGTGTTCTTATTGCAGCAGTGTTTCATTGGTTCTAGATGATATTGATTGAGATATGCAGTGATATGACCATTAGAGTTGTGATTGTTAGCATTGATTATTATCTTGTTGTTTTAGTCATCTTCATAGCATTAACTTGGTATATAACTCATGATGTGGCAGTATTATTTAAATAAATGAAATGAACTATCTTGGTTGGATTTATATAATGAATTGGATGTATTACTTGCTCTTAAAGGTTTACTGACTATACTCATTGGTTTCACTTACCCTCCTATGAGCATGGACATGGTCTTTCATGACATTTCTGTTTGCTAGCTTAGGAACCACAATCACTTGACTCCATCCATCCATGGCCTTCCTTGTTTTGGCTTTTCACCTTGACTTGCCTTCTTGACTTTTGATGTGGAGGACTTCCCTGCTCCTACCTCTGTGTTGGATAATATCCACATTTGTTTTGTGTCTCGGCTCTGTGTTGGTGACAGAACTTACCTTTGGTGAGTTGGATTTTATGCCTTTATCAATCTAGTCGGTTGCCCCGATGCGTGGTTTAGATTTGCGGAATTCCATCTAGTCACATGAGATGTTATTGGCTAAAACCTTAAGCACATGTACTACTTGTATGGAAATTATTGGAAATCACTTATGAAAGCCCATGGAAATAAATGAAATGTAAAACTGTGATTTTCATCACAATGGAAAAGGGCTAAAGCAATGAAATGCTAAAGTACCCCATGAAGGGTCCAAATTAAAAGGTCTAAAAAGCAATGGCTAAATGTATGCGCAATCTAAAGATTGCTGACCTCAAAAAGTTATAAATGAAAGGCCAAATAAAAGCAGTGGTTAAATGTATGCCAAATCTAAAGAGTGTTGGCCATGGAAATGAAATGAATGATCCTAATGAACTTGGATCAACTTGATGTAGACATGATGCCAAGGTTGAATAAGCACTCTCTAAACAACTTATCCATTTGTGAGGCACAGCCATTCCCTTTGTTTATCTTGTCCAACACAGTGTGTAGCTACCCTTTTACCCTGTCGAAAGTATCACTTAGTTAAGTTGGTCAAGTCATCCCTTCTACCTAGCCTTGTCCTTAGCCTTCACCCTATGCTAGCAGTTAGGCCATGTCCATTGGATGAAGTATGCCCTTAAAGCTTTGGTGCAAGTAAATTATAAATAACATTGAATATCTATGTATTAACTGCCACATGAATGATGTTTATACTTTGAGCTAAGCTTTGAATATGGTTAAAGGAACATGTCTTAGTCATTTGTTATAATCTAGTCTTTGGTTGTATTTTGACCTAGTCAAACATAGTTTGACCATGGTCATTCTCGGAATCCGTGATGAGATGGACCACTTATGCTTTATGATGTTGATCTATGGTCCCACATGCACCTATTGATGATTCCATATGTTGGACACATGCTCCAGATGATGATTGATGCAGTTTGTCATTTTTATTATTTTTTCCAGATCATCATATTTTACACTGTCCGGGTATGGTGGACCCTACAAATGATCCTATAGGTTATCATGAGGTGTATGAGTACTCATCTCTAGTGGATTTGGGTCTTCTAGATCCACTGAGACACTTATCTTTCAGTTTTGGGAACTCTCGGGGATGATATTAACAGTTCTCCTCCTGTTGACCAGTTTGGGCATGTTGATGTGGCCTGTCCAGCAGGAGCATTGGAGGCAAGTCGTTGCCTAGGGAGCTACAGAGGAAGGGGGTGGTCCAGCCACTTGTTTTTACCACATTACCCCCCTTCCGAACATGATGGTGCACTTAGTTTGACAGCGCAGGCACTCCAGAGGCAGTTTTGGTCACTTTCAGGGTTTTTAGGAGTATTAAAAAATGGAATAAAAAGGTCATTGAGGAATTTGATTTGGGCAATTGAGGCAAGGTTTTGGCACTTGGTCTACTCAGAGGTCATCCATGGTGTATCCCCCTTCTTCCAGATCAGTTTGCACCAGTCAGTGGGGTCCACATGGGCTACAAGAGGACTTTTATTGTATATCTCTCTTTGATTATGGGGACAGGATTTGATCATTTGTACAAATGGACATGTCATAGAGTCATATATTATTTTATTGTGCCATGGGATCATGCTACTGAAGGGGAATAATACCTCCTAGCCCCACCATGTGCTCCTAGTCACTTGTTCATTTCTTTATGTTGTGGCTCCTATGTTATTAGCCACCCCCATGTATGACGTCATCCCTCCTATAGACTTTTTAGCCATGATGTCATCCTCTATTTGAGTGATCCATGTCTATTGTTATGTTGGCTCATCTTAGCCATTGATTACATTGTTATATCTTTTGATCTCAACCACTAGTTTTCAAAAGTGGTTTAGGGTTTTGGTCTTTCTCTCCTATAAAAGGAAGAGACCCCTATTGTAAAGGCACCTTTGAAGCTCTTGAATATTGGAATAGAATACTATTTTGTGCATCTACTTCTTTTGTCTTAATGGATTCTTTTGCAAGTTGAATATACAATCTTTTCTTTATGCATCACTTGTGGTTTGTGGGATTCAAGTCGTTTTCTACAGGGAGGCCCAATTGGTGAAGAGGAAGACGATTTCAAAGGAGGCCATTGTTGGGGGGACCCTTGTTATCACTTATTTTGTACAAATAGATGAAACTCCATTAAGCAGCCAGTGTTGGAACACATTAGTGTTCACTTCCAGAGTATCAGGGTTTCATACAACAATAATTAGCCAATTTTGGCTAGCAGTTTTTATTTTCAGTCAGAATGACCATGGCCCCACGGGGTTTGTAATAAGTGTGCTAGTAGGATTTTTGAGTGGCTCGGTTCCCCATGACTTGGTTAAGCAACTAAGGTATTCCAGGGAGTTTTTTCCCTTGTCAATTATACTTTGCCTATAGCCGAGCTATAATCGATGAGGTTTTCTCCCGCTTCCTCCAAAGCTGGAATGCCCGATTTTGAAAATTTTAGCCATGGGGGGTTGTCAGAGTCCAACTAGTGTATATAAGCCTACTAGACACTGTTAGAATAGGTTTTGGTCATGTCCTAAGTCACTCTGACTCTCAGAAAAAATTTCGAAAAAAATTTACCAAGTCCTCCGGTTTTGGGTTTTTAATTATTTTTAAATTTTTAATAAAATTTTCCATAGTTTAAATGGAAAAAATTCAATTTGTAATATGTCAGTCATCCAGGATCCGAATTCAGTGATTGAAGACTCCAACCTTAAGCCAAAAATCATTCATGATCCCCGGACCAGTTTATCCTAAGTTTCGGATGTCAATTCAGCCTCATAATTAATAATTTCTCAAAAAAGTCATTTACAGATAAATTATTAATTAAAATATTAAAAAATGAATATTTGGAGATAATCCAAATCTCTCCAAAATAATCCAAATGGATTAAAATAAAAGGCTAATTGACATGGCACTGGGCACTAATGAAGATTCCAATCAACTCCACTCAGCTTCAGTCAACTATCTAGTCAGCAAATGCGATCTCCTTCAAACTAATTCGCCCTCCTGCATGCAAAGTCGAATTTGGTGTTGTGTCACTTGTTTAATGGGTTGTTGAGTTGAAGTTATTGCAAAGGTGGGCGTCCTCCTTGGATTGTGGCCACCTCATGGGCTTGGCTCCCATTATACACAAGTTTCATTCAATACAAGTACGAGTTAGTGTCTCCTCTTCAAGCTCACGCCTTCTCCTATGTGCTCACGTCAATCTAGGTCTTGAGCTCGATTTTACATGTGGCATTCCTTTATTTGAGTGGTGATGGTTCCAAAGTTGAGCGGGGGCGCCTTGCCAAGGTGGAGGCCACCTCCCCATCCACATAGGCTTCCAACTCGAGTTGTGTGGTGAGATTAACTCCAAGCTAAGTATTGATTGGATTTAGACATGGAGATGATTGGAATTCAAATTATGTCAAGGCCATTGGCTCTCTTCTCTATGCCAATTCGAATTAGGGTAGACTAGGCTCTTGTATTTGTATAAGTAGAGGCTCTTTGAGCTCTCTTCACATGGATCTTTTGGGCATAGAAACTCTGCTAAATTTGTAAACAATCTTTCATTGAGTAAAGCTTTTCGACTTTGGAGGTCTATGTGATTTGTTTCTTCATTGGTGGATGTGCTTATTATGAGGTGATATCTCTTCTTGCTTTCAATTTGTTTACTATGTGTGGATCAAATAACTAGCTTTAGAGGTCTATTTTTAGAACACAAGATTTTCCATTTGCAGTTGTCAAGTTGGATTATTATGCAAAGCTTGTTATAATCTAGATGAATACAAATATTCGGTCATATGAAGTATTGATCTCGATTTAAATTTTCCTAGCATTCTAGTTATCTCGTTTGATCTCACTAGTTTCCAAGTTCTTTGTCTTAACAGATCTTGCCAATTAGAGAAGGGTGAGAGCTCGGTTGCATCAATCTCGTCTCTTTCATTATAAGGAGTTCTAACATTGTTGTCTTTCAGGATCTACTAAGTCGGGTTTATTTCAAGAAGATAAAACATAAGGAGATCTTACTCCTAAACTCCATCCTCAGTTTCAAAACTTTTCAACTGGTTACTTGGTTCTAAGGCTTACCTCCTCAAGCCATCTCTTTTCTCTCCTTGAAGATCCCTTTGCAGTTGACTTGCTAACCCTTCCTCCTCATCCCTAGTTTCGTCCACCCTCTGCTTTCTTCTCTTCAAGCCCTCGTTTTAGCCTCCCTTGCTAGCTATCGTTTTCTTGGCCCTAGATCTCTCCTTGCCCTAGCTTTGTCCACCTTTATTTTCTTCACTTTTCTCCTTTGTCTTTCGTTTTCCCTTGCTTTCCTTCTCCTCATTTGCTCTCGTCCACCTTAGGTTTCCTTCCATCTTCCTTCTCGTCTCCCTTCAAGCCTCCTCTCTTCATCCCTTTCGTCCATCCCAAGTTTGGCTTTACCCTTCCTCATTGTTTTTTCCTTTGATCTGCTCCTCCTTGTCTCCTCTCGTCCACCTTCAAGTTTGCCCTAAATCACAACAAAAAACTTATTGGACTTTGTATTAGTTAATTGCAAAAACTTGTTAGTAGTTAGATCTCGTTAGCTTAGCAGTTGCATTTCTTTTCAAAAGTTAGTATCTAGTTTCTTTTCTAGTTTAGAAGTTACTTGCATCTAGTTTGTGTTTATTTACTTTTGATACTTAGATCTCATCTTGTTTGCATCTCATTATCAGTTGCATTAGTCTTAGATCTCTTTTAAAAGTTTTAAAATTGCATTGAAAAAGGAGTGAGCATATAGGATAGTAAAAGCTTGCATCTAGTTCGACCATTTTTGCATTTTTTAGATCTTAAAGTTAGTTTTGTTTTGATTTTGTTTTGCACTAACACTAATGGGTGCATGAGTTTTTTGGATCATTATTTGTTATAAGTTTTGAGAAGAGAACAAGCTGTTGGAAGGTGAAGCAAGAAAAAGTTGAAACGAAGACCTTTTGGAGATAACCCAAAGTGAAGATTTTGAACCAAGAAGACAAAAATATAAACAATCTCCTTTGTACAAACCCCCAAAAGGGTTTTAGTTTCATTTATCGTTGCTCTTCATTTCAAGGGTTTCAATCCCTCACTTGTAACTCATTAATAAAAAGGCTAGGTGGGATAAGGCCTCCCACATTTTGGTTCTTCTTCCCCATTTCGGGAAGAGTGTCTTGTGCATGCTTAGTTTAGTTTTGCTTCAAATTTTCTAGATTAATTTTCGTTTTTGTACTTAGAGTAAAATTTATTTCAAGTTTTGACCTGAGAAGCCTCTTGGGATTTAATCCCAAGTGCCGCACTAACACTGCGTGCTGCTTCTCTTTCCCCACCGTGTACTGCGTAGGACCGGCTAAGCTGGAAGTTTCATGAGCGGTGTGCAGAAGTCACTTTGACTTCACTTGTTAGATTAGTCTCTGTTGTGGTAGAACACTAGTTTCATTTTTTGCAAAGTAGTTCATTTCATTTTGTCTTGTTTCATTCTTTTATCTTATTGAGCTATCACATGCGTTCTTGTTCACAAACTGCTTCTATTTTAACAAAGAACCAAAGCCTCTTGAACTTGCAACAACCCAAGTCAAGAGCACTCTCTGTCGGAGAGCATAATAGTATTGCATTTTCCTTGCATTAGGCATATAGACTAGCTAAGTCTCTTGAACTTTTGTCATAAGACAAAGTCAAGAGCACTCTCTGTCGAAGAGTTGAACTATGTGCTCTAATAAATCTTAAAACATTCCAACTCACTTCCCCCTTTAATAATTTATCTTCGTTGCTATCCAACATCTGTATGCTCTGCCAACCTGAAAAGGTTGGACTAGTACCCAGAAAGGTGTTGGACCTGTTAATCTCAAAAGTGATAATTTAATAAAAAATTTACCCCACAACCAACGAACCGGCGTTGATCATTCGAGAAATACTCAGGTAGTGGGCAAAGTTCCTAAACCTGGTGGGGCTGGAAATTACCGTTGTCTTAGACTTCGGAGTAGTTAAGTCTTCAAACACTTACTCCTTGATAACTGGACGGTCCGTCATACCATCAGAGGGGAAGCCACTGAAAGTATACCTTTCCGATTGGACGCATACCTTGTTTCTCTCTAGCCTAATCATCCAAATCATTAAAACTTTTAATTTACCAAGATAATTTGCAAAACGATCTCACGAACAGTTACTAAAGACTTGTATCTTCAGCATCCCCCAACACTACACACTTGTTTGACTCCATTTTGGCACTGGTCACTTTACATTTATGCTTTAATTAAGTTGGGCCATTTGTCCATTGGATTTTCTATTTTGAACTTATCTATTTGTGGGTTCTTTTTTATTTTGCAAGTCTTTCATATATTGTTTCGCAACGTGGATTGCACTTTATCTTGTGTCTATTATAAGTTGCGATCTCTCATTCAAAACTCCTAAACAACAATCACCCGCATCACCAAACACCAAAAACATTTAAAAAAAAAACATTGAACCATAGACAACTCTTTGAAGGGACTACCCCCCTTAGCTTCGTTAGGAGTTAGCCTAAACGGAGGAGTTGGTATTCAGGTGATAGTACCTGGCTCATTGCTTGCCCCCAAGGCCACACTTTCCCCACTTGTAGTGAGGGAACAACTTTCGAAAGATTTCTGCTGCTGGTGTGCATCTCGGCGGACAACATCTTTGGCGTTGTTGTCGGGGACAAATCTTTGGCACTAGTCTACTTTCACTTACATGCTTTAATTAATCTGGGCCATTTGTCCTTTGAAGTCTCTATCTGAATTTATTATCTATCTGTGGATGCTTCGTATTGCAAGTCTTCTTTATACTGTTGATCTCATATCTTGTTTCGCAACGTGGATTGCTTATTGTCTTGTGTTTTTCCATCTATAATTGTGATCATTATCATTTAAAAAACTCCTAAACAACACCCACCCGCATCACTCAACACCAAAAACATTTAAAAAACAACATTGAGCCATAGACAACTCTTTGTATGGACTACCCCCCTTGGCTTCGTTAGGAGTTAGCCTAAACGGAGGAGCTGGGATTTAGGTGACCGTACCTAGCTCATTGTTTGCCCCCAAGGCCACACCTCTCCCCACTTCCAGTGAGGGAGACAGCTTTCGAAATATTTTTGTTGCCGGTGTGCATCTCGGTCGACAACAGGGTCACTAGGTGATGCATTAGATCTATGGAGATCTAGCCATAGCTTGTGCTTGACATTTAAGACCCACCTAGATAATCATCTTAGCTATCCCGATCTATAATTTGGTGGACATCTGACTCCATTTGCCCTTCCAACTAAGGCACTAGTCCTCCTTGAGGCAAGTCACACTCCTTGGGTAGGTGGCCATTTGCTAGATCCCATACTTGGGTATTGCTAATTCTTGGTCAAATCCATAGATCCATGCTATACCATACCCCCTAGTGCCTTTTCATTTCAAATTTGACCTTGTGGGCCCTATTTGGACCATTTTCCACTTTTTAAGGGGTGGACCCCACTTGGGTAATTTCCATGGCATTAGGTCTTCTTTAGATCTACTTACTTAACTTCATAAGTGACCTTAATCAAACACTTGGTTGACTCATTGTCCTTGCTTAAGCCTCTCAACCAAGCCATAACCATCTTGGGTCCACTTATCTTCCTAGATCTAAATCTTACTCCATTGATCTCCTTGCATAACTTCACACATTTCCCTAGGAGTCTTTGGGTTAGCTAGTCTTCATAGAGTGGCTAGGGTCTCCGCCTTGATCTTGATTCATCTTGATCTAAAGTGAAGAGTGCCTCAGTTATCGTGACACCCAGCTTGCATTGGGAACCGTGGCATCTTTTGGGTCACCTCTTTAGTTGTCTACACCTCTACCGTCCTGGATACAATACCTTTAGAGACAACTACAAGTTGTGTGATAACAGTCTTCTCGTGTAGTTATGGAAGCATGGGATGAATATGATTTTATGACTGCTGTAAGAGTCCTCTCCTCTATGGTCAAAAGTTATGTCAGTTGTCTTTTCCACCATTCTCTCATCTTTTTGGAGTTTTACCAATTATTTTGGCATGCAGATTTTGGGACAACACTTTTACACTACACAGAGTTCTTGCTTTTGTTGATCTTTCCATTGCCATTAACAATTACTAGACTATGCATAAACAGAAATTTAAATTTGAAAACAAAGCTGCAGATTTGAGGGAAATATAGATGGTTGTAGGTGAGCATAGAGATTGGGCAAGCTAAGAACTTTTACCTATTGAATTTTGCTACTTCTACATGTTTGAGAAGCCATGAATTATTGCTACAAGAGGTTCTCCAACAACAAATAGGAAATTGGACTCCTACTGCACACACTAGTAAGCACTGTAAGGGTTGGATTTCCTGAGAGAATTGTTGGTGCGCCCTCTCTCCAAGGTTGGGCGACTTTCTTGAGATGGCACATTGTGATTGGATGTTGGAGTTTCCAAGAGGGGAGGGGCGCCCCTCTTGTGAGGTGACAGCCACCTCACTCAATCAAGCTCAAATCAAGGCTTGAGTCATGGCATTGATCTCTCCTCTCTGGAGATGTGCCCTCCTCAAACCCTAGATCTAGAATGCACCCCCCTCTTTTCTTCTTATCTATTTAAGCAAGGTCAAGATCCTTCATTTAGATGGATGCAAGGAACTTCTGGTCATGTATTATTTTGTTGTTGCTATCTGAATAAAGTTGAAGGATTTGGGGGCTTATGAGGTGTGACAAATTGGTGCATATGCTTTGTGAATGAGGTGATATTGCTGCAATTATTTCATGCTTTGTTTAAATGTTGTAATTAATCTAGCTTAGAGGGGTAAATAGTTGAAGTTTCAAGTTATTTACTTATTGTTTTACCTTTATAGATTCGAGAAGGCATTGTCTTATTAAGTTATAATTCATGCTTTTTTTGGTTTCCATTTGTAAAAAGTACCAAATCTAATATTTTTTGTTGTAAGTGTGATAAAGTTCTGCAGATCATCATCCCAAGTAAAAGGTTGAGCTAAGATGCATCTCCTTTTCTTGGATCCGGATGGAAACACTTCTTGTTTTCCCAACAAACCTCCAAGCTTTCCAAGAGATTCAAGCTTGAGCAATGTTGCCAGCTAATACAGACCTACAAACATGAAGTCTCCAACCCACTTGGTGTGTCCTTGGGGGAAAGCTACAAGTCGAGGCCCCACTGTCACCTCGATTCCCAACTCCTAAAGGAGCCAAGGGTGGTAGACCCTATTTGCTAAGTTTTCGAAGATTTAGTTTTAGGAGTTAAATCTTAATTAACCTTGTCTAAAACTTAAATAACAATCAATCATGCAATCTGCAACAAATATTTAATGGCAATCAAACCTTACTTGAAACTCAAAATAATGCTAAATGAAAGAAACAACCATTTATTAACTAATCCAGTGCCTTATCTGTTGGGCTCAAATTACAACTTGAATCCATAAAACCATTTACTCAATGAAAGCGAATAACACAAGACATATAAAAGAACTGAAATAATTTGCTTCCAAATTAGAATATAACAAGAACTTGTTGCAAAAAATACATGAAATAAATTGCTTGTAAATGAAAAAGCTAAACTTGGAAAAGAAAATGAACTCTGAAAGCTGAAATAAAGATCAATATGAACAAAAGCTAGAAGGTGAGCAAATGTTTCAAAGTTTTGCAATGGTCTCGTAAATTTTAGCAAAATTTTAGGTCTCACTTTAGCTTAAGGGATTGGTGTTTGAGAAAATAAATTAAAATTTAAGCTAATGTGACTACCTCTAACTCTTATCCTTTGATTGAGAAAAGTTGTTGGGTGCTCAACAAGAGAACAACAAGGTTCCTTTTTAGCTTCACAAATCAGCTCCAAAGCTTTGCCACAGCCTTGGAGCTCAACAGGAGGACACTAAGTGCCACAGGCTCCCCACAGCCTCTACCCCTCTAGCTCCCAAACAAAACTTTATTTTCTCAACCTCACAATAAGATGTTGAGTGTCTAATTAAACTAGCCAATTCAATCTTTTTCCCTTTCTTGTAACCCAGGATCGGATTAACCGGTAAGGGGAGTGAATACGGGGAAAAAGTGAGGCAAGTTTTAATTGCTTAATAAAAGAAAGAAGTTTGTTATTCAACACAAAACAAAACTAGTCAGCACGATTTTGCAGTAGGGAAATGTTAAAATTTTAAATGCAATAACATAAAGGATCACTGAAAAATAAACAAGAACGGCATAGACAATAGAACACAACAATTTATCTTGGGAAACTCTCGTGGGGCAAAAAACCCAGCAAAACTTCTTCCGTATAGATTCTTCATAAAGTACAATGTCAACCTCGTGCAATAACCCAAAGCAAGACATCTTCAAAAGTAGCTACACATCTCTCCCAAGAGACTCGACTTTATCTCTCTACTAATGCGAACTTGAAGGAGTGAGTGAGGTGACAAATAAGGAGGGTGACCCTCCTATTTATACTAATCAAGTGACTGACTTGTTATCACAAAACTTGTAGTTTCCCTTAAAGGTGATCCTATCCAGGATGGTAGAGGTGCTAGGCAACTAAAGAGGTGACCCAAGAGGGCCTCGATTCCCAAGGATGATTGATTGTCACGCCAATCGAGGCACTCTTCACTTTAGATCAACCCAACGCAAGATCAAGGGGGAGACCTTACTAGCCAATGAGGGCTAGCGAATCAACACAAGACACTATAAAGGTTACGAATGATGCACAAGAGTAGATCTTGGTGGATAAAATCTAGATCTAGGGAAACGTAGTGGCTTATGAGAGTTAAGATCTTAAGAGTACGTTGAGGAGGCTTAGGCAAGATAGAGATTCTCGACCATGAAATAAATGTACTACCATGAGTTTAGGAAAGTAGATCTAGATAGATCTAGTTTATATGAAAAATACCCAAATTGGATCTACCTAGGGCTTAAGCAAATGAGACCAAAGTGGACCCAAAATAGTAGATCCGAGTGTTAGAAGACTAGATCTAGGTGCTTGAAGAATAGATCTATGAAATTTGGGGGGGTTCAAGCATACCCAACTGATAGATCTGAAAAATTGACCAAAAACCGAAGGAGGGCATCCCACCTAGAGGAGACTAGTGTTAGATCCGGGGATAAATGGAGTCGGATTAAGTTGAAAATTTAGGTCTAGTGTTTTAATAATTATTCCAAAGTGGGTTTTGATGGCCGTACTCAAATAGGTACCTGTTATCACATATATAGTAGCCGGGCTACCATACATTATTTTTCTGATTCCAATACACTATTCAGCAAGTTCCCTTGCATCTGAGATGCTGAGATCAACATTTATATTGGATCACTATCAGATTTTGGACAGCAGTTGTATTCCCCATGCCATGACTGAGTCTCAGGACACGCAGAGAGATGACTAATATAGCCATTATACCATTGGTACAAAGCAGTCAGTAGTGCCTAGAGTTACAGCAGCGGTTTCAGAAGACAGACGATGGTATAGGTGATGAGCATTCAGGTATATGACTCAGCAGGTATATCATTGTGTTACGGTTATATTGCTTTATACTTATTCTTATAGCATGTCTTAGCGTTAGTGTCATGATATGGCAATCATATAGATATGTGGACCTGGTTGATCTTATTATATATATTATATCGTCCCTACTCAGACTTAGAAGTTCACTATTCATACTCATTGGTTTTACCCTCCTTAGGGAGAATAGAGGTGATCATTCCACCATACCTTGGCTTGCTAGTGTTGGCTCCATTATTCATTGTCTTCATCCATCCATTGCCTACCTTTTAGTTTATCACCCTGACTTACTACTTGACTAGTGGCATGGAGGACTTTCCCCCACTGTAGCCTCTATATTGGATGAGCTTCCCTATTTATTGTGTCTCGGCTCTGAGTTGGTGACAAAACTTACCTGTGGTGAGTTGGAGTTCCTTGGAATTCCCCCTAGTCACTAAAGTTGTGTTGGCTAAACCTGAAACTTTTAGTGCTTCCATGAATACAAAATCTGGAAAATGAAATGCTATATCTTGTATGAAAAGCCCATTCATGCAATGTGTTTCTAAACACACATGAATGAAAGGCATGCCAAATGAAAATGGCCATGAAAATAAAATGCTATATCTTTTGGAAATGTAAATACCTAGGTAAACAAGCTGTCCATGACACACCTAGAAGTGCTCAGGTAAACAAGTGCCTTAAAAACACACCTGCAGCAGAAAGCCTAAAATAAATGAAAATCCATGCAATGTGTTTATAAACACACATAGACCAAGGCTATGGAAACTTCAGGCCCAAAAAGCAATGGAACTTAAATGCTATATCAAAACAATTGCTGGCCTTATTTGTATTATGGATTGTGCGCATCTGTTAAAGGGGAATAAACCCTCTTTGAACAACTCATCCATTTGTGAGACACCGCCATTCCCTGTGTTGTTGCTCATTCAGTATATATTGTTCTCCGCCAGATTGCACACCAGCAGCGGAAATCTTTCGAAAGTCGTCTCTTCACTACAAGTGAGAGAGGTGTGGCCTTGGGGGCAAGCAATGAGCCAGGTACTGTCACCTGAATCCCAGCTCCTCCGTTTAGGCAAACTCCTAACGAAGCCAAGGGGGGTAGTCCCTACAAAAGAGTTGTCTAAGGCTCTTGTGTGTTTAAAATGTATTTAGGTGTTGTGATACGGATGGGTGTTGTTTAGGAGTTTTTTGAAGGTGAGAGACACAATAATACTTAAAATGAGACCAAGATAACGCAATCCACGTTGCAATAGAAGATAAGAGATACACTTGAATCAGATATAAATCTCTCTTTACGAAAATTAACACAAGTACTCCAATATTGATAATAAGCAAAATAAAATATTGTGATTAAGGACCAGTGCCTTATGGAGTCAAAAAATGTAAAAGTGATTGATATTTGTGAACTGCAAAACATACTTGACACTTGCCCAAAACCCCGCATCAAGAACTGTTTCTTCCACCTCCTGAAAATCAAGCCTGTCAGATGCAGATGTACACCTATCTTTCAAGACCTGCCATGACTAACTTGATACCATGCTAGCCAATGCCTCTCTTACCTTCAAAAGGCGCCTGAAAGTGAGGTAGTAGCTAGCAAATCTAGTCTTTGCTATCTTCAATAGCTCCAACTTTGAGTGACTGCGGAAAATGCCATGGGCATTGCTATGGTTGGTTATAAATCTTATCATCTTCTTGCCCTTTTTGTACAATTCACCAATCCATTTGTATTGATTTTCCTCCAACTTAATGATGTCGTGCATCAAAAGGTTCATTGTGTGAACCAAACACCCAGACCAAAATATGTTGGGGTATTTATCTTCAATGATTGCTCCCGTTGCCTTACAATTAGCAGCATTATCGGTTATGACTTGGATGACATTGTATGGACCAATAGCTTCAATGGTTTTGAGTAGGAGTTCTGCAATGTTTATGCCAGTCTTGAATTTATCAGAGTAGTCATGGGCTGAAAGGAAGACTGCACCAGTAGCAGACACACCAAGAACATTTATCAATGACTTGCCTTTTACATTTGTCCATCCATCTGATACAATTGATACCCCATACTCATTCCAAGCATTTGTGAATTGCCCCAAAGCATTTTGGATCTTGCCTCTTTCCTTGTCAAACCCCACAGTTCAAGCTTTGTCATACCCTGGGCTCTTGTATCCTGTTGGAGCAGTGCGAATGGGGTCTACCATTTCATGCCAATAGGGTGAGCGAAGGACATTGAATGGTATGCCACATGCATAGAGAAACCGGAACACTTTTGCATCCACGTCATCCCTACCACCAACGTCAAGGAAATCTGATATTGGCCTGCGTGACCCAGGGGGTGAGAATCCACTACCTTGGGTGGATGGACCTCCAGTTCTCGGTGAGTTCAATGAGGGGTCAAGGTCAACCCTTGCTTTTGATTTGTTTTGTGCTTCAAATTCTTCCTTCTTATACATGGCTCTCTGTGTTGATGGCACACTTTTGCAAACACAAACTCCTACAGTTTTGTTTTCATCACATGGCATGTTCCCACATAGATGTTTTCTCAGACGGGTATATGAACCCGTGTAAGTCTTTTTACAATGGGGGCAACCAAATTTGGCGGTTCCACCCCCCTTGCTTCCTCCCTGCTTGGTGACATATTTCCACAAGGGTGTTGTGTCCTCCTTGGTTTTCATTTGGTTTCCCTCCTCCTCCTCTTCCCCTCCCTCCTCTCCACGGTATGTGCCACTACCCACTTCGTCATCATCTCCCTCTCCCTCATTCCTCCTCCGGTTTTCAATGAACATCATCAAAACAACAAATGGAACCAACAAAAGAAAGCATAAACCCAACATCATGTTTGTTGGACTTGGAAGTTGGAAGTGGAACTAGAGTTTAACCTGTTGCCCTGCAATAGAAATGATGGAGAAAGCATGGGAAAGAGTAGGAGAGGAACATTTACAATGACATTCTAGATTCTAGTCAAATTTCAAGCTTAAAAAATTCACGTCTCAAGCATCAAGCATCAAAACTTCAAGTTCAAACTTCAAACACAAAGCAAATCAACAAGAAAGGGTTTAGAGCCTACCTATTTGGATGTCCAAGACTCCAATGGTAGTGAGTGTGCCAACTTGCCAAGGCTCCAAGCATCCAACCTTCTTCAATCTCCAATCACCAATGGCACCTTCTCCTCTTCTCTTCTCCTCTCCTCTCCTCTCCTCTCCTCTCCTCTCCTCTCTTCTCTTCTCAAACAAATCAAAGTGACAAAATGGAGTGTGGAGGGGGGCTTTATACCTCAAAGCCCTATTCCCCCCTCCAAAACCCCAAGCATGGACCCCACGAGCTCCAACTCACCAAACAAAATTGCGGGCTTGGGTGAATCGTCCGAGGAAGCGACGGGAATCGATTTAGGAAGCGACCGAATCGTTTTTTTTTCGCTCGGAATCTATGGGGGAAGCGACGGGGAAGCGAAGAGGAATCAATCTGGAAGCAAACAGGAAGCGACGCTTCGGATCGATTCCTACACACTCTCACACAGTGGCAGGGAGCGAAAATTTTCGGCCCGAAGCGCGCTTCTCAAAAATCAATTTCGCCCGAAAGCGAAAGCGAATTGCGCTTCCGCCTAGCTTCGGCCGGAAGCTAGCTTCGGAGCATGGGCGAGGGGGGGGGCGAGCGCTTCCCAGCAACTTAGGACTAGATTATAGCCTTCTATGCTAGATTTACTCTACAGCTTATAATGAAACACGCAGCTATGAAAGAGATGCTCAATCTGTCCTAAAAACCCAACATGATATTTTTCATTAAGCTCAATGAGAAAGAAACTCCCAAAAATTTTCCATGTTACAATGAAGAAGGCTAGTCTCTTTTATAGAACAAAAAGCCTTCATTTATTTTCAAAAATAAAATAATAAAATAATGGAGAAAAAGTGAATCTTAGATCCACTTTTTCCTCCCAACTCATACATGACCACTCCACTTGACTTAATTCACTGATTTGTTCTGTTTCTCCAACATAAAGTGGATTGGGCTCAAATAGCCACGCCTTATCAAAAACACCGTCAATTACCAGCGAGAACCTTAAAAAACTCCACGTAATAATGCCAATAGGAAAATGTATCGATCATGAGAAGGAAATCGTGTTGTAGCTTGGCGTTTAAACGTTGGACACACTTACTGCTCCAAAATTTAACTTAACAGGAACTGCCCCTAAACAATTGTTTGGATTCTGAAAAAAAATCGACCATTAGTGCAATTGAAACCCTTCTGTTACCAACTGAGTTGACTACAGTTGGACTTCAGTGAGCCACCAGTATTGCACATTTACTTGTGCCTTTTTCAGAGTTCAGAAGTTCCAAGTTTGGCCTTTTCAGGGCCCATTTGTCAGTTTTTGTAGTACATGACTGTGCCCCATGGGGTTTGTAATAAGCGTACTAGCATGGTGGTCTTTGAGTGACTCAGTTCCCTAGGACTTGACAACCAAAGAAGGTATTCCAAGGAGTTTTTTCCCTTGTCGATTATGCCTTGCCTTTAGCCGAGTATAATCGATGAGGTTTTCTCCTGCTCCTCCAAAGCTGGAATGCCCAAAGTGGGGGTTAGGCCTTAAGAGATTATTAGAGCCCATTTTGTAAGATGTATAAACATGCTAGGCTCTAGAATTTTATCGTTTTGTCATGTACTAGGTTCCCCTGAAGTTTCAGTCAGTTCCGAGAAAAAATATTTTTTCGCATTTTTAAGCCATTTTTTTTAATGGTTTAATTTAAAATTTTCAAAAAGTGATAAAAGTCTTATATCCGGAGTCGGAATTTGACGCAAGGATGCTCGTTGTCAAGCTCAGATGCGTCCTCTTTACCTTGGTACCCAATTCTCCTACATTTTGGGCGACCGAGAACCCCCGTGGAGCAGTTTTGCCTATTAGAGCTATAAAGTGGCACTTTAATGCCAGAAATGCATAAAATTGCACCATTGCCAAAATTTAAAATATTAAAAAAAAAGGAATTTGGCACATGCCAAATGACATGGCACTAGTCACTTAAGGTGAGCGACTTTACCAAAGTATCAAGGCATTTAATTTTTGGCAAATTTAAAGTTTATGACATTAAATTACAAAACCGTACGATTGCCTCACGTGGGGCCTTCTCCACTTGGCTGTGAGCGTTGTGATTGGAGGAGAGATATGGTATTTGATGGGCGTTTAAACCATGCCTCGAAACCTTTGTCATAAGTTAGCAATTGGAATATTAATTCATGCCACGATTTGAATTTCACGTGGGCCATGCATCTACACGGCCGTACGGTTTTTGGCTTGAGTAGTGGTTCGTATTGGTGCAGTGGCCACCTCATATGGCATCACCCACGTGGGTGACCTTCTAATTACAACAACCAATCAATGTTTTCAGCATAAAGCTCCTTACTTTGGAAACATCAAACGACTTGCCAACATGCTCTCCTTTTTCCTCACGCGTGAGCTTCACAAGGGGGCAGCTTGTTCATCAAAATCAACAATTTCCGTTTTGAGGTGTTTTTGTCTTTTGGATATGGTGTTTTACCATTGGTTGAGAGCTTTGCTTGCTCTACAATTTAGGAGTTTGGTCTCTTAGGGTTTTGTGCCCTAGCTCACTTGCTATTTGTTGCTATAAACTGAGGAGCTTGGCTCCATTGTAAGGATCTGGAAGGTGGAACCTCTGTTCTTGTGTTTGTAATATTTTTATGAATTCTTGAGTTAATAAAGAGAAGGCTTTGGAGGCTACATTGTGGGTTCATGTTATGTGTGGATGCTTGATGCTTCAAAACCCATGAAGGTAACTTGTATCTTTGCATAAGTATCTTGCTTATTGTTAGGATCGCACTGACCTTTGAAGGAAATTTACATTTCAGTAGGGTAACAAATATGATCTAATGCTTGTTTGTTATTTGATGATAGTGTAAAATGCTTTAAATATTATGCATATCTTGTTTGAATGCTTCTATTTGCAAGTCTTTTATATTGTTGATATCGGTGCCATTTAATCCTCTTGTGCAAATGCTTGTATAAAGTCTTTGTTGCAGGTTACCGGAGCTTAGGGGGGAGGCATGTATGTTAGCTTTGCCGCTTCCAAAGCTACTTCAACAGAAGCGTAGTCCCTCTTGTTCCCACTCTCATGAAGGCTCCATTCGCCCATCTCTTTCCAGTTCAAAACTCGGTTCTTCTTACCTTTGGTTCAAAATATTTTCAAATCTAATTTGGTTACGGTTTCTATATTGTTCTAGATCTAAAAATTTTGAAATCTTAAGAAGTGGATCTAGTATCCTTTACTAATGCTTTCATTTTATCGAAGTCCAAATCTTAAAAGTTCATTAGTGAAGAAGTGCTAGCATTGTTAGGCTTGTAATTTGGCTTGCAAACTTGAAAGAGAGCATCCAAAGATCCTAGCAAGGCAAGCTCCCTAGCTTGGCTTACTAGTTACCTTTTTTTCTCGTTTCATTGCACCTTTTAGATTCATTTTTCAGACTTAGTTTGCATTTCGAAGAAGAGTAATTTCTTAGTTGTTTTTAGGCATTTTACGAACTGTTTAGCTCGTTGGTTTTTAGCTTCTGCATATCATATTTTTTGTTTTAAGATCATATGAAAACTCAAAAAGTTGTCCAAAGCACCATTTTTACATACTAGTTGCACTAGATTTCATTCTGCAATTTTCTAGCATTGTCAGAACATTCTTAAAGTGTTCTGGTTGTCATTTTCTAACCAACTTAGTTCACTGATTTGTTTTGATTTCATAACAGGTTGGAGTAAGAAAATTAAATAAAACTTGCATTTGGAGCTTCCAAAACCACCCGGAGAGAACCGATTTCAAGCATCATCTTTACTCTTCTCAAACATTGTAAACTGACTTGTTCCCTAATGATAAAGGGCAAGCAGTATTTCTCTTAAGTTTCCAAATTGTAATAAAAAAATAAAAAGAGCACAGCAAGCAATTCCAGCGCCTGACCCCAATCCCCCCAGGGGAGATTCGCACTTTTTTTTTTTTTTTTTTAAGTTTTCATTTGAGCAGTAGTAATTAAATAACTCACTCAAGCACACAACGTCCTCCGAGGACCCGTTCATCATTTGATATGCTTTTGTGTTTATTTCAAATTATTATTCTGTTCTTAAAATTTAATCCTAAAATTAACCCCCCTTGCTTTATGCTTGGGGTTTAGTGTAGAATAATCATCCACTCACACGTCTTAATAAAACGAACAACGCCCCAAACCCGGAGTATGCTCTTGACTACTGCAGCTTAGTCGGAACAGTTGGCTCAATCAAAAACGGGTGCAAGGTAATTAGTGTTAATAGGACAATCCATCAGAATCCAATCCCAAGAACTCGGGAGGTTGCATGGACTGAATCCACAGAGTCAGCAGGTTCTTAAACGGGTTCATCCTCGCCTGGTTGGACACATGGTAAGGTTGCTAGAGCACTCAGTTCGAAGTTTAGTTTTCTTTTGGGCCAAACCAAGAATTAACCCACTCCTTAACCACTCATTTAATAATCATAAAAATTACCAACCGAGCCACTGCAATACTTTCACTAAGACTACACAAGCAACCCTACACAACAGCAATTGCAAGCATTTTTACTTTCTCGGCACTTGTCTTTAATTTTCTATGTTTAAGTTTCAATCACAAATGTCGTGAATGTTTATCTATCTTGTGTTGGGTTAATTAAATTGCAAGCAGTGGTTAGTTAATTTTTTCATCTCATCATCTTTTTAACTCCTAGAATAGACTTTTATCCTTTGTTGTAGATTAAAAGCCTTAGATTATTTTTCATAGAGACCACCCCCCTTGGCTTCGCTAGGAGTAAGCCTAGATGGAGTCGTCGAGTAATCAGGTGACAGCACTTGACTCTCACTTGCCCCCGAGGACACACCGAGCGGCTTGAAGGTTTCCTGTCGCGTCCCCCCCAGGTGTGTATTAGGCGGCAACACCTTCTAAACGGATGCTTCCAAGTGGACGGATTCCACAAGTCATGGCATTCTCTGAAGGCGGCTGTAACAGTAGTTTGGTGGTTTAAAAAATTCGTGACTCTAACACGGCTGTCAAAAATCGACTCATCCGGAGTTAATTTTTACATAGATAACAGCCAATGGATCAAAACTCATTGATGAGTGTCGCTCCAAAACCACACCTAACAGTGAAGACGCCACCTCAGCCGCGTGAAACACTTCAAAGCTCCACGTGATCATGAAGATACACCCCAGCGGTTAACACGGGTGGAAACTGACTCAGCATAAAGCTGTAACCCATACAGTCGACGGTAAATGGCCATCGTGGCTCCACAACATGGCTGCCAAAAAGAAGGCAGGGGTCACTACATGTGGTTCGGCTGTCAATGGTGATGCAGGTCAAAATTCCATGCATCGATGAGAATACCCCCGAGCAGCCACATAGCACGAAATCTCTCTCTTGTAAACAGTTGGATTCTGACTGATTTTAGCATGTGACAGTGGACCTGATTTTTATGGGCTGTTAAAGAAGAAATCAACCCCCTTTTTATTGTTGTTAAGGCGCTAACCTCCAGGTCAGTTTTAAACTCGGCTGCTTAGTAATGGACCTCCATAATTGGCTGCCAATGGAAATTTACGTGTTGTATTTTGGCGTGAAGTGATGAACGCTTAGCCATAGATCACAACTCTCTTTGATCACCCATTTTTCACACGGATATTCGCAGCTCATAAATCCTTCAATAATGATAGCTCTATAAAAATTGCAATTTCTAAGATTTGTTGAGGAAATTTTATCACTGATTTTGATTTATAGATGCCGCAATCTTTAGCCACTGTGACGACCGAGAGCTTCCTTGAAACTTCACTTCTCATGCTGGCGTGAACCTGTCCTTGATAAAGGTTGTGCTCTTGAAAAATCTGTAGGGATGCCCCCACAGGTTTGTGCTTTTCAACAATCTGGACAGAGTGATTAAACTCCAAAACAACTCCTGCTACAGTAATTCTAATGGATGCCTGATTTGTTAGATAAGTTTTTTTGGAAAGCAACTATCCCTGTACTATGCAAATTCTGCTTTTAAATATGCAGATTGTCCCCCTGGTTCTGTATTTTTTCATTTTTTTCAAACCTTGAATCAATTGCCTTCAGCAACTTTGCGGCCAATTTCATTGAGAAAGGAGGTCAGAGCCATAGAAAAAAACACAACTATGACGAGTAGCCTGTTCAACTCAAGTGGCAGGACTCCCAGCCTATTCGCTTGAGCAAACACCACAAAAGCAAATTCTTTTCGAGCATTCCATTGGTGGCTTTAATCATCAAAACTTGAAAACACGGATTGGCATTGATCAATCTGGAACCAAGATCACAGAAACTGTTTTCTTTTTCTGGCACAACAACTCTTCATGGACCTGCAAGTCTGTCTGGAACACTCTGCCAGTCATTATTTTCTGCTTTAAAATGCATCCTGACCTGTAGCTTTATAACAGTAGTAAAGGCTGCTCTTAACTCTGATGCTGCTGATCTAACAAGACTGTGATAGGGCCAACCTGCCTCTGGAAAAGATGACTTGGATACTCAAAATGCAGATGCATTTTTGAGGGGTAACAGAGCTCATCTCAACCGTAGATTATAACTTTTGTATCTTTTAATGTTAGCCATCCATTCAAAAGGTAGTTAGGGTTTTGGTATCTCTTCTTCCTATTTAAAGGAGAGAGCCTCTCATTGTAAAAGGACTTTTGGCTCTGGATTTCTGGAATAAAATATATTTTGCAGATATTTGTCTTGTGGTTGTGGATGCTATAGATGTCGATTGAAACTATTTTTCCTTTGCACTGAGAGTATTGGGGATTTTTCTTGCATATCTTTTCTCCACGTTTTGATCTGTAGGTGAAGAAGTCGATTTGGTGAGGAGAGCGCATTGGCTAGGGAGACTCACCCTGCTACTTTCTCTTCTCTTTGTTGGTTACAGGGAGTATCACTGTCTTAGTACTTCTTACTCTTTGTTTTCATGATCATCGCTTGTATTTTTTCCATTCTTGTCTTCAACTGATTGATCTTATTGTCCTTGGTTCATCAGGAAGAAGAGGGCGCACTTGTGGGGCTGAGCAATTCGTGAAGGCAAGGAAACGACTCAAACTTTCATTTGATCTCTGCGGGAACAGTCCTCGGCATCATAACAAACATCTCCTTCATTCAGGTACGCTTGCAAGGTAAGATTTTGATTTCTTTAACCTACCCATCTGTCAACTTCAGTTAAAACCCTCATCAAAATACTTCGGAAAATTCTCTAGCTCAAATGACTTGGTTAACAGCATAACCATTTCTGGGTTATTGGCATCTTGCATTTATCTGGGTGGGTTCTCCAAGACGTCACACTCGGAGGACACATGTGGCCCAAATCCCAAGGCACTGGTCTCCTTAACCCTAGCGCACTTCCCTTGTTGTCTTGTTTGCCTGTCGTTTGATCTTTGTTCACGAGCTTGTTTGCTTTAAAACTTGTCAGATCTATCTTACAAGCTGTGCTAGCAAGCCCTAATCCACAAATCCTCTCTTTGGGTCACTTTCCTTGTTTTAAGGGTCACGTCTCCCAAGGCAGCTGAATTTGTCATTTTAAACTAGCACTTGAATCCTGGAATCATACTTAATTGTCAAGTCACCATGTATAATTAATCTTTATCAATTCATATCGTTCCTAAGCCTCCACAGTGGTCTTGTTTCCTTAAATCTAGGGTTCCATACCTGTCACCTTACGTACCCTATCTAAATAGCTTGATCTGGTGATTGGGTTAGATCTCTCCTATCGGGAGCAGATCAGGGTCTCCCCCTTGTTATCTTGGCTTTGATAACTCAAGTGAAGGGTGCCTCGATCGGCGTGACAACCAATCCATTGGAAGATCGAGGCTCTCGAGGTTCACCACTTTAGTTGCCTATCCCCACTACCATCCTCCTGGATCCATCTATAGGGGCAACTACAAGATTGGTGATAACAGGTCTCTCTCATTCCTATTTAAGGAAGAGACCCCCTCATTGTAAAAGCACCTTTGGGTTCTTGAACTCTTGGAATAAAATATTATTTTGCAGATCTACTTCTCTGGCTTTGATGAATGTTCTTATACATGATTGTAAATCTTTTCTTTAGACATCTAATTTGTTCACAGGTGATTTTGAACATCTTCAGAGGGAGGCCGATTTCATCTTTTGCAAGGGTGCGAATTGCTTGGAGGGACAATTGTGGGGTTTCCCCATCTTCTCCTGGGCATGACGTTTTCATCTTGAAGGGAGTTTGTCAATTGTGATTCATCCATTGATTTATTTTCTTCGATATGTCGTGCATAGCTCATCTTTTATTTGTGGATCAAATCTAACTTGGGTTGTTTGAATTTGCAGGTAAAAGAAGACACTTCTCCTCCTTGGGCTAGGACGTTTTTGCTTGAAATCACTTGGATCTTGCTTGGAATTGTAACTAAACGGAAGGATCATCAATGTACTTGGTGACCGCAAGCATTTGAGGTAAGATCTACAAGGTACGTATTGGTTTTCATGCATTTTATCCATTGGTCACTTCAAACCCTCACTGTTAAAACCCTCACTTAAAATTTATAAAAATTCTCTAGCTCAAACAACTTCAAATTGTGGCGAACGATTTCTGGTTTATATCTTTATGCCAAGCATGAAGTGGGTTTCCTAGGGCGTCATGCTCTGTTGACTCCTTTTGGCCCAAATCCCAAGGCACTGGTCTCTCCCTAATGAGCCCTCTCTGAGTTTGCCCCTTTCCAGTTGTTTGATTGCCCAAGTTTTGCTTGTGATCTTTAATAGTGTCAAATCTACTGTCAAGCAGAGTTAGGAAGCCTTAATCTATCCAGATCTACTCTTTGGACCATTTCCACTAATTTAAGGACACGTTTCCCAAGGCAGTGGATTTTGATCATTTACCTTAACACTTATATTGTGGAGTTGTCCTTAATTCCAAGCTATTGTAATTGAATCAATTAACTTTCATATCTCATCTTCCTTAAGCCTCTACAATAGCTCCATTCCTTAAATCTAGGGTTCTCACCCTTCACTTTGTTTTTACTGTTTGATTTGCCTGATTTGGTATTTGGGATAGATCTCTCCTTCTAAGAGTAGATCAAGATCTCCCCCTTTGTTGTTTGTGGCTTAGATAACAAGAAGTGAAGAGTTCCTCGATTTACGTGACAGCCAATCTATCTAGGGAATCGAGGCCCTCTAAGGTGTCACCAGTAAGTTGTCTTCCTTTACCATCCTGGATAGGACCTTTAAAGTAGACAACTACACTTTGTGTGATAACAGGTATATCTGGAGCTCCCATTTTACCCCTAATCATTTTCACCCTAATAATCTAAAATTGACCAAGAACATTGCACAACAGTTTTCTTTACAACAAGCACTATTTAATTTTGACTCTGTTACCAACTTTTTGTACCATAGTTGGATTTTCTGGAGAGCCGCCATTTGACAAACATGATAAATGTTTGATTCCGGTGTATCAAATGATCCAACATATTGTAGCTAGCCAGTTGTGGTTAGCTTGTTTTGTTTTTTGAGTTGACATGACCATGGCCCCATGGGGGTTTGTAATAAAGTGTGCTAGTAGGATCTGAGTGTCTCGGTTCCTCATGACTGGATTAAGCAACTAAGGTATTCCAAGGAGTTTTTTCCCTTGTCAATTATACTTTGCTTAAGGCGAGGTATAATCGATGAGGTTTTCTCCCGCTCCTCCAAAGCTGGAATGCCCGATTTTGAAAATTTGGCCATGGGGGGTTATTAGAGGCCAACTAATGTATATAAGCCTACTAGACACTGTTAGAATAGGTGTCGGTCATGTCCTAGGTCCATAAAACCCTCAGAAAAAATTTCGAAAAAATTTTACCGGGTCCGTCGAAATTTGGGTTTTAATTATTTTTTAAATTTAATAAATTTCTCTATAGTTTAAATAGAGAAATAATTATTTGTAATATGTCAGTCATCCGGGGTCCGAATTCAGTGATTGATGGCTCGTTTCATAAGCCAAAAATCACACATGACCCATGGAGCAGCTAAACCAAACTTTCGGATGTCAATTCAGCCCCGTAATTAATATTTTCTCTGAAAAGTCATTTACAGAGAAATTATTAATTAAAATAATAAAATTGATTATTTTGGAGATAATCCAAATCTCTCCAAAATTAATCAATTTGATTAAAATAAAAGGCTAAATGACATGGCAATGAGCATTTAGGAGGATTCCAATCAACTCCAAGTCTTCCCAGTCAACCATCCAGTCACTAGAAGATTATCCCTTCAAACAAATTCGCCCTTCTTCATGCATAACTTGATTTGGTGAGTTGGCATGTGATGATTGGGTTGGTGGTTAGCAATTAAGTTAGAGATGGGCGCCCTCATGACTCACCACACCTACCAAGCTTGGCTCCCATGCTAATTCGAGTTAGTACCTACCATCTTACACATGTCTCCACTAAACTAACTCGCTACCTACCAAACCCTCACGTCATTCCTACCTCAAGCTCACGCTTTGCCTTGTTGTAACTCGCTTGTTGGAGGGTGATCACTCCTACCTACCACTAGAGTCGAGCTATGCCACCTCTTCAAGTTTAACCTACCTCATACCACTTGTCTCTCCACCATGCTAGCTCGCACTACCCATATCCCTCCACATAGCTCACGTCAATCCTCTCCCTAACTCGCATGCATCCTTGTTGGAGTGTGTTGAGTCAAATTCTTGCCACATTGCCAAATCTCACCAACCAAGAACTCGACTTTGGCCTTGTCTATCTCTCCAAGCCCTTGTTGATTGGATTCAAACTGCTTGCCATTGC
This sequence comes from Larix kaempferi, assembly GCA_027924585.1. Taxonomy (NCBI): domain Eukaryota; kingdom Viridiplantae; phylum Streptophyta; class Pinopsida; order Pinales; family Pinaceae; genus Larix; species Larix kaempferi. Next base: position 3,331,193 of record BSBM01001024.1, on the reverse strand, counting down.
CAAATTCGACCTAGGGTTTAGTGTAGTGTCTTTTACTATAAAGAGAGGCCCTTAGGGGTTATTATCTCATGGATTTTTGTGCATCGAAACTCTGATGAAATTGTAAACGCTTTTAATTGAGAATAAAGTTGAGACTTTGGAGGGCAAAAACGTGGAGGCTTTTGATGTGCATTGCTTCACTTGATATTGAGGTGATATTGTTTTACATTTCATTTGAGGCTCTTAAGTTGTAGATCATGTTCATGATGGCTAACAATCTAGCACAAGTAGCATGTATCTAGTTCTTTTCACTTAAATGTTTTGTTTCAATTATATTATCCATGCTTAAGGTTCTTGCAGGTATATCTTCACTCTACAAACAAGACCAAAGGAGTTTTAACTTTTGGATTTGAGAAACAAAGGGATTTAGATCTTCTCCATCAAACATTTAAAACACAATTTGGTCTCTTGTTACTATAGGCTTCCATCTCTTCTAGCCTTCTAGTTTGCTCCTTGAGTTTTTCCTTGACTTGCTAAGCCATTTCTAGCCCCTCTAGCCTTGATCTAGGATTGTTATTGTTTTCAAGCCATAGATTAGTTTGCCATAAGGTTGAAGTTCCTTCAACCTTGGGGAATAACTTGGGATTTGTTCCCTTGTGCTCTCTTCAACACTCGTTGTCGGCGTATCACCGGTTAACCGGAGGATTTCCAAGGCGGTGTTTTTACCATCTCAAGTGTTCCACTTGAAGCCCTTGCCCTAGATCCACTTCTCCTTGGTTTTGTCTTCATCCTCCCATTCATCCCACTTCAAGTTTGTCTTCATCTTCTCCTAGATTCGTCCCACTCCATTTTTGTCTTCATCTCCTCTTCCTCTCGTCCATCTAGTTCCTTCTAGCTTTCGTCCTAGTTCTCCTCTAGCCTCTCTTCTCCCTCCTTGTCTCCCTTAGATCCCCTATCGTCCACTCCCATCTTGCCCTACAAAAAATAAACAAAACGACAAAAACAAACTAGTGTTAGGAGTTAGTGAGTAGTTAATGTTTATTTTCATACTTAGTTAATGAATAGTTGGTAGTTAGTTTGTTAACTTTAAGTAAGTGATTTGCATTTTAAATTGAGTTTTTTTTTTATATACCATTTTGCTAGTTAGTGTTAAGTTGTTTCAAGTTTTGATAGATATTTATGTTTGTTCAAGGTAATTGCTATAGATCTTTTCCTAAGCTATTGTCTAGTTTCAAATTTTGGTAAAATGCAAATTTAGTGATCTTTATTTTCATAAACTTGTGGGCTGCCATACATCTATCCGAGGACTGTCATAACATTTTGTGGGCTGCCATTTACCTTGCTTGGCTGTCATAAAAGTCTTTTCTATTGGCTGCCAACTTAAACATCATTATAAGGACTGTCATAAATTCAATTTTCTGCCATCTGTCTGCTTTGACTGTCCCGAGGTTTGTTTATTTACCATCCTCTACACATCTAAGTGACTGTCATAGGGTATGTTTCTATTGGCTGCCTACTAAGATATCTACACAAGTTGACTATCCTAGAACTTGGTGACTGCCATCCACACATGTTAACTGCCCTAAAACTCTATTGGCTGCGTTCTTAAACATTGTTCGACTGTCCCAAAACTTCACACGTGTGACTGCCATTTCATTTTGGTCAATCCAACATTGCAAATAGTTTAAGTTTCAAGATAATTTCATTTGCATCTAAAGGGAAATTTTTGTCTTGTCCTTTGCTTGGATATAGCTTGTGGATCTAGGACTATAGCTAATATCAACTTGTTATTTGATCTTTTAATTCTAATGGGTATTGGAGCTACTAGTTTGTGACAGACTTGTTTCAGGAAATAGAAGTCAAGAAGCTTCTAATCGAGAAGCCATTAAGAACACAAGAGGACAAAAACAAAGATACATCTTCCTATCCTTTGTAAAAGCCATTAGGGGCTTCAAGTTTTCAATTTTTATAAGTTGTTCATAGATAGCCATTAAAGACCTTTCAAGGATTTTCCCTTGAGGCACTTGTAAAAGATTAATAAAACTTATAGTGGAGAGGTCCTCCATTCTTGGGTCTTCTTCCCCATTTGGGGAAGAGTGTTGGGTTTTGTGGATTGGCTTAGTTAGATATTTTCATATGCTCTTAGTTTAGTTTGTTTTTATTTCAAATAAGTCATTCTGCTTATCTTCCATATTCACTTACCCCCATGCTCTCCCGAGTAGGGTCTTTGACCTGAAAGAGACTCTTGGGTAGTTTAGTTTTATTTTTTACATTTATTGTTATATTGTTTCTCTTCTAATCCTTGACCAGAGAATAGCTAACTTTGGGATCGTATCCCAAAGGCCACATAGTTTTGTGGTAGCTTCTCGCTCCCCCATCAACTTCTTATGGACATCCAGCTAGCTGGAAGGTTTCCAGGATTGGTGGCTTCTAGTGGTTGATCTTGTTCGGAGATCGATCCCACCTATTAGATTAGAAGTTGTGTGGTAGAACACTAGATTTGCTCAGCTTCTTTTTATTTTGCAAGTAGTATTGTTAGTAGTATTCATATCTGGCTGTCAATCTTATTGTTTAAATCTCTTTTCAAGTTGAGATATACTGCTATTACAATTCACTTGCTTCTTAAAATAAACCAAAGTCTCTTGAACTTGGCCAAATCCAAGTCAAGAGCACCCTCTGTCGGAGGGCATTTTAGTTTTGCATTATCCCTGCATTAGGCATTTTAAGCGTAGCAAGTCTCTTGAACTTTGGTCATAAGATCAAGTCAAGAGCGCTCTCTGTCGGAGAGTTGAACAAGGTTCTCTAAATAATAAAATTTTCCACTCATACACCCCTTAATTAATTTATCTTGGTTTCTGTTCTACACCCGTATGCTCTGCCAACCGGAAACGGTTAGGCTAGTACTCAGAAAGGTGGAAGACTTGATAATTTACAAGTGAAAATCTAATTAAAACTTTCACCCCCATAACCAACCAATCCGGAGTTGATCAATAAGATAATTTCAGTGGGTAATCTCTTAGTGAGGGCGCCGAGATTCCATGTTCAGCCTCTAGTTTGCTGGCTTGCATTGCGTGGCCTGGCTAAAGCACTGGGTGGCCCGACATGTCCTTGAACGGAGGCACTTGATATTGTCTTTTCCGGACTTTCTTTGAACATCCTTGGTTTTAGCCCTAATAATCAAGAACATCTAAAACACTTAAAATTTACCAAGAGCAATTTCAAAACGTTCTCACAAACAGCTACTTTCGACTTGTTCTTTCAGCATCACAAGTTTTATTTGACTCCATTTGGCACTGGTCTTTAATATTTATCTAGACCATATGTCCTTGTCACTTGTTTAAATTTCAATCTTGTGGATGCCTTAAATTAAATTATAAGTCAAAGTATACTGTTATCTTCTAAGTTTGTATCTTGTGAATTTTGCAACGTGGATTGCGTGTTTAATTTTGTTCTAGTCATCATTCAAAAAACTCCTAAACAACACCCATCCGCATCACAACACAAAAAAACATTTAAACACACAAAGAGCCTTAGACAACTCTTAAATAGGGACTACCCCCCTTGGCTTCGTTAGGAGTTTTGCCTAAACAGAGGAGCTGGGATTCAGGTGACAGTACCTGGCTCATTGCTTGCCCCCAAGGCCACACCTCTCCCCACTTTCCAGTGAGGGAGACAGCTTTCAAAAGGTTTCTGCTGCTGGTGTGCAGTTTGGCGGACAACAAACTCCACAGCACTGGTCTTGTTATTTGCTATATTTTAAGTTCTCTATCTTATGTCGTGAATGCATTCATATTTATGTTGTTGATTCAATTTAAAGTTGCAATATCTTATGTCGATTATTAGTCCTCATTATAAAACTCCTAAAAGCAACTTACTTTCATCTGTAACGACCAAAAAAATTTAGAGCCTTAGAAACTCTTTATTAGGGTCTACCCCCTTTGGATTCGTTAGGAATTTTCCTAAACAAAGGAGTCAGGATCAGGTGACAGCACCTGAGTCAAGACTTGCCCCCAAGAACGCACCTAGCAGCTTCGAAAGATTTCTGCTGTGTTTCCCCCCAGGTGTGCATTTCGGTGGCAACAGGCAGCTCAACTGCAAGTCCATCCAAGTGCAACTTGGGGGGTAACAGGACTCACACGTAGATAGAAGAGCTACAATGACATGACACTCCTCTTTGTCATAAGCCAAATTCTTTAGGGTAATTCTTGTCCAAAGTCTCATACACATGCTTAAACTTTTACATTTGCACCGGTCATGAATATTTGAATGTTCTTGGTAGCTACACATTCACACACCCACTTTCCTAAAGTTACCTTGAACTTCATCAAGTTAGGGGAGTAGTACTTGTGAAAACTAGCAACTGCTAGTTAGTACTTAGTATTAAGGAAAGTCTTGGGATTTCCTTATGGTAGTGACACGTTGGGTGGGAGATCCCGTAGTTTTGCTAGGTTAGCAGCTGGTTTTCCCAACAAGTTACAAGGCACTGGAACTACTTCAAACACCCATAAATTTCAAAATCAAATTTCATTTTCTGTAGAACAGATATGAAATTTACAGCCATAGAATCATACTTCAGATCTTCCATTTCTAGGCCTAGCTGCACAGAAATTAATACACTAATTATGCTAGGAAAAATAATGTGATTTACAATTCTGTTTGGGCTGAAAGTGAAATTATTTACAGCAGTTTTTAAATCACTTTATTTCATAAATAAATTCTGAAAAAAGTACCCTGATATTTTATGTTTATCTTGTATCTAAATGTTAACTCTGTTACAAATTTCCCTTGCTGTCCTAGTAATCAGAAAATAATTCCAGCAAGTGCAAACCCTCATATAAGATTGTGCTCACCTATAACCAGCAAGTCATTTGGATCATTGAAAATGTAGTGAAGTTAGGGAAGCCCCCCAAGAGACTTATCATACATAGTCCTGAAGTGAGAGAAGAGGATACTTAGGTGACAGTGGTAATTCTTCTGAATTACACCTTTAGCTTCACTATGGTGAAGACTCTGCACCTGAAGTATAAGTTTGAGTGGTAACAACTGGCATTATATCCTGCAAAAGTAAAACTTCACCATGAAGTTAAGTATTAGATTCCTGCAGTAGAGAAACTTGCTCATTAAGTTTGGAAATGATGTTCTGTAGAGATGCAATGTACTTTTCACAGTATTTCTAGAACAATGCCTCTTCTTCATCAAGATCATCCATGAAAAGAAAATTAGCCTGCAACCATCAGTATGGTGGGCTTATGTTGCAAAGTGTATGGGCATGGCACATGGATTGTGAGGACCCCTATGGAAAAAGTAACCTTTGGGAAAAAAAATACCCCCCCTCAAGGAGAAATTTGCCAAGTAAAAAAAAATGTCCTTCCTTTTTGTTTCAAAAAATACAGGAAGGGTATTGAAACATGGTCTCCTCCCTTTAAATCAAACTTTAAACCAACTCTGCTCTAAGTCTCTTTTCATGATTTACATTCTGCTTTGACTCTAAGAACAAACATAACAATAAATTTATAAAACAAATCTCCAACCTAACATAGAGAATTTTGATATTCAATTACATGTCTGTCTCCAACTCCTAGAAGCTTATGGCTTCACCTTCAGAGTTCACTGCATACAATAATTAGTTGAATGGCTACTCGATAGCTTTCTTGTACCAATTGCTTTTCACACAGTGAACTATTCTAGTAGCTCTTGCACAGTAGGTAATACATAGATATACATGTGGAGAGGAATTAATTAATTTGATCAAGGGTTTCAAAACAAATATACCAGTAACTTGAGTCACTGTCTATTACTCGAATCAGGCAGTTATTATCAAAATATCAAGTCAAAAGTTAAGTATCAGCTCTACCAATACATACAGATTCACAACCATGAAGATAAGTTGATTAATGAACTGATAGAATTGTTTACAAAAGTTGGCAGAATTCCAAGAGGGATCTCTAGAGATTAGAATGTCAAACAGATGGATCATTGTTCTTTACTAAAGAACAATAAAGGTTGATCTTTGATAAAGAAGAAAGTCAGAAAAGCATATAGTAACTTTTTTAAAACAAAAATAAATATGTACGAACAAGGTGAGCATGCATTTTCATAATAAGGTCCAACCAATTCCCAATTTTAGGATTGACAGAGATCACATGTGGTATTGATTAACCTATGACAACATTTTCAATTTCCACGGTTTAATGACAAAAGTGTGGAAGAATAAGGTGCAAAACTTACTTTACTTCGATTGAAAACTAACATGAGGAATGCAGTGATCCCAACAACCATGTCTGACCAAATATTTCCAAATGCTTTCCTATTCTCCAATCGCAATTCCTCCCGCAGTTCTCTCCTGATAAAAAAGAGAGATGTCCTTAAAAACAGTTTCAGCCAACAATGTCAAGGATGAGGATTGCAAGAAGAGGAATCAAACAACCTATGCTGCTTCAACGTATAAAGAACGAATCAAAGACATTTGTCAATATCTCATCAATGTAGAAAGTAACATGGCATTCCTTAAGACATTCGCAAATTCTGAGGAGAAAAAATGTCACAAAAACCACGTGATTGTGTCATGGAATGTAGTGAATTGGCACTTTAATTCTATTAATAAAATTACTTCATGAGATTAGAAAGAAACAAATTCCTACATTTATACTTTTGGGAAAAACTAACATTAGTTCTCTAACAAAGATTCAATATACATGGAAAGCTAGAGGGGAATCAATTGGTTCAATATTTACTAGAACTGACTCAGAACAACTCAGCTACAGAAAAGAGTAAGAGTTGACCAAGACATAAGTGTTGACTCGGGAAATAAAGAAATAAAGCACTAAATCTCATAAAAAATGAAGAAAATTTTCATTAATATGAAATCTTACAATGTACATGTTATCACACCATAGTAGCAGGGCTACTATTCTTGCTTAGCAGATATCTGCACATTCCAGAGATTCCATTATTCAGAGCTTGGCTATGATGATTGTATATTTTGAGATCACTCATGATCAAAGCAGTGTATTATTCAGACTTATGTTAGACCTTGTGTCAAGGCTGAGCCTGAGGGTTCAGATTTGATGACAGATGTGACCCTTTATCCCATACAATTTCAGTTCAGTGCTTAGAGATGTATTGCAGAAGTGTTTCAGATGATATATGATGATTATTATTGTGATGATGTTATATGACCTACGGATATTTTATCATTGACTGTGGATTATTATCTTGTTAATTTAGTCATGATCACAGCATCTGCTTGGTATATTATTCATGATGTGGCAAACTATTTAAAATGAACTATAAATTATAAAATGGACATTTACTTGCACATTTAGGTTGTTTGACAAAACTCACTGGTTTACTACCTTACATAGATATGGTCTTTCCTAACACCAGTTGTCTGCTAGTTTAGGCTCCATACTCATTTGACTCCATCCATACATGACTTTCCTTATTTAACTTTAAACCTTGACCTGTCTTATTTGACTTTCTGATACTGAGGACTTCCCCATTTTCTACCTCTGTGTTTGGACTACATCCCTGTATGTTCAGTGCCTCGGCTCTAAGTTGGTGACAAAACTTGCCTTTGGTGAGTTGGATTGTAGCCCTAATTCATTCTGGTCGGTTGTCTTGATGTTTGGCATTGGCTCGAACTCCCCCTAGTCACTTGAGATGTTGTTGGCTAAAACTGAAAGCTCATGTACTACTTATGGAAACTTATAAATTCGCCCATGGAAACTAAAAAGGGCACGAGCGATGAGCTGCTAAAAATACTCCTTGAAGAGTATAAGAAAGGTCCAAAACGCAATGGTTCTTAAAAGCTATATCTAAACAATTGCTGACCTTATATGTATATGAAAACATACCCTGGATGCAAGCTGCAACTAGTTGTGCTTATCAGCACACCTGAGATCCAAAGGGTTATGTAGGCCAAAAAGGCCATGAAATGAAATTGAATGATCCTAATGAACCTGGATCAACTTGATGTAGACATGATGCCTAAGTTTTCTAAGCACTCTCTAAACAACTTATCCATTTGTGAGGCACAGCCATCCTCCGTGTTATTTTGTCCAACACAGAGTTTGTAGTTTTCTCCTTTTCCCAGTCCAAAGTATTTTTGAGTTGAGTTAGACAAGTCAACCCCTTGGCCCAACCTTGTTCCTAGCCTTCATCCTTCACTAGCAGTTTGACCATGTCCAATGGGTGAGTTTGTCATTTGAACTATTGTGCAAGTAATTACAAATAACAAAGGAATATGCTAACTTGATTAGTGCCACTGAATGGATGTTATACTTTGAGCTAAGCTATGAGAATGATTAGATGCACATGTCTTAGTCTACTGATATGATTTTTCCTTGGTTATATATGGACCTAGTCAAACCTAGTTTGACTATGGTCATTTCTTGGGATCCGTGATGATATGGGCCACATATGCTTATAGATGATGATTGATAGACCCACATACACTTGATGATGATGCCATATGATGGATATATGATGCAGATGATGATTGATGCAGTTCAGCAGTTTTATTTATTACTCCAGATCATCAGATTATACACTGTCCATATATGGTGAACCCTACAGCTGGCCCATTAGGGCAACCCATGGTGTATGAGTACACATTCCTAGTGGATTTGGGTCTTATGGATCCAATGAGACACTTATCTTTCAGTTCCGAGTACTTCTAACAGTGATTGATGCAGTTTTACACTTGTTGACTAGATTTGGGGTTGATTTCCCAGCCTGAGCAGCAGGGGCCATGAGAGTCCAGTTCACCTAGGGCGCTGTATGAGGAGGGGGTGGTCCAGCCACTTGTTTTTACCATTTACCCCCCCTTTTGGAGAGCCTGGTGGGCTCAATTGGACAGCACAGATGCCCTGGGAGGCAGTTTTGGCACTTTCACAGTTACCGAGGCAGTTAAAAAATGGGATAAAGTGGTCACTGAGGAATTCAATTTGGGCAATTGGGGAAAGGTTTTGGCACTTGGTTTTCACAGAGGTCTTCCAAGGTGATCCCACTATCTTCCAACCAGTTTTCACCATGTGGGTATGCCCACAGGGATCACAGGAGGTCTTTTACTGCTTGTCGGTCACAGATTTTGAGGACAGATTTGATCATTTATATTATATTGGACATATTTTATTATTTTATTGTGCCTTGGGGATGAGCTAGTAAGGATTGATGCCTCCTAGCCCCACCATGTGCTCTTTATGTCATGTCCTAGTCATTATGAGGTGGATTTTGGTACTTTTACCCCCTTTAGTGGATGACGTCACCCTCCATGATTATTTTTAGACTATGACGTCATCACTTTATGAGTGATCCATGTGTTATGTTATTATGGTTCATCTTAGCCATTGATTGTACGATGAGATCTTTTAATCTCAACCACTCATTTGATGTAGTATTGTAAAGTGGTATAGGGTTTTGGTCTTTATTATCCTATATAAGGAGACCCCCTATTGTATAGCTCACCTTTGGAGCTCTGGAATATTGGAATAGAACACTTCTTTGTGAAGCATATCTCTCTTGTCTTGTGGATTCTCTTGCATCTTGAGTATACAGTATCTCTTCTATGTATTATTGTGGATTTTGGTGCTACATCTAGTTTTCTTGCAGGGAAGTCGAATTGGTGGAGAGGAGGGCGATTTCTTGAGGGTTATTGTTGGAGGGATCCACATATTCTCTCTTGGGTTGATCTTGGTAAAAGAGAATATCATTATTGTATCTTTGTGACATAGTTGATGCTTTCTATTACATCTTTCTACCATTTTCATAATCGTCTTGCTTGACTTGTTTCTCTTGATCTTGTCTTGTAGGAGGACGATTTGGCTTCTTTGAGGAGAACGTTTGGCTTAGAGCAACAAAATTGCACTCTTGAATATACACATAGGAGAATGTTATCAATTTGCAAGGTGGCCATAAGCAATTGAGGTAAGATCTACAAGGTATGTGCCTCTTTCCATCCATTCTCTCTTCATTGGTCACAAACCCTAATTAATCAAAAAACCCATTTTGGTTTTTCTTAAATCTACTTAGATCTAGCATTGCTTTTGAAAAGATCTTAAGAACCCACCTCTATAGCATCCACCCCTAGTTGGATCTATAGTTTGGTGGTGATTGGGTTAAAACTTACACACTTTTCAAGGCAATATAGCTCTCTTGAGGCAAATCGCACTTCCTTGGGAGAGGCTTGTTTGGTTAGATCTAACATATGGGTAGGTGAGATCCCACTTGATTTGCAATCTACATACTTGATAACCTACCCCTAGACTCTTACTTTGGTGATTTCTACCTTGTGGGCATCATTAGCTCTCTTTTCCTCATTAGTTTAGCTGCTCATTACCTCTCTGTCTTGGCTGTCCCATCATTTTCTGTTAGCAACCATTCACCTTTTCTTTTGGCTGCCCTCTCGTCCCTCATCTCCCTTTCCATTCCTTCCTCTCGTCCATCTTCAAAGTTTGCCCTAAAACCTTATAAAAATACTGTTATCACATTTATAGTAACCGGGCTACCATACATTATTTTTCTGATGCCAGTACACTATTCAGCCAGTTCCCCTACATTTGAGATGCTGAGATGAGCATCTATATTGGATCACTATCAGATTGTGGACAGTAGTTATATTCCCCATGCCATGACTGAGTCTCGGGACACTCAGAGAGATGACCGATGTAGCCATTATACCATTGGTACAGAGCAGTCAGTAGTGCCCAGAGTTACAGCAGCAGTTTCAGAGGACAGAGGATGGTACAGGTTGATGAGCATTCAAGTATATGACTCAGCAGGTATATCATGGTGTTATGGTTAGATTGCTTTTATACTTATTCTTATAGCATGTCTTAGCACTTAGTGTCATGATCTGGCGATCATATAGATATGTGGACCTGGTTGATCTTATTATATATATTACATTGTCCCCACTCAGACTTAGAAGTTCACTATTCATACTCATTGGTATTACCCTCCTTAGGGAGAATAGAGGTGATCATTCCACCATACCTTGGCTTGCTAGTGTTGGCTCCATATTTCATTGTCTTCATCCATCCATGGCTTACCTTTTAGATTATCACCCTGACTTACTACTTGACTAGTGGCATGGAGGACTTTTCCCCACTGTAGCCTCTGTATTGGATGAGCTTCCCTGTTTATTGTGTCTCGGCTCTGAGTTGGTGACAAAACTTACCTATGGTGAGTTGGAGTTCCTTGGAATTCCCCCTACTCACTAAAGTTGTGTTGGCTAAACCTGAAACTTTTAGTGCTTCCATGAATTCAAAATCTGGAAAAAATGAAATGCTATATCTTGTATGAAAAGCCCATTCATGCAATGTGTTTCTAAACACACATGAATGAAAGGCATGCCAAATGAAAATGGCTATGAAAATAAAATGTTATATCTTTTGGAAAATAAATACCTAGGTAAACAAGCTGTCCATGACACACCTAGAAGTGCTCATGTAAACAAGTGCCTTAAAAACACACCTACAGCAGAAAGCCTAAAATAAATGTAAATCTATGCAATGTGTTTATAAACACACATAGATCAAGGCTATGGAAACTTCAGGCCCAAAAAGCAATGGAACTTAAATGCTATATCTAAACAATTGCTGGCCTTATTTGTATTATGGATTGTGTGCATCTGTGAAGGTGAATAAACCCTCTTTAAACAACTCATCCATTTGTGAGACACCGCCATTCCCTGTGTTATTGCTCATTCAGTATATACTATGGTGTATTCCCTTTCCCTTTCCAAAGTGTCACAAAGTCAAGTCAGTCAAGTCATCCCTTAGCCTAGCCAGTTAATTTAGCCTTCACCCTTCACTAGCAAATTGATCACAACTATAAAGTGAGTATGATCCTGAAAGTTTAGTCTGAGTAATAATAATAATTAACGACACTATATATTTGGATGTAGATCGCCAGTTATGATCATTATGTGTTATAATTGCTATTTGAATAAGTTGTAGAGCATGTATTAACCTTGACACTTTGCAGCAGCCTTGGATGATGGTCTGAGTTATATTTGGTCTTGGTTAGACCTAGTTTGACCATGGAGGACCATGGGACATGAGATGTTAGACCTTATGATGATATGGATAGATGATATATGGTCTATGTACACATACATGATGATTCTATGCAGCAGCTACAGGGTGATGATGATGATTCTTGGGGTACAGCAGTGTTTGGTCATTTACAGATCATTATTATTGGCCTTGTTCCGGTATATTGGGTATTTATTTTTATCATGCAGAGACTCATATGGTGTATGAGTACACATCTTGGATGGATTTGGACCTTCTGAGTCCAATGGGACAGTTTTTTTTCAGTTCCGGGCACTTACAGTGATGATTGAGCCTCAGTAGGCTGTCCTAGTGCAGTTTTGGTCTGTCGGAGGCTCTGTCAGAGCAGATGTGATTTTTATCCGGTTGACCTAGGGCGCTGATGATGGAGGGGGTGGTCCAGCCACTTGTTTTTACCATATTACCCCCCTCCTGGACACACTGGTGCCCTCACCTTGACAACGCAGGCACTCCAGGAGGCTGTTTGGGGCAGTTTCACGCTTCTCGAGGCATTTCAGGATTGGTAGAAATGGTTATTGAGGAAATCGATTTGGGCTACTGAGGCAAAGTTATGGCATGGGATGATCAGTGATGATAGATCGGGGTCTTCCACACCTTCTCCAACAATTTTAGCTTCATCGGGGCCCGCATCCATCACTTATGGCACTTTCTGTGGATTTCTGGGGTCTTTTGAGGACCACGACTTGACTATGGAGGCACGATTTGGTACATTCATGATTATTTATTGGTTATTGTGCTATGGGGATTGACCAAGGAGGGATAAAATTACCCCTTGGACCCACCATAAGCCTCCTATGATATTATGTCATCATGATTTGGTGGGATTCCCCTCTTCTAGGGCGATTTTGTCCACTCACATAATATTTTATTTGTGATCCATGTATTTTATTGTTGAGCTCATCTCAACCATTGATTAGACATTTGTATCTTTTAATCTTAGCCACTCATTCAAAAAGTGGTTAGGGTTTTGGTGCCTCTCCTTCCTATTTAAAGGAGAGAGCCTCTCATTGTAAGGGGTCTTTGGCTCTTGGATTATTGGTATAGAAAAATATTCTTGTGGAAATTCTTGTGGTCTCCTTTGCATCTGGTGTTCTTAGATGGTGATTGGAAAGTCTATTGCAACCTAGCATTTGGAAATTGTGGTAAGGTCTATCTTTTTTGGAAATCATTGTTTGTCTACAGGAGGGCGACTTCAACAAGGGCGATTTTGCAAGGCTTCTTCAAATCGACTTTCTTGGCATTCGTTTGTATCAGGGGGTTATCATTAGCTTCATTGTGATCTATGCTATCTTTCTGTTACTTCTCTTGTGGCATTAGTCTTATCTCTTGATGCATCAAATCTGATATTGTTGACGTTTGTTGTGCAGGAGAGAGGGCGCATTGGCTTCTTGGATCAAATCGACTTGCAGAGAGTACTACCACAAAGCTTCTCAAATTTATCGGGTTTGCATAGATCATCATCATCAAGGTATCTACAAGGTTACCCAGGTAAGATCCACAGGTTTGTTTCTCTTTCCTTTATCCAATCCATTGACATAGCTCATAAATTGTTAAAACCCTAAATATCTTAAAACCCCCATTTTACATTTTCTCAGATCTACTTAGATCTAGTGGGTTGTTGGGCATAATATTGAAAACCCACCTCTATAGCATCCACGGCATCCCGGATCTATAGTTTGGTGAGGATTGGCTTCCGTTTGATCCCCTTCCCAAGCCAACTTAGCTTCTCCCAAGCAAGGCGCACTTCCTGGTGGTTGTAAGTTGACCTAGATCTAGGTGGTGGGTGTTTGAGATCCCGCTTGATCCATAATATACACATCAAATAACATACACCCAGACTGTTACTTTTCTGAAATTCACCTTGTGGGCCCTATTCCACATTTTAAGGGATTTAATCCCCATTTTGGACCATTAGGTGTACTTAAACTCAGATCTAGTAAGATCTAGCCGTCGGATTGCCGTGAAATTATAGATCCATACTCCTACTTGACCAACCTACCCGGATCTAAAGTTTGGATGCCATCCAACTTGTCTTGACCCCATTTACCCCGCTTTTAGGCCTCCTTGGGTAAAGTCGCACCACCTTGGAGAAGTGAGTTTGTCCACTTCTAGGACGTGGGTACTTGAGATTCTTGCGGATTTGGAATGGAAATAATTCAAAACCTAGGTCTAGACTATCACTTTGTCAAATCTTGCCTTGGGGACAGCATTCCTTGTTTTAAGGGATTGTGGTCCACTTGGGTCAAACCTAGATCTAGACACATTCATCCATCAAGACCTCTATTGCCCACTTGTCCCAAGTACTAGAAGTCCTAAACCACAAGTCAACCCTACTTTGACTCCACTTCCCAATTCCCAAGGCACTGGTTTCTCTCCAAGTTAATTCAACCTTCCTAAATTGTTGGATTGACTTGTGGTTTGACTTTTGCATGGTGAACTAAACCCTTGAAGCTATCATGTATCATGGTCAAGCTTGTCACTTGTACTAGTTAGCCCCAATCCAACCCTTAAACTACCCTGCATTGGACATGGTTTCCAAGGCAGTGGATTTTCCAACATTGATCTAGTATACTCATCCTAGATCTCACTTCAAACATTGTAAGTCACTCTCACATCAACTATGAACCAAAGCTATACCTATTGAACCCCTCACTTGGCTTGTGACTTCATTTTTAGGTCTAGGATAAACCATACACCTAACTTCACTTAGAAATACCCTGATTTGGTGTCTTGGTTTTGATCTCTCCTGTCGGGAGTAGATCGGGTCTCCCCCTTTGTTGTCTGGGCTAGATAACATAAAGCAAAGGTTGCCTCGACTGGCGTGACAACCATATATTGGAGGTCGAGGTGATCGTGGTTGCACCTTTTGAGTTGCCCTTCCCTATTGCCATCCATGACTGGATCCATCCATAGGGGTAACTACAGTTTAGGTGATAACAAATACAAAAACGAATGGATACTCAAAGGTTTGGTTAGTAGTTGTTAGTTTCAAGTTTTCAACTTCTTTGAAAGTTAGTAGTTAGGCAAATTTTTACATCATACTTCGTTTCACTTTGTTAGGGATCTAGTTCATACTTCCATGTTAAGCATTGCATCTCATTTTCGATAAGTAAAGCTTGCGTTTTAAAAGAGTGATTTGGCATCTAGATCTCATAGTTTCAAATTTTAGCATTTAGATTCATTTTTTGCATTTTACATCCTAGAGTTTGGCTCTTTCAAAGTTAACTAGTTTCCATTTTGTTTCTAGATCTAGTTGTGTTTTGATTTTTGTACTAACGCTAATGGGTGCCTTGAGTTGATTTGCCTTAGGCATTTGAAAGAGAGAAGAACCAAGAAGATCCAAACTAAAAAGGAAGGAACAAGAGAAGAACAAAAGTTTTAAAACCGAGGAGAAGATTGAATCAAGAACACCATTTGAACCAAGATCAAAGCCATGAAAACTTAATCAATCTCCTTTGTAATAGCTATTGATAGCTTGTTTCAATTATTTCCTAAGTTTATTTCTTTTCAAAGTCCTTACAAGGGTTTCAATCCCAAAGGCATCTGTATTCTCTTAATAAAAAGTTAAGTGAAAGAGTCCTCCACTTTTGGGTTTTTCTTCCCCATTTGGGGAAGAGTCTTGTGCTTTTCTAGTTTAGATCTCTTATTTCATGCTTTAGATTAAACTGTTTACTTTCATCATATTCCATTTCCAAGTTTTGACTAGAGTAAGCTAACTTTGGGATTGTATCCCAAGGGCCACATAGCTTTGTGGTTGCTTCTCGTTCCCCCATTAGCCCCCTTGCCGAAGTTCCAGCTAGCTGGAAAGTCTCAAGGACTAGTGGTTCTTAGTGATCGACCTTGTTCGGAGGTAGATCCCACCTTTAGATTAACATTGTTTGGTAGAATACTAAGTCTATTTTCAGTTATATTAAGCATCTTGTCATATCTTATTATCATCTCTTTACTTTCAATAATTTAAGCTTCACTTGTTTCTTCATTTTTTACAACTGCTCCCATTTTCATAAAAAGAACCAAAGTCTCTTGAACTTGGCCAAATCCAAGTCAAGAGCACTCTCTGTCGGAGAGCATTTAGTTGTTGCATTTCCCTTGCATTAGGCATTTAGATTAATTAAAGTCTCTTGAACTTTGGTCTTAAGACTAAGTCAAGAGCGCTCTCTATCGGAGAGTTGAACTGTGCTCTAATAATAAAATATTCCAACTCATTCCCCTTCATAATTAATTTATCTTGGTCAATCATCATACACCCGTATGCTCTGCCAACCTGAAAGGGTTGGGCTAGTACTCAAAAAGGTGTTGGATTTGCTAATCTTACAAGTGATAATCTAATAAAATTTTACCCCAACCAACGAACCGGCGTTGCTTTCGATAGTCACTGAGGAAATTTCCTGAAACAGGTGGTGCCGAACTCCTGCTGTCAGACTCAGGGGTGGTCAAGCCAATTGAACACTTACCCTTTTGCAATCTGGGTGGCTTCGACCTATCATCTAAGAGGTTACCAGTACTATTTCCGGACTTTTGATATCCTTGTTTTTAGCCTAATAATCAAGAACATCTAAAACACTTAAAATTTACCAAGAACAATTTCAAAACGATCTCACAAACAGCTACATTTGACTTACACTTTTTATCATCCAAGCACTATTTGTTTGACTCCATGAGGCACTGGTCTTGAAACTTACATGTATCATCTAAATCTGGACCATATGTCCTTGTCATTTGCTTAAATTTATCTTGTGGATGCTTTGTTTAGATTCTAATTCAAAGTATATTGTTCATCTTTTAAATTGTTTCTTGCAATTTTGCAACGTGGATTGCGTGTTTAATTGTGTCCTCATCATCATACAAAAAACTCCTAAAAAACATCCATCCGCATCACCATACACTTAAAACATTAAAACACATAAGAGCCTTAGTGAAACTCTTTGTAGGGACTACCCCCCTTGGCTTCGTTAGGAGTTTTCCTAAACGAAGGAGCTGAGATTCAGGTGACAGTACCTGGCTCATTGCTTGCCCCCAAAGCCACACTTCTCTCACTTGTAGTGAAGAGACAGCTTTCGAAAGATTTATGCTACTGGTGTGCAGCTTGGTAAATATGGTGAGCTTGGGATTTACCAAGAGTGATGCAGACCCCAACCTTTATTACAAGGTTGTAGATGATGAGCCACTAATTTTGGTACTATATGTTGATTACCTATTTCTCATAGGAAATGAGAAACTTATCGTACGGTGTAAGAAGAATCTCGCCTCAGAGTTTGAAATGAAGGATCTTGGATTGATGCACTACTTCTTGGGATTAGAAGTATGGCAGAGGCAGAAAGAGATTTTCCTAGGACAAGGAAAGTAGACCATAGATATATTGAAGAGATTCAGAATGTTGGACTGCAAATCCATGGCCACTCTGATGGATGCGAATTGGAAGAAATTGAAGGATTCTACTTCAGACTTAGATTTGATTGATCCCACCATGTATCACCAACTGAATGGGTCATTAATGTATCTAACAAACACCAAACCAGATATATGTTTTGCTGTGAATGCTCTCAGTCAGTTCATATGCGAACCGAGACAGATTCATTGGATTTCTGCAAAATATGTGCTCAGATACTTGCGTGGCACTGTGGAATATGGTTTGAAAAATGCTTCAGATTGTGACCTGAGATTGCAAGGGTTTACAGACTCAAATTGGGCCGGATGCGTTGCAGATAGGAAGAGTACTTCCGGATGTTGCTTCAGTTTAGGTTCTGCAGTCATTTCCTGGTGCAACAGGAAGCAGAAATCAATAGCACCTAGTACTATAGAGGCCAAGTACATGGCTGCTAGTACAGCAGCTCGAGAAGCAGTTTGGCTTCATAAACTCCTGACAGGATTGTTTGGCCAGATTCCAGATCCAACCGTGATTCATTGTGATAACCAGACTTGTGTGCAGATGTCACTGAATCCTGTATTTCACGACAGGTCGAAGCATATAGAGATTCAGTATCACTTCATACGTGATATGGTGCAGAAAGGTGCGGTCGAGTTACAGTACGTGCCGACAGACGACCAGACTGCAGATGTTCTCACTAAGGCCCTTCCCAGGGTGAAGTTCGAATACTTTCGCGGAAGACTTGGAGTAAAAGAGAACGTGTCCCTCCTTGAGAGGGAAAGATGACATCGAGATGCTTGCCCTGCTTTTGCCCAGGTGCCTCTACTCGTCCAGGTGCTCAGCCAGGTATGGGAGAAATCCCATCAACAGATGAGTCGGACAGGTAGTGGATGGTCGAGTTCACACAGGTGCCTCTGCTCATCCAGGTTCTCAACCAGGTATGGGAGAAATCCCATCGACAGATGAGACGGACAGGTAGTAGATGGTCGTGTGATTGCACAGATACCTCTACTCATTCAAGTTCTCAGCTAGGTATGGGAGGACCCCATCGACAAATGAGACGAACAAGTAGTAGATGGTCGTGCCCATTTGCTCGTCTAGGATCCCAGCCAGGTATGGAGAAATCCCATCGGCAGATGAGACAGACAGGTAGCAAACGGTATAGCAAAGATGGTATAGCTGATATCTCAGATATCCAGGATTGAGTGATTCTCTTGGACTCACCGAAGGACTAGTGTAGATGATGCATGAAGACACTTCTTGAAGGACTGAGACTATGCTAACAACCTTCAGTATGTATAGAGATGATGGAGACAGTATCGATGTACAGATGAAACCCAAATGATCATGATGTTGATGAACACCAAAGAATACCTTCCTCGTTGAGAGGGAGTGTTGGATTTTGTGCAACTTCGAAAGATATTATTTATTGTATTTCTATTGTACTTTATTGTACCTCCTAAGGGAGATGAACTTGATGTACTTAACTATGTAAACCCTTGAAAGAATCAATGTAAACCTTGGGGTCAAAAGAAGCAAAAGGAAAGATTAATTTTAAATTATAAATTGCCCCCCAAGTGTAGTCGGCCCATCCAAATAGAGAAGTCGGCTCACCTAGGGTAAAAGTCAGTTTTACACTTGTATAAGTAAGAGGTAAAGTCACCTCATTATCACACTCACTCATTCACTCAAATTCGCAAAACTTGGGAGAGAGAAGTTCGCATCTGCTAGAGAAGAAGACTGTTTTGGGGTTTCTACTTTTTGGAAAGCATTTCCATCTTTTCTCTTTTATGATTTTACTCTGATCTCGGTATTATCATCTCTATATGAAGGTTGCTGGTTTTTCTCCCATTTGGGTTTTCCCAGGATAAACTCTGTTGTTATTGTTTTGCGCTTTGTCTTTCTTCTAGTGATCTTGTTTATGCATTTGAAATATTATGCCATGAATGTATGAAATTTAACACCAAATGGTGTTGACCATGTGTACTTCAGATACATGAGTGGTTTGGTGATGAGCATGTTTTTTCCATCACTCAAAGTTTCCCAGTATGATGTGTGATCAATTTAATATGCCTAGACATTGATTAGGTTGCATCACATCCTAACTTGTTCATCTTAAATATATGTACAAGGAATTGTCGTTGCAAGGTGATTAGAGAAGATCCCTAACTTTAGTATGTATAGAACCAATTCACATGAGCCTGAACTGGACATAGATACCCAATCAGGTCCCTAACCTCCAGGCTCCCAGCATATCAGCTGCAATGCAAATGACAGGAAGAAACTTACAATTTTCTACACCTGTCTTTCATTTACCTTTAAACAAGAGAAATTTAGGATACATCAACCTTCCAAATATGCTCAAGTTTAACTTTTATACATCTAATAATCTGTTCACAACATTAAAATGCCTAAGCAGAGAGAACCATTTTAAAGGTAATGGACTCAATGCTATCATTGGGTTGACAACATAACAAACTATTTATATTCAATTGTCTATCCATGTAAACAAGACATAAGGCTAGATGCTTACGCTTTATGCCTCATATGTTCTGAAACCTCTCTATTGGAAGGGGGAGGAGCCTGACGAATTTCTGCTTCGAAACGAAATCGTAACTTTTCATGTTTCAAGGTCTCTACCATCTCAAGCTTTTGATCTTTTCTAACATCGAGCAACTGTGCTGCAAATGGCACAAGCTCAACATACCTGTAAAGAAAAAAAATTGTTCAAAATAAACACTCTCTAAGTGCAAGAAAAAGAACCATGGATAGGAATGTATTTTAAATCAAACTTAACTCCACACATATTGTCTTCATACTAAACCTAAGAAGAAAGTATCTGTGATGTCAGATAGAAAATACTAAATAATCTGAGACCATAAACTATATCCATGCAGCTGCCACCCTAAATATTATAAAGCATAACAGAAAGAAATGCAAAGCAACACCGAGTTCAACCAGAAATGACAATAAGATAATGAAATAGCATTTGAAAAAGCATGACCAAGACTTTAGAAAAAGAAAGAAAATCACAGTTAAATATAAAACAAACAGAGAGTAAAATAAACACAAAACTACATAAGCACTGATTGCATATTGCAACATGAAAAATGCACGCTATCAAGAAACAACTTCTGCATGGTTTTATTTTGAAAACCAACAGTGTTTTCATAATTCAATGATAATTGCTTAAAAAGCACTGAAAATTTTGAGAAGAAACAGAATTATATTTTAACCTGTTCAGGAACGGTACCATGACATAATCATGAAAAACAAAACCAACTGCCCATGGCACAAGCACCAGCAATGCCACAAACTTGGCCTGCACATCATATGAAACAAGAAAAATGTAAGCTAAACAGTCTCGTTTTAACTCTTTAATTATCTATTTGTCATTTATTTTCAACTGAGCCCAACAACTTACAGACAAAACTAGCAAGTGACCATACAAGGTTCCATTTGCAAAAGAAGCCAAGAAAAAAGGAATATCAAAACTATCATTGAAATCCTGTAGATAATATTAATTCAGCTGTATTAATAAAGTTGTTGAGTTTAAACAAGAGAGAATGAGATAGACATTTCAAGATTCGTTCTTCAAGATTTTTAAAACCAAAAAAATAATATTTGAGGTTTTTGA
This sequence comes from Larix kaempferi, assembly GCA_027924585.1. Classification (NCBI taxonomy): domain Eukaryota; kingdom Viridiplantae; phylum Streptophyta; class Pinopsida; order Pinales; family Pinaceae; genus Larix; species Larix kaempferi. The sequence goes on along the minus strand of BSBM01001024.1, from coordinate 3,310,132 downwards.
GGCTACAATTTGTTATGCCGCATTCTGCAGGCATACTATATTCCAGACCCATTTTTGCTTTTTGAACAAGATGTTTTCCGGAGTATTGAGGCCTATCTTTGCTGCCCTTGGGCCTCCCCTTTGATGTGATGTGATGTGATGATACATGCCATTGTTTCTACTGCTATACCATACCATGATGATGTATTGTATGAAGATGTACTATATGCTGCTACTGCCATAGTTGATGCATTGATTATCTGATGAGTATAGTTAGTAATATCACATTTTCAAGTTGATGAGGGTAGTAGATCCTTGATTTACTTATGTACCATTGAATCTAGGTAATTCTTGGTAGTATGCAAGGACTTTTACCCCTTTTTTGGGTCCATGTTGTGGCCATTCATTCATCATCCATTCCACTCCATACCTTGGTCTGCATCCTTTGGTTTAAAGTTTGATAAATTGAACTCTTGACCTCCCTTCTGTGACCCCTTCACCATGAAGGCCTACTAGTTATCCATGTGTCTCGGGCATGTTTGTGTTGCAATGATCTTTCTGACTGTTACCAACTTTTTTGTACCATAGCTGAATATCTTGTGAGCCGCCAGTTTATTGAACATGATCCATGTTCATCATCAGTGTTTAGAAGTTCAGAAGTTATTTTCAGGGCATTTTTTGCCCCATTTGTAATAACTACATGTTCATACCCCCTTGGTGAAAATGTAAAAAGTTGGTCTAAACGGGATCCTTTTATAAAAGACTCGGCTATCCGTAGGTTTAGCCATTTGGGGGATACTCTAGAGTGTTTTTTCCTTAGGAATTATGCGCTACTCATCAGTGGCGTATAATCCCTGAGTTTTTCACTCAAACCTCCAAAGCTGGAGTATTCCCCATGATGGTCAAAACCTAAGGTGGTTATTAGAGTCTTGTGTCTAAAATTTTCTACGTGTTAGCCATCTCGATTGAGTCGTATGAACATGCACTAGGTCCCCTAGGAGTTTCGTTCCATTCCGAGAAAAATATTTTTTTCCATAAATTAGACCATTTTTTAATGGTTTAATTAAAAAATTTCAAAAAATGATAAAAACCTCATCCGGAGGCGGAATTGGACGTGGGGAGGCTCGTCTTGACGCTCAGAGCGTCCTCTTTACCTTAGCACCCTCGTTCTTCAGTTTCTGGGCAATTACGTCACCCCAGGAGCAGTTTTCACTAAAAATGCATCATTTTGGCATTTAATTGACAAAAAATGACAAATTGCACTATGTGACAAAAATCAAAAAAGACAAAAAATGACTTTTTTGAGTTTGGAAAGGCATGGATTGAATTTTTATAATGTGTATGATCACATTAAGTGACATATCACATAGTTTCAAAGGTCAAATATTTTTATTATTGGATTAAATCAAAATGCCTCACGTGGGCATCTTGCATGAGCTCACGGCTAAGGTTGGGTGAATATTCCATAATGATGGGCGACCTTGGTTTAATTTTAAAACATATGATAAAGTGTGAGTTGGATATATGGATTAATGAGAGGTGACGTGAGCATGAGGGAGAGCGTGGGCCTCCCTCACGTGGCTCCTCCATTCGCATGGCTCAAAAAGTGGTTAGGTTATGGCCTCTCTCCATCCTATTTAAAGGGGAGAGCTTCTCATTGTAAAATGATCTAGAGAATTTGGATCTTGGCTCTTGGAATAAAATTTCTATCTTTTGGAGTACATGCTTGGGTTTTGGAGTGGATGTTGGTTGCTCTGATTGTAAATGCTTTTGTCCATTGCACTGGAGGATCTATTGTAGCTATCTTGCATATTTCGCCATATCTTTTTTACAGGTGGAGAAGACTTCTTTGACAAGTGCGAATTGGTGGGGGAGGCTTGCCTTTCAAGCTTGGAGGAGGACGTTTTGGTCAATCAGGGAGTGGTTTTGTCTTTGTACCAACTATTCTTTGCTTATCTCTTTCTTGCTGGTATCTACCTTCAACATGTTAAACTGATTGATGCTTTGCTCCTTGGTTTTGACAGGTTAGAAGGACACACATGTGGCTTGGAGAAAATCGATTTAGCAAGAGGGCTTCAAAAAAATTCTTCATTTGATCTTTGGCAAAAGTAATCCTCATCTCAACTAGCATTCATCTCTTCATCCAGGTATACTCCAAAGGTATGGGCTTCTTCTTCCTTGGCTTATCCATAAATTCTAGATCATAAAACCCTAATTGATTAAAACCCTCATTTTTCACTTTTTCTTAAATCTACTTGGATCTAGCTTGGCTTTGGGTAAGATATTGAAAACCCACCTCTATAGAATCCACGGCAATTCGGATCTATAGTTTGGTGAGGATTGGCCTTCATTTGACACACTTTCCAAGGCACATTAGCCTTCTTGAAGGAGGTCGCACTTCTTGGGGGAGGCTAGTGGCACTATTTCCAAGAGATGGGTAGGTGAGATCCCACTTGATCCATAATCTCCATACTTGATAACCTACTCCTAGTGCCTCACTTCATTGATTTTTTCCTTGTGGACCCCATTCCTCATTTTGAGGGTTGTGCCCCACTTGGATCAATTTGGTGATGCATGTTCAATCTCAGATCTATGGAGATCTAGCCATTGGATGCCCATCATTTTCAAGATCCACATTCATACTTGCCTAAACCTCTTGGATGTAAACTTTGGTGGCCTTTGGGTTTGATTTGACACACTTTCCCATGCTTTTAGCCCTTCTTGGGCAAAGTCCCACTTCTTGGGTGATTGAGTTATCCCACTTTGAGAAACTGGGTGGTTGAGATCCCATTGGATTTGGAAAGAGCATACCTTGAAATCTACATCTAGTGTCTCACTTAGTGAAGTTCTGCCTTGGGGGTAGCATTCCTTGTTTTAGGGAAAGTTGTCCACTTGGGTCACTTAGTGAAATATTAGATCTAGTAAGATCCAACCATCATATCTCAAGTAGCCCACTTGATTTGCATCCTAGGTGTCCCGATCTACAAATTTGATATCCTTTTGACTCCATTGGCCCATCTATTTCAAGGCACTAATCAACCTAGTGCAATTCGCACTTCTTGGGAATTGTGTCAAGTACTAGATCCCATATGTGGGTATCTCTACTTTCATCTTAGATCCATAGATCTATCTCTTGCATATACCCCTTGGTACCATTTGCACCCCTAACTTCACCTTGTGGGTCTCATTTAGAACCATTTCCATATCCCAAGGAAGTGGGTCCCACTTGTGTATTTCATGGTACTAGATCTGTATTTTTGGTCCCCATAGGTGGCCCAACCCATTCATTGGTTGAAACACCTGTCACTCCTTAAACCTCTTCAACCACTATCTAAACTCTTGGGTCCACATAACCTTGCATTGGTTTCCGTAACTTGTCATTTACACATCTCTAGGAACCTTTGTTTTGGTCCAATCACCTTTGAGTGATCAAAGGGTCTCCCCCTTGATCTTGATTCATCTTGATCTAAAGTGAAGAGTGCCTCGATTATCGTGACTCCCAGCTTGCATTGGGAACCGTGGCATGTATTGGGTCACCTCTTTAGTTGTCCATCTCCTCTACCATCCCGGATGGGATACCTTTAGGGACAACTACAAGTTGTGTGATAATAGTTCCTCCAGCTAACCCTCCAGTTCCTAGAGCATTTGGGAACAAGGCTAAAGCTTCTCCATTGGATTTTTCCCAAATACCTGGTTCACCCCATGACATGCCTGACAAGTACTTTGAGAAGATCCCTAAGTTCAGTTGAAGTTGAGCAACTTCTATTGAAGACCACATGTAGGTTATGTGGGCTCACATGGAAGCCTATGGGGCTGAGGAAGAAGATGTTTACATGAGGGGTCTCTTCGTGTCCCTAGAAGGTGAAGTTCGCAGATGATTTGATTGTTTGCCTACATCATCAATTAGTGGATACAATGCTTTCGTCATTAAATTGAAGGATGATTGGTCAATCAAGTTGGATGGACGTTTTTTTAAATCAATTGTTTGAAATCAAGAAGAAAGAAAATGAATTCGTACATGAATTCAACTTAAGAATTGATAAGATAATGGCTAATATACCTGAAGATATCTGGCCAAAAGATCAAACAGTGTTGATTCATTACCTCAAATCGTTTGAAGGTTGGCTTGGAAACCATCTTAAAACAAGACTCTCACCGATCTCAAAGCAACACAAGATAACACTAGAAGAGCTGAAGCAAATGCTACCTCTTTGGAGAAGCAAAACTTCTTTGCGTCATTTAGTGCTTCTTCTTCCAGATCTGAACCTAAAGCTAGAAAAGGTAAGTGTTATCACACAACTTGTAGTTGTCTCTAAAGGTATCCTATCCAGGACGGTAGAGGTGTAGACAATTAAAGAGGTGACCCAAGAGATGCCACAGTTCTTAATGCAAGTTGGGTGTCACGTTAACCGAGGCACTCTTCACTTTAGATCAAGCCTAAGCAAGACCAAGGGGGAGACCCTAGCTTAGCCAATGAAGGCTAACGAACTCAATCTAGACCTCCTAGGGAAATGTGATGATAAAAGAGTAGGAGACCAAGATGAAGCAAGACCTAGATCTAGGATGATAAGTGGACCCAAGATAGTTAGGGCTTGGTTGAAGAGGCTTAAGGCAAGGTCAAATGTTCAACCAAGTGTCAGATAAGGTCACTTATGGATTAGGAATAGTAGATCTAGATAGATCTAATGCCAAGAAAAGGTACCCAAGTGGGGCCCACCCTTAAAAAGTGGAAAATGGTCCAAATGGGGTCCACAAGGTCAAAATCAAAATAAAATGGCATTAGGGGGTATGATATGACATGGATCTATGGATTTGAGAAAGAATGAGCAATACCCACGTGTGGGATCTAGTAAATGGCAACTTACCCAAGGAGTGCGACTTCCTCGAGAGAGGACTAGTGCCTTAGATCGGGGGCCAAATGGAGTCGGATGTCCACCAAACTTTAGATCGGGATAGTTAAGATGATTATTAAGATGGGTTTCAATTATTAAGCCCAAGTGATGGCTAGATCTCCATAGATCTAAAAAATAAAAAATACAAGGGTTTTGATTTTGGGGGTTTGATGACCAATAGGATAGAAGACAAGCGAAATGGATAAGTACTATTATCACATATATAGTAGCCGGGCTACCATACATTTTTTTCTGATGCCAGTACACTATTCAGCCAGTTCCCTTACATTTGAGATGCTGAGATGAGCATCTATATTGGATCACTATCAGATTTTGGACAACAGTTGTATTCCCCATGCCATGACTGAGTCTCAGGACACTCAAAGAGATGACCGATGTAGCCATCATACCATTGGTACAGAGCAGTCAGTAGTGCCCAGAGTTGCAGTAGCAGTTTCAGAGGACAGATGATGGTACAGGTTGATGAGCATTCAGGTATATGACTCAGCAGCTATATCATTGTGTTATGGTTATATTTCTTTTATACTTATTCTTATAGCATGTCTTAGCACTTAGTGTCATGATCTGGCGATCATATAGATATGTGGACCTGGTTGATCTTATTATATATATTATATCGTCTCTACTCAGACTTAGAAGTTCACTATTCATACTCATTGGTTTTACCCTCCTTAGGGAGAATAGAGGTGATCATTCTACCATACCTTGGCTTGCTAGTGTTGCCTCCATTATTCATTGTCTTCATCCATCCATTGCCTACCTTTTAGTTTATCACCCTGACTTACTACTTGACTAGTGGCATGGAGGACTTTCCCCCACTGTAGCCTCTATATTGGATGAGCTTCCCTATTTATTGTGTCTCGGCTCTGAGTTGGTGACAAAACTTACCTATGGTGAGTTGGAGTTCCTTGGAATTCCCCCTAGTCACTAAAGTTGTGTTGGCTAAACCTGAAACTTTTAGTGCTGCCATGAATACAAAATCTGGAAAATGAAATGCTATATCTTGTGTGAAAAGCCCATTCATGCAATGTGTTTTTAAACACACATGAATGAAAGGCATGCCAAATGAAAATGGCCATGAAAATAAAATGTTATATCTTTTGGAAATGTAAATACCTAGGTAAACACGCTGTCCATGACACACCTAGAAGTGCTCAAGTAAACAAGTGCCTTAAAAACACACCTACAGCAGAAAGCCTAAAATAAATATAAATCTATGCAATGTGTTTATAAACACACATAGACCAAGGCTATGGAAACTTCAGGCCCAAAAAGCAATGGAACTTAAATGCTATATCAAAACAATTGCTGGCCTTATTTGTATTATGGATTGTGCGCATCTGTTAAAGGTGAATAAACCCTCTTTGAACAACTCATCCAATTGTGAGACACCACCATTCCCTGTGTTGTTGCTCATTCAGTATATACTATGGTGTGTATTCCCTTTCCCTTTGCCAAAGTGTCACAAAGTTAAGTCAGTCAAGTCATCCCTTAGACTAGCCAGTTATTTTAGCCTTCACCCTTCACTAGCAAATTGATCACAACTATGAAGTGAGTATGATCTTGAAAGTCTAGTCTGAGTAATAATAATAATTAATGACATTATATATTTGGATTTAGATCGCCAGTAATGATTACTTTGTGTTATAATTGTTATTTGAATAAGTTGTAGAGCATGCATTAACCTTTGACACTTTGCAGCAGCTTCCGATGACGCCCTGAGTTATATTTGGTCATGTTGACTGGTTAGACCTAGTTTGACCAAGGTCAACCATAGGACATGAGATGGTTGGACCTTATGATGATATGGATAGATGATATATGGTTTATGTACACATACATGATGATTCTATGCAGCAGCTACAGGGTTATGATGATGATTCATGGTTTACAGCAGTATTTGAACATTTACAGATTATTATTATTTGACCCATTCTGGTATATTGGATATATATATGGATCATGCAGAGACTTATATGGTGTATGAGTACACATCTTGGATGGATTTGGACCTTCTCAGTCCAATGAGACAGTTTGTTTTCAGTTCCGGGCACTTACAATGATGATTGAGCCTCAGTAGGCTATCCCAGTGCAGTTTTGGTCTATCGGAGGCCCTGTCAAAGCAGATGTGATTTTTATCCGGTTGACCTAGGGCGCTGTGCTTGGAGGGGATGGTCCAGCCACTTGTTTTTACCATATTACCCCCCTCCCGGACACACTGGTGCCCTCACCTTAACAGCGTAGGCATTCCAGGAGGCAGTTTGGGGCAGTTTCACGCTTCCCGAGGCATTTCAAGATTGGTAGAAATGGCTATTGAGGAATTCGATTTGGGCTACTGAGGCAATGTTATGGCATGGGATGATCAGTGATGATGGATCAATGTCTTCCACACCTCCTCCAGCAGTTTCAGCTTCATCGGGGCTCGCATCCATCACTTATGGCACTTCCTGATGATTTCTGAGGTCTTTTGAGGCCTACGATTTGACCATGGAGGCACGATTTGGTATATTGATAACTATTTTATTATTATTGTGCTATGGGGATTGACCAAGGGTGGCTAAAATTACCCCTTGGACCCACCATAAGCTTCTTATTATATTTTGTCATCACGATTTGGTGGGATTCCCCTCTTCTAGAGCGATTTTGTCCACTCATATTATATTTTATTAGTGATCCATGTATTTTATTGTTGAGCTCATCTCAACCATTGATTAGACATTTGTATCTTTTAATCTTAGCCACTCATTCAAAAAGTGGTTAGGATTTTGATGCCTCTCCTTCCTATTTAAAGGAGAGAGCTTCTCATTGTAAGGGGTCTTTGGCTCTTGGATTATTGGTATAGAAAAACTTTCTTGTGGAAATTATTGTGGTCTCCTTTGCATCTGGTGTTCTTAGATGGTGATTGGAAAGTCTATTGCAACCTAGCATTTGCAACTTGTGGTAAGATCTATCTATTTTGGAAATCATTGTCTTGTCTTCAGGAGGGCGACTTCAACAAGGGCAATTTTGAAAGGCTTCTTCAAATCGACTTTCTTGGCATTTGCTTGTATCAGGGGGTTATCATTAGCATCATTGTGATCTATGCTATCTTTCTACTACTTCTCTTGTGGCATTAGTCTTATCTCTTGATTACATCAAATCTGATATTGTTGACGTTTGTTGTGCAGGAGAGAGGGCGCATTGGCTTCTTGGACTAAATCGATTGCATAAAAAACTACCTCAAAGCTTCTCAAATTGATCGGGTTTGCATAGATCATCATCATCAAGGCATCTACAAGGTTACCCAAGTAAGATCCACAGGTTTGTTTCTCTTATCTTGATGCAATCCATTGACATAGCTCATAAATTGATAAAACCCTAATTTCTTCAAAACCCTCATTTTACATTTTTTCAGATCTACTAAGATCTAGTGGCTTCTTGGGTAAGATTTTGAAAACCCACCTCTATAGTATCCACGGCATCCCGGATCTATAGTTTGGTGAGGATTGGCTCCTATTTGACCCTCTTCCCAAGGCATTTAGCCTCTCCAAGCAAGGGCGCACTTCCTAGTTTGGTGAGTTGACCTAGATCTAGTATGTGGGTAGGTGAGATCCCGCTTGATTCATGATCTACACACCCAATAACCTACCCCCAGATTGTCACTTTTCTGATTGCTACCTTGTGGGCCCTATTCCACATTTTAAGGGATTTAATCCCCATTTTGGACCACTTGGTATCTTTAAACTCAGATCTAGTAAGACCTAGCCATCGGATTGCCATGAAATTCTAGATCCACACTCCTACATGATTAACCTACTCAGATCTAAAGTTTGGATGCCATTGGACTTGTCTTGACCCACTTAACCCGCATTTTAGCCTCCTTGGGTAAAGTCGCACCACCTTGGAGAAGGGAGTTGTCCCACTTCTAGGACGTGGGTACTTGAGATTTCAGTGGATTTGGAACAGGAATAATTCAAAACCTAGGTCTAGTAGGTCACCTTGTCAAATCTTGCCTTGGGGATAGCATTCCTTGTTTTAAGGGATTGTGGTCCACTTAGGTCAAACCTAGATCTAGACCTATTCATCCATCAAGACTTTAATTACCTACTTGTCTCATGCAATAGGAGTCCTTAACCACAAGTTAATTTTACTTTGACTCCATTATCCCAATTCCCAAGGCACTGGTCTCTCTCCAAGTCAATTCAACTTTCTTAGATTGTTGGATTAACTTGTGGTTTGACCCTTGTGTGGTGAACTAAACCCTTTGATGTCATCATGTATCACGATCAAGCTTGTCACTTGTACTAGTTAGCCCCAATTCAACCCTTAAACTACCCTGCATTGGACACGGTTCCCAAGGCAATGGATTTTCTCACATTGAACTAGTACTTTAATCACTGGATCCTATTTCACAAATCATAAGTCACTCTCACATCAATAATGAACCAAAGCTATACTCATTAAACCCCTCACTTGTCTTGTGACTTCATCCTAAGGTCTAGGATAAACCATACACCTTACTTCACTTAGAATTAACTTGATTTGGTGTCTTGGTTTTGATCTCTCCTGTGGGGAGTAGATTGGGTCTCCCCCTTTGTTGTCTGGGCTAGATAACATAAAGTGAAGGTTGCCTCGACTGGCGTGACAACCATCTATTGGAGGTCGAGGTGATCGTGGTTGCACCTTTTGAGTTGCCCTTCCCTATTGCCATCCATGAGTGGATACATCCATAGGGGTAACTACAGTTTAGGTGACAACAGGTACCTTGTAGATCTTACCTCAAAAGCTTGCGGCTACCTTGCACATAGATGATCCTTGCATTTAGTTACAATTCCAAGCTAGATCCAAGTGATTCCAAGCAAAAACGTCCAAGCCCTAGGAGGAAAAACATCCCACTCAACCTGTAAAACAAGCTACCATAAGTTAGATTTGATCCACAGATAAATGAGATCTAAGCATGGCATATCAAAAGAAGCAAATCAATGCACAAAGCACAATTGAAAAACTCCCTTCAAGATGAAAATGTCTTTCCCAAGGGGGATGTGAGAAGCCCACAATCTTCCGTTCAAGCAATTCGCACTCCTTGACCTAGTCAATTCGACCTCCCTCTGTAGCTGTCAAAATCACCTATTACAAGCAAAGATGTCTAAAGCAAAAGATGTATAATCATGTACAAGAGCATCCCAATCAAAGCCAAGAAGTAGATATGCAAAATAGTATTTTATTCCAAGTTTTCCAGAGCCCAAAAGGTGCCTTTACAGTAGGGGGGTCTCTTCCTTAAATAGGATGAGGGAGACCAAAACCCTAAACCACTTTTGAAAACTAGTGGTTGAGATCAAAAGATACAACAATATAATCAACGGCTAAGATGAGTCGGTACATAATATGGATCAACTCACTAGAAGGGAGGGCACACATCACTAAAACACCCTAGGGGGGATGGCTCACATCACTAAAACATCCTAGGCAGGATGGCGCACTACACAAAGGAGACTAAAAACACGTGTGCCAAATAGGATGACTAGGACAAGTGACTAGGAGCACATCGTGGGGCTAGGAGGTATTATTCCCCTTCACTAGCATCAACCCATGGCACAATAATATAACATGAGACTCAACGACATGTCCAAGTACACAAATGATCAAATCCTGGCCCCCACAACTGAGAGAAGAATACATCAAATCACATCCTGATGACTGTGTGGACCCCACTGACTGCTGCAAACTGATCTGGAAGTAGGATACACCATAGATAACCTCAGAGCAAACCTCATGCCAAAACCTTGCCTCAATTTCCCAAATCGAATTCCTTTATGACCTTTTTATTCTATTTTTAATCCTCCTGAAAAACCATCAAACTGCCCATAGCTCACTGTCAGGTGCCTGTGTTGAGAAACTGACTGTGCCATCATGTCCGGAAGGGGGGTAATATGGTAAAAAAAAGTGGTTGGACCACCCCCTCCCTCTGTAACGCCCTAGGCAACGACTAGCCTCCAATGCTCTAGCTGGACAGGCCACATCAGCATGGCCAAACTGGTCAACAAGTGGAAGACTGCTCAACTCATGCCCGGGAGTGCCTGAAATTGAAATATAAGTGTCTCAATGGATCCAAAAAACCCAAATCCACTAGAGATGAGTACTCATACACCTCATGGTAACCTGTAAGATCATCTGTAGGGTCCACCATACCCGGACAAGTGGAAATATGATGATCTGGAAATAATAATAATCATGAAAAACTGCATCAATCATCATCTAGAGTCTGTGCCCGTCATATGGAATCATCAAGAGGTATATAGAGGACCATAGATCAACATCACATAATAAAATTGGTCCATCTCATCACGGATCCCAAGGTTGATCTTGGTCAAACTGATCAAAATATGACCCTGGCTAAAGAAGCCATGCTGCTGCAAGTGCAAATGGTTAAGACATGCTCTCTAAATCATTTTCATAGCAAGACTCTAGAGTATCAAGCATCATTTCACTCGCAGTTAATAAATAATAATAGGTTAGTTAAATAACTTACTTTCAAAAGAATCTCAAGAATATACTCGTTTGTAAACATGATCAAATTGCTAGCAAAGGGTGAAGGCTAAGGATGCAAGGCTAGGTTGAATAGAGATGACTTGACTAACTTGACACTGTGATACTTTGGATGAGGGACATGATGTTACACACTTCAGCATGTGTTGGACAAGGAGTACACAAGGAATGGCGGTGTCTCACAAATGGATAAGTTGTTCAAAGAATTGCTTATTCAACCTTGGCAAAAATGTCTACTACTAGAACCGCCATGAACTAGGTGTCAAGCTAACCGTAACTTGAGGTTCTAGGGGACACTTAGAATTAGTTGTCCCTTGCTCCATCTCATATCATAACCTGCAGGCTCAATGAGGAAAGCTTCACATAAGGTCAGCAGTCTTTAGATTTGGCATACATTTAACCACTGCTTTTAGGACCTTTCATTTCATTTCACAAAATTTCATGGCCAGCAATCTTTCGATTTAGCATACATTTATCCATTGGTTTTTAGGCCTAATATGACCCCTCTGGGATTTTGCATGTGCTTATAAGCGCAACTAATCGCAGCTTTCATCTAGGGTGCATTAACATTTCACAGCATTGAATTCCATTTCCATTTCATAGCCCTTTTCATTGGGCTTTACAAGATATAACAATAATATCCAAGTGTAGTACAATTTGCTTCAGGTTTTAGTCAACACAACTCAAGCAATTAAGGGGGGCTTCCGCATATCAAAACCACACATCGGGGCAACCGACTAGAGTGATAGAGGCATAAAATCCAACTTACTAAAAGCAAGTTTTGTTGCCAACTCAGAGCCGAGACAAAAAATAAACATGGATGCATGTCCAACACAAAGGCAGAAGCGGGGAGGTCCTCCATATCAGAAGTCAAGGTGTAAGTCAGGGTGAAGATCAATAAATGGGGAAGGACAAATGGATGGATGGAGACAAGTGGAAATGGTGCCTAGGCTAGCAAGTCAAAATAGACAATAAATGATCATGTTCACATTCATAGGAAGGACCAACAATTATAAAGCAAGAGTTTTCAAATGTCAATAATACAATCATGCATATAATCCATAACAACCAATTTCATTTCAATATTAATACACTGCCAGATCATAATTACTATATACCAAGTCAATGCTATCAAAATGACCTAAACAACAAGGTAATAACATTAATGCACATCATATATATATAATGGGTCATATATCAACATTTGTAATCTGAACCAACTACAACCACTGAGAACACTGCATCTAGAACACTGCACTGTATTTGTATGGAACAAAAGCTCATATCGGTCATCAAATCTTAGGTCTCAAGGCTCAGCCTTGGCATAAGGTCTACTAAATGTCTGATATAAAGATGCTCTGATGTGTGAGTGATCATAAATAATGCTGCTCATCATAGTTGATCTCACTGAAAATATGCAAAGGCAAAGCTCGAAAAAGTGCAGATATATGCTCTACTAACATGGTAGCCCAGCTACTATGTATGTGATAACAGTAAGGAACCAGTTAAAGATCCCAATGACTTAATGGAGAACATGCATGAGATGGTCAAAAATTTAACTCTCCTGACTAGGGATATAACCAAGAGTAGGGAATATGAACGATATAGGAAGCCATATCGACCTAAGTTGTATTGGAACCCTCAGAAGAGGCCCATAAACGACGATAATAGAAGAATCCCTGGGGGCCAAACGTCACCTAAACCACCTGGAACTAAATGGTCTAACGAGCATAGAGAGGATGATCATGAATATCTCACAAACAATGATGATGTTCAAGACTCTCCCAAAAACATTAATTGGGTCGAAGATCTTGATTTTGATAGTGACTTTGGATGTATATTGTTAACCCAAGAAGAAGATGAGCGAGAAAGTCCTAGTCCTAGTGTTTCCATCTTTTCTACAGACCAAGCGAAGGAGTGTGGCCAAGCTCCTATCTAGATCTACCAAATACGAAAGGATGGCCCAAAGCCAACTCCTTTTATTGAGAAAAAGTGTAGTGAGCAACGTCATGAAGTGAGTGAGCCCGATTCCATTCTCCCGAATTATGACCTGAGTATAAATATTGACAAGGAATTGGACAAAGTGATGCATAATAAACCACTCACTAAGTTGATGAAGATCCCATCAGTTAAAGTGCAAGTGGTAGAATTCTTCGAGAGCATCCCTGGTGCTAACAGAGAAGATAGTGAGATTCAACCTCCTCAAGACTTAGTCCCTAGTGGTATGGTCGAAGATGAGGAAGACCCTCCTTCTAACATTTAGACAGCCTTATATGAAAGAAAAAATGGAGGTCACCGGCCCTTTTACCTTACACTTCGTATAGGTGATGTCCTCCTTCACAATTGTATGCTAGACTCTGGGGCTGCCATGAATGATATGCCATCGCAAGTAATGGAAGCTATGGGATTAGAGATTACTAGGCCATATGGGAACGTGTGCGGAAAAGACTCAAGACCAGTTCAAGCTTTTGGCCTGATCAAGAACCTAAGAGCATATTTGTTTTCATGTCCCGATATATCCATGCTTCTACAGAATGCTCCTTTCTAGGAAGTGGTCCGCTAGATTGGGAGGCCATCTTCAAATGGATTTATCTTATGCCACAATTCCTAACTTTGATGGTGCGATGGTTAGGATCTATCGGGAGACATTTTATGATGGTCATCTTGAGAAATATGAGGATGGTGTTAGAAATTCTTTTGGTCAGGGTAAATTACTTCCTGAGGGGATTTTTATGGTCATAGGTAGTCAAGACGAGGAACAACATGGTGATGAAAGAGACGAGATATGGAGATCTTTTAGAGATGTTGACTCCTCGGAAGAAGAAAATGATCGGGTCGAATTTGCGTTAGAGATAAATCTTGGCATGCACCGTGGTGAAGTGTCTGAAGAAATTCAAAGCATGAATCAATCCAGTGACATTGGACCTCAAAGTGATGAATCTAATCATGTCACTGAAACACATAGCGTTGTTGTACATCAAGAGCAAGAAGATGAAAATCATGTTCCTGAAGATGATTCTGAGAACGTTTTGGACCGGATAAGACGAGGTAAGCGCATGCCTAGAACGGTACGGGAATTTCTAGCATTGGTTGACAATGACTTAGAAAGGGAAAGAGAAGGGCTTCCTCACATTCTTCAGTGGGAAAACAACAATGAAGGGGCACATCCTCCTCCTAGTGAAGGTAGTGATGGTGGAGCAAATGATTCTCATTCTTTTGATGTCCCTGATCATCTATCTCATCAATCCACGGAAGAGAGTGCACTAAGGAAAACCAATAATGATGCTATGAGTTGGCAGGAACATGCCTTGGTGAACGATGCCCCTAAAGGGGAGTTCTCACTAAACAACCTTGCTATATTTCAAGAACCTCCTTCTGTTATTAACATGGCCAGCGAAACCAAACCTTTATCGCTATATCCTCATATGAGAAATGTCCCGAGCTTTTTGTTACTCCGTGAGTTGCCTATTGCTGAGGAGAGTGCACCTCATAGTGATCTGTCTCACATTCCTACTTCCTCTCCAACTTTCTTAGAAGCTGAAGCTCAGAGATTTAGAGACATGGTTTTGAATCCTTTTGCACCACCAGGGTCCCCGACCCAAAGGCTTGAAGGTATGGTTGTTCCGATTCCATTTTTGGAAGGCAATAGTCGCAGTAATGAAAATTCTTTTATGTTATCTCCCTTGGAAGAGGATACTGAAGGAATTGTTAAAGATTTTTGGATTATTGGGGAAACGCCTAAACACATTATATCCCCACAAAATGATGAGCCTAATGTTAACCATTGAGAAACAAGAAGAGAGATCCGATAAGTTCTTATAGGTAGGGTAGTTATCTCGATTGATGGAGGTTCCCCACGGTTCAATGTTTTTACTCCTCGAAGGGCCCTGAGAGGCCCTAGTCCAAATGGCCATAGTAATGCTGACATTTCGGTCATGCCCGTTCGCGATGTTGAGGTCATCCCTTCATCTATCAATTACCATAGATTTGGGAGTGGCGATAGAGTAATTATCCAAAACTACCTTTTCAATCTTAGAACAAGGGGATCTGATGATCTTTGGGTAGGCTCTCTTACGATAGAGCGTTGTATTGGAGACATGTGTTTTCTCTCTACTCAAGGTGGAGGCACTCTCATTCTTCTCATCAATCAAGTTGATCTGAGGGAGTACATTCCTGACCTAACGTAGTCCAACTCCCTTGCCTGGTAGTGTAGGGTAGGTAGGAAACCAAATAAGCTCACTTGAGCAGTAGTTAGTTGTTTTTGCCATTGAATCTGGCATTTTGCTTGTTTGTTTGTTTGTTTATTTTACTTCCTATAGTTGAATAAATTTGATTTCAGTTATTAGAGTAGTATTTTATTTCCATCATTTTATTTTCAATATTTTATTTCAGCATGATTTTATTATTGTATGTGGGATAGTGTCATCTGGTCTATGAGATTGGTATAGTGTCAACATTGTGCATGTGACAGGTTCATATCTAAAGATGATGCAGATGCTCAAGTGCATGTTCGTTGATTGACGTGATGAGTGTTGTGGACCAGATATTTCTGGGGTGCTCAAGCACTCTCTCCCTTAACCTCCTCGCAAAGCTAACATACCTAAAGCAATGCTTTGGAGGAAACAACCAAGGCCTACGAAAGTTAAAAATTCCCCAGTTAAAAAACCCTATCCTCAAAACCAACCCAAAACAAATGTTCCTGCCAAATTGTCTAGCTCATCCGCTTTAGTCTCGTTGAAAGATCTGATTAAAATCCCATCTGTCAAATATGATGTTATGAAATTTTTGGGATTAGACATTGACGAAAAAGATAAGGAAAATAACTACAACTTAAACATTGATGTGTCAAGATTTTTAGCTAATAAAATGAATATGCCTATTCCATTCTGTGAAATTTTCAAAATCCCCTCATTTCACAAAAGGGCTACCAACCATTTGGGAATCCAACCAAAGAAACAAATGATAAAACATGTTCTGGTTGAACCTAAAGACTCCCCTGTCATGATCCAAAGTCTGTCTAGTGACAACTTTGGTGGATGTCCACCATTTTATATAGCTTTTGAAGTAAATGGGTTGATATTGCATAGTTGCATGTTAGATTCTAGCGTTGAGGTGAATGTTATGCCACTCAGAGTTATGGAACAACTTGAGCTGGTACTACAAGGCCTTATAGAAATGTGTGCGGAATGGATTCTAGGACAGTAAAAGCCATTGGAGTAATTGAAAATTTACCTGTTAGATTAGCCGCATGCTCAGATATAGAGCTCAAATGAATATCCTGGTTCTTGATGTGCCAGATGTTTGGGGAATGTTGTTGTCTAGGGAGTGGTCAGCTAGACTGGGAGAAAGTGTTCAGATCCATCTTACATATGCCATGATTCCAAGTGGAAATGGTTCATCCATCACCTTATTTAATGAACCACCCATGCAAGAGCATGTGGAAACACCCGATGTAATATCCCAAACTGATATTTTTCTTTTTCTATGTTGTCTAACAAGCTGGTATCTCCAACAAGGATGGGAATGTATACTGAACTCTGCATGCATGCATTTGCATGCAGAACTATAACCCAAATAATACTATAATGCTATAAAATAGGAGAAAGTGTCTGCATGCACATACCAGTATGTAGATCAGCTAAAGGTGATGCTGATGATCCCCGCATGCATGAATAAGGTTGCACCATTAAAGAAAGAAGGCAAGTCGTGTTTCTGAGGGTAGGACGTCCTCCTCCAATGTCTGAGAGCTCCTCAATAATAAATGTGCAGCTGAAGAAGACCCAAATAAAGGGTGATAGGGTTATAGTGCCCTTCCGGTGATGATAGAAGCTGCATGCATAAGATGTGTTGGCTCACTAGCCCAAAACGTGAATGTCTCTCCAAAGCAATTCGCCCTCAGCATGCAAAACGTCCTCCAATAGAGATAGATGCTAACAACTCCCTCAATAGTCTAGATGGGAAGCCCCTCTTCCAGGTAAAGGGTAATAATGGTGCTCTGAGAAGAATAGAAGTAGCATGCAACACTTCTGCCCACTGAATACTGAAGAGCGAATAGAAGACTGCCTGGGGAATGTGCCCAAGCAAGGGAGAACAAGCCCACGAAATAATATAAAAGATAACTCTGCTGAATACTGAATGATGATAATACCTGATGATGAACAATGCTGAACCTGGATGATCCAACCTGATGATGAACTAGGGCAGATAGCTTTCACTGCCGAAATACACCAGTTAGCTAAGTACAAGCCTCAACCCCAACTTACCTCACTGAGCTTCTCCAAATCGAGATCACAAATCAATAATCAATAATAATGTTTTCTCCATTCGCTTTACCTTCTTTTATAACACTCAATTGCTCAAAACCCTAATTTCAACCTAATTAGGTTACTTTATCTTCTAATTTGCAGTTGACTTGCATGCAGGTGCCTGGATACTCAATAAGGTGCATGCATCATCAAATAATGCTCGGATGTCATGCATGCAGGTGGCCCCTGTCCATCTAATGGTGATATAAAATCTATGCCCTAGATATCCTGATATGGCATAAGTCCTCGACTGATCCCCTGACTGTCAGTGCCCGCTCGAACCTATAGGAATGAAATAGGTTAGCGGAATGTTCCTCAATGCCTAAGCAGAAGAGGACATCACAGTCCTCCCCACTCGAATTTGCTTGTCCTCAAGCAACTGTAAAGCTGGGTGCTGTAATACCTATTCTCCCTCCCAAGTGGCCTCCTCCAAAGGCAAATCTCTCCACTGAACCAAGTAGTCTTTGATAACTCGGTTTCTCAATTTCCGCTCTCGCACCTCTAGGATGCGCTCAGGAATCAGAACCAATTGCCCCTTATCATCAAGAGGGGGCAGCTCGGAGGATGTAACAATCTGCTGACCAACTACCTTCTTGAGGTTGGAGACATGAAATACGTTGTGAATCTTGCTCTCTGGGGGTAGTTCGAGCTCATATGCTACCTCTCCAACCTTCCTGACTATCTTATACGGACCGTAGAAGCGAGGTTTGAGTTTTTTCGCTCCTTTCTTTTTCAGAGTCAACTGACGGTAAGGTTGGAGGAGTAAATAAACGAAGTCTCCTAACTCAAAATTGCACTCAACCCTGTGCCTGTCTGCATATATCTTCTGCTTATTCTGAGCCCTCTATATGTTCTCCCTGACAATCTTGAGGATATCCTGACCCTCCTGAATCCACTCTTTGGCCTTGGGGGCCCTGCTGTCACCAAACATCCTATCTTCAAAAGTGGAAGCATCATATCCATATAAGGCTCTGAAGGGTGTCATCCCAATGGTCATATGGTGGGTGGTGTTGTAACAATGCTCACCCAAGTGCAACCATTTGATCCATGTCCTCTGCTTGCCTGCCACATAATTTCTCAGGTACCCCTCAATCCACTTGTTGACAATCTCTATCTGCCCGTCACTCTGCGGATGATAACTGGTGCTCATAGCCAGCTCAGTACCTACTAGCCGGAAAAGCTCCTGCCAAAAATCCCCTGTGAATTTACTATCCCTGTCACTGACAATAGTCTTGGGTAACCCATGGAGTCGGAATACCTCTCTGAAGAATAGTTTTGCCCCCTGTGCTGTTGAGTAATCTGAGGAAATAGCAAAGAAGTGAGAAAACTTGGTCAGTCTATCTACCACTACGTACAAGCACTCTCTGCCTTGAACCTTGAGCAACCTTGTAATGAAATCCATGGAGATGCTCTCCCATTTCTGCTCGGGAATAGGCAATGGTTGTAACAAACCGGCTGGGTGGGTGTGCTCTATTTTGTTATGCTGACATAAGCTGCACTCTCCCACATGCTGTATCACATCATTCTTGAGGCCCTTCCATGAGAACCTCTCCCTAATCTGTCTGTAGGTCTTGAGAAACCCCTGATGCCCTGCCAAAGGTGAATCATGTGATGCCTGTAAAATCTTCTTCTTGAGAGAAGACTCTGGAACCAAGAAGATTATGTTTTTGTAATATATGATATCATCAATCACCCAGTACCTATCATCCTGCAACTGTCGATCCAATAGCTCGCAAGCAAACTTGTCTTTGGAGTATTCAACCAAAAGGTGAGATCTCCAATCTGATGAGATGCTCATAAGGGATAATGCAGCGGCTCGTCTAGAAAGTGCATCTGCCACTACATTGTTCTTCCCCTTCACATACTCAATCTCGAAGTCATAGGCTTGAATTTTGCTTACCCATTTTTGTTGTCTCTCGTTTAGCTCTTTCTACTCAAGGAAGTATTTCAAACTGTTATGATCTGTCTTAACCTTGAATCGACCACCTGCTAAATACTGTCGGAACTTGGTTAGCGCATGAAGAATGCCTAACATCTCTTTATCATAAATCGAGTAGTGGCGCTCATAGTCCTTGAGCTTCCTGCTCTCAAATGCAATGGGGTGATTGTTCTGCATCAATACTGCCCCAATTCGCTCTCCGGAGGCATCGCACTCTAACCCAAAGGGTAGAGAAAAGTCTGGTAGAGCTAGTACGGGGCATGAACTCATTACCTTTTTCATCTTTTCAAATGTCTGTCGTGTTGTTTCTGACCAACTGAAAGCCCCTTTCTTGGTGAGATCGGTGAGGGGTGCCATCATCTGTGAAAACCCACTGACGTACCTCCTGTAGTAAGTGCAAAGCCCTAAAAAGCCCTTCAGTTCTGTCACATTCTTGGGTGTGGCCCAATCCAGTATGGCTCGAATCTTATCTAAGTGAACTTGTACCCCATTGGCACCTATCACATGCCCCAAATACAACATCTCCTACATGCCGAACTCACATTTGGACATCTTGACATAAAGTGACTGCTCTTGTAAAATTCCAAGTACCTCATCCAAATGTTTCAAGTGCTCCTCCCAAGTTCTATTGTATATCAGTATGTCATCAAAAAATACCAGAAGATACTTACGTAACTGACCTTTGAAAATATTATTCGTGCAAGACTGGAAGGTAGTTGCTGCATTAGTGAGCCCGAATGGCATTACTAGAAACTCATAATGCCCGTAGTGGCAACGCAAGGCGGTCTTTAGGACATACTGTTCCCTAACCCGAATATGATGGTAGCCTGAGCGGAGATCAATCTTTGAGAAGTACTTTGCCCCCTGTAGCTCATCTATCAACTCATCAATCCTGGGGATTGGGTACCTGTTCTTGATAGTCTTTTTATTCAGGGCCCTGTAGTCAATACACATGCATAAGGTACCATCTTTTTTCTTAACCAGCACCACTGAAGATGCAAAAGGACTGGAACTGGGCTTGATGTATCCCAGCTTGAGCAGTTCTTTGATAGTGTTCTCTATCTCGTCCTTGTATCTTTTGGGGTGTCTGTAAGGAGTGGTGATAATTGCCTGAGTCCCCTCCTCCAACTCAATGATGTGCTCAAATCCCCTATCGAGGGGTCGACCTGCTGGAAGGTCTCCGAAAACTGCTTTGTGCTTCTGCAGTAAGGCCTCAATATCTGCTGGATGTTGTGTGACCTTATCTGGTGGTTTCCTGAAGGTAACCATGCACTCTGTTGCCCACTCGATATCTCCCTGTCAAAGTACTGCCTCCATCCTGTGTGATGATACTACTGTAGGAGGGTAGGTGTTCATCCCTCTCAGAACCACCTTCTGTCCCTCTGCTCCCATGAATTCCATCTCCATGGTTTGGTAGTTCATGGAATACTTCCCTATGGAATAAAACCACTGAACTCCTAACATCACATGCATATCAGGTACATCCACTACATAGAATGTCTCTATCACTGTATAATTCCCAAGTGTTACCTTGAGTTTTGGGATCCGCTAGCTACACTCCATGGTGTGACCTGCTGCAGCTACTGAAAATCCATCAAAAGTCTGTCTGAATGCCTTTCCTTTTAACCCAAGCAACGTCAATAAAATTGTGGGAGGCCCCACCATCAACTAGTACTCCCCCTCTTTGGCCCTGTACTGTACCTCTGATCCAGAGGGTATGGAAACTCGGAACTCCTGTCATGGTAGCAATGGAACTGTTATCACCTAAACTGTAGTTACCCCTGTGGATGTATCCATTAATGGATGGCAATAGGGAAGGGCAACTCAAAAGGTGAAACTACGATCACCTCGACCTCCAATAGATGGTTGTCACGCCAGTCGAGGCAACCTTCGCTTTATGTTATCTAGCCCATACAACAAAGGGGGAGACCCGATCTACTCCCGACAGGAGAGATCAAAACCAAGACACCAAATCAAGTTAATTCTAAGTGAAGTAAGGTGTATGGTTTATCCTAGACCTTAGGATGAAGTCACAAGACAAGTGAGGGGTTCAATGAGTATAACTTTGGTTCATTATTGATGTGAGAGTGACTTATGATTTGTGAAATAGGATCCAGGATTAAAGTACTAGCTCAATGTGAGAAAATCCACTGCCTTGGGAACCGTGTCCAATGCAGGGTAGTTTAGGGTTGAATTGGGGCTAACTAGTACAAGTGACAAGCTTGATCATAAAGTATGATGGCATCAAAGGGTTTAGTTCACCACACAAGGGTCAAACCACAAGTTAATCCAACAATCTAGGAAAGTCGAATTGACTTGGAGAGAGACCAGTGCCTTGGGCATTGGGATAATGGAGTCAAAGTAAGGTTAACTTGTGGTTAAGGACTCCTATTGCATGAGACAAGTGGGCAATTAAAGTCTTGATGGATGAATAGGTCTAGATCTAGAGATTCAAGGTTTGACCTAAGTGGACCACAATCCCTTAAAACAAGGAATGTTATCCCCAAGGCAAGATTTGACAAAGTGACCAACTAGACCTAGGTTTGAATTATGTCCGTTCCAAATCCACTAAAATCTAAAGTACCCACGTCCTAGAAGTGGACCAACTCACTTCTCCTAGGTGGTGCGACTTTACCCAAGGAGGCTAAAAAGTGGGATAAAACAGTCAAGACAAGTCCAATGGCATCCAAATTTTAGATCCAATAAGTTTAGGCAAGTGAGAGTGTTATCAACTGATTTGTACAATAGTTGAAACCTTATTGAGCCGCCAGTGTTGGAACACATCAGTGTTCACTTCCAGAGTATCTGGGTTTCATATATTTGGGTCTAGCCAGTTTTGGCTAGCCAGTTTTTGTTTTTTGAGTCGACATGACCATGGCCCCATGGGGGTTTGTAATAAAGTGTGCTAGTAGGGTCTGAGTGGCTCGGTTCCCCATGACTGGATTAAACAACTAAGGTATTCCAGGGATTTTTTTCACCGTCAGATTATACTTTGCTTCAGGCGAGATATAATCTCTCGGTTTTTCTCCCGCTTCCTCCAAAGCTAGAATGCCCGATTTTGGAAATTTTTGCCATGGGGGGTTATTAGGGTCCAACTATAATGTATAAACCTACTAGACACTATTAGAATAGGTTCTGGTCATGTCCTAAGTCTCTAGGACCCCCAGAAAAAATTTCGAAAAAATTTTACCGGACGCGTCGAAATTGGGGTTTTTAATTTTTTAATTATTTTTAAATTTTAATTAAATTTCTCTATAGTTTAAATAGAGAAATTTGAGTCTGTAATATGTCAGTCATCCTGGGTCCGAATTTAGTGTTTGATGGCTCGTTTCATAAGCCAAAAATCACACATGACCCATGGAGCAGCTAAACCCAACTTTCGGATGTCAATTCAGCCTCATAATTAATATTTTCTCTAAAAAGTCATTTACAGAGAAATTATTAATTAAAATAATAAAATTGAATATTTTGGAGATAATCCAAATCTCTCCAAAATTAATCAATTTGATTAAAATAAAAGGCTAAATGACATGGCAATGGACATTTATGAAGATTCCAATCAACTCCAAGTGATTCCAGTCAACTATCCAGTCACCAGAAGATTATCCACTCAAGCTAATTCGCCCTCCTTCATGCAAAAGTCGATTTAGTGAGTTGTCAAGTGGTAAGTGGGTTGGTTGATATGCATTTATGTTTATGGTAGGCACCCTCATGACTCACCCAATCCCATAGCTTGGATCCCTTTGCTAATTTGAATTAGCACCTACCACATATCCACTTGTCTTCCCACCAACCAACTCGCCCTCTCAAAGCTCACGTCATATCTACCTAACTCTCACGTGTATCCTTGTTGGAGTTCGATTATTGGATGGTGATACTTCCTATGCAATCACCCAAGTCGAGTTTGCCACCTCTCCATTCAACCTACCAACAACTCGAGTTTTTCCATTGTCTAGCTCTCCAAGCTTGGTTTGATTGGATTTCGACCTTCATGTCTATGCCAATTCGACCTAGGGTTTCAGCTTCTAGTTTTATTATAAAGAGAGGCCCTTTGGGGTTATTATCTCATGGAATTTTTGATGTAAAGTTACTCTGCCATTTTGTGATTGCAAAGCCATTGGCTTAAGGAAATAAAGCGACTTTGGAGGTCTATATGTTGTCAAATGCTTTTCATGGAAATGTCTTCATAATATCAAGGTGAATTTGTTCTTGTTATTTGCTTGTAATCTCATATATTGATCTATAATTTGCTTCGAAGGCTTTCTTAAGCCCATAGGATGGGCATTTGAATACAAGTTGTCCATTTATGTTTGGTTTAAGTATGATCTAGAAGGAGTAGACTGTAGTTGGAAATACCTATACTATTCTAATCCCACTTTTATTTTGCATACAATTATGATCAAGATGTGTTTATGAGTGATTACTTGTGCAGATCCCACAGGTTTGAAGAGAGATTTGAGCTAGGTTGCATCTTTCATCTCTTCAAAAGGCCTACATTTTCTAACAAATTGTGTGTGCTTCAGGATCCTTCTAGAGTCAATCTCAATCATTAAAGGATTTGGCAAAAAGCCTAAATCTAAGGTTCCATCTTTCAAACTCATTTAAAATCAACCTGGTTACTTTAGGCTTCCATTCTTCAAGCCATCTTGTCTTCTCCTTGAAACCCTTTGCTCTTGTTTTGCTAGCCCATTCCTCCTTGCCCTAGTCTAGCCCTAGCCATCCCTAGCTCTCGTCCCCTCTCCTCATTGGCTTCTCTTCCCATTCGTTTTTGCCCTCTATTTGCTCTCGTCTACCCTAGGAAACCTTCAAACCCTAGCTCTCGTCCCATTTTATTCCTCCTCTCTTCTCCATTCGTCCCATCTCTTTTGGGCTCTCTCTCTTGCTCTCATCCCATCCCCATTTGCCCTATCTCCTCCTTTTCGTCCCATTCCATTTCATCCTCTCTTCCTACCATCTCCCATACCTTCTCTTCCCTTTCGTTTTTTGCCCTCCTTCTAGCCTTCGTCCACCCTCTAAAAACCTACAAAACAACAAAAAGCAAACAACAAATTGTTAGTATTAGTTTTGTTAAGTTTTAATAGTTAGTTACATTGTTTCAAAGTTATTAGTGTGGATCTCATGCGTTGTTAATACCTAGTTTCATTTTTCAAATATTATATCTAGTTCAAATTTCAAATCTAATTTTATTTCCTAACATCTAATGGGTATTGGAGTTGCTTGTTTGTGATAGCTTTTTCTTTTGAGAAAAATAGCATTGAGAAGAGTTTGAAGCAAAGTGAAAGAAAGAGACTTCTAATACAAGAAGCCATCAAGAAACAAAGGGACGAATCAAAACCAAGAGATTAGTATTATCCTTTGTAATAGTTCTTAGAAGTTTGTTTTAAATATTTTCAAAGTTATTTCCTTCAAAGTCCCTACAAGGGTTTCATTCCCAAGGGCATTTGTACTCTCATAATAAAGTTGCAAGTGGGGTTTTTAAGCCCCCACATTCACTTCCCCCATTTGGGGAAGTCTTGTAGTCTTCATTGAGTGGTTTGATTTTCTAGTTTAGATCCATTATATGCTCTTAGATTAGTTTTCATTTCAAATAAGTTATCTTGGTTATATTTTCCGATTTACTTACCCCCATGCTCTCCCGAGTACGGTCTTTGACCTGAAAGAGATTCTTGGATAGATTAGAGTCTATTTTCCGTTTAGTACTTTACTTTTCATCTTGTATTCTCTCTCCCAAGCCTTGACCAGAGTAAAACTAACTTTGGGATTGTATCCCAAAGACCACATAACTTTGTGGTAGTTTCTCGTTCCCCCATCAGCTTCTTGTGGACATCCAGCTAGCTGGAAGGTTTCCAAGACTGGTGTTTTCTAGTGGTTGATCTTGTTCGGAGATTGATCCCACTTTTAGATTAGAATTTGTGTGGTAGAACACTAGATTTTTTCAAGTTTATTTTATTTGGCAAAATAGTATTGTTAAGCAATATTTCATATCTTTCCAATCTATTACATTGTTTAATCATTTCAAGTTGAAATTTATTGCTTTTACAATACAACCACTATCTGCTTCTTAAAACGAACCAAAGTCTCTTGAACTTGGCCAAATCCAAGTCAAGAGCACCCTCTATCGGAGGGCATTATTAGTCTTGCATCTTTTCCCTACATTAGGCATTTGTTAATTAGCGAGTCTCTTGAACTGTGGTCATAAGATCAAGTCAAGAGCGCTCTCTGTCGGAGAGTTGAACAAAGTGCTCTAATAATAAAATTCTTTCAACCCATAATTCCCTTTAATTAATTTATCTTGGTTTCTGTCCTACACCCGTATGCTCTGCCAACCGGAAACGGTTGGGCTAGTACTCAGAAAGGTGTAAGATTTGTTAATTTCACAAGCGATAACATTAATTAAAATTTTACCCAAAACCCCAACCAAGACAAAATTACTGAGTTCTTCCTAAAGAGGTGGTGCTGGGAATCCACTGTCAGACTCGAGGGCGGTCAAGCCGCAAGCACACTTGCCCTCTTTGCAATCTGGGTGCTCCCGACCTATCACCTAAAAGGTTGCCAGTGTTTTTATTGGTTAAGGTTCCACTCCTTTTGAATATCCTTGTTCTTAGCCATAATAATCAAGACCACTAAAATCTTTAATTTACCAAGATAAGCTGCAAAACGTTCTCAAAAACTTTTATCTCAAGCACTTGTATCAAGCATTTTACAATCACTTTTACATTTTGACTCCGTAAGGCACTGGTCCTTCATCACAATATTTTATTTTCTTAATATCAATATTGGAGTACTTGTTTTGATTTGCGTAAAGAGTGATTTATTTCTTATCCAAGTGTATCTCTCATCTTCTATTTTGCAACGTAGATTGCGTTATCTTGATCTAATTTAAAGTATTATTGTGTCTCACTTTCAAAAAACTCCTAAACAACACCCATCCGCATCACAACACCAAAAACATTTTAAATACACAAGAGCCTTAGACAACTCTTTTGTAGGAACTATCCCCTTGGCTTCGTTAGGAGTTTGCCTAAAGGGAGGAGGTGGGATTCAGGTGACAGTACCTGGCTCATTGCTTGCCCCCAAGGCCACACCTCTCTCACTTGTAGTGAAGAGACAGCTTTCGAAAGATTTCCGCTGCTGGTGTGCAATCTAGCGAACAACACAGAGTATGGATCTATAATTTCATGGCAATCCGATGGCTAGATCTTACTAGATCTGAGTTTAAAGATACCAAGTGGTCCAAAAAATGGGATTAAATCCCTTAAAATGTGGAATAGGGCCCACAAGGTAAAAATCAGAAAAGTGACAAAATGGGGGTAGGTTATTGGATGTGTAGATCACTAATCAAGTGGAATCTCAACTACCCACGTACTAGATCTAGGTCAACCTACCCAAATTAGGAAGTGCGCCCTTGCTTGGAGAAGGCTAAATGCCTTGGGAAGAGGGTCAAATGGAGGCCAATCCTCACCAAACTATAGATCCGGGATGCCGTGGATACTATAGAGATGGGGTTTAAATATCTTACCCAGGAAGCCGCTAGATCTTAGTAGATCTGAAAAAATGTAAAAATGGGGGTTTTGATTAATTAGGGTTTTAAATGTTTTAGACAAGTGGATAGATCATGGAGATAGAACTTACCTTGAGATCATACCTGAGTGATGAAGAGAGATGCTTTGATGTTGAGGAAGATTCCTGCAGAGATCAAATGAGAGATTGTTGATTTTGCTTGCCAAATTGATGCCCTAGCCCACAAGTGCGCCCTCCTCTACCTGTCAATCCAAGGAAAATCGATTTCAATCAGAGAGGTCAAGTATGGAGGAAATACAAGTAAAATGCAATGATAACATAGAATAGAAGGTCCTGGGACAGTAATACTCCCTGTTACCAACGAAGAGATCCAAAGAAGAAGTAGGGAGAGTCTTCCCCTACCAATACTTCCTCCTCAAAGCAAATCGGCCTCCACCTATAGATGCAAAAAAAACGTGGTACAAAAGATTTGGAAAACAAAATCTCCAATAACTCAATGCAAAGGAAGAACCAACGAATGAACACCAAAAGCATTCACCACAACACTGGAGATAGATGCAATAATAATTTTCTATTCCAATAATCCAGAGCCACAAGTCCCCTTACAAATGAGAAGCTCTCTCCTTTAAATAGGAAGGAGAGGCATCAAAATCCTAACCACTTTTTGAATGAGTGGCTAAGATTAAAAGAAACAAATGTCTAATCAATGGTTGAGATGAGCTCAACAATAAAATACATGGCTCACTAATAAAATATAATATGAGTGGACAAAATCGCCCTAGAAGAGGGGAATCCCACCAAATCATGATGACAAAATATAATAAGAAGCTTATGGTGGGTCCAAGGGATAATTTTAGCCACCCTTGGTCAATCCCCATAGCACAATAATAATAAAATAGTCATCAATATACCAAATCGTGCCTCTATGGACAAATCGTAGGCCTCAAAAGACCTCAGAAATCATCAAAAAATGCCATAAGTGATGGATGCGGGCCCCAATGAAGCTGAAACTGCTGGAGGAGGTGTGGAAGACATCGATCCATCATCAATGATCATCCCATGCCAAAACATTGCCTCAGTAGCCCAAATCGATTTCCTCAATAGCCATTACTACCAATCCTGAAATGCCTCGGGAAGCGTGAAACTGCCCCAAACTGCCTCCTAGACTGCCTGCGCTGTCAAGGTGAGGGCACCAGTGTGTCCGGGAGGAGGGTAATATGGTAAAAACAAGTGGCTGGACCACCCCCTCCAAGCACAGCGCCCTAGGTCAACCGGATAAAAATCACATCTGCTCTGACAGGGTCTCCGACAGACCAAAACTGCACTGGGATAGCCTACTGAGGCTCAATCATCACTGTAAGTGCCCGGAACTGAAAACAGACTGTCTCATAGGACTCAGAAGGTCCAAATCTATCCAAGATGTGTACTCATACACCATATGAATCTCTGCATGATCAAAATATATATCCAATATACCCAAACAGGTCAAATAATAATAATCTGTAAATGATTAAATACTGCTGTAAACCATGAATCATCATCATAACCATGTAGCTGCTGCATAGAATCATCATGTACATGCACATAGACCATATATCATCTATCCATATCATCACAAGGTCTAACCATCTCATGTCCTATGGTTGACCTTGGTCAAACTAGGTTTGACCAAGTCAACATGACCAAATATAACTCAGACCATCATCAGAAGCTGCTGCAAAGTGTCAAAGGTTAATGCATGCTCTACAACTTATTCAAATAACAATTATAACACAAAGTAATCATTACTGGCGATCTAAATCCAAATATATAATGTCATTAATTATTATTATTACTCATACTAGACTTTCAAGATCATACTCACTTCATAGCTGTGATCAATTTGCTAGTGAAGGGTGAAGGCTAAAATAACTGGCTAGGCTAAGGGATGACTTGACTGACTTAACTTTGTGACACTTTGGCAAAGGGAAAGGGAATACACACCATAGTATATACTGAATGAGCAACAACACAGGGAATGGCGGTGTCTCACAAATGGATGAGTTGTTCAAAGAGGGTTTATTCACCTTTAACAGATGCGCACAATCCATAATACTAATAAGGCCAGCAATTGTTTTGATATAGCATTTAAGTTCCATTGCTTTTTGGGCTTGAAGTTTCCATAGCCTTGATCTATGTGTGTTTATAAACACATTGCATAGATTTACATTTATTTAAGCTTTCTGCTGCAGGTGTGTTTTTAAGGCACTTGTTTACCTGAGCACTTCTAGGTGTGTCACAGACAGCTTTTTTACCTAGGTATTTACATTTCCAAAAGATATAACATTTTATTTTCATGGCCATTTTCATTTGACATGCTTTTCATTCATGTGTGTTTAGAAACACATTGCATGAATGGGCTTTTCATACAAGATATAGCATTTCATTTTTTCCAGACTTTGTATTCATGGCAGCACTAAAAGTTTCAGGTTTAACCAACACAACTTTAGTGACTAGGGGAAATTCACAAGGAACTCCAACTCACCATAGGTAAGTTTTGTCACCAACTCAGAGCCGAGACACAATAAACAGGGAAGCTCATCCAATACAGAGGCTACAGTGGGGAAAAGATCCTCCATGTCACTAGTCAAGTAGTAAGTCAGGGTGATAAACTAAAAGGTAGGTAATGGATGGATGAAGACAATGAATAATGGAGCCGACACTAGCAAGCCAAGGTATGGTGGAATGATCACCTCTATTCTCCCTAAGGAGGGTAAGACCAATGAGTATGAATAGTGAACTTCTAAATCTGAGTAGGGACAATATAATATATATAATAAGATCAACCAGGTCCACATATTTATATGATCGCCAGATCATGACACTAAGTGCTAAGACATGCTATAAGAATAAATATAAAAGCAATATAACCACAACACCATGATATACCTGCTGAGTCATATACCTGAATGCTCATCACCTGTACCATCATCTGTCCTCTGAAACTGCTGCTGTAACTCTAGGCACTACTGACTGCTCTGTACAAATGTTATAATGGCTACATCGGTCATCTCTCTGAGTGTCCCGAGACTTAATCATGGCATGGGGAATACAACTGCTGTCCAAAATCTGATAGTGATCCAATATAGATGCTCATCTCAGCATCTCAATGTAAGGGAACTGGCTGCATAGTGTACTGGAATCAGAAAAATAATGTATGGCAGCCCGGCTACTATATATGTGATAACAGGAACCACCTGATGGTTGTCCCTCCTCAGCTGTCTCATGGGTATCCCTTTGTTCCTGCTCCTGATACTCCTCCTCCTCCCCACTGTCGGAATAAGCCTCTATATGTAGTAGGCCTTTCCCTTTCCAGAACACCTGTGACCTGGCTCCCATGGGTCTCTACAAGTAAAACATAATTTTTTCCTCCTCAGATCTTGGCGGACATCATTATCCATCCTTTCTTTCTTTGGCCACTCTTTCTGGAAAGGTTTCTTTCCTTTATCTTTAATCGGGAAGTTGGTTCTGGGGGGGAACCTACTCTTGGGTACTGCGTCCTGCAAGTCCCTAGTCCGTCTGATGGCATCCGCTAAGGTGGTGGGTCTATAGGACTTAACCCATCCCCGTAAAGGCTCCGTGAGGGCCTCAGTAAACAACATAATCAATCTACTCTTTGATATATCTGTTACCACAACTGCTACCCTCTGAAACTCTGAGATGAATGTATCTGCACTACCTGTCTGCTTGAGCTGTGCCAGCACTCTAAAGTGCACCTCAGGATCCTTTCTATCAAATCGCTCAATGAGCCTCTGTGTGAAGTCAGTGTATGAAGTAATGGTATTGTGACCCAATGTCACCAATCCATGGTACCACCACTCATGGGCTTCTCCGTCCAAATGTAATGTAGCCAATTTAATAGCATCTGTCTCCAGCATGGGGTTGAGCTAGAAATATGTATCTAACTTCTGCACCCAATTCCAAGCTGGGCCACCTCGAGTTCCCTCAAAGGTAGGAATGGTCAGTTTCCCTATGGTCCTCCGTAACTCAAACTTCTGGTGGAAGGATCTTGTTATCACACAACTTGTAGTTGCCCCTAGTGGTATCCCATCCGGGACGGTAGAGGAGATGGGCAACTAAAGAAGTGACCCAAGAGATGCCACGGTTCCCAATGCAAGGTGGGAGTCACGTCAACCGAGGCACTCTTTGCTTTAGATCAAGGTGAAACAAGACCTAGGGGGAGACCCTATAACCAATCAAAGATGATTGGACCCAAATAAAGGTTCCTAGGGATGAGTAAATAGTAAGTTACGGAAACCAATGCAAGGTAAAGTGGACCTAGAAATTAAAGTATGGTTGAAGGTGGTTTGAGAAATGATTAGTGTTTCAACCAATCTATGATTTAGGCCACATGATTAGTTATAATAACAAGGTATAGTACCATGTGTTACACAAGTGGGTCCTACTTTCTTGGGATATGTGAAATGGCTTAATGTGGACCCACAAGGTGAACTTTAGGGATGCAATTGGCACTAGAGGATGTGCAATGAGTAGATCTATGGATCTAAGTTGAAATTAGGAGTACCCATGTACCGGATCTAAGGTTTGACACAATTCCCAAGGAGTGCGCCTTGCTTGAGGAGGACTAGTGCCTTGTTGGATGGGCTAATGGAGTCAAAAGATATGTCAAAGTGTAGATCGGGACACCTAGAGGTCAAGTCAAGTGGGCTAAATTAGATAGAGTAGTTGGATCTTGCTAGATCTAGGATTTCATGATATGACCCTAAGTGGACCACAATCCCTTAAAACAAGGAATGCTACCCCCAAGGCAGATCGTCACAAAATGATACTCTAAACCTAGGTTTCAAGGTATGCCCATTCCAAATCCACAAACATCTCAACCACCCACGTCCTCAAAGTGGGCAAACTCACTCACCCAAGGAAGTGCGACCTTGCTCAAGGAGGGCTAAAAGGTGGATAATGTGGGTCAAGTCAAGTCCAATGGCCACCAAACTATAGATCCAAGTAGCTTAGGCACCGATCTATGTGGATCTAGAAAATCAAGTCAATCCAAGGGTTAGATCTTACTAGATCTGAGTTTTAAGGTGCCAAGTAATTCAAAAGGGGGTTTTAGTCCCTTAAACTGTGGAATGATGCCCACAAGGTAGAAATCACCAAAGTAAAAGTATAGGGGTAGGTTATCAAGTGTGTAGATTTCAAATCAAGCGGGATCTCACCTACCCATATGCTAGATCTAACCCAACAAGCCTCTCCAAGGAAGGGCGATTTGGTTCAAGAGGGCTATATTGCCTTGAAAAGTGTGTTAATTTTAACCCAATCACCACCAAACTATAGATCCAACTAGGGGTGGATGCTATAGAAGTGGGTTCTTAAAATCTTTTCAAAAGCAAGCCTAGATCTAAGTAGATCTAAAAAACCAAAATTTGGGTTTTGATTAATTAGGGTTTGTGACCAATGAAGAGAGAATGGATGGAAAGAGGCACATACCTTGTAGATCTTACCTCAATTGCTTGTGGCCACCTTGCAAATTGATAGCATTCTCCTATGTGTATATTCAAGAGTGAGATCCAAGAGCTCCAACGAAAACGTCCTCCTCCTACAAGACAAGATCAAAGAAACAAGTCAAGTAAGATGATTATGAAAATGATAGAAAGATGTAATAGAAAGCATCAACTATGTCACGAAGATGCAATAATGATACTCCCTGTCACAAGATCAACCCAAGAGAGAATATGTGGATCCCTCCAACAATAACCCTCAAGAAATCGCCCTCCTCTCCACCAATTCGACTTTCCTGCAAGAAAACTAGTAGAAGCACCAAAATCCACAATGATACATAGAAGAGAGACTGTATATTCAATATGCAAGAGAATCCACAAGACAAGAGAGATATGCTCCACAAAGAAGTGTTCTATTCCAATATTCCAGAGCTCCAAAGGTGAGCTATACAATAGGGGGTCTCCTCCTTATATAGGATAATAAAGACCAAAACCCTATACCACTCTACAATACTACATCAAATGAGTGGTTGAGATTAAAAGATCTGAATACATGATCAATGGCTAACAATGAATCATAACAATATATCACATGGATCACCCAATATAATGATGACGCCCTAACTAAATGGTACAAAGTGAGGATGATGTCATCCACTAGAGGGGTAAAAATACAAAAATCCACCTCATAATGACTAGGACATGACATAATAAGCACATGGTGGGGCTAGGAGGCATCAATCCTTACTAGCTCATCCCCAATGCACAATAAAATAATAAAATATGTCCAATATAATATAAATGATCAAATCTGTCCTCAAAATTTGTGACAGACAAGCAGTAAAAGACCTCCTGTGATCTCTGTGGGCCTACCCACAAGGTGAAAACTGGCTGGAAGATAGTGGGATCACCCTGGAAAACCTCTGTGAAAACCAAATGCCAAAACCTTGCCTCAATTGCCCAAATCAAATTCCTTAGTAACCACTTTATCCCATTTTTTAACTGCCTCGGTAACTGTGAAAGTGCCAAAACTGCCTCCCAGGCCATCTGCCCTGTCCAACTAAGCCCACCAGGCTCTCCGGAAGGGGGGGTAAATGGTAAAAACAAGTTGCTGGACCACCCCCTCCTCATACAGCGCCCTAGGTGAACTGGCCTCTCATGGCCCCTGCTGCTCAGGCTGGGAAATCAGCCCCAAATCTGGTCAACAAGTGTAAAAATACATCAATCACTATCAGAAGTGCCCGGAACTGAAAGATAAGTGTCTCATTGGATCCAGAAGACCCAAATCCACTAGGAATGTGTACTCATACACCATAGGTTGCCCTAATGGGCCAGTTGTAGGGTCCACCATATATGGACAGTGCATAATCTGATGATCTGAAGTAATAATAAAACCTGCTGAACTGCATCAATCATCATCTGAACCATATGTCCATCATATGATATCATCATCAAGTGTGTGGGACCATCAATCATCATCAATAGGTATAGATATATGGTCCACATCATCACGGATCCAAATAATATACAACCAAGGATAAATCACATCAGTAGACTAAGACATGCTTCTCTAATCATTCTCATAGCCAAGCTCAAAGTATAACATCCATTCAGTGGCATTTATCAAGTTAGCCTATTCCTTTGTTATATAAAATTACTTGCACAATAGTTCAAATGAAAAACTCACCCATTAGACATGGTCAAACTGCTAGTGAAGGATGAAGGCTAGGAACAAGGTTGGGCCAATGGGTTGACTTGTCTAACTTAACTCAAAAATACTTCGGACTGGGAGAAGGGGAAAAGCTACAAACTCTGTGCTGGACAAAATAACACAAGGAATGGTTGTGCCTCACAAATGGATAAGTTGTTCAGAGAGTGCTTATTCAACTTAGGCATCATGTCTACATCAAGTTGATCCAGGTTCATTAGGATCATTCAATTTCATTTCATGGCCTTTTTGGCCTACATAACCCTTCGGATTTCAGGTGTGCTGATAAGCACAACTAGTTGCAACTTGCATCCAGGGCATGTTTTCATATACATATAAGGTCAGCAATTGTTTAGATATAGCTTTTAAGAACCATTGCTTTTTGGACCTTTCTTATACTCTTCGAGGAGTATTTTAGCTGTTCATCGCTCTTGCCCTTTTTAGTTTCCATGGGCGAATTTATAAGTTTCCATAAGTAGTACATGAGCTTTCAGTTTTAGCCAACAACATCTCAAGTGACTAGGGGGAGTTCGAGCCAATGCCAAACATCGAGACAACCGACCAGAATGATTTAGGCCTACAATCCAACTCACCAAAGGCAAGTTTTGTCACCAACTTAGAGCCGAGACACTGAACATACAAGGATGCGGTCCAAACACAGAGGTAGAAAAACGGGGAAGTCCTCAGTATCAGAAAGTCAAATGAGACAGGTCAAGGTTTAAAGTCAAATAGGAAAGTCATGTATGGGTGGAGTCAAGTGAATATGGAGCCTACACTAGCAGACAACTGGTGTCAGGAAAGACCATATCTATGTAAGGTGGAAAACCGATGGGTTTTGTTAAATGACCTAAATGTGCAAGCAATTGTCCATTTTATGATTTATAGTTCATTTTAAACAGTTTGCCACATCAGGAATAATATACCAAGCAGATGCTGTGAACATGACTAAATCAACAAGATAATAATCCACAGTCAATGATAAAATATCCATAGATCATACAACATCATCATAGTAATAAACATCATATAACATCTGAAACACTGCTGCAATACATCTCTAAGCACTGAACTGAAACTGTATGGGATAAAGGATCACATCAGTTATCAAATCCGAACTCTCAAGGCTTAGCCTTGACACAAGGTCTAACATAAGTCTGAATAATACACTGCTCTGATCATTAGTGATCACAAAATATACAATCATCATAGCCATGCTCTGAATAATGGAGGCTCTGGAATGTGCAGATATCTGCTAAGCAAAAATAGTAGCCCTGCTACTATGGTGTGATAACAGGTCTATTGTAAGCTTTGGGTTTGTTCTTACTCTTGAAGTGGCAAAAGTCGGTAAGAGACATGGCTGACTGGAAGTCATCTCCCAAGGCTCTATATTCTCTCAAATAGGCAGTCATAGACTCTTCGAGTTCTACTTGTGCTAGAGGCACTGCAAAGGGGCTGTCCAAGAACTACGGCATGGTAGGTCGAGAGGGTTTGCTGTATAGATGGGGGTGGCTATGCATATTGGTATGTAAGTGTTCTCCACTGCTACTGGTGGAAACCCTATCACTATGGGGAAATAGAGGGTTATGGGGAGGGGGTATGTTCCTCTCAGTCATCTGTTTAATGGCACTTGCCATTTCTTTTTGGCCAATGGTGAGTGCGTTGATAGATGAAATGAGACTGTTGAAAGTTGTTTTATCATCATCTGCCATTGTTTCTTTGCCTTTGTTACTGTCAAACTGATATCTTCTATCTCCCAAATCTATATCCTCTAACTCTTCTTCTCTTCTACCACTATCTCTAACCTTCTGTCTTCGGTAAGTAATATTTTGTGGATCCTCTGAATTCATTGACTGATTATGCATGCCCCACAGTTGGCAAGGAACATGCTCTGATACCACTGTAATATCCCAAACTGATATTTTTCTTTTTCTATGTTGTCTAACAAACTGATATCTCCAACAAGGATGGGAATGTATACTGAACTCTGCATGCATGCATTTGCATGCAAAACTGTAACCCAAATAATACTATAATGCTATAAAATAGGAGAAAGTGTCTGCATGCACATACCAGTATGTAAATCAGCTGAAGGTGATGCTGATGATCCCCGCATGCATGAATAAGGTTGCACCATTAAAGAGAGAAGGCAAGTCGTGTTTCTGAGGGTAGGACGTCCTCCTCCAATGTCTGAGAGCTCCTCGATAATAAATGTGCAGCTGAAGAAGACCCAAATAAAGGGTGATAGGGTTATAGTGCCCTTCCAGTGATGATAGAAGCTGCATGCATAAGATATGTTGGCTCACTAGCCCAAAACGTGAATTTCTCTTCAAAGCAATTCGCCCTCAGCATGCAAAACGTCCTCCAATAGAGATAGATGCTGACAACTCCCTCAATAATCTAGATGGGAAGCCCCTCTTCCAGGTAAAGGGTAATAATGGTGCTCTGAGAAGAATAGAAGCAGCATGCAAAACTTCTGCCCACTGAATACTGAAGAGCGAATAAAAGACTGCCTGGGGAATGTGCCCAAGCAAGGGAGAACAAGCCCATGAAATAATATAAAAGATAACTCTACTGAATACTGAATGATGATAATACCTGATGAACAATGCTGAACCTGGATGATCCAACCTGATGATGAACTAGGGCAGATAGCTTTCACTGCCGAAATACACCAATTAGCTGAGTACAAGCCTCAACCCCAACTTAGCTCGCTGAGCTTCTCCAAATCGAGATCACAAATCAATAATCAATAATAATGTTTTCTCCATTCGCTTTACCTTCTTTTATAACACTCAACTGCTCAAAACCCTAATTTCAACCTAATTAGGTTACTTTATCTTCTAATTTGCAATTGACTTGCATGCAGGTGCCTGGATACTCAATAAGGTGCATGCATCATCAAATAATGCTCGGATGTCATGCATGCAGGTGGCCCCTGTCCATCTACTGGTGATATAAAATCTATGCCCTAGATATTTTGATATGGCATAAGTCCTCAACTGATCCCCTGATTGTCAGTGCCCACTCGAGCCTATGGGAATCAAACAGGTTAGCGGGATATTCCTCAATGCCTAAGCAGAAGAGGACATCACACCCAAACACTTATTTAATGAGGCTGTGTACTCAAGCGATGAAATTGGGAACTTTATGGTGTTGGAAAATTATTGGGAGGATATAAAGCAACATCCTTTCCCACCAGACCAAGTATGGAAGATGCACTTTGACGGGACTTGATCTCGACATGGTGCAGGGGCCAGTATTCTCTTAACCTCACCTTCGGGTGAAGAAAACTTGTATTCCTTTCGTCTGGAATTTGATTGTATGAATAACGTCACTGAATATGAAGTTTTGCTCTTAGGTTTGGAAATTGGCCGAGAGAAAAATATTAAATCTATAACGGTCATAGGTGATACCGACCCCATTGTATCGCAAGTTAAGAATCAATTCGTTGTTAAGATTAAAAGACTTAGGGATTATCGAAATGCAATTTGGGACACCATTGAATGTTTTGATGCCTTTGGAATTAAGTTTGTCCCACAAGAACAAAACACTCTAGCTGATGAATTATCAGTTACAACCAGTACCCTCTGTTGACCACCAAAACCAACTAGGTGGACAACGATGTACCATGCACATTGTTATCACCTATTTTGTACAAATAGTTGAACTTCCGATGAGCCGCCAGTTTATTGAACATGATTCATGTTCATCATCAGCATTCAGAAGTTCAGAAGTCAATTTCAGGGCAATTTTGCCCCTTTTGTAATAACTGCATGTTCATACCCCCATGGGGAATTTGTAAAATGTTCGTCTAAACGGGGTCCTTTTATAAAAGACTCGGCTATCCGTAGGTTTAGCCATTTGGGGGATACTCTAGAGTGTTTTTTCCTTAGGAATTATGCGCTACTCATCAGTGGCGTATAATCCCCGAGTTTTTCACTCAAACCTCCAAAGCTGGAGTATTTCCCATGGTGGTCAAAACCTAAGGTGGTTATTAGAGTCTTGTGTCTAGGATTTTTTACGTGTTAGCCACATCGATTGAGTCGTATGAACATGCACTAGGTCCTCTAGGAGTTTCGTTTGATTCCGGCAAAAATAAATTTTTCATAAAATTAGACCATTTTTTAATGGTTTAATTAAAAAAATTTCAAGAAGTGATAAAAACCTCATCCGGAGGCGGAATTGGGCATGGGGAGGCTCGTTTTGACGCTCAGAGCATCCTCTTCACCTTGGCACCTTCATTCTTCAGTTTCTGGGCAGTTACATCACCCCAGGAGCAGTTTTGGCTAAAAATGCATCATTTTGACATTTAATTGCCAAAAAATGACAAAATGCACTAAGGTCCAAAAATCAAATAAGTCAAAATTCATTAAAATAATCCATGGAAAGGGTTGAGTATTGATTTTAAGAGGTGTACGACCCACTTAAGTGATTAAAGGCACATGCAAATTAAAAGTTTGGATAGCAAATTGGATTCAAGTGATAACGTGAGCATACATCCACGTGGGTCATGTTTGCATGGGGTATGAGTGAGGGGCCCATTCTAAAGTGGTGAGCTACCACTTATAAGATTAAAACCATATGCTAATTAAAGTTTGGAAATATTTCTAAGAGAATGACGTGAGCCATTTAAACCGTACGGATTTTAGCCTTCACGTGGGAGCTTAATACATGGGCATCACGATTTGGTTATGTGGCACTCATGTTATGGATTGTTGAATATGTATTAATGGCTATGGTGGGCGCATCCTAAGATTGTGGCCACATCACAAGCTTGGAGCTTGAGCTAACTCGAATCTATCTCCCTCAATCCTCACGCTTCCCTTCATTGCTCACGTCAATCTCATGTGGAGGATGCGAATGGGTTTGGTGTTAATTCCAAGGGAAGGTGGAGGCCACCTCCCCACTCACACCAACCTCAAAACTCGAGTTGTGATGCCAAGCTTTGCCTTTGATTGGAATTCGATGGGATTGGCTCTCTTCTCTTGCCAATTCGACCTAGGGTTTTAGCATTGTACTTTGTTATATAAGAGATGCATTTTAGCTCTCTTAGGATGGATTCTTTGCTATAGTGTTACTCTGAGAAAATTGCACCAAGCTTTTGTTTTGAACTTATGAATAAAATATTTCGACTTTGGAGGTCTATGGATTCTTGTTCATTATGATGAATTCGTCATGGTTGAGGTGATCTCTTTCCAAGTACTTATTTTTCAATACTTATATGTGGTGATCAAATGCTAGCTTTGGAGGTCTATTTCTAGAACATAAGATTTGTCATTTGTATTTGTCAATTTGATTCATTATGCAACGATTATCAAAGTGATATGAGTAGGACGTAATTGGTTATACCAATATTGATAGAGCTTTGATTCTCTTCGTATACTAGTTATTTTGATCTCACTTTTGTATTGAGTTTGTCGTGCTTGATCAGGTTTCACAAATTTGAAGAAGGGAATGAGTTCGGTTACATCTATCCCAAGCTTCAATCAACTTTTGTTTGGGTTTAACATTTTGTGACTACAGGATCTAGATCTACAAAGCTTGTTGTCTTTGTCATAAGAGGAAAACCAAGAGTTCTCTTGCTTGTATCCATCAACAAAAACTTCATTTTCAAACTTGGTTACTTGAGTTAGGCCTTAGATCCTTCACCCTTTGGCTTTCCTCCCATTCATCTTCTCCCTTCATCCATCTCATCCAAGCTTCGTTTGCCTTCATTCCATTTCTTTTTTGCAAGTGTGTTTTTAGCTTCCATTTGCATGCCTTTTCTTCCATTTTTGTTCACTGCCCTACATCTCAGTCCTCTCTATTTTCAGTCCATTTACATTGTTTGCTGCCCCTAAAACTCAGTCCATTATTCTTTCTCTTTGGCTGCCCATCCTCTTCGTTTGCAAACACTTTCTTCCCCGTCTTGTTGGCTGCCCTATACCCTCACTGTCTGCTGCTGTTCACTCACTGTTGGCAGCCTTTTGTTGAGTTTTTTGCAGTGTTCCCTCTCCTTCCTCTCGTCCCATTCCCCTACTCTTCTCTCCATTCTTCTTGCAGCCCTAGCTGACTGTCCCATTCCTCTTTTCAGTCATTAAGTTGACTGTCCTATTCTTTTACAGTCACCTATTTGACTGTCCCATCTTTTCCCCTCACTGCTGCCCTTTGTTTTTTTTATTTGTTGACTGTCATTTGCTTCATTTTTTGGGCAGCCCTTATCCCTCTTTCTCCATCTCTTTAGCCCTATCTTCTCCTCCCTCTCGTCCCATCTTCTCTAGCCCTAAAAAAAAAAACACAAGCAAAACAAACACAAAAATTGTTAGTAGTATCTTGTTACATTTATTTAAAGTTGGTAATTGGATCTTACATTTTGGAATATTGGTAGTTTTGTGTTAAAATCTCATTTAAAAATTTAAAAAACTTGCATTTGCATCCTAAGGGTAATTTCTATTTTGTTAGAACTTGCATGTAGCATTAGATCTCTTTTATAGACTTTAGTTTAGTTAGTTTCATTTTTGTTTCATTTACTAATGCTAATGGTTTATTGAAGTGCATCATTGTGATAGGTCTCTTTTTTCGAGAAAGAGAAACTTTGAGAAAACTTGAATCAAAGAGAAGGTAAAAGTGCTAGAACAAGAAGTTATCAAGAAGACAAAGAAGGCGATCCAAACCAAAAGACTAGTATTTATCCTTTGTAATAGCTCTTAGAAGCTTGTTTCAAGTATTTTTACAAGTTACATCTCTCAAAGTCCCTACAAGGGTTTCATTCCCAAGGGCAATTGTACTCTCACAATAAAGTTGCAAGTGGGATTTTTTAAGCCCCCACATTCACTTCCCCCATTTGGGGAAGTCTTATAGTCTTCATTGAGTGGTTTGATTTTCTAGTTTAGATCCATTATATGCTCTTAGATTAGTTTCTATTTCATTAAGTCATTTTGTTGTTATAATTTCCGATTTACTTACCCCCATGCTCTCCCGAGTACGGTCTTTGACCTGAAAGAGACTCTTGGGTAGATTAGACTTATTTTCTGTTTAATATTTTTTTGTCACTTCTCTTCCAAACCTTGACCAGAGTAGAGCTAACTTTGGGATCGTATACCAAAGGCCACATAACTTTGTGGTAGCTACTCGTTCCCCCATCAGCTTCTTGTGGACATTTAGCTAGCTGGAAGGTTTCCAGGACTGGTGGCTTCTAAGTGGTTGACCTTGTTCGGAGGTTGATCCCACCTATTAGATTAGAATTTGTGTGGTAGAACACTAGATTTTCCAGTTTATTTGGCAAAGTAGTGTTATTGGCAGTATTTCATATCTTTCAAAATCTATCACATTGTTTAATCATTTCAAGTTGATTTATCTTGCTATTACAACAACTACTATTTGCTTCTTAAAATGAACCAAAGTCTCTTGAACTTGGCCAAATCCAAGTCAAGAGCACCCTCTATCGGAGGGCATTATTAGTCTTGCATCTTTTCCCTGCATTAGGCATTTGTTAATTAGCAAGTCTCTTGAACTGTGGTCATAAGATCAAGTCAAGAGCGCTCTTTATCGGAGAGTTGAACAAAGTGTTCTAAAAATAATAAAATTTCAACCCATACTCCCGTTTAATTAATTTATCTTGGTTTCCGTCCTACACCCGTATGCTCTGTCAACCGGAAACGGTTGGGCTAGTACTCAGAAAGGTGGAAGACTTGTTAATTTACAAGTGATAACTTTCATTAAAAAATTTACCCAAACCCCAACCAAGACAAAATTACTGAGTTCTTCCTAAAGAGGTGGTGCCGGGAATCCACTGTCAGACTCGAGGGCGGTCAAGCCGTAAGCACACTTGCCCTCTTTGCAATCTGGGTGCTCCCGACCTATCACCTAAAAGGTTTCCAGTGTTTTTATTGGTTAAGGTTCCACTCCTTTTGATACCTTGTTCTTAGCCATAATAATCAAGACTACTAAAATCTTAAATTTACCAAGATAAGCTGCAAAACGTTCTCACAAACTCTTATTTCAAACACTTGTATCAAGCATCTTACAATCACTTTTATATTTGACTCCATAAGGCACTGGTCCTTTATCATATACTTTATTTGCTTAAATATCAATATTGGAGTACTTGCTTTAATCTGCGTAAAGAGTGATTTATTTCTTGTTCAAGTGTATCTCATATCTTCTGTTGCAACGTGGATTGCGTTATCTTGGTCTCATTTAAAGTATTTTGTGTCTTTCACTTCCAAAAACTCCTAAACAACACCCATCCGCATCACAACACCCAAAAACATTTTAAACACATAAGAGCCTTAGACAACTCTTTTTTAGGGACTACCCCCCTTGGCTTCGTTAGGAGTTTGCCTAAATGGAGGAGCTGGGATTCAGGTGACAGTACCTGGCTCATTGCTTGCCCCCAAGGCCACACCTCTCTCACTTGTAGGGAAGAGACAGCTTTCGAAAGATTTCCGCTGCTGGTGTGCAGTTTGGCGGACAACACACATGTTGAATGTGCCTTGAAGATGAGAAAGAAGGACTTAATGATTTATTCAAACGAGGCCGCTCTTTTTCTTATCTTCTCTCCCTGAAATTTCCGCACCCCTGCAGAGGATTTTGTAAGGATATGTCAACAAGAGGGTCAATTTTTGTGTAACTTAGTCACCTAAGACTTTATCATTAGGGAAGTCCTTTCATCGAGTGTTTTTTTCACTTGGATAATTAAAATTCATTTTTAGTGATTTTAATTATTTGAGTTTTTCACTCAAAAATACCTCCAAAGTGGTGAAAGGCATTCTAGTGATCGAGTCCATGGGGTGATTGGGGCCTAGGAATGTTCTATATTTCCATGCTAGACATTATCCAGGGTCTTGCTGAATTTCATTAGGTTTTACATAGGATTTTTTAATTTTTGGTCATTAAAAAATGTCCCTCAGCATAAAATGTTGTAATGTAAAAGAGGGATACTTGGTCCTTTATGATGTTGTATAGGGGTATGGGTACTCAAGATAAATGGCATGAGACCCCCTACACCCTTTAACCAAGTTTGAAGTCATTCGTACAAGTCTTGCTATGGTTTTGGACACTTTTGCCTAAGTCAGTCAAGGAAATCAGGAAAATTGGCAATTAATTAGTAAGGCAAATTTTGGAAAAGTTCCTAAAGTCACTTGGGAGGTGGAAAAATTGTTTCTTAATGTCAAGTTATGTTCCTAAGGTGAAATTAAAGTCCAAGAGGGGACCCCCAAGCAAACGTTTTTCAAGTTTGAAGTTGTCACCAAAAGGGGGAAACCCTCTCTCACCATGGGAAATGAGATAAATTGAAATAAGCCAAAAAAGGGGGTCCCACCTTCATGATTCCTTCCCCTTGGCCTAGCAAATAAATATAAAACATAAGTGGGGGGTTTTTCTCCCCCCATTGTTTGTTACTTTTAACCCATGGAAGTGCACCCCCTTCCATGGGCCCCCTTTCTCTCCAAGTGACAAATGTCATTAATGCAAAGGAACTTTCTCCTCTCTCTTTTCTTATTTAAGGAGGCTCCTCCTCCTCATTTGGGTTACAATATCTCATGCTCTTGCTTCATTTCCATTTTCTCACTCTTTCTTGCTCTCTTCTTGCCCATTTTTTGGCCATTGTAATTTTCAGCCATTTAGCTTGGTAATACAAATTCTTTGGAGGAGATTTGGTGTTGGTTGCTCTGTAATGGTGGTTTGCTTCAGAACTTCATAGCTGCTCAACCTTTGGGAGGCCAAACAAGCAAAGTGTTTTGCTTTGGTAAGATCTCTAGTAGTTTTGCTATTGATTTTATGAGTTTCCTATTTAACTAGTTAAGAACTTCATATGCTTGTTGGTCTAAGTCTATGATCTCTTAGCTCTTCAATAGGTCCTCACCTTTTATTTCAGTTGTGTAGCAATATTTAACAAGTTGCAGGTCACTTGGCTTCGAGGGTGGGCTTCCTTGGTCGGATACCCCACTTCTCCAAGCATTGGATGAACAAAAGAACACTATCTCTTCATTTTCCCATTTACATTTTTTGCATTTAATTTCCATAAGTTTTTCATACAAAAATCATATTTCAAGTATTGCTTACATGCTATTATCTTATCAAAAAATTACTCATAAATTTTCAGAATTTTTTGTACATTTTGTATGATATACTAACATTGTCCCAAAGTGATTTTGGGCATTTTTCAACATTCTTTTGCTCGCTGGTTTTTAGCAGGTGTGCACTTTTCAAGAGGGTTATGCTACCCAAATTCAGCCATCTCCAAGCATAAAAGGGCTCCACAAGTTACCATTTCGGCCACTTGGGAGAAAATGGTCAAAAACACTCGTTTTCCC
Organism: Larix kaempferi; assembly: GCA_027924585.1. Lineage (NCBI taxonomy): Eukaryota > Viridiplantae > Streptophyta > Pinopsida > Pinales > Pinaceae > Larix > Larix kaempferi. The sequence goes on along the minus strand of BSBM01001024.1, from coordinate 3,265,449 downwards.
CTCTTTTCTCACTAAATATTAAGTACTGATTTTTGTATCATTGTAACAAGCCCAAGAGAGTCTCTTGGGCTTGATTTATTGTATTTTACTTCAAGTATTAAGTGCTTAATTAGTTTTCTTTTCGTTGGATGCAAGAGAGGAGGCTTTGCCACCCTTGCATGGATTTTGTAAGTAGCTTAGGTTTAGCATATTTCATTTCTTCTATTTACTTTTGCCCGCACCTCACAAGTGAGAAGGCTCTGCCTCCCTTGTGAAATCGCGTTGGCTTGCACTCTCTTTTTTGCCCACACCTTGCATGAGAAGAGGCTTTGCCCGTCCATGCAAAATCGTTGAGGCTTGTAATTTATTTCCTAAAGTTTTGTTTTAAGTTATTTTGTCCGCACCTCACAAGTCAGAAGACTCTGCCTCCCTTGTGAAATCGCGTTGGTTTGTTTTGCTTTGATTTTTGCTTAAAGGTTAAAAATTAATTTAAGCCCTGATTCTTGCCCCGTATTCTCTCCCCTTGCTGATTCGACCGATCTTGGGTGACAAGAAAGGGCAAGGATTTGAGTTGGCTAGACTAATAGGCACTCGGAGACATCTTTATTTGAACTGAGAAAAAGGGACTTGACCTGTGGAGCTAGTGGGGTAGAGGTTGTTGGGAGCCTCGTGGCACTTCGTGTCCTCTAGTTGAGCACCCAGCAAGTTTTGGGATTGACCCGTGGAGCTAGTTGAGAACCTTGTGTTCTCAAGTTGAGCACCCGGCAATCTCTCTCAAGTCGTTTCCTAGGGCGCTACAGAGGAAGGGGGTGGTCCAGCCACTTGTTATTACCATATTACCCCCCTTCCGGACATGATGGTACAATCAGATTTTGTGCTCGAGCACCAGACAGTGGGTTGTGGGTAGTTTGGTGGTTTTTCAGGTGGAATAAAAATGGAATAAAAAGGTCATTTAGGAATTCGATTTGGGTAATTGAGGTAAGGTTTTGGCATGAGGTCTGCTCTGAGGTCATCTATGGTGTATCCCACTTCTTCCAAATCAGTTTGTAGCATTCATTGGGGTCCACACAGTCATCAGGATGTGTTTTGATGCATTCTTCTCTCAGTTGAGGGGGGAAAGATTTGATCATTTGTACACTTGGACATGTCATTGAGTCATATATTATATTATTGTGCCATGGGGTGATGCTAGTGAAGGAAAGTAATGCCTCCTAGTCCCACCATGTGCTCCTAGTGTCTTGTCCTTGTCATCTTATGTGGCACAACTTGTATCTTAGTCATTTTATGTGGTGCGCACGCCCCTTAGGCTTCTTCTATCTAGTGTGCACCCCCCTCGTGTGAGTGATCCATGTTATATTGTACCGACTCATCTGAGCCGTTGATTGTATTTTTTATCTTTTGATCTCAACCACTCATTTCAAAAGTGGTTTAGGGTTTTGGTCTCCCTCATCCTATTTAAGGAAGAGACCCCCCTAGTGTAAAGGCATCTTTGGAGCTCTGGAAACTTGGAATAAAATTACTATTTTTGTGGATCTGCTTCTTTTGTCTTGATGGGTATCTTTGCAACTTGAATATACAATTGTTTCTCTGTGTATCATTGTGGATCTATCTATCCAAACGTTTGCTTTACAGGAGGCCATGTGGGTTGAAGAGGAGGACATTTCAACGGGACGTTGTTGTGGGGAAACCCCATATCTTACCTTTGATCTACTTTTTGTCTGAGGGAGTATCATTATTGTATCTTAGTGACATAGTTGATGCTTTCTCTTTCATCTTTTCATCCTTATAGTCATTTTCATGCCAGAATGATTCTCATACAAATCTTTTCTTGCATGAGGAAGGCGCATGTGTGAGCTTGGAGGGCTAGCGATTTCACTTGGGTGGCTTGGATCTCACTCTTGAATATATACATAGGGGGAAGTTATCAATTTGCAAAGTATTCTCAAGCTCTAGAGGTAAGATCTACAAGGTTAGTAGTTTGTTTCATGCATTTTCATCCATTGATCATCTCAAACCCTAAAAGTCAAAACCCTTGCATTTTTATTTTTTAGATCTATGGAGATCTAGCAATTACTTGGGCTTAATAATTAAAACCCACCTTAAAAATCATCTTAACATTCCCGATCTAAAGTTTGGTGGACATGCGACTCCATTTCCCCCCCGATCTAAGGCACTGGGCCTCTCCAAGGGAGGTCGCACTTGTTGGGTAGGTGGCCTTTTGCTAGATCTACATCGTGGGTATTGTTCTTTCCTTCTCAAATTCATAGATCCATTGCATAGCAAACCCCCTAGTGCCATTTCATCTTGATTTACGCCTTGTGGGCCCCATTTGGACCATTTTCCTTATTTTAAGGGTGGGCCCACTTGGATCTATTATATTGGCATTAGATCCATCTAGATCTACTTGTTTAAACCTATAAGTGACCCTTGCTCATCCTTGGTTGAACATTTGTCCTTCCTTAAGCCTCTTCAACCAAGCCCTAACTCATTGGGTCCACTTATCCATTCTAGGTCTAGATCTAATCCTATCTTGATCTTCTCCTTTATCATCATCACATTTCTCTAGGAGGTCTTGATTGTGTTCGATAGCCTTCATTGGCCAAGCTAGGGTCTCTCCCTTGGTCTTGCTTAGGCTTGATCTAAAGTGAAGAGTGCCTCGATTAACGTGACACCCAATTGCATTGGGAACCGTGGCATCTCTTGGTTCACCTCTTTAGTTGTCCAACACCTCTACCGTCCTGGATAGGATAACCTTTAGGGACAACTACAAGTTGTGTGATAACAACTCCATTTGCCCATATTTGCTCTCAACCCCCATGGGTTCTTACTTCTCGATCTTATTCTTCTCATCTTTTTTTGTTACGGTTACTATTTTCGTTTAGATCTTGATTCAAAAGTCATTTTATAAAGTAGATCTAAATGCTAGCAATCTAAAAACTTAAAGGTTTTATTTCATCATCTGGATCTAGGTTGGTTTTTTCCTTATTTTGCGAAGTTTTAAAGTGTAGATCTAAGAAGAAAATAGAAGAAATTTTGAGTTTTAAGGTTTTATCAAGCAAATCTAGTGCTATGAATTTGCTTGCCATCTCTTACAGAGGCAAGCAAAGATCCTCAGAAGGAAAGCTTTCTAGCTTTCCTTACTTAGTTGTTTTTCGTCTTTCTTTCATTAGTTTGCTTAAGAACATTTTTGGAATTTTTTTGTAGTATTGCCAAAAACACTCTTAAAGTGTTTTGGCCATATTTCATATAAACAAGCTTGCTGGTTTTTCTGATATTTTAGCAGGTTTGAAGAATTAATAGGTCAAAATCTTAGATTTGGAACCTTTCATGACCATCCGAAGAGATGGTTTTACCTTTATTTCTTCATTCTAACATTTGTAAGTTGTCTGGTGCCTAATTCATAAAGGACCAGCAGCATTCTTTTATTCATTTTTTTATTTTTTTGCAAATTTTTTATTTTTTTTATCTTAGATTAGTTTTTTCATGTTAGTAGTAATTAAATCACATCACAAAGCACACAAACATCCCTAGAGGACTCCTTAGATTAGATTTACTTATTGCATGCTTTTTACAATTGTTCCAACAACCCTTAATAAATTGTGCCCTTGCTTTCTCGAAGTAATGCACCATTTTTGGTGTGTGGAAAATAGATTCTTGGGCTTTAGGTTAGTTTAATAACTCACCCTGCAATATTAAATAAAATCAATCAAGGCTTGAAACCCGAAGTATGCTCTTGACCACTGTAGCTTAGTCTGAACAGTTAGCTCAATCAAAAAAGGACGTAGAGTGGCTAATTTTAATAGGGCAATCCTACAAAGTTACAATACTAAGAATTCGAAAGGTCGAGTGAGGCTAACTATAGAGTCAGCAGGCTGCCGTAAGAAGGTTCATCCTCGCCTAGTTGGACACTTGGTATAGCCATCACAACGCCCAATTCAAAGGAGCGATTCTAAGTTGCGCCAAACCAACAATCAACCCACTCCTTTAATACCTGTTGTCGTCGGATCGCGCACCTGGTTAATGCAGCAAAAATCTATGTTATTGCTCGGTGCGCCCTTGGGGGCAAGTCTCGAGTCCAGGATGTCACCTGATCTTGACTCCTCCGTTTAGGCCAACTCCTAACCGAAGCCAAGGGGGGTAGTCCCTACAGAATGTTTCTAAGGTTATTAGAATGTTTCAGTAAATTAATTTTGGATGTTTTTAGGAGTTTTTAGAGGGTATGATTACAACAGTCCAAGTTCGTTTGCAAAAATGTTTTATAGTTATGCTTTCAACAGCAGAAAATGCAAGACCACCAATATGTAAAGATACAGCAACAGTTTATGATATTAAGCAAAAATAAATAAATAGTGTTGTTGTGGACCAATGCCAAAATGGAGTCGATAAATCAGATAAACTGCTGAAAGGGAAATGTTTTGCAAATGTCTCTTGGTTGATTTTAAATTATTAATGATTCAAAGTTTGTTAGGGAAAAAAGGGGAAACTCCTGAGATACCGTGAGGTACAGGGAGCAATGTCTAGAAATTGAGGGAAGGTGGATCCTCACGAAGACGTGTGGGATGGAATGGAGTTTCTAGGGCAATGTCCAACACTACACCAACAAGGGTGTAGCTTAACTGTGCCCTGAGGTCGCCTCCCAGTTGTTCCCGCTTCTTCTAAGAAATTTTCCCATGCAAAATAAAATGAACTTAGTGTCGGATTTTCACTATGTGAAGGGTTATTACTTTTATTATAATGAGTTTTTAGTTAGAAAGTGAGAATTAATGAATTGCTACAACTCTTTCGGATTTCGCCGGGACCAAGCAAATGCCCGCAAGGGGAAAGAGCATACTTTGAGCGATAGCAAAATGTTTATTTTGGTTTATGCTTTGAAAGTAAAACGCTAAAGAAAAAATAGAAAGATATGAAGCACCGGATTTATGTGTCACTTTTCTGATCAACCACCACTAATCGACAATGCCTTTGTGTGGTGATGAGAGCATAATTCGTGGCAACGAGATCGATGTTATTTCTAAATCTACTTTGCGGAATGAAAGTGAAGTAAAAGCAATAAAAAGGAAAAAGTATACAACCCTGTAGTCAAAAGTATGTGTGTGTTTGTGCTTTGTTAGAAAAATTCACACCATAAACTTAACACTGCAAATCCCCCCAGGGGGGATGGGGTGTGGGCGCTATGTAGCCCACTTGCTCTCGTTTATAAATTATTACAAAGATAGCGTAAACAAGTGCCACTTAATGCATTTATAATTGGATCTAAGGGCTTACAATTTTATAGAATGATGTACAAATAAATGGGGGTCCACGGAGAGTATTTTTTGCACTTTTCGACAAGAATTCGTCAAAAATCCACTCTCTTTTATCTTGGACCTGCTAAAAACTAGCGAACTAAAATTACAAGATTAGTGGTTAAAACATATAAAAATACATAAAATTTACAAGATCTATACTTGCAAAAAATAATGGAAACTTTTGAGCAATTAAAAGTATGGAAATACTAGATCTAGAGCTACAAATTTGGCTTTGAAATAATACTTTTCTAGATCTATTTGAGAAACAAGAGGTAAAAAATAATGACCCAAGCTCAAACTGACTGATGTTGCAGGTGCAAATGGATAAGATATGCTCCTTTAATTATTTCAACAGCAAGACTAAAGTATAAAGTAGCATTTCACTGGCGATTAAGCAATTAACACATCAAATATAAGTCTAGAATCAAAACAATCAATTACTAAGAGAAAGACCTTCAAGTGTATACTCCTTTCATGGACGTGACCATTTTGCTAGGAATGGGTGAAGGTGAAAAATGCAAGCTTAGGACAAGGGAATGACTTTACAATCTTCAACACTGTGACACTTTGGATAAGGGGAAAAAGGGAGAATCACCTAAGCATATGTTGGACAGAAAACACACAGGGAATGGCAGTGTCTCACAAATGGAATGAGTTGACTTGAGGAGTGTTTATTCAACTTTTAGCAAATGTCTACAGCTCACATCCAAGCTTGAACCAGCTCATACAGACCAATTTATGATTCATCCAGAGAAGGGAGTGTTGATCTCGAGACTTGGGAAAGCCTTGTTATGGAAGAGGAACATGCTAACTTTTTATATGATCAGTATGAGCCATGCATGAGCATCAACAAGGAAGACCTGAAGAAGCAGTACAATGAAGGTTCAGATCAGATACAGCTAATTGAAGAGCAGTCTCAGCAATCATCTTCATATATAGTGGTTCCTTATGATTTGGAGCAGCTTGGGGCTTATGCTTTCACATAAATTTATCTTCAGAAGAGCCTTTCAGATCAATATGATGAGGTAGTGGATCTGCCTCATCATTCAGAGTTTTTTCTCAGTCCTATCCAGTCATGGATAGAAGAGGCCTACAAGAGGACTTACCATTTGGGAAAGCACTTCAAAGATCTATTACATGCTTATGATTTCCCATCCGGCCCTCCCATCCAGAGCTAAGTTGCATGATACAAGGAAACGAAAACATGTATCCGATACGGAAACGCACTAGAAACGCGACCCCCTAAAATTTAGGAAACGGGGAAACGCGATATATATATATATATATGCAAATTAGCAAGGACATTAAAAATTAAATGTGAAACATAAACGACAAGTGATAAATCATAATTTCAAACATCTAACATCACATTTTACTCATAAGTCCATCTCTGTATCATTAATAATTGTCATAGATGATTACATAATGCAAGTTGCCAAGTAGTAATATCCAAAAACAACCTTGGCAAGACAATATATTCAAAATTTCAAAATCAGCCTTTATTTATGAGGCTACAATGCTACATATATCAAAATGTGAACAGTCAACATAGAACTAAAACATAAGATAAGTCAATTTGCACAGTGTTGTAGCTGACTGTCTTCAAATCGGCTTCCTCAAGTAACCCTCGCTTACTCAAATCACTATGTGAGATGAGGGAAGTAAAATCCTCCTTTTATAAAAAAAAATGACTTTTAGAGGCTTCTAGAGATTTCCTAAACCATCATTAACCCATTAAGAAACAACTAAACCTATTGATTAAGCTAACGGGTTCTTTTTTTGGATGGAAAAGTGAGAATTCGAGGAGGAAACGCGCCATACGAACGAGGATACGGCACGGAAACGCGTTTCCAGCCTTACCACCCATGTTTCCTCCACGTGAAACATGGTGGCATGGTCAGAAACGCGTTTCCGAGGAGTACCAAACGCGTTTCCGAGTTTCCTGCCTGCTACGGCAGTGATACGGGGCCTAGTACCAAGTTTCCTGCAACTTAGATCTAGAATATCCACGCAGGTTTGCACTTTCTAATAAACGTATCCTTGCTTTGGCTGGTAACCAAAGACAAGGCAAAAATCTGTTATATTGATGAAATGTTAAGGTGGTTACATTGGATTTATCATTACACCTAACGTTTTGCTTTATATCATGCTTAGAGTAGAAAAATAAGCTCCTCAGAGAGAGCATTTACTTTACGCATTTATTTCTAGTACTTAGGAATAACAACCTTTTTTCCTTAATTGATTTTAGTTTTTATGAATAAATGTAATTTGTGATTCATTGGCTTCTTCATAAATCTTGTGCTGCTGAAGGTTTTTTGTGTCAAGTTGAGATGTTTTTACGAGTTGTATAAACCAAAGATTCTAGTGTTCTCGCATCCTCTCCTTGCCCGAAGGCCAGATCGAGCACATATCCCACAATTGGAGCCAGATGTTATCCACTAAATTGCACTTAGTGGATTCCGAGTGAACCGTCAAAGACTTGAACAATCTAATTGTTCATCATCAGTGTTCCGAGATCCATCAGGCCAAGTTTTGGCCCCTTTTTTTAATAATTGCATGTTCATGCCCCCTTGGGGGATTTTGTAAAAATGTGCTAGCATGACGGTTTATGTAACGAGTTTGGATTCCTAGGACTTAGACATCAAATGCGAACATTCCATGGTGTTTTTCCCTTGTCAATTATGCATTGTTGAATAAGCAATGTATAATCAACGAGTTTTTCACTCGCTCCTCCAAAGCTGGAATGTCATCTTGGTGCTTAGGCCTTAGAAGGTTATTAAAACTCAAGTGTCAATGTTTATGAGCATGCTAGACATCAAATTGAGTCATTATGGGCATGCAATAGGTCCCCTACGACTTTTGGTCAACTCCGATAAAATAATTTTTTCCCGTAAAATGGGCTTTTTTTAATATTTTAATTAAAAAACCCAAAAATGTAATAAAAGTGTGGTTAGGAGGCCAATTTGGTCATGGGAGTGCTCGTTTTCTAACTCAGAGCACCCACTTTACCCTTAGACCCACTTTCCTAAGTGTTTAAGTGATTTATTTTTCACTTAAATTACTTTTGCTCAAAAAAGTCAAAAAGTGAGTGAAAAAATAGAAAAATAATAAAGTTATGAGGAAAATCAGATTCCTAAATTAGGGGAATTTGATCCCACTAAAGAGGGAGTTGAGTGGACAATCACATCCCATAAATATATCAATCAAATCAGCCTTGAATCAAGGCTTATGTTATGGCCCCTTCATCTCCTCAATTTGAGAAATGTGCCCCTCTTGCTCTCTCTTACCCTAATGCGCCCCTCTCCTCCATTTTTCTATTTAAGAAGGCATTGGGCTCTCATTTCTCTCATGGTCAGAGAGGACCAAAAGGCTAGTAATTCTTGTACTATATTTTGTAACATCATTTGGAATAATAAAGGCTTTGGAGGCAAATCTGTGGTGTAGCGCTCTATGTGTGTGGATGCAAATGTCAATGGTTTATGAGGTAATTGTAGCGTAACTTAATTATTTGATGCATTTGTGGATGATCAAGGCCTTCGAAGGACTATTACTAGTTGGTAGGATTTATGATTCTCGTTTGATTTCGTATATTGCTTGCTCATGTCCGTGGTATAGAATTTGTATGTTTTTACTAGTTTGTATGCTTACTCTTCTGATTTCTAGCATGAGAAGCACCGGATTTGACGCTTTGTGCAAGTAGTTTTAGTTGTGCAAGTTGCCTAAGCTCGAATGTGCAGATGATCTAGTTTGACTCTTCTGCTCTTCAAGCACTTTCAGGGTACAGTCCCTCCGCTCTCCACCAGCAGGGTCCATAGCTCAAACATTCCCACGATTCCAACATTCTTTCTATCTCTCTCTTTCCTTCATTTTAAATTTAAACTTTTCTAGTTATGGTTACTTGCATGCTTAGTTAAATTAGTTTCATTTGAAAGGAATATTTTAAGAAGTTGATTTAAGTTAAGTATGTTACTAGATCTAGGATTTAAAGCTTTTATTTTTAGTAGATCTAGGTTGCTTAAGTACTTGTGCGTAGTTCTTATCTTCCAGTACTTAAATTTTTTATGCTTTTAACGTTCATTTGGGCACATTTGGTGCATTTCGGGTGGCTGGTTTTACATTTTTATCGCCATAACAAGAGAAGGTGCTTCCGGAAAATCGAAGATCTGAATCCATCCAAGGCTTCCCGGAGCAACACTCTTCTTTCTTCTTCATTTCTAAAAACCTGTAAGCCTTTGGATTCAGATCTGTAAGGACCAAAGGCAGCCACCTTTTTCATTTGTAATACAATAAGAAGAAGAAGAGCGAGTGGGCTTTCCAAGTGCCCGCATCCCATCCCCCCTAGGGGGATTCGTGTCGCCTCCTTGATGGTTTGTTTTTCTGTATCATTATTTTTTTGCTTTAGATTAGTCTCATTTTTCTTGTTTTTGTTAGTTTAATTTTTCTTGCATGGTTTTTGTAAAGTAACGAACACTAACCCAGCATTGCTCTACCGAACTACCCAAGAGAGCTTGCTCAATTGGGGAAAAGATACTCTTTGTCGTAGTAATTAATCTCACATTTCCTTTTTGCATTTTAGTCTCAATTGGAATAAACAATCCGCCCTTCCGTGTATGCTCTTGCCCATCGCAGATTCACCCTGATCTTTGGGATAATCAAAAGCGTAAGTGTGCATTTTTTAACTTTCCACATGTAATAAACAACTCACCTTAATAAAAACAACTTCCCCAATATATTATGAAAATCTGGCGTATCAGTCTTTGGTATTGTGTGGGAAAATTCTTCAAAGGAAGTGGAAACCACTAGATAGTGACCTCGGGATACCATTAGACTGCACCCTCGATTGGTGTAGTGTTGAACACCTCCCAAAGACTCTGATCCAGCCCACATTTCCAAGTGTTGAACCATTTTTGTCATAATCCGGACATATTACCAGTACTTCATGGTATATCGAGAATCCCCTTCCCCTTAATCCACTCATCATCTTAATAAATTAAAACTAAACAAGCACACTGCAAAACATTTACTATTTTTCAGCAACATTCTGTTTTTTTGACTCCATTGGCACTGGTACAATTTTATTATCATTATTTGCTTTCAGTCCATTATGTTATGAATGCTATATATTTTTTTATGCTATTGAATACAAATTCCACATTTGCAGTATCTTGTTTCAGTAATCCATTTTGAAACTCCTAAATAACTTTACATCCACAACTAATAAATAATTGAAGAGCCTTAGAAACTCTTTCGTAGGGACTACCCCCCTTGGCTTCGTTACGAGTTAGCATAAACGGAGGAATCAGGATCAGGTGACAGCCTTGACTCGATACTTGCCCCCAAGGACGCACCCAGTGGCTTGAAGATTTATGCCACGCTAACCCCCTTTTCCCCGAGGTGCATAGCTGACGGCAACACTATCCAATAGCATAAAGTGACAAGAATCATATTTGGTGTGACATCCGACCTACATTCGGAGAGTAGGACCCTTGAAGTGTCATCACTTTAGCTGCCCTTTCCTCTATCGGCCTGGATAGGACACCCTTTAGTGGCAGCTATAATCTAGGTGATAACAGATCCCAGGAGAGTAGGCCTTCGAGGAAGTTTCCGAACTATATGACTTGATGAGCAGCATCATTGATTTCGAGCCTTCCAGTTATGAGAAAGCAACCAACCAACAGGTTTGGAGGGATGCCATGGTAGAGGAGTAAACCTCTAACATGAAGAATGATGTGTGCGACATTGTGCCTAGATTAGAGAGGAAGTCTGTGGTGACTTCCAAGTGGCTCTTCAAAGCTAAAGCTGCTACAGATGGTAACGTCGAGATATTCAAGGCGAGGTTCATGGCAAGAGGGTTCTCTCATAGAGAGGAAGTAGACTAAGGAGACATTCACTCTAGTCGCCAGAGATGATTGCTTCCATTCGAGTTGCGATATCTATTGCCTCAGTCATGAGGTGGAGGATTCACCAGATGGTCATGAAGACAACCTTCCTCAACGGGATCATTGATGGCATTTCCCATATATGTTGGGAAATGTCTCAAGGGCATGGGGAATGTTAGAATTGTTGTTACAATTATGAATTATTCCTCATTGCAAAAACATACTACAAAGTATTAACAAATGCATTGCATAAATTATATTTATCATAGCTCAAGGGGTTAGCTCAATTGGTTGTTGCCAATGCTATTGGCCATTTTGGCCAGCTCCATGCAAATAGGTGCTCAGCTCGAATCCCCGAATGTTAGGCACACTATTCTACACCAATGGGTTTACAAGGGATTCCATCCACCGATGAGAAGAACCATCTCCTGGGTTTTCCCACGAGGTTTTTCTTGAAAAGAAAGAGACAATATTTGTCATGACTTGAATACCAAGACAATCACTAAATTTTTTTTGGAGAACCAATGCCACAAGGGCATCAATTTTGGATAGGAAACATCCAAGCATCCATGAAACCATTGAAGGACTTCTCATGGATGTTCCCATTTATGTAAGGAAATGTCTCAAAGGTGTGGGGAATGTCCCCCGCGTCTTTGGAAATATCCCCCTAGACTCCCCCTATAGTCCCTAAGTCCTTGGCAGCAGGGAAATGAGGAGGACACACCCCAACGATGGGGATGGCTCCCTATGCTACACTTCTTATGTGTAATTAAAATGGCCTATGTAAAAAGGGCAATCTTTCTCTTTACAGCATACAAAGGCAGCCAATGGGTTTTTAGCATTCAACTTCCTCCGCCTCTTTATAACAAATTGGTTGGATTTTTTTTTTAAATTGATTTTGAAAATGCCACATGTCAAACAAGACTGATATGAGCAAAACGGTAAGCAAATAGGTTGTGATGATCGACAATTTGTTAGTTGCCAACGCTGACCTCCCCAACCGAGAACACGGATGTATAATAAGCATGGAGCTCAAAATAAAATATATTTGTTTGTTTGTTTAACAAGACTGCTATGAGCAAATAGGTTGTGATGATAGACAATTTCAATTTGTGCGTGGCCAATGCTGACCTCACCAACAGAGATCACAGGTGTATAATAAGCGTACAGCTGAAAATAAAATATTTTTATTGAAGAAGTCTAAAAATTTGATGATTTTGTTAGAAGTTTTTAAAGGGAATTCAACAATTTATTTTTTAATAATTTCGAATTGTGTTTATTCAAATTGTGATTCTAAATGTAATGATGAAATCGGCACCTTCAAATACTCTAAGGGCACTAAATACTCTAAGGACACTAGGATTATGCAAGTTTAAACCCTCTTCTTTGAAATTTTAAGAATTTCATAATAAAAAATTATGAATTTCTATCAAAATTGTACCGGAAAATGCTGTCAAGAATGGGCGAAATCGGACAACGTTTGGGCTAAGCGATTTTTATTCGTTTGTTTAAGTATGTGAAGCAAATTAAAATTAAGTATAAATTCATATATTGATTTGAAATTTGTATCCCTTAAAAAATTGACGAGAAAACCTAAAGATTTCAACTGGGTGGTGTGTGAAAAATTGCCTACTTACAGTAGTTTGAGAAGTATACTGAAAAACCCGGTCCTCGGAACTCAAGTCTTCCTCCATTTTATCAGGATTATCAAAAAGATTGAAGAGTATTTCCTTATCGTTCAAATACATGCCCCGTTCAGGCATTGAAGTTTTATCCCTGGGAGGGCCTTCCTTGTCCCAATCGTTAAAGCCCTCCTCATCGTCCTGCTGAGAGGATTTATCCCGCTGCCTCCAGCTCTCGTCAAGCCAATCCTCCCAATCTTTATCTTTCATTCTCCCATTCTGTTGGAACTCCCGAAGTTCCGAAAGCGCATCTACACGCCATTTCCAGGCAGCATCGTCCTCCCCTTCTTCCTCCATTGGACCGTCATTTGGAAGTTGGTCGCCTGAGCCCAAATCTTCGTCGATGCCGAACCAGCTGCTCGTATTGATTTCCTGCAGCAGGAACTTTTCCCACCATCTTTTCTTCTTGGGTTCCTTGGCCTCCGCTCTGACGATAAAGCTCCTGAACCTCCTCCTGTTGCTTTTAATACGGTTGTTATCCCACGAGGGCATGTGAAATGTAGGAATTGGACAGCGAAAGGACAGTGCTAATGAAGCTTCTGTGCATAGGAAATGAAGAGTGCCTCCCGCACAGGAATTGTTCATTAATAACATAAACATAACATGACCCGGATGATCATTTTCCACTAGCTAAACCGGAGAATGAAGATGTGAATTTGTTTTTGAAGGGTACCAAGCCTACAATTTGTGATCAGCCATTGAAGAGTCACAGATGTCTCTGTTTGCGTCTTTTCATCCGGCTTTTGCTCCGCTTCTGTGGACGAGACTTTGGATATCTTAAAAGTTTCGAGACTGACACGAGTTTTGCCACGTAATCTACCGTCGGCACATCAATCTCTCGTGGCTTATAATATGACATGTTTTAATTCGTCAAATAAAGTCGGTGATCAAGATCCGGTGCCGCGTCACTAGCCATCCAAAATTATTGAACGTTTCGGAAAATTCAGATATTTGTCTCTATGTCTTCTGAAATCATCTAGACAGTTGTTTTTTGCAATTCAAAACATATCTTTGTCTAGCACGGTGTGTGAGATTTTAATATCTTGAAGTAGTATAAAAATTATAGAATCTTGTAACATGTGTTGAGTGTTTGTCGTGTTGATCAAGTAACAAAATAATACAAAGTAAACAAAAAATAATAATACAAAGTAAAAAGTAATCAATATTATGTCAGTCATAAACAAAAAAGAATAATACGAAGTAAAAAATAAATACAAGGGAGATCTTGTAACCTTTGTCGAGTTTTTCGAGTGTTTGTCAAGTAACAAAATAATACAAAGTAAAAAGTAATAAATATTATGTGGGCCATAAACAAAAAAGAATAATACAAAGTAAAAAGTAAATATGAGGGAGATCGTGTAAGTTTGTCGAGTAACTTACACGAGATTTGATCCATCTCGGCGCTTGATAGAGCCTAGGATTAGGCTAGTCTAAATTCAGTTCTACAAAGCGTCCAAAGATCAAATTTACAAACTTTTAACCACTAAACTATAGCACACATCCATCTCACCACTATGTTGCAACACACTCAAACATGCATTTTTTTTTTCTTTTTTTTTTTTAAATGGGAGAGATGGACACTTCCCCTCCTCCGGGCTATAGAAATGAGCCTTCTTCGCCCAATAAATTTTTCGTGCATGATTTTGAAAAAATCTAACCATAATTTTCCAAAATCCAAATTACACCTGTCAAATTTAGAATTTTGGGTGTTCTAGAGGTTTTTAAAGGTGTTGAATCCATTCCTGTTAAAAATAACCATTTGATTCAAATTGTTAAAGTTTTAGACTTCTCCTTTTAATTTTATTTTATTTTAAAAATTTATTTTTCCATATTTAAAGTAAATTTGTTTGCTATAATCAAACTCCCAAGTCATATCTTAACATTTTTAGTATAAACATTATTAAACTTTAAAATACATATATTTACAAAATAGGTTTTTAAAATAAATTTGAAGTATAAATATTATTAAACTTTAAAATATATATACTCCCTTCTTGTGAGTACTTAAGATTTTACATTTTAGAGTCATAATTTTGGGTATATCTGCATTTTACACTTTGGAATCTAAATCCTTGGACTATGTAATGTTATCCCCCCTCACTCTATAACTAATAGTGTTTACAGTTTGAGTGATATGATTGGTGGATTGTCTTTGGTTTGTAGTTTTTATCTATATGATGTTGATCTTTAAAAAGGCATGTATCTATGTAGAGATTTTGTTCCACATTAATCATTTTCTCTCTTTTTATATCAAATTGTATCGGAAGCATATAAAAGAATTAATCTCTTTTTGACCTATATAATGTATCAAACATAGAAAAAGAAACTAAATTGCCTAGAAAAGCACCCCTAGGCTCAAACATTTCTTTCTTCCTTTAGTTGCACCTTTGTGATTGCCTTTCATGTGTCTTCTTTGTATTTTTTGAGGTGGAATTAGGGTGAGGTTGCATATTCTCCCTTTAAATGGGCATTCCTCCACTTAGTGGAGTAGTTAGTTAAAAAGTGTTCTCATGTGCTAGCATTCAAACACTCAAGGAGTCAATTGATCAATTGGACAATGAATAGAGCTTATCCTCTCATGTGATCAATTGGAAACCAAGCACACCGGTGATTATTAAGGTCATATTTATGATTGGCTCTGAGGTTTTTGCATTTGGGTTCCCCAAATGGTGGTTATCTTGCCTCACCTGTAGGCCAAGCACTCCTCCATATCAATGCCCATTCTGATACACCCTTGACCAAGATTGTGGCATTCTATGTTGGTTATTTGGGTTTATCGTTATTGCATTGCAGGATGTGATGAGGATGTCTTCGGTGGGATGCATGTTATATGTTGATGACGCGTTATTACAAGATTAGCCAAAATGTCGCATGTGTGTGAAATTTAGGTATTAATAGGCCTATAATTCAAGAAGATGCCGCGCGGTTTATTAGGGGATGCATACTTTGTTGTACAAGCAAGCCCAGTAATAGGAAGAAAGGTTTATGCCATCCCTTACATGTTCCTACGAGACCATGGTAGAGTGTCTCTATGGATTTTGTGGGTGGTTTGTGAACCACCAGGAAGGGACATGACTACTTATTTGTGGAAGTTGATATATTTAGCAAGATGTGCATTCTTATGCCTTGTAAAAAGACCATTAAAGGAGAAGAAGCAACAAAAATGTTCTTTGAACATGTCTGGGTGCACTTTGGGATACCGAGGAGCATCATCTCAGACATGGATACTATATTTATAAGTGTCTTTTGGACTACACTTTGGGAGAAGATGGACACTAAGTTGAAAAGATCTACAACATTCCATCCATAGACAAAAGTAGTAAATGGGACTTTGGTGCAGCTTTTGAGGGCTTACAATCATAAGCATCTGAAGACTTGGGATGAAAATTTGTTCTACATCTAGCACTCTTATAATAGAGCAATCCACACTTTTGTTGGAAATTCTCCTTTTGAAACTTGTTTTGGGTATTTGCCACCTTCATCTCTAGATGTTGTTTATGGACAACAAGGGGAAGCGAAGGGAGACACCATAGGTGAAGCATTAAGAGTAAAAAAATTCATTGATAAGATCAGGAAAATCCAATTACAAGTATAGGAGACATTGAAGAAGTCACGGGAAAAGTACAAGGCAAGAGATGACCAACACGGGGTTGAGAAAACATTCAAGGTGGGAGATAGAGTTTTGTTGCACTCAAATCAAGGAAAGACTACAAGTTCCCAGTAAGAAGATCAAGGAATTACAATATGGTCCTTTTCAAGTGTTAGAGAAGGTAAGAGATAATTCATACATACTCAATCTACCCCCATATATGTGCATTTAGAATGTGGAAAATCTGAAACTCTATGAACTTTCCATGTTGGATTAGGAACCTAAGCAGGCCTTACCTTCTGTAGAGAACATAACACCAGGGGCTTAGGAAGAGTTAATAGAAGACACTGTTTTGTAGAAGAAGCACAAAGCAACTAGGTAAGGGAAATATGAACTCTGGTATGTGGGGTTGAAGGGACAACTTATAGGCAAGACTAAATGGTACTCTAAGGAGAGGGTAGAGGAAAAAATTGCTCACCTCATTCAATAAAATATTTTGGGTACCAAAAGCCTCCCAAATTGGGGAGGTGTGATCCAAAATGGATCAATATTTAATTTGTAATCTGTTTTAGTGCTTTCTAAGTGAAAATATTGAATGAATTGGTTTATAAAACCCATTTTAAGGATAGGTCTCACTTTGCATATTTAAGATCCAAAACCTTCTAATATCTATTTAAGGACTTATTGTGAATATTTAGTTCGGTTAATTAAATAGTAAATTTAGAATTTTATTAAAATAATGTATTCGAAAGGACAGACGTGACTTTATATGAATGTTCACCACAAAACTTATAAAAACTAGGCTAATTCGCATTGTATACATCATTCATTTTTTTATCCAATACAATAATGAATGTTCACCACAAAGTTTATAAAAACTATGCTAGTTCTCATTGTATACATCATTCATTTTTTATTATCCAATACAATATTTATAGGTATATATTACTTCGTATATTTTAGTCATTAAGCGTCTAAGCTGCACAATATCTGTTACATTGGTATCGGATCCAACTAACGGCCAACCTTATATGTCCAAGACGAACATGATGATGAGATAGATGATCGAAGAGTTACTGAAAGTAGTACACCTCTCACCATTCGAAAATGGTTATGATTTGAAATTGTTGATCAATAAGGAAAATAAAGGAAAAGACAAAAACAAGATGCATAATCTGAATCCAATTTCAAATATGTGTTTCTTGAAATATGTGTTTCTTGAAATATGTGTTTCTTGCTCATTATTATGCGGGTTGTTATACTTATATGTTTCTGTTAGCTCTATGTGCAGATCTTTCTTAGGGGCTGGCTCCAACTTCTTGTTGGACGTTTTTGTATACATCCTCTTTATGCGGCACTATTGACAGTTGTTTTTTGGATGCGATTTGGTATATTTAGCTCCTTTGGATATTTTATATGATCTATTTGGTGATTGGCAGCTGTGGCTGTCTGTTCTTGTGACCATTATATATATATGATTATGGACTCTTTGATGTTGTTGGTGATATATGGATCCGTTTCTCCTACTGGAGGGATTCATGCTTTTTATTGTGGACATATGGCACTATATATTGGACTTATTCTGATGTAGATGACACATCTGGCAATTTGTCTGACATGTCTCCTGTGCTCTCTAGGACAGGGTTTGAGAGCAGTTTGTATGTTTCTGGCAGCTGGTGTTATTTACTATTTCGTATATTAATAGTAAGTTATATTTTTCTGTGAAAAAAAAATTCAAATCGAAATGTTCGTCTATTGTATGGTTATAAGAAATTACTGGTTTTTTTTCCATATAATAATACTTGCATAGATTGTTTTCTTAAAGGCACTAAGGAGGTTTTCTCTAACATAGCTTTCAACCTACTCTCTATATGTTATACAACACATATTTCAACGATATAACCAATGAAATATGTACAACACGAGGCAAATGAACGTGATGCATCGATCAAACGTGACACATATGGAGGAAAACGAATGTGACACATCAATAAAACCAATGTGACCTTTGTGTTGTTAATAACCAACTAGTATCTACATATGTGGCAACAAAAAGTTATGCCTAGGTTTAAGAAAAATAGAAAATCGAGAGTTACTTTAAAAAAATATCACTGTAATATTAAAAGAAGTTGTTACTCAAGACTTATTAAGACACTAGGGAGTATATTTATTTTAAACAATCAGAAAGATAAAAAAAAATACGTGGGTATAAATATATATATTCAAGAAGAAGTGAAAGGTTAATTCAAGAAGAGAAAGAGAGCAATAAGAGGCTACATGAGGCTACATTTATGGGGTATTTATTTTTCAAGGAGTGAACAAATTATGATGGTCGAAATGTTTTTAAACCAGTCTAGATCCAAATCTCTTCTTGAGTGCAATACCTGAGAAGAGGTTTGCATCTCGAGAGATTTGATCCCTCTCGGCGCTTGATAGAGCCTAGGATTTGGATCTAGGTTAGTTTTAGTCGTGGGCGGTGACACAAAACTGGAGTTTGATCAACATTGTAAGGAACAGGTTATGTTGAAATCACATATACATTTACGAGGATTATCATAATGTAAGTAATAAGTATTAAGGATTGAGTAAATTGTTAAACTAGAAAATATAGACAATAATTTTGCAAGGATTAAATAAATGAAAATATGGTTCACATCGTGATCAATCTCAATCTATCTTCTTCATCTTTTCTTATCTTCATGCTTGGCAGTTTTGACATCTTCTCATATTGATCATATGAGAATGGAGGTTGAAATCGTAGACCTGCCAAATCTTTAACCCTAGATATTGCTGTAAATGTCATACCTTGCCTCTCTTGCTTTCCAATACTAATAGTAGCTTTCTCCAATGCCAATCCTTGTGACTTATGGATTGTTAAACCCCAAGCGAGTTTCAACGGAAGTTGTTTTTTATTACCTCTTTCGATAGATGTAATAGGAACAACTTGAGGAAACGATTCATCCCATGGTCCCCCCACATAATTATCAAATTTTATTAAAACATACGTGGGTGGTTCTAGAGGCAAACTTCCAGGGTTATATACAATTTGTTGTATAACTCCAAGAGCACCATTGATGAGTCCTGCATCAGTCCAGAGGTTTGGTGTGAGCATTACCCTTCCTATGGCTATAAGCAATTAAACTTCCAACCCTTCTTCATCTCCTTCCATAGAATAGTTGCTTCTTACAGATGTAGCAATACTGGTCGCAATGGGATAGTTTAGGCTTCTTATTAAACGCTTGTTATGACAGTTTACATCTCGTTCTTCTACCGTCATTTCGTCCAACTTCCTTTTTCGTAATTCTTTTTGATCTTCTGCTTTTCGTTTCAAGTCTTCTTCTCTTTCTTTTGTTGTCATTTTGTAAGATTTTCTTCCTTGATATGTTCTACGACATTCGGTGTTGTGTATTATTGGTTCTTCGCCAGTTTGTCTCATAGCATCCATCGCTCCATTTCGAGTTTATACTCTATATAAAAAAAGTCAAACATTAACATATATCCTGAAAGTTATGCATCGAGGAAATCCAGACTGAAATTTATGCATCCAGGTAATCTACACTGAAATCAATGCGGTGACACAAAACTGGAGTTTGATCAACATTGTAAGGAATAGGTTAAGTTGAAAACACATATACATTTACTGTCCCATTGCGACCAGTAAATGCGTCCTAAACTGAAATCAATGCATCCACATAATAACATCTACACTGAAAAAGACCCAATACACTAAAATCAATGCAAGTCTAAAAACTCACTTTACGAAATTCAATATATTTAAGAAATTCCAGATTTTTTTAAAAAAAGTAGGTGACCTGGGAGGATTGAACCTTAGACCTCACGCCCATTATCCCAACACCCTTACCACTATAGCACATGCACTTCTTATTATACAATGTAAAGAACTTATATACTTATGTGTAAAATTTAATATATATTTAAATTTAAATTAAAAGTTAATTTAAATCCAGACTAAAATTTATGCATCCAGGTAATCTACACTGAAATCAATGCCTCCATACATTGAAATCAATGCGTCCACATAATAACATCTACACTGAAATTTATGCATCCAGGTAATCTACACTGAAATCAATGTGTCCATACACTGAAAATCAATGTGTCCATATAATAATATCTACACTGAAAAAGACCCAATACACTGAAATCAATGCAAGTCTAAAAACTCACTTTACGAAATTCAATATATTTAAGAAATTCCAGATTTTCTTAAAAAAAGTAGGTGACCCGAGAGTATTAAACCTTGGACCTCACGCGCATTATCCCAACACCCTTACCACTATAGCACATGTACTTCTTATTATACAATGTAAAGAACTTATATACTTATGTGTAAAATTTAATATATATTTAAATTTAAATTAAAAGTTAATTTAAATCCAGACTGAAATTTATGCATCCAGGTAATCTACACTGAAATCAATGCGTCCATACACTGAAATCAATGCGTCCACATAATAACATCTACACTGAAATTTATGCATCCAGGTAATCTACACTTAAATCAATGTGTCCATACACTGAAAATCAATGCGTCCATATAATAACATCTACACTGAAAAAGACCCAATACACTGAAATCAATGCAAGTCTGAAAACTCACTTTACAAAATTCAATATATTTAAGAAATTCCAAATTTTTCAAAAAAAATTAGGTGACCTGGGAGGATTGAACCTTGGACCTCACGCCCATTATCCCAATACCCTTACCACTACACCAGATGTACTTCTTATTATACAATGTAAAGAACTTATATACTTATGTGTAAAATTTAATATATATTTAAATTTAAATTAAAAGTTAATTTAAATTGTTAATTTAAATAAATGTTAAGTTAAATTGTTAATTTAAATTAAATGTTAATTTAAATTCAATATAAATTTTAAATCTAAATTATAAGATATCTAAATTATTTAATCTAAATAATTTTGAAATGATATAAATTTAAATATTAATTTAACCATTATTTTTGGCTGTTATTGCAGAGCACACGGGAGGGAGGAGGACGGTAGGAGCCGGAGGGAGGAGGGCTGCGGTGGAGGTGAAGAGGAGGGAGGGAGGAGGGATGCGGTGGAGGTGGACGGGAGGGAGGGAGGGTTGCGGTGGAGGTGGACAGGAGGGAGGAGGGTTGTGGTGGAGGTGGACGGGAGGGAGGGAGGGCTGTGGTGGAGATGGAGAGGACTGCGTGGAGGTGGATGGGAGGGAGGAGGGTTGCGGTGGAGGTGGAGAGGATTGCATGGAGGTCGACGGGAGGGAGGGCTGCGGTGGAGGTGGATAGGACTGCGTGGAGGTCGACGGGAGGGAGGGAGGACTGCGGTGGAGGTAGGGAGGACTGTGCAGGAGGGAGTGGAGGGCTGCGGTGGAGGAGCGAGGATGGCTGGAGGGATGGAGGACTGCTCAGGAGGGATGGCTGCATTGAGGAGGGAGAACCTTAAAAAATTAAATAATTGTATATAATCCTTAAAAAATTCAATTACCTGGAGATCAGATTGTATCTTCGTTCCATTATATAGCCATTGATTTTGAAACGAAAATACACGTAATTTCGAAATTAATGGTCGACATAATATATCTTATTACATTTTATTACTTTTTACATTTTATTACTTTTTACATTTTATTACTTTCGAAAACGTTACATGTGACATCCGTTACACGATCTCTCCCATACTATTACTTTTTACGTTTTATTACTTTAGAAAACGTTACATGTGACATCCGTTACAAGATCTCCCCCATACTATTACTTTTTACATTTTATTACTTTTGAAAGCGTTACATGTGACACCCATTACAGGATCTCCCCTATACTATTACTTTTTACATTTTATTACTTTTGAAAACGTTACATGTGACATGTGACATCCATTACAGGATCTCCCCCATACTTGGATGTAGAGCGTCTCTCGGCGCAAAAAGGTGGCAATGTTATGAACATTTTAGTTCTATTAATTAAATAGTAAATTTATAATATTATTAACAATATGTATTTGAAAAGACGTGACTTTATATGAATGGTCGCCACAAAGCCTATAAAAGCTAGGCTTGTTTTCATTGTCGGCATAATTCATTTTTTTATCCAATACAATATTATACACACACACACACACACACACAAAGATTACTTTGTTTATTTTAATCATTAAGCATCCAAGCTACACGATATCTGTTACATGGCTTAAATGTTGTTTTTGTGGTCAAAATTTCATCGCTTGTGCCATGCTCTTCATGCTATTTTCGCTCTAGGAACTTTCCAACGGTCCAATAATTACCTCAATCGAAATCTGTATGAGGAAGTTATGCCTCCCGCAAGTTTACCTATCTAGTTGACCACCATGGTACCGAGTGGATTCCATGTCAGCTCTCATTTCTCACACATGCGGAGCTAGTCATGCGTTGAATTTCAAGAACATTCTAGAAGGTCGAAAAACCTAACCTTAATCGAGAGTTGAGGCATGCAAAAACCCTAGAACTAACCCCGTAAGGCTATCGAGCTATGTTAAATATTGGTTTGTTAGGTAAAGAAAGGGTTACATTGTTATGATGTCATTGTATTGTTCCATAATTGAGCAATAACACAAGAGTGGATATTAGAGAATCATAGAGGAAGTAGGAGATCTGGTAGTAGCCATTCTTGTCATAGAGTCATAGGTAAATCCATAGAGAGTACCACTTTCTTTGTATTTACATTCTATATAAAAGAGAAAGGCATAATCCTCATTTCTAGTTGGGTTTTTCCCCATAGTGGGTTTCCCCGGGGTAAATCTTGTGTTATTTGTGTGTATTGTCTATTTCTCTGATCTAGTTATTTTTCTTCCAATTCCAATTTATTTAGCCTTCAATGGAAATAAGCTAATAAAAATAATTAAGTTGTAAGATTCGTTGTGATGAATTGTTCAAGTGGAATATCCATGGCAGTTTATGGATCACGTAGACTATGACATTTTTATATTTTTTTGTAATGCATTAAACCTCATGAATTTTTCTAATAGGATGGGGATTCCCTTATACATATGAGTTATGTTGCATGTTATTTTATAGGTTTATCGACACTTGTATCGAGGCTGACCTACTCCCTCCCTACCATTCACCATTTCTCATTCAAAGATGGGATATGTGTTAGGAGGTGAATTCAATATCCAAAACTCTAACATTTTACCATATAGTGGTACAAAACTATCCACTCGCGTGATTTGTATGTGATAGGCACATGAGGGGGTCATAAGGGTGGAGTCCTCGAGGTGAAGATGTATAGATTCTTCTAGTGTATTTATGTTCCTTCTAGAACCCTCATATGTATTGTATAAAAGAGGAGCGACCCCTAACATTGTATCACAAGAGAAGAAATCATTGTAAGTTTTTGTTGAATAATGATAGAAGATAAAAGATAGCATTGGCCTGTGGTTTTACCTACACACAACATATTTTCCACATAAATCTTGTGTTCTATTGTTATCGTTGTTTACTTTGTTTTTTTATATTTTTTCTAATAGGATGTATATGCCCAAATTGGGGTATCTAATACAACCATGTTGAAGTGTATCTCATGCCATGATTGATATGATTAGGTGTGCTTATGAGTCCAAGTTGGATATGGTATCATATCCATATGTGAACATGGGTTGCGACTAGTCTAGAATTTGTATTTTACTGTTGAACCACTATATGATAGGGGTAAATATAATCATACCATTGGTAGTCAAGATCACTTAATATATACCACATTTAATATGCATTTTTGTATGTAGAAAGATTATTCATAGATTTTACTAATTAGTTTCGAAGATCTCTTTGCAAATGTTGGTCCAACAGGGGATGCAAATCCACAACCATAGAAGCCTAACTAGTCAAAGGTTCACATTGGTTATGGAGCACACGAGAGGAATTGTATGGGCCATATAACTAGATTTCAATATAAGGTTGTTGGCATCCTCCATTACTTAGGCATGTGATTTGCTATAGATCCAATATGGCTACTAGGATATGCTAGAGAGAATTATCTATATATCCTCACCAACATGCCACATATATGACCTAGTTGTTTTTTCATATTCTTAGGGTGGAGGAGGACCTCGCAGTTTCTAAATGGCCTTGAGAGAAAAAATAGGATCATTTATTTTTCTATTGGGCTACCTTTTCTTTGTCCTAGTCTATTATTTGATAAATTAGCCTAATATATTCTTCCTTCCATCTTAGTTTACAACATTGCATTGATTTTTTTATTGCCATGATGATGAATGATGTGTTCACTCATAATTATAAATGGATCCGAACAAGACAAATTATTGTAAGACTCATCACCTAAGTGTAATTATGCAATTAATGAGGGTAGAAAAATAAAAATAAAAAAGACAATGTAAGTATTAAATATTAAAGAAAAGAGAGAGAGAAAAAAAATTAAATTAAATGAAAGACAAAAAAAGGAGAGAAAGTTGGGGAATGGGAAATGAAAGGACAAGGATGCTTGGCCTTCCCATTCCCCCAACTTTATTTATACCTTATTGTAATTATACTCACAAAGGGTTTTTTACTAACGAAGAGATAAGGATGCCATAGAGCCATGAGTTGCATTGCAATTTGAGGTTGTTGAAATTGAAATTTAACGACCATTCGATGAT
This sequence comes from Larix kaempferi, assembly GCA_027924585.1. Lineage (NCBI taxonomy): Eukaryota > Viridiplantae > Streptophyta > Pinopsida > Pinales > Pinaceae > Larix > Larix kaempferi. The sequence continues at coordinate 3,240,395 of BSBM01001024.1, read as the reverse complement.
GGTTTTCTTGATTAGGTTTCCATGGTAAATTTTCCATGTTTATGGTCTTTTAGATTTTATGCATTGTGTTAACTGTTGTATGTGAGTAATTGGAAGTTCTTTACAATTTATATGTTTCCTATGGTCATATCAATGGTTTAATGATGAATTCTTAGTTTTAGCTTTGTTGTTCCACTCATAGTTTCATTCCCCATTGTCAATTAAAGAATGGAAATAACCTTGAATTATCCACAATTTGATTTACTTTGAGATTAGAGATACATGGTTGTTATTAATTGATAGTTGCTCTATTCTGGCAAGTTTCTAATTCTATTCAGTAAATTTGATGATCATTGAAGCAATACACAACCTAAGATTTATTTTTCCATGATTGTATATTTCCAAGTCATTTTCTAGGAGGTCATACGATTTTTCTAGGTGAGGATTGAGGATGTAGGTAAGTCGTACATGGTGTACACAACCCTGGATGTTGTGCTTCATTCCCTAGGGTTGTGTGAGTGTTGGATGTATGTTTGCATAATTGTTGTATAGTGAGATGGGTGGTGGGTTGTGCCATTTAGGAAATGGCCAATGAAATTATAACCTTTGGTTAATTCTCTCTCTTCCTAATGGCTTGGAAGTTAGCTGATCTTTCCTTTGTGGATGTACCATGGTTCAATTGTTTGGTGTTTTCGATGAAAGTCTATTTGGAATAGCATTCCTCATACAATGAATTTTGTGGTGTTGTCTTATTCAACTCCTCACACACCATCTGATATATGCTGAATTTATTGCCATAGCATATATGGTTTGTTGAATGGTGTTGAGCTGTATTAGAATATATATATATGAATTGGATCTCAAGATGGATCTCCAATAAACGAAGGTCACGTTGATGCCCCGTAGTTTATGGAATGGGTTGGGGGGGTCAACGCTAAGGATAGTGATCTCATCCAAGAACTTCAGGAAACTTTTCGCAAGAATTCCCCTATTCCCTAGTCGTTTGAAATGATCACTTCCAAAGGATTTAAGCCTACGTTGGATTTAGTAATTTTTTTCTCCTTTAAGGAGACTTAAAATAAAATAATTAATCCTATCAAATCTAATAAAGCTGAAGGTGTTGATTGTAAAATTCAAAAAGAGAAAACTGCCTAAAAGAAATTAGTTAAAGTATTAGGTTTTGTAGCTTGTATAGTTAAGATAAAAAAGAAAGACAAATCCCCCTGTTTTTCTAAAACTTTCACTGATAAAATCCAAATTGAAACATCAAATGACCAAGTCAGTCTATCATTGCAGAAACAGACAATATAAAATCTAAACAAAAACAAGAACCAAATCTAACTTTAGTTAACATCTCAAAATTCCATTAATTTAAAAGAGATAATGTGAGAAACATAAATAATTAGAAAACATCCCAATTACCTTGTAATCACAAAACATCAATAATGAAAACTTTCAATTTGAGATCTAAGAAACATTAACATTTGAGATTTTAATGAACTAAATTAATATAAAGGAACACCATCAAAAAAAGAAAATTTTATCTTGATTCATGTTGAAACCAAATGCAAGCCAGATCCATCTTCTATTAACAAGTTTTCAAGAAATTACAACCAAGTCTTTGAGAGACATAACTCTTTTAACATAACTAATACAATAAATTACATCAGGGCTTCAACAATATCTCACCCTTTTCCTTTACTCCTAGATCAGGATAAATACCATTACATGTGTGGCCTTTGATCCACAAAAGAGGGCCAATTGCACTAAATCTAAGGGATACAAATCTAATTTCCCTGATCTGGGTTGGCCAAATGATATTTCCATGCATCGTACACATCCCACATTTGTGTAACATCACGATAATCCGCATGTTCAATATGCAACTGGGCTTTGCACATGTAAGATTTGATTTCTTTGTTGTGTATTTTTTACCAAGAATCAAGGAAGCTTTGCAATGTGACCTACCACTGACTAGGAACCAAAATAAAAGATCTGAAAAGATAAATTTCTAACTGAACAACCTCATGAATAAACTGGGCAGTTTGTTCCCTCTGTTCATCCACCTCAATGAGTCTTAGCTTTGTTGGCACCGAATATGCCAATTCAACAAAAAATGGCATCTCCATGCTTTCCATATGATTACCAGTCAACATACATTGCCTAACACATACCTTTTGGCCCTTTTCAATCATCTGAGCGACTTAATCACACAAAAGTCCCCAAGATTTGATATAGATTCTGGTCCTCATTAATTTCACTAGATCAAGACGATGAAGAATTCGTGGAATATTCTTTAAATGTGCTTTCCACTCACATAATTGATCATATACTGAATGTGATTTCTTCCTTCTATCAACATGGTCATCGAGAATGTCTGATAGGATTTCAAAGGCTTTAAAATCAGCCTAAATTTCATTAAGGCCTAGAAAGTACCGAGTTCGAGTTTGTTTGAGTTTATTGTTACAAGATGTAGCTTCTTGTTTGAATTCTTAGACAATTAACTTGAAAAACTTAAAAAAATAAATGTGCTCTTTTATTTGTTGTAGGTGAACCTTGAGATAAGCCAAGACAGTGCCTTTCTCTATCACCTTTTCTTCAACAATCTGTTTCTGTTGGGTAAGTTGCTGGATCTGATCTTGAATATTTTGTAAAGAAACACTATGTTCAACTTTGAAGTCTTCAACTTACTTAGCCAAATTTTGTTGAAGAGAATCTTTCTCTGCTTGTAATGGCAAGTTTTTAGCTTTTTCCTGTTCCAATGTTGCATTCAAAGTGGTTACAAAATCAAAATTGGCTCCAGTAAAAGCTCCCATAGTAGCAGCAACTTCAATTGCTTCTCTTTGAGGATCATCTGTAGCTTGCTTCCAAATAACTTGATTTGGAGTTGGCCCGACTTGAACGTGACTTGAAGTGTTGTTGCTTTTTTGAATATTTCCTTCCTTCTCTTCTTGAAGCAATAATCTCCCAAAACCACCACATCATCCTCGCCAAAATATGCTATGTCCTCTGCTGTAGAGGCCAATAGCCCTATAGATGGAAAAACAGGTAGAGCTTGACTTACAATAGCAACCATTGACTGAGATGGATTCTAGGGTGATAATGGATCAAGTTGAGTGGAAGAAGAAATTGTGGATAGAGAAATAGAAGGGAGTGTAGTTGTTTGAGTATCAGCATGATATTGTGAAGAACAAACATTTTGAACTAGTGGATCAAGACTGGATTGGGAAATTCTAAGCTATTGAGAAGTGATAGGATTATTTGAAGCAATTAATGTACTATAGGTAGGTGGATCAGAATATTGAGTGGGTGTATGAGAAGGATTACGTGTAGGAGATGGATTATGAGGTGAATTGGATGTATCTTGTTGCATGGGATAATATACAGTGGGTACATCTGACAGACCACTGTCGGGAGATGGGTGAGAGATATTACAATTGACAACTTGGGTGGAGTTGCTGATAGATGTTTGTGGAGTTTCTTGGGTTACTGGTGTTGGATTAATTACCTCCACATGTTGGTATTTCTCCAAATCAATGATTTCACTGGTAGATGTATGCAGAGGAGGGTCAATTATCAATATGGATGACTTCTTAGTTTTGACATATATATCAAGAAATATTTTAGGAATAGTGGAAGCATCATAAACAGATTGGGTATGAATAGGTGACTTACTTTGGAGGTCCTGGGTCTTTTGTATAAGCAGATTCATATTTTGGATAGGAGTAGTAGAAGGAACCTATGTCATAGGCTGCTTACCCTGCTTTTATCCAACTCTTCATGTGTGCTAGACTGAGATGCAACTAAACTCAAGACTATGGCCTTGTTAGCAGCTTACAAGGCTTCCCTAGAAGCATCCTACTACTATTGAAAACATATGTTCCTTTCTTCCACTACTTTAACTTTCTTCTGGTTTTGTGTTTCATGTACAAGGAGTCTTTGGTCTGCATTAGGCAATTTGTTGAGCACTTCTTAAAAAATATGTGCATTCTGATACATGAAATCATCTGGTTGAACTTCATTTATATAAGAGTTCTTGAGGTGTGTCTGGACAAAGTGTTCTTCTATAAGACCTTTGGGGTCATGCATCCTCTTCTTTGCAAAACCTCACTTGAGCCGGTCCATTTTCTTAGCTAGGGTAACTCCATGGGTTGCATTTGAAATAATCATATTCCCTATATACAATGGAAATTTGGGCCATGCTCTCCTTTTTGAGGAATGACATTGGCCATGGACTCCTTCCTATACATCCTGAAAAGATACTTTTGAAAGCACCATTATGTTTGGGACAATTCTCGGGAGGAGGGGAACTGACTTACTTCCCCAAATTCTATTATAGGTGAAGTATTCTCCAATATACCAATCTCCCATGGTGGAAATTAAGGAGACGACATCCTATGAGATTCTAGGAGAATTATTTTTAAATATAGAAAAATATATTGCACTAATGAACTTATCACATATATCATAAATATAAAGGGCATAGTTATCCTCCCAAAAAATCGAGCAGTAGATGCGAATAGGGGGTTTCTCCCTTTTCCAGTGTCAATTCATTGCCGTATAAGAAAACGAGGCACATACAATGTCCATCATGTATGCCGATAGGAAAAACCTAGGTTTCTTAACAACATGGGTTTTTTGGACTGCGGCAATGGCATCCTGAAAAGTAACAGAAAATATCTGAGCCTAGTTGAAAATCATACTTGTAATAATTATATAATGAGCTAAAGGGGCCCATTCTAGCTTGAAGTACTGACAGGTTTCGGCTCCATAAAATTGGCACAACATGGTCGTGGGAAACTTGTATGGTTCCTTGAGAAGGGAAATGGGATATTGCCTGTTGGGTCTGAGGACAAATGTGTCTGGGTCGGCCATCCAAGATTTTAGGAGGACTCTAGGTTCATACTTGGCCTCAAATGCTCTGATGAAATCTTGTGTGAGAAACTATTGAGGGGTTTTGAGACCATATATCCTTGCAAATATGTCCGGCTTGAAGGATGTATAGACAACTTGGTTCGAATCCCTGAAGGTACAAGTTGGGATATTGGCATAGTCAATCATCCCCTTGATGAGGTCCGTGAATGGAATAACTACAGGACGTGCATCGATCACATGTAGTTGGTAGTTTCTAATGTTTTGGTAGATCGGAGGATCATCCTTGAACTCAAAAAAATTGTCTTCGTCAAATATGCTATAAATTCTGGACCAATCTAGGCATATAGTGTCGGAAACCCTTGCGTCAATGTCATAGTAGAACCCAAAATTTGGATCCTTGAAATTCATCTCTTCCACATCACCTTTGGACCTAGTCCTCTTAGCCATACTTAGAAAAAATGATATTGCATGCATAAAAATACTATAAGCAATTCAGAAATGCAAAAAATTTACTAGAATTTGCAAGAATAACACCATATCTGCGAAATAAAAAAGCAAATCAAGCTAACTAAGTGTAATTGGATCACTGAAGGCAGAGTGATTGGTATTCTTGGTTGATAAACTGTTGCGTTACAATGGCCGAAAAATTCAAATTTTGATTAAGTAAAGATCGAATTAGACTGTAATTAATTAGGCATTGATTGCAGTAGTTGGATGGTACGATCGATGGTTAAGTTTAAATCAACTACTGGTTTCATTAATTAACACAGTTTTCAAAATATTTGGCACGTGCGGGAAAATACGAATTTAAATGGGTAAATCAGATTGCCAACTTGGGGCCCTGAAAAATATTGGGAGTTGGGAGTCGAGGAGAAAATTTGATATCTAGGTGAAGACCCACTGACTTTCGACTTCCGCACTAAAGGTGATGTAAAATTTGGGAGTCGGGAGTCGAGACAAAAATTTCAAAAAAATGTGAACTATTTTGACTTTTGACTTCCGCAAGTTTATACTTTGGTTGGGAAATCAAGATTTGGGAGTCGAGACGAAAACTTGATATAGAGGTTACACCATCTCGACCTCCGACTTTCGACTTTTTCGACTTGGAGAAGTCGAGTGTCGGGAGTCAGAAGTCTCAAAGGAATTTTGGCAAGTTGAACTCTGACTTCCGACTTCTGACTTTTAGCGGCAAGAAGATCAAGACCGGAAATCCAGGAGGTTAATTTTACACATAAAGTTACTTTGACTTCCGACTACTTTCAAAAAAACTTAATTAAGGGAGAAAAACTTAATTAATGGCCTTAATAAGTGCAGAGAGCTTAATTTGCTTGAGATTTGGGCACAAAATGTCATTAAGCAAGCTTTAAACAAACCTTAATCAAATGATAAAATATTTCCAAACAAAATAAACTAACTAACTGCAAACAAAACTCAAATTGGGGCTCCCATCTTATTTGAATAAGATGGTATTTGTTGTGGCTACAACAGGTCCAAGATAGATCTATGAAATCAAGGTTCTCCATAAGGAACTCACGCGATCTAAAACAACAAGAACATCCATTGCAGTATGATGATGGCCATGACAAATCCGATGATCTTACATCAGTAGACCTTTGATTTCCCTATTAAATTAATAATACTCCCCCCATCATCATTTTTCCTGGTCAACATCATTCAACCTCCCTCCACATCACATAATCACCCATACACACCGATCCATATCCTTGAATCATTTTCTTTTGATTTGGATGTACTAGTACAACACTAGACACCTCCCTCATTTCCTTCAGAGGGAACGTTTCAAACCACAAAGGTTTCAAAACTAAACCAACTGAAAACTTGATGAAGGAATCACAAGCCTCGTTGCATTGCAAAGTTACCTAAGGAGATGAAGATTATAATCAACCTTGAGATATTTAAAGAAAAAGTAATCTATTACATTGAATTTTCCCTCATTGGAATGTTTCATGCAAGAAGGTTCAAGGAGCAGGATTTGCAGAATTGGGTTCATTGCACATGGAATCACATCTTAGGATATACTCCTCAATCACATGTTGGGGCAAGAGGGTATATCACTTTTTTTTTCAATTTAGTGGAGGATAGGCTAAATATAGCTATAGAAGGCCCATGGTTTTGGGGGAATGCGGCTTTTATACTATTTCGATGGCACATAGGTTTTGACCCAATTAGGGAGCAAATTCTTACCCTATATCTATGGGTAAAAATGCCCTTCCTACCCATTGAATACTAGGATGCTTGGATTTTTAAATCAATTGGAAATTCTCTAGGTTCTTTCTTGAAGATAGCCTCAAAGACCTAGGAAAAGACACAATTATCGGTGGCTACGATTTGTGTTGAAATGGATATAGCCCAAGGACTCCCCGATGCCATTCTAATTGAGGATGGAGAACATTCCTACATGCAACCCCTGGATTATAAGAACGTGTCATTCCGCTGCACACAGTTTCAATCTCATGGACACCTAGATATATGATGTTCTTTCCTTAGGTCACCAGTTGATATCGAAGGTACCCACTTGGTTATGAGTCCTTCTAATTATGGAGAATAATCTTTGTCATCTGCTCATAATAAGAGATGCAAAGCGCAAGAGATAAATTCCATTTAGGATGTTATGCAACAAGAATATTCTAGGGTAAATGAATATTTTTACAGATCCATTGATTATGCCCAATCAAATATTAATGAGTTGGAATCCATGATATTGTGAACTTGCGACATACACAATAATCCAAAGAGTCCAAATGAAGGAAAGGGGGGAAATGTTATAATGGATACCTTAGAGGATATTCCTTAGTATGCGATACTAGATCCACTAATAAAAATTGATGAATCAAAGGAGATCTCCTCCCCCCCCCCCCCCTCCTAGAGGAAATACATCAAACAATTCCTACTTTTTCCCCTCGAAAACGGGGCATTACATTACTCAGTTTCAAACAAAAGGTGAGGGAAGCCAATCAATAAAATTGAGCTTAACAAATCAAGTGATAATACCTTCATCTAGAGGCAAGAAATCATTTATAGACCATGAAAAATCTGAATTTGATAAGGAGATAAGTATCGGTATACAAATAATGATACAAGGGGCCCTTAGCAGAGTATTTTAATCTAGGGTAAAAAAATGAATGTGTTATCACAGAACATAATAGGTATTGAGATGACCTCGAAAATATTGGTTAACAATCATCAGGCTTCAATTATTTTCATACAGGAGACTATGTGTTCTTTAGAAAATGCAAAAAACATTATGAATAAACGCTTCTCGACTTGGACATTTATAATTGTTGATGCTACTAGTAATTCTCGTGGTCTATCTCTCAAGTGGAATGGAAAAAAAAAATATAGCCATCTGTAAGTTGTCCAAATTATACAAGTGCACCCTGTTTCTCTAAGTCTTAAATATTGCAGTGGATTTGCTAAATGTATATGCCCCCTCCCATGAAAGACAATTTTTTTGGGATGACCTATTTAACTCTGCCCTCTTATCTTGACAACATTTCATCATAGGTGATGACCTAAAATTCACTTTGCTTAGAAGCGAATATTGGGGCCCAAATTCCAAAAAGGACCCTCTTACGGATTTCTTTTCCCAAAAAACAGACCCGCTACATCTGGTAGATGATATAGAACATGTTGTTTTGGTGCCCATGTGGTCCAATAACGATTAGGTGAGAGTCATCTAGACTTGAATTTTTCCTACTAAATGAAGCCCTACTCCTAGACATAAATGCATACAGATCCTCCATTTTGAAATTGGGCCACTCAGATCATCTTCCCATCATTCTCGAACTCTCCACCTCGACTCAGAAACATGTAGTACCTTTTAAGTTCAACCCTCACTGGTTACTATATGAGGACTTTAGGTATTTTGTCCGAGAAAACTTGGTAATTTACAACAAGGATATGGATTCTCATGAAATGGAATATTTTCATAAAAACTTCATAATAATAAAAACCTTATCCAAGGCCTGGTTAAAAAGGACTTTCTCAAATTTTGAAAAACTCTCACAGAAGTAGAAGGAAGAATTTCAGATATGTTAGATTCACTAAAAACTGGGAACCTTAGTGATAAGTCTAACATTCAATTGGAAACATCGGAATCATAAAAATATAGGATCCTAGCTTAGCATGAAGCAAAGTGGGGAATGAAAAGTAGAGCGCTATGGATCTCAGAAGGAGATTAGAATATGGTTTTCTTCCACTGACAAGTGATTGGTATAAAGGTAATCAAATCGATATGGAACATTAGAGACCAAACCGAGAAAGAGTACATAGAATTTAAGTCTATCTTTAAGGAAACTATAAATATCTATAAGGCATTGTATACTGGACCTATGAGAGAGAATACAAGGGGAATATTTGCAACTTCAACCCTCTTCAATTGATGTCTATATGAAGAACAAGGAATGGCACTACTAGAACCTATTACAAATAACGAATTTCATCGATTCCTCCTCACTTTCCAAAATGAAAGCCCCCCGGACCAGATGGATGGACAACATATTTTTTTGTGGGTTTTTGGGATCTTCTATCAAAGGATATAACAACTGTGGTCAAGGAGTCTCACTTAACAGTAAAGATTCATCTACCTTTCAATTCTACTTGTATAATCAATATCCCAAAAGAGGACCATACTATAGGTTTTAAACAATACTACCCCATCTCCCTATGTGATTGTATATACAAAATTACCTCTAAAGTAATTGCAAGGAGAATCAAACCCATTCTCTTTGACAATATTTCCATTCAACAGTTTGGTTTCTTGGACATTAGAAACATTCATGATTCCATTAGTCTAGTCCATGAAGATTTACATTCGATCAAGGATAAGTTACAACCCTCTTTCATGCTAAAGATAGACCTCTCCAAAGCACTTGATAAGGTAAAATGGATCTATAGTTGTCTCATCCTCACTCAAGTAGGTTTCCCCCACCCTTTTATCAACTGGATTAAAGACTTCTACCAGAGTGTTACTTTTGCTATCCTTGTCAGTGTCTCTTAAACCTCATTCTTCCATCCCTCCATAGGAATACGCTAAGGTTGTCCTCTGTCACCACTACTATATATCCTTATTGTTGAATACCTAAGCACTCACCTAAATCATGAAAGAATACATGTCCCTCTTAAAGGGACCAATATCATCGCTTCTATGTCCCTCTTACAAATCCTTTTTGTTGATGATATCTTCCTTTTTGGGTCTATTACCTTGAATGAATCTAAGTGTATAGACCAGGTCCTGAAACTCTCCTCCTCCTCAACATGAATGGAAATAAACCTCATAAATTCTACTATACAATTATTCCATGCTTCCGAGGCACTCAAATATCTGATTCATAAAACTCTTCCTTTTCCTATAGTCACCAACACATAATGCTTCAAATATTTATGTTTTCTCCTTAAGGAAATTGATTACAGAATATCATATTGGCAATGGATCTTAGAAAAAATCAAGAAGAGGATTGGATCTTGGTTTCATTGATGGATATAACTGGATAACATAGCAATGTTAATCAAGAGCATTATTGAAGCTATTCCAATTTATTTGATGGATTTGGCATATATACCAAAGGCTATTTTAAATGCAATATAAAATATTTGTGTGGCCTATATTTGGTGAGGGATAAAAGACGAAAACATATTTCCTTTATGAAAATGGGAGGCTCCATGCCTTCAAAAGTCTAATGGTGGATGGGGTTTCAAAAATATCCATATTTTTAAAAATCCTTAGCTTCCAAGAGTGTATGGAGATTACTCACTCAAAAAGGATTTTGGAAGACTTGCATGGAACAAAAATTTATCACCCCTCATCCATTGATATCATGGATTAGAACCTATCAGCCTATTGGAAAAGGAGGGTCACTCTTCTAAAGGGATATTCAAAAAAACATTCCTCTAAGAATGGAAAATATTGCTTGGAATCCTGGAAATGGTCAGAAGATTTTAATTGGTACAAATCCCATTTTGGGCATATGTCAGGAAGACTTGATCCCCAAAGTTTTGGTGGACACTTTACATTATATTGGTTATAGATTTATGGAATAAATATATCAAACAAAGAACATATATTATTGGTATGGTGGTTGGATGTCAACAGAACAACTAAACCTCTCACAGGAGCATTCTCTTCTATGGAATGATTATATTTTAGGCTTAAACAAGGTATCTATCTCCCTTACCGGTACACTAGACAAATTAATTTGGGTATGCAATCTAGAAGGTGGGGAATACAATGTCAATCTGGGATATAAGGTATTGATCGAATCTGCACTAGATGACAAGGGGCCCTCAATGGTGGAAAGGATCATGAAAGAAAGAGGCGCCATCTAAAACATTTTTTATTTATTGGCTAGATCTCAAAAATAATATACTCACATTGTATAATCTCCAGAAGAGGGGTAGAATCGAATCTAGCATTTTCCTGTTGTATTATGAACAAGATGAGAAAATAAATCACTTGTTGGTAACCTTCCATTTCACTAAAGAAGTTTGGACCGCGGCTTGACTACTAGACTCACTGGGAGGGGACCACTTTGTTAGAAGCTTGAAGGAAATGATTCATGAACAAAAAAGCGCTGGACCTTCTACCATTTTCTCGGACTCTCGACTGGTGATTAACTTAATAAATGGTCAATCCAAATGCACCAATCTTAGGCTCACTCATCTGCTTAAGAGAGGGTTGCAATTTAAGGGGAAATTTTCATCATGTAATGATGAACATATCTTTAGAGAAAACAATGAGAGAGCGAGCACCCTTGCAAAGTAGACATGTGATCTACAGGAGGGAAAGATACATGTACAACATATTAACAACTTCGGCCAAATCACTGGATTTTTTTTCTTTATAGGTAACATTAGAATGATAGATGCAATGGATAATATTTTTGGCGATGTTTCCAAATTTCTCTATTATAATGATGGTTGAGGCTTCTCCCATAAAGGATAGAGACAAACTGTTTTAGAATGGCTCTTAAATAGTTTGAATATCATATTGATCGAGACATAGTCTCCCATCGTGGTATGGTTTAGTTCTTTCCATTAACAAAATGGTTGAGAACTTCTTTTTTTTATCTTTTTTCTTTCAAGATGGTGCTTGCAGTTGTTATCTTTTGAGGTTTTGTGGGTTGAGACATTGCCTCCCAATGTAGAACATACATGTGCAGGTGTACAATTTTTCTCAGAATCCATTGAGATCGTACACGCTTGTAACTTATATCTTCTTTCAACACGATGCTTGCAACTATTATCTTTTGAGGTTCTATGGGTTGAAACATTTGTCTCCCCATGTGGCATATACATATGTAGATGTACAAATTTTCTTAGAGTCCATTGGGATCGTACAAATTGTAACTTTTCCAAATAATGTGAATAAAGTTACCGACCTTTTTTTCCCTGGAATACATACACACACACACACACACACACAGATATATATATATATATGATGTATGATGGTGGACAGGTAACATATTTTGTTTGTTGTTGGATTGGTATTTCTTATATTGGGGTGCCTCACTATTTATTGATACCAACGCCTTGTATCTTTTGTTTCGAGAGTGTTGATGACAAGTGTATTATTGGGTTTGACATTTTTTTGGACAAGGTAGAGCATACATAGACAATTGGATGAGTGTGTTGGAATTGATTTAATACTGATAGGGAGGGTGAATCAGTATTAGTGCAGTTATTAGCTGATTTTACCTTCTTTAACATATTAGCCTTTAATTAATATGAATCATCTGTTATGCACCAGTAAATAAAAATTCACACACATAACACCCATAATTTTTACGTGGAAACCCAAAAGGGATAAAACCACATAATGATTCTTTATAGTGAAAAATAATACATTAGAGGAAGCACCAACTTCTTGAGTTTACCAGCACCAACTAGAAGCAGGAACCAACCCCCTAAGTTTTCTCCATCACCAACTCGAAGGAGGCATTGACCCCCTGTCGCTTTGTTTTACAGGCACCGACCTGAAGGAAGCTATGACTCCTTGTCTCCTTTTTGTTTTACAAGCAAGATCCTGAAGGAAGCTCCAAATCCATGTCTCCTTGCCCCGTCCGATTGCCCTAATGTCCAATATATTTTACTACCTTGCTGATATTCAACTCTACAAACTTCTTCATATATTCTGATGATGATCCAGTTGTGCACGAATTTCGTATGCATATTGATTTTTGTCACTACGCTGCATACATCACTTGACTTCTTATTCCTTTTCAAATTACACTTCAGCTGATGACTTCCTTCAAGGATTGTCTGCTTTGCTGATGTTGCAGTTTGCGCTTATGGTTCAACGTTCTTCTTTACATTACTTCAATGATCAACTGGTACTGTGCTTTCAATTGTTAGTTTGTTGTACTGAAATGAAGCACCAGTAACAGAAGTAAATGTGCACTTTATGATGTGTATGTTCTGATAAAGTGCTGCAGTCTTTCAGACAATCTGCGACATCCTGTGCATCAAATGATTGGTATGTTCAGTTTAACGTACTTGTCCCATATTATCTGCTTCATGATGTGCCTATCGGCTTCTGTTGTTGTTCTGTTATTGCGCATCAGATGAAGTCTTCAACTTTGCATACTTTCACTTTAGTTCATATGCATCATCTAGACATCGCACAATGTTTGATAATCTTCGATTCTATCTCTTCAACTTCTATGACTATCAGCATGCTGATTGTGATATTGTCCTTCGAGCTATCCAACACTTGAGCATTATTCAGTATTTCTTCCTTCCAGTGTTTGCGCAATTGTAACAGATCTACAATATCTTTCTGCGCACCATCAAAACTTTGTTCTGCTACATTTTCACATTTGGCTCTTCACTAGATCATTATGTTTTGTCCAAGAGCCCCTTGATTCCCTGAAAACAAATTGAAAATTTTACATGATACTTGTGTTCTTGTTATCAAGATCCTCGACTTGCTTCAATTCTTCAACTTGCATCTCTATTTATACATGTCGTGCACAGATTGTATGTTTGTAAGTTGGTTTTGGCATCCCTTCTTCCATACTTTACGGATTGTGCATATACCACGTGTCATCATCCGTGCTATCGATGTATCATCTCTAATGTATCAAGCACCTTTAAGGTCCACTACTTAGTGGGACTTTAGACCTTGTTGGTGTACCATTACGCTCTTGATGTACCATTTCCTTATGATATATGCGCAATCTTCCACCTTATCTTTGATATGACCTTGATGTACCATCCTTTGTGGGTAATGTGCCCTTGTATTATCACCATTTTGCATAATATGCACAATGGTGATAAGACAATAGATTCCTATGCGATTATCATGGCCGAGAAGGAAGGACGTGAGTTTGTCAGCAGACAGACTAGAAAGTTTGATATCCTGGAAAACCAGCGTGGTGGTGAGGAGGTCGGTTGTAACCATAATAATAAAATGGTGGTCAATCTATCAAACACAGAACTCGACAAAGGCGCAATGAATCTCTTGAAGAAAGGTCTGGGGTTTTCCCCAGCCCCCAAACACGTTCCTCTTGAAAGCATCATCTGCAGCATAGAGGATAGTATCCAAACGCTATCGGAGGAAGACAAGGAGGACGTGAGATTGGACTGCGCCATAATCATGAAAAAATACAAGCTCCCAAAAGATAACCTGAGCAAGGATGAGCGTGCAGCTCTCAAAAACCTAAGGAATAAAGAGGAGATCGTAGTCCTCAAGGCGAATAAAGGAGGGGCCACAGTGGTGATGGATCGAGAAGAATACACCAAGAAGATGATAGAACACCTCGAAACTAGTGGGAGCTATAAGAAACTACTTGGCAATCCAATTTCTAGGGTTACGAAAGAGGTGAAAAAAACCATGAAATAATCCAACATAGATGAGAGGATCAAGAAACACCTCATGCCGTGCAACTAGATCACGCCCATAATTTATGGCCTACCAAAGATTCACAAGGATGGGATTCCTCTCAAACCAATTGTGAATACAATTGGTTCCCCAACCTACCACCTCTCCAAATATGTAGCCAATCTATTAAGCCCACTAGTGGGGCAAACAAACTCTTTTATCAAAGACTCCATGGATTTCATTAAGATCATCAAGGAGGAAAAGTTAGATGCACATGACTTGCTTACAGGCTTTGATGTTGTGGGCCTATTTACTAAAATCCCCCTCGATGAAGCAGTGCAGGTATTATTTGAAGTCGCGGACCCAGAAACTGCAAAGCTGGCAGAATTTTGCCTTACCTTCTTTAGCTTCAGAGGTGATTTCTATGAGCAGATAAGCAGAGTGGCAATGGGGTCCCCGTTGTCCCCAATTGTGGCTAATCTCTTTATGGAAGATTTCGAAAAGAAGGCCCTTCACTCGTTCCCCTTACAGCCCGCAAGATGGAAAAGGTATGTGGATGATACCAATGTGAGATGGCCACATGGACTTAACGAGTTGAACAAATTTCATGAGCATCTTAAACATCTCTCGGAATACATAAAGTTCACCATGGAAGTTAAAGAGAACGGCATAATTCCTTTTCTCGATGTGCTAATAAAGAAAAAGAACGATGGTACCCTCAGCCATGAGGTCTACAGAAAGAAAACCCACTTGGAGAACTACCTTCACGCTCACTCCCACCACCACCCATCTCAGAAAACTGGGGTAATAAACACCTTGGCCATGAGAGCTTTCCGCATATTTGATAAAGAACATATAGAAAAAGAGAAAGACCATTTGACCTCTGTCTTCAAGAGCCTGGGATACAAGAATAAGCACATCAATAAGGCAATGAAAAAAGCAGAAAATTGGACTCAACGCATAAAGGAGAGAAAGACTATCAAGGCCTTCCTCCCCTACATTCAAGGAGTAATGGACAAAATTGCAAGGGTATTGGAGAAAAAGAAGTATGGATAGCCTTCAGGCCAATGGAAATCATTAGACAGAGAATGCGGCGGTGAAAGACAAGATTGACTAGCACCAATATAAAGGGGTGTACAAGGTAGATTGTTCTTGTGGAAGGAGCTATATAGGAGAGATGGGTCGCTCTTTTCAAACAAGGCTGAAGGAGCATGGGGATGACATAAGGAGAGAAAGGACGAACACCTCCGCACTCGTGGAGCATTCTCTCAAAATAAAACACCCTGTTTGCCTGGAGAACACAAAACTGCTCGTAGTTGAAGACCACTACTACAAACGAAGGGTGAGAGAGGCCTTGGAAATCATAAAGCACCCAAACAACCTAAATAGAGACGGGGGACCTGAAATAAGCGAGAGATGGCTACCTCTAATCAATAAGCAAGGTAATAGATGAAACCAGGTATGTCATGCAATCTCAGGTGTGTCATACAATCTCGGGTAAGTTTCACTAACCTAACCTCCGACTGGTTTATTTGTTTCAATTTTTTCAACTCTTCATAATGTTTTATAATGACTATCATTAATAATTGGTCTTATGATTATTAAGCAATTTTATACTTATTAATAATCGTATTAATAAAATCTTTTGACTAATAAGTATTTAAAGGGTTATAATTATTAGCATTTTTCATTAATATGAATTATAACGTACTAATAATTATTAGTAGTTCATTAATATAATTTGTAATGTTCATTTTCATTCGTATTTTTGAATTGTACTAATTCATCAAGTTGTATTATAATTATAATTATTAGCTTGTTTTGAATTGGACTAATAATTATTAGTAATTCATTAATTAAAATAGTAATGTTCATTATCAATCCTACTTTAAATATTCATTTATGTTTGGTTTAAATAAGGTCTCCTTTATAGCTTCATATAATTGCTAAACTTGTTTGATCTTAATTAAATGTTAATTAATTGCTAACAAAGGATTCCTTTATATTATTTTATATTAAATGTTTTTATATTATTTTATAATAATTTTAACCCTTTCATTATCAATTTGATTATGTTTTGACCATTATTGGAGGATTTCTAATCATCATTAACCAGGTTTTGGAGAACCATTGGAAGATGAAGGAGAACCGTCGGAAGATGAAGACGAAGGGCAAGTGGGAAAGAGGAAGGTTGGGAATCTCTATCTGGCTACTTATACACTTGACCAACAACTTATCTATCCATAACCTATCTTGACGATGAATCCAACTTGGGATTCGAAACATCGACAACTAAAATGCCGACTGTGGATTATCTGGAAGCCCATCATAAAATTCTCCAACTTCTTCTTAGTGGGATTATGACCCGTGCTTCATCATTGCATTTGGGTGATGCGCCCTTGATGTATTGAAACTTTACGGAATATGCGCACACTCCAACTTCTCTTTGGTGGGACTTTGACCTCTAGCTTATCATTACTTGTGGGATTCACACACTTGTTCTTAGTCAGCTGTGGAAATTGCACATATGTGATCTTCAATTGTTCGTACCCATTTAGGAACTTGTACCCTTTTTGTTAGGATAATTATTACTCCATCCTTTTCCTACCTAGCATTATTTCCTTTTTCCTAGTAGTTGATGATGTTATTTTCCTCTAGTGGTGTGTATATTTCATCTAGGATCCATCAGCCACCTAATGCGCCCTACATGCATCATTTTAGGACCACTTAAGTCAGTTACCTATATTTTAGGAGCCTAATCAGTGTTCCAGTTCAGTCCATCTGAGTTAGATGAGTCTTGTGGGGGTTTATGCTCCGATTGCCACTAATTGTGGCCTCATGTACCCTTTTCTGAGTGATTTGCATGAAAAAATCACTAATGCGCCCTCCTTGGTTAGTTAATTGATTGTGTCTTCAGTTAATTGAGTTTAGGTTCAGTTGAGTTGAGTTTGGGTCTTCAAGAGCACTCCAGTGGTGACAATTCCTATGCTAGACAGACTGAGATTCGAATTATCCCAAGTGATTTGAATTCTCTCCATTGTAACATCATTGTCGACTATACTGATTATTGGATCATGTGATATTATTTTGTTCCTATCTTAGTTCTCATGCATGTTCAATTGTCTCGTATTTTTTACTACAATTTTCACTGTAACTCAATTTCTCTGCTCATTATTTCTCCACGAGGTATACTCAGCTCCATGATCTGTTGTGATTTAGAATTTCACATGGTGTCAGAGCTCAATGAGCGTAGGTTGAGAAACTACTCTTAGTAGCGCACTAGAATCCTATGGATTTCCACAACAAATACTGGTGCCATTGCATTGAATTCATTGGATAAATCCCTTGAGGTCTAACAAGGTGTGAAGGATCTGGATAAAAGTGCATATTGTCCTAAAGCAGTGCTCAGTAGTATTCTATCTCCAAAATTGAGAGTTTTTTGTAGGTTATTGAAAAAAATTTAGTGCAGCAGTAGCAGTAGCACCACATTTTATTCGCTCCAGCAGTTCTAATGGATAATTTGAATGATCCTTTCTCTCCCAGGATCCTGGAACCCTTCAATTACCTTGATTGGAGGGATGATATGTAGATGGTCTTGCGCAACAAGTCACTTTGCAAGGTAACAATGGAAAAGGAGGTTGAACCTCAAGAAGTTGTTGATAAGGCCAAGTATCTTAATAGATTGGATGAAGCATTCGGTTTCATGTGTATTCATATTTCCAGATATCTACTCTTCCACCTCGATTTTAAGACTCCAAAAGAGGTTTGGTTGAATTTGGAGACCCTCTTCGGAAAACAAGATGAGCTAAGGGGTCATATTTTGGAGAATGAGTTGATTTCTCTTCAACCCAACAGTTATTTTCCAAATTCAAATCTTTGGTCATGCAATGCAAGCAGTGTGGAATTGAGAAAAAGGATGAGCAGTTGGTGCTATCCATTTTGAGCAAGATAGGTCCTGATTTCTCCATCTTTGTCTCTACCTTCCATTCAGGGATATTTCCAATCCTTGGTTGGAAAATACTATCCTGATATTTTTTCACTGAATCTCTCATCCAAGAACAAGACAAATTGATCTAGATGGGTGCCTTGAAGGCCTCCAAAAATCAATCTCTTATGGTTGGAGAATAAAAAAGTGTGAATGCAAAAGGGAAGCACAAGGGAAAAGAGAAGGGGCAATCTGAACCCAAGTAGAATTCCAAGTCTAGTCCATTGGAAGGAGTCTCCATCTCCAAGAAGGACAAACAAAATAAATTTGAGAAATCCAAGTGTACATATTGTAAGAAGGGTAATCATACTGAGAGTTATTGTATGAAGAAGACCATATATCAAATGGGAAAAATCCTTGAATAACATAACACTTCCCTCCCTGAAGGCGCAAGGAAGATTGATCTAGGTGGCAAGTTAGAAGATCATGAGAGATGCCATGCATTGAAGGATGGATTCTCACAATCCCAAGCTTTTCTTATTGACTCTGGAGCCTCCAACCACATGGTTTCCTCTAGAGAGACATTTTCTTCATTAGATCTCACCAATGGACCCAACATACACATGGGAGATGACTCTCAAATATTTGTTGAAGGGAAGGGTACGATATAGCTTGAGCATAGAAAGTTCAACAATTTGTTGTATGTGCCTTCTCTAGCAGCTAATCTATTGTCTGTGTATTAGATGACACACATAGGTTCACCAAAGGAAGTAGTATTTGGACCTGACATAGTTGAGGTTGCAGAGATATCATCTAGGAAGTTGATAGGCAAAGGAGTTGCAAACCATGCCTCCAAGGCATATGAGTTCTCCTTATTTTTTCCATACTCACATCAAAGTGCTATCTTGACTCATGCAAATGAGACATGTAGACTCTGGCATGAAATATTCAGACACCTAAACTTCAAATAGCTACAACAGTTTCACAAGGAAGAGATGGTTAAAGGTTTACCGAACATAGAGTTATCTCAAGGAATTTGCAAAGGTTGCTTGGTAGGGAAGCACCCAAAGCGAAAGTATGATGTTGGGAAGGCAAAGAGAGATTCCTCCATCCTAGATCTGATTCATAGTGATGTTTCAGGACCGATTCCCACTGCTTCAATGAATGGATCCAGATACCTTATGACCTTCATCGATGATTACTCTAGGTTCTGCTAGATCTACTTTCTCAAACATAAATCTAAAGTGTTCGAAAGCTTGAAAGTTCTCAAAGCCTTAGTTTAGAACACTACTGAAATGAATATCAAGGCACTAAGATCAGATAATGGAGGGGAGTACATCAAGAAGGAGTTGTAGCAGCTATGTGCTTCCGAAGGTATTCAAATGCAAAATTATATCCCATACACACCATAGAAAAATGGTGTATCAGAGAGGAAGAATAGGTCATTGAAAGAGATGGCTACCTGCTTGCTTGAAGCAAGAGATCTACCATCAAATATACGGGCAGAAGCAGTGAACTGTGCCACATACATTCAAAATAGGGTACCCCACAAATCTGTTGATGGAGTCACTCCATTTGAAGCATTAAAGGGACACAAACATGATGTCTCTCATATGAGGGTTTTTGGATCCATGGCATGGGACATAATTCCCTCCGACAAGAGGAAAGCACTTCAACCCCAAAGTAGCAAATGCATCCTTCTTGGATATGCAAAATATGCAAAGGATTACAAACTAATGGAGATTGCAACCAAGAGATGATTCATTGAAAGAAGTGTTCAATTCAACGATGATCCATTGCATGATCTACAACCAGTTGAAGAAGAAGGTATAACTGATCTACCTCTTCCATTCACTCCCAATGATGTTTCTACAGGTGATCCACATTCATATTCCGAAGAAGAATATCAATATGATTCAGATCTAGATATTGAGTATGAAGATCTAGCAGATCCATATCCAGATCCAACACCTACTCCTAATACAAAGACTAAATGGGATCAAAATCTTATTGAGGCAACTGGGGACATTGCTGGAGATCCATCTGACTACAGAAGAATAAGATCTCAATACCAAGATGAAAACATTGCACTTTTCCATACAGATCCACTTCTCCCTGAGAGGTGCTTCATGATGGTGGGGGTCTGATCCACAGTCTTACATAGAGGCTTTCCATGATCTTAGATGGAAAGAATCCATGGATGAAGAACATGAGTCACTGCAGAACAATGAAACATGGGATCTTGTCCCTCTTCCCCTAGGGAGGAAACTAGTTCAGTGCAAATGGATCTACAAAACAAAGCTTGCATATGATGGATATACAAACAAGTACAAGGCTTGGTTGGTTTCAAAGGGGAACTCACAAGTTCAAGGTTTGGACTACAATGATACATTCGTTCTTGTAGCAAGAATGGATACAATAAGGGTTGTTTTGACCATTGCAGCTTCGAATGCATAGGAGGTACATCACATGGATGTAAAGAGTGCCTTCTTGCATGGTGACTTAGAAGAAGATATATACATGAAACAACTTGAGGGGTAAACTAATGATCCTTCCTTGGTATACATACTGAGGAGATCATTGTATGGGCTCAAGCAAGCCCCAAGGGCATGGTATGCCAAGATGGATTCCTTCTTACTATCACAAAAGTTTGAAAGATGTAAATATGATTGCAATGTTTACGTGCAACAAAAGGGAGGATGTTTAATATTGATTTTTTTGTATGTGGATGACTTGCTCATCACTAGTGGATCTACTACTGGGTTGAAGCACATCAACTCTTCCTTGAACAAAGCATTCACTATGACAAATCTAGGACTGTTAAGATAATTCATTGGTCTTGAAGTAACTCAAAATGCTTCAGGGATCATGATTTCACAGTCAAGGTATGCATTTGATTTACTAACAAAGTTTCATACGGCTGATTGCAAATCTAAATCCTTTCCCTTCCTATCTGGCATTAGATTGGAAGAAGGTGGTTCCACTCCCTTGGTTGATAGCACTCTTTACAGACAATTGATTGGTAGCTTATTATATTTGACACATTCAAGTCCAGATCTATCATATGATGTTGGTGTTGTGGCTAGGTACATGCATGAGTCACATGAGCTACATTGGAAGGAAACTAAGAGGATCTTGCACTATGTGCAAGGTACGAGAGAGTTTGGTAAACATTATTCTGCTGGTGCTCAACTAGATCTGGTTGGTTTTAGTGACTCAGATTGGGATGGAGACAATAGTGATAGGAATTCTACTTCAGGGTACGTATTCATGTTGGGATCAAGACCAATCTGTTGGTCAAGCAAGAATCAAGCAACAATCACACTTTCTTCAGCAAAGGCAGAGAACAGAGGGGTTGTGACAGCAATTATCCATGCAGTTTGGTTGCATGGGATCTTGATTGAGTTTTTCATTCACACTTCTCCTTCAGTAGACCTATTTTGTGATAATCAAAGTGCCACCAAGATCTCCAGTGACTTAGTACAAAAGCAAATGACCAAACATTTTGAGATTCACATGCACTACATCAGGGAGATATTTCACAATAGGACCATCTCATTGCATTATTGTCCTATAGAGGAGATGATTGCAGACATATTCACTAAGTTTTTCACTCATAAGAGATTTGTTTATCTCATATATTTACTTGGTGTGAAAGCTGTTTGAGCTCCCTGTTGTCCTATTTTGAGGGGGGGTTTTCCCATGAGGATTTCCCCATCTCCTTGGTTCATGGAAAGTTCTTTTATTTTTGTCATTTATTTGATTGTATGGGTGACCTTTGGTCTTAGAAACCAGGGTGCATGATGCACAATATTGGATTAAGGAGGGGTGTTAGGATAATTAATACTCCATCCTCGTCCTACCTAACATTATTTATTTTTTCCTGGTAGTTAATGATGTCATTTCCCCCATAGTGGTGTGCAGATGTCATCTAGAATCCATCAGCCACATAATGCGCCCTGCATGCATCATTTTAGGACCACCACTTAAGTCAGTTCCCTATATTTTAGGAGTATACTCAATGTTCCAGTCGAGTCCACCTAAGTTAGTTGACTCTTGTGGGGGGTTTATGCTTTGATTGCCATTGATTGTGGCCTCATGTGCCCTTTTCTGAGTGATTTGCATGAAAAACTCACTAATGCTCCCTCCTTGGTAAGTTAACTAATTGTCTTTACTTAACTGAGTTTAGGTTTAGTTGAGTTGAGTTTGGATCTTCTGCAGCACTCTAGTGGTGACAATTCCTATGCTAGACAGACTGAGACTCGAATTCTCCCAAGTGATTCGAATTCTCTCCATTGTAAAATCATTGTTGACTATACTGATTATTGGATCATGTGACATTATTCTGTTCCTATCTGAGTTCTCA
Organism: Larix kaempferi; assembly: GCA_027924585.1. Lineage (NCBI taxonomy): Eukaryota > Viridiplantae > Streptophyta > Pinopsida > Pinales > Pinaceae > Larix > Larix kaempferi. The sequence goes on along the minus strand of BSBM01001024.1, from coordinate 3,217,409 downwards.
TGCACGTTCAATTGTATGCTCTTTTTTACTGCAATTTTCACTGTAACTCAATTTCTCTTCTCATTCTTTCTCTGTGAGGTATACTCAGCTGCATGATCTGTTGTGATTTATAATTTCACACTTTTCACCACCTGAAGGCATCTTCTAATTGGCCTTGCTTGCGCGCTTTCAGGATTTTCCAACCATCCTTTGTTTCTTTCTTCCTGCGCACTTCCCAATTATCAACCAAGCAACGCTTGGACTTGCTTGCTTACTAATCCCATTTGTTCAACCAACTCCTTGGCTGTTTGAGCACTTGTACCATTTTCCAACCAACTCCTTGGTTGTTTGACATGAGAAGGTGTGACTTGGTGGACTTAATTTATGCGCAAGGACTACATGATGTAGGATACATTGCTTGTTCCTTCTTGGAATGGATCTTCATGAAGTATTCTTTTGGATCTGTATGATGTATCATCTTATGTACTTCTTCACATTGATTCATCTATGTTGTATCCTTGATACACTCTTAGATATACTCCAAAATTGCTTTAGTGTTGTATCCTTCGTATATATCTTCAGAGTGAATGTACTCTTAGATATACTCCAAAGTTGCATACATAATACATCCTTGATTCACAACTTCAGACTTCTTCTAAATGGATGCAGTAACTAGATATCCTTTTTCAGATTGGCATCCATTTTTTTCACCTTGCACATGTGCTTCTAGTCTTCTTCTTCAGATATCTGTACTTTTAAATATAATCCAAAGTTGCATATATGTCACCTTCACCTCTTGCGCATATATGTTTGATGTTCATGCTCTCTTCATCATGCGCATAAGCTTCCTCAAAGTGGCTTCTTCATACTTATGTTGGAATGTTGTATCCACTTTGACTAGTGATGATATCAATGGCTCACACTGAATCAATTGACATCCCCTTTTACATTAAATGGCAATCAAACACTTGAAATATTTTTTAGTTGACATCAATGGCAACCAATGCTCAACGATAACCCGCTTTGGCATTGATGTCAACACCTTATGAAGTTGTGCTTGATATTCTTTGAATTGTATGCTTCATTTGTGTTCTGGTCGCAATGCTCCCCTTGTGTATGTGATACCCCTAAATTCTTTGGGATTTTTGGCTACTGCGTTCTTTTTCAGTACTTCTGTCATCTTTGCACGAACTATACATATTCTTGTCGTATCTGCACAGACCATATCTTCATGACATGTCTTGAAGTATTCTTCTTCACACACTTTCACGTATGTTGTATCTTCATGCTTCATGCTTTGCTAGAACTGCATGCTGCTTCTTTTGATGTATGTAGTTATTTTCTTTCTGTGTTGTTCTGCTAACTCGATTCAACTTCATGCATCTCTCCTTAGCTTCATTGACTTCATGCTTTTATTTTTAATTTCATTCATCGAATTCATTCATTTCTTCTTGGTTTGCTCATTCTGTTGCACCAACTTGGTAGATATTTCTAGGTTGGTTGTCTCCTCTTCCATTTAGGTTGGTTTTTTCTGTTGCTTTGCTTATTCCTATTCAGTTAATGAAACCCTCCATTCTGTATCCCAATTTTGAATAATTTTTGCAACATCCTCTTCAGAGCAAATGAATTTGGTGGGCCACCATCGTTTGCTTGAGTCCCTTTTTTCTTGTACATAGGTGTGATGCATTCCAATCTTGAAGTGTATGATACCTTTGTAAGTTTCAACAATATGAGGAGAAATCTGTGGAGAATTTTTCAGAAGGAACCCGATTTCTTCACAGTATAAGAAGAAATTGATTTTTTTATCCTTTTTCCTTTCCTTATCTTCAGAAACCCACATGTTTGCAAACCTTGCATCTTGAAAGGATTTTCTATTTCTATCGAAGAATTGACTTCCTTCAGGTTCCTTCCAACCATTTAGAGCAATGCAAATTAATAACCAGGTATAGTGAAAGGGATTACCTTTTTCTTGAGCTTCTAGACAATCTTCAAGAAATTCATTCAACATGAAAGTTGACCAATTCATTTGGATGCCTTCGACACATTTTTCTGCTGCTACAATGATTGTTGTTGAGACCTGATCCTAACGACTTTTTCGGAATAGCTTGCATGCCAGTAGTTGCGCGATGAACCTTACAGCTTCATCTTTTATTTGTGCATCTGAGAATCCTCTGCTTGCTCACTAGGTTCCATATTTTTCAACCATCTTCTTACCCAACGCATTCTCTTGGCTTCTGCTTATTAGAGAACTTATGTCCTCTCCTGCTAAGGTAATCATGTGATTTCCTCTATAATTTCGACATTGATTGGAACACGCTTATTTAGCCATAAGAAACCATCATGTACCTATGAAAACAATAACTTGGCACACATCTCTACTTGTGAATATCTTCCAAAGTGTGGTATTTCAAGTAGATTTAGTACTTTGGTTTTTGAAAGTTCATATGCCCATTCTTTGAGTACCATTATAATGGAATCCTGGGATTTGAGTTTTCCTTCCTTTCCATATACTTGTCCACAACTAACCTTGGAAAATTTAATTCACTAGTAACATCATGATCTGCAAATGTAAACTTATGCAGTAAGCCATGCAGGTTCCCTTCAACAAGAACACCTTCAGATTTCATCTGATCCTACAACTGGGTGTCCTCTACTTCTGACAACGTTACATTTGGAGAATCAGGTTTCTGGGATGGAATATATTCCCATCTGGGTTTTTCAGTATTTTCAGAGTCCTTTGTCTTCCTCACGAATGGGTTCTTGGTTCTGCATTTGCTTATGGGTTCCATGATATTCAATGGTTGCTTCAACAATCACTGTTAAATCAATATCCCTTGTTCTTAATAGACGTAGTGGTTCAGACTGAGCCTTTGTCTCAATTTATAATCACTTTCATTAATGATCTTCGTTCTTTGTGGATTTGTCAGGGTTAGGTAAGTGTCAATTTGACTTGATATTTTGTCCAAATTCATTGAACCACTCCTACTATTAATGCTTTTTCCGTTTGAGTAATTAATGTTGTTCGTGCCACTGCTCCACTAGGTCATTAATGTTTCTCCCCATTGTCGCAGTTTATGATTTCGCATGCATGTATTACTGTGATGGGTCCAACTGATGATGAATCAATTTTCTGTTGAGCTGGAGACATATGTGTCTCCCAGATCCTTCCATTCATTGAGAGGTACGCTTGGCGTATTATCAACATTCTCATTCTTCTTCTTCCAAACCTTTTTACATAAGTGTATTTTTCTTTGTCTTTCAGCGATGATGCCTTCATTCTTTGATTAAGATGCTTTGTCAGTCTTGTTTATCCACTGTTTCACAATTTTTCTTGATTTTTCACAGGTCAGTGCCTTGTGACCTATTCTGTTGCACTTATAACAAACCATATTGTTGCAATATTTTCCAATGTGTCCAGTCATTGTACATTTCCAACACCGAGCATGTTTGCGCAAATTCATTCCTTTTGTTTGCGCAGTGTACATATTCATCCTCTTTAATTGCACAGTCTCCTTCACATTCCGTTCAAAGTTATCTTCAAAACCTATGTCGGTTCTATTGTGAGGGGACATTTGTTTGCTGAGAATCTCATTTAGTACCTCAATGCTTTTGGCAAAGCTTTATGTTATGATGACTTGGTCTCGTAACCTATTTAGTTCTTTATGTTTTGCTTGCAAGGTGGTTCATTGTCCATCAATTTGTTTTTCATATTCCAAGCTTCTTTTTTGAGAAAAATAACCTCTTGTTGACTTACCTAAAGATGATTTTGGTTGTCACTTTGTTCATGTAGTTGAATTTTTAATGACATAATTTCCCTGCCCTTTTCTTCCTTTTCTTTTATGACCTTTTCTAATTCTTCCTTGAGAAGGGTGATATGCTTTTCAAGTTTCTGATTATTTGTAGTTGAATTTTTCAGCTTGTTCTCCAAGGTTTTGTTCCTTAGCTTTCCATTCTAACTGGTCTCTTTAACTTCCCACAGTTGGCCAGTGAGAGCTGTTACCAATTCCTTAGATTTTGCTTCTTTCTTCTTTAGGAGGTTTAATGCCCTTGTTGCTATCTTCTTAACTTCTTCTATTGTCTTTCTTTGTGTACGAATAATGTCACGTGCTTCTCCAATAGAGAGATTGTCTAAACAACCGTCTTCCTGTAACCATGGTGTTTTACTTAGAGAACATTCCATTCCCATAACTGCGCAATGATCTATCTTCTAGATATTAATATGTTATTGAAGACACTCGCTCTGATACCAATTGTTGGAATCACTTTAATACTGAGAGGGGGGGTGAATCAATATTAGTGCAGTTATTAGCATATTTTACCTTCTTTAATAAATTGGCCTTTACTTAATCTTAATCATCTGTTATGCACCAGTAAATAAAAATTCACGCACATAACACATGATTTTTACGTGGAAACCCAAACGGGAGAAAACCACATAATGCTTTTGTTGGTACTAGAATCTGGCCCCATCAAAATTTCTAGATTCTGGTAGCGCGCAAGTAAAAAGATACCCCAATTTTTGCTGCCGGAATATTCACGAGTATTTTGACCAAAGAAATCCTCCCAGAAAAATGCACTTTTTCACCATCCTCTGTCAAATTTGCCAAGTGTTATGCTATTAAAGTTTGATCCCATGAATTGATGACCTATTCACTTCTTATTTATAAAATAATAGTTTTTATTTTAAAATAAAATAAAATTATTAAATAGTAGTTTTATTTTTAAAAGTAGAATTATTATTTAATAGTTTTTATTTAAATTAAAAAAATATTATTTTATTAAATTTATTGCTTTATCCATACTCTTCCAAACATTTCACGTGGTTTTCCTTGCTTTAAATAGTGTATAAGTATTACCATTAAAAAAAAATGGTTCCTTTGTAATCTTTTGAAGTCATATCTTGTTTTAGACTATAGCATCCATTTTATCACTTCATACACCATCAAAGCAGAGAGTAAGCTAAACTCTAGACTGTTTGCACCAAGAATCCGATGATTTTTCCGGCGAAAATTTGGCTGAAATTGCTTAAATGACAGTTTTGGGTTGCTAGAATTGCATAATCGGGGTGCCCTAGGGGTAATCGAGGTCGCTGAATCCATTCCTGCAACCAAAATTGTAATTCCAGCAACCCAAATCGTAGTTTCAGCAATTTCCCCTTCGCCGGTAAAGGTGCAAACAGTTTAGAGTTTAACCCACTTCTCAAAGCAATCAAGTTGCATAGTCCACCAAAGAAACCTCACAGATCCATTATCTTGCACAACGTGTCAAAATGGAGTTTAAAAATTTGGCAATATAAATCAAAAAGGATTTTTATTATTATAAATGTGGTATATGTGTCTGAATCATCAAGTGCTGAAGCCCATGAAGGGTAATCCGTGGATCCTAAAACAATGCATAGTGCGTTGAACATCAAGAAGAACACTCACAAGGAGCCAAAGCTATGCACAACTTTTAGATCGCCAAAGATAAAGATAGACTTCCTAGTCTGTGAGCTCGAGTTTAAATGTTTTAAGAACACATGTATCCAAGTAGATGAGGTAGAGCATAACATGGTGAACCATTTACCATACAAGGGATGAGTATAGTTAGATCAAAATCCAACATGGAAAGATCGTCTTCATTTCTCTATCAAGGATATCAACATCTGGGAGGAGAGAAATTTTTAACTTATAAAGTGAAATAAGTGTTCTAATTATCTATGATGCAATCATTGAAGTGCTTGTTGATTACAAGGATGCACATTTCAGGTTTTCAATGATTGAGAACATATGGCAATCAAAGGCTTCATTGGAGGTAAAGAGTCAGCAGGAAAAATATTACTTCCAGATCTTAAGGCATCAATTGAGCATTTCCAGGTCAACAAAGTAAACAAGAAAATGAGCATTTGAAGTTTCAATTCCAGATTGAAATGAATTAAATAATTCAGTGGCAAAGAACCTAGCGAGTTCAGTATATAAAAGATCAAACACAGATTTTGACGAGTTCTCAGGCACAAGATCAACAATCAATTCCAGAATCCCGGGAATTCAATAAGCAGATGGCAAATAAGTGTCGAATTGCCTCAACATTTCCAGGCATCAAGTTAGAATTGGTCCAAGAATCTTCTTCATATTTTCAAACTTGAAATCAGATTGGTGAAAGATTCGAGTGCATGTGGCATTCAAAGCTTCAATTAGAGGACATTTCGATTAGTTTCAGAGCATCAAGTTAATATCTGGAGATAAAAATATAGTTTTATTTCCAGAACTTTGTAACCATCTCCAGATTTAGTCTATTTTTGGTTGATGGATAAGGTTTGATTCCTTAAAAAACTAGTAGCATCTTAGATTATGAACTGATATTATTTTCATCATTGAGGAAGGTAAAGCAAGAGGTTCCAACCGAGAGGCTAAGAGAGTTTGTATGGGATCGAGAGTTGTATATTGAAATCTTGAGACATAAACTTTGTAATTTCATTTGGAGGTTTATTATCTGAAGATGTACATGTAACATCCCAAAAATTCGTAAAATTTAAAATTTTTGATAGTATCAATAAATATGATAATTAAGTATGCGGAAGTAATTAACTATTTGATTTGTTTATTCTAACGATAGAAATTCATCTATTTGTTGTTTATTAATTTTTTAAATACGATTACGTTCCTTAACGAAATGTTTGTTAAGATCGCTACTTAATGTTTGATTATTTATTTGTACTAACTATTCATGCTCTTTTGACGATGAAGGGGCCCTATGGCACCCCGAGGCTTACTTAGCATTCATGCTAAAGCATTTGAATCGTTCCTTTCGTAGATTATAGGTAAGGGTGTTAATGTTTACGAAGTGTTACAGAAGAATTCCTAACCAGTTTCAGTAATCTCCAAATGTCTTAATGTTTTTTAGAGAATAATAATGGAATGTATCCGGGTGAGATCTCTTCAGTTATAATCTGGTTTTCATAACAAAAAGTATGTTTGTTATACTTATTCTCATTTCCCGTACTAGTGATTTCATACTTTGTTCAGAATATATATAGGTTCATGTTATCATGATTTTTCTATTAAATGCGAACTGTAAATAATTATCATGCATATCCTTTTGACGTAATAGCTATATGCAACTATTGTACATTTCAATGGAGCAAGAACTATATGCAAAGTTACATGCATATCCTATAGTATGAACTATATGTATTTTCACATAATTCCTAGAATGTGCACTATATACAATTTATTTGTATTATATATAGCCTAAAACTATATGCATAATATATGCAAGTCCTATTACATAAACTCTTATATGCATAACCTATGTAATTTCTCATAACATCTAAACTATATGTAAATCCTATATCAAACATATATCATCGATATTATATGCAAGTTACGTCTTGGTTCAATATGAAATGACGTGAATATAAGTGCGTCCATGTGAACCTTAGAATATAGAGTCGATACCTAGCTAATGCATTGACCTAAGGTAAACTATGACTTATACTATTGTATGTATTGACAAGCTTATAACATAACTAATGAGCCAAGTGTGATGTGGACAGGGTAATTAATACTATGATGATTACTTGCTGGCAGGTTTTCGAATTCACCGTGGGCCTTTAATACTCCCATCAACCGGATTCAGTGGAGTTCACCGTGGCTGCCATCATGGTTCATAACATGTGACGGTATTCTGACAGGGCAATCAACGTGGTCGAGTTGTATTTGATCTAGCTTGAGGGTTGTCCTAGCTGTCTCCACGGTGGCGATGGTTATTAATTAGGTTTTAATGCAATTGGTGATTCGAATCACGATGTGTTGTGATGAACATTCTCCACCGTTGATCATGTGATATTATTGGACTTCGGTCTTAACCCTAAACTCCACTATGTTTCTGAGGTTATTGTTTCCTTTGGCATTCAGTGTGATGGGAGGTGGCTCTGTGGAGAGGCTGACAGGCCGAGAAACTCCAGGGTTTCGTTAGTCAGTTCTTTGGAGTTTCTCCACGATTCGAACCCGTGACTTGTTGGGTTTTTTTTATACCAGTTTGATAGTTTAAAGAGCCGAGCTTACTATGAGAGTTTACAGCACTTGAATTGATAATGGAAGAGCTTCGGGGCTGATGGTAATCTTGTGTGTAGGTTGAATCCAAGGTCAGTGTTCTCGTATGTTATAATGTAGAAATGTTGAGTTGTCTTCGACCTCTGTTGCGTTCATAAGTGAAGTGGTGGCTAGGTTTTAACAATAGCTGCGGTGTATCTACTCCAGAAATAACTATCAAGGTAATGTATCAGGTCTTGAAACCTGTCTCCCTCTAATCTGCTTTAAAAATTGTAGTAGTGGTTATTTCGATTTACCGAAACTCCTATCATAATGCTCGTTTGACCATAACTTAAATGTTTTGGCAAGTTCCTTCGTCATTCGGTTCCCAAGCTCGAGTTTGGTTAACTGGCAACTGCATAAGAAATGGTAAGATTCGGTGGTTACCCTGTTGCTTCGGTTAGGTGACTGTTGGATCTTCATGTGTTCTTATCCGAGACTTCATGTTTATCTTTAGCTATGGGAAGTGACCACCGTTGAAATATTATGAGTTGTCTAACAGCCTGGAGAGGATGACATCCTCAACCCATTCGGCGTTAACCTGTGGTGTTGTTTTTCAGGGTAGATAATTGTAAAAGAAGGTAACTGCTGAGAGGGTTTTATCCCTCGGCTAAACTGGATATGCAAAGAATTTGGTTCCTGTAACTTGATGACGTTTACTTGTATTGAAAACTGTGAGCCAAGCTCCGGGTTTGTGATAATTTAATGTTTGAACTAATGTGCATTTATAATGGCTACGTGCCAAAGGTTTCAACCTTGTTCCTTGCAGTAAAAAACCCTACCTTGTAGGTTTCGATGGTAGGATTTGATAGTTCTGTGTTTAACTAAAAACTATGCTATCGTTTTGGTAATGGCCGAGAGCCAAACTCAATGTTTTTGATTTGAGAACTTCGAAATAAAATCTAGTGTTCATGTAATTATATGGTTTGTTTCAATTAATGTTTATGTACGCATTCAATGATGTTTGAACATGAAATCTTAATCTATTTGGAAACTGATAATATCTCAGTTGCTATTTCGAATATAAGGGTTTGACCGTCGAACCACTTATGAACCTGTCACAATATTGTAAATGATTTGTTTCCCTATTAAGGGTCGTATTGCAAGAGAATGCTATATAATAATTAGTGAAAAAGAGTTTGGGTTCTGCCTATGATGAAAGTGTTTAAATTTAATAACTGTAGTTGAAAACTAGATCAAAATATGAGATATGGATACTGAATGAAATAGTAATATACAGTGATTCTATTATTTGCAAATGATAAATATCTATTTAACGTTATATGTACTGAGTAGCAACTCTGTGTAAAAAGAATATTTAAATTGCAACTGTTAAATTTCTAGGAATGATGATGCTTGAAATAAGTGGAATTATAACACCTTACTGTTGGAAAGAATAATAATAGAATGCATAACATTAGCTTTCAAAAAGGAAAATAGATAGTGATAATTGAAAACCTAGTTCTGTGTAGAGATGAAATGTTTTACTTTTGTTACTAAGTAAAGAAAATGCTACAATATTTGTTTTATGATATGCTGTTCTATATTCTGAGTTTAGACATATATAATTGATATTGCAGATTTAAAAGAAACACCACAATGTTAGTCTAATCATTCAATTGGCATTCTGCCCATCATTCATCTATATTAATTCTACTTCTCTGTACTAGAGTACTATACAGAAAATAGTATGGAAAAAATGCAGAGAAGATATTTAATCAATCATCTCATTTACTTAACCATCATTATACAAAATCATACCTAGGTCAGAAATTGAAACAGTTACTTCTGTATGCCATTAACTGTAATTACTAAATCTACAAATGCAAAAAATCATTTAATTACTTATAGGTTGAAATAACAAATAGAACCTGTAGCTGTAGATAGGGCAGACAAACACCCAAGGAGACTGTTCCACCCAACCTACTCCTAAAGACAACCAAGTTACTTGCCTTAGGACCCCCGAACGTGTTCACTGAACCACTAGGAAGAAGAATCTGTAGAAGCTTTAGGTCATCAACTTGCAGCAACAATGTAGATCATTCAGTCATATAGACTTAGCAGTCAAAGAGACCTGCACCAACACCTCTGGTTTCCTTCTCAAAATCAATTCAGCAGACTCACAATGCACTTCCACTTAGCCTCCCTATTCGAATCTCTCAGTCATCACCTAATACATCGAGGAATTATTTTCGCAGAAAATAATTATGGAGCTCCCTGCTCAATTTGAATTGCTTTCTCTAGGCTGCCTAGGCCTTTTTAGTGGTTAACCTGGTCATTAATGAGCTAACAGCTCTGTTCCACCCACCTGGGGGAAAATGCCACAATATTAGGGGTAGTTGTCCCATAACCAACAACTAGTGGTGAAGTGCAAATGCTGACACCTGTCCCATTCCTTCTAACAACTTCCATTCCTCCTAGTGGGTCAGTGATAACTCATTTAACAGTTCCCTTGGTGTTTGTCTCCTGTTTTTAATTTATTAAATAATAATAATATGTCATTACAATCATCCTTGACCAGATTTGGTCATAATTACAAAACTTTGTAATTATAGTTTAATATAATGTTTTTGCAATAAAATAAATAGTCTCAAAATTTGGGTAGGTGATAGTACATCTATTTTGAACCGGGTTTTAGCTACCTTGAGCTTAAGTATTCTATGAATTTTTTAAAATCATCACAGTTATGAATTCCTTCATGCTGATTTTTTCATTGTGAATGCCCATACCGTGATTGAATATTCACGCAATATCTGTTTAGAAAGTTTTTCTGAATATGGTGATCTGAAATGTTATATGTGAATGAATAGTTTGTTCCACATATCGCCAGTAAGCTCTCAACCTGGATTATGAATTGATATCATTCTTGCTTTATCCCAACTTTCCATGTTATTAGCATAAGCCTGATGTTTTTAGTTGTTTCACACTTGCTCTATCTGTAAAAATTCCCTTGATATCCTTACACAACCTACCAATATCTAAACCTCAAACAACCTTTCTGATTCAATATGTCTTAAACATGCTCCTTTGCAGTCGGGTTCATCTTTAAGTACTAACAACTTCTTTATAGTGAAAAAAATACATTCGAGGAAGCACCAACTTCCTGAGTTTACCAACACCAACTGGAAGGAGGCCCCAACCCCCTAAGTTTTCTCCAGCACCAGTTGGAAGGAGGCACTGAACCCCTGTTGCTTTGTTTTACAGGCACTGACCTGAAGGAAGCTGTGACTCCCTGTCTCCTTATTGTTTTAGAGGCACCAACCTGAAGGAAGCTCAAACTCCCTATCTCCTTGCCTTGTCTGACCGCCTTGATGTCCAATATATTTTACTACCTTGTTGATCTTCAACTCTACGCACTTCTTCAAATATTCTGATGATGATTCAGTGGTGCATGAATTTCGTATGCAGACTGATTTCTGTCACTGCATTTCATACATCACTTGACTTCTCATTCCTTTTCAAATTACACTTCAACTAATGACTTACTTCATGGATTGTGTGCTTTGATGATGTTGTAGTCTATGCTTATGGTTAAAAATTCTTCTTTATGTGACTGCAATGATCAACTGATACTGTGCTTTCAAGTGATAGTTTGTTGTGCTGAAATGAAGAACCAGTAACAGAAGTAACTGCACACTTTATGATGTGTCCGTTTTGATAAAATGTTGCAGTCTTTCATACAATCTGCGACATCCTGTGCATCAAATGATTGGTCCGTTTAATTTAGCGCACTTGTCTTAGATCATTTGCTTCATGATGCGCCTATTGGCTCATGTTGTTGTTCTGTTTTTGCGCATTGGATGAAGTCTTCAACTTCACACACTTTCACTTTAGTTCATATGCATCAGCTAGACATCGCGCAATGTCTGATAATCTTTGATTTTGTCTCTGCGCTTCCGTCTCTTCAACTTCTGTGAATATCGACATGCTGATTGTGATACTTTCCTTCAAGATGTCCAACACTTTTGCATTCTTCGGTATTTCTTCCTTATAGTGTTTGCGCAATTGTCACATATTTACAACATCTTTCTACACACCATCAAAACTTCGTTATGCTGCATGTGCACATTTGGCTCTTTGCTAGATCATTATGTTCTGTCCACGAGCCCCTTGATGCCCCGAAAACAAACTGAAACTTTTACACGGTACTTGTGTTCTTGTTATCAAGATCCTTGGATTGCTTCAATTCTACAACTTGCATATCTATTTATACATGTCCTGCATGGATTGTATGTTTGCAAGTTGGTCATGGCATCCCTTCTTCCATACTTCACGGATTTTGCATATGCCACGTGTCATCATTTGCGCTATTGATGTGTCATCTTTGATGTATCAAGCGCATTTAAGGTCCACTGCTTAGTGGGACTTTACACCTTGGTGGTGTACCATTGCACTCTTGATGTACCATTGCCTTATGGTATATGCACAATCTTCCACCTTATCTTTGATATGACTTTGATGTGCCATCCATTGTGGGTAATGCGCCCTTGTGTTATCACCATTTTGCATAATCTGTGCATTCTCCAACTTCTGCTTAGTGGGATTATGAGCAGTGCTTCATCATTGCATTTGGGTGATGTTCCCTTGATGTATTGAAACTTTACAGAATCTGCGCACACTCCAACTTCTCTTTGGTGGGACTTCGACCTCTTCCTTATCATTACTTTTGGGACTCGTGTACTTGCTATTCGTTGGCTGTGGAATTGGCACATATGTGATCTTCAGCTGCTCGTACCCATTTAGGAACTTGTGCACTTTTCACCACCTGAAGGCATCTTCTGATTGGACATGCTTGTTCACTTTCAGGATTGTCCGACCATCCATTGTTTCTTATTCCTGCGCACTTCAGAACTATCAACAAAGCAATGCTTGGACTTACTTGCTTACTTGTCCCATTTTTTCAACCAACTCCTTGGCTGTTTGAGCACTAGTACCGTTGTCCAACCAACTCCTTGGCTGTTTGACATGAGAAGGTGTGACTTGGTGGACTTAATTTCTACGCAAGGACTGCATGATGTAGGATACATTGCTTGTTCCTTCTTGGACTGGATCTTCATGAAGTATTCTTTTGGATCTGTATGATGTATCATCTTATGTACTTCTTCACACTGATTCATGTATGATGTATCCTTGATACACTCTTAGATATATTCCAAAATTGCTTGAGTGTTGTATCCTTGATATATATCTTCAGACTGAATGCACTCTTAGATATACTCCAAAGTTGCATACATAATGCATCCTTGATTCACAACTTCAGAATTCTTTTGAATGGATGCGGTAATTGGATATACTTTTTTCATACTGGCATCCATGTCTGTCATCTTGCATATGTGCTTCTAGTCTTATTCTTCAGATATTTGTACTTTTAAATATATTCCAAAGTTGCATATCTGTCACCTTCATCTCTTGCGCATATATGTTTGATGTTCATGCTCTCTTCATCATGCGCACAAGCTTCCTCAAAGTGGCTTATCCATACTTATGTTGGAATGTTGTATCCACTTTGACTAGTGTTGATATCAATGACTCACACTGAATCAATTGACATCCTCTTTGACATTAGATGACACTCAAACATATTTTGACATCAATGACAACCAATGCTCAATAGAGTGTAGCACTATTGAGCTACAATTGTTCTTGCAGAATTAGAGCTTAGCATTATATTAATCATTAACCTTATACTTTATATTTCTATTTAGTTAAATGTGCCTTTTGATCAAAGAGAAACATGAATGAAGGAATTGGAAATTGGATTGAATTCAAGAGGGTTTTTTTGATAAACAAATTTGGAGTGCGTGTGTCACTCAAATATCACATGAGTACAAAGTAATGTAACATAAAAGAGCTCAAGCTTGGAAGCCAAGAACTGGCCCTGCTTGTGTGTAGGTGAATTGTGTAAGTGAATTAAGAACATAAGCCTTGGATCCATTTTGAAGATAAAGAAATTTACATCATATAAAGATCAGAAATGGAAAAATTAATTCCTGAAAGTATTAATGTGGGTGAAGAAAGTAGCCTATAAGTCCCTTGTTTATGGATCAACTTGAAACTCATTGATATAAAACTTGTATACATAGAAAATCTAGAAAAAACATACATAAGAAAGGAGTTGTTGACATGTTGAGGGTGGCCATGGTGAGACCTCACAAGGGTGATCATGATGAGAGTTTAGAGGGTAGTTGTGTTGAGGGTCACGAGGGTGGTGGTGATGATGATGCACATGGTGGTGGTGCTAAAACCAATATTGGTGTTGGTCCTAGTACCATATCTACTATTTGCAAAGAAATTGATTGAAAATTATTGTATTATATATTTGTCCTTTTTTGTTTACATATATATATGGCTTATGGTTACATTATTTAGATTATATGCATTTTTTGACTTATAGTTTGATTTCGTGTCATAACTTGTATTGTCGTATATTCTTTGATATATTAAACTTATATGTTTATTTGACATATGTAGTGATTATCCTTTCATCCCTCTCATTGCTTTATGTTTTTATGCTTCACATATATGGTTATTTGATATAGTTATGTTTCACTTTTATTATTACTTATATGTTTATTTGACATATGTAATGATTATCCTTTCATCCCTCTCATGGCTTGATGTTTTTATGCTTCACATATATGGTTGTTTGATATAGTTATGTTTCACTTTTATTATTATAATATATTCATAAATTCAATTAATTAACATTAATTAATAACTTCAAGCGATCAACTTTGGAGTGCTTAATTAAGTTTATGCTAATTAAAGTAATTAACATAAATTAATTTATATTCACTACTTTGATTACATTCATAAGTTTAGTTTAGTTTAATTATTTTGGAATTAAAGACTTTAGTCATTTTTTTTAAGAGAATGCTCACTTGAAGGAGGACGCTCACATGTTAAAAAAAATAGAGGATATGCACTTACATGAAGGGTGATGATTATATTCAACATGAAGCGTGATGATTATATTCAACGTGAAGCGTGATGCTTATCTTCAAAACTTAACATTCTTCTAGCATTGCCAAAGAATTGAAGATAAATAAATCTCAATCAAAGGATACTTTAACAGATGATTCCCTTCGGGTCCTTATCATTTCACGTTTTGCCTCTCCCTTATGGTCGAGCAGCTCCGCAACCTTTGTGACAACCCCTTTTTTAGGGGTCCGAGCATAGCGCTCTCCTCCTATTGGGGAATTAAATTGGATTTTATTTGTTACTTAAATAGGGCATTTAATGAAGTTTACTATTATTATCTAAATTATAAATATCATTTTTTTTTATAGGTGGTAGTAGTAATTAACTTGATAATGATTGGTAGAAATGATGTATGACCTAATAGTATTTAATTTATTTATTATTTAACATTATTTTTACATTCATAAATTTAATTAACATTAAAAAAATTAACATCTTTATACAAATTTAATATAGCATGGATTGAATAATTTTGATTAAAAAGAGGTGAGATAACAATCAATGGGAAAAATTATAAATACATCATCATAGATCAACATCGATTTCATAGTGATGATATTTTTATGAAATAGAATAATATACTCTCTAAACATTCTTTTTTCGCTTAATACCGTAATACCATGGTGGGCATTGTAATGATTCATTAACCACTTTATAAATGCACTCTAAATGCTTAAGTGCACACTTATTACATTTTATTCGGCCTGATTGACATCATCATTATTTACTTTCTTGTTTGGAATTACAATCAAGCATTGTTCTGAGCAATATGTACTATTATAAGGTCATGTCACATTACAAACCAAAAATTCCTCCTCAACAATGGCGGAAGAAAATGCTTGCTTGCAGTGTTTTAGGAAACATATGGTTGTTTTTTTTTCATTCCTTTTTTTTTGGAGATAATATGTATTAGCGCACTATCATGATCTTTCTTCACATTACTCCAACCATAGGTTCCCAAATGGTGCCCAAATGCCCACAATATAGATGGAAAAACGACTTTCCTAGTGAATTTGTGTGGCAAGTCCTTAAGTGAAGATCAACACAAGGGTTAAATACTAGTCATAATTCTATTGCTAGAAGAAATGTGAGTTGCACATATTGTTTCCTCATCCTTGCTTAATTGTGTTTGGTGCTCTTCTTAACCTTTGAATGGGCTTTCTTACCCAAATTGGATGCAATTGTGATTAGGAATATATGAATTTCTCATTAAAATGGTTGTAATTGAAGTGTGCATTGGATTGATTATTATAGTATCCAAATTTCTTGTTGGCAACTAGATTATTAATTTAAATGTTAGTTTTATGATGGTGAATCGAGTATTTGTTGATAAATGGTTTGATTATTGTGGGTATGCATAATATGGATATTATTGATTATGTGTAGTGTGACTATTGATTATTGATCATGTGAGTGGCAAAAGATAAAAGTGGTAGTTGAGTTCTTGGTAGGGTTTCTTTTCAATGTTGCTTTCATTCTTCGAAAATTTCAAACTTATTGGCAATCTCTATCTTCGTGAATGTTGTTGGGTAGATTTTTTTTAGGCTATTTGGTGTTTGTTGGATTGGTATTTTATTATGTATGCTTGTGTGTTTTGTGATTGTAGTTATTATAGGGAGTACGCAAGGTGATGATATTGCTTTGGGGACTTGTTATTCTACCTTGGATGGGTGATGCATCTTGGATGGTTGAATTTGTTATTCCACCTTGAACCGGTGAAGCATCTTGAATGGTTGAATTTGTTATTCCACCTTGAGCCGGTGAAGCATCTTGGATGGTTAATGATAGTTTTATATGGTTGGAATTGGGGATTGGGTTGACTAGGACAACCATACAAGGAAGGTTAGGCTCTTCATTGTAGTGAATCCTCTTGGTCAAAGAGCCAATTGATACCATTGTTGAGAAAGTAAATGCTTGTGAACTCTTCGAATATCTTGCTAGATGGTTTGGGCATTACATTGGTGCCCTGGCATTGTGATTTTGTGCCACAAGTCCTTAAACGAAGGTCAACATAGGGGTTGGTTACCATTCATAACTCCATGGTTGGAAGAAATGTGAATTGCATCCTCTGGTTTTCTCATCCTTGTTTCATTGTGTCAAGTGCCACTTTTCTTAACCTCCAATTGGCCTTTCTTTCCAAGATTGGGAACACTTGTAATTAGGGATATCTAAATTTCTTACAAAGATATTTGTGATTGTATTGTGCATTGAATTTACTATTTTAGTACCCAAAATTATTGTTGGCAACTAGATTATTGATTTGAATATTAGTTGTTATGATGGTGAATTAAGTATTTGTTGATTAATTTGTTTGATTATTGTGGTTGTGCATAGTATGATTATTATTGATTATGAAAACCTAATGATTTCATGATTTGTGCCTTTGGGATTATTAAACCATGTTGATTTTAGCTTTGTTGGACCTCAACAATTCCTTGTTGATTTTATCTTTATTGGACCTCAATGGTTCCATGCACTCTTTTGGACCTTGATCGAGGTAGTATGGAAAAAATATTAGGATGAAACCATCACAAAGAGAGATCATCCCCCATGTAGTCCTTGCACAAGTTCACTCATTAAACATACTTCCCTTCCATGTTTCTATTTTTGGGAAGTAAATCTTTACAGGGAAAAAATTGTAACTCGTTGCATTGATGCATGAGGGATATATCTCACTACATGGAAAGAAATAAAAATAATGTGTGCAACCATAAAAATCCCTAAGACACACAAATAGGAACAATAAACATACCAATTAGTGTGTTCCCCCTTAACGTTTATTCTTCACATGCTCTGTAATCAAGATGAGACAGAGTATACATTAAATGGATCACTATAGCATATTAATAATTAAAGTGAGAACCTCATTATTTGAGAAACTATCATGATTTTATTTGATCACTACCTTGATCTTGTGAAATATCTCAACTCACCAGTCACAATAAGGATACCATCCTTTTTTCGCCAATGTGGAGATGTGTGAGAACGATTAAGCCTCAAATTCTATCGTTTTCCATCATAATTTTAATTTGTACTATGAGATTCAAACGAATCTATTTTGATGATTGAGATAGATTCTTTTTTCATGCCAACTATATATTAGAATAGTACACATAATTATTCTTAGGAAGGATATGATAAACATAAATATAAATATAACATAAATATAACATTAAAGCCATGATATAAGAATGAAACCATACACCACACCTAACATGTTTTAACACTGATAATAAAAAAGGAAATGTACTAAAACTTAAAAAACGTGACAGAATGAGAAAAACACAACTACATATATACTTTGAAACCAATTGTTAAAACTTAATTACATATATACTTTGAAACCAATTGTTAAAATTTAATTCCACTCACCCTTTGGTTGTGGTTCGTCATATGTCTATTCTTTTAATTTATATATACTTTGAAACCCATTGTTAAAAATTAATTACATATATACTTTGAAACCAATTGTTAAAATTTAATTCGACTCACCCCTTGGTTGTGGTTCGTCATATGTTTATTCTTTTAATTTAGAGGATGAGTTCACAATGTAAATATAAAATGTGACAATCATTTTATTTTTTTAATTTAGATATACTTTGAAACCCATGGTTAAAAATTAATTACATATATACTTTGAAACCAATTGTTAAAATTTAATTCGACTCACCGCTTGGGTGTGGTTCGTCATATGTTTATTCTTTTAATTTAGAGGATGAGTTCACAATGTAAATATAAAATGTGACAATTATTTTAATCTCAATAGCTTGGTCCTTTATATAATGGGAAACAAAAATATCTAACTTAAGGTCCCATGAGAGGGAAGAATATAGTGCATTCAAAGTGATGGCATAACACTCAATTAAAATAATCCGTCTTCATCCCAAGCTTGCATGAACTTGTACACCATATGCAAAGATATTTTGGTTTCCATCTTGCATAGACATTCATATTAATGATTCTTAGGATTATCGCATGGGCAATTAAACTTTATATAAGTATGATTAAGTATGATTGACAAAATAATGATAAGAATAATATAAAAGAGTGGAAGTTATCATTTGGGACAATGAGATTGCAATAAGATATTGATCAATTCCTCTTAGATTTTAATAGACACAGGATTAAGATTTATGCTTTACTATAAGATCTTAATTATTCATTTTCTTTATCTCTATCATTCTTATATCTATGTAGTTTTGTTATTGAAGTCCTATCAATTGCATCATATTATTAAACAATTAAAGTAAGTCGAACTTTTTTAATCACCCTTTTAGAAACTGATAATATATTTTTCCTCTCTCTTATTATGAGGTGGCATAGGAAGGGCTTCATTCTATAAAGCAGAAAAAGCTCAATGCTTTTATACTAAAGATGGACTTGGTTAAGGCGTGTGACAGGGTAGATTGGAGCTATCTGCGGTTTATTCTTGTCCAAATTGGATTGTCGTTGGAAATTGCCAATTGGATTATGGCTTACATAACTTCGGTTAGGTATGTTGATCTTGTCAATGACTCACCTATTTCCTTTTTTGGGGGAATCGTGGTATTAGGCAGGGATGCCCACTTTCCCATTACCTCTTCGTGTTAGCTATAGAAGGTCTCAGTTTAATGATCAAGGATGAAAAAGAGAAGAGGCACATAAAGCGTTTAAAGGTTGCTAGCTCTTGTTTTATCTGACATCTTCTGTTTGTGGACGATGTTTTGCTTTTTAGTGAGGGGTTATTAAATGAATGGCTTCACTATAAAGAGATCATTGTTGTCTTCTGTAATGCATCTAGGTTCAAGGTTAGCTACTTGAAGTATGCATTCACCTTTCAATGTAGTGACAGGGTTCTCATTGCACAATTAGAGAAGATTTTACCTTTCATAGTGAGGAATATTGATGAGGGTGTTCGGCACTTGGGTTTCAACCTGAAACCAAATGGACACAAAGGGTCAGATTGGAGATGGCTTATAAAAAAGGTCCAAAAGCGTGTAAACTCTTGGTCATATCATTGGTTATCGTTGGGAGGCTGTCTCACTCTGGTGACTTCGGTACTACAGGGTTTACCTGTGTTCCGGTTCTCTCTGTTCAACATTCCCAAAGTGGTGATTAATGAGATAAGGAAGCTGATTTTCCATTTTCTGTGGTCAGGGAAAGTGGGTTGCCATAAATTTCATCTTGTTTCCTGGGAAGTTTGATCTCTTCCCAAACTTTCTGGGGGTTGGGGGATAAAAAAATTGAGTATATTTAACAAATCCCTGTGTGCTAAAAGTTTATGGAGGGATTTATTCGATAGAGGGTCGTGGGACGGACTTATTAAATGAAAATACTTAAAGATACTTCCTTCGGTGTTTCTGTTTCGTCATCATTCAACTGGTTCACAATTGGAATCTACTATCTAGCGCAGTATGCTAAAAACCTTGCCACTTATCAATTCTTATATTGCATGGGCTGTTGGAAGAGGTACCCAAGTCTATATCGGGATAGACCCTATTTCGGGCTTAAATGATGGGTATGAATTTTCTAGCGGTTTGATCTCTGCTTTACACAGGAGGAACCTGTATGTCATTAAGCAAATGACATATGTTAAGCTTGATGGAGAGACATGTTGGTATAACTCTCGGGACCTGGAACTTGATGCTATGATAGTGGTGGAATGGGACAATTATGTGGATAACATTAAGCATGCGGGTATTTCCTTAACAACGAATGAAGATTCTCTAACTTGGGCATATAGTTCTATGAATGGTTCTGTTACTGTGGCTTTTACCTACCATTTTTATTTGGAAGAAATATCTGGGATTAAACTTTGCTTGTGGTCAAGAAGGATTTGGAAGGCATCGGTTCCTTTAAAAGTAAAATGTTTTATTTGGCTTGTGCTCAATGACAGGATTCTAACTTGGCCGAATCTACAAAAGAGAGGCTTTGAAGGTCCGGGGTGTTGTTGTTTTTGTATGAGTGAATTAGAAATTGTTGATCAGTTATTTGGGGGATGCTCTTTTAAAAAAAATATCTAGATGGATCTTGAACATGTCTTTCATTTCCAGTTCCCATGGGCAGAACATAGGATTGGTGAAAATTTGTTGGGTTAGATCAAGAATTTCAGAAATGACTACTCTTTAAGTTTTTTATGTCTTTGGTACATCTAGGGCGCAAGGAATGGGGTAATTTTTAATAATTGGAGGCCAAAATTGCTTCGGGTGGTGGCTAAAATCATGTACTCCTACACTGCTTTCAAGAGAAAGGAGGGTGTTATGAAGATGAAGCAAAGTTTATTCAATGAAGCTGAGTATTCCTTTCCTATTGGATATTTTGACAGAGCTGAACATGATAAGAATTGTGGTGTTGGATCAATCTTGAAGGTCAACTCTTTTCAGGTTTTCCATCTATCTATGTTGGCAGGTATTGGCACAAAATCTCAGGCAGAGTTGGTGGCTCTGTGGATACTTCTATGGTTCGCCAAAAAGATTTATTTGAGCTCTTTATGGTTATTTGGGGATTCTAAATGCATAATCAAATGGGATGGTGGACTGTCATGTTTGCACTCTTTGTCATTGGAACACTAGAAAACTAGAGTCCGAGATCTGATCTCTACTTTTGAGAAAGTGCATTTTCATCACATTTATAGGGAGCATAAATGTGGCAGATATTTTGTCTAAAAGATCCCTTGGCAGGATGGATGGAGACCTTTTGTGTGAGGAGTACAGGGATGGCACCCTGGTTGGATCACATTGCAGAAATTTTTTTCTGATGTTTGATAGTGGACTTTCTGGTTGTCTATTTTTGTAGACTTATTTAGGTCTTTTGGTTAGAAGAAATAATGTGATACGAACCATTACACCAAAACCTCGAGGTGTTAGTGAAGGCCATCCACTAGGATCTTAACATCCCACCACGCTCCGCAGTCCAGACTCTGGGCTGGATGTGCGCTCGTACGGTGGTGTCCCCTTTGAGCCGTACGAGCCCCGGACAAACACTGCAATGCCGACGTTGCCACCCGCTCTGTGACTTGAACCTGTGTGGAGGCTCTGATACCAAATGATACGAACTGTTACACCAAAACCTCGAGGTGTTAGTGAAGGCTGCCCACTAGGATCTTAACATAATGACTCAATGTTTTTTTTAGGAATGGACAAACTCTGAAACGTTTATAGTTGGTATGATTGAGAAAACTATATGTAGAAGTAGATCACTTCTTATAGTCGGTGTCTATTGTACTCAACTTTTCTCTAATACAAAATTTGTGTTTTTTTCTTATGAAAAAAAACCATTTACAATTGAGATGAGTCATACTCTTTTAATTACTTTTTTAGAAACCAATAATATAAATTTTCCTCTCTTATTAAGAATGAAGTCTAACCGATTTAAGAGAGCAATTTCACCCATTATGAATGCCAATTAAATTTGTGATGCTCACTATGGTTAAACGAGTAAAGTTTCAAACCATAAGATGAAAGTTGTTCATTGATGGGAATTTATCCAATATGCAATACAAGAATAAAATATGATGCTTTTTGTTAAGTTTAGCCTAATTTCACAAGCAAGATCACTGAAAGAAACACAATCACAAGATAGACACAGATTTACCCTAGGAAACCCTCATGGGGTAGAAAACCCAAAAAAGCTTTCCTTAATATAGATAATCAACCAATACAAGATGTAGTACCCAAACAAGAGCTCCTTCTCCTCCTAAGCAGACCTCTCTCTCTCCTATGCACCAATCACAAGTGAGTGAATGAATGAGATAAGTGAGGAACATACCTCCTCTACTTATACTTGTTTTCTAACTGACTTTTCACCCTAATGGGGTCGACCTATCCCAGGCAAGGATAATTTTAGGGGTGAAATTTAGCCCATGGGCTATTTTTCCATGTTTTTTTCCAAAAAAATATTCGCCAATTTGCATTTTTTGAAGCCCCATTTTGCCCAATTTTGACGGGGTAAACTTTTTTCACTCTAAAATTCGCCAAATTATTATATAAACTATATAAAATCCTTAGAAATTGAAATAATTTTTAAAAAATATCGCCAAATATTTTATAGTTGACATTTTAAGAATTGGTAAGATTCGCCAAGGTTTATACACTTTTAAATAAGTATGGGTCCTTAAAATTATCCCTACTCCCAGGAGAGTCTAATAACCCCTGAAATGCTAACTCAGGGTCGACCTCACATGGGAGATCTAATAACCCTAGTTACCACACTCTCTCAGAGGAATAAACATCTCCGGATATACAATAGGGTCTCCTCGGAGGAATGGAACATCTTCGGAATAATAAAATACAAATATAATATTCATGGAAGTTACAATATTTCAACGCTCCCCCTTAACGAGAAGGATATTATAACAACATCTGCAGGAGCAAGGAGTCATCAACTACATGATACATGATACATCTATAAATCATTGGAATCTTTCTTAATACATCATCATCAGTAACTCAAATAGTTACTGGAACATAATCAATACTGGAACATCAGCATCATCAGTATTGAATCTTCATCTTTTGCAGCACTCGATCAGCTACAACATCATCATCATCTGGATCACTTCGATCTTGATCTACAACATCTGGATCATCTCGATCTACAACATCTGGATCATCTCGATCTACAACATCTGGATCATGTCGATCTACAACATCTGGATAATCTCGATCTACAGCATCTGGATCATCTTGATCTACAACATCTCGATCATCTCAATCTACAGCATCTGGATCATCTCGATCTTAGCAGCACAATCTGCAATACACATGATCTAATTCCAGGATGATCAATCCTTGTCAATTTTAGACAAGTCTCATGTCTATGGACGATGCAATCTAGATCTACTTCCAGGATGATCAATCCTTATCAATTTTAGATAAGTCTCATGTCTATGGACGATGCAATCCAGATCTACTTCCAGGATGATCAATCCTTATCAATTTTAGACAAGTCTCATGTCTATGGACGATGCAATCTAGACACATACATTTTGAACTAAATTTTCAGGGACGATGTAGTCCTATCATCAATTCTCGAAGACAGATGTCTACGGATCAATTATGGGACCGAAGTCAGAGGATGATACTGTTGGACACACCGAGCACACTGAGAGGGGGGGGTGAACAGTGTGCATAGATTTTTATTACTTTTTCAACTTTAACAATCATCAACAGCTTATTCAATACATCATTCATTAATGCATTATCACATTATCATTATGTCATCAACATTATTAACAATTACAACTCATCTTATCATCATCACATAGGAAGCATAGCAAAACACAATACACAAGATTTTTACATGGAAACCGAAGTCCTAGGGGAAAAACCACGGAAGCCTTTATAATAATAATTTACCAGCAATAAATGGAAGGAGGCAACAACCCCCTTTGTTACAAAGACTTCAATTCTCCAGCTACAACTGGAAGGAGGCTACAACCCCCTGGTTTACAGACTACAACCTGAAGGAAGCCTTAGCTCCCTAAATTTCCTTGCCCCGTCCTGCCACCCTGATATGAAGATAGATACTGAACTACTGAACCACAAACTGCATTGATCCTGTGGACCTGCTATCCAGCACTTGTACCACACTGCACAACCACTGTCACTTTTCATCAACTGACCATTGCTCATCAACTGTCCACTGACCACTGCACCACAACTGTGCAACACTGTTCATCAACCTGTACAATCAATCTGTCCAATCTAGCTGTACCAATCAATCTGTCTGATCTTGCTGTACCAATCAATCTGTCTGCATAAATCAATCTTCTATTCACATTATTCGAATTAGTAATATGAGTTCAACCAACTATATACCAGACCACTTGGGTCAAACCAACTACTCATACAACTCAGCCAATCCGAGTTAAGGAATCTGCTCATGTAACCTACTCGTTTGAATCAATGTACTTGCTTCTTATTACCATTGTTTATCATTGCATCATTATTTCTATATATCACTGCATACATCACTGAGCATATATAATCCTGTGTCCATTACTGAGCACACACACTACTGAGCATATTACTGTGTAACATTTCTAGCTCATCACTGTGTAAACATTGTATCACTGTGTAATCAAGTTGAGCACACATGTAGGCATCATCAAACATCACTGTATATGTGTCACTGCTATATAAATTACTGTGTACTACTGAGTCATCATTGTGCATATCATAACACTGTACAAAACACTAAGCACAGGTACTATCACTGTGTATACAAGCTGAGCATTGTATAATTTATCACTGAACATGTACATCATAAGTAACTACCTAACACACCAATGTATGCTCATTGGTTCACTGTGTACTATCATCACCGAGAATATATGTTTTACTGTGCATTTCACTGAGTATATGTCTCTGCGTAGACTAAGCATATATACTGTGTAAACTAAGCATACCACTGTGTACTAAGCATATATATCATTACTGTGTAAATATATCATCACTGTGTAAATATTTCATCACTGTGTAAATATATCATTATTGATCATACTTTGTAATCATTTTGTGTTGTTGCTTTAGCTTATCACTAGGCATGCATACCATATCAAAACGTCTCATGCATGTATCACTTTGTAGTTATCATACCAAGTCATCACAGTATGGTACAGTGTAGTCACTATCATACCAATGTATACAAACATACCTTGCAAAGAAGACAGGCTGGTGTAAGCAACTTCACAAACCTTGGATTGCTGCAAACTTTATAAAATTGTGACCCAACTCCTTCAACAACTCAGACTTCTGACTGGTGGAGATTAGGAATGTGGTCTCCTCAAAACAGATAGGAAAATATTTCTGTTGTAGCTCACTGATTTTTCCAAAAATAGAAATAAGCTGCTGTAGTAACCTTTTCTTTACCACCAAATTTCCTCAGAGATGACAGAAAATCAGAGCTTGGTTGTCACAGTTCATTCCCCTCAAATTTCAGACCATGTAAAAACTCAGAACTTAGAGATCACCTGCTGCTCCACAACAAAGATGAAAAACAAAAATTGAAAAATGTTGTCCACTGTAGCTGCTTGCTACAGTACCCAAAAATTTCCTCAGATCTGTCCGAATTTTTCACCCTTTTTGAGTGGGAGATCAAGTGTATTTATACTAGTTTCCCCCCCAAAAAAAATTGAACCGACCTTGCAATAATTTATAATAATTTTTTTAATTTAATTTTTGGAGCCGACTTGTAGGGTGACCAAGGTAAGCATTTTTATTTTAAATATTTAATTTGAATTTGAATTATCACTACAATGGCCAACCTAGGAGTCATTTAAGCCATTAAGGCTTGTTACATGTATTTTCATTATTTTTATTATTTTATATTCTTCAATAGTTAACCATATCATTAAAATTCATGGGAGTGTGTCCTCCACATCATCATAGGGTTGCATTCAAGCCACTAGGGCTTTCAACGGCATGCCATGTGCAAGGTGCCATCATGGGCTTCAAGCTTGTCACCAGATGGACCATTGTTAAATTCAACATCAAGCCAATCATTGTGTGGGTTATCATATGCAAAGGTGTGCTCCATTATACTATCAAGGGTGTATTACGCCATTAAGGGCTTCAAGTGTTAATGTAAAGGTGCAATTGGCATCAATGCAACATTAGGGTATTATTAGTGTTTTTAGGGGCAAGGAATACATTATGGTTTCATTACCAAATGGGTTCATAGCCATCAAAACCCCAAGATAAGGGTACTAAGGGCTTCATGACCACATCAACTTTAAATGACAATAAGTCATCAACCGTGCGGAGTTAGGAGACACTCCACATATCAACAGAAAGAGCTTGACGAGGGCTATCACCCTATG
This sequence comes from Larix kaempferi, assembly GCA_027924585.1. NCBI lineage: Eukaryota > Viridiplantae > Streptophyta > Pinopsida > Pinales > Pinaceae > Larix > Larix kaempferi. Next base: position 3,190,577 of record BSBM01001024.1, on the reverse strand, counting down.
AGGGTCTTGCTTGCATTGACAGGGTCCTTCAACTTTGTTTTCTTTAATTTGTGTAGGACCTCTTCATGGACATCATCAAAAGAAAGACTTCATTATGTAAGGGCACAAGTCAACTGTGTGAGGGCTCAAAAGACCAAAATACCATAACATTCATTCAACAACCAATCAAGAGACCACAACAAGTACAAGTAGCATAGAAACCATCAACCAAAAGACAACCAGGAGCAGGGGATACAACAATGGACTCAACTGGGACCAAGATATAGCTTAGGGTCACTCAACCATGTTAATGGGTAGCCAGGGCTTTTGGGATTTTCCCAAGGCCTCCAAGGGCTTCAAGCTTGGGCTTGGACAAAGTAAAAAAGGTCTCCTCTGACACAGACAACCACAAACCAAACACTAACCCTTAGGGGCTCCACAAGGGGTACCAAGACTTAATTGTTGGCATCAATGACCAGACACTGTTGCCATCAATGACAACCTAATCAACAGATACAATCCCCTCTCATCCACTAGGGACCACTTTCTCGAAGACATCTTTCTACGGATCAATTATGGGACCGAAGTCCGGGGATGATACAATCCCCTCTCATCCACTAGGGACCACATTCTCGGAGACATCTGTCTACGGATCAATTCTGGGACCGAAGTCCGGGGATGATACAATCCCCTCTCGTCCACTAGGGACCACATTCTCGGAGACATCTGTCTACGGATCAATTATGGGACTAAAGTACGGGGATGATACAATCCCCTCTCGTCCACTAGGGACCACATTCTCGGAGACATATGTCTACGGATAAATTCTGGGACCGAAGTCCGGGGATGATACAATCCCCTCTCATCCACTAGGGACCACATTCTCGGAGACATCTGTCTACGGATCAATTCTGGGACCGAAGTCCGGGGATGATACAATCCCCTCTCATCCACTAGGGACCACATTCTCGAAGACATCTATCTACGGATCAATTCTGGGACCGAAGTCCGGGGATGATACAATCCCCTCTCATCCACTAGGGACCACATTCTCGGAGACATCTATCTACAGATCAATTCTGGGACCGAAGTCCGGGGACGATACAATCCCCTCTCGTCCACTAGGGACCACATTCTCGGAGACATCTGTCTACTGATCAATTATGGGACCAAAGTCTGAGGACGATACAATCCCCTCTCGTCCACTAGAGACCACACATCGACCTCACTGTTGGCATTACCAATATATGATAGAACTCACTGTCGATGCAGGCAATTTCATCATCAGCGACCACATCACTCCCCCTTTCGAGGAGGGTCCTTCTGAAGTACACCAAGCTTGTCTCAGAAATACTCAAACTTTACTCGAGACAGAGGTTTGGTCGATATATCATCAACTTTTTCATCAGTGCTCACATACTCGAGCTTGATAGCTCCTTTCTGCACCATATCCCGTGTATAGAAATATCGGATCTCTATGTGCTTTGACTTATCATGGAACACTGGATTCTCTGTCATCTTAATACAACTCTGGTGATCACACATGATCACAGTGGGGTCCATCTCTAAGTCAAATAGTCCTGATAACAGTTTCCAAATCCATACTGCTTCACAACTAGCAGAGCAAGCAGCTATATATTCCGCTTCAACTGTGCTGAGAGCCACACTAGACTGCTTCCTGCTAAACCACGAGATCATGGCAGATCTTAGACAGTAACATACTCCCGATGTGCTCTTCCTGTCTGATACAATTCCTGCCCAATCAACATCTATGTAGCCATGCAATCTGAAGTCATGATTTCCAAGATAACATAGACCAAAATCTATCGTACCCTTTAGGGACCTCATCACATGCTTTGCAGCTATCAAGTGAACTCGTCTAGGTTCCACTAGATACTGACTCAAGGTATTCACAACATAGCATATATCTGGTCTGGTATTTTTCAAATGTTGATGTATATGTAACTTCAGAATGTATTTCATCTATGTATTTCATATATATTTATTGTACCCTTATAAGAGATGTGTTATTCCTCTATAAGGAAGTGTCGTCATGTGTATTGACAAGTGTCACAAGTGTGTGTGCTTGCTGATGGGTTATTAGACCACCATGTGTGGGGTCGGACCTGAAATATATATTATATGGTTGATGTACCTAGCTAGACAAGTCGACCCCATAAGGTCACTGGGAAAACAGACTAGTATAAATAGAGATCGGGAGATCTCTATTTGGATCACTCAGAAACTCACACTTCTCTCACTCAGAAAGTGGTGCGCTAGTGAGGAGGAGGATCATCTGCTATTAGGAGACTATCTCAATGTATTTTGGTTGTACTTTGGTTGATCCATTGATCTCTCTATCTCTGAGGAAGTTGTGGGGTTTTTCACCTTAGGGTTTTCCCCACGGAAACTCTGTGTCTCTTGTCTCTCATGCTTTTGATTATTGTGATTCTTGACATGCTTGATATGATTGTTATGCATTGATATACTGTACATGTCATTCTCTCAGTAAAGATCCTAGAGTATATTGAATTAATTCTCAAAACTTAACATGGTATCAGAGCTAACCTGAGAAGAAGACATTGTGCAGTGACGAAAACTAGGGTTTCTTGTTTATTGGGTTTCTCTCCACAGATTTTGGAAAAACAGTATAGTAGATTGACTCTACTCATCAAGGAGAATCTATCTGTCCAATCAGAATTCAATTCTGAGCATTTTCAGATTTGGCCCTAAAAATTAGGGTTTCCTCAAAAATAGGAATTTCTGGAATCTGAAGACATAGTTGGAAGCTCCTTGCAAAAATCGAAGTTTAGAGATTTGGATCAAGATTTTTGGCTGGGTAGATCTCCGACAAACTCAAACCCTAATTCAGGGTCCTTCTTAGTGAATCCGGGAAGACAGAAAGACATATTTGAAGGGTTTAGCTTTGCAGATCTCAAATTCTGAATACACCAGGCTGATTAACTCATCAAGGCGCATCTTTCTATCCTTCCAGAAAGTTGATATTCACATTTTGAATTTTTAGGGTTTTTCCGACAAACCCTAATCCAGGACCAGATCCAGTTTTCAGCAATTCAAGTGGTAAGACCTAAATCTTTTCTATTTCCATTTGAAGTACTCTTTAAGATGTCTCACCACACCAAGCTTGAGGATAATCTTGAAGGGACTGATAACTTTCGAGCTTGGAAGTATAGGATTGGGTTAATCCTGGAAGAGAATGAGTTGGACTCATATATAAAAGAAGACATCCCTATCCCAGAGGATGAAGAGGCTAACATATTGCATAAGAAGAACTTGGTCAAGGCAAAGTGAATCATTGCTAATTATATCTAGGACCATCTTATTCCACATGTGTCATCTCTAAAGACACCCAAGGCTATGTTTGACTCTTTAACCAACCTGTTTGAAGGGAAGAACATAAATCAGAAGATGACCTTGCGGAATCACTTAAAAGGGGTCAAGATGTTGAATGGAGAAACCATTCAATCCTATTTCTCCAAGGTCTCTCGGATCAAGGAACAACTTGAAGTTGTAGATGAAGTAGTGGACAATGGTGAAGTTGTTATGACCACTCTGAATGGCCTACCTAGGTCATGGGACGCTTTTATCCAAGGGATCTGTGCCAGAAAGAAATTAATCTCCTTCAGTAGATTATGGGAGGAATGTTCTCAAGAAGAAGCAAGGCTTGTGGCAAGAGAAGAAAAGATGGGGAATGAAGATCAAGCTCTCATAGCTCACACTAAGAAGGGCAAGTTCAAGAGGGAGCCAACCCATCACAAGAAGAAATCTTCTCATCATTATCACAAAGACAAGAAAGATCTAAGGTGTTTCACTTGTAATGAGAAGGGTCACTTTGCTTCAGAATGTCCCAAGAACAAAAGGGACAACCACAACAACAACAAATCCAACAAGAAGAAGAAGGGTATCAAAAGAAGGTACCATGCTCATGCTGCTGAAGATGATGAACCTCAAAAGAAGAAATCTAGTGCAGAAAGTGATGATGACTCATCAAGTGAAGAAGAGTATGTTCTAATCTCTGCTCTCACAGGTACTATCTCCCATGGTTGTAATGATTGGTTAATTGACAGTGGTGCTTCCAAACACATGACTGGGTTTAAGAAATCTTTTGTAAACCTATTTGAACATGAATCACCCCATAAGGTGAAACTTGGGGATGATTACCAATACCCAATCAAAGGAAGTGGTGAAGCCTCCTATAACCTAGATTCTGGAAAATCTTTGAAGATGAAAGAAGTCCTTTATGTACCTGGGCTCAAGAAGAACCTACTCTCCATCTCTGCATTGGATGCAAAAGGTATGAGGGTTGCATTTGTGGATGGCCAAGTCCTAATGTGGCTAAAGGGTAAAACAATCGATGATGCAATAGTGATTGGAGAGCAAGAGGGAGGATTGTACAAATTAAAGGGACAACCCAAACATACTATGAAGACAAAGATTCATCCATAGTCATGAATCACATAGAGGTATGTATACTTTGTTTTTGCAAAAGTTAACTAATGAGTTATGCAGGTCATTGAAGAGAACAAGAACACATTCCTAGACATAACTAACAAATATGGTGACCAGGTATGTGTTTCTTATATCATAGGATCTATTATATAAGTATGCATGACATGATTGATGATGTTTATTCATGAAGTCATAGGTTTGAATAATCATGGGTATATGCATATTACGTGTCTTACCTTATTTAATGTTATGACTAACCAGAAGAGTCATAGGTTTGAGTAATCACAGGTTTAGACATGTTATGACTAACCATAAGAGTCCTTTATAAACCTTAATGCTTATTATTTCTGTTTGAAATGATCATGACTATACATGCTTGAGATTATTGAGAATATACTAATGAATGTATGATTTTGTATGAGATTACAAGGATAACACAATCATGATACTAATAAGCATGCATAGGGACCAAGGATGAATATAAGTTCAAGGACAGGTAATCCAGGAAGCAAAGATCAAGAGGGAGCACACTCCAACAGCTCCTGCAAGGATGCATATATTCAGAGGGAGTTGACCATCTTTCTACATTCCACAACAGAAAGGTGTAGAAGAATCTACTTCAGCAGCTCCTGCAAGGAAGCAAAGACTCAGAGGGAGTCCACCCAACAAACAAACAAATATAAGTATTTTAATTACCACTCCTTACATATTTGTTTGTTTAAATAAAATTGTTCAATGATACATATGCTTATGTTCCTAGACTTAGGATATGTATTGTGCATATTAAAATGATTAAATTGATGAACAGTATACTACTAATATGCATATGATGGGTAAGTGGCCTATGGCACTGTACAACATTCCATTGCTACTTATCTAGAATGAAACCTCTTTGTTGACATGTTGGGAGTTGTGCACACTCTTAACAATGTTCTGGTAGAGATTGTAAGGCATCTAGAAAGTTACAGGATATGGATGAATGTTGTATTGAAGCATTGGCTAAAATAATTGCATGACTGTATGACATATTTCTTTGTGTATAAGAATTTGTTTTGGAAAACTATGAGATGTTTCTAATCATGCAATTGAACTTGTCTTGTAGGAAAGATCGTATGACATCACCTACAAAAGAAGAACTACAACATTTGTTCAGCAACAAAATTATCTATTGAAGATATTGAAGTTCCCAAGATATGGGAAGAATGCCATGATCCGTCGATCATGAAGAACGATGTTTGGGATGCGGTCCCAAGACCTGAAGGGAAGTCTGTAGTGACTTCCAAGAGGATCTACAGGATCAAGCATGCTGTGGATGGCAGCATAAAGAAGTATAAAAGTGATGAAAAAGAAAATACACCAGATGGATGTCAAGACTGCTTTCTTGAATGGTGTAGTTGAAGAAGAAGTATATGTGGAGCAGCCACTCGGTTTCGAAACACATGACAGGGAGTCATATGTGTGCAGATTGAAGAAAGCCTTGTATGGCTTGAAGCAAGCTCCCAGAACTTGGTATGGTAGGATGGACAGTTTCCTATCTAGCTTGGGCTTTACCAAGAGTAAAGCGGATTCCAACCTTTACTATAAGGTTGAGGAAGGGAATCCTGTGGTTCTACTCCTATATGTGGATGACCTGTTTGTAACAGGAGATGACAGATTGATTGCAGATACCAAGAGGATGCTTGCTGCTGAGTTCGATATGAAGGACCTGGGGATGATGCATTATTTCCTAGGTATGGAGGTGTGACAGAGTACAAATGGGATCTTCCTTGGACAAGGGAAGTATACTGTAGATATCCTGAAGAGGTTTGGGATGATGGATTGCAAGGCCATGGTCACACCTATGGCATCGAATCTGAAGCTTCTTTGTGATGCTTCATCTGAGCCGGTTGATGTCTCTATGTATCGTCAGATGATTGGGTCCTTAATGTACCTAACGAACACGAGACCAAATATTTGCTTTGCGGTGAACACATTGAGCCAGTTCCTGACGGATCCGAGGAGTGTTCACCTGGTTGCTATAAAGCATATTCTAAGATACCTGAAGGGTACAGTTGATTATGGGCTCAAGTATGAAGCAAATCAAAAGTTTAACCTGCAGGGTTATGTTGATTCAGATTGGGCAGGAAGTGCTAAAGATAGGTAGAGCACATCTGGGTGCTGCTTCAGTATGGGATCAGGTGTGATCTCTTGGTTTAGCAGGAAGCAGTCCTGCGTAGCACTGAGTATAGCTGAGGTAGAGTATGTTGCAGCCTGTTCAACTATTTGTGAGGAAGTATGGCTACAGAAGCTACTATCTGAGTTATTTGATCTCCCATTGGATGCTACTAGTATGTTCTGTGATAACCAGAGTTGTGTGAAGCTGTATGAGAACCCAGTGTTTCATGACATGTCGAAACACATAGAGATCAAATATCACTATATCAGGGTGGTGTAGAGAGGAGCTGTGAAGCTCCTGTACATTGCGATGGACGAGCAGATTGTAGATGTGCTGACGAAGCCACTATCCAGGGTGAAGTTCGAGTACTTCAGGGAGAGGCTTGGTGTTCTTCAGATTGATGACACTTCGAGGAAGAAGTGATGGACACATTTGAAGAATCCATTCCAAGCATGTTGGAAGGAGGATCCTTCACATGGCTGTGGATGTAAGCGTTGGATGATGAGCATCAGGACGATGCTCCAGTTACCGCTCTGTATGTACGCATCATGTTGGATGCTGGATATGATCAGTTGGATCATTTATATGTATATGTATGTACGCATCATGTTGGATGTTGGATATGATCAGTTGGATCATTTATATGTATATGTATGTACGCATCATGTTGGATGCTGGATATGATTAGTAGGATCATTTGTATATGCATCATGTTGGATGCTTGGACCATGTATCTGTATATGTATCAGATGGATACTGTGTATGATCAGGTAGATCATGTATGTTGATATGTATTAGGTATGATCAGGTGGATCATGTATGATGATATGTATTAGGTAGATACTTGGTATGCATCAGGTAGATGCATTATATGATCAGGATGATCATGGATGATGAGCTTCAGGATGTTGCTCCAGATGACATGCAGCAGGATGTTGCAGTGATGATGATCAAGATGATCATGTATACATCAGGATGATGTATGGTGAGTATCAGGATGATACTCTATGGCCGTGGATCAGGTTGTGCAGATGAGCATATAATTTGGCCCTGGGAGATTTGCAGATAGTCTTGCAAGGTTTTTCCTATGGCATGTAATTTGGCCCTGGGATATCTGGAAAATGCTCTTTCGAGGTTTTTCTCTGGGAGGACATATAATTTGGCCCTAGGATATCTGCATATAGTCTTCCAAGGTTTTTCCTATGGCATATAATTTGGCCCTAGGATATCTAGCAGATGCTCTTTCGAGGTTTTGTCCTATGGCATATAATAGCGCCCTGGGAGATCCGATAGGTTGAGCTGTGTGCTCGTAATAAGTCCTGGGATGCTATTGCAAGGTTTTTCCATGACCACATGTAATATCGCCCTGGGAGATCCGATAGGTTGGGATGTGTTCCCGTAATAAGTCCTAGGATTCTCTTGCAAGGTTTTGTGGTGACCACATATAATAACACCTTGGGAGATCCGATAGGTTGAGCTGTGTGCTTGTAATCAGTCCTGGGATTCTCTTTCGAGGTTTTGTGGTAGGGTCACATGTAATAGCCCCCTGGGAGATCCGATAGGTTGGGCTGTGTGCCCGCAATAAGTCCTGGGATGCTCTTGCAAGGTTTTGTGATGCACGTAATAAGTCCCGAGGATTCCACAGTATGGCCAGTGATGACGAAGACCTGCAAGTGGTGGGCCTACATCCAGTATGAAAAAGGACTGGCTCTGTAGAACTTCCTATGACAAGTAGAGTCAGAGATTGGTTTAGATAGCAGCAGCAGTGATGATGATGATGACGATGCATCGATGACGATGATCCCGAGAACAAGACTTGTCTAGCAGAACTGTGTCGAAAAATACCTTCCTAGTTAAGAGGGAGTGTTGATGTATATGTAACTTCGGAATGTATTTCATATATATTTATTGTACCCTTATAAGAGATGTGTTATTCTTCTATAAGGAAGTGTCGTCATGTGTATTGACAAGTGTCGCAAGTGTGTGTACTTGCCGATGGGTTATTAGACCACCATGTGTGGGTTCGGCCCTGAAATATATATTATATGGTTGATGTACCTAGCTAGACAAGTCAGCTCCATAAGGTCACTGGGAAAACATACTAGTATAAATAGAGATCGGGAGATCTCTATTTGGATCACTCGAAAACTCACACTTCTCTCACTCAGAAAGTGGCGCACTAGTGAGGAGGAGGATCCTCTGCTATTAGGAGACTATCTCAGTGTATTTTGGTTATACTTTGGTTGAGCCATTGATCTCTCTATCTCTGAGGAAGTTGTGGGGTTTTTCACCTTAGGGTTTTCCCCACGGAAACTTTGTGTCTCTTGTCTCTCATGCTTTTGATTCTTGTGATGCTTGACATGCTTGATATGATTGTTATGCATTGACATACTGTACATGTCATTCTCTCAGTAAAGATCCTAGAGTATATTGAATTAATGCTCAAAACTTAACATCAAATTCCTCAATGACCCAATAATTTGTTTGTACAGAGTCATATCCACTAACTCTGATGAGTCATTAGCTAACAGCTTCAAGTTGGAATCCATGGGAGTGGCCATGGCTTTGCATTCCAACATGTCAAATCTCTTAAGGATTTTACTGCATACTTTCCCTGGTTGAGAAAGATTCCTTTTGGGCCTTGCCATACTTCCAGACCTAGGAAGGAGTGCATCAGTCCGAGATCTTTCATCTCAAATTCTGAAGAGAGCTTCTTCTTGCACTCAATAATCTATTTCTCATTTCCAGTCAGAAATAGATCATCCACATACAACAATAATATGACAGGTTCATCATCCATAACTTTGAGATAAAGGTTAGGATCAACTTTACTCTTGGTAAATCCCAAGTTTTTCAAGAAACTGTCAATTCTTCCGTACCGAGCTCTGGGAGCTTGCTTCAACCCATACAAAGCCTTCTTCAATTTGCATACGTGGGTTCTTCTATCTTTAACCTCAAAACCCTGTGGTTGTTCTATGTACACTTCCTCCTCAATCACACCATTCAGGAAGGATGTCTTCACATTCATCTGGTGTAATTCCCACTTCATCATAGATGCAAGTGCCATGATGGTTCTAATGGAAGTGTACCTTGCAACTGGTGCAAATGTTTCTTCATAGTCAATTCCCTCTTTCTGAGAGAATCCTCTGGCCACAAATCTTGCCTTATATTTTTCAATGCTGCCATCCTTAGCATGCTTTATTTTGTATATCCATTTGGAGGATACCACACTCTTGTCCTTTGGTTTGGGAACTATATCCCAAACACCGTTCTTCATTATTAACTGGTACTCCTCAGTCATTGCCTCTACCCATTCTTTCTTATGAGAAGCCTCTTCATAACTAGTGGGTTCTTGATTTACAAGATCACACATCAAAGCCATATAGTTGGAGAATGACTTTGGTTTCTTGCTTACTCTGGTGGAGCCTTCAGGAGCTCCATACTTTTCTGCTCCCAGTATAATGTCCCTTGCCCATGCTGGTTTTCTCTTCCTTGATATTTCCATGATAGTGGGTTCTTGTGGTTCCATCATGTCATGATCTTCAGGTGTTGTTTCTTCAGGGGTAAGTGTAGCTTCTGTAATTCTGGAAGGTGCATCTTCCTCATATACTTCTTCATGCTGGCACTTCCTAGATCTCTTGAGAGCTACCTCTTCATCAAATGTCATATCCCTACTTATTTCCATATGATGGAATCCTGGGATGTAAATTCCGAATGCTTTGGATGCTTCACAATATCTAACAAATATTCCTTTCTTCCCAGAAGGATCTAGCTTGGTTCTCTTTTCTTTTGGAATGTGAATGTATACTGGGCATCCAAATATCTTGAGGTGACTTACCTCAGGCTTCTTTCCTGTGAACACTTCTTCTGGGGTCTTGAAATCAAGAGCACTATGAGATAGTCTATTTTGCACATAGACTGTTGTCCTGGCTGCTTGATCCCATAAATACATAGGTAGGTCTTGATCATGCATCATTGTCTTTACAGCTTCCATGATGGTTCTATTCTTTCTCTCCGCAACACCATTTTGTTGAGGATTGTAGGGAGTGGTTAGCTCCCTCTTGATTCCAGCTTCTTTACAAAATACTTCAAAGTCTTTTGAAGTATATTCTCCACCGTTATCTGTCCTGAGTATCATGATCTTCTTTTCTGAATGATTCTCTATCAAGGATTTGAATTCCTTGAACTTTCCAAAGACTTCATCCTTTCCCTTCAGGAAATATATCCAAGTCTTTCTTGAGTAGTCATCAATGAATGTAAGGTAGTATTCATATCCACTCAAGGATGTGGATGGCATTGGTCCACATACATCTGAATGAATCAACTCTAATGTACTCTTGGTCTTTGTTTCACTCTTTGGAAATGGATTCTTGATATTCTTTCCTTTTGCACATCCTTTGCAAGTGCCATCATGATCAACCTTTAAGTCTGGTAGTCCTATGACTACCTTGCTCACATGAGGTAGTGATTTTTAGTTAATGTGAGAAATCCTTCTATGCCATAGCTCACTTGGGCTAGTGGCTTCATGAATAAGGGCATCTTCTGGATGGCCCTTGAGTTTGTATAGACCTCCTTCCTCTTCACCAATAACAATTGCATCTTCAATTGATTTTCCTTTGGGCCACATTAGTACTTGACCATCTATGAATGCAACCCTAAATCCTTTCTTATCTAATGTTGAGATAGAAAGTAAATTCTTCTTCAAACCTGGTACATATAAGATTTCCTTCATCTTCAATGGGGTTCTAGAATCAAGCTTGTAGCTTGCTTCACCAATTCCTTTGATGGGATATTGATAGTCATCTCCTAGAGATACCTTCCATGGAGAGGACTTCTATTCAAGTCTTGAGAGAGTCTTCTTGTGTCCTGTCATGTGCTTTGAAGCACCACTATCAATGAACCATGTATCTTCTCCAGGTGTCACAGACCCAGAGAATGCAGAGAATAGAACATATTCTTCCGCATCTTCTTTTTCTACTTTAGTTCTTTTCTTTTGAGGCCTTTCCTCTTCTTCTTATTCACTATCATATTCTGCCATATGTGCATGATTTCTTTTGTGAATATTCTTCTTCTTCTTCTGTGAAGTACAATTTCTAGCAAAGTGTCCTAGTTTGAGATAATTGAAACATTGAACTGTGGAGAGATCTCTTTCTGAGTTCACTCCTATTTTCCCTTTAAACCTATGAGAAGGTTGAGACTCCTTATGACATTTCTTCTTGAAGTGACTCCTCCTTCTTCTGGTATGAGTAGCCAAAGCTTGGTCATCCTCCTTGAGAAGGGATTCTCTATTGGCTACCCTAGCCTCTTCTTGAATACAATCCTCCCATACCACATCAAACTTCATACTCTTTTTCCTGGCACACATAGTTTGGATGAATGACTCCCAAGGTCTAGTGAGACCATTTAAAGCAATCATGACTAGTTAATCTTCATCAAGGGTATCACCAATGGCATCTAGTTGTTCCTTGATCTGAGAAACCCTTGAGAAATAGTCTTGAACAGATTCTCCTTTATTCATCTTGGTGCTCTTCAATTGAGCTCTCAGGTTCATCTTCCTATTGATGTTCTTTCCCTCATACATTCTAGAAAGAGCATCATACATTTCCTTTGGGGTCTTCTTGGATGCCACTTGGGGAATCAAGTGGTCTTTGATAGAATCAACAATGATTCTCTTTGCCCTAATCAAGTCCCTCCTATACTTCTCTTTGGATTCATCTTCCGCGGGTTCTGCAACCTCATCTTTGATATATTGGACAAGATCATTCTCTTCAAGAATGAGACCAATCATATATTTCCATGCCCGAAAATTCACTATACCCTCTAGCTTGTCTTCAAGCTTAGTGCTTGGGGCCATCTCACCCAAGGGGTCACCAAAAATTGAAAATTTCAAAAATGAAAAATTAACCTTACCAGGAGATTGGCTTGACTGAGGCGAGGTGACTAGTGTACTTACTTTCTGGAAACTTCAATTTTTCAGCCTCCAAACTTGACCTGCGAAGTTCGGATCTACTGTAGAAATCTGGTTCGCAGTTTTTTGGTTTTCTGCACTTTTGGTCAAACTAGGGTTTGACTTTCCCGGAGTTTTACCCAACCAAAAATCTCGATCCAGGGCTCAAAAATTCGATTTTGAGGAGGGATATCCAGCCATGCAATCAGAATCCAAAAATTCCAACTTTTGCAGAAACCCTAATTTTCACCGGAGGAGGAGAGAGAGGTATTTTCACCTTGTGAAAGATGTCCTATTCAGGCTAGCTCTGATACCATGTTAAGTTTAGCCTAATTTCATAAGCAAGATCACTGAAAGAAACACAATCACAAGATAGACACAGATTTACCTTGGGAAACCCTCATGGGGTAGAAAACCCAGCAAAGCTTTCCTCAATATAGATAATCAACCAATACAAGATGTAGTACCCAAACAAGAGCTCCTTCTCCTCCTAAGCAGACCTCTCTCTCTCCTATGCGCCAATCACAAGTGAGTGAATGAATGAGATAAGTGAGGAACATACCTCCTCTACTTATACTTGTTTTCTAACTGACTTTTCACCCTAATGGGGCCTACCTTTCCCAGGAGAGTCTAATAACCCCTAAAATGCTAACTCAGGGCCGACCTCACATGGGAAATCTAATAACCCTAGTTACCACACTCTCTCGAAGGAATAAACATCGCTGGATATACAATAGGGTCTCCTCAGAAGAATGGAACATTTCCAGAATAATAAAATACAAATATAATATTCTTAGAAGTTACAATATTTCAACACTTTTATATAATATTCGTCACCATATTTATAATAATACCCATGATGAAATCTAGGGACATCATGAATGCATGAAAGTATGCGTTTTGGATTAATTCCCCAAGTTAAAGTTATAAAAAGACATGTAATAATGTTAAAGGAATGTAGGGTAGATAAATCAAATTGGAATCTATGACCAAGGTGCTTACAACCAATTTATGCACACTTGAGTGATTTTAGATTATCTTATTAGAATATCCTCTGGAGTTGTAATATTTAATAGATATGTAAGAGTTATCTTAGATTATCGGTTAATTCTCTGAGTTATAATATTTAATATACATGTAGTATTATTAAAGGAATATAGGGTGGTTAAATAAAATTGGAATCTATGGCCAAGTTGCTTGCAACCAATTTATGCACTTTAATGACCACTTTATCTTAGGTTATCCTCTAAGAGATGGATTATAATAGTTAACATATATGTAAGAGTTATCTTAAACTATCCTCTAAGAAATAGAGTTATAATATATATATATTTTTTAATATTAGGTTATCCTCAAAGAGATGAGTTATAATATTTGATAAACATGTAAGAATGATTTTAGATTATCCTCTAAGAAATGAAATTATAATATTTAATAGACATGTAAGAGCTATAATATTTAATAGACATGTAAATTTATTTTATATTATCCTCTAAAAGACGGAGTTATAATGTTTAATAGACATGTAAGAGTTATCTTAGATTATCATCTAAGAAATGGAATTATAATATTTAATAGGCATGTAAATTTATCTTAGATTATCCTTTAAAAGATGGAGTTATAATATTTAATAGACATGTAATATTGCAGAGTTATAATATTTAATAGATATCTAATATTGCAAGGGTGCATAAATCAAATTGGAATCTATGTCTAAGGTGGTTGTAACCAATTTATGGCTAAAATTAGAATTTATGACTAAGGTGATTGCAACAAATTTATGCATTTTATTGAGGAGTTATAATATTTAATAGACATGTAACATTGCAAGAGATGGAGTTATAATATTTAATAGACATGTAATATTGTTAGAGGAATGTAGGGTGCATAAATCAAATTGGAATTTATGGTCAAGGTGGTTGCAACTAATTTATGCATTTTAGTGAACACTTTAACTTGCAAGAGATGGATTTGAATATGTTGAGTAAGAGTGGCCTTTAAGTTATTAAAGCTTCTCTGGGCATCAATGGATGAGGTGGGTGCAACCAATTTATGCATTTTAATGAGCTATTTAAGTCTTGAGGGATGCATTTGAATATGTTTGATTACAATGCTATTGAGTTCATTGAAAATTATGGTTGCGATCAATTATGCAATTTACTGACCACTTTAACTCGCGAGAGATGGATTTAAATATGTTTAATTAGAGTGGCCTTTAAGTCATTAAAGCTTCTCTGGGCATCCATGGACACCATGGTTGCAACCAAACTATGCACTTTAATGACCTATTTAACTCTCAAGGGATGCATTTAAATATGGTCGATTAGAGTGGTCTTTAATTTATTGAAGATTCTCTTTAGGGCATAATAAATAAGTTCCTTTTTGGTTCAAAAATATGTCATGGTCAAGGTAAATGGTTTAGTATAGGGTAGGAATGATTGTCTACTTCCTTCCATGAAACCATAAATAGAGTGATTGTCACTTAATGATGAAGCTTCATTCCATTGTAAGGGCCTCATCAATGGTGATGAGTGTTTGTCGATTGGAAACAATAAACCATATATGAGGAAAATAGTTACACAAATTTGAGAAATGTGTCTTTTGTAATACAACTTCCTTCATTAGAAATTGATGAGTTGAAATATTTTGTCACAAAATGATGAGACACCTCAAGAATGATGACAATAAGAGAATTGCAAATATGGATTACATGTTGTGGTATCACCATGTTAAGCTTAAAAGGTTTCACTTGTGTTTGACTAACATGAGGTATTTACAAAATATTGAACACCTTGAGAAACCGCTTACACAAGCAGATCACAAATAAACACACTGGGTTTTTACATGGTTAAAACCCTCGAAAAGGGAAACAGTCCATGACACAAACTTAATAGCTACTTTAGGCAATATATTATGAAAAGGAAAAAAAATGTTACATATGAGTTTCTTACAATCGATCATTGAGAAAATGACCCTCCATGCTCTTTAAATAGAGATCATGGACCAATTGGGTGCTAAGCCATGGATCAATAGTTGTTAGATCGAGGTGAACATGAACCATCAGATCACTCTATGTCTAGAACATATCACAAACATTGGATTACATAAGTACACATGCATACTAATGAAACACACTTCACCTAAAGACACATTATACCAAGGTGATCTTAAATAACTCCTAAGTGTCTAAATATATTGTTATCCCCCTTAAGAAAAAATTGGGATTGAATTGAAGAATTTACAAAAGTGATATTGTAGGAGAAGGAAAGAGGCATTAGAGCCTATCTCCTCTTAATGAAAAATTCTTGAACTCCTAACATAGATCAAAGTTTAGAAAAAATTGCTTCTGTAAGAGACTTTGTAAGGATATCTGCAACTTGATCATCTAAAAGGGAAAAGAGCACTTTGAGAACATGATCCTGAACAAGCTTTCCTATGAAGTGCATTTGTAACTCAATGTGTTTTCCGCACTAATGTTGAAATGGATATTTGGAAATATTGATGGCACTTTGATTGTCACACTAAAGGGTCGTCGGATGCTACTGCTCATATAGAAACTCTAAAAGGATCCATCGAAGCCATAAGTCTTCCCGACTTGCATTAATTACGATTTGATACATTGCTTCTATTGAAGAAAGAGCAAGAGATTTTTGTTTCTTACAAGCTCAAGTGATAGGTCTAGAACCAAGACTAAAAACATAACCCGCAATAGAATTATGATCACCAGGGTCACCAACCCAATCATAATTAGTGAAACCAACCAACAAATGAGCCCCCCTTGAAATGTAGTGAATCCCAAACTAAATTGTACCACAGATATACCGAATTATCCTTTTTGTTGCTTCCCAATGGATTTCATGGGGCATTTGCATATATCAGGAAACAAGATCAACAATAAAGGAAATATTAGGACGGGTATGAGTCAAGTACAAGACAATACCAACTAGCTGATGATACAAGTTGGCATCTACTTCGGGTGAAGTGTAAGTGGCAAAACGTTTAACTACAAATTGAAAGGTAGATGGGGCGAGTGTACAATCATCCATGTGAAAGTGATGAAGAAGGTCACAAGCATACTTAGACTGTGAAAGAAAAATTCCTTCTTTGTTTTGCAGGACTTGGAGGCCAAGAAAATAATGCGAATGTCCTAAGTTTGTCATTTCAATTTGGTTGGATTTCACATGGGTTAAAAGGTTATGACCAGTACAAGTAAGAATAAGGCCATCAACATAAAGAACAAGGATTATGAGATGGTTTCCTACTTTCTTGGTATAGACATTAGGGTCATAATGGAATATAGAAAAACCCGTGTCAAGGAGAAAGCTATACATTTTAACATACCAATATCATGGAGCTTGGTTAAGGACAAATAGAGATTTCTTAAGGCGATAGACAAGGTTAGAGTCATTCATAACATAGCTAGGAGTTTGTTCCATGTATTTTTTTTCTTGCAAATCCCCATGCAATAAGGAAAAATTGACATCCATTTGATGGACCTCCCATTTATTTGAAGCGGCAAGGGAAAGAAAGGTGGATGGAGTTTATTTTGGAGACATGAGCAAATGTTTCATTGTAGTCAATTCCTTCAACTTGGGAAAATCCTTTATCAGGTAACCTTGTATTAAGTCTTTCAACACTTCCATTGGATGCATACTTAGTTCTATAGACCCATTTACATCTGACAAGTTTTCTTCCTTTCGAAAGAGGTACAAGATCCCAAGTATCATTCTCCATTAGGGTAAACTCTTCTTCATTCATAGCTATGCCTAAATGTGGATTACTTGAAGCTTCTACAAATGTTTTTGGATCACGAGTCTCTAAAAATTGAACCAAAAGAGAAGAGCCTCATTGAAACTATGAATGTATCTAACGTTGATTTCTAGGATCACCGCTAATATCACCAGCTACTTCACATGTTGTATAGACCCATCAAGGAAGTTGTTGTGCTAGTGCAACTAGAGGAAATTGAGTAGGTGGAGGTGGATTTTCATCCTAACTATCATAATCAAAAGAAGAAGTTGGAGTAGGAACACTATTAAAGAATTTGGGAGTAGAAGATGGCACAAGCGTCAAGGATGGATTGTAGGCCATAGCTGGAACATACACTGAATTAGGATCGTAGTCCGATAGATTTTCATCAAATTTAACATCTCTTCTAATAATTATGTCATTGGATTTTGGTTGAAGAAGTCTATAACCTTTTACATCTTTAGAATATCCAACAAATATGCACTTCTCACTCTTGGGTTGTAATGCTTTCCAATTTTTGTTGAGAATGTGATCCCATGCTTCACTAACAAACACATGAAATTGGATGACATCTAGTTTAATGCTACTTCATGCTTCTTGAAATATGTAATTTCCACAATTAATGTATTCGTCCCAAAATTGAAGGCTTATTCCCTTTGCTTGTAACATACAATTATCCATTTATTTTCATGTGTGATTGTTTCTCTCAGCAACACCATTTTGTTGTGGTGTATATGGAACAATATGTTGCATCTGAATTCCCCATGCAGTGCAATAATTAATACATTTGTTTTTACATGTTTTCCTTCGTTATCTATTCTTAACTTGTGTATTTGATGTCCATATTGTTTCTCTACAAGGGCCTTGTAGACCAAAAACTTGTCAAAAACTTCACTCTTAAGTTTTAAGAAGTAAAATCAAGTGTGTCTAGAGAAGTCATCAATGAAAGTTAAGTAATACTTGAATCCAGAGAAAGAAGCAAAATGGAGTAGGCCACATAAAATACTACATACAAGTTGTAAGGGGGCCAAGGTGTTCCAAGAGGCACACTTTTCAAAACTGTCATGATGATGTTTTTCCACCCGGGACAAACACCAACTTTGTAAGAGATGAGAGAAAGGCCAGTCACCATTTTTTGATTATATAGTTATTGCAATGAGCAATAGTTTAAATTCCAAATCACTCATGCCAAAGTTTTCTCAAATCATCGCTATGAGTAATAAAAACTAAGGGAAAAGGTGATGACCCAAAGCTATTGAATTTGTACAATCTAGTAATATCATCAACAATTCTAGTATCTAGGACATGCTTAGGATTTTTGAACTCTTGATTAGAACTTGGTGAAGTGTAAACTCTATCGTCTCACCTTCACCGAAATGAGTGATTTGATAGACTAATAACAAATTGAAAGAAATTCTTGTATATTGATAGGTGTTCTAATCTTGGAATAAAGGCCCGCAACAAACCATTGAATCAAAATAGATTCATCCATATTAGATGGAATTTGTCTAAGTAAATATTTGAATCACTTGTTGTACTCGCAGACTATTTAGCCCGGTCAGCTTTTGGGCCGCTAGATGTTTGTTGTCCTATGTTTGGAAGAATTCCAAGAATTTTTTCTTAATTTATTGCTTTGTTCTCGGATGGTTTTTAGTAAAGTTCATGTACCGTGTTAGTGCTCTCTTGAGAAGGACACTTGCAAACTAGGATATCTATCGATTCTCATCATCAATCACATTAGCTTCCCAAATTGTTTCACAAACAAATCAGTGTTTGCGGGGATATTCACCCCTTCATAAATTGGAAAGTGGATAGGATGAGTATAAGCCATATTAACATGACTTTTATTTTTACCTGAACTATTATTTAAATTAATTGTTGTAGATGACCTACCGACTGCAGACAAAATTTCTTCTTTGGGGTGATTTTTGTACCAAGATAGTCTAACTTCTTCAACTGATTCTTTGTCAACAGATTGGGGTTCCAATGGAATTTTGGCCTCAATAGATAAGATTGCTGGTAGGGGGGTACCTCCACATGTTCTGAATAGGCACAACAAAATTTGAACCCAAAATACGACAAGAAAATCCAACGAATTCTGATGAAATTGACCGTGTCATCGGAATTCACCTTTATAATTACGAAGTTTGCTTAATTGTTTTTAAACTGATATCTGCAGTTGTCGAATATACGATGCCCGTCGGATATTCGACGATATACGTCACATATCCGACGAATGTCCTTGGATATGCGGTGTATAAATCATAACGATAACTATGATAATATCGTCGGATCTCCGACGAACTTTTAATTTTAGAAACTATAAATTATAGAAACATTCCAACATGTTGGCTATAGAAACGACGGTTTGTGAAAATTATAATCTTCGCACAAGCTGTTTTCAGTACAAAAATACACAACTATTTCAATTGTTATTGTGATTAAAAATAGTGAAGTGTGGAGCTTGATTTTTTAAGATCGATAATCTTCAGTCAAGATCCGTATCATAAAATGTCACATAACAATATTCCTAATCCAGATGAACAAAATTGACAATTGCTTGCTAACTTGTGGGATGGACTGAAAAGAAAGGGTGATGGGAAATTTATTGTCCATGTAGTCAATGTAGGGGATTTAAAAGGAGAAGAATAAATATCACAACAGACATAAGACATTGTAGGGAACATGGACACGCTGAGAGGGAACATGAATATCATCCATTGGTAAGTTTTTCATTATATATGTCTTTATATTGATCGTTTTTGTAAATGTATGTATCATTTTAATATTTCTTATATTAACTAATATCTATTGATGGTTTCATGTAATTATAAAGGAAAGACCTCCTATGGCATATCGCCTGGAGGATGTGCTTTCAGAACAAGTACCGGAGGAACATGAAGCTATGAATAATGGAGAACAAGTTAATGATCATATTGAAGAAGATGACCATACTGATAACACAGTTGAAGATGATGGTACAAATACATTGATCCATGATACATTTAATGTTAGAATGGATGATGATGACGATGATCATGAGAATGATGGCTTTGATGAAGTTCATGATTTATATCTTCTTGAGAAGGCATACAAACCCCTTTATGAGGGATCCAACAAAAATATTCTCTCTGCTAAATTGTTGATAATGAACTTGAAGGTTATGAGTGGTCTTTCAAACACATCAGTCACACGGATGTTAAGGTATGCAATATATTCCATCACACATATATGATTGAGATAAAGGTTATCTTTGTTTGTCTAATAATTTTATTGTTAATTCATAAGTAAAATTAATACGGATGAAATATCTTTCATTAATATTATTTATATATTATATTAACTAGTTTTTTTATTTTAATTTGTTGTAGCTTGATAGCTGAATTTTTGTTACCACCGTCAAATATTTTACCTCACACATATCAAGATTTATCTGCCGTCGTGAAAGAAACTGGAATGCAGTATGAAGAAATTGATGCATTCCCCGATGACCATGTTATATATTATAATCACCATGAATTTGAAACAGAATGTCTGGGATGTCATATCAGTAGATATCGAACAGACCAAGTAACAAAAAAGGTGCCTAGCAAGGTTCTTCGTTATATTCCCATTATTCCACGTTTGCAATGACTGTTCAGGTGCAAAAACATAGCGCAATTTATGGATTACCATGCATGGAACATAAGTCAAGATGACATTATTCGAATTCCAGCAGATGGTTCTGCATTTAGAGATATGGAGGAAAAATGGCCTCACTTTAAAGAAGAACCTCGTAATGTTAGGATTTCATTGGCAGCAGATGGTGTCAATCCATTTGTAGAGATGAGATCTATTTACTCGGTGTGCCCTATTTTTGTTATCAACAATAACATTCCTCCATGGTTGTCAATAAAGAGGGAGCACGTAATGTTGGCAATGATTATTCCAAGTATGTGTCTGCAACAATTTTTTATTAATGTAGTGGCATCTCATTTGTCGTATTTTTGTTGCATAATGTCATATATATCTATATATATATATATATATATATATTATTTTTCTCTTGTGTATTATTTATATATCTAAATGGTTGTAATAATTATATATTTTATATGTTCAATTCAATCAGGTAAGTACCAAGTTAAATATATGAATGTATATATCGAACCTCTTATTGATGAGCGACTAAAGCTGTGGAATGGCATCACTATGTATGATGTATCTAGACCAATACGACAAAGGTAATTTCAATTCCATGCAATGCTTGTATGGACAGTACACGATGCCCCAGGGTTAACCCATTTTTGCGGTTTGTAATTATAAGTTCCATTTTAATTGTATTTAATTTTATGAACTAGTTGATATATTATGCACACATGTTTTTTTAAATAATCCATTCATTTTATATATAATTATAATTCATGACATAGTTAATCCATCTCTTTATGTAGGTCTTCAAACAAAGGGAAAATTTGCATGTCCAGTTTGTGGTCCTAAGATCAAATTTCGTCGTTCAAAAAGTTTGGAAAATGATTTGTTTGATGAGTATAGGCACTTCCTCTCTAAGAATCATATGTATCGAACTACCAAAAATTATCTATTCAGTGGGAAGCAAGAGACTACATTAAAACCACAGAGAATGACATCTCACCTATGGAAGTTGCAATATAATAAAAATTGTCAAGGTACGTACAGATCAAATTGTCTATCTATCATCGTATATGAAATGTTATGATTTTTTTAATTATTGTGTGTTGTTTACTTTAATTGACATTGATTTCTGTAATTTCTTTATAAACTATTATTCATGATGGTTGTCGTGATCATGAAGGAATTAATGGGATTCCACGAGGAATGAAAAGTTATCCTAAACAATTATGGAGAATATTGGATGGAAGGAGTGACAAATAAAAAATTGTCAAAATTTGCAATGATATTCAAGAATCCATACATGCAATGAAAGACGTCATTCAATTACATAGGAACAAAGAAAAAAATAATATAAACTCACTTCCATGGTTGTTAACGGAACAACAAAGTAATGTTGTAAAAGAAGTCATGCAAAAAATTAAATTTCCCACCGGAATTTTGTTCGAACATGAAGAATATCATAACAAAGAAAGGTGATTTTGCGGGGGTGAAAATGCATGATTGGCATATCTTCATCAAGGTAATTATTATGGTATGCGTATTGTTATATTTTTTTATTCTAGTGCACATTGTTGGTATTTTTTTGTCTACTTTTTGTAAAAAAAAGTGAAATGATTTTTATATTGTTATAGTATGTTCTGCCTCTATCTCTCTCAGACAACTTCGACAACAATGTCAAGCAAGTTATATATAATCTTGGAAAATACATGAGGTAAGTAGCGATTTTTTACATGCACTTGGTTTTTGTTTAATTCATTGTAGAACTTATATTTGACATTTGTTTTACTAATTGTTATGTAATATAATTTTTTTTTTTTGGTTAAATCTCATGATTGGTTTGCATCACTTGTAGATGGTTGTCATCTAAAGAAATTCATAAAGAATATATAAAGTATTGGAGGAGATAAATTCCTCGTCTCATGTGTGAAGTGCAGAAGCATCTAACTTCGGCATTTTTCAATGCACAAGAACACTACCTCATACACCAAGTTGAGGAGATTGAATTGTGTGGACCTTGGACAACGAGCACGTCCTCAGGGTTCTATGGTGGAGGGATATATGGTATACCAGAACATGATGTATATTAGTGAATATCTTCCTAAATTATTGTCAAAGCTCAATTTAGGTCGCATTTGTGATCCAGACTCCAATAACAATTTTGAAGGGGAGTACCTGAAGGGGAAAGGTAGATCAAGGAAGGTGAAAGGTAATTATTAGCAAGTGGAGATTAATTACTATAGTACATTTGACTGTTTATTTTTATGTATATATCATACTTATTTATTTTTAATATTCAATATGCATCAATTAAAAGTGTATATTGTGTTAAGTGAATATTCATTTGTATTGAATTTTAATTTTATTTTCATCAAGCAGTTGGTCGAGAGTGGGATTCGCTTCATTTATACATCGCAAACAATCTTGATTGGATGAAGGTATGGATTGAACGATGTGAACAATATGGTCATGCGGAGGTGTGGCTTCATTAGTTAAATCAGCTCATCGCAATGGAGATACCAATCTTACACAAAGGGAAATCGATTTAGCATATGATTTAAAATATAATCAGGAAATCATATTAATTATCCATACTATTTATTTATTTTTCAAATATATTGACATAAATGTTGATTTTTTTCCCTACAGGGCATAAACATGCACTTAATCTTCAATTCATGATGTAATATTTACGTGTATGGATTGTTGTAGGTAAAACACCATAAGGCTATGTGGTGAAATGCTTGTAAATTTCACATCAAAAAGTTGGATGAAACGAAGAAAACATCATATTGTAGGATATCTGCAATCGTTGAGGTGACCAATGTTTCCTCTAGAAGTGACAGACATACAGAACTCTCAGAAAATCAATACTATGGGTATTTGGAAGATATTATTTAGTGTGAATTTAATTCCTTCAAAGTAGTTCTATTCGTTTTCAAATGGTACAGGTTACGATTGAATCAAAGTGATCTCGATAAAACTATTATTGAACATGATAATGGATTTACCATGGTTAATACAAGGTTGTTTAAGCCAGGAACAAAGCCCTATGTTCTTCCAAGCCAATGTAAACAAGTATTTTACTCCGAGGTTCCAGGTAGAGGGGGTTGGTCATTTTACTCCAAACCTATAGATTAATTAATGTACTACACGGGGCCATCGTTGAAATTTTTTCAATTTGTGCTTGTATGGACTGAAATTTGGCATGGTTAGACTAGACGCATGCATTGGCGGTGTGGGAGGGTTTCCAAACTCAAACATGACTGACACAAACAATTCGACAATAAAAAACCAAACCTATAGATTAATTAATGTACTACATGGGGCCAATGTTGAATTTTTTTCAATTTGTGCTTGTATGGACTGAAATTTGGCATGGTTAGACTAGATGCATGCATTGACGGCGTGGGAGGGTTTCCAGACTCAAACATGACTGACACAAACAATTCGACAATAAAAAACCAAACCTATAGATTAATTAATGTACTACATAGGGCCAACGTTAATTTTTTTTCAATTTGTGCTTGTATGGACTGAAATTTGGCATGGTTAGACTAGATGCATGCATTGACGGCGTGGGAGGGTTTCCAGACTCAAACATGACTGACACAAACAATTCGACAATCAAAAAACAAAACTATATATTAATAAATGTACTACATGGGGCCAATGTTGAAAATTTTCAATTTGTGATTGTATGGATTGAAATTTGGCATGGTTAGACTAGACGCATGCATTGATTGTGCGGGAGGGTTTCCGGACTCAAACACGATCAATTTCCTCAGAATTCGTCGGATTTTCTCGTCGGATTTTGGGTTCAAATTTTGTTGTGTAGGTTTTAGATAAATGGTTTCTATAGTTCATTAATGGGAAGATCCATTAAAGATTCATGATTCTCCAATAATATGTATGGACATGCTTTAATTACAATTTTTGCAACCTATGAAAAGATTCAAAAGAGCCAATACATTTACCCAACCCAGAGGAATATTCATAATTATTGTAGTGTATTGTCTTCACATTAACATGTCATGAATAATTATAGAATAAGGACATAGAAGGTATATGAATTTTATGTTCTTATAGTTTCTTCAAAAGTTTGATAAAAACTTGTATTTAAAATTTAATTTCTCAACTTTGACATGGGTTTGTACTTGTATTCAAGTCTCTCTTTCCTTGACATAATATGGGAAATTACCAATTATCATCTAGAGGTATTTCAATCATGTTTAATTTGACATGAAATTATCTCATCATTAAAACCTATGTCATCACCATGTTTACTTGGATCTTGACAATTCATATATTGAATGGATAACTTATTGGTCCATGAAATGTGATCCTTACTTCCTCTTAAAACCCTACGTCATCACCATGTTTACTTGGACCTTGAAAATTCATATATTGAATGGATAACATATTGGTCCATGAAATGTGATCCTTACTTCCTTTGTAAGAATTGTAAGTTTGGAATTATCTATATTACTATTTATTAAAACGATTGGTAGTTTCATCTTTGTGGTCGCTTATAGTCCTCTTGATTTCTTAGAGCTTTTGTTTTAGACATAACTAGAATTTGTCTATCAAATCTTTGGATGAAAAACTTGTAGCATATTTCTTGTTTGAATTGCACAAGTAGTTGGTGGTGTTATTTATTATTTAATTATAAATATCACTATGCATGAAATATTTTGAGGAGCACTATGATGCTAGAAGACATAGCAATAATTATATGACGTGAATAGTTGAAGAAAATGGGTTGATCATATTTATAAAACCTTGTTAATTTTGGTGCATGTGAATATATTATGAAACATTATGAGAAGAATTTCATAGTTGTGGAGCTTGATTTATTCACATTATTCACATTGGATCGAGACCATTGTAGAGGAGGTCGTCGATACCATTGCAGAGGAGGCCTCCGAGACCATTGCAGAGGAGGACTCCAAGACAAGGAGATCAAGACCATTGCAGAGGAGGCTGCCAAGATGTCTTTGGTAATTCTGAACATCAACCCAAATGCCTAATCCAAAAAAAATCATTCTCTACAGAGCACATTGAGCACATTTGTTTTGAGTGTTGAAATGTCGACCAATTGCATGAAGCAATTTTTCCAATTCGAGGTTTTGGAAATGCACTGCATAGACCTTCTTAATACTTTGATAAAATGAGAAAAAAACTCACAGCTTGACAGGTTTGATATGAATTTAGCTTGAATTTTTCATATGAGGTTAATCTGGTTACATTAGGTTGATATTGTTCCTTGTATATCTCACAACACACTATCCTTCTAATTCCTCAAATTGCAAGTACTGTAACTCCTTTGTAGGGTTGATGTTGTTCAAACCAATACCTTTGCATCCTATGTTGTTTAGACCAATACCTTGTATGCTGCCACATTTCCTCTTGCATATATAAATTCCCTTGCAATGAATCTAAGGTGTGCACAAATTTATGCACATGTTGTTGGAGTGGAACAAGCATGTTGACCAATGGATTTTGCAATGATCTGTATCTCTAACCAAGAAAGAAATTATGTCAAACTACATAAATGTATCGGTAAGACTAGAATAGGTGTATGTTGGAAACATCCATATGTCTGGCAGAAAAATAGGTTTGCAACAAATTTTTCATTACTTCCCATGAATGCAACATTGTCATATGGGTTGTCCACCTTCATTCTAGGGTTTCTACTAAAGAAAGGTCCAACGTTGATATTCTTTGTGTGGGCATAATCCAGTTTTCCACCCAAGACACAAAATATTGTGCATCAACTGTGTTGTCAAACATCAATGGGTCCTTTATCTCTGTGTTGATCCACCTACTGACTCGTAACAACTCACTCCTTCAAGTGTATTATTCAGAGTCTCCATTATGATATTTGTGCCTATATTCATTATGTCACGAGTGGAAATATTGATGCACATGTACAATTGATGTGGATTAGCACCATCAAGGACACGTGGTTCCTAATTAACGATGTTTGCATCATGTTGTCATCTATCCTATGCCTCCCATTTTTCTATCAACTTAGGTCAGTCCTTAGTAGTATGCCCAATTTTACGGTAGTGACCAAAACAAGGTTGACACAACTGTGGAGAATTATGTGTAATATTCTCTGCTTCATTACAATTATAATCTCATGGTGGAGGATGGTTGACATAGTTCCTTAGTTCCCAATTATATTGATTATGATCCTGACCATGGTTTCCACCTCCCCTTGAGTCTATCGCAAACACGTTCTTTTTTCAAATATCCCAATGAGCATAAACAATGCATGGTAGTCCTTCGTACGATGAGTGTTTACCCAACAAAAGTTGTAATATAATATTGTTGTAATGCTACTATAATTCTATAGTAACTAACAATGATGCAGATCATGCTCCAAATTCTTGCATATCTTTGAGATTCATGCATCTCTTTTACTAGACATACTCCCCAAGAAATGGTTAGCTATTGTTGTGAAATTATTCCATAGGTGTCATTTAGTGTCACACAATGTGCACCATATTCCATATCTTCAACCTGCCTTAGCTTTCACCAAATCCTAAATTTGCTCCATCCATGTTTTCAACTAGTACTAGAACTACACTAGACCGGTTGTTAAGTATTAGTTTTAGGTTTTTTCCATTCCACTTGTAGATTCCAATCACATGGTGAACTCCAAATCTTACCTCTACATCAACATTGGATGTTGCAATAATCATGTGTGCATGTGAGATAATAGGCATTTGATAAGCCATTCTTTATACTGCACCTCCTTAATATTGCAACTCAGTCAACTTATCAAATCTTGAAACTCTACATCATAATCCCAAATGGTTTTCCCACTTTTTATTTAATTTTTTTTAACCATGAAATGCTTTGTTGTTGTTCCTTTCACTTCTTAAACTTCATCATAGTGTATGCCTTTAATTGGATTGGATTCACCCCATGCAATGCTAGGGTGTTTTGCTTACATTTCATGTACCATTACAATTCTATTCCTCGCAACATTGTTTAGTATTCCACAAACTAGGTAGCATCAAAAATTTTCTGTTCTTTCTAAATGGTGTTGCAGAGGAACTAGTGTTTCTCTCCATATTTGTCACCCCTATCGAGAAATAAAGGCATCCATAGAGAGGATTCATTCAATTGATTCAATGCCATTCTTTGATGACTTTTAAGCAACACAAATCCATGGAATCTTGGTTGTTGGATCATCGACATTGCTCATATGGAAAGACTTAGAGAACTTATTAATATTAAAGACAAATTTTGACTCCCTTGGGATGTCAAACTTACACTGTCATGGGATTATTTGAACTACTAATAAAGAACACACTTGCACTATGTGCAACAATTGTCATGATATCTAGACAAATTTCCAAAGGCATAGAGGTTAGGATGTAGGATGGACTAGCTTCAATGTTGTTTTGACCTTCTTCCTTAGTGGTATGTCAATCCACAAACTTAGAGTATTGTTGAAGCCTAGGATATGTTGGAGATGTCCTAGACAACAACGTAAAAGAGATATCCCAATTTGAAATGCTTCAAATAATCCTAGGAAATTATTATCCTATCCTCAAATTGTTTGGTATAGCTAACTTTGACGGATATTAGGCCTCCGTTGGCACTCTGAGAGTAATTCAGGTGAAACTTTCTTCCTTAAGGAAAGACCTAAAGATTAATTGCAAGTTAATGAAAGAAGAAAGAAAACAAGTAAAAATATGATCTATCTAAATATAATTATAAGCTGTGAATCCTCAAAACAATCAGATCAAGGGATGGTAGTATATATCACTCCAACCAATGACAATTTAAATCAGATCTAATAATACCTTCTTTGATAAATAAAAACAAAATAGTTAAAAAAAAAATTGTTCTCAATCAAAGATTTATATCATGTGACTGTTCTGAAAAGAAAAAAAAAGATATGTTAATTGACAAATTAACATCTAAAACAAAAAAAGGACAATTCTGCATTTGCAAAAATATTGAATAAGATTATTTGAAACGGAGAAAATAATTTCCTGTTACTTTATCTCTATATGAATCATAAATGAGAAATCAAATACATATTCATATACTTGTGATTTTTTATAACCAAAGAAAAGTGAATCATTGAATAAATGCAAGGAAACCTATACTCATCAAGAACAATTGATAAATAAATCAACAGGAAGAAAAGATAAGAGAAGACTAACTGAATTTCATTGAAGACTGTAAAAAATTACAATACTCCATGTGCAGCAATATGCCTCTAGTTCTTTCCTCCAGTGGTTTTTTCCCCCTCTACATGAGATCTAAGTCTCTTTAAATAACAATTACAATAAGTTACAGAAGAAACTGATTTCCCATGAAATTAGGGATTACAAAATATTTACGTAAGATTTACCAAGGGAAGATTGCCACTTGGCAAAAACATCCAACAAATCATCAATATCCTGATTTTGAGCATGTTTGAGCTGTAGTTAAGCCTTGCAAAGAAAAGCTTCGATCTCCCTCTTATTGTCCTTGACCATTCTCGTAAAAACACATTCACCTTCATCTTAAGCTTTCGTTGATACTGATGGATGAATCCATTTTCTTCTTGAGTGGCAGCCCCGTTTAAAACATCTTGAAAGGAATTTGCACCTTCATAAACCAAATCCTTGGGTTATGTTTCATGCATACTTGTAAATTGATGAAGAAAACCATAATCAACAAAGTAAAATTCACAGCGACAATTGTTTGTGAAAGGTAAAATTGAAGTGGAAAATGGTAAAAAGAACAATTAATTTGGAGTATTTAAACCAGAAATATGCCATTGATAATATTGAAACAGAACTGTAGATCTAAAACACACCAATGCTCAAGATTAAAAGAAAATCTATGAAGAAAATACGGATGCAAAAAGACAGGAAATGATTTTCGAAACTCGACAATTTCATCCTCCCACAATCCGCAATCCGATGCGGGAATGCGGGAATGCAGAATCAATTTTAGGCAGATGGAAATGTGAAAATGTCGTATACAATCCGCATTTCTGCAATTTGAATTCACAATTGGGAATGCGAGAGTGCGGAACTACGGGAGTGTGAAACTGATTCTAGAAAATTTATCGTTTCCGCAATCCGCAATCGAACAGTCGAAAAAGCAGAAATACGTGAATACGGGATTGCAGAACTGCGGAAATAATTTTGGATGATTTAAGGTTTCCGCAATCCACAATCCGCAAAACACTTATGGAATCAGAAATAGTGACATTCTAATAATATCATTTAAATGCTTTCCGACTTCTGTTGCAATCCCCATTGCGGAATGCGGAAATGAAGGATTGCGGAAATAATTGTAGAAAAATTATCGTTTTCGCAACCCGCAATCAAAAAGATGAAAATGCGGAAATACGTAAATGCGGGACTGCGGAACCGCGTAATCGAAAAAGTGATGTCCAAATTAAGTTATTCGATTCGCTTCCGAATTTCACAATCCGCAATTCGAAATGCGGAAATGCGGAAACATATAAATACAAATATTATGATTGGAGATTCCGCAATTCCCATTTCTGCAATTTTCACAAAGAAAATATAAACAATAAAATGCGAAAAAATCCATTGGTTTCAGTCAAATGTTCAATTTTAGAATTAAATGATACTTGACCGAAATGATTTATTAAAAACCTCAGAAAAAACAAGGTAATAAGCATCTAAATCACCTAAATAAAAAACTAATATAGGGCTCCCATTTTCTTTAGAAAATGAGATCCGTTGTGTGCGCAACAAATGGTGACTGGCTGGGCGAAGCAGTTATCTCTACAAGAATAATATTTAAAGATCAGGAAGAACCATAACATTATGAGAGGATATTTTAGTCTGTAACTTGAAAATGTATTTATTAAATACAACAGAATCTGCAGAGTTAATTTATAACAAACTTTACCCTTTCTCAATAAAAACCAAATGTCAGGATACTCAAGTAGCCTAGGGGAAAATGGTTTTCTCTGTACTAACATGCAAGCATGAGAGGGCAGTTTAAGATAAACCTTAGAATAACTTTCCACTATTTTCAATTCACCAAATCACCATACATCTTGGATTAGTAATTGATTTATTTTATTGACCGAATTTATTTAATTATTCACATACATATACTATTATTATTATTATTATTTATTTTATTTGATGATTATTATTATTATTATTATTTAAAAGAGACTAAAAACTAACTTTGTTGAAACAAGACCATTTCCCTAACTTGGTGATCAGGTTTTGGCAATGCCATTCACAAATCCTTCCTAGAAACTGAACAAGCTAGTTCTGTCAAGAGACTCCATGTCTTTTAGATTTTCACCAAAAGTAATTACCATGGCTTGGTGACCACATAATAGTAATTCCAATCCAGAATAGAACTCATGATCATGGTCAGGATGTCTTGTGATAAGACCCCCTGTCCTTGAGTCAAAAACTACATTTGCAAAAGAAAACATAATTTATTAGATTGTAAATTGCAAGACACTACCTTGGCTTGGTAACCAAATTCTAGTAGTGCCATTCAGCAATACCTGCAGATCATGAATGGATCGACCTATGATATGATCTTCCAAATTCTAACAAATAAATGAAGTTCATCTCCCTAGTGTGGTGGCTAGATATGGAGATGTCATTCCACCAAATATCTATGATCATGATTGGTCGGCTTGTAATAAGACCTCCTATCTTGAAATTCACAATTATTTAGGTGTATTTTATTGAATTCCAAGATGACTGAGGTGGGAATCAAAATAGCGAAAATAAACACCAAAATATAGGAATTTATTGCCAACCCTAATGTAACATATGACATGGAAACCAGTTACTCCTATGTCTTATTCATCAAATGAGATGTTTATAAAATGGTGGTTCAACAGAGAAAGGATAAATATACAATCTGCATGAATTACTTGCTAGGTTTTATAGAGAAAACATATTCAAGTAAGTAAAGTACAGTCTATCATGGCCATCCTAAATATTTCCAATTCAATTGATTTGAGATGAACTACCCCATCAACTCTAGCCAAAATGCTCCGTTATTGACACATCTTGAAAGGGGAAAAATTAAAAGAAAATAAAAGAAACAAAAGCAATCTTACGTTCAGATATGCCAATGCTCACCTTCAACAAAATATTTCTTCAAGAGATGAATGCTTGTTGGATAAGTTTCATGAAAACCTTCCAGTGTCTGTAATCAGATAGTACTAGGGCCAATTTTTTCTGCAATAAGAAATGGTCCTAGCCACGAGCGTTGAAATTTAGTGTAATAATTTTTGTCTTTATGTTGTTTGTCCCATTTTAATACCAAATCCCCAACTTGAAAATCTCTTATGGTTAATGATTTCTCATCAAACCATCTTTTAACCAATTGTTGGTGTTGGTATAATTTGTTTTTGGGTTTCTCCCTCTCTTCTTCTAATTTAAGCAATGAATCAATTATATTCTTAAGAGGAGGAGAGTCATCCTGTTGTAATTATTGGGACAACTATAATGAAGGAAGTAAAAGATTCAAAGGAAAAATAACTTCCTTACCATAAACCAAACAGTAACTTGGGAATTACCAATAGCAGCTTTTGGAGTTACTCGATCTGCCTAGAGATCGTTATAGAGTTGAGTATGCCAATTTTTATGATGATTGGCCACAATTTTATTCAAGATATTTACCAAATTCTTATTTGAAGACTCAACCAACCCATTCCCCTATGGGTAATAATTGGCAAAGTATTTTAGCTTGATTCCTTTCTCCATGGCATATTGATTGAGATCAATGGATGAGAAATAGGATGCATTATCAAACACTAAAAATTCAGGAACCCCAAACCTAGTGACAATATTAATTTCAAGAAAAGATATCACTTGATTTATATTTGCAAACCTAAGGGGAACTGCTTCTACCCATTCGGTAAAGTAATCATTTGCAGTCAGGATATATCCGTGTTGTAATGAAGAAGTAGGGTTTATAGGACCAACAAAATATAAGCCCGAAAGGTAAATTGGACAATGACTGGTTGAAGGGGGAAAGCTGACTTTTTGACTTTACCAGCACTCATTTGACAAGCTCCACACTTTCTAGCAAAGGCGTGTGCATCCTTAAACAACATTGGCCAATAATACCAAGCCTGCAATATTTTATGAGCTATGGTTTCCCCTGCATAATTTCCTCCAGCAGGTCCTGCATGTAATTGTAATAAAATGTTATCAGTTTCTTCTTTATCGAGATATCTGAGAAAAACTCCATCATAATTCCTCCTAAACAAAACATTATTGATTAATTGATAAGGGGAAGCCTTTAATCTCAAAGATCTGTGTTTTTTGAAGTCTAAAGTTTGAGGAGAAAACCCGTGTATAAGGAAGAATTTAATATCATCATACCATTCGGATGCAGGGGAAGAAATCACATTTATAGTATCCTCATAAGAACCTTCTAAATTAATTATTGATTTGGGAATTAACTTAGAAGGAAATTGCGGATCTAATAATGTTTTTTCATGTTCAACTTCATCAATAGATATGTCTTTAAAAGTGTCTTGAGTTGTTAAGAAATATAATATTTGGTGATCATCATCAAATACCTTCCAGTTGGTAACATTGTCTGGAATTGAAGGTCTGTACATCAACTCAATTGAAAAAGTATCTAGGGATAAACCCTCAAGGGGAATTAGTCTGGAAGCAGTGTTTGCTAACAGATCAACATCAAAGTCTGTGATCTAGAAATAGACCTAATATTAAATGCTTTGAAAAAATTATTTAAGTCTCGGACTTGTTTCTGATAGTTTATCAAACGAGGAGATATGCAATGGATTTTGTTTCTAACTTGTTTTACAATAATCTTAGAATCTCCATAGCATTCTATAACTTGAGCACCTAGGTCAATTGATTTTCTAAGACCCTGAACGAGAGCTTCATATTCAACAATATTATTTGTACACTCCAATTCCAACCTACAAGCAATCATAATTTTGGTTCCTTTTGGATCTATCAGTACACACCCTGAGCCGACACCTTCCTTTGATTTAGAACCATCGAAAAATAAAGTCCAAGAACCTACTCCTATTCTAAAATTGGTATTTACATTATATACATCTTGTACAATTGTGCCAGAAAAAGGAATAGCAGTGTAATTTACAATTCCAGATTGACTTTCAAGATTTTCAGTGGATGAAACATCATTAGTCAAATTTCCAATAAATGTGTCAAACGTGTAATGTTCAATATGTGTGCTGAAATAGACAACAGGCTCACTGGGATTGTTTAAATCTGTCACTGTCTATCTCATGTATGGCTCCCTATTGATTTTAATTTTATTGGGTTTACCGTTGTATGGCATCCATAAGTGGGACCAATCGGTAGCAAAGTATCCCTTCAATTTCACTGACTAGTATCTACTTAGCCACATGCCATAGGCTTCGGGAATATCAACGACTACAATGTTAATGGTCTGATGGATTCTAGGATCAACAGATAATGTGATTAGGACATCTTTCTGTTCTCCTACTACCCTGACTCTTGATCTATCAAGTTGGACAATATGGGTAGGAGAAGTTTCCCAAGAGACATTAAGCCTCTTACAAATCGAAAGAGGCATGACATTAGATGAAGCACCAGAGTCTATCATGCAATTGTGTACATTCCTATTGAATATCTCAAAAGTAAGTAGAAAGGGAAGTGTCTTCTTCCGAGATGGTTTTTTGCCACTTGGATTTATAGGGGATTCCAAATTGTTATTTTGAACTTCTCAATATTTATTAAGAATTATGATTTTGGGTAAGGTTTCCCTCATAGAAGGTATATTAAGGAGTTCAAATACAGAAATATTAGCCTTCATCTTTTTAAGATCTTCTACTATGTTATATTAAATTTCAGGAATGTCTACCTCCTTTTGCATTGTAGCTTTACCTTTTTTGGGGTTGATGGTGGTTGAAATTCCTATGACACTTCCCTTTACTATACATTATCGGTACCCTCCTTGGTCTCATTTGGACACCTAGGAGCAAAATCTATTGACTGAATGCCGAATACATCACCTTACCTTCCACGTGTCACCAAATCTGACCTTATCTGCATAGATTTTCGCGCTCTGCGCACTTGTTGAGTAGCGAAAATTAGGGTTTTCGCGCTATGCTCAGACCCTAGGGCGTGATAATTTTGCATTATGCTCAGACCTGGGGGCACGAAAATCCCTTTTTATCCTTTTTCCATGGATCTTGGATCTCATCTTTCAAGATATTTTCTTGGGATATCAGCCTTGATTCGATCCCAACCCCTCTCTCTCTCTGTTTAGTATGCCTGGTCCACTAAACACTCATTAGATCCACCTTACTCCTTTTGGTTAAACCTTCCAAGAATTATAAAGGAGAGGCCTTCCATGAGCCAAAGGGAGGACTTTTGGGGCATCCAACCTATGATCTTGATACTTTTGCAGATAAAGCTAGGGGAGGAACTTGGAGCTGAAAGTTGGCTTGGACATCAAGCAACCATTGTAAGCACTATTGAGTTTCTAATAAAATAACTTGTCTTGTTTCCCAATTCATGTATGTTGATTATGTTTCAGTCACATGACTTGTATCTAGCTAGATATGGTTTCTAACTTGTAATTCAAGGTACTTGGAGAATTGTATATGCTTTGATATTATTTGATCTTAACAAGTTCATCACGAGGACTTCAAGATCTGGACTACAAGCAGGACAAATACCAGAGTGAAAGGTCAGTTATGTTCTTTCATATTCTTTAACATTGAAATCTTGAAATGCTTGTTTGAATTAGGATTCAAGGTAGAATTTGTTTCATTTTTGTCTTAGATTAGAGTTAGTTTATCTTGCTTTAACCTAAGAGGGCTTCTTTCTATCCGTAGGAAGAAATCTCTATAACAAAAACTGGCGACTCCGCTGCTACCAGCTGCGCGAAAATTTCTGTAAAAAGGAATTTTTCTTAAAGTTTGCTTGGTTACCTTCAGTCAATTTTAGTTTCTCTTTTTCTGATTGTTGTTCTGCTCTTTACCAGACATCTGTAACGTACCCAGCTGTAGTACTTCACTTGCTTTTCGTTTATGTTTGAATTTTTTAGCCTTTGCTTGGTTTCAAAAACTCTTTTGTAGACACATTGGACATTTTTTGGGTTTTAGGTCACTGACACAACCATACCCACTCACTCATTACCTTTTACACCTTGTCTGCACTTTTCTTTTGTCACTTTGGAGCAAAGTTGCAAGTGTTTTGTGGTTTGTTTTGTTTATTTTCGAGCTTGGATTTTTGAGTTTCGTGGAATTGTACCCAATTTGATCACCTCCTTATCATTCTTGCATTTGATTGGTCCTCTCATGATAGTCAAGTTTTATTACTATTTGTCAATTCCTTGATTATATTATTACCAAGACTATATTTTTCTTACAACAATAACTTTCCATTCTTGTTATTAAAAAATAATATTGGAAGACTCTTTGAACATGTCTTGTTTTTGTTGAAAAGATCAAGTTTATAATTTTGCATTTAGGAAGTAAATCAGTTATCATTGCTTGTCACATAATTTTACTCATTAGAAGTACCATTAGTTGTAGATCAGTTGCATCTTGAAAATAGTTACATTAGTTTGGTTTATTCAAAAAAGAAAACAATTTTTTTTTCGAGTGGTTTTTTCATTTCTTTGGAAAAGTTTATGCATTGTGATCGAAGAACTCTCCCTTTACTTTAGCTAGCATTCATCGAACAAAAAATATTATTTCGATTCATATTCATTTGCATGGTTTGAGTCGTCATAACACCACAAGTTGCACTTCCATCACCTGATTGAGTAATACAACCATTAAAATTTACACTCCCTAACTCAACACATGTTAACCTTACTTGAGGATAAAAGGAATTCGATAGTTAGGTAGGACACCAGGGATAGGCATCCAGAAAATCCCCCCCTTGTCATTTTCATTTGAGACATATTTTTTTTCCTCTAGGGTGCTAAAATCCTCTTGTACTTATTGACACGGTCATCGACCAGTTTGTGGAGGGGCCTCCCATTTTTTCGGGGGTTAATCCGTGAGAATTGATTCCTGATGGACTTTGTGGAATACCGCACTCCACTTAGCACCTAAGGCATATCGATCCATTGTATTCCTTGTACTCTATCGTATTGGTGATACAGGGGTGATAAGACAGAAGTGTCGAAAACCTTCTCCGACGTGTCATGAACGAGGTAGCTTAGTGACTTTTCTTCTAGGGCTCTTTTACCCAGGATCCCTTTCGATAGGGGATATCCTTCCATTATTGGTCTCTCATTTTGTATTGTTTGACTTGGATTTCATCACCTTGCGAAGGATACAACTTGTTGAGGTCTCTAGCTCTTAGTTATGAGGTTTTGATTGCTATTTCATCTTCTTAGAGGGTCGTTTTTCTTTTTAGTGTTGCTTGTTGGCATTCTGACCACCTTTGTTTCAGCTTGCTTACTGTGACGCCGATCTCAGTATAGTTTTTTTAGCTTGCTTTTTTGGCCTACGAGCCTTGTCTTTTTCTAGCTCCCCTCTAGCACACTCGGCTACTTTAGGGTTTTTGAGTTCTTTTCCACGAGACTATACCTGAACTCTTGCCGGATCCCGAGAGGAAATCTCCCATTTTAGATCCAGCCTCCACTTTCTGGGATACAAATCCGTCCCAAGCCCTCGAAGATCTTCGCACCATTCCAAATCCCATGGATGTGACACCCGAAAGTCCTGGGTTATATTCCCCACAATATGTTCGAATTAACTTCAAGGGACGCACCCCTATGAGGGATAACCCAATCTTTTCACCGTCACCTCCTGGAACTCACGAAAGATCCCTTTCACAAGTCGGCACCTTTGGCGCAGTTGGCCAATCGAAACTACCCCACTCACCTAGTGTTTGTATTGGAAGAACCTCTATCCATACTGTTGGATCAGCTATTCTGACCAGAGGCATACCTTCGACCACCATATATATCATCTCTGGAGGACAGCCGTCTACTGGACCCGTTGGTCCCAGTAACCAACCTCCTTCGGCCGGACCATCGACCACATATGTTGGAGGAAAATCGCTTGGTGCCTCTCCAGTTGGGGCTACTAAACAAATACCTCCATCATTTCCATCGGCTCAGCAGGGCCCACTTACCACACCTTCTGGAGGTATCGCACTTGTTAACGCCCCGACTGGAACCATCCAACAACCCCCTCCATCAACATCATCTACTCAGTTACGAACGTATAATTCACCCGGAAATGGACAACCTCATGTTGGCATCCCAAACGGAACCAGTTACTAACATCCCTTGTCAGGAACAGTCCCTTCTTGGGGACCTCACATCCCAGAGAGTAGGGTCTACTCTCTTTTCGGAAACTGAAATCAAGCTGGGGAGAAACCTACTCAACCTTTCATTCCCCCCAAATTGAATTTCGACATCCCTTATCCTACAACCACAAATATTCCATGGAACCCACCTCTTCAACCTCCCCCTCTTCATCAAGGTGGAACCAACATTCCATGGACTCCATTCTTTCAGGAATCACCTAAAATAGGCATGGGAAATCCACCACCTAATCAAGGAGCTGGAAACATTCCTGGAACGCAACAATCCCATGGAACCATACCCAATCAAGGAACTGGAAACATCCCTGAGACCCGTCATCCCCACTCAACAAAACGTTCAACAACCGGCTACTACTTTGATTCTGAATCAGACGATAAATCCTATGATTTGAACACACAACCGGTTAATCAGATGGTCCACTATCTTCATAATTTCCAACAGTATCCTACGTGAAATATGTATGGGTACAACATGCAGCACTATGTTGTGCAGGGTCCCACAGGAATCCCTACACCATACAATTATTACTCATACCCACAGCCCAATCTACAACTTCCATTTTTTGCCACACTGGATTTTCCTAATTTGTCAAGACTTATTAACGATCCAATATGGCATGAACCCCATTAATCACCCATCCCGGCCAAAATACCATCAGACATCCCAACGTTCGATGCCAAGCCCAGGGAAGACCCCAAGAACCACATTATGACCTTCCATCTTTGGTGTTCATCGACCTCATTGATGGATGACTCCATTCGGTTACGGCTCCCCCACCGCATGCTCACCGGCATGGCAACAAAATGGTACATCGAGCTGCCACAACACTCCTTTCACAATTTCAATTCCCTGGCTATGCAGTTTTTAACCCATTTCCAGCTCCCCATCTGGTACGAGACTGGAACAGACCTGTTGACTTCGCTGCGTCAAACCACTTCCATTCATATATATGATCATATTCATGAGTGGTATCAACGCTGAAGGTTAATTAAGGCACCCATCCCGGACCAATTACTGGCTGATTGGTTCACTAAGTCATTTCTACCTCCCATCGCCAGGGATATTGCCATGGGTGGACCTGTCACAGAGGAACAAACGATTTATCGCGCTCATTATATGGATTTGGTATATACCCAATCCGGAACTTTATACGAGCTTATTCCTCACACCTCCCGCACCACTACTGATCCTGCAAACAAACTGAGTGGGAAACAAACTACTGCTGCCCCGTCTCCAACTCAGGATGCACCCAAAGCTTCTACTCCTCTTGCTCCTTCCTCCGAGGTGAATGTTGTTCAGTCCACGTCACAACAATCTGGAGGAAAGAAGAAGAATAATAGAGTAAAATACAAGAAAACTTCTAACCAACAGGAGAACCCCAAGTCGGAACCAACCAACAACGACCCCAAACCACGTTGGAAAGCAAAGTTTCCCTGGCTTATTTGCCAGGAAGATCACTATAGAGGAGACTGTCCTTACAA
Source organism: Larix kaempferi (assembly GCA_027924585.1). NCBI lineage: Eukaryota > Viridiplantae > Streptophyta > Pinopsida > Pinales > Pinaceae > Larix > Larix kaempferi. Next base: position 3,150,865 of record BSBM01001024.1, on the reverse strand, counting down.
GGAAGAAGTCAATAAATTTGTTAAAGGATCTTCCCACCCAGTAGTGCTAACCGATCCTTTCCCCCACCCGCAACAACAAATGATTACTGACGATTCCCCGCAAGGGGGCAATCCGAACAACCTACCCCGTGGAGAAACGTCCGCAAATCGCGATGTTTTGATGATGAGTAATGAGGAGATCCATGTATCCACTCGAGTAAGGACATACGATACCCCTCCAAGTTCAAACAAAACAGAGACATCCCATGGAAAGTCTCCTCCTGAAGATCCTTCTATGACCCCTCTCCCCAATGGTCATCTCCACATTGAGAGACCTGTCATAGATACAGTGCTATGCCCACCCAAGGGCACCATCTGAAAGGCGACATTTAATCCTAACGCGTGAGTGGCCCAAAATTACAATATTGTTGAGGACCTAGCGCAAGCACCATGCGCGATGTCCACTCTCGAGGTTCTCCAACACTGCCCCACGCAACATAGGACCTTACTTTCAACACTAGGGGGCAGTGGACCTGGATACTTCTAACACGATGTTTAACTTGGAGTACTTTAAACCTAGGCTTTCTCACCAGTTAGCCTTCCATATCCAAACAAAGATCGGTGGAAACAACATTCATCGCATTGTCTTAGACGAAGGTGCTTCCACGTCGATCATGTCCTTGACTTGTTGGAGAGCCATAGGCTCACCTGAGGTTACACCTTCTCCCACTACTCTCAAAGCGTTTGATGGACATGGTTTTCAGCCATACGGACTCATCCCTGCAATTGGTGTCAAAATAGGGGGAAAGACAGTATCTATACATATCGAAGTCGTAGATGCACCATTGGATTATAATCTTCTACTCGACCGGAATTGGTTCTATGCCACCGCCGTTGCATCCTTTGTTTTTCCACTAGTACAATTTCCTCATAAAGGGAAAATTGTCACTATAGATCAGTTAGACTACTGTACTCCGGACATTCATTCGAACTCCGCCCACAATGTCCCGCTACTAGGTCAATCCCAGTACCATTTTGAAGATGTTAGCGTTGGTCTTATGAAGGATTCCTCCCTCATCGGAGTATTTACAGAACTTAAATCCCCTATCTATGCCATAAACATGATATTGTCAAGTATCACTCCCTCCAATGAACCTTTTGATTCTTGTGTGATACCAAGTCCTACGAAGCTTGAAACCTATGGCAATTCCATGCCTTTAAACAGGAACCTCTCAACTTACCAGGAGAACCAATCAGCCACATATTGGGTCGATTCTACTACCCATCACGCCGTGGCACAACTCTCTTCTGAGGCTGGCCCATCGTCGCCATTTATCGATCTTCTCACACTGATATTTCCTTCTGACGAGTCGATTATGGAGGTTATGTGCGTCGATGAACCACCTTGGGAAGATTACCATCATCGGTCATCTTTCCCTACTATCCAGGCGATCGAGCAAGACACCAAACCCAATAATTCACTTGAAATTGTTAAACCCAAGTTTCCCACTTCATTCGACGATATATTCTCTGAAGGAAACTTGTCCAACATCATCGCAACCACTCCTATTATCATTTCAGTGAAACCTGGTGTCGTGGAAAATATTCACATAGGCAAGACATGTACTCCCACCGAGGTGGAGTTCCATACTGCCTTATTCAAAGAATTCTGTGATGTTTTTGATTGGAGTTATGAAGAGATTCCAGGAATATACCCATCCATCGTGGTCCACGAAATACAAACTTTTCCCAGTGCCTGACCTATTCGGTAGAAACTCCGGCTCGTTCATCCCCGCAAAGCAGCGGTTATCAAGGCAGAAATTAAAAAAAAATTGCGTGCTAGTTTTCTCTATCCTATCCCGTTGACAGAATGGGTGTCTAACATTGTTCCTATAGCAAAGAAACATGGTACGATTAGAGTCTACGCCGATTACTGATATTTGAACAAAGATTGTCCAAAAGACAACTATCCAACTCAGTTTATTGACCAGATTATCGATAACTGTGCCGGAAGTGTCATCTTTTCATTTATGGATGGCTTCTCCCACTACAATCAGATAGAGATACTCCCTACCGACCAGCATAAGACAGCCTTCATTTGTGCCTGGGGGACCTTTGCATACCGAAAGCTACCCTTTGGCCTCAAGAATGCCAAGGAAACTTTCCAATGGGAAATGTCATACGCATTTCACGACATTAAACATATTGTGGAACCTTATCTCGATGACCTTCCATCCCATTCTCAGGCTCAGGATGATCATCCGGAACATTTGAGCGCCATCTTTTCAAGGTACTGCCACTGCAATATTCGTTTAAATCCACACAAATGTGTCTTTTGTGTTGAAGCCGAAAAACTGTTGGGATTCATAATTTCCAATGATGGCATACGCCTGGACCCAGAGAAGGTAGAAGCCATTCTAGATCTACCTTCACCCAGTGACATACCAGCACTTCAAAGTTTGCAAGGGCATGCAAACTTTCTACACCGTTTCATGTGCAATTTTGCCGAGATCACGAAAGGCTACATGAGGCTTCTGAAAAAGGACATCCCTTTCATCTAGGATGACAAATCCCAACGATCCTTTGACAATCTAAAGGAAGCCCTCACTAAGGATCCCATGATCCAACCCCCCAACTACACACAGGATTACATCTTATATATTGCAGCTTCCACTTCCACCATTGGAATGGTGTTAGTCCAGGAATATTCCAACGGAATAGAGCATGTAGTTTATTACCTTAGTAAGATTCTTCTTGACTCCAAAACTCGCTACTCGCATGTTGAAAAGCTGGCTCTGACCACAGTTTTTGCTGTCCAGAGGTTCCGCCATTACATTCTGCTCCGCCAGACCACTGTCATCACTGACATCAATCCCATGTACTACATCCTCACATGCCAAGTGCTTCGGGGAAAATACTCTCTCTGGATTGTTGTGCTTCAATAGTTTGACTTGGAATTTGCCAAAGCAAAATCCAAGAAATCTTTGGTCTTCGCAGAGCTGATCGGTACTTTGCCCTGTGTCACTGAGCAACCAGAACTCATCGATTCTCTCCCAGACGAATCGTTGTTTCTCATTGGCACGTCTGATCTGTGGTATGGGGATATCATACTCTATCTCCAAACCCAATGCTTTTGGCCCGAACTCAACCGGGATGAACGTTGACGCATCCAACACCATGCCAAGTACTATCTTATCATCAACGATACCCTTTATCGTCGTGGTGTCGATACCATTCTATGACATTGTCTAACTTTAGACGAGGCCGAACACATTCTCAATGATTTCCACTCTGGATCATGTGGTGGTCACCTCTCTGGTATGGCTACAACCCAAAATATTTTATGAGCGGGATATTTCTGGCTCTCGATTTTCAAAGATTACATTGAAACGGTCAAGAAGTGTCCACCCTACCAATTCTTCCATAGCAATAAACGCTCGCATCCTGCTCCACTCCATCCTGTTGTTTTCATCGGCCCCTTTTCCAAATGGGGCATCGATTTCACGCATTGTAAGCCCACTTCAGTCGGGGGCCATGGCTATGTCATAGTAGCTGTAGATAATTTCACAAAATGGGCTGAAGCGATGCCTACTTTTGTGGAAGATGGTAAAACAACAGTGCAATTCATATTCAACCATATTATAGCTAGGTTCGTAGTCCCGCAATCTATTGTGACCGATCATGGTTCCCATTTCAAGAACCATATGATTGAAGAATTGAGTTCCAAGTTGGGTTTTCGTCACGAAAATTCAACCCCGTACTACCCATAGGAGAATGGCCAAGTAGAGGCCATAAACAAGGTCTTGAAGCGCATGATTCAACGCATTGTGGGTACCCAGAAGTCTAATTGGCACTTACCTCTCTGTTAGCCTTTGTGGGCCTACCGAACCTCAATAAAAAATTCCACCAGGTTCACACCATTCCAACTAGTGTATGGCCTGAAAGCCATTTTACTGATTGAATGTGAAATTCCGTCACTAAATATAGTCATTGAGCTACTTCCCAATACAACCTCTGAGGAAGAACGGGTTATGTATCTAGCCAAGCTAGATGTGACCCACCGTGACGCCTCTTTGGCTAATGAATCCCACAAGAAACGCATCAAATCACAGTATGACAAATACATCCAACCTCGAATCTTTAACGAAGGTGACCTTGTACTCACATACGACCAAATGCATGACAAGCTAGGAAAAGGCAAGTTAGAGTCGATGTGGTACGGTCCTTTCATTGTAAAACGTGTATTGGAAAAAGGGGCTTACGACCTCGTCGACTATGATGGTACACCTCTGGCATGGCCTCACGACGGGCTATACCTCAAACGGTTCTACGTGTAGGTTTATCCTATGTGAGACACCTTGTATATAGTGTACTTAGCTTGTTTTCAATTATTTCTTTTGTGTGTGTGTGCAAGGATTTTATTTCACGTACCCTTATTTACCTTGACTTGTGCTTCTATGAGCAGATGTCAGCCTACTACGGATTCGCAGATGGCGCTAGATGACACACCCGGAACCTTGCTTCCGCAGCATGGGTTATCTATTCTCCCGCTGGTGAGTTGATATCCTCAGGGAGAACCTGCTTGGGCCCCGCAACCAACAACATTGCAGAGTACCATGCAGTTATCGGACTCTTAACTGAAGTTGCTTCCCTTGGAATCCACACCTTTTTGGTATTCTTAGATTCCCAACTCGTGGTATCCCATCTGAACAATGTCTACATTGCCCGCGATCCTATATTACTTCGTTTATTTAGAAGGGTGCGCCTCTTGGAATGATCATTTGATTATATTTCATATCAACATGTACCAAGAGAATTCAATAATGTAGCTGACTCATTATCTAACTACATATTGGATTGGAATCTAGCTCATACATAAGAATACATCATAAATAAAACACGCAAGCCACTGTAAATGAACAAGTCATAGAAATATATCTACATGTATATAATCACATATAAAATGTTTGTTTTGAATACATATAATAAGATGTGTCCAAAGACAAAAGTGGGGATCTCGTCCCATACAAAATTTGGCCCTCTGGCCTACATATCGTGTACATGCCACTAAAAATAAATACTATTGTCTAAGGAGACTAATCATCATCCCCGTGCTGCTCGTGGTAACATACCACGGCTCTAGCCACCTTACGAAGGAGTTGGCCGATACACCTGGGCACACCCACGGTTTGCCGCTGGATATGAAGAGGGATGTCACAGCAGGGACTCCCATAGTCAAGCCATGAAGATTCTGCTCTACATCGCGGATACCTCCTGCTTCTTATTCGTCGTCGTCCTCCTCCTTAGCAGCAACCTGATGCTGGACCCCACCTTGGTGCAACGGTGAGTAGCCCGTTGGTCTCCTTGGTCCACGATCTGCGACATGCACATATACATACATTAGATCTTTCTACACATTAAAAAATCACTAAAAATTACATATATTAAAAATATATATAAAAACACATTGGTGAAAGCCATATACCTGATTTGTCCCAATCCTCATCCTCAGGAAGTCACAAGTCGATGTCCTCATGAAAGTCCACCCCTTCATAGGGGAAGTCCTTAATCATGATAATCTTCTCCTCAAGCCACGAGAAGAAGTCTTCATCGAATGCTAAGACTTGTGGCCCGCCGAGCTGACCTGCGTAATCACTCCATCGCCCCATCTGAGGCTCGATCACATGAGGAACAGGCATGGATATTTGAGGACGCAACAATGGCACCCTCTCTAGGAAGAAGGTGACCAGGATACTCCCATACCCAAAGTGGCGAGTGTCCCCATTTCTGCACTTGGTAACCTATTCCTTGAGGTTGGTTAAGACCCCTTCACACCAGTTGAATAGAGTTGGTGCCATGCACTCTACGACAAGAGTCATTTGCCCTCGGTTTGCATGGTGAGGACCCACACTACCCACTGCTCGTGTTATGGCAAACAATATGGTTCTCATTGGGATCTATATCACATCTTTGATGGGAACTTTCCCACTTTTCTTTGAAGAACCCTATATGTAGTAACGTAGAATCAAGTCACTTGTACTCTCTTCTGAGGCCCTATGCCCAGATAGGTTGACCCTTTCCCCTCTCTTAGAGAGGCCAATGAGAAAGTAGATGTCCTCGATCTCGATCTCGAGGGTATGTTCCCCAATGGGGAAAGCCTGAATGTCACTATCCCATAATTGTATAATGTGATTCAGAAGTCTTCCTTACTTCCGAATGCCCCTGGTCTTGAAAAATTTAAGTAACCCACATTCCCACAATGCATTCAGTGTCATTTGGTCATCTGCAGCGAATTGATCATCATTCTCGTGTTCCCTCTCTTTCCAATCTACCATCTTGACTCAAATCAGATGCAAACTCCTGTTAAAATCCACACAAAGCATTCATGAGAAGTTGGAAAACTGATTTTGTGCCAAACGTGAGGAAACAACTAATTTTTTTTCCTATTTTTCGCGATTTTCGCGCCTAGGCATTTTCGGGCTGCGCGAAAACTGTAAATTTCCGCGGCCCTGTCAAAGAACCCCGTGCGAAAATCAGAGAATTTCTGCGCTTCCCCACAGAGGGAGGCCGCGAAAATTCCTAAGGCGAAAAAGATGCCCTAAAGGCTCCTCAAAAAATAAAAAAAAATAACATGAAATAAAAAAAAATATGAACATCAAATGAAAGACGAGGTCGAGATATCTGACCTGGTGCAAACGGCTGTGAGAATGGTGCCCCGGTTCTCTGGATATGGTTGCTTGAATATTTATATAAGGTTGGTGCCCCGGATTTATATAAGGTTGCTTGAATGGTGCCCTGGATCTCCAATAGGTAAAACTCCTTCTATGAGTTAAAATGGTAACTTTCTCTTTTACCTCTTATTTATATAAGTTAAATGGTTATTTTTGCTCATTATTTTATTATAAATATCTTTTAGGTCAAATTTTTCACATTACTAATATCCTTTTTCCAAGGTTTCATAAACCATTTTTGACAGGATCTCTATAAATCGTTCACACTGGCGGTATATCACTGTTTTGACCTTCACTTGAGCTGACTTTATATTTTTCGTGCTCTGGATTAAAACCTGAAAAATATTCCAAGCGCCTTTTCAAACCTGTGTCATGCTTGTTAAAATTAAGTAAACGGGGTCGAGCTTAGTCGACTTTGTTAGATTTTGAGCATTAATTCAATATACTCTAGGATCTTTACTGAGAGAATAACATGTACAACATATCAAGTATAACAATGCATATCAATCACACCAAGCAATCACATGAGACAATAGACACATAGAGTTTCACTGGGGAAAACCATAAAGGTAAAAAACCCCACAACTTCCCCAGAGATAGAAAGAGCAATGATACAACCCAAGTACAAGAGATAGTCTTCTCCTAGTAGCTACTCCTCCTTCCTTACTAGTGCGCCACTTTCCGAGTAGTGTAGAAGGGAATAATGAGATGATCAAATAGAGTGCTCCCGCACACTATTTATACTTATCCTGACTTGCCTAATAAACTAGCAGGGCCGACTTCTCTAGAAGAGTCCAATAACCCGTGGTTACATTAATCACGGCCGACCCCACACTTGGTGGTCTAATAACCCATCACAACAAGTTACGACACTTGTCAATACAAATGACGACACTTCCATATAGAGGAATAATACCATCTCTATAGTACAATATACATAGGTGAAATACATTCTGAAGTTACATATACATCAACACCCCCTCTTAACTAGGAAGGTATTTCTCGACACAGATCTACTAGCACAAGTCCTCTTCTCTGGATCATCGTCACTGGATCATCGTCATCGAATCATCATCATCGAATCATCGTCATCGTCATTGTTGTTGCTATCTCAATCAATCTCCAATCTACTCGTCATAGGAAGTTCTACAAAGCCAATCCTTTTTCATACTGGATGTAGGCCCACCACCTGCAGGTCTTCATCATCTACAGAGCCAACCCTTTTTCATGCTGGATGTAGGCCTAGCCTCCATGTAGGTCTTTAACATCTCTACAAGCAAGCCATCAAGTAGGTACACCTCAGGATTGATTACACTGCCTCTGCAAAACCTGCAAGATCTCCCAGGACTGATTACACTGCCTCTGCAAAACCTACAAGAGCATCTCAGGACTGATCATATGCCTCTGCAAAACCCGCGTACCATACTATCACATCATCATCTTTAGATCATTGTCATCGTCCATGGTGCACAACCCAGATGCACACACACAACACTTACACTCACCAGCATGGAAGGACTTTTCTCTGACCATCTGGGAAAGGCTCATCACTTACATTCACCAGCATGGAAGGAATTTCCTCTGACCATATGGGAAAGGCTCACATCACTTACATCGACGACCATGGAAGGACTTTCCTCTTACCATGTCGGAACAGCTACAACAATTACATCACGACCATGGAAGGACTTTCCTTTGACCATGTCGGAAAAGCCATGCCCATCACTTACATCTTACCATGGGAGTACTTTCCTACCACCATGTAAGAATGGCCCCAGCCCTTACATCTTACCATGGGAGGACTTTCCTACCACCATGTAAGAATGGCCCTAGCCCTTACATATAACCCATAGGAGGACTTTCCTACCACTATGTGAGAATGGCTCCAGCGCTTACATCTACACCATAGGAGGACTTTCCTACCACTATGTGAGAATGGCTCCAGCGCTTACATCTACACCATAGGAGGACTTTCCTACCACTATGTGAGAATGGCTTGTGTGCATCTGTGTCTCTGAACTCATCACTTCCCCTTGGAAGGTATCTCAATCTGAATTACACCAAGTCTCCCTCTGAAGTATTCAAACTTCACTCTGTCCGGCGGCTTAGTCAACACATCGGCTATCTGCTCGTCCGTCGCAACATATAGGAGCTTCACTGCTCCTCTCTGCACCATATCCCTGATATAGTGATACTTGATCTCAATGTGCTTCGACTTGTCACGAAACACTGGGTTCTCCAACAACTTCACACAACTCTAGTTGTCGCAATATATACAAGTAGCACTCAGCTGGAGATCAAACAAATCAGACAGTAGCTTCCTAAGCCATACTGCCTCAAAACTAGCTGAACAAGCTGCGACATACTCTGCTTTGGTTGTACTCAGTTCCACACAGGACTACATCATGCTAAACAAAGAGATCATACCGGATCCCATACTGAAGCAGCACCCCGAAGTGCTCTTCCAATCAATGGCACTGCCTTCCCAAACCGAATCAACATAACCCACCAGGTTAAACTTTTGATTCACCTCATACTTGAGCCCATAGTCAACTGTACCCTTCAAGTACCATAGAATATGCTTTGCAGCTATCAGGTGAACATGTCTCGGATCTATCAAGTACTGGCTCAAGGTGTTCACCGCAAAGCAGATATCTGGTCTTGTATTCATCAGGTACATCAAGGACCTAATCATATGACGGTACATCGTAGCATCAACGAGCTAAGATGAAGCATCACACAGATGCTTCAGTTCGATGCGTTAGGTGTGGCCATGGCCTTGCAGTCCATCATCTCGAACCTCTTCAGGATCTCTACTGCATACTTCCCTTGGCCAAGGAAGATTCCATCTGCACTTTGCCACACCTCCATACCAAGAAAGTAGTGCATGATACCCAAGTCCTTCATCTCAAACTCGGTAGCAAGCTTCCTCTTCATGTCGGCAATCAATCTATCCTCACCTATCATAAACATGTCATCCACATACAATAGTAGTATCACTGGATTGCCTTCCTCAACCTTGTAGTAAAGTTTGGAATCCGCTTTACTCTTGGTAAATCCCAAACTGGATAGGAATCCATCTATCCTGCCATACCAGGTCCTGGGTGCCTGTTTCAAACCATACAGGGCTTTCTTCAGTTTGCACACATGTGACTCTCGGTCATGTGTCTCAAACCCAAGTGGCTGCTCCACATACACTTCCTCTTCAACTACACCATTCAAGAAAGATGTCTTGACATCCATATGGTGTACCTTCCATTTCATCACTACATCCAGAGCAAGTACTGATCTAATGGAAGTGTATCTGGCCATAGGAGCAAAGGTCTCTTCATAATCAATCCCTTCTTTCTGGGAGAAGACACGAGCTACAAACCTTGCCTTATATTTCTCTATGCTGCCATCTGCAGCATGCTTGATCTTATAGATCCTATTGGAAGTCACCACAGACTTCCCATCTGGTCTTGGGACCACATCCCAAACATCATTCTTCATGATCGACTGGTATTCCTCGACCATGGCATCCTTCCATTCTTTCTTTTCTGCTGCTTCTTCATAACTAGAAGGTTCTTTATTCATTATGTCACAGAGTAAAGCAACATAGCTGGTATGTGATCTTGTCCTTTTCCTTTCTTTGTGTTCCTCTTATGGAATGCCAAACCTTTCTGCATCTTGAATGAGCTCTCTAGCCCATGTTGGTTTCCTCTTGTGAGAGTTCTTCTCACAGGGTGGATCTACAGGTTGTTGTGGATCTTCCATTTCACGATCTTCTTCAGGAACTACTTCATTCATGGTGGTGTCTTGTGTTTTGGATATTCTGGGTTCTTCATTATCTTCAACTGGTGTTTTCCTTGATTTGATGTATGTTGAGCTTTCATCAAATGTTACATCCCTACTGATATCAATCTTCTTAAATCCTGGGAAGTAGATTCTGCAATCATTCGAGCTTTCACTGTAACCCACAAATATGCCCTTCTTTCCTAAAGGATCTAACTTTGTCCTCTTTTCTTTTGGGATGTGAGTATATACTGGACAACCAAATATTCTGAGATGGCTAACTTATGGTTTCTTACCAGTGAACACTTCTTCTGGTGTTTTGTTTTCAAGTATCTTATGAAGTGTTCTATTCTACACATATACAGTTGTCCTGGCTGCTTCAGCCCATAAGTGCATAGGTATATCTTGGTCATGAAGCATTTCCCTAGCTGCTTCCATGATTGTTCTATTCTTCCTTTCGGAAACCCCATTATGTTGTGGATTGTAAGGAGTAGTCAACTCCCTCTTAATCCCTGAATCACTGCATAGCTTCTTGAAGTCTCCTGAAGTGAATTCTCTGCCATTGTCGGATCTGAAGATCTTGATCTTCATGTCAGTTTGGTTTTCTATCAAGGCTTTGAATTCCTTGAATTTGTCAAACAATTCATCTTTGTTCTTCAAGAAGTAAACCCAAGTCTTCATAGAGAAATCATCAATGAAGGAAACATAATATACATACCCACTCAGAGAATCGAATGACATCGGACCGCATACATCAGAGTGGATGATTTCCAAGATTCTTTTTGCCTTGCTTTCACTGCTTGGAAATGTCTTCTTTGTGTTCTTTCCCTTTCCACAACCTTTGCAAATGCCTTCATGCTTTTTCTGGGTTTCAGGAAGACCTTCCACTACTTTGCTTGCAATTGGTAATTCCCTATAGTGCATGTGTGCAAGCCGTCTATGCCAAATTTCACTTGGCTCTACTGAATCATGGACCATGGCTTGTTCTGGTTGGCCCTTCAATTTGTATAATCCTCCCTCTTGCTGTCCAATCACCACTGCATCATCTATAGTCTTACCCTTTGGCCACATTAGGACTTGGCTATCTACAAATGCAACCCTCATGCCTCTTGCACCCAATGCAGATATGGAGAGTAGATTCTTCTTGAGACCTGGAACGTATAGTACATCTTTCATCTTCATAGACTTTCCAGAGTCTAGTTTATAGGATGCTTCACCACTCCCTTTTATTGGATACTGGTAGTCATCCCCAAGTTTCACCTTATGGGGTGATTCATGTTCAGATAGGTTCATAAAGGATTCCTTGAATCCTGTCATGTGTTTAGAATCCCCACTATCTATAAGCCCATCATTACTTCCATGAGTAATGGTTCCAGTGAGAGCAGAAATCAAAACATATTCTTCATCACTTGAGGAATCTTCACTATCTTCTCTAGCCCTCTTCCTGGGAGGTTCATCATCCTCTGTAGCATGAGCATGATGTCTTCTTTTGATGTTCTTCTTCTTGTGAGAACCATCTTTCTTATTTCTGGGACAGTCTCTGGAATAGTATCCCTTTTCATCACATGTATAGCAACGGACATAGGATATGTTTCTTCGAAGTCTGGGACTACCCCTCTGGTTCTGATGGTGATGTATTTCTTTCTTGCCATTATGGTGAGTCTTTTTGTCACCATGTCTTTTGGAGTGTGTTGTGAGAGCTTGGTCTTCATTCCCCATCTTCTCTTCTTGAGCTACAATTCGAACTTCTTCCTGTGAGCATTCTTCCCACAACCTACTGAATGAGATAAGTTTCTTCCTAGCACAAATTCCTTGGATGAAGGAATCCCATGACCTAGGAAGGCCATTAAGAATGGTCATTACCACTTCTCCATTTTCTATGTCTTCTCCCACAGCTTCAAGTTTTTCTTTTATCTGGGAGACCCTTGAGAAATAAGACTGCATAGTCTCTGCATTCTGGATCTTGACATTCTTCAATTGATTCCTCAAGGTCATCTTCTGATTTATGTTCTTCCTTTCGAATAGCTTGGTTAGGGAATCAAACATATCCTTTGGTGTCTTCAGAGATGACACATGTGGTATGAGATGGTCTTTGATAGAATCAACAATTATCCTCTTAGCCTTGACCAAATTCCTTTTGTGTAAGGCCTTAGCCTCTTCTTCCTCTGGGATAGGGACCTCTTCACTTATGTAAGTGTCCAACTCATTTTCTTCCAGGATTAACCCAATCCTATACTTCCATGCTCGGAAGTTATCATCCCCTTCAAGCTTATCCTCAAGCTTGGTGTGGTGAGACATCTTTAAAGAGTACTTCAAATCGAAATAAAGAAGATTTAGGTCTTACAACTTGATTTGCTGAAAACTGGATCTGGTCTCGGATTAGGGTTTGTCAAAGAAACCCTAAAAATTCAAACTTTGAATTTCAAACTTCTGAAAGGATAGAAAGATGCGCCTTGATGAGCTAATCATCCTGGTATACTCAGAATTCTGCAAAGTTTCACCCTTCAAAAAAGTCTTTTAGTCTTCCCGGATTCAGTAGGGAGGACCCTAAATTAGGGTTTGAGTTTCTCGGAGCTTCACCCAACCAGCTCTAAACTTCAATTTTTCCAAGGAGCTTCCAACTATGGTATCAGATTTCAGAAATTCCTATTTTTGTGGAAACCCTAATTTTTAGGGCCAAAAATAAAAGTGCCCAGAATTGAGATCTGATTCGACAGAAAGATTCACCTTGCTGAGGAGAGTCAACCTATCATGTTGCTTTTCCGAAATCTGTGGAGAGAAATCCAATAAACAAGAAACCCTAGTTTCCGCAACTGCACAGTGTCTTCTTCTCAGGTTAGCTCTGATACCATGTTAGATTTTGAGCATTAATTCAATATACTCTAGGATCTTTACTGATAGAATAACATGTACAGTATATCAAGTATAACAATGCATATCAATCACACCAAGCAATCACATGAGACAATAGACACACAGATTTTCACTGGGGAAAACCATAAAGGTGAAAAACCCCACAACTTCCCCAGAGATAGAAAGAGCAATGATACAACCCAAGTACAAGATATAGTCTTCTCCTAGCAGCTACTCCTCCTTCCTCACTAGTGCACCACTTTTTGAGTAGTGTAGAAGGGAATAATGAGATGATCAAATAGAGTGCTCCCGCACTCTATTTATACTTATCCTGACTTGCCTAATAAACTAGTAGGGCCGACTTCTCTAGAAGAGTCTAATAACCCGTGGTTACATTAATCAGGGCCGACCCCACACTCGGTGGTCTAATAACCCATCACAGCAAGTTACGACACTTGCAACACTTGTCAATACAAATGACGACACTTCCGTATAGAGGAATAATACCATCTCTATAGGAGTACAATATACATAGGTGAAATACATTCCGAAGTTACATATACATTAGCAGACTTTACTCATGCTCGTAAAACGACGAGGAAAGTATCATTTTGGTATTATTTTATTCTTTTTTCGAACCGAAATGATTAAAAAATTACGAAAAACACCATTGGAGTTCTCTTTAAGCTCTTTTCGGACTCCCTCGTTGCGAAAAGATTGCCAAGTGCACTTGTCTCTTTCACACTTGTAAAAGTATTCGAAAGGATGTCTATTTGGTGATAGGTTACCCCTTTTTTGGCCTGTCTAGACTATTTATGAGAAAGGAATACCTCAGTCAATCTCTGACTGGGAGAGTTCTCTCTGGATTTGTTTTACACTTTTTCGGGACTGGGGGACTAGCATTACGAAAAAGTACATTTTGGAGCCTTCTTTAAGTTTTTCAGACTCTCTAAATATGAAAAATTGCCGAGTTTTTCCTTCTTCGGACTCGTTAAAATTTAACATCGAAGGGCCCATTTCTGGGACGAACCCCTCCTTTCTCAAGTTCGTAAAACATGTGAGATCGGACTCATCTATGAGGTGAGATATACTGAGCATCTATTATCCTCTTCAAGCTCATAAAACAAAAAAGAGGTACTTGTCCATCATGTCGGGGGAAAAATGGAAAATGAGTCAAGTTTACCTTGTTGGCAGCTTGTCAATCATCACCTTTGAACATGGCATGCATCCTCACCTTGTATTCTTTTAGGTATTCATATTTTCTTGCTACGTTAGATCATAGTACCGAGTCGTCTCTTTGGCCATGAGTCCAATTTCTATTTCATGTCGTTACATGTTCAAAGGGTCTGCGTTGCTTCGAGTCATCCATTATGTCAAATCTTCTGTTGTGTCAATACATGTCCTTTTGTTCCATTGTTACACACCTCTCTCATTCTGATTTCATGTCGATGATGTGGGATTCATCATGGACCACCTTTGATGAGTCTATTCCTGTCGACGCCAAATCACTATCCGGGAATTAGGCTTAGGAATCAACCATCAGTACCTTGGTGCCTGCATGCCTCAATGGCAGGTTTCCTTGTGTTCGACAATAGGTTTTCATCATCGAACTCTGATCGGATAATCTCACGAGTGCTCGATGTCAACTCATTTATTCGCATTTCGTTGAGATGTACTAAGGATACCTTGGGGATCATTGTCATCATTGGTGATTTCCCTCGCATTTGTTAACGGTTCACATCATTGAATGGTAATCAAATGGTTTCTACCATGTTCGACTTCAACACCTTGTAATCACATGGATAGATTCGTATCATTTTGGGATCGGGTAGAAGACCCTGGACACATTTCAATATTGATTACGTCTAGGTTGCGATGGCGATTGTTGAGCAGGTTTCCACATAATCATTACGTGGGTAACCTCATTGTTGTATTGTCACACATATTCACTTATGTATTGGTCGTGGTTGTGTCATTATTGTCTCATGGATCTACGATTGTTCATAGTAGCCATGATTTGTCTACAGTCTATCTCATCTCAGTACTCATGGATCTGCAATGTATTGGTCAACAACCATGCTTTGAGTCAGTTGTTCCAAGCATGGGTATTCCTGCCTCGGTGGTATTTTTGACATCTTGTTTTTGTTTCAGCTCCTCGTTTCTTCCCTCGATGCTATCTCCACGAAATTTATTTGCAAAGTCTTTCGAACATCAGTCTCTTTTGACCTCACACTTTAGGGGGGCATCTGTTATACCTCAAAGTTACACATTAAGCCCTAGTGTCGCATCCTTATACCATGTGACCTAACGATGCTTCTCCCTAATGATCATCATACATTACTGGTGCCCTCCTTGGTCTCATCTGGAAACCTAGGAGCAAAATCCATTGACTGAATGCCGAAGACATCACCTTACCTGCCACGTGTCACCAAATCTGACCCTATATGCATAGATTTTCGTGCTCTGCACACTTGCTGAGTAGCAAAAATTAGGGTTTTCGTGCTATGCTTAGACCCTAGGGCACGATAATTTCACGTTATGCTCAGACCTAGGGGCGCAAAAATCCCTTTCTAGCCTTTTTCCATGGATCTTGGATCTCATCTTTCGAGAGATTTTCTTGGGAATATTAGCCCTGATTCAATCCCAACCCCTCTCTCTCTGTTTAGTATGCCTGATCCACTAAACACTCATTAGATCCATCTTACTCTCCTTTTGGTTAACCCTTCCAAGCATTATAAAGGAGAGGCCTTCCATGAGCCAAAGGGAGGACTTTTGGGGCATCCAACCTATGATCTTGAGACTTTTGAAGAGGTATCTAGGGGAGGAACTTGGAGCTGAAAGTTGGCTTGGACATCAAGCAACCATTGTAAGCACTATCAAGTTTCTAATAAAATAACTTGTCTTGTTTCCCAATTCATGTATGTTGATTAGTTTCAGTCACATGACTTGTATCTAGCTAGATATGGTTTCTAACTTGTAATTCAAGGTACTTGGAGAATTGTATATGCTTGGATATTGTCTGATCTTAACAGGTTCATTGCGAGGACTTCGAGATCTGGACTATAAGCAGGACAAATACTAGAGTGAAAGGTCAGTTATGTTCTTTCATATTCTTCAGCATTGAAATCTTGAAATTATTGTTTGAATTCGGATTCAAGGTAGCATTTTTTTCATTTTTGTCTTAGATTAGAGTTAGTTTATCTTGATTTAACTTAAGAGGGATTCTTTATATCCATAGAAAGAAATCTCTACAACAGAAATGGTTAAGAAGTGTCCACCCTACCAATTTTTCCATAGTAAGAATCACTCTCATCCTGCTCCACTCCATCCTATGATTTCCGTCGGCCCCTTTGCAAAATGGAGCATTGATTTCATGCATTGTAATCCTAGTCCAGCCGGTGGGCACGGCTATGTCATAGTAGCCGTAGATTATTTCACAAAATGGGCTGAAGCAATGCCTACTTTTGCAGAAGACAAAAAAACAGCAACACAGTTCATATTCAACCATATTATAGCTAGGTTCGGAGTTCCACAATCTATGGTGACCTATCATGGTTCCCATTTCAGGAACCATATGATTGAATAATTGAGTGCCAAGTTGGGTTTTTTTCACGAAAACTCAACTCCATATTACCCGCAGGAAAACGACCAAGTAGAGGCCATAAACAAGGTCTTGAAGCGCATGATTCAATGCACTGTAGGTACCCATAAGTAAAATTGGGACTTATCTCTCTTTTTGACTTTGTGGGCCTATCGAACCTCAGTAAAAAATGCAACCGGGTTCACACCATTTCAACTAGTGTATGGCTTGGAAGATATTTTACCGACTGAATGTGAAATTCCATCATTGAAGATAGTCATTGAGCTACTTCCCAATACAACCTCTGAGAAATAATGGTTTATGTATCTAGCCAAGTTAGATGAGAGTCGTCACGATGCTGCTCTGGCTAATGAATCCCACAAGAAATGTGTCAAAGCACAATATGAAAAATCTGTTCAACCTCGGATCTTTAACGAGGGAGATCTTGTCCTTACATATGACCAAATGCATGACAAGTTATGAAAAGGAAAGCTAGAGTCGATGTGGTATGGTCCCTATATCGTGAAACATGTATTGGAAAAAGGAGCTTACAAGCTCATCGACTTTGATGGCACACCTTTGGCATGGCCCCACAACGGGTTGTATCTCAAACGGTTCTACACGTAGGTTTACCCTGCTTGATACATCTTGTACATAGTGTACTTACCTTGTTTTCAGTTTGATTTCTTTTTGTGTGTGTCTGCATGGATTTTGTTTCATGTACCTTTATTTACCTTGACTTGTGCTTCTATGCGCAGATGTCAGCTTACTACAGATTCGCAGATGGCGCTGGCCGACATACTCGGAACCTTGCTTCTGCCGCATGGGTTATCTATTCTCCTGTTGGCGAGTTGATATCCTCAAGTGGCACTTGCTTGGGCCCCACAACCAACAACATCGCAGAGTACCATGCAGTCATCAGACTCTTAACTGAAGTTGCTTCCCTTGGAATCCACACCTTTTTGGTCTACTTGGATTCCCAAATCATGGTATCCCATTTGAACCATGTCTGCACTATCTGCGATCTTACGTTACTTTGTTTATTTAGAAGGGTACACCTCTTAGAATGATCATTTGATTATATTTCATATCAACATGTACCGAGAGAATTCAATATTGTAGCTGACTCATTGGCTAACTACATATTGGATTGGAATCTAGCTCATATATAAAATACATCATAAATAAACACACAAGCCATTGTAAATAAACAAGTCATAGAAATAGGTCCACATGCATATAATCACATATAAAATGTTTTTTCTAAATACATATAATAAGCTGTGTCCAAAGACAAAATTTGGGATCTCGTCCCATACAAAAATTGGCTCTCTGGCCTACATATCATGTACATGCCGCTAAAAATAAATACTGCTATCTAAAACACTAATCATCATCCTCGCAATGCTCGTGGTAGCATACTACTTCTCTAGATACTCGACGAAGCAGTCGGCCTATACACCCTGGCACACCTACAGTATGCCTCTGGAGATGAAGAGGGATATCATCCATCCTCATAGCAGGAACGCTCATGGTCAAACCTTGAAGGTTCCGCTCTACGTCGCGGATCCCTCCTGCTTCTTCTTCCTCCTGCTCGTCCTGATCAACGACATGTTGTTGAACGCCTCCTCGGTGTAGCAGCGAGTAGCATGCTGGCCTCCTTGGTCCACGATCTGTAGCATGAACATGTACATACGTTAGATCTTTCTACACATAGAAAAATCACTAAAAATCGTATATTAAAAAATTACCAAAAAAAAACACAACGGTGAAGGTCATATACCTGAATTGTCCCAGTTCGCATCCTCAAGCAGTGCTAATTCAATATCCTCACGAAAATCCACCCCTTCATAGGTGTAGTCCTCGATCATAATGATCTTCTCCTCGAGCCATAAGAAGAAATATTCACCGAATGCTAAGACTTGTGGCCCACCGAGCCGTCCTGCATAATCACTCCATCTCCCCATCCGAGGCTCGGTCGCAGGGTGGATACGCATGGATACTTGAGGGCGCAACAATGGAACCCTCTCTAGGAAGAAGGTGACCAAGATACTCCCATACCCAAACTGGCAAGTGCCCCCATTTCTACACTTGGTGACTTGTTCCTTGAGGTTAGTTAGGACTCCTTCGCACCAGTTGAATAGTGTAGGTGCCATGCACTCTATAGCAAGAATCATTTGTCCCCATGTTGCATGGTGGGGACCCACACTACCCACCACTCGTGCAATGGTGAACAATATAGTTTTCAATGGAAGTTCTATTACCTCTTTTATGGGAACTTTCACACTTGACTTGCGAGAGACCTGTCTGCAGTAGCGAGCAACCAAATCACTTGTGCTCTCTTCTGAGGCCCTGTGCCCAGATAGGTTAACCCTTGCCCCTCTCTTGGAGAGGCCAGTGAGTAATTAGATGTCCTCAAGCTCAATATCGAGGGTGTGTTCCCCTATCCGGAAAGCCTATATGTCATTATCCCACAATTGTATTATGTGATTCAAAATCCTTCCTTGCTTCCGCATACCCCTAGTTTTGAAAAACTTGAGTAACCCACATTCACGCAACACAGTCAGTGTCATTTGATCATTTAAATCCAATCTATTATCATCGTCGTGTTTCCTCTCTTTCCAATCAACCATCCTTGCTCAGACAAGTTGTAAAACCCTGAGAAAAGCCAAACAAAGCATCTATCGGGAGATGGCAACTTGTTTTCATCTTTAGCAACTGAAAACACTTGGGCATTTTCCTTTTCTACCGATTTTTGGTGCTGCACGATAACTGGTAATTATCGTGCTTGAGCTTGACCCTGCTGCATGAAAATCAGGAGTTTATCGTGCTTCTCGACATGTGGACAGCGCAAAAATTCCTGAGGGCGCAAAAGATGCCCTAGGTTCTTTACTAGAAAATAAAAAACGGCCTAAAATTGATAAATGTTGATATTAAATGAAAGAGAAGAGCAAGAGCACTTACCTAGTTCAGACGGCGGTCGAAACGGTGCCCTGGATCTCCGGATATCTCCGCTGGAAGATTTTCCCTCTCCAAAGTAATTTTCCTCTTTGGGTGAAATGGCCAAGGTAAAATGAGTAATTTCCTCTTTTACCCTTCTTTTATACATCTAAAGAGTCATTTTTTATTATTATTTTATTATTAAAACTCTTTTTGAGTCAAATTTTCCATATTACTAATGTCATGTTTTCCAAGGTGGTTGACCAATTTCTGGCAGGATCTTTTATGTTGTTCAGACAGGTGTTGAGATGATTTTTTACCTTCATTTTGAGCTTACTTTTTCCTTTTTCGTGCTCTGGATTCAAATATGAAAAATATTCCAAACACTTTTCACACCTGAGTCGCGCTTGTTAAAACCTAGAAAAAGTGTCGAGTTTAGTCGACTTTACTCATGCTTGTAAAACGATGAGGAAAGTATCATTTTGGTATTATTTTATTCTTTTTTCAGACCAAAGTGATTAAAAATTACGAAAAAGACCGTTGGAGTTCTCTTTAAGCTCTTTTCGGACTCCCTCGTTGCGAAAAGATTGCCAAGTGCACTTGTCTCTTTCACACTTGTAAAATTATTTGAAAGGGGGTCTATTCAATGATAGGTTACCCCTTTTTCAACCCGTCTAGACTATTTACGAGAAAGGAATACCTCAGTCAAATTTTGACTTGGAGATTTCTCTCAGGAATTGTTTTACACTTTTTAGGGACTAGGGGACTAAATTTATGAAAAAGTACATTTTGGAGCCTTCTTTAATTTTTTCAGACTCTCTAAATATGAAAAAATGTCGAGTTTTCCTTCCTTGGACTCGTTAAAATTTTAACATCGAAGGGCCCACTATTGGGACAAACAACTCCTTTCTCAGGTTCGTAAAACATGTGAGATTGGACTCATCCATCAGATGAGCTATACCGAGCACCTGTTACCCTCTTCAAGCTCGTAAAACAACAAAGAGGTACTCGTCCATCATGTTGGGGAAAAATGGGAAATGAGTCAAGTTTACCTTGTTGGCAGCTTGTCAGTTGTCAGCTTTGAACATGGCATGCATCCTCACCTTGTTTGCTTTGGGTAGTCAACCTTGCTGATAGAGTCATCATTATGGTTATGCGTCCTCATCTTCGCTATGAGTTCATGCCTCCCCTGGTCCTGTCTGTTCAAGTAGTCCCTGCTACCAAGTTTCACTTCATGTCGTTATATGTTCAAAGGGTTATTTATATTGATTTAGCCTCTGCTTTGTGTCAAACTTTGCATTGTGTCAGTACATGTCCTTTTGTTCCATTGCTACACACCTCTCTCATACCGATTTCGTGTCGATGATGTGGGATTCATCATGGCCCACCTTCGACCAGTCTATTCATGTCGACGCCAAATCATTATCCAGGAATTAGGCTTAGGAATCAACCATTAGTTGGCGCCTGCATGCCTCAATGACAGGTTTCCTCGTGTTCGACAGAAGGTTTTCATCATTGACCTCTGATCGAATGATCTCACGGATGTTCGACATCAACTCATCTATTCACATTTCGTTGAGATGTACTAGGGATACCTTGGGGATCATTGTCATCATTGGTGATTTCCCTCGCACTTGTTAATGGTTCACATCATTGACCGGTAATCAAGTGGTTTCTACCATGTTCGACTTCAACACCTTGTAATCGCATGGCTAGATTCGTATCGTTTTGGGATTGGGTAGAATACCTTGGACACCTTTTGATGTTGTTTACGTCTAGGTTGCGATGGTGATTATTGAGCAGGATTCCACATAGTCATTACGTGGATGACCTCACTATTGTATTGTCACACATATCCACTTATGTATTGGTCATGGTTGTGTCGTTATTGTCTCATGGATCTACGATTGTTCATAGTAGCCATGATTTGTCCACAGTCTATATCATCTCACTACTCATGGATCTACAGTGTATTGGTCAGCAACCATGCTTTGAGTCAGTTGTTTCGAGCATGGGTATTCCCGCCTCGGTGGTATTTTTGACATATTGTTTCTGTTTCGGCTCCTCGTTTCTTCCCTCGATGCTATCTCCGCAAAATTTATTGGTAAATTCCTTTGTCCATCATTCTCTTATGACCTCACACTTTAGGGGGCATCTATTATACCTCAAAGTTACACATCGAGCCCTAGTGTCGCATATTCGTACCATGTGACCTAGCGACATTTCTCCTTGATGACAATCACACATTATTGGCTCCCTCCTTGGTCTCATCTGGACAGCCAGGAGCAAAATCCATTGACTGAATGCTGAGACATGACCTTATCTCCCACGTGTCACAGCAATTGACCCAATCTGCATATATTTTCACGCTCTGTACATCTGCTGGGTAGCGAAAATTAGGGTTTCTGCATTTTGCACTTTCCCTAGGGCACAAAAATCAAGATGATTTTCACATTATGGTCAGACCTAGGGGCGCAAAAATCCCTTTTTATCCTTTTTCCATGGATCATGGATCTCATCCTTCGAGATATTTTCTTGGGATTATCAGTCTTGTTTCGATCCCAACCCCCTCTTTCTGTTTAGTTTGGTTGATCCACTAAACACTCATTAGATCCACCTTACTCTCCTTATGGTTAACCCTTCCAAGCACTATAAAGGAGAGGCCTTCCATGAGCCAAAGGAGGAATACTTAGGGAATCAAACCTATGATCTTGAGACTTTTGCATAGATAGCTAGAGGAGGAACTTGGAGCTGAAAGTTGGCTTGGACATTAAGCAACAATTGTAAGCATTCTCAAGTTTCCAATAAAGATAACTTATCTTGTTTCCCAATTTGTGTTTGTTGATTATGATTCAATTACAGGATTTGTATCTAGTTAGATATAGATTTTAACTTGTAATTCAAGGTACTTGGAGAATTGTATATGCTTGTATCTTGTCCGATCTTAACAGGTTCATCGCGAGGACTTCGAGATCTAGACTACAAGCGGGACAAACATCAGAGTGAAAGGTCAGTCATTTTCTCTCATATTCTTCAATACTGAAATCTTGAAATGCTTGTTTGATCTAGGATTCAAGGTAGCATTTGTTTTACTTTTGTCTTAGATTAGAGTTAGTCTATCCTGCTTTAACCTAAGAGGGCTTCTTTCTATCCGTAGGAAGAAATCTCTACAACAACCACAAAGAGGGATTATTTTAAATGGAAATCCTAGAGCCAAAAGTCCTAGTGGTCAAAACATATAATGATTACAAGTCCACACAATTCAAATTTAAATTTAATTAATTCATCCTTGTAAATTTGCAAGCAATCTGGATAATCGCTCTGCAAATATGTTCTCGAGTCTTTAGCAAATGTCAGGAAAATGTAGTTGATGGTACATAAGATAGAAAATCATATCAAGATTGAGACGGTGGCCACTAGTGCTAAATTCCTAAGGATTAAAGAGTTGGAAAAACAAAGTATTACATTGGGAGATAACCCTACTAATACCACACCCATGTAGTCCTTGGTAAAACAAAAAGTCAATGAAATATCACTACTAAAGAAGAGGCAAAAACTACCTGATGTAGATCATATATATGTTGATGTATATGTAACTTCGGAATGTATTTCATATATGTATGTTGTATGTACTCCTATAGAGATGGTATTATTCCTCTATACGGAAGTGTCGTCATTTATATTGTAAGTGTCTTAACTTATACTTGATGGGTTATTAGACCACCTTGTTGGGGTCGGCCCTGTATAAGTCATGTGGGTCAAAGGGTTATTAGACCACCCTATTGGGGGTCGGCCATGTGGGTCAAAGGGTCATTAGACCACCCTATTGGGGGTCAGCCCAGTCAGCATTATGTTATGTGGTTAAGTTCGAGCCTACATGAGTTAGGTAAAAAGGCAAGTCAAGTCAAGTATAAATAGAGTGCGGGAGGCACTCTATTTGTTCACTCACTTCTCACTCATGCACTCAAGGAGGAGTGGTGCACTTATGGAGGAGGAGGATCTGCTGCTAGGTTATGTCTATCTCTCATGGTTGGTTGTATCATTTCTCTATCTATCTCTGAGGAAGTTATTGGGGTTTTTCACCTTTATGGTTTTCCCCAACTAAATTTGTGTGTCTCTTGTGTGCTTGCATTATTGTCTCCATGATTGATATGATGTAGATATGATGTACATGTTGTTCTCTCAGTTAAGATCCTATATCATATTGAATTAAATTCAGAAAATTTAACATGGTATCAGAGCTAGCCTGAAAGAAGGCATGATATGGCATGTATGACACTTGTTGCACTTACGATGCTAGGGCTTGATATAGCAAAAACCAGTCATTGTAGCACTTTCGCTATAAATCCGTTTTGGAAAATTTTTCGGATCTGAAATTGTTACAAGCCGAAGCTAAGATCCCCATGTACCTTGTGTCCAAAGAAAAACCTATAATTCGTTGTACTTTGTGATTTATGATCTGTACAATATAGGGTTTCTGCCTCTTCCAGATCTGAGTCAAAATCAGGTGACCTTGGGAAAAAATTCATAACCTTGGCTAGGAAGCTCCAAATGAAATTTCATAAAACATGACAGGTAGTACATGGACTGTACTATCTTAGGAAACTTTTTCAGAGGCCGAAGTTGAACCAGTGACATGTGGCACGCCGTACAAGTTCAATCTCCTGTATTATCCCATAAACATGTCATGTTGCAAAACTTGGCATAACTCTCTCTCATAGAGTCCAATTGAGGTCAGACCTGTCAGGATGGAAAGATAATAGGGAGAGCTATCTTAGGAAACGTTTTCAGAGGCCGAATTTCAAACAGTGACACGTGGCACGCCGTACAAGTTTGCACTCTTGTATTATCCCAAAACAGGTCATGTTGCGACATTTGGCATAACTCTCTCTCAGAGAATCCAATTGAGGTCAGACCTGTCAGGATGGAAAGATAACAGGTCAGGCTATCTCAGAAAAAATTTTCAGACCCTTTGGATCAAAAGGTTCAGAGTTACACCAGAAACAATCAGGTACATATTTCTGTCAAAACAGAATTATTTTTTAGTACCTTCTTTCATGGCTTCCAAAATTTAGGGCTTTGGAGAAAGTTGGAATTTTTGTAATCAGAGACCACGGCTGAATGCTACTCATCAAAATAAAAATTTAGAGACCAAGATCAGAATTTTTGGTTGGTAAGAAGGCCGGTCTTGATCAAACCCTGGTTCGGGACTTTGATCAGAAAAGTGGAAAATTAGGGCTTCTGTAAAAATGGGAATTTTTGAAATCTGTGACCACGGCTGGAAGCTCCTCAGAAAAATAGAAGCTTAGAGCTTTGGATCAAACCTTTTGATTGGGAAGAAGAGTGGGCTTCATCAAACCCCAGTTTAGGGTCACGTCCAGTGAATCCGGAAGTTTCAAAGGCAAAATTGAGGAGTGAAACTTTGCAGTTTTCAAATTTTGAATATACCAGTTTGATCAGCTCATCAAGGCGCATATTTCTATCCTTTCGAAAGTTTGAAATTCAAAGTTTGAATTTTGGGGGTTTCTCTGACAAACCCATATCCAACTCCAGGTCCAGTTCTTGCAAATCAAGTGGATAGGGTTAATCCTAGAAGAAGATGGATTGGTCGCCTGCATAAGTGAAGGAGTTCCTGTTTCAGAGGGAGATAAGGCTAAGGCTTTGCATAAGGAGATTACAAGCGATCTCGACAGGTATGACTCATCGAGGTATGTTTTGAGATTTGTTCTTGATTAAGTTTATGGTATGTTTATCTTCATGTTATTACGGTTAGTACAATCTTGATTTTAGATTTGTCGTATCACCTTAACAAAATTATGAATGCATGATAGAAGATATTCATTGGTTAGGGTGTTGACACCTATAATTGTACTAATGCATTATGGTGTTGTATGAGGTTTATGTTGTCTACTAACATGAAAGGTACACCAAGAAAAGAGAAATCATGTTCCAGTTCAAGAACATATGATCATGATGACATGAGGATAAAGACTCATCCATTGTCATGGATCTCATAGAAGATCCACTTACGAGGTATGTATAACTTGGTTTTATAATGGCTAACCTATGAGATATACAGGTTACTAGCACAAGTCATTGAAGAAGAACAAGAATACATCATGTGAGTATGTTAGACATAACTAACTAGCATGCTAATCCAGGTATGTTTTTCCTATATCAAGATAGAATCCTACCTTGTGTTAGGATCTTATACTGTTGTTGATAATGATTTTTCCTGAAGAGTCATAGGTTTGAATAATCATGGTTGTATGCATATTATGTTTCTTACCATAATTGATGATATGACTAACCAGAAGAATCATGAAGGTATAGGTTTGAATAATCACAGGTTTTATGCATATTATATCTCTTATCTTGTTTGATGATTCAATTAACCCGAAGAGTCATAGGTTTGAGTAATTATAGGTTTAGACATGTTATGCTTCTTATGATTTGACTAACCATAAGAATACTACATAAACCTTGAATGCTAATGCTTATTATTTCTGTTTGAAATGATCATGACTATACATGCTTGAGATTATTGTGTTTTAATAGTATGCTAATAAATGTATGATTTTATATGAGATCACAAGGATAACACAATCATGATACTAATAAGCATGCATAGGGACCAAGGATGAATATGAGTTCAAGAACAGGTAATCCAGGAAGCAAAGATCAAGAGGGAGTACACTCCAGTGATTTATGCAAGGATGCAGATATTCAGAGGGAGTTGACCATCTCTCTACAATCCACAACAGAAAGGTGTAGAAGAAGTTACTTCAGATCAGGACTCCAGCAGCTCCTGTAAGGAAGCAAAGACTTAGAGGGAGTCCACCCAACGAACAAAAAAAGATAAGTATTTTAATTATCATTTCATGCATATTTGTTTGTTTAGATAAAATTGTTCAATGATGTATATGCTCATGTTCCTAGACTTAGGATATGTATTGTGCATATTAGAATAGTTGCATTGATGAACAGTATGCTACTATTATACATGGGTAAGTGGCCTATGACATTGTACAACATTCCATTACTACTTATCTAGAATGAAACCTCTTTGCTGACATGTTGGGAGTTGTGCACACTCTTAACAATGTTCTGGTAGAGATTGGAAGGCATTTTAGAAAGTTACGGGATATGGATAAATGTTGTATTGAAGCATTGGCTAAGATAATTGCATGACTGTATGACATATTTTTTTATGTGTAAGAATTTGTTCTGAAAACTATGAGATGTTTTCTAATCATGCAATTTAACCTGTTGTGTAGGAAAGATCATATGCCATCTCCTACAAAAGAAGAACTACAACATTTGTTCCAGCAACAAAGATATCTATTATATTGAAGATATTGAAGTTCCCAGGATACGGGAAGAATGCCATGATCCGTCGATCATGAAGAACGATGTTTGGGATGCAGTCCCAAGAGCTGAAGGGAAGTCTATTGTGACTTCCAAATGAAACTATCAGATCAAGCACGTTGCAGATGGCAGCATTGAGAAATATAAAAGTGATGAAATAGAAGATGCACCAGATGGATTTCAAGACAGCATGGTGTAGTCATATATGTGTGCAGAACTTGGTATGGTAGGATAGACAGCTTTCTATCCAGTTTGGGATTTACCAAGAATAAAGCGGATTCCAACCTTTTCTACAAGGTTGAGGAAGGCAATCCAATGATACTACTTTTGTATGCGGATAACCTGTTTGTTACAGGTGAAGATAGATTGATTGCCGACACGCAGTGGAAGCTTGCTACCGAGTTCGAGTTGAAGAACTTGGGGATGATGCACTATTTTTTTTTGGCTTGGAGATGTGGCAGAGTGCAGATGGAATCTTCCTTGGACAAGGGAAGTATGCAGTAGAGATCCTGAAGAGGTTTGGGATGATGGACTGCATGGATATGGCCACACCTATGGCATCGAACCTGAAGCTTCTTGTGATGCTTCATCTGATCCGTTTGATGTCTCTTTGTATCCTCAGATGATTGGGTCCTTAATGTACCTGACGAACACGAGACCAGACATTTGCTTTGCTGTGAACACATTGAGCCAGTTCCTGATGGATCCGAGGAGTGTTCACCTGGTTGCTGTAAAGCATGTTCTGAGGTACCTGAAGGGTACAGTGTATTATGGACTCAGGTATGAGGCGGATCAAAAGTTTAACCTACAGGGTTATGTTGATTCAGATTGGGCTGGAAGTGCTGCAGATAGGAAGAGTACATCTGGGTGTTGCTTCAGTATGGGATCAGGTGTGATCTCTTGGTTTAGCAGGAAGCAGTCCTGTGTAGCACTGAGTACAGCTGAGGCAGAGTATGTTGCAGCCTGTTCAGCTAGTTGTGAGGCAGTATGGCTACGGAAGCTACTGTCTGAGTTATTTGATCTCCCGTTGGATGCTACTAGTATCTTCTGTGATAACCAGAGTTGTGTGAAGCTATCCGAGAACCCAGTGTTTCATGACAGGTCGAAACACATAGAGATCAAATATCACTATATCAGGGATATGGTGCAGAGAGGAGCTGTGAAGCTCTTGTATGTTGCGACAGACGAGCAGATTGCAGATGTGCTGACGAAGCCACTAGCCAGGGTGAAGTTCAAGTACTTCAGAGAGAGGCTTGGCATGCTTCAAATCGAGGACACTTCGAGGAAGAAGTGATGGACACATTTGCTGAAGCCATTCCAAGCATGTTGGAAGGAGGATCCTTCACATGGCTGTGGATGTAAGTGCTGGATGATGAGCATCAGGACGATGTTCTGGTTTCTTCTTGGATATGATCAGTTGGATCATTTTTATGTATGTATGTACGCATCATGTTGGATGCTGGATATGATCAGTTGGATCATTTATATGTATGCATCATGTTGGATGCTGGATATGATCAGTTGGATCATTTATATGTACGCATCATGTTGGATGCTGGATATGATCAGTTGGATCATGTGTATGTATTTTGTATATGCATCATGTTGGATGCTTGGACCATGTATCTGTATATGTATCAGGTGGATACATTGTATGATCAGGTGGATCATGTGAGGTGATATGTATCATGTATTTGTATCAGGTGGATACATTGTATGATCAGGTGGATCATGTATGATGATATGTATCAGGTAGATACGTGGTGTGCATCAAATGGATGCATTGTATGATCAGGATGATCGTGGATGACGAGCTTCAAGATGTTGCTCCAGATGACATGCAACAGGACGTTGCAGTGATGATGATCAGGATGATCATGGATACATAAGGATGATGTATGGTGAGTATCAGGTTGATACTCTATGGCCGTGGATCAGGTTGTGCAAGATGAGCATGTAATCCGGTGCCCTGGGAGATTTTGCAGATGGTCTTTCGAGGTTTTGCATATGGCATGTAATTCGGTGCCCTGGGACATCTGGCAAATGCTCTTTCGAGGTTTTGCTCTGGAAGGACATATAATTCGGTGCCCTGGGAGATCTGCAGATAGTCTTTCAAAGTTTTTCCTATGGCATGTAATTCGGTGCCCTGGGATATCTGGCAGATGCTCTTTCGAGGTTTTGTCCTATGGCATGTAATTCAGTTCCCTGGGAGATCCGATAGGTTGGGTTGTGTGCCCGTAATCAGTCCTGGGATGCTCTTGCGAGGTTTTGCCATGACCAAATGTAATTCGTTGCCATGGGAGATCCTATAGGTAGAGTTGTGTGCTTGTAACATCCTGGGATGCTCTTGCGAGGTTTTGTGGTGAGGTCACATGTAATTCGGTGCCCTGGGAGATCCTATAGGTAGAGCTGTGTGCTCGTAACAGCCTGGGATGCTCTTTCGAGGTTTTGTGACGCACATAATAAGTCCTGAGGATTCCACAGTATGGCCAGTGATGATGAAGACCTGCAGGTGGTGGGCCTACATCCAGTATGAAAAAGGACTGGCTCTGTAGAACTTCCTATGACGAGTAGATTCAGAGATTGATTGAGATAGCAGTAGCAGTGACGATGATGATGACTCGATGACGATTATCCAGTGACGATGATCCAGAGAAGATGACTTGTGCTAGAAGAACTGTGCTAAGAAATACCTTCCTAGTTAAGAGGGAGTGTTGATGTATATGTAACTTCGGAATGTATTTCATATATGTATGTTGTATGTACTCCTATAGAGATGGTATTATTCCTCTATACGGAAGTGTTGTCATTTATATTGTAAGTGTCGTAACTTATACTTGATGGGTTATTAGACCACCTTGTTGGGGTCGGCCCTGTATAAGTCATGTGGGTCAAAGGGTTATTATACCACCCTATTGGGGGTCGGCCATGTGGGTCAAAGGGTCATTAGACCACCCTATTGGGGGTCGGCCCAGTTAGCATTATGTTATGTGGTTAAGTTCGAGCCTACATGAGTTAGGTAAAAAGGCAAGTCAAGTCAAGTATAAATAGAGTGCGGGAGGAACTCTATTTGTTCACTCATGCACTCAAGGAGGAGTGGTGCACTTATGGAGGAGGACGATCTGCTGCTAGGTTATGTCTGTCTCTCATGGTTGGTTGTATCATTGCTCTATCTATCTCTGAGGAAGTTATTGGGGTTTTTCACCTTTATGGTTTTCCCCAAGTAAATCTTTGTGTCTATTGTGTGCTTGCATTATTGTCTCCATGATTGATATGTTGTAGATATGATGTACATGTTGTTCTCTCAGTTAAGATCCTAGATCAGATGGAAGTAAATTCAGAAAATTTAACAATATAGACCTCTGAACTGATAGTACTACATGAGGAAAAGGACAAGGAACATCAATAGATGTTATACTTCATATCCTTAATGGAGGAGTACTAAGATAAGGTAGATGAGATTGAAATCCAAATATCAAGAATGGAACTAGAAAAGGCCACCATAACTACTCAATCCAACCCTTTCCCACTGAAGGGGAAGGGAATATCTTAATGGATCTAACCATGAGCTAAATGGAGGTGGACACCATATAAAAGAGGCTTGGATCAAGAGAAGTGAAAATTGTATAGCTAATGAGTGGCGTGCATGAAAATAAAGAGCTCGTAAACCACCCATAAAAAGACAAAGATGCACTAAAACAAGAGGTAGAATCACTAAAAATAAGGGTAGTAGGGAAATATCCACTCAAAGGGGATAAGAGGTCACTATGGGATCAATTATCATATGCATTCATCCAACATTAGTACCATTTGGATCTCATCCAAGATTAATTCAAGCTAGCAACATCTTCAACAACATAAATAAAAATAACACAAAATGAGCTAGAAGCAAATCCTAACATTGCAACCAATGTGATTAATTCCTAAACATCATAAATAAGAGGAAATTGAAAGAATCGAGGATCAACAATAGGACACAATTGATAATAGATTCAAATAAAGTCATATCAAAGAGGACTATGATGAATAGAGCTCAAACTAAAGTGGGTGTTCTCTTCACAGAAGTTTCCTTCTTCAAAGGCATGTTCAGGGATGCACCATGTTCAGGGATGCACTAGCAAGGGGACTTCCCCCCTTCTGGGATGGAAACGGGGACCTCTACAATCAAGGAACATATTAGGAGCTACTAAATGATAAAGGAAACAATGATGAGAAATTTGAGGGTCTCCATAAAATTTTAGAGGGAACCACTATAGTTTAACTACTTGTTGATGAGTTCAAGCCGTTAGGTAGTCTAAATATCACCTTCAAAAGTATTCCACCTGTATATTATGAAAACCTCACAAATTTTGAGATGGAAATAAATACCATGAGAGCTCATAAATACCCCATGGTAAATTATTGGCATAACATTGATAAATATCATAAAGTAATTCTACCAGCCTAGGGGTAACCATCCACATCAGGACAAGCTTCAGGGAAAGTTTCCCCACAATAATCCACACAACAATGTTGAAAGGGAAAAGCAGTTCGTTAGTTGTGAAAGAAATAAAATTGGAAGAAAGTATTGAAGGCATCCAGCATAAGGGAAAGGTAGTTTTGAGAACAACATATAACAGGAAATAAAATCAATAAGTAGTAAAGAAGTTTTGAGAGAAACCAAGGCAATATCAAGAATCAACCAACATCTATAAAGGATAAATTCAGATCCCAACATGTTTTATTAGGCATTTTTTTATAGGGACTTTTGAGAAACCACGAGATCATTTTGACATTCAGGGCTAGATGGATTGTATACAAGAAGTAAATCTCATGAGATTTAGATCTCAAGTATATGTCATTGTCACCTACCCAATTTCTGAAATTATTATTTTATTGGCAAAATACTTTATGTTAAATTTTAATTACAAAGTTTTGTAATTATGACCAAGTTTGGTCAAGGATGAATGTAATTACTGAATTATTATTATTTAATAAATTAAGGTAGGAGAAAAAAACCCAAGGGAACTGTTAAATGAGTGTTCACTGACCCACTAGGAGGAATGGAAGTTGTTAGAAAGCATGGGATAGATGGCAACAATTGCACTTCACCACTAGTTGTTGGTTATGGGACAACTACCCCTACAAATGTGGAATTATCCCCCAAGTGGAGGGAGTGAGCAGGCAGCTCATTTAATGACCAGTTAACAACTGAAAAGGCCTAGGCAGCCTACAAAAGGCAAATTCGAATTGAGCAGGCAGCTCTTACACAATATTTTCTGCAGAAATATTCCTCATTTACATCAGGTGATGACTGAGAGATTCAAATAGGGAGGCTATGTGAGTGCATTGTAAGTCTGCAAATTATTCGAAGAAGGAGAACCAGAGGTGCTGGTGCAGGTCCCTTTGACTACTAAGTCTTAAAGACTGGATATCTATTACTACTGCAAGTTGAGGTCCTAAGCTTCTAGGTTTCTTCCTCCTGGTGGTTCAAGAACAGGATCGGGGGTCCTAAGGCAAGTAACTTGGCTGTCTTCAGGAATTGGTTGGGTGGAACAGGCTTCTTGGGCTGTTTGTTCCCCTACAGAATTAATCCAGGTTTTATTGTTTCCTAATTTATTTCAATTAATAGTTCTATTTAGTAAAAATTATAAACTCTGTTTTGTAAAAGAATTGATTTCTGATTTTGTTTAAGTATGAATGATAAGTTTAATGAAAATATGAATTTATAATCCATCTCTACATTTTTCCGCATGTTGTTATTTGCATCGTACTCTAGTATAGAGAATCAATTTAAATATAGATGAAAGATGGGTAGATTGCCAGTGATTAGACAGATAAGTACAGTAATTGATATGTTTTTCAATTTATGCTCTATAACTAACATAGTGAAAAATTATTGTATAAGTATCTAAAATAATATAGGATATTTTATTTATTTCATAAAAAACAATTATTGTTTAACCTCTGCACAAACACATATTTGTTTTCTTATCTCTATTATTTACATAGTAAATAAATGTAATTCAAAACTTTCATATATCATATCTTCAAATAAATAGTATTGCTATTGATTACTATAAGCTGCAAATATTAACCAATACACAGTCTTCTTATTTTCACACACACACTTTTTATCTTCACAAATTCTCCTGTTAGAATGCTTTTATCAATTATTTCAGTAGTATTAGAAACTGGAAACATTGTAAACCCTATCTTGTTTACAACCATCGTATTTTTCTATTGCATGACAAACTGTGGACAGTATTTAAAGCATGGATTCATATCATTTATAAAAACCTTAGATAGTATTTCCAAGACCTCGTCATCATCGTTTTCAACAGTAAACCAAAACACGATCTATACACTCATGTTCAAAATTACAGTTTAACAACCCTAGTTTTTACCTGAGGGTTTTTCTGGAGTTTTTCATACAAAAACATCTTTTTCAAATCAAAGAAAAACTAGAGTTTGGGCGTAGTCCCTTTTCATTTTCTTTTACATTCAAAAAACTACTTCATCGTTTCCAAACACACAGGGTTCATCAACTAAGAAAATGCATACAGTTTTTACATGCTCGACATACATTATCATTTACACAGTAACCAAACGCATAGTAGAAAACAACATTTTCCATTGCAGAGAATAAAAACATAGTATACAGAGTTTAACAAGCTTCGGCTCTAAATTCTTATTCATTAAAACTTAACCCAAAACATTTATGAGTTCAAGTCTCAGACCTATCACAAGTTCCAGCTTTACAAAGAAAGCATTAACGTACCAAATCGAAATCACATTTTCAAACAAAAACTACACAGGGTTTATCCCCACCTCTAGCATTCAAACGAGTATTAAAACTCTCAACATTGACGAGCTAGACATCAAAAATAGGCCGAGTGTCATTTAAACACACGAGGGTCTTTTCCCTGTACTAGTTTTCACTTCAATACAAAATTTTCTTCAAAGAAACGCGACTGATAGACAACGCCGAACGCATGGTGGAACATTTTGTTACTCATTGCATTGAATCATCTTCAACCAAGACCAAATGGGCACCTACGAAGGGTTTGAAACCATCGGATCTTACTAGGAATGGAGGCTTGCTATCCATTTCCAAACCCTTGCTCAAGTCTTCCTTCGAATCCTGTATCTGTCACAAAAACTTTCGAGAGTTAGATTTTTGAACAGTATAAGTTATAAGTTGAACCGTTCAATTCCTTTTAGTTTTGAAACGCTTACCTCCGTAACAGCGACCGAACTCCACACTTTTCAACAGCAAATGACGAGTTTCATGTTTGGACCAAGACCAGGATACCTTTCCTTCTTTACAGAAGTGTTTTCTTCCACTGAGACTTAGAAACAAAACTATAATCTATCAACTCGACAGCATATCAAACTGATTTCGGAAGACACTAAATTCTATCACAATGCCATGGCAGTGAGACACAACCTGCAACTACCAGCCTAACCCTACAAGTCTCGAGGTTGAATCCTCTTTACATTTCGTCTCAACCCTAACATTCAATAGCCTGTCGGCCTCGCTGCCTGAAACGCTAGTGAAACAATGAAAGACATTAACTCTCCATCAACCATCACAACAACGAGATGCTAGGGTTGCATCCAACGTCCCAGATTAAAAACGATCAACGATCACAGGAGTGCCAGCGAGATTACCTTGGGTCGAACAACCATTGCATTTATTACTTCATCATTATCACAAGCACGGCCTTGCCACCGTTGCTCATGGTGGATCGCTCAAACAGCCATCTCGGAGGAGTTAAAACATGGAAACCACACATAGTGACTTTCGCAGACACTATTTCATTGCTTTGCATTACGTGGAAGTGCTAACAGTCCCCGTCACCATGGAGTATGGGACGGCCATTTATTGCAGGACGGATACCCTACTCCATGCTAGCTCAATGCGCATGCCGAGCTTTAAAAACCCATCAAACTGTCTAGTCAATATTAAATTACATGTTAGTACCATATGTATATTAATCAACATAGTTTCCAAGTTTAAGTTTACGAATTAGATTATTGGTGTTATATTTTATTAATATGTAAAGTTTATATAGTTTCAAATTTTGTTTATAATCAAAGTATTAACATTATGTTTCATTATATGTATCTTTTACATTGTGGACGTTGGTTATTTATAAGCCACAAGGCTTATAAATACTATATGTAGTTAAACATTGTAAAATTATAGTTTAGGTTAGTCAAAGTATAAGGATTTTAATGTTAGGCTTGTAATTTTATTTATTGTGTATATTTCTTCATAGTTGTCATACTCGCAAATATTAAAAAGATGCAGTTTGCATTTTTTTTGGTATTTTAATCTAATCCAATGTTAGATATTAGCACAAAAACTATGTTAATACTATGTACTTCATACTCTAACTTCTTAATGCAAGCATTTAATGATTTTAGCGATACAATTACTACTTTGGTACTATGCAAATATTAATTACCTTAAAACGACGACAAAATGCCAAACCATGACAACGTCGATGGTCACGACAACGAACTTAACAGCATGATGATTTAATAGACGACATTGTTTTTAACATTGATGAGTTGTAAGATAGCTTTGAAAACAGTAAGCAGAACTATGTAGATCATACCTGCAGATATTTTTTGTTTCGCAAAAGATTTCATAGCATTTTATTATTTCGACGTTGAATTGAATTACACACATACTCTTAAACTACGCAGTCATTGAACTTCTTACCTGTCGTCTGCACATAGAAACATTTCAAATGCCCTAGCGTTGCAGCTAAGTAAACTCCAGGGTACCTTGTAGGACACCCTTGGACACCAATAAAGCAAAGTGTCAGTATCTTATCAAAAGAAAAATATCGCATCATATTTCTAACCTTTCAGTTCGTTTATTACTTTAAGCACGTTTGTCTAAAGTGTGTTAAGTTGTCATTATCAAAATGTTTCTAACTCAGAAATTAAATTATGTTTAGTACGAAACAACTTCTTAATCAATGTTGTCATAATCAAACATTTATTATTCCGCAGTTATAATTATCTTATTTAATGCTATTTTAAAAGTTTTAAATTTTTATGAAAAAACGGGATGTTACAGTCATCCTATAGCATTTCTTTTTGTGATTGTACTCTTCTTTTGTACTTCCAAAGTCTATTATGCCTCTGTAAATATTTCTTGATATAATAAAGCTCTAAGCAACCTACTCTTTCACCAAATTTATGACACGGATACGTGGGATAAATATTTCATATGTATGACCTATATTCCTCATTGATGTTTGTTTTGTTGAATGGTATACAATTTTTTCTATATTGTTCTACATACGAATGTTTGAGATACCATTGTTAATGCATTTCACCAATTTCTTATTTACATTTTATTAAACCTCAGTGATACCTCACATAATTCATTTGTTCCATACTCCTCTCCATTTACCCTACACTACATTGAATACTTAACATACACTTGGAAAATGCCTCTAAAGAAAAATCCACAGTAATCAATCTATCTTAAGTCCCATGTATTTGCAAATTGCAAAGTATAATCAATCATATGTTATGTTTCAATAAAGAGCAAGCTCTAAATCTATAAAAATTGAGCCACATCATTCCCTGGCATGGTTCCACATATCTTGGAACCTCTCATGGGTTAATAGTTCCCACTCTCATCATCAATGGGATATGTTGCAACTAGAAGTGATTTACAACATCGATTACTAATTTTTTAAGTTGTCATCAATGGAAAGATTCCTCACATTTGGAAGTGGGATTCCATCAATCATCCTTGATTGGATGATTCCATTAATGTTCGACCTTATCCCATTTATTCACACTTTACATGAATTTATTTTGTACCTTGGTGCTCACTCTTATTGTCAATGGATTGCATTATGACTGATAGGATTTAGAATATGATTATTTACATACTGCTTTCTCCCATGTTCGACTTTAATGCATCCAATGACATGGTGTAGATTCATACATGGTGACTTTATTTTCAAAGAGCTTGGGCACATGTTACATTCCCCATTGATGCCATTTTCCCGAATGACTATCAATATGTTAGATCCAATTTAACATTGATAATTGATAAGACCCTGGTTCTGGTGATACATTTATACCTTGGTTCCAATGATCAACAACATCTTTGGACTGAGTTGTCTCCACTTATTCAACTCTTTGATATACTTCGACATGGATCCACTATGTATTTATCATGGCCATGATCACATATTATTATAATTGATCCACAATGTTTTCCATTTGATGTCCATGCTCATTTTCACATGATCATGGTATGCTTACCTCAAGAAAGAGAGCTATTTACTAGTTTATGCTTGTGTTTTGTAAATGCCTTCCATCCTTGGGCTTGTAGCAACTTTCCACTATATTTACTAGAGGCCTCCTTTTTCAAGGAAACTGGGTAATTTATTTCTCCCATCCATTGCCACACTAACCTCACACATTATGGGCATCTATTATCACCCTAATTTGGTTACCCTATACCAAGTCAGGTGATTCCATAGTTGCATCGATATATGTACCTCCAAACCAATCTCCATTTCTTCCAGTGAGACCCCTAGAACCCCATAAACCATTAACAAGGCCCAAAAAGTTCTTGGTTGTAGGTTTCCTTCACAACACTCACGAAAAAAAGGCTTAGTCACACTTAATGCCTCAAAAATTGCAACCAACCCTAATAATACGGACAAATTATTAAAAACTCAAAATTATTGGGATATGAGTGGGTCAAATATGATAATTCCACTTGTATGGCTCTCCTTTAGGCCTTGCCAACATTATATCCCTTGAACCATGTTTCTCCCATATACATAGGAGGTGAGTGGGAGACGAAGGGACCTTCATGCAACCTCACAGTTATGTTGTCAAATTTAATATGGTTGTGCAAGGGTCTTTATGAACATCCACTTTGCTTACCACTCTCCAAAGGAAGTTATTACAATCAATGTTTTAGGGGCCAAAGGAAAGGATCCCCCTGCTTGTGATAGGAGGTCATCTTCATGCACATGGAAAGTACACCATGTAACTAATTTCTAATTAATATGAATTTCTCTCTTCTCCCCTATGCTGGTTGTGGAGTCAGATCTTCTAATCTCATAGATGATATTGTATCAGCCGTGTTTGTACCCCAGTTTTATATGATATGTAGGTGGACTGTACACTCACCCCAGCGGGGGGGTGTGGGGGGGCATCGCCCCCCCACGGGGTTCCAGGGGGGACCATCCCCCCTGGATGGCGGGTGCGGGGGCAGCGCCCCTGAAGAAAATTTTGGGGCTGTTTTTGCCAGCTGTTTTGCGGGCCCATGGTTTTGGGTATCCCGTGGTATTTTCCCATTGTATTTCCCCTATAAAATAAAGACATTGTAATACGGCTAGTGCAGATGATGTATTAGGTTTTATGCATTGTAAAGATCTTTGAGATCAGGAGAGAGACTGTGAAACAGAGAAGAGGAAGTGCAGCTGTTGTGCTGCAGTTTGTATCCCTTCACCTTGCTGGACGGTAATAATAATAAGGACTGGTAAATTCA
Organism: Larix kaempferi; assembly: GCA_027924585.1. Taxonomy (NCBI): domain Eukaryota; kingdom Viridiplantae; phylum Streptophyta; class Pinopsida; order Pinales; family Pinaceae; genus Larix; species Larix kaempferi. The sequence goes on along the minus strand of BSBM01001024.1, from coordinate 3,112,113 downwards.
GTGTGGACGTAACCCAAGTTGGGTGAACCACGATATATCCGTGTCTCTCTTATAATGTGTATGTGTGATTATATTTGCATTTCTGTTTATTGTTATTGCTCTGCGATCCTGTTTTTTCTAACACCCTACCCCCACACCCAAGAAATTTATATTTTCTTTGTGTGTATTGAGTTTAAATCTTAATAGTTTTCGTGATATTGTCAATTGGTTTGAATTCAAAAAGTCTTGCCTAGGGCTATCTTTCATTTATGCAAATAGGGAATTATAATTCGATATGGAAGAAAGTTCATTGCCTAATGCTTGAGTAAGGTATTTAGTTATTGGTACATATGAATAAATACATTCAAAATTGTGATTGTTGGTTGATCCTCCTCCTATTTAATGTACAACCACTTTAGTTACAAGACTACAATCTCCATCTATGATCATCCCATCTATTCCTTATTCATTTAATTTCTTAAGTTTTTTTTCACATGAATGGCAAACATTTGTATTTAAAAAAGGGATGTTAAAAATTCATACTCCAAATTATTCAAAATTATTACAAAAATTATCTACTATTTTCCTCCAAGACATGACAACTTTCCTTTGGAGATCTTGATTGCATGTATAGATTGTGATACTTATGACATATCTATAACTATAGTGTCTAATTTGCTATCCTAATAGAAAAATACATAAAAATTGCATATACAAATTCAAGAGACAAATTTATGATCACTATAGGCCTCCCCCATCTATACACCTTCTTTCTCCCAACTCTATTCCTCATGCTCTTTCTTATGTTCATTTAGAGTTATCGATTTCTATTGGACTTTTTCTATCTCAACTACATGTTCTTTCACTGAGGCTATGGAGACACTTATAAAAAATGCCATGGAATGAGAGTTTTGTGCAAAACCTATAATAATTTTAAAATGCATATCAAAATCAAATGTCAATTTGTCATGTTTTAAATCAAGTCTTGAAGCTTGATTTCCATATCTTCCTACTAGATTGGATTCCAACTTTTCCATATGTATCCTTAAGTATTCAATTTCTTACTTGATTCCCTCCAATTGGCTTTTCATTTTCCTTAAGATTCTCTTAATCATAATATTGTTATCTTATGGGATTTCCTTTGTGTTGGGACAACTTGTCATTGTAGAAAGCTAACTCTTCTCTTCCAAAAGTCCCAATTTTTCTCTTAGTGTTTGTTGAGAGGGTATAGAAGATCTTAAGGGAGATGACAATATAATCCCATCCCACTGGTAGTCACCTCTATTGATATTAAATAGAAACCAATATTGGATAAGTAGAACTTACCAATTTCCTTGGCCATTGGAGTACCTCTGAGAGGAATAAGCAAGTAGAGTTCACTGTGAAGGATTTTTGTTTGAGCCTGTTTCCAAGTAGATATTGCTCCTTCGAGACATTGAGAAAACCACACAAAGTCCTCTTCAAGAATCACATATTCTTCACCCATGAACTGGTTGATGATTACAGAGATGACCCCCATTTAAACATCCCACCTTTGCTCCATGCAGGTATTAAGTTTGGATTAAATTGCAGTTTTGGCATGGCTATGGAGAAAAGTAGGAATTGAAAGGGGCACAGGGGAGATTTAATCCATTGCCTCTATTTAATCTTGTTCAATGATATTTGGCATTTGGATTAATGTGAATTTCATTCTTAGTTATAGTGAGATTAAACGTATACTTAGTTGTTACTTGTTCCATCAATAAGGTCATTAATGGATCCAAATGGATTTGGGGGAGCCTCCATTTTTAATATTAACCTATCCCTTTCTTGATAAGAAAGCTTGATTCACTAGTGAATATGATTGATTATTGTTTTATCGATAAATGTGAAGCAGTTGGTAAGAGTATAGGGGTAAGAAGAGAGGAGATGCATTTTCAATGATAGATTCTCGATGTTTCGATCCCTACTGTGGGATCACACCACTACCCCCCACAGAAAACTGATGTTATCAATACACTGGTCACCAAAGCCCTAAGAATTTCCGATGAGGAGCACATAAACCAATAAATAGAACATTTAGGGACCGTCTTCAGTAGTAATGGATATGATAGCAATCAGTTCAGGAAAGCCATAGAGGTAGCCAAGAAACCTCGAAAAGATAAAAAGAAGATTAACAAAGAAAAAAAAGGATATTCCTCCCTTTCATTAAAGGAACCACAGATAAACTAGCAAAGATACTCAGAAAGCACAATTTTAAAGTATTCTTCACCCCTCCCAACACAATAAGAAGCTTAGTGGAATCCTTGAAAGACCCTATAGCTCCCATGTCATGCAAAGGAGTTTACTCCATTCCTTGCTCTTGTAGTATAATGTCTTACATAGGAGAAACCGGTAGGTCAATAGCAACAAGACTAAAAGAACATAGTGTTGACCTTAGGTGTGATAGGCATAAAAAATAATAGTGTTGACCTTAGGTGTGATAGGCATAAAAAATAAGCCCTAGCATAACATTCACACCTAACCCAACATCAAATTTGTTTAGAAAAGGCATATGTCAAAGCAAAGGAAGATAACCTAACAAAGAAAGATAAGAGAGAAAATTGAAATCGAGATGTGTAAAGATTGCCTCAATAGGGATGACGGAGCCAAACTCAGTGCTACATGGAAACCCCTTATACACTTGTTACAAAAGAAACAAACCTCTAAGCAATCCAATAACTAAATAACCAATTAGTTATCCGTTATTACTTTACCCTAGGTTTTCTCCATTAAACTTAAAATGCTAAAATTAAATAACCCTAGCAATTATACTACACATTAATATATTAAAAAAATTTAAGTATTACAAAACTTAAAACTTAAAAATTTTGATTTTATTGTGTCAAAACAATGTAAAACTAAAAAATTTAATTAAATGAAATGAAATTAAAATAAAATTATAATATAAAATAAATTAATTAATTAACATATTAATTATTTAAGCATTGTAAAAACATTGTAGAACTAAAATTTTAATTGAATTAAATTAAATTAAAATTAAAATAAAACTATAATCTAAATTAAATCAAATTAATTAAAATAATCTCAACTTAAAGTATCAAAAGTGGAAAAGATAATAAAATTAAATTAAATACCCCTAGCAATTAGTGTCAAAACATTGTAAAACTAAAATTTTTAAACGAAATTAATTAAAATAAAATTGTAATCTAAAATAAATCAAATTAATATATTAATTATTGAAGTATTGTAAAAACAGGTAGAATTAAAATTTTAATTAAATTAAATTAAATTAAATTAAAATTAAAATCAAACTATAATCAAAATTAAATCAAACTAATTAAAATAATCTCAACTTTGAAGTATCAAAAGTGGAAAAGATAACTAATCTTATAGTTCACCTTCTGCCGCTACACAAAGAATCAGACAAACCCTAACCTCCCTTAACCTTGAGCTGACACCTTCTAACCTATTTCCATCTACCAAATTTCCACTTCATATAAAACAATCGTTGGGCAATCACAACAATTTCTTCTCAGACTTCACTGTCTCCTGATGATCTTCTTACTCTTAATCCATCTCTGCGTATGATGTTCTATAAAGAGTATAGGGATTCAACCATACCCTGAATTATCTATAACATACGACCAAGAGCTAAGTCGTATTCATGCTATTTATTTCCCATCGGCCTATGATCAAGGAGGAATCTATATGGTGAGAATTGATACTTCAAGGAATAGAGCATGAAATTTTTTCTTGATTATTGGTAATCCTCCCTTGTCCCCAAGTGAAGCTTGTTTATATATATGTTTCATTTGAGGACAAGGAGAATCCCTCCCACACCTACCACCCTTGGGTTTCCTTTTGATGCTCCATCAAAAAAGATCTTGTGTTGCTTTTGCTCTTTTAACTAGCTTTTAAATTCTTCCTTTTCATATTTTAATTTCCACTAATGCCCAATGATTATTGTTTTGAATACTAATTTGTACTGAAGGGGGATTCCTTGAAGGAGATATCAAACCCATATCTTCTCTTCAATAGTAAGAATCTATTTTTTAAGCAATATTATGGGATGATGACTTAGAGCATCATTCTTCAGCGCTCTCACTATGCTTGGTGTTTGGTATGGGATATTCAACTCTAATTTGAATATGGATCTATTTATAGTCAACCAAATCTTCTAGCATAAACATTTGGGGATGGATTTCCAAATACTTGTAAAGATAGGTTTCTTATTCAACGAGCCATGATATAATATTTTCCATTGGATGAATAGATCACTCCAAGACTTGGGTTGTCTAATTTTTTACCAAGCTTTGCTAGAGCAAGGCGCCACACCTATTAAGTGTAAGGACATTATAAAAAAATATGGACACAAGTTTCTTTTTCTTCTCTACACATAAATCACCAATTCAACCCTTGTATTCCCCTTTTTATTAAGTTCTTTGTTGTTAGTGATCTTCCATGTGCTAATATCCAACATAGTGCATTTGCTTTTGGAAGGCCATCTCTATGCCAATTTTGTTTCCACGTTATGGATGTTGGGGGGAGCGGATTTTTTTTAGTAAAGCTTGATATCCATCCTTCATAGTGAATTTTCCCACTTTTGTATCCCATACCCTTTGGTCTCTTGTAACTTTACTAATTGGTGGTGTTCCTTGTAAAAAAATTTAGAGTTTGAAGTAGTGAGAGGATAAGTACTTAGTTAAGTATAGATGTTTCCATCATACCCATTTACCAACAAAATTTCAGTCAGATATATTGTATAATGTATTGTACCCATTTATGTTGAACCAAAGCTTGAGATCTTGTAGATCATCCCTGGAGGACAAATCCTTTCCCCATGATAAAATCATTCCAAATGTTGATATGTTTGCCTTTTCTTTGCATCCATGTGAGACTTTTCTATATTAATTTAACTAAAGCTTTGCGTAGATTCAAACATTTGATCATTTTCTATTCACGATATCTTTTTCCAGACATTGCTTCCTAGGGATACCAATATACTTCTTCCTTGATGTTGTTTTCCACCATTCTTATTGTCCTAAAACTAGTTTCCAAAGAATATTTTCCCATAAGAGTAGCTTCATTAGCTTTGGATCTTTCAAGCTTAGACCTCCATTTTCTAGGAAAGGACAAACAATTTCCCATTCGATTAAATGATAATTCTTGGTTTTATATTTACCTCCATGCCATAAAAACCTTCACATGTATTGACTTATTTTATTCAACAATGGTAGGTGCTAGCATACATGAGCATTGGAAAATAGGCAAGAAAGATAAAACAAATTCCACTAATACAAGCTTACTCACTGGATTCAACTATGAAGCACCCCAAACTTGGATCTTGGATTTTATCTTTTGAATGATTGGTTTCCAATCTATCGCTTTGGTTATTTCCATAAGACGAGGATTTCTAAATAATTAAAGAAGGTCCAGTTTAGAAGGCCTAGAATATTGAGTATGCAAGAGATAAGGGTTCCGACATGTTCCATCCCAAGATCTTGTCCACCCAACACTTCAACAAACATATCCAATATTTTTTTGAACATCTGAGCAACTATTGTGGATGCCCCCAACTACAAATTGGACATGATTAATCAACTTGAACCTTCTTGCTATATAAACATCCTCTGAATCTCCATCAATTATTTCTTTTTCGAATTTTTTTATTTAATGATTATGAAATGATAATATATAGGAAATGAGAAAGTGGACAACCTTGATGGATTCCTCTAGAACATTGAAAAACAATTGTTGGCCTGCCATTCACTCACGAGCCTATCCATGGCCTGCAAATACAATTTTTTATACACTTGATGAAGAAGTTGGAATAAAAAATATTTCCCATGATCAAAAAGAGAAAGTTGTGTCAAATTATATCAAAGGCATTATCTAAGTAAATTTTAATCACCATACCTTTATCTTCGTGATATTGGATTGAATGTATTTCCTCTTGAATCAAAATAATGTTATCAAATAATTGAATTTTCTCTATAAACTCCCCTAGATTTTCTGAGATAAAATTGCCCATAAGTGGTTTTGACATCAGAGCCAAGGTCCAACATTACTTATTGAATTTAATGTCATCCCAATTCCATGGTCAGTTTTCACTCTTACATGTCCTTCTCCTTTTTCTAACATAGCTAATGTGTTTCTCATGCTAGGGAGAAGAACCATGCACCTCATCTTCCAACCTTATTACCTAACCCTATTTACCAATATTTTGGTTAATATTTTGGAGGTTGGGTTGCATAGAGAGATGAATCAAAATCTTGAAAAAGTAGTGGGTCTACATTCTTTAGGAGTTGGCCCCAAGAAACAAGAGTTGGTAGCTACCCCTATTTGTTCTCTTCCCCTTGTCCAATTGATATTTTAAAAAGGATCACTTTTTATTAAATACCAATAAGCTTTGTAAAATTGGATTGAGAAACCATGAAGGCCTAGAGCCTTCTCAAGTTCCAAGTTCGAAATGGATTCTACTATTTCCTCCTCCTCTACTTCTCTGTTAAATGTTTTGTTTTCTTCACTATTAATAATTTAGGAATGTTTTGGAGCATTTCAGCATGTGATCTTGGATCCAAATACCCCTTTTCTATATAACCCTTTAAAATGCTCATCAGATTCAACCTCAATTTCCTCAAAATCACTTAGTTGTTTTTGCTAAGAGTTTATTATTTCCTTGACACAATTTCTATGTTGTCTTCCCTTGGTTTGTTTAGGGAAGAAGTGTGTATTTCTATCTCCTTATTGCAACCAGCGATTCTTAAATTAATCCTCCACATCGATTCTTAAATTAATCCTCCACATTTCTTCTTATTTTTTGGATTTGTTGTAGCTTGAGACTAAGATTTTGTTCGTCAATCATATTGCTTTTTAATATAGCTTCATTCTCCATGGAAACCTGTAGATTTTCCATATGGGTTTATGTTTCAATATTTCCTTCTCTAGAGTTCTAAAGGATCTCTTTGCCCATTCTTTCAAAGCAACTTTGATCGACATGAGTTTTGATTCCCAAATATAGAATGGGGAGGCCCTTACTTTGAGGATTAAATAAAAAATGGATAAGTCCTAGATTTTCACTTGCTTGAAGTTTTAGAACTACTTGCTTACTTAATTAAATTGGCTCAAAATAGAGGAATAAGAAGTGTTTAGATATTACACATGTCATTAATAATCTAAAGAACCTTAGGGAGGATTTCACATCTATATGTGAAAATAATCTTGTAACAATTGATGGGCATGATAATTGTTCTCTTTTTGCCCATCGATTTTTCCATCATTATATTCCTTTTATTGTCTTGTTGGAACATTTTCTTTCCTATTTTTATCCAATTTTTCCATGTTTATTTTCATAGGGGCATTGCAAATTCATGATTGATATTTTATGTTAAGTAAATGAATTTTTTCTTAAAGAGGGAGTGAGAATGCATGATTATGTGTATAGAACTATTATTTTGTCTTCTACATGATCTTGAAGGAGAATCCATTCACGTGACAACACTTGAATGAGCATTGAGGAATTTCTCGTCGTCAATGGCGATTGATGGCCTGAGAGAGATATTATGTCATTGTTGAATTTTTTTAAAGCCGCTGGTGAAAAGGACACTAAATGATATTCAAGAATGCCACGGGAGTAATAAAGGAGTGACAATCTATGCAACGTGCAGTATGAGAGGTGTCAGTTTTAATAAATGAATCGCAACTTTGGCTTATTACAATGAATACATTACAGTTGTTTTGTAGGGACACTTGTCCCACATTTTCTTTTCCCTTTTTCGGGTTATAATTGTAAACAACTACTTTTCCTAAAATGTAGCATTCGCTCTAATGAATACTTGTATAAATAAATAGACCCTAAAATGTAGCATTCGCTCTAATGAATACTTGTATAAATAAATAGACCAAGGGCTTGAGAAGTTTCACTGTGATTTACTCTTTGACATATAATCTAGAGTTAAGTAATTGTTAGTGTTATCTATGTCTTATTAATTTAAGGGATTGTCCAGCATGTCATGGTGTAAGTTGGGCCCACTCTATTGTGTTACTAGACTGGTCCTAATCGTTGTAGATTTGTTTATTAGTAATAGAGCATTTTGTTATAGTCGTTTTCCTTTTTTTAATGTTTTAATTAGCCATTTTATACAGTGTGATTTAGTGTGCTAATTGATTTATTTCAACAATCTATTTATGTGATTTGGTTCTGCAATTTATTTATGCATTTTATTTCTGAAATTTGTTTGTGTCATTAAAGTGTGACTTGCTGAGAAGAGCCTTGTGTACCAAGTATTGTAGAAATGCATTCGACAAAGAAATGATTAGTAGAATTAGGTTCTTTTTATGCAATTTACTTTCATAATGCAATGTGTAATATCCAATTGTGTCAATTTTGTAGACCAGGAATTGTAGTAATGCATTTGGATGAATTAGCTCAATTGGAGTAGAGATACTTTTTAGAGTTAGAGTTTATTTACAATTGTTGCATAGAATTTCATCAGCATGGAGTAGAACAAGAACGAGAAGAAACCCCCCCAAAAAACTATTAGAAATAGTAATAACAACGTACCAAGATTAACATATTCAAGATTGCATATATAGTGTTGGTGTTTTTGGAAAGTCTACAACCTTGGAATGGAAATTAAAGTAAGATATGGAATCTGGGAAGTCGATCCCAAGTATTGTCAGAGCCCATTAACAATGTACCTCGAGACCAAGATGATGTGTAGAGAATAGTTGATTGTTTACCTCGAAGGGTATTTTCTCAATAGAAATTGCCAGTGGAAGTTGCATATAAAATATTATAGTTTGGAAGTATAATTTTAAAACTTGATAATAACTGACACATATGACAATTGAGAATAATGTATGCATGGAATAGTCAAACCTTATAGTAACTGTTTTTTTTATTAGTTATTTGTATATTCAAAATGGTGAAATTATGGTGCATGTACATAGAGATAGTTCTTCCCATCAATCAAATAAAAGTTATCATTGCCTTAATATTGTTTGCTTGTGAAGATCAATAGGTGCAAGGAAATATGAGGGACTTCAATAAGAATCATATCCCAAACAATGAGGCTTATTATCATGTACTCATAGAATTCCCATGTCCATCAAAGGTTCACAAGGTCAATGAAATTGCAATGTTTATATACTCCGAACTTATTTGTAAATAAATGTTGGGTGAATCTAAAGTCGAGGCCAAACATATTATACCATTGTATTGAATGGAAAGAGATATTGCTAAGAGTTTCTCTATTATTCCTGTGTATTGTAATAGTAGAGAAGGATATCACGTCAAGGTCAAACAAATATGTTTTTCTCTAGAGTTAAATTTTTCCAATGAAAATATTCATTATTTAATCTAGAGCATTTAAGTCCAACAATCTCTTTGTTTGACAACTTGCTCTTTCCAACTAGAATATTTAATTTATGTTTATTTCTATATACCACCGACTCTATGACTCTTTATTCTTGGATGAAGTCTCTTTGGGGGAACTAGTTGCAATAGTGAATGACACATCAAATGAAGAGTCTATGGTGGAATCATAAGAAGATACTATACAATCCCATGAAGGAAATTCCCAGGAAGAGAATATACAAGTAGAATAATCTAAGGAGATACATGATTCCAAGGAATCACATGTTATGAAATCAAAGAAAGAGGTAACCATCGTTCAAGTCATTGCATATCTCCACTCACACCACTTTGAAAATCAATAATCATCAAGGACAAGTTGGGAGAACTAACAAACCAACTGTGGACCATGATGGAACCAACGAAGAAAGAAATATGGAGATACATGGAGAACTATGAATAATACAAGGAGATACCAAAGAAGTGCAACAACATCTTGGAACCACGGGAAAAAAGAATCAATATCAAGGAAGCCGGGAAGTAATTAGACCATGTATTCACATTCCACTTGGATGGATGGATGCTCATGCTTGGTATCAATTGACTATTTTTCTTAGTTGATCTTATTGTATGTCTTTCTTTCATGTTTTGAGGGTGAAACATTTTTAAGGGGGGTGTAAGGTTATATACCTAAAGGGAAATAATACGGGGTTCCTAAGGAGGTACCCAAGGGGAATAAATGATGTAATGGGTACCCAAAAGTGAATCAACTATGTAATGTGTGCCCAATGGGGGTAATTAATGTAATGTGGCCATTTATAATGGAATATGGTCCACTTGGTGGTTGGGGGTTAGTTAGAAGAAATAATATAATAATAAGGCATGGACCCCTAAGTATACTCATGAGAAAGTATAAATATAGATGAGAATCATTGTATTAGTCATGTTGAGGATTATTATTGTACAAGCATGGCTTGTGGAGTGATTCCTTCCCTAAGGAGTAATTGATGATGTTACCCTACCTTAAGGGTTTCTCTATATCTTGGTGTTATTCTTATGTTGAATGTATTTTGGTTATTTATGAAGTTTAAGTGTTCTATATATTTGTTGTGATTCAATTTATGGGTTAAGGATCACTACATTCCCTACATGAAAGATCCAAATTGAGTGAGACTTGTTGCATCAGAAATAATAGATACCAATGGATCTGTGGTAGGGTTTTCATCATTATATGTGAAATATTGGACACATGGAAGATTGTACAAGTTCGCTCTTCTGGAAAGACCAAAAATAAGAAGTGTTGGGATATTCACAAAAAAATCTTATTGGTACATCATAATTAGGTCAGACCTACGGCATTGGAAAAAGTACACATCAAGATACATCGGGTTGAAATTTCAGACACAGAGGAGCCTAAATTTTAAATTAACATCAGTTTCAAGTCGGCCCTAAAACAGTCTTCCAATCAAGGTTTGAAAAAAGCTACACCATTTTAAATTTGAATAAATTTGAGTAGAAGGATCTAATTGTGGTGAAACATAGGGTGTGGTATCTCTTTGTATTGTTCATAATGCCACCAAAAGGAAGTGTAAAAACTCACACTCCACTCAAACCACCTGAGGAGTCATCCCCAACGTACGATGAAAGGGAAGACCTATCTTTTCAAGTGTTCCAGTTGGAAGATATGATTAAAGGATCTGTGAAAGCAGTTGATTTAGTTAATTTAGAGGGGAATTTGATTAAACATATGGATAATAAGATGGAAGAAAATATGAAAGGGATGATGGAACAAATGGAAAATATTGCTAATCTCATACAAAATTCAAAGGATACTCCTTCTCCAGGTGATAATGTGTTCCATGATACTCAGGAGGGTAAAGATAAGGTCCATGTTGAAAAACATTCCATGAATAAGAATATTCCAAGAGGAAATGATTCTGATAATGGAAATAATCAAGGATGGTCACCAAGGGGCTTCCCAAGATTGGCATGAGAAAGTTTGATGGCAATGATCCAATAACATGGATATTCCAGATGCAGCAGTTCTTTGATCTACACTAGGTTCCAACTTTGCATAAGGTAACCATTTCATCCTTATATTTAGATCCTGATCAATTTATATGCTACCAATGGATTTGTGACCGTAAAAAGGAATATATTATCTCTTGGTCTATATTCACAAAATAATTGATTGCACATTATTTGGATATAAATAGCAACACCTTCTTTAGACAATTGGTAAATCTCAAGCAAAAAGGCCTAGTTAGTGAGCACATCAAGCAGTTTTAGAAGCGAAGCCTCGTAGTGAAGAATATTTCAGAAGATAACTTGTTGGATCTCTTTATTGGAACTTTGAAGGATCACATCCAACATGAGGTTCGCCTTCAAGAACCTAAGTCCTTGGAGCATGCATTTAGGGTGGCAAGAAAAGTTGGAAATAAGGAAGTCTACCACTTACAACTATAGAGAAGGAAGTGTGGTCTATAGTCATCCACAACCTACAAGGTTGACACCAAAAAAACTAGATGAAAAGAGAGGAAAATGGATTTGTTATAGTTGTGATAGCGAATACAGTAAGGGCCATAAGTGTACTGAGAAGAAACTATTTTACATAGATTGTGAAGCGGAGGAATAAAATGAACAAGAAGCACCAAAATAACAGGAACCATCTCAAGATGAAGAAATACAAGATACTACTTCCGAAGAGATTACTCCCACCATATCTTATCATGCATTGGTTGGAATTAGCACTCCTTAAACTCTCAAGATCGAAGGATATATCAAAAAGAAAAAGGAAACAATGTTGATTGATTCTAGTAGTACTCATAATTTCATTCACTGTAAATTAACCAAGGTTCTCAATTGCTTTGTATATCCAACACCATAGTTTCAAGTAATGACTACAAATGGAGGAACTATCAATTGCTCAAGAAAATGCCATAAGATCAATCTCACTATGGGTGAATATGTATTGAATAGTCCAATGACTACTATTCCAATGGGGGGTGGTGATGTTGTCTTAGGAGTACAATGGTTACAATCATTGGGAACAATGGATTTTGATTTTCAAAAGCTTTTCATGAAATTTTTATGGGAAGGAAAGGAATATGATTTAAATGGTATCACAGGGAAACCAAGTAAGGTGATAATCTCTAATGGTATGAAAAAATTGGTGAAAAATGGGCATCAAGGTGTGATTGCACAATTATTCTCATTAGATGTTCAAACATCTAAGTCTCGTATTTCCCCAGATCTCCAAAAGGTGATTGATAATCATTTTGAGGTATTTGAAGATATTCCAAAAGGTCTTCCACTTATTCAAGATTTTGATCATTTTATTCACTTAATTCACAGATACCCCTATGGACAAAAGAGTGAAATTGTGCATATGGTTGATGAAATGTTAGAGCCCAGCATAATTAGGCCTATCCAAGTTTCTTACTCTGCACTAGTGGTAATGGTAAACAAGTTAGATGGATCATGGCGTATGTGTCCAAATTATATAGATCTCAACAAGATCACCATTAAAGATAAATTTCCCGTTCCTGTCATCGACGAATTGTTAGATGAATTACATGGAGCAATTTTCTTCACAAAGTTGGATCTCTGTTCCGGATATCATCAGATTGGAATGGAGGAAAACATTCCAAAAACAACATTCAGAACTCATGAAGGTCATTATGAATTTTCGGTCATGCCATTTGGTCTCACGAATGCGCCTTCCACATTTCAAGGTTTGATGAATTCCATTTTCAAGCCTTTCCTTAGAAAAAAAATTCTTGTATTCTTTGATGATATACTAATATATAGAAAGTCTTGGGAAGAACATGTTCAACATGTTGACAGGGTACTACAACTACTAAAGGAGCAACAACTATATGCAAAACCTTCCAAATGTTTCTTTGGGGTAAATGAGGTAGAATATTTGGGTCATATTGTATCTCAGGAAGGTGTCAAGGCAGACCCCAACAAAATTAAAGCCATGATGGACTGGCCAATTCCCAAAAACCTGAATAATATTCAAGGATTCTTAGGTCTGAAAGGGTACTACCGCAAGTTTTTTCAGAACTATGGAAGAATAGAAACACCTCTAACATCATTATTGAAGAAACATGCACTTTCTTGGACTTCAGAGGCAAGTAAATCTTTTGATCAGCTTAAGAAGGCAACGTGCAAAGCTCTTGTTTTGGCCATACTAGACTTCACCAAAACATTTATTGTGGAATGTGATGCTTCGGGAAATGGGATTGGGGCGGTTATAATGCAAGAAGGACACCTGATTGATTTCACAAGTCATCCAATCGAGGTAAAGCACTTACAAAATCCCATTTATGAGAAGGAAATGTTGGCAATTATACATGCTCTTAAGAAATGGCATCCTTACCTAATAGGTAGACACTTCAAGGTCAAAACAGATCATGATAGTCTTAAATATTTCTTGGAAAAGAGATTATCTTCGAAATAGCAACAAAAATGGGTAACCAATATGTTGGGATAAGACTTTGAAATCATCTATCAAAAAGGGAAACATAATGTGGTGGCAGATGCGCTTTCCAGAAAAGATGAAGATGTCGTGGCATTACTTTGTGCAATTTCCATTCTACAACCTAATTGGGTATCAACAACAAGGGAAGAATGGAAAAATGACCTATCTTTGTGGACACTTATTCAAAAGCTACATGATGATCCTAGTGTATTAGATACTTTTGTGTGGAAAAATGATTCACTATGGTATAAGGATCACTTATATTTATGCAAAGACTCCCAAATCAAACAAAAGGTCCTCTCGGAATTACACACCTCTCCTATAGGTGGGAACTCTGGATTCCTGAAAACTTACCACAGGTTCAATAAGGAATTTTTTTGGGAAGGTCTTAAAACTGAGGTTCAAAGGTTCGTGGTCGAATGCTTGGTTTTCCAATAGAATAAGGTGGAAACTATTAAGACCCCGAGACTTCTACAACCATTAGACAAACCTTGCCAGCGCTGGGAAGAAGCCTCAATGGATGTTATCACAGGTCTACACAAGTCAGAAGGAAAGAATGTTATTATGGTGGTTGTTGATATACTCACGAAGTATGCACATTTTTGTGCACTCTGTTGATGCCTCGAATATCGCTGCATCAATCAGCAAGGGATTCTCCCCGGTAAGCAATCCCAACTAGATCACTCACCGTTTGGTGTGGGGAATCCATCCGGTTAACGGTTGCAGCTCGATCCACCGGTTATGTATTTTGTATTTAAAAGGATATGCAAGTGCCCTATATTAAATGCATGCGGGAAAACAAATATATCTTAATCTGATTTAATCTAAATTACCTATCCTTATAAGGAGCAGATTTAAAGAATGGGAAATAAACTGGAAAATACACCCAATAATTCCACAGATAGCTGTTAAATTGAAAGGGGCATTTACAGCAGAAAAGAAAGATTATCCAAGATAGCTCAGATAAATGTAAGTATTCAATTACCCATTTAACACAGAAACTTTACAAAAGAATATGAAACCATTCATAGCAGAGAATTAATTCATAAGAGCCAGGAAAGATCTCACAAGAAATGTATGAAAAGTGCAGAAATAGTTCAGCATTTAATCAACAAGACTCCATGCAAAATGTTGTGCCAGCTTCCACAGGCCAAAATGATTTTTCCATTGATGTAGCAGAAATAGTTCCTTTACAAGACAGAAAAAGAATTTCACCTGCCAAAAGTCCTTGTTCTCTCCTTCTAATCAGCTATATATAGCTCTACAAAATGTGCCCAGAGTTGCCACCTATACCCTAACCGTTTATATCCCCCTAATTTGTCTTGTAGTGCTGAATATTACATAAGAGAAATTTCTCAAATATTTTGCAACAACGGGAGTTAAACATTTCAAGTCATTTAATAGTCCAAAGGAATATACAAAAATAAACGTTCATGAGGCATGCTAGCGGACGCAAGCTATCCCTAAGCCGACTCCTATGGGGCCTGAGGCGCTTCTGGGATTGCTGGGGTTTCTTCTTGCACTACTGCAATGGCTGGGCCACTCTCCAATGTGGTAGCTTGGCTGGCTGCCAATGCCTTCTCCACCTCTACTATATGAATTCCCCAGTGATTTGTGTCCCTTACAATATTCGTTCCAACCAGGGGACTTATGAATCTGAGAGATATTTCTTGCTTGGCTGGTTCTTCTGCTAAGACAGTTACTTCGGCTGTGGTGACCCGGAGGCTTTCTTCCAGGTTGTGTTGATGAACAACAGCTTGGATGATAAATTGGTGTAGATCTTCTGCTGTCAAGGTGTCCAGCTTCTGCACATATTCACTTTCTGCCTGGAGCTCTATACTTAGATTAGCTAAATACTGTGCTTTATCCGGGAACTATTCTATCCTTTGGGGCATGGCTATTCGGCAACTTTCCTATGTGGTCCGGATTTGACAGTACACAGTCTTGCATTGCTCATAAGTGGCTGAGGTTACGGTGGCCAACTTTACTCTGTAGTCTTTAGAATACTCCAGGATGCATATATCTGCCTTGTATTCAACAACAAACTTAAGGGGAAGGGTTGTTGGGAACTATGACTTCCCTTCTCTCCATTCGATGTGCTTTTTAATCTCCCCACTGATGCGTGCGTGCTTCCTCCTAATCCTTGTGGCTTCAATGTTGATTTCCTTGACTTTGGTCATGACTGCTTTTAGTCTGTATACTTCCTCTGCTATGAGTTCTCGGACTCCATAGGTCTCTCTTAGTATTCCACAAGCTTGCTCGTGGAAGGGGCTGATGTCTCCCATTTTGTTGTTTGCCAACTCCAATCGTTGCTCCAACGATTCATTTTCTCCTTGTAACTTCTCAATGTGCTCCTTTAGGTCATCGACCTCTTGAAGGTTGTCAAATTTATCCGATTCGAGCTTCAAATTCTTACCTTTAAGCTCTGCATTTTCTAATTCTAATATTCTTATTTGTATTGCTAGAGCTCTCCTATCTACCTCCAATTGTTGGAGTGCTTTATTTAATTCTTCCTTTTGAGATGTTAGAGCATTATTCTTCTCGATCATCAGATTTGTGTAATTATGCTCTTTGACTAAGGCTTCCTGAAGCTGTTGCACCTTCTCCTTTTCTTCATCCAACCTGTCACCCAATATGTTAACATTGTCTGCGGTTGTTGTAACCGTGGCTACGGAGATGGATGCTAGGATCCTGGCAGCCTCTTCTGTGTTCCGCATGACCGTGGTTTCCTGTGTGGTGATGATGTCTGGCCGAAAAGGCCTTTTCAATTTGGAACCTGTCTCTTTGACAATGGTCTTTCTCTTCTTGTTGTAAGCAAAGTTCTGCCAATTAGAAACTGTGCTGCCTTTATAGGGTGTGAAAGGGACAATGGGTAGATCCCTTATGGGGGAACTCATATCCAAGTTTTGCAGGTCTGGGATTTTGGGATCAACATCTTCTTGGGATTTATTTTCTTCTTCTTCTTTCCTCCGTGCCTCTTCCTCCTGCTCCTTCCTTCTTTTGTCATCTTCTTCCTGCTTAGCATTAATTTCCAGCCTAATTCTTTCTTCCTCTTCTTCTTTCTTCTTCGCCTCGGCTTCGGCTGCTTGGATCCTCAAATTTTCTTCTTCTCTACGTTTATCTTCTTGGATTTTATTTGCTTGTTCCAAGAGCCTTAGTTCTTCTTCCGAGAAAGCCTTGGAGCTCGAGCTGGCCCCTCCTTTTTCCACCTGACAAATCTGTAGCTCAGCCATATTTCTGATTCCCCTATATGGTTCCTCCTGTGGATCATAAAAGTTGGCATATTCATGGGGAGTGGAGAGTTCTTTGCAATGTTGTGCAATTTTTCCCTGCCGATCATTCCTGTGAAAAATCCTCTCTCCGAAATGAAAGCTCCTCAATTCTGCAACAAACTCTTTCACAGTTGCAATTCCTGAAAACTTGTAGGACCCAACATAAAAGGGTGAGGGGGGAAAAGTGGCTTTCTTGGCCTTATACAAGGTGTTACCCATCCCATCAATGAATACTTGCTTTACCATTTCCTTATGGACTATGTAATCTGTAGCATACCTTGGGAGAATATATGGGGCTTTGGAACCTCCATACATTCTTATGTAGGTACCTTTTGGGGAGAAATAGAAATCGCCATACTTTTCCAAGGCTTCCATGGTGTTTTCAGATAAAAAATTAGGTTCTTCATTAAATATCAACTGATAAAGGGGCATTATGAACTCCTCGCAATGAGCTTGTAATCCCTCTTGTAATTCTAAGCCCAAAAGATCTTGTAGGCTATGAACATCGGACCCTCTGCTAAGCTCCACATGCATCCCAACTTGGGAAAAAGACATTTTTCCACGATGCAATCTATGAGGTACGAAGCCATATAAAATTCTGCTTTCCTTTCTACCAACCCTTCTTTAGCCATTGTTATTGTTGATGTCAGGCTGTCTGAGAGAATGTCATCCCAATTGAAGATTGTCCCTTTGAAGGCTACATAGTGGATGATAGGGACCCATTGTAGCATAAACATCGTCCCATCGGGTCTCCCGAAGATTCTGCTTAGCATGAGAGCGATCAGTCTGAAGGGAGGCCTCAGATTCCGGACTTCGTATTCTTCACTGTCTTTTCTTCTGAATTGCTTGCCTGAAATTAACAACCTTCTTTCCATGTCTAGATTATCCATATGGATTTCTTCCAACCACACATCATCAAGCCGTTGTTGTGCTTTGGGTAGTTAGTAAGCTGTTGAGATATAAGACGGGTGAAACGATGCAAAGGCCTTTCCCGTGCTATCTGCTATGACTCTAGTTTCGGTGTTGGCATGCTGTAGCACCCATCTGATTACCTCTGAGCATGGGAAGAGTTCTAGACATGTGGTTGCTTTGGATATACAGGAGTTCCGGATATTTTGATATAAGCATTCTTCTTCAAGGAGAGCTTTAGGGAAGTTCTAATCTCTTATCATGCGGTAGACATCACCCCAGTTTACTTTCGGAGGCACGTTTGTAGTGCATTTGATGTCTTGGAACGTTGTCTCCAGTCTGGTGCTTTCATCAACTGCCTTCGTTCTCCTTTTGCCACCTTTAGCCATTATGGGAATCATGTTCAACAATTAATGTGAATAAGCATGCATGTCATGATGTTGATAATCCAACTAATGTCTGTTAGATAATCTCTTTATTTCAACCAAAACTCCTGCAAATGTTCCCTTCATATATCAATTTAAAACTTGTGAGACCACTAATTAAGTTACTTTTACGGTTGTTGTGGTGATTAGGGATTATGGCAGCAGACGGGTAAAGGCTGGTCTAGGTACTTAAGTCCTTGGAAACCAACATTTACTGGTGCGCAAGCGCGGAAGGTGTAAATTTTGCAATAGCAGAGACGTCCATGAGAAAGGGCAGGAAAGGTCTAGCAGGTGACGGGTATGTGCATCGTTTTAAAGTGCGAGAGTCTCGAGACCCTTTACGTCTATGCTTAGGGTTGCTTAACAAACGTCTTTTAGGTTGGGGGGAAAACTGTCGTCCGGGACCATGAAGAACAAGCTCCGTTCTAATGACAGAAAAAAGAGCTACCGCAGTAACGGGACGGCCTTGCGTAGAAAAATAGACCTAGACATGACCGTGATTAAGAAGGTGAGACTAGGCAGCATGATACTCTGCTTCAGGTGCACGAAGGGTCGACAATTTGTTCCGGGAAAATGTCATGGTTTAGAAAAGAACAAAAAATGAAGCGACGAAATATCATTTTAAGTAGGCACATACATCCTACAGAGCCGGTGAATGTACTTACTTGGAATTGAAAGGCGTGGCACCGACGATTGTCGAGTAGTCTGTGAATCTATGCCTTCAGACGATGATGGACGCACTTGGTTGTTCGAATGGAACGGAAAAAAATCCTTTGGGTGATGAAAACAAATGAAATGCCAATGGGGTTTCACCCCTATATATTTGAATTGGTACGTGTGGGCCATTAATTTGGTGGTTGCATGCCATTAAACGGGTTTTAAGCCTGCGTACGGTCGGGTCACGTCAAAACCTTTTCAATAAATGCGACCGTCAAATGTGGGAGGGTTATGCTAACGCTTCCGACCTACCTGGGAAGAAAAGCTAAAAATGGTTCGCTATTGCGAGGAAGTTGTGTGAAAGCTTCCGCGAATAAGTCATGTATCACGGTGGACTTAAGCGAACGTTTCCTCTTTCGCGGGAAAGTTGGCCAAGTTCTTCCTAAAATATGCCAAAGTTTGCGAGGCGGAAGATAAAGACGAGTCTCTCCGAAGAACTTGTTGATGCGTTTTTGGCATTTGTGGAATGGTTAGATGAAAGCTTCTGCCGTAGTGGAAGGATTTGCCGAGTTTGTTCCGCCACGAGATCGTTTGAGTAAACGTTTTGCTTTTTCGGAGACTTTGTGATAACTTTTCCGTTGCGATTTGACTTGGCCTTCTCTTTCGTTGTTTCGGAAGACTTGGGATAACTCTTCCGCTATTGCGGCGAAATTAGCTCAGAGCTTCCACCGTTGCGGGCCGAAAGACCGAGTTTTACTTGGGAAAAAAGACGAAACTTAAAAATTCTAAGGCAAATTAAGATCAAAACAAACTAAGTCACTGGATGCCAAGATGTTGCAAAACTTTTTAAGGCAAACATACTCAAAAAAGAGGAGGGGCCCCAATATTTTTCAAAAAATAAAAGGGGGGGGGGGTTGTACCAACAACACACTCTCTCACCCTTTTAATGCAAGTACAGTAGCCACGGATTTTCTAGACACAACTCATAAATTACATGGAAATTCGAATATTATTGTAAGCGATAGAGATCCAATTTTCACTAGAAACTTTTGGACTGAATTATTTTCTTGTTTGGGCACCCAATTGGCTCACAGTTCATCTTATCATCCTCAATCCGATGGGAAAACTGAGATAGTGAACAAATGTTTGGAAGGCTATGTTCTTTGCTTCGCATCTGATAGACAAACACAGTGGGTGAAATGGTTATCTTTGGAAGAATGGAGGTACAATACTTCCTTCCATACATCATCAAAAATGTCTCCATTTATGTCACTTTATGGATACCATCCTCCATATATCAAATCTCTCTTAAAGGGAAAAATAAATTTCAAGTTGTGGAAGATCACATGGAGCACCAGCAAGAAGTTCTCTAGATACTTAAGGACAACCTAGCTATGTCACAAAACAAGATGAAACAACAAGATGATCAACATCGCAGTCAAAGGAGTTTTGAAGAAGGAGATTGGGTATTTTTGAGGCTACAACCTTATAATCAAATTTCCCTCAAGCAACTAAATAAGGACAATAAATTAGCGCCCAAGTATTATGGTCCTTATAAAGTGTTGTAGAAGATTGGTAGTATGGATTACAAATTGAGCTCCCTTCATCTTCAAGAGTGCATCCAAATTTCCATGTTTCTTGCCTAAAGAAGGTAATAGGATACAAGATCCCAATTCAAACAATATTGCTCGAGATTGATGAAGAAGGAAGAGTCATATTGGAACCTGAACAAATCATTGAAACAAGGACCAAACAGCTACGAAATCGGGTTATTACTAAGTACCTCATCAAATGGAAGAACCTACCAGTGGAATATTCGACATGGGAAGATGAGTCCTTCATATAGAAGCACCCACAATTAATCAAGCGTTGAGGACAACACTTTTCAAAAGGGGAGGGGAATGTTAATCCCTAAATATTGGCACATCACCCCCTATGTAGTGGCACATTACTCCATTTATTATGGTGCATTACATATTATTGATGTCGGCTTGGGTCTATTAGTTTTTATTGTACCCCTTTGTCTCATATATATAGGAAGGAGGCCTTTTTATTTTAGTCATAATTGTATCTTGTCTTGTCTTATGTACTTAGTACATTGTGTAAGGAGGTTCCTCCCTCGAAGAGGATTGTTATTCATCTCAGTTCTTCATTATTAAGGCGTGGATTACTTTCTTCACCTCTATTTATGCTATTTTTATGCTATATCAGGGACTTGGTTGCATAACAGTGGGTTTCTCTCTCACAAGGCTTGTTGCTAGACTAATGTGAGTGTGTTGAACTAGGAGGCGAGTGAATTTCTAGGACTCGAGTCATAATGTAAGGAACCAACCACCAGTACTCTATAAATATCATGAGATGAACCAACTCAAGGCCCAATACCGTCCCATCTTGCACCTAGATTTGCAAGTGAAGGTCGACATAAATTAGGTCTCCATCATAACATATGAACTTATTAAATAGAGCATTTTAAAAACACATTCAATTTGTTTTGTTTGGTTTAGAAACAAAAGTTCTATTTTAACAAGCTTCTATGTTGCATGGAACTCTACTTCCCATGGGATCTTATCACCAAGGAGACAAGGAATCCAGGTTAAACACATGAATAGAAACAAATACATAGGTTTATTTCCAAATCCATGTTGACTTAGAATAAGGACATAACTAGAAAAAATGCTAAATTGTTTCATCGTTGTGATCGAAAGGGAATTTGGGTTTGGAAACTCTAAGATACTCAAGGGGATGGCCAAGAGGAAGGTTTCCCAACAGAAAAGACCAAGCAAAATTCCTTTTTTGGGGGAATCAATGAAATCTTTCCAAATTCCATGAAAAATATACAACTAGGTAAATTATTTGGAAGTCACCCTCCAGAGATTGTTTAAATTACCATCAAGAATTGGCCTAGCAATGAGCCATCAACACCCACTAGGAGGCTTATACTTCTTGAACCTTGTGGTCGATAAACCTAGTTTTAGAAATATGCCATCTTCCATCAACACCTTAACCCATTCAAGAGGATATTTTTATAGCATTCTTTATAAAAAATCATTTTTCAAAAGCTTTGGATTTCAAGTATGAGCGTGATTTTCAAAGAGATCACCCACCTTAATGATACATTTTATTAATAACTGTTGGGATGAGAATGTATTGCTTATACCAAATATTTTTCCTCATATTGGATATGGATATAATACCATATGAAATGACAATCAAAATACATTTTTATTCATAGAAATCCCCCTTCCAATAAGGTGGTGTTTAACAACATCCTAGGCCTTCCAAATATTTTAGTCAACAAAAGTGCCTCGAATTTTGACCTTGGTCCATGTTAGCAATAAATTCTTGAAATTGAAATTCCTTCAATTCTTTTTTCCCAGTGGGGCTCCTTGCAAGAGGAAATTGTGTATTGCTTGTTGGTTTTATGTGTGTCCTTCACAACCCAAATTACCTAATTTACACACAAGGATTAAGTTGTTGAAACAAGCCAATTATCCCCAAGCTACCCCTCTCCTTGGGGCTTGTTACTACATGGGTTGTACTTATTTGGATTTATTTAATGAGAAGCTGTATTCTTGAACAATTCTGTCATTCAGCATCAAGTGTTCAGAAGTCCAGCAGGCCACGTTTGGCTCCTTTTTCAAAAATTTTCCTGTTCATACTGTTGGAAATACTGAGAGGAGGGGTGAATTAGATGAGCACTTTTGATCATTTCAAAAATTAATTATATCATGTAAACATTATCCATTAATAATGTCATTAATCGTCACATAAACCATACACAGTGCAGAAGAGATTTAACGTGGTAACCCAAATGGGAGAAAAACCACATAATGCTTTCCTTATATATTCAATATTGCATTTAATTTATTTACCAACACCAATTGGAAGGAAGCACAAACTCCCTGATTTTCTAGAACCAACTAGAAGGAGTCTCCAACCCCCTGATTTATAGGTACCAACTTGAAGGAAGCTCCAACTCCCTGATTTACCAGCACTGACTGGAAGAAGACTCCAACCCCCTGATATCACATGATACAACCTGTCCTTGCCCCTTCATGTTGCCTCGATATGAATAAGAAGATCAATCTGCCACTGTCAATGTATCACTATAAAAAACTATGCTTGTATCATTGTCTCTATAAATATGTACCAATGTGACTTCCTCAGTCAACTTGTACCACTGTATCATTTCCTTTGACAACCTGTCATAATCACTATATATGTCACAATACCTCAATCATTGTATCTACAACCTTAATCTTTGCCTCTATTAACCTGTACTTGTATCTCTATCTCTGTACTTGTATCATTGTCCCTATCACAATCATTGTATCTATATCTTAATGCCACAATCATTATATCTTACATAATGCCACTATTAATGTCACAATGCCACAATCATTGTCACATTGTCTTGATATTTGTCACACTATATCAACCTATACATGCCTCAAATTTATACCCAGAAACAATCATCGATCGATTTCATTTTCATTCTCAACTTTTACATCATAGACATTTTCAAAACATTGAACACTCCAAAAGATGACCATATGCAAAACATAACTATGGACTATACCAAAATAGCCACTATGATCTATGCCAAGACCATCATACAATATGCCCAGATAATCGTCAAGATATATGTCAATATCATCATGCACTATGCCTAGATAATCACCATGATCTATACCAACAAATAAAAATATAATCACCAAGATCTATGCCAACATCATCATAAAATATGCCAAGATAAATACCGAGATCTATGCCAATATAACCATCAAGTATTCCAAGAGATCAGCACTAGAGGATGTACAAGTTTTTTTATGATTTTCAAGACAACAAGATGGAACCTAGTCCATGAGATGCATAACCATCATAAGAGAGATCCATGTACAAGAACCATATCTTTTCCAAGATGAAAAAATGAGAAAGAAACCCTTCACCAAAGCAAGTTCTATATCATGTCATCACATATCCCTTCCAATACGCTTTCCAATTGTTATCACTTAACTTGTAGTTTCCTCTTTATGGTGAATCATATTCAGGATGATAGAGGATCCAAGCAACCAAAGAGGTGACCTAATAGAATCTCGATCCCCGGATGGATTGGTTGTCATGTCGATCAAGACTCTCTTTGCTTTATGCAACTGAAATCCAAGTGACGAAAGGGGAGACCTTGATCTAACCTAAAAGGATAGATCTAAAGCTAAATCACCATATCAAACTATGCAAATAGAATACATAAGGTGAGTAGCTGATGAGACCCTATATTTGAGGGATAAAGCCACTAGATGGATAATGCTCGAGTTGGGAGGATTAAAGCTATGAAACGAATAAATCGGTATGTTTAATTTAGTGACTTAAATTTTTAAGGAAGGATATAGGATCTAAGTGTTAGGTTCAATGGTCAATGCCACTACCCTAGGGGGATTAAAGGTGAATCTTAGTGGAATATCCAGAATGGTGGGTTGATGTTGAATTAGGTCTTTCTAACACTTGAATGAGATAGCTTGGGATAGGATATGACAATGTATAGGCTCACAAGCAAAATCGGATGACAAAACTACAAAAATATGGGCAAACCTAGGAAGGTGAATTGCCTAAAGATGAGTGCCTTTTGGATTGGGATGATGGAGTCCCCTAATGATGACATATTGGAGAACCCTCATATATTTCGGGGGAAATGGAATAACCTAGAAAGGATTTTCCTTAATACCAAGTTGTGTGAACCAACGAATTTTTATAAATGTTTAATAAGGGTTTTGAAGTCAATTTTAAAGAGTGATTAATTGAATAGAGATTGAAATAAAAGAAAATGAATGAGAAATTATCTAAATGTCTTGCAGATTCCAAGTGCAATGATGTTCTAACCCCTTCGTGTCAATTTCCAGCCAAAATGAAGAGTTCAAGGGTGAAAACGATTTTCCCAAGTTGAACTAATGCGTCCTCTCTCCTACAAACACAAACTATGAATGATATTTGATCCACAATGAGAGAAGATAAATGATGCAAGATGAATCAAAGAGCATTTAACAGTGATCAAAGACACAAAGAAAATAACTCCCTGATTATTAAACTCATTCAATAAAGAGATCTGGAGTTTCCTCTCAAAATCGCCCAAAGAGAAGTTGCACTCCTGTAGTCACACACTGTCTCTAAAAAATATAACATGGAATCATCATCATATAGCTTGAACGTTTTAGGAAATTAGATCAACAATCAACCATAAGAACGATCCTCAACAAATACACAAGATTTCCCCAAAAATTTCCTTTTATTGCCAAAAATACATATCCAAAAGTCCCTTTTACAATGAGGGGGTCCTCTCTCTTAAATAGATCCGAGAGAGACCAGAACCCTAACCACTTTTTGAATGAGTGGTTGAGATTAAATATACAATGGAGATCATCAATGGTGGAGATCTTTTTAATTTTACAATACATGGATCACAATGACTAAGTCACAAGGGGGCACACTTTTTCCCAATAACGCCTTAGGAAAGTAAAATACAACATAATGTAAAAATATAACATGTGGCAACATGATAAGGGGGTCAATAGGGGCTTAAATCGCCCTAGGAGTCCCCTTTTACAAAGATACAATGATATAACATGGATATACATCACCTGACCAACACCAAGTGCACCCCCAAGGAAGACGTCCTCCCTAGGACCAAGGTAAAAAGATGTGAATTCCTCCTCAAATGAATATAACAGATGAAACATGCATGTAGAGCCTCATCTCATCCTAACAAATCATCCCCAAGTCATTTCCTCGCCCACACTAGCCAAATCAATTTTACTGAAGAAGCCATGGTCATTTTTTAATGAATAAAACTGTCGGTTCATCATGTTGAAGACTAAAACCATCAATAAGTCCTTTTCCTTTGCCCAAAATTCAGTTTTGAGTGCACCAACTGAATCAGAAGACCCCATATATCCATCAAAATATGGATCTAAAGACCAACACCACATCCAATAATAAAAATATGGCCATAATAATAATAATAATCCATGGAACTTTTTTATAATGGCCAACAACAAAATCACTGAGCATCGAAATGGTGTATTGGATACATTTGGAGAAAAAATGTACAATCTCTAACACTGCAACCACTGCCTCGAGAAACATGTTGACCATGTCAAACAAGGTTTGACCAAGTCAAAATACTCAAACTGAAGGCTGAGCAATAATTTGGATAAGCTTGCGTGCACACTGGATGAATAATGCTTACAAGTTTATGTTAATAACCATACTAAAACATACAATACATAACAATGGCCATCTTAATCACATAATAATATACCTGTGTTAGAGAAACCATCAAGTATTTCATGGAGCCCCCTACATATTCCCACTCAGAGACTTAAGAAAACTGCTAGGATGGGTGAGGTGGATGAAACAAGGCTAAGATAAAAGGGATTGACTTGATAACCTCGACATTGTGATCTCTTGGACATGAGGGAAAAGGGGAACTACATAGACATATGAAGGATATAAGACACTAGGGAATGTTGTTGCCTCAAAAATGGGTAGAGTGCTTGGAAGGTTTCTAGTGGACTCTAGAAAATCATCCTTTATTGCATTTAGTTTTGTCATCTTTTTTACACCTTTAACATTTAACTTTTATGCATCTTTCACTAGCCAACCTCCAAGGGTAGGTGCCCTGAATAGCCTTGCAGGCCTCAGAAAATGACTCGGTCTTACCACCATTTCCCACCACTATCCATAGGTGCGATGGAGTTACCACCGTCTTTCCCTGTAGGGGAAAATGGCCTTACACCATGCAAAGGATGAGTGCTCATCCCTTGGCCACTAACTAGATGTGGAAGATTTTTATCTATTAGTGTTTAAAAACACTATTGTAGTTGAATCTTGCATATGTTTATATATAGCATTTATGCATTCTGATGCTTTTATGGACAACATCTCGGTAACACAATCGATATATGATTGTGTTGATGCCTCAAAAATCGTAGCATCAATCGGCAAGGGATTCTCCCCGGTAAGCAAGCCCAACTAGATCGCTCACCATTTGGTGTGGGGAATCCGCCCGGTTAACGGCCCGGCTACTGTGTAAGATTTAAATATTTGCTTTCTTTTGCACCAATTCCGGCTCGATCCACCATTTATGTATTTTATTTTAAAGATGAGATGCAAGTGTTGTAATCTAAATGCAAACTGTAAACAAATCTAATCTAAAACTGTTTTAAGCAAATTTAATATATCCTCGTAATGAGAAAATTTAAAGGATGACTAATAAACTGGAAATGCAACCAAGAACTTCACAGATAGATGTTAAATTGAATAGAAGCATTTAGAGCAGAAAATAAAGATTATCAAAGATAGATTTGATAGAGATACACATTCTATTACCCATTTTACAATGAAATTTTGCGAGTGAAAGCATTCAAAGCAAAGAAGTAATTCAGATGGTTAAGAACGATCTCACAACAAATGTGTGAATAATGCAGAAGTAATTCGGCCAGTCATTCAACCATTCCCATAACAAACTCCATGCAGGCTTCCATTACGCAAAATCAAACTTTCTTTATTGATGCAGTAAAATAGTTCACGTACAGCATAAGTCTGTCCTTTCACCTGCCAAAAGTCCTTTACATCTCTTCTATTCCTATATTTATAGATTTTACAAAACTTGTCTCTTCTCAAAACCTAACCCTAGGGAGACACAAAAGTTTGTCCTCTAGTGCCTAAAGAGAAAAAAGATATTTCCAGTTGTTTTTTACAACATATTTATACAATAAACAAAAATCCAGCTGTCTTTTCTCAAAATTACAATAAAGCAAATTAGGCTTCAGAGGGTCCCGCTGATTCATCTGATTTCCCTACCTCTGCTGATTTGTTCTCTTCAGCAGGTCCGCCTGCTTCGGCTGATTTGTCCAGCCTCTTCCTGCTGCAATTTGGCAGCTTGTTCTTGTAGGATTATCTCTTCTTCTTCCCTCAAAGATTTTGCTTCTTGTTCCTGCTGAACTCTAGCAACTTTTGCTTCTTGTTCTTGCTGAACTCTAGCAGCTTCTGCATCTTGTTGCTGCTTGTCTGCTTGCTCCTTTCGGAGTCTCTCTTATTCTTCCTTTTCCTTCCTCTTTGTCTCTTTTGATTGAGATGCCACTGCCTCCTTCTCTTTCTGTATCAACCTAACAGGTTTAGGGATGGAACTTGTTCCACTTTTATGGCGGTAACGTTTTCTCAGTTCAGCCAGGTTCCTGGCACTTCGGAAAAATTCTTCTTCCTTGTCCCAAAGATGTGTGTACTCATAAGAAGTTTTGACGTAAAGACAATGCTTAGCAACCCTGCCACTAGGATCATGTCTCCTAAAGGGATTTTTTCCAAAATGAAAGACCTCTAAGCCCTGAGCAAATTTTTCACCATCTTTTTCCTTCAGGAGACTATATGCATCGATGGTGAAAGGCATCGGTGGATACATACCTTTCTTCCTCTCCGTGAGGATCTTGTTGACACCACCAGTGCCGAAGAGTTGTCTTAGAGCCTCTTTGTGTACTACAAAATCTGTGACATATCGGGGCAACAAAAAGGGAGGTTGAGATCCTCCACTCATTCGGATATAGGTTCCCTCGGTGGAGAAGTAATAATCCCCAAACTCCTCTATGATGGGCATAGCGTTTTTGGATAGGCGGTTCAGCTCCTCTATGAAAATGAGCTGATATAGGGGCATGATGAGTTTCTCACAGATCTGCTTGTAGTTATTCGCGTATTTGCTTGCCCATGTGAACTGGTAAGCTACAAAGAGAGGAGACTCTTTTCTACTCCACATGCAGCCCAAATCCGGGAAGGGGTGTTTGCTTAACAAGCAATCCATCAAAAAATAAGACATGAAGAAGTCATCCTTCTTCTGGGTCAGGCCTCCTTGGGCAGCGATTAAGTGCAAGACCATATTGTCTGAAATTAAGTCATCCCAATTGAAGATTGTACCGGAAATGGCCACATGGACCATCACCAGCACCCAGCCAAGCTTGAAAACATTTCCATTCGGCATGCCAAAAATCCTACTCAGCATAAAGGAAATGAGCCTATAAGAAGTCCTTAGCAGAGCACTTTCATATTCATTGGTGTTTCTTTGCCTGATTTGTCTTTCAATTATCATCATCTTTCTGGAAGACTCCAGAGGGTCTATAGTTTGCTTGGCTATCCACTCATCGTCCAGCCAAGTCCTTGCCTAGGGAAACTTGTAAGTAGCCATGATGTGTTTAGGTGTGAAAGATGCCAGATTCATCCCGGTCTTGTCATTAATAAACCTTGTATCAGTCTTAACATGAGGAATTATCCAACCGATGACCTCTGAGCATGGGAATAGATCGAGACGAGTCCCTGCCTTGTGAAGGTCGGATTTCTTGATGTTCAAGTAAACCATGGTTTCTTCTAGCGATGCTTTAGGGTAGTTCTGATCTCTGATAAACCTGTATAAGTCACCCCATTGAAATTCCAGGGCAGAGCTTCCCGGGGCTACTCCGGTGATAGCTTGTGTGTCGCTAAACATGGTTTCGAGCGATGTGTGTAACAAAATTTCCATGTCCGAATCTGATTCTGCCAACTTTGCCTTCTGCCTAGTAGACCTCCTATGCATGTCAAACCTGCACTGGTGAGGGTAGCACAAATGAGGAATTGACAAATTCTTTGAGCAACCATTGCTAGTGAATAATCACATCTTAAGATTTATAGTGTTAAGCAGAAATTGAGCATGCAATAATGTTGTCTTTCAAATTAAAATGATCTTTCCAAGACAACGGTGACGAGGCAGAACTTCTAAACAAAAAAAACCCACGCAATAACTCAAAATGTAATCCACAAAGCCGAACACTGCTAATCTATTTTGATGATGCTAAATTCAATTATTTCACTGGCGCTAGTTCTTTTTGGAGAATAAAAATAAAAACATGCACATGGCTACTACTGCGGGATAAGGGAAATTCCCGAACCTTCCATGGCTTTAACATAGGGAATTTATCATTGAGAGAATGACTTATTACCACAACGGTGAGTGCAGTATGATATTCCCCGGCATTAACAAATCTTCCAATGTGCGCTACAGAGAAGAATGTGTGCTATAAATCTAGTAGCGCTATCAGTGTCCGTAAAGCAATCTATGACAAGGAATTTTCCTAGGCTCAGCTTTTATCAATAAAACAAATGTCGGGAGGAAACATTTCCTATAATACTGAGAAACAACGGTCAACAGGATGAAAGGCATATGCGCAGAGGGCGGATTTTCTGGGGCATGATTCAACTGACATGAATGGACAACTTCATGCTCTAACAGTCTTAAGGGAGGTCTGTATAATAGGTGACAAATTTCTCGTAAATCACACGAAAAGTGAGGGGCTTGAGTGTTGTGAGGACAGGGTTTGGCTTTAGGGACCGCCAACGGAACAGTCTCAAAGCCGTCAGAACTAAGCTTCAAACGGGTTTTTTCTTCCAGATAAAACCAAAAGGAAAGGAACAAGAGCCTACCTGTCACTCTGAGAATGGCCTCTTGCAGTTGACGTGCATACCCAAGCTATCACAATCCAAATGCTTCCAATGGCAAGCAGTGAGACGCTCCTCGGTTTTGACAGCAGTGGGACGAGACAAACACCGTTTTCCTATATATAGGGTGAGCAATAAATCCCCATGGGGTGGCGAGTTAGAGCCTTAATGAGCACAGGGCTCAACGAAAAAGGTAATCAATCTACACGGGGTGGCAATAAAAACTTCACCAACTTAACTTTCACGCGTACCCAAAATCTGGGTTGCGCTGCGGCGGCGATCAAAGTGATAATTCATGCGCAACAGGCGGGGACTTTAGGGCTAACTCCTGCGATCAAAGGCTACGCCCGAATATTGAAGCAAGGGTCGGCGATTTTAATATTAAGAACAACGCAACAGGCGGCAACCTTAGCCATAGAACCCACGATGAAAAGGTGCGATGGAGAGGGCGAGGCGCATAAAAAGGTGGTAATTTTAAGGCCAAAAACAATGCAACAAATTATGAATGAGATTTGATCCAAACACAAATTATGAATGAGATTTGATCCAGGCCCTCTCTCCTACAAACACAAATTATGAATGAGATTTAATCCATAATGAGAAAACATAAATGATGCAAGATGAATCAAAGAGCATTTAACAATGATCAAATACACAAAGCAAATAAATCCATGATTATTAAACTCGTTCAATGGAGATATTTTGAGATTCCTCTCAAAATCGCTCCAAGAGAAGTCACCCTACTACAGTCACACATTGTCTCTAGAAAATATAGCATTAAATCATCATCATATAGCTGAAATGTCTTGGGAAATTATATCTACAATCAAGCAAAATAATGATCTTCAACAAAGGCATAAGATTTCCCCAAAAATTTCCTTTTATTGCCAAAAGTCCCTTTTACAATGAGGGGGCCCTCTCTCTTAAATAGATCTGAGAGAGACCAAAACCCTAACCACTTTTTGAATGAGTGGTTGAGATTAAAAGATAGAATGGAGATGATCAACGATGGAGATCTTTTTAATTTTACAATACATGTATCACAATGACTAAGTCACAAGGGGGGCATACTTTCACCCAATAATGCCTTAGGAAAGGAAAATACAACATAATGTCAAAATATAACATGTGGAAACATGGTAAGGGGGTCACTAAGGGATTAAATTACCCTAGGCCTCCCCTTTTACAAAGATACAATTATATAACATGGGTATGCATCAAGTGACTAACATCAAGTACACCCCCAAGGAAGATGCCCTCCCTAAGACCAAGGTAAAAACATGTTAAGTCCTCCTCGGATGAATATAACATATGAATCATGCATATAGAGCCTCATATCATCATAATAAATCATCCCCAATTCATTTCCTCCCCCACATTAGCCAAATCAACTTTCTTGGAGAAGCCATGGTCATTTTTTAATGAATAAAAATGTCAGTTCATCATGCTGAAGAATAAAACCATCAATAAGTCATTTTCCTTTTCCCAAAATCCACATCTGAGTGCACCAACTGAATCGGTGACATCAAATCCATTAATAGTGACTACTCATACCCCACATGTCCATCAAAATATGCATCTGAATCCCAACAACACATCCAGTTATAAAAATATGGCCATAATAATAATAATAATAATCCATGGAATTGTTGTATAATGGCCAAAAACCAAAAACTAAACATGGAAATGGTGTACTAGATATTGGAGAACAAATGTACAATCTCTAACACTACATCTACTGCCTCGAGAAACGTGTTGACCAGGTCAAACCAGGTTTGACCAAGGCAAAATACTCAAACTGAAGGCTAGTCAATAATCTGGATAAGCCTGCACACACATTGGATGAATAATGCTCAAAAGTTTATGTTAATAACCAGACTAAAACATACAATACATAACAAGTGTCATCATAATCACATAATAATATATCTATGTCAGAGAAACCATCAAGTCTTTCATGAATCCCCCCTACATATGCTCACTCAGAGACTTAGGAAAACTGCTAGGATGGGTGAGGTGGATGAAACAAGGCTAGGATAAAATGGATTGACTTGATAACCTTGAAATTGTTGTCTCTTGGACATGAGGGAAAAGGGGAGCCACTTATACATATGAAGGATAGAAGACACTAGGGAATGGTGGTGCCTCACAAATGGGTATAGTGCTTGGAAGGTTTCTAGTAGACTCTAGACAAGAATCCTTTATTGCATTTAGTTTTATCAACTTTTCTGCACATTTAACATTTAACTTTTATTCAAATTTCAGTAGCCAGCCTCCAAGGGCAAGTGCCCTAAATAGCCTTGCGAGCCTTAAACAATGACTTGGTCTTACCACCATTGCCCTCCATTGTCCATAAGTGCGATGGAGTTACCACCCTGTTTCACTATAGGTGCAAATGGCCTTACATCATACAAAGGATGAGTGCTCATCCCTTGGCCATTAACTAGCTATAGAATATTTTCATTTGTTAGTGTTTAAAAACACTTTATTTGTAGATGACTTTTGCATACGTTTTGATATAGCATTTATGCATTTCGATGCTTTTATGGGAGTACTTTCTTTCGAGCACTAAAGGAGAACATCTTGGTGCCGCAATCCACACAACCGATCCACAAGGAATCATACAAGCAAACTAAAAGGGACCGGGCCACACACTCCAGAGCCGAGACACAAAGTAAACATGGAGTCTATTCGACACAGAGGCCTAAGTGGGGGGGACCTCGATCTCACTAATCTAGGTACAAGTCAGGGTCAAAATCAAATAATGGAAGAGACAAATGAATGGAGGAAAGTGAAAGGTGATGCCATCAAAGCAAGAGTAGGAATAAGTATGTGTAAGGTAGGAAATACTAGCAAGCATATATAATGACCTTACACTAAGGACTCTTTGACCACCCAAGACACAAGTTTCAAACCATAAAGCTCAAATGACACTGTCAGTAGAACATGCATAGTCACAGTAATTAAAATAAACTATAAACCCAACTATAACATCAAAATGCAATATATACCTCTGCTCAACCATATACCTACCTCTGGAATCATCTGCAATTGAATATGGGAAAAGGAACATCACCGACCAACTGTTCTAATCTGTATATAAAATGAACCATGACCAAAACATAATCCTCTCAATGGGGTCATGCGGGATCATCCATAACAAGGGGGAAGCTGTTGCTTCTGGTTCAGAAATAACTAAATCACCGATGATCAATAGGATTATCTCAACCATGGGACTGGCTCATGGATCTGAAAAAAATTGGTCTGCATCATGGTAGCTCTAGATACAATGTATGTGATAACACTAATGAGCCAATAATTTTGTAATTCCAATATCTTATGAGAAAGTTGTGCCAATTTTAGTGTGTCTCCTCAACCAAAAAAATTCTCCTCTACAAAGTTTCGCACTTTTCTCCAAGTGGTGTGCAATACCAAAGAGAGACTTGATTGATGATAAAATGAAATGTTTGATCTTCTATTTATACACTTCATCATGCCTTGTAGCTTCTTTTAGGGTCTCCTTAAACTCATGCTTAATTTGTGGATCTCCATATTTTAAGGGGGTCTCAAGTGTTAGTACCCCACTTCGAGGATCCTTCATGACACTTCGTGCCAAAATGTCAAGTTCACTCCATATCTTCTCAAAGGGGCCTTAGGGCTTGTCCACATCATCATACTTGATGGATACATCATTATTTCTTGTGGGGATTGTTGCCACTTTATGTGGTCCAATGGTCCAAAGTACCACAACTTTCAGGGTCATGTGGACCAAAAATCATTATTTTGGGGATATTTCATGCTTCACACCAACTTGCTTCAGACCAACTTTAGGGACTTCTCCACCATGGGTCAGGTAACCCCAAATTCATGGGAAAGTGGACAAAAACACCATTTTTTCAAGATTTCTTCACCTTTAATTTCAACATTGTCTTGTAGACCAATCCTTATTACTTCGGGGGATACTTCTCATGGTCATATGGACCAATCCTTCTAGTCATGTGGACCCAACACCGCTACATTCAGGGCTAGGTGGACCCATCAACATGATTTTGGGAGACATTTCACACTTCATCTTGATATGCTTTGCACCAACCTTAGGGGATCTCTAGGTCCTTCTCCAACATGGGTTAAGAGACCCAACCACATGCTCATATGGACCCAACACCACTATTTTAGTAATTTCTTCACATTTCTTAGCAGCATTGCTTAGGAACAACTTTAGGGACTTCCTTACACTTCTTATCATCATGGTCATGCGACCCATCATCATGGTCATGTGACCCAACATCATTTCTTTAGGAAATTATTCACTCTTCTTCGGGACTCTTTAAGGACTCCTTTACACTCCACATCATCATGATCATTAGGGGATTCTCTAAGGGATTTGTACCACTTGTGTACAACTCAAAGTGTCTTCCTGTGAGGATCATGTGCAACTGCTACGCCGCTTTGGAGTTATGTACACTTGTGACAATGCTTCTTCTTCAAGGGATTCCTTAAGATCATTAGGGTCTTCTCTAGGGCCTTCAAGGCTTCATCAAACATTCCCATAAAAACTATCTCTATTACAACAACATCATCATTATCACCCTGACATCAATGGCAACACTACATATCTCTTCACCCTTTTCACATCAATGACATCCTGTTTGACATCAATGCCAACTTCTTCCAATGCATACCCCTTGGGGATATTTTAATAAGTTTACGTAGCATGATGAATTTTTGTAAAAGAATTGACTTTCCTAGGACTTAGTCATCAATGCACTACTCTAGAGTGTTTTTTCCTTGTTAATTATATGTTTCTTTTGAACAATGTATAATTGTCGAGTTTCTTACTCACACCTCCAAAGTTGGGGTATTTTCCTTCGTGGTTAAACCTTAGGAGGTTATTAATGTCTAAGCGTTTATGCATAGTACCATGCTAGTCATCAATATTGAGTCATATGAACGGCACTAATCCCCCTAGGTTTATTTTAATTTGCGTCAATAAAAAATTTTCTCGTAAAACGAAGAATTTTTTAAATGTTTTTAATGTAAAAAATAAAAATAAAAGTCATAAAAGTGTGGTTAGGAGGTGGAATTGGCCATCAGGGTGCTTGTTTTATAACCCATAACACCCACTTAACCCCTAAACCCGCTTTTGAGAGAAAAATCATGACTATTTATCATCAAAATTGATTTTCTCTTGAAAAAGGAAAAAAAGACCAAATAAATGGCCAAAAAAACAAAATAAAGGGAAAATCAAAATCCCATTGATCGAGGAAGTTTGTCTGGGGCATGTCTCAGTTACTTGTAGTGGTGGCGAGTTGATTGAGCTAGAGAGAGCCAAGGTGATTTGATTGAGGATATGATCGAGATCTCCAGAGAGTGGGGCACATTTCTCTATGAGGGAGGGCGCATTTCACTTGGAGATGTGGCATATTTTGAAAGAATTGGTGCACAACATACCCAAATGTGGCACCTAAATCCCTATAATCACTCCATGTTGCTCCACTTCACTCCCTATCCACTCCATATGACTCTAACACTTGGCATTTCGCCCTATTTAGCTCAAATTCACCCTCCCTCTCTCTTTTCCCTATTTAAGCAAGGCATTGCCTCTCTTTTTAGCATGGTCAGAGGACCAAAAGGATGCTAAGGCTTTGTATTGTATATGCATTATTTGTTGGAATAAAGAAATATTTGGAGGCTAACCTTTGGTGTATGGCTCAATGTGTGTGGATGATCGTTGTCTCGTTATGAGGTAGTCTGTATTTATTTATTTTTGTATATATTTGGTTGAGTGTTGGCCTTTGAAAGGGAGTTACCTCCCATTAGGTAAGGAAAATTCTAGTTTGATTTATGCTCTTATTGTTTGGTTGTATTAGATCTCTTGGAGATGCATGTTTAATCTAGGTTGATTGCATTCTTCTAAGTTTCTACTGCAGACAACACCAATGCTTATTTTAACCATTTGTGTGCAAGAGATGCTAAGTTGCAGGTTGCCCATATTGGAGAAGGGCTTGAGCTCGGTTGCATCCTCCTCACTTTCAAGCACTTCCCATGAGGCATAGTCCCTCCACTCTCCACCATCAGACTCCATTGCCCAAAGTTCCCAAGCTTTGAGTTGTGTCTTTCCTCTCTCCTTCACCTTTAGTCAAATTTATTTTCTGGTTACGGTTCTTGCATGCTTAGTCAAGTTAATTTCTTTTCAAGAATATCTAAAGGCTGATTTGTTTAAGCATGCTTTTCTATTAACTAGATCTTGTTGCTTGAGACTTATCTTAAGTAGATCTAGTTTTGTTTAAGTACTTGTGCTTATTGTCCATTTTTCAATACTTAAAACTTTTATGCTTTTAATGTTTTATTTGGCACATTTGGTGCATAATAGGTGGCTAGGTTTACACATTTGACGAACAAGTAAGAGTAAGTGCTATCAAAAAACCAAAGATCCAGGCCATTCAGGACCTCTTGTAACAACTTACCTCGATCCTATTCTATTTCATGAAACTTGTAAGCCTATTGGATCCAAATCTATAAGGACCATAGGCACCCACCTCAGAATTGTAAAATAAATAATAAAGCAAGTGGGCTACCCAACCTCCACACCCTTTCCCCCTTGGGGGTCTTGCGTCATTTTCATGGCGTGACTCTTTCTGCTTTCTTGCTTTTATTTTGTTTGGGTTGGATAACTTATATTAATCTCTTCTTTTGTAAAGTAGATTAAATCATTTACACACACTCACTGCACATTTAACCTCGAGGTGTGTAATAGGTGACACGGGGATACAACAAATTACCTAGTTGAATTAATAAAGCCAATTTTTTCATGTAGGTTAGTCAAGAGGAAGTCTTGAAGGAGACTCTCCAATCATTTATAGGTCTTGATAGACATAACCTAATAAGAGGAATGGTACACATGATTATCAACAAGCACTTTTGAATAAATTTGGAATGTAGTCATGAGAGACAATGATTGTGTAATCACTTTATCCATTTCCTTGGATATTCTCTACAACAACACCCATGAGAAACTTAAACACTTGCTTGCACTGAATTCATGGCCACCCTTGAATTCTTGATTGGTGAGGAATGTTGTCCTTAATTAATATATAACATTGTGTTTTAACTATTTGTAATTTGGAGCTTGAAGCTTCATTAAAAAGTTGAATATAGTATATGGTATCGTCTATTAAGTCCTTTTACTTCGAGATAGTAAGGAAAGAATCATTGGCAAAATGCCCATTAACCATTGACTGGAATCAGGCCTAGAGAATAACACCTTTGGATTGGTGATGTAGGAGGTAAGTAAAGTCTCAATGGTCAATGCATAGAGGGTCAAACTAGAGGGAAAATTTGCTTAATTGAATGAAGTAGATTGAATTCCTCGGATTTAGCCTAATTGACAAACATGGAAGACGAGGCATCCGAAAATGAGCTCTTCATAATTGGAATAAAAATATAGCGAAAGCCAAGACCCCACATCATGGCCAAGATAAAGGGCCATTCAACATAGTTTATGTTTTTTCAAAATCCATTTTGATAAATATGGATTTCAACCTAAGCATCTAGTCAATTCCATACCTTCCCACACAACCATGACATTATCAAGGAAAATTTGTTCTTGGATAAAAACTAGTTTGTTTCATTCAAATAATTTGAGGTACAAGATACCCAAATCACAAGGCGAAAGCTTTGCCTAAAATATTATACAAGACATTGAGAAGAGTTATTAGCTACCAATTGAAAGTCAATTATGGATCCCCCACTTTTGGGTTAAACTTAATAAAGTCTTGAGTAATTTCTTCTAAAATGCCTATTTATAACATGGATAATTTCCTCTTAAATACCTCTTTATAAACCTTGAGAGATTTGAAACTCAACTAGAAAGCCATTCAATTTGGGGACTTGTCACCAGGGATCAAATTTGAAACGTTGGCCTTAATTTTAGTTTGAAGGGAATTGATTCAACTAACCCTTCAACGACAAAGGGTTATATAAATAATTGCACTTCTATTAACAAGTGTGAATTAAGTAAACCATTCATTATATATATATATATATATATATATATATATATATATATATATATATATATATATGAAATAAAATAGTTACCTTCCAAATCTTAACAATCTTCCAAATGTGGGATAGAATGGCGTAGGTGCAGGGAAGTGGATGCTTCTTGTATGGCTGTGCCAACGAGTGGGTATTTGATGATGTCAATATATGGTTTGTTTCTAGATTGATTTCTTTTGGTGATAATTTGAATGTTCACTTTGAAAAAAAATGAGAATGGACTCCTACAAATTTGCAGTCCATACCCAAGAATGGACTATTGTAGTAATGCATTACCAAAGAATAGTTGTTGATAGTTGAGTATCGACTGCTATTCGTATTCAAGCATTCAAAACAAGAATGGACTATTAATAATCCAAGCATTCAATTTTGCAATCCATTTGTAATTTGTTGTAAATTAAATCTTCTTGTATTGACTTATATACCTATTCAAGTCCATTGGTATATTAAACCTTGAACTAAAAAGAGCGGATTTAATTCACCAAATTTAATCAATACTTCGTTAGAAAGAACTGGTTTATCCTTCTTGATTCATAGCAACAATTTCTTATCCTTGATTCTTGCCAACACTAATCCAGAAAGCAATAACAACACCTGGGATTCAACCGAAATACGCAATGAAAAACCCCAATCAACACACACACCCTAATAAAAACTACAAAAAATTGGTTGCAATGAAATTCAAAGGAAAAAATGAGGAGGATTTCCTTACCTTCCCTCAAGGATCAAAATCAAAGCAATTTGCATTTTCTTGTGACTTCATGCAAACACTTTGAAAATCATATATAATAGTGCAAACCCTTTGAGAATGTGAATGTCTACAAATCCTTTGTTTAAAATGTGAACTGTGAATGCTCCTATCCTTCTATTGTTAGTGCTGAATGGTAGATAATTTCTATCACAAAGCTCTTGAATCTCTTAGAGAAAGAAATAGGGACCGATTAACATGATGCCACTCTTTTAAACCAACAACACTCAGGAACAATCGGGATAGCCATTCGTTAATGCTTTCTCCAAGCAAGCTTTATATAAAGAGAGAGCGAAGTGATTGTTGAGGTGATTTAAGAGCTATCTTTGGTTTCTTTCTCCATGGATGGGGATGCACGTTTGTAGATTTCAATTAGCATGGTGAAGGGTGAAAGAAGTTTCTTAAAAATTGGCAACTCTTAATGGATTGTGAATGCAATGCTAGTTACGAAAATCATAAAATTCCAATCCCCAGCTGTAAACCATTTCTAAACAAAGCACTCTACAATTCCATGGATGCCATCATGCCCGCGGTGCGAATAACAACCTGATTGCGTCCCTATCAAGTCCGATGTCTTTTTGTTATTAAGAAAGAAAGAAAGAAAGAAGTTATTTTAACGTCCACGAGGCTAACAATAGCCTATGGGACAGACCGCTTCAAGAAAAAATTAAATCTCAATATTAGTGAGATAAGATATCAGTTTCGTTAGATTTTCCATTGGATTCTAAACTGCAGTGGAGTCAATGCTCTCCGTAAATTGTAGGTGTACATGATGTGATTTAATGACTTTTGTTGTTACCTATTCTTTGGCTCTTAATCCTTTAAAACACACAATATTCGATTCTCCGTTCATGCATCCACGTAACAATGCATTCAATAGCCGTTTCTTGTTTTCAAGGGCCATCCTTGGGATTCTGGGAAGCAATTGGAGGTAATTTGGAAATACTATCATATTTGTCTTGTTTTTTTAATGGCCATCGAGCTGGAGTTGCTGCAGTACTTTTCCTGACACATTTAATGCCAACAACACACCCAAAGGCTATGTTGCACGAAACGGGGAAACGAGGACGAAACTGGGAAACGAGGATGAAATGGGGAAACGTCGAAATGGGGGAAACGTGACCCACCAAAATTTTGGAAACGAGGAAACACGATATATATATATATATATATATATATAAAAGAACATTTAAAAAATGAATGTAAATTATAAATCACAAATCATACATGTCGGCAAATCATTACCTATCTTAGGATCCTATTCATCAATAGCACCTTATGCCTCCCTCCTCTCGTCTCTAGCCCTTGCCTCTAACTCGAATTTCAAAGTTGATCCTC
The DNA here is from genome assembly GCA_027924585.1 of Larix kaempferi. Taxonomy (NCBI): domain Eukaryota; kingdom Viridiplantae; phylum Streptophyta; class Pinopsida; order Pinales; family Pinaceae; genus Larix; species Larix kaempferi. Next base: position 3,071,393 of record BSBM01001024.1, on the reverse strand, counting down.
CAAGGACATTAGTTAACAACTCAACACCCTACAATTTTGATGAAACTTCCTAATCCAATCATTAAAATAAGGTAGAAAAAGCTTCCCATTCTTAATATGTGCTTTTGCTTGAGTGAAAAGTACATTTTTATTAAGGTCATGATAAAGGATTTCAACAATCAACACCACCAACATCAAGAGACATATAGGGGTTGATGTGTTTGATTAAATGTCAATTCCATACCCTCATACATGTTATAATCTAGTGGAAACTTTGCAATCCTGAAATCCTGAAAACTATTAAGTCTACTGAATTTTGAATGGGATCTAAAATTCTACTTTTTGCATATAAAGTCCGATGAGGTTGGAACCACTTTCAAACATCCTGAAACAATTAATGGTATGTTAAAAATTTAAGTAAAAAGATGCAAAATAAAAGATAAGGAGAATGTCACTTTTACTTAACATTACCATTAATATCACCAAAAACTATTGCCCCATGGTTATATTTTTTTTGGAAACACGACCTCATTGACTGTACCGGAAATGTGTTTCCATCTCGAAAACACATTTTGTCCATACAAAAACATGTTTTCGAGCCGTACATTATGCGTTTCAAAGTTTCCAAACAGCGAAACGCTGAAAACGGGGTTGGGCCCATGTTTCTGCAGCATAGCTCAAAGGTGAACAATGAAAATGCTATGGATTAAAAATATTCGATGGGCCGCTTGAAACTCAAAACTTTTTATGTAATTTTAATACAAGTGTTGCATTTTTTTTAAAACATCAAAATTAAACATCATATTTTTTCTTAAGATGCAATTTTTTAATAAAACTTTTGGGACGTGCTCAGAGCCCGCCCTTTAATGGGCTATGACGTGTTCAATTTTGATCCCTACTTGTCACCATCATGATTTGAAAATGGATCCTCACCATATGACTAAGCAAACAATTTACAAGGTCTAAGGAAACATAAACATACTCAGTAATACGGATGTAAAACGGAATAGATGTGTGCATGCCATAATCATCTTACACGCTTTTCCTTCTAATTATAAATAGAATTTAGCAACAATATACACAAATGAATCGTCGTACTTGTCACCGTCGATCGGAGGCCTCCGCGTTCAAGTGGATAAGAAATGGTTTAGTTGTTTGCTATTATGGGCACACTACAAGTACAACTAATCCAAAACAGGAAGAGGAAGGGAATGATGGCGCCGGTTCTAATGTTAGCTTCACACCAACTGAAGCATCCCAATAGAGTTGAAGCAACTCCATGGGACTGGAGCCTCATTGGACATCCCCACTCCATCATTGCAACTCCTCAATCCACTAACGAATTCTCCAGTCCTATAAATACAAAACCTTGGAAGTCACAAACCTCCATCGCAATTGCGCAAGACAACGTCATTTCCATTTCAAATACTGTCAAGAAACCTCTCCTGCTATGCGCGTTATCTGCCCTCTTGTCTCTCGGGGATCTGCGCGACATCCCCAGGCTGTATACTGCCAACAGCAACAGTGATGTCGCTGAAGCCTCGGGGTTGTTTCAGATGCCTCCTGCCAAGCTTAGTAATCGGTAGGTGCAGGCAGAGTCGAATTTTTGCTTATCAAGCAATGCTTGTGTTGTTGAATTGTTTTGATTCCATTGCTAAGAACACATAATATCATATGCACATGCATTACCGCTAGGTATTATCTGGTGAGGTCTGGAGAGTCGGAGTTGGAGAAGAAGGGTATCATCAATACGAATCCGGTGGCAAAGACTTCGATGGACAGCGGGCTTTCAGAGGAAGGGAAAGAGCAGGCACTGAAGGCTGCGTTAGAATTGGAGGCCATGGGAGCTTGCCAAGGGAGCTGTTGGATATGGCCTTCCATCACTCAACGTGCTTACCAGGCTGCAGAAATCATCGCTACTGTTAACAGTATCGACCGCAGGTAAGTCGCCTTTTTCACATTTATCCAGTATCCATATGCTATGCTGTCTCTGCATGTCAACTCAAGCACACAAAACAAACAGTGATTCAATTTGTGTAAGTAATTGACACCTGCCCTTTGGTCCTTTACGCAGGACCTGCCCACAGCCGGCAGTCAATCAACCTCAACACCTGGTTTTGATTTCATGTTGATAATTGGACAGGCTAGGTATCAAACCCACTATATCGGGGCCGATAATCAACTAGATGCTTTACCACTGAGGTACATGCCCCTTTTATGACTCACCGTTTGATATCAAGGTGTGGTTCAGTGTCTCCAACGCCACCATTCAAACCCCTCTTTGGCTTAGGCCTCTTAGCTATCACTAATCGACCTCAATGCTTCGCTATACCATGTCAGAATTTGGAGAGGGTGGGAAGGGAATCAATGGATAGGCATTTTCTTATACTAAGCTACATTCTCTTTTGCAGTATTCTGAACATGTTACAATTTGAGCCTTTTTTAGTCATATTTTTCTCATCATTTTTGTCAAAATTCTGGTTAAAAAATTTAGAAGAGTTGTTGCAATTGCAGATATCAGTTATTGAGAGTGTACAATCCAAGTGCAATAAGGGTATTTGAGAATTTTTTTTTGAAGAGTTGTTGTAATTGCAGATATCAGTTATTGAGAGTGCACAATCCATGTGCAATAAGGGTATTTGAAAGGGATGAATCCATTTATGCATTCAAAAATGCAATTTAAGCAATGAAAAACTGCAGTTTAACCAAAGATTGTATAATTGGGATTCCAATGTTGAAAACTGAAAAAAAATCCAAATCATGTAATGTTTAGGATACTACTCTTCTTTTTCATTAAAAGCACAATTTTTTTGTTCAATATGAAGGTGTATATAGCTAGCTCCAACCATTTCTCCTTTCACATGATTTGCATGCTATACAATACAAATATAGTGAAAGATAACGCAAAATACTCACATACTAGAAAACGAACAGAGAAAAGTATGCACGTACGAGAGGAGATTGCAAAAATCTAATCCTAAGTTATATAGACTATTCATTATATATTTATAAAAATATATAGAGTACCGGAGGAGATTGCCAAAATATAAATATGAGTAGTCCACTTTATTCATTATGTATTTATAAAAGTTCAAAGAGCCCAAAATAGAATAGAATCCGAATAGAGCCATGGGTGGAGAAATTAGTGTGATGAAGCTATGATTGGAGTTATTAGTGGGTATTTGCCTCCCTCGATTGGAATCAATCAATGGAGTGATTGTGTAATATCCCAAACTGATATTTTTTTCTCTTTATGAAGTTCCGTTGTTTTCTAGTAGTCTTTGTGGCTTGGTATATGAAGGAAGTATGAATGCATGTACTGATCTAAGCATGCATGCGCTTGCATTAGCCCAATAATCAGAAATGCTATAAAATAGGGGTAGAAGTTATGCATGTACTTACCATCAGAAAGAGGAGTTGATGTACGTCAGTATAAGACCAACATGCAAGAATTGTGCTGGTGGATGAATGAGATAACAACTGCTTCTCCTCCAATAATGTGCCCTTGGTAATAATGTGCCCTCTTCAATGATAATAATGAAGGAGGAATAGTCTGCTGACAGAATAGGAATCCAGAAGGAGTGTACTGGGGTTATAATCCCCCTCTGAACAAGATGGATGTTGCATGCAGATCATGCAATAACTCTTGAGCCTAAAACGTGAACAAATCCTCTGAGAAAGTCGCCCATGCAAAGGAGGACGTCCTATAGAAGATGAAGATGCTGATAACTAGCTTAGGAGTCCAAGTAAGAATCCCTTCTTCCAGGGGAAGGGTAATAGTGCTGCTCTCGGAAGAATGGAGCCAGCATGCATAGGAATGGAACCCTATAGCCTGAGGTACGAATCTATCTTTCCTTGAGCAATTCGCTCATGCAAGGAGGGCGAACCCCTTTGATCCAATCTTTAACTCGAACCCTGCAAGAAGCTAAAGAATGATATTTGACGATGATAGCAATGCTGAATCTGGATGATCCAACCTGATAGTGACTAGGGAAGATAGATTTCGCTGCCGAAATACACTGAATAGTTGAGTGTGTGCACTCAACCCCAAAATAGCTCACTGAGCTCTCCAATTCGACTTCTATAATCAATAATCATATAAACAGGCTTTGTTCACTTGCTTTACCTTTCTTTTATAACATTCACTTGCCTGACCTAACTTTTGACCTAACTTTTGCACGACTAGGTCGCTTTATCTTCTAATTACCAGTTGACTTGCATGCAGTGCTTCCGAAGTGTATGGAGACTCAATGAAGGAGTATCGGTGCATGCAACATGAAATATAGCTCGTATGTAATGCATGCAAGTGGCCCCTTGTTCCTGTGGCCCCTATTTATCTACTGATGATATAATAACCATGCTAAAGATATTCTTAGGGTGTAAATGGCATCAATCCTCAGTTAATTCCCTGAATGTCAGTGCCTGCTCGAACCTGTGGGAATCATATAGGTTAGCGGGATGGTCCTCTATGCTTAAGAAGAAGAGGACATTACAGTCCTCCCCGCTTGAAATTGCTTGTCCTCAAGAAACTGTAATGCTGGGTGCTATAATACCTATTCTCCTTCCCAAGTGGCCTCTTCTATAGGCAATTCTTTCCATTGAACCAAGTACTCTCTGATGATCATGTTCCTTAATTTTCTCTCTCGAACCTCTAGGATTCGTTCTAGAACCAAAATTAGTTGCCCCTCATCATCAAGGGGGGGAGCTTGGATGACGTCACAATCTGTTGACCTACTGCCTGCTTAAGGTTAGACACATGAAATATGTTATGAATCTTGCTTTCTGGGGGTAATTCGAGTTCATATGCTACCTCTCCTTTCCGGATTATCTTGTAAGGACCATAGAAGCGAGGCTTAAGTTTCTCTGCTCCTTTCTTTTTAAGGGACGATTGTCGGTAAGGTTGTAGACGTAAGTATACCGGTCCCCTACCTCAAAGCTACGCTCAATCCTGTGTCTATCTGCATATACCTTTTGCTGATTCTGAGCAACCTGTATGTTTTCCTTGAGGATTTTGAGAATATCTTGACTCTTTTGAATCCACTCTTGGCTTTTGGAGCCTTGCTATCACCAAATATCAGATCTGCAAAAGATAAGTCATCATAACCGTACAAGGCTTTGAAGGGAGTCATACCAATTGTCATATGGGGGGTAGTATTGTAACAGTGTTCTCCTAAGTGTAGCCATTTAATCCATGTTCTCTGCTGACCTGCTACATAATTCCTCAAGTATCCCTCAATCCACTTGTTAACGATCTCTGTCTGTCCGTCGCTCTGTGGATGATAACTCATGCTCATAGCTAATTCTGTCCCCACCAACCTGAAAAGTTCCTGCCAAAAGGCTCCAGTGAACTTGCTATCCCTATCACTGGCGATGGTCTTAGGTAACCTGTGTAGTCTGAATACCTCTCTGAAGAACAACTTAGCTACCTATGCTGCTGAATAGTTTGATGGGATTGAAAAGAAGTGAGCGAACTTGGTCAACCTGTCCACCACTACGTACAAGCAGTCTCTACCCTGTACCTTGGGAAACCCTGTAATAAAATCCATGGAAATGCTTTCCCATTTTTGCTCGGGATTGGGTAATGGTTGTAGTAAACCGACTGGGTGAGTGTTCTCTATCTTGTTTTGTTGGCACAAACTGCACTCCCTCACATGCTGCATCACATCATTCTTGAGGCCCTTCCATGAGAACCTCTCTCAATCTGCCTGTAAGTCTTAAGAAATCCCTGATGTCCTGCTAAAGGTGAGTCATGAGTGTTAGATTTTCATCATTTAATTCAATATGATCTAGGATCTTTATTTGAGAGAATAACATGCACAACAAATCAAACACAATAGACAAGAGACAAAGAGTTTCATCGGGGAAACCATAAAGGAGAAAACCCCAGAACTTCCTCAGAGATAGAATGAGCAAAGAATACAAAACCCCAAAACAAAGAGATGGTCTTCAGCAACTTCCTCCTCCTCCACTTGTGCGAACTTATCTCTCTCTCACTAATGCGCAATGAGTGAGTGAATGAATGAGCAAATAGAGAGGATGCTCCTCTCTATTTATACTTTACCTTCACTTGACTTTTTACCCTAACTGGGCCGACTTCTCCTAGGAGAGTCTAATAACCCATTACCACTTGAATCAGGGCCGACCCCTCTAGGGGAGTCTAATAACCCTATCAAATACAATAATAACTTTCCCGATCGGAGGAATAAAACCTCTCCGTCGAAAGTACAATGACATGAATACAATATAAAATATATAAGTGAATATCATCCGAAGTTACAAATACATTAACACTCCCTCTTAACTAGGAAGGTATTCTCTTGACACAGTTCATCAGCACAAGTCTTTGTCATTGGATCATCATCAAAGCTGGATCATCGTCACTGTTGTTTCTATCTCGATCATCAATCTCCAATTTCCTCGTTATAGGAAGTTCTACAGAGCCAGCCCTTTTTCATGCTGGATGTAGGCCTAGCCTCCATGTAGGTCTTCATCATCTTTGCGAGCAAGCCATCAAGTAGGTACATCTCAGGACTTATTATATGCCTCTGCAAAACCTGCAAGATCTCCCAAGACTGATTATATGCCTCTGCAAAACCTGAAGGAGCATCTCAGGACTGATTATATGCCTCTGCAAAACCTGTGTACCCTACTATCACCTCATCATCTTCAGATCATCTCATCGTCAACGGAGCACAACCCAGATGCACATCACACAACACTTACATCCATCGGCATGGGAGGATCAACCTACCACCATCCGGGAAAGGCTCAGAAATTACATCAACGACCATGGGAGGATCAACCTACCACCATGTCGGAAAAGCTTCAGCAATTACATCAACCACCATGGGAGGATCAACCTACCACCATGTCTGAAAAGCTCGGCAATTACATCAACGACCATGGGAGCACCAACGAACCGGTGTTGCTTTCGATAAATACTTAAAGTGCTATTCTGGGAGGTGGAGCCGAAGTGTCGTTGTTTCAGACTTCGAGGGTGGTTTAAACATTGGACACCTACCCCCTTGATAACTGGACAGTTCGTCAGATCATCGTGAATAACCACTAAAAGTATTTCTTCCGGTTGGACGTTCTATCCTTGTTTCTTCAAGATCACTAAAACTTTCAAATAAACCAAGATAATTTGCAAAACGATCTCACGAACATATCTTTCGAACTCTTGTATCAAGCAACCCAAGCACTCAGGCAATATTTTACTCCATAACGCACTGGTCCTTGACTTCATATTTTTATTTGCTTATTATCCATCTGGAGTACTTGTTGTTAATTTTCCATATGTGAGTGACTTGTACTTAAAGTTCTTCAAGTGGTTGTACATCAAGTTATCTCGTATCTTACATTGCAACGTGGAGTGCTCATTTATCTTGTGTTTATTTTTAATTACAAAGTTTTGATCTTTTCATCATTTAAAAAACTCCTAAACAACACCCATCCGCATCACCATACATTAAAAAACATTAAAACACATTGAGCCATAGTAAACTCTTTGTAGGGACTACCCCCCTTGGCTTCGTTAGGAGTTAGCCTAAACGGAGGAGCTGGGATTTAGGTGACAGTACCTGGCTCATTGCTTGCCCCCAAGGCCACACCTCTCTCACTTTTAGTGAAGAGACAGCTTTCGAAAGATTTCCGCTGCTGGTGTGCAATCTGGCGGACAACATCTTTGGCGCCGTTGCCGGGGACAAATCTTTTTGTTCCTGGATGACCTTAGTTTTTTCTAGTTTGTTTTACCTTTTTGATAGATTCTTATATCTATCTGGCGACTCCACTGCCCCTTTTTAGTTTTACTTTTGGTAGATTTTTAGTTTAATCACTCTCTGAAATTAGACTTGGATCCACTTGGTGACTCCACTGTCAGTTAACACCTCAAGGTATTCAACTAGAGGAAATTCTGAAGGTTTGCTTAGTTTTATCCCTGAGCCTGAAAAGGTTTATAGGAGAAGATTAAGCAAACTTGCTTCTCGTAAAATCCTTGAAAATCTTAGATCTGAGTCTATTTTAGACATCCATTCTTTGTTTCAAGAAAATCAAGAAAATTTTGAAAATAATAATTGTTTCCTTTCCACAATGGGTGAGTTTTTTATTCAACTGGATTTCACTCAGACAGCAGGTCAACCCCATGATATTCCCAAAAAAGCTGTCGACAAACTCACAAGTTTCAACAGCACTGATGCCTCTACTTCTGCTGAGCAGCATATCAGAAACTTCAACAGACTTTGTGGTTCCTACCTCAAAGGCACTGATAAACATGAGGATGTTTACATGACCCTTTTTGCCATATCCTTAGAGGGAAAAGCTGGGCACTGGTACGACAATTTACCAGACAAATCTTTCGCCACCATAGCAGCCTTCAAAACTGCTTTCCTCAACAAGTTTGGCAGCAAGAAAGAGCCTAGACATCTAGTTGCAATTTTAACTAGCATGAAGAAGACAGAAAATGAGACTATGGATGAATTCAATACTAAATTCCAGGAGTTGTCAAATTCCATCCCTGAGACTTATGCACCTCCTGCAGCTTCATTACTGGACTACTACATAGAGGCATTGAGTGTTAAGATACAATATCAACTGAGAGATAAAGAACCTACTACTTTGGCTGAAGCTCAGAGTTTAGCTGTCAAGATTGACAAAAACATGATGTCTTCCGGTGAGTCCAACATTCAGGGTTACTCAAGAGCTTCAATACCTTCAAAAAGTAATGAGCCAAAAGATAAAGATCCTTTACAAATTATAAAAGAGACTCATGAGAAACAAATGTTAGAAATGAGGAAAGAAATGAAGAGAAACATGGAGGAAGTTGAAGCAAAGCACCTTGCTTAGCTAAAAGAAATTCAAAGTCGGGTCATCAATATTGAAAGAACTCAACCTCAACCACTTCCTAGAGTCTTTGCTGCAAAACCGACTTGGCACAAAAAAATGCCCAACCATGAACAGAGGCCTCCTAACCAATTAGAGGTTGCTAACATGGTTGAAACATACAAGCCATTTTGTAGGGCATGCAGAGATTTCCACGAGGAATCTGGTTGCTACCATGCATGCTATATTCAAGAGCATGGTTTTCCTGAAGGTTGTGGTCCTAGTGCATCAACAAGCGAGCCTGAATTCATTAATAATGTGGGAGACATCTGTGGCATTCCCAGGGTTGAACCTTACACACCATTTTGTAGGGCATGCCAGGAATTCCATAATGAAGACACTTGTCACCTTTCATACTATATCCAAAAGCATGGTTTTCCTGAAGGGTTTGTTGGTCAGTCTTCATCAAACGAGCCTGAGTACATAAATTATGTAGGTGATACTTATGATATTCCTGAAGAGAGTTGGAATCAGTCGGATCAGCCTATTACAGAAAATATAACATTTTCCCATCAGATTCCTGATGATCCTATCGAAGAAATTTATCAAATACCGAATATTGTTGAAGACCCTCCTCAAGCCATCGAAACAAAAGACACTTTGGAGTGGGAAGTTTTTCAAGACTACTTCAGTGATGATGAACATTTATTTACTCCTGACCCGTCTCTAGAAGAAACCATTACAGAGATCAACATTCATAAAGAAATCCATGAAATCCATGAAATTTGTAGTATGTGTGATAACACTCCCATTTGTTCTCCACATGGCAGTGAATATTCAGAAATTTTGGTCCCTTGTGATATTTTTGAAACACATCTGTTTGAGGAAGATTATTATGAAGTTGAGGAGGATAGGCATAGCTTAAAGGATGACATAAGTGATGATGAGTCCATCATGGATGACATAGATATTGGCAATGATGAAGGGATCCTTTTTGAGAACCCTATCTATGCCATGTCTGAAGAAGTTAATGATGAACAAAATCCCCTTGGAAATTTTGTTAACAATCCCACTTATGAGCATGAGGATACATGTGGCTAGGAGTATGGTAAACTTCATGAAGACTTCCCCATTTTCGGCAGAAGTATGGATTTTGAACAGTTGAGCATAGAGAAAGAAATTATTTCATATGAGCAATCAGTTGAGCATATATCTCAGCCATCGGAAACCCCTTGTATATTAGAACAGTTCGAGACATGCACTTTCATGGAAAATTATTTTCGGAAGAGCCTCTTGGAGGAATATGATAAGGTACCAGAATTGCCTTGTCATCCTGAATTTCATCACCCTATCCTGTTCTGGATAGAGTGTGCCTGCAGAAGGATTTCTTGCTATATTGGGGAGCACTTCAAATATTTATTACATACTTATGATTCCCCCTCCAGCCCCCCCATTCAGAAGATTCAAGCAAGTTTGCACTTTCTGATGAGCATGCCCTTGTCCTGGCTGGTAACAAGAGACAAGGTAAAAAAATGTTGTTTTTACATTGATTACATGCTTAAATGGTTACATTGGATTTCTGATTATACTTAACATTTTCTTTTTTGTATTATATTAGAATAGGAAAAGATTTAATCTACCTTCTGCATTTTAGATTTCTTAGAATTAATTTTCAAACAATAAAATATAGTTGGTATTTCATTTTGGTTTTTTCATAACACATGTGCTACTGAAGGTTTTCTGTCAAGTTGAGATGTTTTTACAGGCTATATATATAAACCAGAGATTCTGGTGTTCTCGTATTCTCTCCTTGCATGAATTCTAGATCGAGCACATGTTCCGAAGTTGGAGCCAGATGTTATCACCTATTTTGTACAAATAGTTGAAACCTTATTGAGCCTCTAGTGTTGGAACACATTAGTGTTCACTTCCAGAGTATCTGAGTTTCAGATTGCGGCAGTTAGCCAATTTTGGCTAGCCAGTTTTTGTTTTTAGTCAATATGACCATGGCCCCATGGGGGTTTGTAATAAAGTGTGCTAGTAGGATTTTGAGTGTCTCGGTCCCCCATGACTTGATTAAGCAACTAAGGTATTCCAGGGATTTTTTTCCCTTGTCAATTATACTTTGCCTATAGCCGAGTTATAATCGATGAGGTTTTCTCCCGCTTCCTCCAAAGCTGGAATGCTCGATTTTGAAAATTTTAGCCATGGGGGGTTATTAGAGTCCAACTGATGTATATAAGCCTACTAGATACTATTAGAATAGGTGTTGGTCATGTCCTAAGTCTCTAGGACCCTCAGAAAAAATTCCGAAATTTTTTTACCGGGTCCGTCGAATTTGGGTTTTTAATTATTTTTTTAATTTTAATAAATTTCTCTATAGTTTAAATAACGAAATTTCAATTTGTAATATGTCAGTCATCTGGGATCCGATTTCAGTGATTGAAGGCTCCAGACTTAAGCCAAAAATCATTCATGATCCCCGGACCAGCTAACCCTAAATTTCAGACAATTATTTGGCGTCATAATTAATATTTTCTCAAAAAATCAAGAAATGAGAAATATTAATTAAAATATTCAAAAAATAATAAATTGGAGATAATTTAAATCTCTCTAAAAAAGGCCAAATTGAATAAAGTAAAAGTCAAAATGACATGGAAATAAGCATTTATGATGATTGGAATCTTCACCCACCTGATTCAGATCAGTTTCGGAGCACTGGGAGTGATCTACAGTTGAGAAATTCGCCCACCTTCATGCAAATTCGTTTTTGTGATTTGGCAATTGATTAATGGGTTGTTAGATTTTGAAATCAATGCATGTGGGGCTCCTTCCTCAAATTATGGGCTCCAAACTCAAGTTTAAAGATGAGTTAAGACTCCAAGCTCGATTTAGTTGGTGTTGACATGGATTTGATTGGTTTTTGATGGAGTTTTTGGCTCTCCTTGTGCCAAATTCGAATTAGGGTTTTAGGCTAGTCTTTTGTTATTTAAAGAAGCCATTTGGGCTCTTTCCTTCATGGAGATTTTGAGCATGAACACTCTGCCAAAATATTGTTGTAATATCTGTTTAACATTGAATAAAGTTTAGACTTTGGAGGTCCATGTTGGAGCAATTGGGATGTACTTCACACTATTGGTGATATCTCTTTCATTTTGTCAATTGATCATGCAATTTCAATATTAGATGTATGTTTTAACTTTGATTAAAAATATATCTTTCGGTTCTTGCATGTTTCATAACAAGGTTTTTGCAGGGGTTTCCCAAGGTGGAGAAAGGCTTATTAAAGACTAAGTCACTCTTCATTCAACAGTGGTTATTGGCATCTAATCAATCTGTCTTGCAGGTCTTCATGGTCTTTTCTTCCTCCATCAAGCAATTTTCAAAACGTCTTGGTTACCTTACCTAAACTTACCTCTTCAAGCCCACCTCCATTAGATAGTCTCACTCACCCACTCATTTGGCCCTTTCTCTTCTCTTCTATTTCATTACTTTGCCCTAGATCTACCTCTACATCCACCCATTCATTTTATCTCATCACTTTACCTTTGCCCTCATCTTTAGCCCTTAGCTCCATTCGTTTTTCCCTTCCAAAAGCTCCTTCCTTCATTCGTCCACCTTTTAAAAGAGCCCTAAAACACTTAAAAGACCAAAAACGTTTTGTTGAGTTAGTATTAGTTTCAATTTGTTAGTCTTAGTTCTTTTTATATCTCTTAAGTAGTTAGATCTCTTTTATAAATCAAATCTCATGCATTGAAAGGTTAGTTTAGAAGCATTATAGATCACATTCCACATTAGTATAGCTTGCATAGTTTAAATTTCCAAGTTTCCTTGTTAAAGATAGAAAATTTCTCATAAAAATTTCTTAAATTTTTTACATCTTAGATCTCATTTCTAGCATATTTAGGGCATCTTTTGTTCGCTGGTCCGTTTTCCCATCTTAACTTTTTTGAACTATTTTTCATGTCATTCTATGTTTTAGATCTCATTTTGCAAATATAGACTTAGTTTCAAAGTTTATTTTATTTTTCTAACACTAAAGGGTGCCTTGAGTTTTGTTTTTCTTGTAGGTACTTTGGAAGTGTGAAAGATTTGAAAAAGTTGAAGTGAAGAAAACCGAGCTGAAGTAGCAAGAACTCAAACCAAATACAAGGAGGATCAAATATACAAATCCATCACTCACTACCCTTTGTAATAGCTATCAAGAGCTAAGTTAAATTTTTCAAAGTTTTATTTTCATTCCAAAGTCCTTCAAGGTTTCAAAACCTAAGGCAATTGTACAAGATTAATAAAATTTTCAAGTGGAGGAGGCCTCCACTTTTTGGCTTTCTTCCCCATTTGGGGAAGAGTGTTGTGATTGGTTAGGTTAGATCTTTCAATTTCTGTTTTAGATTAGTCTTTTATTTCATCTTATAATTCTCTTCCAAGCCTTTGACCGGAATTTGTATCCTTGGGATTTCATCTCAAGGGCAGGACCACATAATTTTGTGGTTACTCTTCCTTCCTCGTCAGTTTCCTTGGTAGAGCTTTCAGCTAGCTGGAGGTTCTCAAGTGCAGGCAGTTCTTCACCTTGTTCGGAGGTTGATCCCACCTTAGAGTAAAATTGTTGGTAGAACACTAAGTCTTCTTTAGCATTATTTCATTCTGCAAGTAACATGCTAGTTGTGTTTTACTTTATTTGAGCTATCGCATGGTTTATTTCTACACAGCTTCATAACTAGTTTTCACAATCGCTTCATTTCTTGCAATAAAACGAACAAAGCCTCTTGAACTTGGCCAAATCCAAGTCAAGAGCACTCTCTGTCGGAGAGCATATAGATTTGCACTTTCCCCCTACAGTAGGCATTTTAAAGTAGGAAGTCTTTTGAACTGTGGTCTTAAGACTAAGTCAAGAGCGCTCTCTGTCGGAGAGTTAAACAAGTGCTCTTAATAATAAAACTTTTCAATCCACATTTCCCCCTTAATTAATTTATCTTGGTCGTTTATCCAACACCCGTATGCTCTACCAACCAGAAACGGTTGGACTAGTACTCAAAAAGGTGAAGGACTTGATAAGCTCATAAGTGATAATTAATTAAAACTTTCACCCCCATAACCAACGAACCGGCGTTGTTCAAAAAGTATTCAAAGCAGTTCTCAGGGGAGGCGCCGGGTTGCCCAATCTGCGACACAGTGGCTGGTTAGCATTGCGCGCCTCGCTGTGATTCCAGACAGGTCCGACATGTCTCTTAAAGGAGCTGCTTAGAATGTCTTTCCAGACACTCTTTTGATATCCTTGGTTTTAGCCATAATAATCAAGAACACCTAAAACACTTAAAATTTACCAAGAACAAATTTCAAAATGATCTCACAAACAGCTACTTTTGACTTACATTTTTCAGCATCACAAGTATTTCATTTGACTCCATTTGGCACTGGTCTTTAAAAACTCTTATATATCTTCTGAATCTGGACCATATGTCCTCGTCATTTGTTTAATCTTTATCTTGTGGATGCTTTGTTTTAATTCTAAGTCAGAAGTATATTGTTCATCTTCTGAATTGTATCTTGTGGAATTTGCAACGTGGATTGCGTGTTTAATTGTGTTCTCATCATTTTACAAAAAACTCCTAAACAACACTCATCCGCATCACCCCACACAAAAAACACTTAAAACACAAGAGCCTTAGTGAAACTCTTTTTTAGGGACTACCCCCCTTGGCTTCGTTAGGAGTTAGCCTAAACGGAGGAGCTGGGATTCAGGTGACAGTACCTGGCTCATTGCTTGCCCCCAAGGCCACACCTCTCTCACTTTTAGTGAAGAGACAACTTTCGAAAGATTTTCGCTGCTGGTGTGCAATCTGGCGGACAACACCCGATAAAGTCAAGGCCCCATTGCTAAAAATGGGCAAGGACAACTACCGGTGTAAGAGGAAGAGCAACCAAGTTCTGCTTCTCCGTAAAGAGCTGGCACTCTTGGCAACACTTAACATGTTTATGCACATCTGCAAAGATGGTTGGCCAATAGTATCCTGCTCGAAGGATTTTATGGGCAGTTGTATTCGCTGCATAATGGCCCCTACAAAATCTTGAGTGGAACTCAGTCAAGATTTTCTTGGAATCTTTTTCATGAACACATCTAAGTATTACACCATCTGGGTTCCTCCAACCCAGGCCCTCTTGAGTAAGGCAATACCTAGCAGTTTTAAGTCTTAATGCCCTTCGCTTATGACCTTTGAGACGATTTGGGCAATTGAAGTGCAGCAGGAAATATATGATGTCAGAATACCAGTGATGATCAAGTTCTTGTAATGCTGGTTTCATGGCTGGTTCAGGTCTACCATTTTCACAAATCATGTCTATTGCTTCCTCATTCTTTTGAGTTAGAATCTTGGCAAGGCCTTGTCCTTTTATCAGTTTGGTTGGCTTAATCTCAAGGTCATATTCCTGGATTTTAGATACCCATGTGCCCCTTATTCCTAAGCAATCCTGTTGAGACAGGATGTCTTTCACTGCAGCATGGGGGACATACCCTATAACTTTTGAGTAGCCAATGTATGTTCTAAAATGTTTTAAATATTTTACCAAGGCATAGGCTTGCTTTTCCATAATGGTATACTTTAGCTCTGAATTTTGTAGGGCTCTACTCATGAAAGCAATTGGTTGCTTGAACCCTTCGAAATTCTTTTGGAGCAACACCCCGACAATAGTATCTTCGGAAGCAAAGGAGAAGACCATGAAGTCCTTGGTATAATCGGGGCTAACCAACACAGGTGACCTAGTGATAGCATCTTTTATGGTGTCAAAGGCATCCCTTCCTTCATTTGTCCATACAAACTTAGCATTTTTCTTAAGTAATGCTTGCACGGGTTTCATTAAATCCGCTAAGTTAGGGATAAACCTTCTGATGAAGTTGATATGACCATTGAAAGATTGAAGGCCTTTTACATTCCTGGGAAGAGGTATCTTTTGTATGGATTCTATTCTTTTAGGGTTAATTTTGACCCCATCTTTAGATATGATGTGACCAAGGAGTTTCCCCTCATCGATGCCTAGGACTGACTTTGCCGGACTTAAGGAAATGCCATATTTCCTACATCGTTCGAAGACCTGTTTGAGATGACCAACATGGCAGGATCTTTCCTTTGAAAACATAGTGAGATCATCCTGGTAGATCTCAATGACTTTACCTATTAATTCCTTAAAGGCATAATCCATGGCCCTTTGAAAAGCGGCCCCAGCATTGGGAAGACCAAAGGGCATTCTCAGATATTCAAATGTGCCCCAAGGGGTTGTGAATGTAGTTTTGCGTTTATCCTCATCTTGAATAACAACCTGATTATAACCAGAAAATCCATCAAGCATGGACATCATATTGGATCCAGTGACCCGTTGGAGGAGGGTCTCCATGTTGGGAAGAGGATAGTTGTCCTTTTGACAAGCAGTATTCAGATTTCTGAAATCAATACATATCCTCAAACTTCCATTCTTTTTTCGGACTACAACTAAATTGGAACACCACGTTGAATGTCTTGTAGGAGCTATGATTCCCGTCGCTAACATTTTTTCTAACTCCTTCTTCACAATAGGTGCCAACTTAGGATTTATTTGCCTAAGTTTTTGTCGAAAAGGTTTGACTTTCAGACATTTAGTTTTGAGGGAGATGGTGTGTTGGAAGACATCCTCCCGATAAGCTTTTAATTCATCGTAGGTAAATGCAAACACATCCCTATACTCTTTCACAAGATTTATTAAGTCATTCCTTTCTTTTTCCGAAGTTCCTTTTCAAATTTTTATCATTTTGGGGTTATTTTCCGACCCAATGTTTATTTCAATGTAGTCTGCTGGTTTCATCTGATCGATGTTATTCTTCCTTCTATCCTGTCTGTCAAAAATATTTTCTAAGGCCACAAAGCCACGTGGTATAGGATTATACCGGTTGCCTTCACTCTGATACTCTTTTCCTTCTTCTTGCTCATTTGCTTTGTAGTTCGAAAATTCATTTATATTGTTGATAAATTTCAAAATTTGCTTATCATCCTCAAAAATTTGCTAGTGCTCAATGTTGTCGGGTATTGACGGTCTGGAATTTATCTCGAGTGGACAATCACCCTCTAACATTTCATCTGATGGTTGTAGGGTCGATGCTGAAACTGCTAGTCTGTCTGCTGCACTATTCTGATCTCTAGGGATTGCTTCTATGTTTAGGGCATAAAAAAATTCCACAGTGTCCCAAATTGCATTTCTATACTTCTTAAGTCTTTGACACTTACATGCAAAGTTGCCTTTGATTTGTTGGACTACTAAATCCGAATCACCCTTTATGCTTAGCAATTTTATACCCATGTCCTTGGCTAGCTCGATGCCTAGTAGAATTGCTTCATATTCCGCTACATTATTTGTGGCCTCAAATTTTAACCTGAAAGAAAAATTGAAGATTTTACCCTTGGGTGAGGTTATGACTATCCCAGCCCCCTTGCCTACTCTCGAGTATGCACCATCAAAGTTCATTTTCCATAGTTCATCAACCTTTTCATCCTTAATTTCTTCCTAAATGGGGGATAAAAAGGTTAAGTTGATTTGATAGATACCAAGTTCATCAGTGTTGTAAACATACTCGTTCAATGGTCTTTGAGGGTTTTCCACATGGCACCTTTTCTCTTTTTCAGTATGCAATTTGACAAGTGACAGATGCTGGAACAGTTGCATAAGACCAATCAAGTTGAATTGAGCCACCCAAAGTGGCACCCCATTTTCTAGAAAGTAACATCCCCCATTTATTCGGTACATCTATAACAAGGATGTCCATGGTAACATGGATGTCCGGATACTTAGCTAATATGACAGGTTGGTTTTCAATCATTCCTTCCACTTTAACAGGTCTAGAATCCATGGCACATACATTCTGGTAAGGTATAGTGGTTTTCAAGTTAAGCTGTTGCATAACCTTTTTAGTCATTAAGTTTGAACCAGATCCTGAATCTAACATACAATTATGTAGAAGAAGATCTCCTATCATCAATGATATATAGAAGGGTGGATGATGTTCTTTTCTTGGGTCCCTAGTATGTAGAATTACAGGAGGATCCTCATGAACACTGCTATAGCTTGTTGAAGGTTGCTCTATGGTGTCAGAAAAAGTTTCCTTACTAGGGATAGAAGGTCTCACAGGTGGAGGAGTTTCCAAAGGTTTTGAGGTACTTGAAAGTGTAGGATGACTTGTATAATTTTGAGGGTCTAAGATCTTCAACAATTTTTCTCTTTGCCCAGGTATTTTACATAGTTCTAAGACAGGAATAGGAACCTTTGAATTGGCTAACCAATTACCCTAGTCAAAACTCAAATCAACAGTTTCTTTAACATCATTTACTTCTTTAGCAATATTAGGAATTGTTACCTTAGGTGCATTCTATGTGGAAGTTCCATCCCTTGCTCTCCTTTGGTAAGTCACTCCCTTGAAGTTTTGAGTGTTGTTGATTTGTTCATCTGAAGGCATCTCACCATAATACTGAGTTAAGTTATCAACCTTCTGATGATGCGGGTAGGCTTGTGTCCAATTTTCCCTCGGAATGCTACGGATGTCACCTACATGGTTGATGTAATCAGGATCGCTTGTAGATGTACTAGGACCATAACCTTTTGGATGACCATGCTCTTGAACATAGCATGCATAATGGCATCCAGATTCTTCATGGAAGTCTCTGCATGCTCTACCATGTTAGCAGCCTCTAGCTGATGAGGAGGCCTTTTTTCATGGTTGGGAGGCTTTCTTTGCCAAGTTGGTTTTGCAGGAAAAGTTCTTGGAGCAGGTTGTGTCTGTGTTCTTTCCATAGTTACCACTCTGTTCTGTATTTCCTTTAATTGTGCCAGGTGTTTTTGTTCAACTTCTTCCATGTTTTTCTTCATTTCCTTCTTTATTTCCAACATCTGTTTTTCATAAGCATCCTCCATAACTGATAAAAGATCTTTATCTTTGGGTTCATTAATCTTTAAAGGTGTTGAAGATCTTGAGTAACCATGGAGGTTGGACTCACCTGAAGATTGCATATTTAAATCAATTTTAACTGCCATCTCTTGAGCTTGAAGCAAAGTAGTGGGTTCCTTGTCTCTTATCTGATACTGCATCTTGCCACTAAGTGCCTCAATGTAGTAAACCAAGATGGAAGGTGGAGGTGGTGCATAAGTAGCAGGAATAGCATTTGACAACTCAGTGAACCTAGTGTTAAACTCGTCCATCGTTTCAATGTGTCCTTCTTCTTGATGTTGGTCAGAGAGGCTAGCTGATGCCTAGGCTCCTTCTTTTCACCAAACTTGTTGGTGAAAGCAGTCTTAAAAGCTGTGTGGGTGGTGAAGGAGTTTTTTGGCAAATTGTTGTACCAATCAACAACTTTTCCATCCAAGGAAAGAGCAAAATGCTTCATGTAGACATCATCATGTTGGCTTGTAGGATCACCACAATAAGCAGTGACACATCTTGAAAAGTTTCTGAGATGCATGGCGGAAGTTGTGGCATCAGTTCCAGTAAACATTGGGAGTTTCTCAATAGCTTTGTCTGGAAGTTGATGGGGTTGACCTGCTATCTGAGTAAAGTCAAGTTGAGTAAAATACTCACCCATTGTGTCGGAAATACAAGTATTATTTTCTTTAAGGTTAGTTTCTACAAACAGACTATGGATGTCCGAAATAGATTCAGATCCAAGCTCTTCAAGGATTCTACGAGAAGCTTGTTGGTAGTATGGCTGCCGTTACACCAAAACCTGCAGGTGATTAGTAAACTCACCACCGTCAGATTTCAAGGATCCACGAGAGGCGATTAGTCCCTTGTCACGATACACCGGGGAGCGCTGACTACTTGCAATTTCGTGCAACAATCTCCCCCTCAGCGTGAGCCAAGTGTGTATCGAACTCGTGACCTCTAGCTATGATACCAATTGCTGGTAGTACAACTGCCGTTACACCAAAACCTGCAGGTGATTGGTAAACTCGCCACTGCCAGATTTCAAGGATCCACGAGAGGCGATTAGTCCCTTGTCACGATACACCGGGGAGCGCTGACTACTTGCAATTTCGTGCAACAAAGCTAACTTGTTTAGTCTCCTCCTATAAACCTTTTCAGGCTCAGGGATGAAACTAAGCAAGCCTTCAGAGTTTCTTCTAGTTGAATACCTTGGTAAATTTAAAGACAATGGAGTCACCATATGGATTTCAAATCTAATATCAGAGAGTTGATTAAACTAAAAATTCTATCAAAAAGGTTAAAAACTAAAAAAAACTAAGGTCGTCCAGGAACAAAAAGATTTGTCTCCGGCAACGACGCCAAAGATGTTGTCTGCCGAGATGCACACCAGCAGCAGAAATCTTTTGAAAGCTGTTCCCTCACTACAATTGGGGAAGGTGTGGCCTTGGGGGAAAGCAATGAGCCAGGTACTGTCACCTGAATCCCAGCTCCTCCGTTTAGGCAAACTCCTAACGAAGCCAAGGGGGGTTGTCCCTAGCAAATAGTTTTTCTATGGCTCTGTGTTTTAAGTATTTTTGTGTATGGTGATGCGGATGGGTGTTGTTTAGGAGTTTTTAAATGATTACAAATTTATAGTGATGAAAATAAAATAAGCACAAGATAACTGCAAGATCACAAGATTGAAAGATACAACCACTTGATAACTTAAAGCAAGACAACCATATGATACTGAAAGATAAGACAGATAACAGATAATCAATTAAAAGGACCAGCGCCTTATGGAGTCAAAAAATGAAGTGCTTGGGTTGCTTGATACAAGAGTTCAGAAAGTGGTAATGTTTGTGAGATCGTTCTGCAATTGTTCTTGGTTTATTTTATTGTAAATTTTATGTAATCGTTTTTAGGTGTCAGTGGAAATCTAGCCGGAAATACTTTCAGTGGCTCCGTTCGAAGACATGATGGACCTGCATGGCTCACAAGCTAGGTGTTCAAAGAATTGAACCAGCAAATGTCCAGGTTGGGTTGCCCGGCGCCCCCACTTGGAATTTGCCCACTACCTGAGTATTTATCGAATCGACGTCGATTCGTTGGTTATGGGTAAAAGTTTTATTATGTTTGAATATTTCAAGATTAATCAGTCCAATACCGTTTCTGAGTACTCCAGCTTTTGGGGCTGGTCAAAGCATACTCCGGCAAGGAAACGACGAATAAATTCAAATTTTATTATGGGGAGTGATGAGTTGCGAATTTTAGTTAAAGCACAAGAAAAATGCTCTCCGATAGAGAGTGCTCTTGATCTTTCCTTAAGGCTTGATTCAATAGTCTTATCTACACTATATGCAATGCAATGTAACAATAAAAATGCTCTCCGACAGAGAGTGCTCTTGACTCGTCTTGCGACAAGTTCAAGAGACTTATTTACACTATATGAAATGCAAATTATAAATAAGCAAACACAAATGATAGCTCAAATGGAATGGAAAATTGAAACTAGCAATTAGTGTTCTAAAGTAAGAATTAAAAATTAATCTAAGCAATTGAATCTAAGCTAGCAATTTAGTTTATACTTTTGCAAAATGAAACTAACTAAGCAATTGTTATTCTAAAGCAAAAATTGAACTAAGCTACTTGCAAAGATGAACTAAACTAAAGCAAGAAACCAAACACACACGAACACTACACACTTTCCCAAATGGGGGATGTTGGGTGTGGGGGATTAAAAACCCCACTTATGAATTTTATTAAATAATTACAACTTTTTAGGATTTTCAACCATAGAAGAAGAATGAAGATGTAGAAATAAACTTTAATAGCTCTTGAGAGCTTTTACAATAAAAAAATGAGAGTGTTCATGTTATGGTTTCAATGCTTGGTTTCAAGCTCCTTTTTTGGTTTTGTAATCCTCCTCTTCTCAAACTTGATGATCTTCTCTTCTCTTTCTTCAACTGTTCTCTTAAGTTCGCTTTTCTTCACCTACAACACAACAAAACTCAAACTTCAACCACCCATTAGCATTAGTCAAAAAACCAATGAATAAACTTGAAACTATTTAGATCTAGAATGCAAAAGTGAAACTAGATGATATGTAAGTGCAACTATTGAAAGAGTAAACTAGATGCAAGCTAGAAAGTTGAAATACAATGCAAGTCTAATATTTAAAATGAGATCTAAAATGGAAAAGAAACTAACAAGGAGATGCAAACTAACAAGATGAGATCTAAATGCAAAAATTGAAGTTCTTTTTAGAGTTTTTTAAGCTTGCAAAGGGATGGAGAACGAATAAAGGCAAAGGTAGAAGGCCAAAGGTTTAAGAAAAACGAAAGGGAAAGGAGGTAAGAAGCTAGAAAGGAGGGTAGGATGAAAGTGAGGCTAGAAGAGAGTTTTTTGGAAGGGAAAACGAAAGGGATGGAAGCTTAGAGAAGGGAGACGAGAAGAGGTAAGGGAGAAGGATGGAAGAGGACGAGGGATAGGAGGCTTAGAAAAACTAAGAAAATGAGAGCAAATGAAGAAGGAATGAAGACCAAAAAACGAGAGGGTTGAAGGCTTAGAGGAGGTAGGACGAAACTAGGAGGAGGCTAGAAGAATAAGGATAGCAAGTCAAGAAAAAGGAGACTCAAGGAGAAAAATAGAGAGCTAGAAGAGAGAAGCCCTTAGATCCAGTAACCAATGATAGTTTTTTGTTATTGATGGATGGGGGAGAAACTCTGAAGACTTCCTTTCTTTCTTTGGATGAAGAAACAAGCTGAAAAACCTGCAGAAACGAATGTGTTAAATGGAAAAAAATCTTGTATGATGAAGCCAAACTTGCTAATCCAAGCCCTTTTTCACTTTCAATGATCCCTGCAAAACCATATACTCAACAAACAAATCCAATCAAATGCTTATGTACTAGATTGTTAGTCTTTTTAACGCATAAACTGAAGAATGATTTGAAATACAAGCATAGGGTGAGAGAGATATGACCTCACAAGATGAAACCACAATACATAAGGCTCTTGCATGGACCTCCAAAGTCACTTCTTTATTCCAAAACCTAAACAACTATTACAATATAATTTCGGCAGAGTGCTCTTGCCCAAAATCTCCATAAAGAATGAGGAGGCAATGCCTTCCTCTTATACAAAAACTAGAGACAAAACTACCCTAATTCAAATTGGCTTCCAAGAGAGAGCCAATAGCACAACACATCAATTCGAATCCAATCATATAAGGCTTGGAGCTTTGACACATCACATAACTCGAGTTTGCAAGAAAGGAGAGTGGGGAGGTGGCCTCCACCTTGGCAAGGTGCCCCCCCACTACAACATAGGAAACTCCACCATAGCTTCGTAATATACATCAAGCGAATGACAACCCTCCACCTTGCAAACACGTGAGCTATCAAGGAGATATGTGAGCCATCAAGGAGATAGTCTTGGAGCTAATGTAGGGATAGCTCGAATTCCAAGTGAAGCCAAGCCTTTGTTGATTGCACAAGCTTAGGAGGGTGCCCACCTTTTGATAAATGCAACTCAACCCTGTATTAATTAACCCTCCAACTCATCAATTCGTGATTTGCATGAAGGAGGGGGAATTCTCTTGAAGAGATTGACTTGTGCTGACTGGAGATCTCACTGAATGCTTTTGGAGTTGATTGGAATCTTCATTAATGCATTGTGCCATATCATTTAGCCTGTTTATTTATTCAATTTGGTTTATTTTGGAGAGATTTGGATTATCTCCAAAATATTCATTTTTAATATTTTTAATTAATAATTTCTCTTTTATTGATTTTTTTGAGAAATTATTAATTATCAGGCTGAATGAACATCTGCAACTTAGGATAAGTGGGTTTGGGGTTTATGTGTGATTTTTGGCCTAGGAATTAAGCCTCCAATCCATGAAATCCACCCCCAAACGACTGACATATTACAATTTTCATTTTTCCAATTAAATATTTGAAAAAATAATAATAAAAATAAAACTCGTCCAACGCGTCTGGTAAATTTTTTTCGGACATTGTTTTGATTGGACGGGGGACCTAGGAAATGACCATCTAAGACATACATGATGTCTAGTAGGTTCATATACATCAGTTGGACTCTAATAACCCCCCAAGGCTCAAATTTGAAAATCGGGCATTCTAGCTTTTGAGGAAGCGGGAGAAAACCTCGTCGATTATTACTCAGCTATTGGAATGCCTTAGTTGATAGTCAAGTCATGGGGAACCGAGCCACTCAAAACCCTACTAGCACACTTATTACAAACTCTGTGGGGCCATGGTCATTTAAGCAGAAAAATAAAAATGACTAGCCAAAATTGGCTAGGAACAACAACTAGAACTTCTGATACACTGGATATGAACATAAATCATGTTCATCAAATGGCGGCTCGTTGGAAGTCCAACTATGGTACAAAAAAGTTGGTAACAGACATGAAAGAGCCCTTACTTTGCCATGGATGCACAATGATGACATGGAGCTCTTGAATAAATTAAATAATGACATGGAAAACTCATTACACCTTGAACCAATTAAATGATGACATGGACCTTGGTGCATTGGTGGAGTTCTTGTTTAATTGATTGATGACATATGGATAAAGTCTTGCCATGTTGAAGACATAATTTAAAATAAGAATTAAACACGTTTCAAGGGAAGCCAGATTTGGTTTAAAAAGATACATAGAAGGTCGGCTCAGTTTAAAGTCTTTTTTTTAACCTATATAAATACACCTTCATTCCATTAATTTCACACACTTTTTCAAGAATCTAGCTCTGAAATTTTTGGATTACTGTAGCAGCCGCAGTCAAGGCAGTGATTGCAGATTACAGTCAATGAAGAATGAAAGAGGAAGGAAGTCTGATTTAGCTCTGAAATTCGGACAGCCTACTGAGGCATATTAGTGGAGCAGCTGTTGGGTTGAAAAAGGATGATCTCTCTCTGATTTTCGGACTGATAACACCTACCCTGCAGGGGATAGGGCATGCATTATGGATATATATGGATGGCTATCCAGAGAGAAACAACAATCTGAAAGGGATTGGTTATTATTGAATAAATTCCATTTTCTTTGGCCGATGATGATTGGATTCCTTTTCCAACATGATTTAATTTTTTTATTATACCACCGACCAGGGGTAATGAGACAAAGTTAACACATATTTGGTTCCAATGAATTCAACTCAAACTGAATAAACTCTATATAGTATAATTTATATAGGATATATTTAAACATCATGACAAGTTCCAACTTCTATATGAATGCCATTCCTTTTAAAAGACCTGTACATAAAATAGCTGACTTGCTTTTTGAAGAGCCAGTCTCAACTCCAACTAGAAGTATTGATTTCTTGTGACAACGGACTTTGTAAACGTCTATATGCAATCTCATATATATATTTTTATATATATATATATAATATATTTTGGATATACATGGACACATACATTATAGCTTCTTAGCTAGAGCCCAGGGAACACACACAATTAATTGGTGTTGTTTTGTGCACCTCGAGCTACCTCCTAGCAAGGGGACTTATTTTATTCTATTTCACTTGGCCTAGGCGCCTTAACCTTATGGATTGAAACAAACAACCGGAAGTGTTTACTGAGGCAGAATTTTGGTAATCTCTGTGGAGAATTATGTGGGGATAGCAGCTGGTTGAAGGATGAAGAAATTACAAGCAAAAAGCAGAAAGGGTAGTCACAGTCACAGTGTTGAATTACAGTCTAAACCCATAACTTGTTGAAGAGCAGCCCGAAGTTCTAGAAGATAGTCAAAGCACAGTTGAAGGTCTGAAAGAAAGCAATTTTCAAGCTCTTATCTTGGTGAAGACAGTTGCATGCAGATCAAGTCTCTTTCAATCACTAATTTATAGTATACAGAGATACTCAGGTAGTTGAAAGGAGTATATTACAAGCTGCTTACATAGACTAATGAAGGCATCTGAAGGCAGTTACAGCCTCAGGTTTGAAGAGTAACCTCCGTCAATTTTTGTCTTCTCTGACTTTGTGGTAGAGCAAAGTTCTTAGTTAAATCTCTTGTATAGCAATATAGATCAGTATGATGTAATTGCATTTCTAATAAGCTACAGCCGTAAGTGAAAGGATCAAGCAATATACTAGTGCAATATAGAGATAGTCAATGGAGTGAAAGGAAACATTTCGTGTTCTTGGTTGGTTGCCACATCCTCTAATCTCGTCTAAACAAAATTTTGATCGGACTACAAAGGAAGCTAAAGTTTAGCTACAACAAGCTACTAGCCCAAGTTCAGAAATCTATCTGAAGCTGACTTGACAACAGTTCTGGCATGACAGTGACAGTGACATGTAATGAAAGTGACTGGGGACATTACTGTGATATTCTTAAGAGACAGTTGTTTGAAGTGACAAAGAGCAGATCCTTGAAGTCTTGACATGAGCAGAGAAGACTCCTTGATATCCTGGCATGAGCAGTGTATAAGCAGACTCCTTGGATGACTTGACTGATAGAGCAGCAGTGATCAGAGAATGATAACAGTAGTTGATGACTTGTGACAGCAGTGATATTTGCTTTGACTTAACAGTGATTTGTGACAGCTGATTGACAGTGACAAGATGATGATCAGCGGTTGGATTGAGCAGATGGTTGATTGATGACAGTGATGAGTATTTGAAAGGCAAGCCGGGTCTTGCAATCCTTCTTAGTTGGTGCTAAGAAAACCAGGCTGGGCCTTGGAATAGGTGTTGGTGCTCTTTGCTCAGTTGGTGCTGATGTAATTGCGAAGATTGGAGTATTCATTGTATTTCATATCAAATTATAAATAAAGTTCACAACATTTATGTGTCTCTTATGATTTATGTAGATGATGTGTTTATTTGATGAATGTTGATGTATAGCCTAATGTGAATGATGAACTATGCTTAAGTTTTTAAGTGAAATTGTGTAAAAGTCCTACCACACTGATTCATCCCCCCCTCAGCGTGCCATTGTGTCCAACAAATTGTTGATCCCTCATTCTAAGAATCTAGGCATTTCCACTTCTTTTGAGGGTGGTTACATCTTCGAAGTCAAGTTGAGGAGACGTCCTAGCTATGAGGACAATTTTGGTCATGTAACCACTATTTATGAGCTTCCACTTTACTTTATGGTGGGCTGATTCGTAGTTTGAGGGTTTCTTGTACACATGTTGACTATTGAGTGGAATGACATCCTTGGAGAGGCCACACGTGCCACTTGGATGATTTTGACATGGTTCATACCCTAGATGATGGAGATGTCTAAGTTGAGAATGATGACATGTGGCATAGCCACCACTTGTTCCTTATTACTTTATGCAGTATTTGACTTGTCATTTGAGTGAGTTAGGAGGTAATAGTTTTTTATGCTTTCCTAGGAGAGATATAGGATCTCAAACATGGATATTATTATTTTACGTTGAGGATGTTTTGAGCCTAGAATCTATATAAGAGAGGCTCCTCTAGTTGGTAATGGTTGTCAAAAGTTTGGTAAACATTGAGAGTTTATTGTTGAGTATCTGTTGAAGGCTATTGGAAAGTCCAAGGGTTCATTATTTTTAATGTGAGGCATATTGTTTGGAATTTCTCATGGCTGAATATTGATGTGGAAAAATTACTTGTAAAGGACATTGTTTCGTGTGCTATTTGTGAAGGGTTACTCTACTCCAATAGGAGAAATTAGCTGTGGTCTCTTCCTCTCTAATCTCTTTGATGTTTTATGAATGCATGTGTTCTTGTTGCATCTATCATCATTTAGAGTTGTTGCAGATTTATACTTCATAGTAAAACACACCCTAAGAAACTTGTCTAATGGTGCATCCCTGCAGAGCTTTATGAAGGAAAATTTCTGCATTAATTAGCAGCAATATTAGGCTGTCTGTAGCATGTATTTTGCAGCTCTGTTTTCCCTAGTTACTCATATAAAACAGCTAAGTCTGTCCTATTGACCCCATATGCTCAATTTGGATTTAGGCACTAATGTTTCCTTTCAACAACCCCTAAAATTACAAAATTTATCATTTATTTTCTGTTTATAGAAATATGGAATTTACTGCTGTAATTATCTGAAGTCAGATTTGCCCCAAGTCCAAGAAACCTTTCCAAGTCTCTGTCATCCATTAGACTTAGTTTCTTTAAGGTTCCCCTTTTTGTGCCGGAGGAGAGCCGGCTTAGAGAGAGTGAAAGTGCTATCAAGGTGACACTGGGCAGCCTTTCTATATTCACCTCTAGGATTTCACCTATGGCTAGGGCTTCACCTGTGGTTAAGGCTTTGCCACCCAAGGTGAGGGTTTGGGAGGTAACATTATGTAAACATGTACAGACCATGATTGTGGAGCTAAATTTTGAATGAAGCTTCACATAAATGGTGATAAAGAGGGAACTTAAATATTTACCCTTAGGAGGGAACACCAATTCCCTTCTAATATTTTCACTTCTTAAAACAACTAGAACTTAAATTGATCAATTTTATACAAAGCTAAAATTGTGAATCCTTTGTAAGTTTCACTTCTGGTAAAGGCTGAATGAAAGGTGAAATGTAGGAATACATTTTGAGGATGTTGTCATTTTGTATTATAAAAAGCATTTCTTCCTATAGTTTTAAATTTTTTCCCTTGAGGTTTTTTTTAGAGGCATGCTTATGTTTCCTATGGAAGCATGTTGACAACCAAATAGCTTTTGTTTCTTGGATTCAATGTCTCATTGTTTCTACTTTCCTGGGCAGTCGTATTGTTCCGGAGTACAGCTTCTTGGATGCCCGTGGTTTGGGAGCATTTGAAGGAAGAGCCTTGAAGGATATAAATGAAGTAAGATAAATGAATTGTGAATATTAAAGAGAAATTTATAATGGATACTAATGTGATAGCTATAAAGTAAAATCCCAGGTTTATCATTTATGATGTATTTTAGAACTTGTTTTCTATTCAAGCTTTCTAGTGGTATAGTACTGATAATGAAATTGACTAGTGTATGACTTGAATTTTAGGTTTTATGCAATACAACTTTCTACAATAAGCATTGTTGTTTAGTGTAGCCTCTAGGCCCTAGGGTGCAGAGGTGAAGTATGAGAGACTTATTACCTTAAACAATATCAAGTGAAATGGATACAGCTGCACCCACGCGACTCACTTTTTACTTGCTTTTTTACAATTTCTTCTTTCTTAAGGTTTCAAGAATTTTTTTTTTTTCAAACGAAAAAACACTACTTTATTAAGGAGTATAAAGACGATTACAGTAAAGATCCAACTTCCATGACATACCCGTCAATGGTTAAACAATAACCAAGAAGGCCCAACAACCAAGACGATCCGGTCCATAGATAGACAATACCAAGTCATACCAGACAAAGGAGATCCAAATCCGAGACAGTCCCAAAACCAGCAGACTAAAGCTCGAAGAGAGAAGTAGAACCATACAAACAACCAACGGCGGAAAAGACCTGTTATCACACAACTTGTAGTTGTCCCTATTGTTATCCCATCCAGGATGGTAGAGGAGATGGACAACTAAAGAGGTGACCCAAGAGATGCCACGGTTCCCAATACAAGCTGGGAGTCACTCTTCACTTTAGATCAAGATGAATCAAGACCTAGGGGGAGATCCTATTACCAATCAAAGATGATTAGACCAAAACAAAGGTTCCTAGGGATATGTAAAAGACAAGTTATGGAAACCAATGCAAGGATAGGTGGGCCAAGAAGTTTAAATGTGGTTGAAAGAGGCTTAGGGAATGACTTATGTTTCAACCAATGAAATATTTAGGCCACAAGATCTAGTACCATGAAATACACAGGTGGGGCCCACTTCCTTGGGATATCGAAATGGCTCAAATGGGACCCTCAAGGTGAAGATAGGGGTGTAAATGAGTAGATCTATGGATCTAAAGTGAAATTAGAGAATCTATGGATCTAAAGTGAAATTAGAGATACCCACATATGGGATCTAGGAGATGACAGAACTCCCAAGGAGTGCAAATTTCCCTAGGTGGACTAGTGCCTTGATGGATGGGCTAATGGAGTCAAAAGAGATGTGGAAATGTAGATCGGGACACCTAGGATACAAATCAAGTGGGCTATTTGAGATGTGATGGTTGGATCTTACTAGATCTAATATTTCACTAAGTGACCCAAGTGGACAACTTTCCCCAAAACAAGGAATGCTACCCCCAAGGCAGAACTTCACTAAGTGAGACACTAGATGTAGGTTTCAAGGTATGCTCTTTCCAAATCCAATGGAATCTCAACCACCCAGTTTCTCAAAGTGGGACAACTCAATCACCCAAGGAGTGCGACTTTGCCCAAGGAAGGCTAAAAGCATGGAAAGGTGTGTCAAATCAAACCCAAAGGCCACCAAAGTTTAGATCCAAGTAGTTTAGGCAAGTATGAATGTGGATCTTGAAAATCATGGGCATCCAATGGCTAGATATCCATAGATCTGAGATTGAACATGCATCACCAACTTGACCCAAGTGGGGCTCAACCCTCAAAATGAGGAAAGGGGCCCACAAGGCAAAAATCAATGAAGTGAGGCACTAGGGGTAGGTTATCAAATATGGAGAGTGTGAATAAAGTGGGATCTTACCTACCCATGTGTGAGATCTAACCCAACTAGCTTCTCCCAAGGGGTGCGATTTGCCTCAAGAGGGCTACTTTGCCTTGAAAAGTGTGTCAAATGGAACCCAATCACCACCAAACTATAGATCCGAATTGCCGTGGATGCTATAGAGGTGGGTTTTCAATATCTTTTCAAAAGCTAGGCTAGATCCAAATAGATCTAAGAAAAAGTAAAAATGAGGGTTTTTAATCAATTAGGGTTTTTATGATCTAGAAGTTATGGGTAAGCCAAGGAAGAAGAAGACCATACCTTTGGAGCATACCTGGATGAAGAGATGAATGCTAGTTGAGATGAGGATTACTTTTGCCAAAGATCAAATGAAGAATTTTTTTGAAGCCCTCTTGCCAAATCTATTTTCTCCAAGCCACATATGTGTCTCTCTAACCTGTCAAAACCAAGGAGCAAAGCATCAATCAGTTTAACATGTTGAAGGTAGATACAAGCAAGAAAGAGATAAGCAAAGAATAGTTGGTACAAAGACAAAACCACTCCCTGTTTAACCAAAACGTCCTCCTCCAAGCTTGAAGGGCAAGCCTCCCCACCAATTCGCACTTGTAAAAGAAGTCTTCTCCACCTGTAAAAAGATATGGCAAAATATGCAAGATAAGTACAATAGATCCTCCGGTGCAATGGACAAAAGCATTTACAATCAAAGCAACCAACATCCACTCCAAACCCAAGCATGTACTCCAAAAGATAGAAATTTTATTCCAAGAGCCAAGAGCCAAAATCTCTAGATGATTTTAAAATGAGAAGCTCTCTCCTTAAATAGGATGGAGAGAGGCCATAATTCTAACCACTTTTTGAATGAGTGGCTAAGATTAAAAGATCAAATGATCTAATCAATGGTTGAGATGAGCTCAACAATAAAATACATGGATCAATAACAATATGTGGACAAACTCTCCCTAGAAGAGGGGATCCCACAAAATCATGATGATAAAATATAAGAAATAGCTTATGGTGGGTCCAAGGGGTAATTTCTAACACCCTTGGTCAATCCCCATGGCACAATGTCCAAAAATAATCATGCTAGACACCAAATCGTGCCTCTCTGGGAAAGTCGTGATCCTTTGGGGGCTCCAGAAATCATCAAAAAGTGCCATAAGTGATGGATGTGGGTCTCGATGAAGCTGAAACTGCTGGAGGTGTGGAAGACATCCCACTCATCATCAATGATCATCCCATGACATAACCTTGCCTCAGTAGCCAAAATCGAATTCTTCTGTAGCCATTTCTACCATTTCTGGACTACCTCGGGAAGTGTGAAACTCCCCAAACTGCCTCCTAGAGTGCTTGCGCTGTCAAGGTGAGGGTACTAGGTTGTTTGGGAGGGGGTAATATGGTAATATCAAGTGGATGGGCCACCCCCTCCATGCACAGCGCCCTAGGTGATCTCACCCAATCTCTGCTCTGCTCTGACAAGGCCTCTGATAGACCAAATTTGCACTAGGATAGCCAACTGAGGCTCAAACATCACTGTAACTGCCCGAAACTGAAAACAGACTCTCTCATTGGACTCAGAAGGTCCAAATCCATCTAAAATGTGTACTCATACACCATATAAACCTCTGCATGGTCCAAAATAAATACTCATCATATCCCGCAGACCAAATAATAATAATCTGTAAAAGTGTTGAAAAGCACAAATCATCATCATAAGCCTAAAACCACTGCATAAGCCCACCATGGTGACCTGTACCAGACCATATATCATCTCTCTGTATCATCTGATGTCTGCCACCTCATGTCCTGTGGTTGACTTTTGGTCAAACTGGGTTTGACCAAGTCAACATGACCAAAATATAACTCAAACTGTCATCAAGCTGCTGCAAGGTGTCAAAGGTTAAAGCATGCTTTACAATCCATTCAAATAGCAATTATAACAAGAAGTAATCATAACTGGCGATCGATATCCAAATATATAAAGTCATTAATTATTATTATTACTCAGACTAGACTTTCAAGACCATACGCACTTCATAGTTGTAATCAATTTGCTAGTGAAGGGTGAAGGCTTATAAATAAAGTGGCTAGGCCAAGGGATGACTTACTGATTCAACACTGTGACACTTTGGATATGGGAAAGGAATACACACCATAGCATATAATGGACAAGCAATAACATAGGGATAGGTGGTGTCTCACAAATGGGTAAGTTGTTCAAAGAGTGTTTATTCAAATTAGTAGATGCGCACAATCCATAATACAAAGAAGGCCAACAATCTATATAGAATTTAAGTTCCATTGCTTTCTGGGCCTTTGGTTTTCCATAGCCTTTAATCTATGTGTGTTTATAAACACATTGCATAGATTTACACTTTATTTAGGCTTCTTGCTGCAGGTGTGTTTTTAAGGCACTTGTTTACCTGAGCATTTCTAGGTGTGTCTTTAGACAACTTGTTTACCTAGGTATTACATTTCACAATAGATAGAACATTTGATATTTCTTTGCCAGATTCATTTGGCTTTTTCACAATAGATATAACATTTGATATTTCTTTGTCAGTTTCATTTGGCTTTTTCACAATATTTCTTTTGTATTCATGGCAGTACTATCCGTTTCAGGTTTAGCCAACAACATCTTTAGGGACTAGGGGGACTAAGCCAACTCACCAATGGTAAGTTCTGTCACCAACTCAGAGCCGAGACACAATAAACAGGGAAGCTTATCCAATACAGAGGCTACAGTGGGGGAAGGTCCTCCATGCCACTAGTCAAATAGTAAGTCAAGGTAATGAACAAATTGGGTAGGTAATGGATGGATGAAGACAATGAATAATGAGACCAACACTAGCAAGCCAAAGTATGGTGGGAATGATCATCTCTAATCTCCCTAAGGAGGGTAAAACCGATGAGTATAGGTCAAGAACTTCCAAGTCTGAGTAGGTTCAATATGATATATATAAAGTACAACCAGGTCCACATATCTATATGATCGCCAGATCATGATACTAAATGCTAAGACATGCTATAAGAATGGATATAAAAGCAACATAACCATAACACCAAAATATATCTGCTGAGTCATATACTTGAATGCTCAATCATTTGAACCAACATCTATCCTCTGAAACTGCTGCTGTAACTCTGGTCACTACTGACTGCTCTGTATAAATGGCCAAATGGCTACATCAGTCCTCTCTCTGAGTGTCCTGAAGCTTAGTCATGGTATGGCGAATATATCTGCTGTCCATAATCTGATAGTGATTCATAATAGATGCTCATCTGAGCATCTCAAATGCAAAGGAACTAGCTGAATAGTGCTCTGGAATCTGAAAAAGAATGTATGGTAGCTCGACTACTATATGTGTGATAACATCTGGCTCTAGCTGGGAAGAGTGCTCTAAGGGAGAGAGCGCTTGAGAACCTCAAAATTTTTGGTCTCGAACTGCTCTGCATCAATCTTCAATCCAGCACTGCAACATCCTTGCTTTCAGCTTTTATTTTGCACCTGTATCTGCGGTCATAAACACTAGAATACCTCATGGAGCATGTATGGGAAATATATAAAATAAATCTGAAACTGAAATCTACTCTAAAACATAAACTGAAATGCATAAAATAAATTTTTAATCTAACATGGCATATATCATTACTTATCATTCATTATTTTTAGTACTGTGCAGGAAGAAAAGAAAACTTTTTCAGGAAAATACACTTAACTCAACTTGCACAGGCAGCCAAAAATAAAATAGAGAACCAATCACTTTTCAATGCGTGCAGGAGGTGAGACAAGCTTAGGAAGGAGCAAGACTCAACTCAATCAATCAAATCTATCAAGCAGACAACAGAAAAGGGGGCATTACTCAAGGCAAGGCAAGGTAGGGGAGAGTCAGGGATGATAATCCCTTAACTCCCTTTGATTGATAGGGAGTAAGATATGCTGGCCAGTCCCAGTAGTAAGAAAACACATCTCATCCAAGCAACGCTCAACGGTAAGTGGTCCGACCCAAAAGACACCAGATCCTCTGGATCGTATATAAAATAAATCATTAGGTATAATGACTCTGTCACCAATTTCAAACTTTCAGCAATTTACAGATTGAGGGATGACTTGGATAACACACTCAGGAATAGGCTGGATGTCAGAATTGCTTCTAGGTTGAGGTGTAACTATGCCTGAATTCCTATTAGGAGGAATAACATCAAACTTGGGAGATCCACCATCTAAAGGTATGGCTACCCTACCAATCAGGACTTCTCGAACTATTCTCCTAAGAGGACTCTCCACTCTTGGTTCTTCAATTTGAGGGTGAATGATATACTTTGGAGTTTTCCCCACAGTCAAAAGGTCTCTATCGACATCCTCATCTACTTCTGGTAGGTTTAGGTTTTCAAAATTTATGCTACTACCTTCTCCATATGGGACATGAATGGTCATGTTCTCTAAAGTTGCCAGATAATCAATGGGAAAGGACAAATTACTAGGAACCAAGCTAGGAACATTCTGAGTTCATGTGTCTAAGAATGTTGGTGAAGAAATAGGAGTGTGAGATGAATTTGTGGAGTTCACATTCTCTTCACCAATGGGCAGTTCACGAGGAAAAAGAAAACTAGGGATATTAGGATAAGATGAAAACAAACTCGGCTCACTAGGCTCTTCCTGAAAAACAGCTAAGTTATTCAAGGAAAAGTCCTCTCCAGAGGCATCATGGATTAAGGCATGTTCTTGCCAACTCATGGAGTTGTCATCAACTTGCCTCAAAACCCCATCTTCCAAGGACAAATGGGATAGATGATCAAGAACATCAAAAAGGTGATAATCCGTTGGTTCTTCATCATTCCCCTCAGAAAGGGGAAAATGTGTTCCATCATTGTTATTTGTCCAAGGAGTGATGAGAGGTAAGCCTTGTCTTGTTCTTTCTTTGTTGAGGTCAACCAGGGAAAACCACTCATGGACTGTCCTAGGTATATATTCACCCCTTCTAATTCGATCAAAGTTAACCTCATAAGTATTTAGTTGAGTAGTGGGCTCAGGTTGTTCAATGTGTGGACCCATACCACTCTGCTGGCTCAAAGCCCCAAGTTCTTCCGACACTTTACCTCGAAGTGACTCAAGGTTTGTTTCTCTAACAGCAAAAGCTCTTTCCCTTTCAGAAGAACTATGATCTCCAAATGATCTCCAAAGTTTTTCTCTTTCTAGACTAGGATCCTCATTGTGGCCACCCATGACCATGAAGATACCCTCAGGTAAAAGCTCACCCTGACCAAACGTGTTCCTTACACCATCCTCATAACTTTCAAGATGACCATCATAAAATGGCTCCCGGTATACCCTAACCAATGACTCATCATAGTTGGGGATAGTAGCATATGATAAATCCATCTGAAGATGTCCCCCTAGCCCAGCGGACCACTTCCTACAAAGGAGCATACCATAGGTTGGAGGGAGATATATGACTACTATGTCCATTAGCATGGATATGTCGGGGCATGAAAACAGGTTAGCTTTCAAGTTTTTAATCAAGCCAAAGACTTGAACTGGTCTAGAGTCAATCCCACAAACGTTCCCATAGGGCCTAGTTATTTTTAATCCCATGGCTTCCATGACTTGCAAATGCATCACATTCATGAAGGCACCAGAATCCAACATGCAGTTATGAAGAAGGGTGTCACCAATGCGCAGTGTAAGATAAAAGGGTTGGTGCCCACCATTCTTTCTCTCGTACAAGGTAGTTTGGATGTTAATGTGAGGGTCCTCCTCTTCATCAGCTGTAGCACTAGGTACTAGGTTTTGAAAAGATGGACCTTCACCATTACTTGTGGCAGTCTCGGGGATACTCTCAAAAAACTCTACCACTTGTTCTTTTATCAAATGGATTTTCATTAACTCAGTGAGTGGATGTTATGCATAACTTTGTCCAATTCTCTTTCAATGTTGATATCCAAGTCATATTCAGGAAGGGGAATTGGCTCACTCACTGGATTAGGCAGCTCACTACTCTTCTTTTCACTGAAAGGTGCAGACTTTTGGCCATCCTTTCTTCGTTGATAGGTTCTAAGAGGAGCTTGGCTACTACTACTGGCTTGTTTAGTGGCTAGGATAGGGAAACTAGGACTGGGTTCTTCTATGGATTCTTCATGATCAATCAAAATTCTTCCAAACTCCTTGTCAATTTCTAAGTTGTCAACCCAGTTAATGTTCTTTGGAGAATCAAAAGTATCATCACCATGGGTGGGATACTCAGGATCATCCAACCTTTGTTCTTCAGACCAATTTATGATAGGGGGTTTAGGTGAAGCTTGGCTTACAGGGTTTCTTCTACCACCTTCATTAGGTTTCTTTTGTTGGTTCCAATAAGGCTTAGGGCCATAGGGTTGCCTATACCTTTCCGCTTCCTTGCTCTTAGCTAGATCCCTAGTCAGGAGAGTTAAATTCTTCATCATTTCATGCATACTCTCCAACATTTCATTAGGATCTTTACTAGGCTCTTTCCCTTTCCTAAACTTAGGCTTGGATCTAGAAGAAGGGGCATTGAGTAGGTCAAAGAAATTTTGCTTCCCCATGGAGGCAGCATTTGCTTCGGCCTCTCTAGCATTTTCTTGTGCCACTTTCAAGTCACTAGGGTCTTTGTCCTTTAAATGATATCCGAGGTAACCCTCATAAGCATTGAGGTAATGAATCAAGATAGCCTGATTAGGAGGCCTAATGGTACTTGGAATGTTGGCTATTATGTTGTAAAAGCGAAGGTTAAACTCAAGGACAAACTCATTCTCTTTCTTCTTGATTTCAAATAGTTGGTTTAAAAGAAAACGCCCATCTAACTTGACTGACCACACATGCTTGAGTTTATCGACGAATACATTATATCCATTGATTGATGCTGCAAGCAAACAGTCAAACCACTTGCGACATCACCCTCCAAGGATGCAAAGAGACCCCTCATAAACACATCTTCCTTTTCAGCCCCATAGGCTTCCATGTGAGCCCAGACATTTTCTATGTGGTCTTGAATGGAGATCGCACAATTCCCATTGAACTTTGGGATCTTTTCGAAGTATTTGTCTGGCATATCATGGGGGGCACCTAAAACCTGGGAAAAGTCTAAGGGAGAGGCCCTAGCCTTGTTTCCAAAAGCACGGGCGACAGGAGGGTTGTTTTGATTGTCATTTCTAGAATTAGATTGATTTCCAGCCATTGGATTAACTGAAGTTACGTTAGGATTAGGATTAGGAGATGAAGGAGGAACTGAATTGAACAAAGGGGATCCCAAGATACGGTTTGGAGAATCTGAGTTAACAAGTTTCCAAAAGAAGTTAGATGATTGGGCTTTAGGATCCCTTTTGTGATAAGTTAGTGGGGTTCCTTCCAGTTGATTTGGATTTGATTTACTTCGAGTATTGTAAGGATGATTATGAGCTCGCTCCTCAGCGGAGTCATGATAAGGAGTCGCTAGGTAGACTTTCAATTCTTCTACCAAGATGTATGTCGTTTAAAAAATGCAGGGAGAGAGTGAGACAAAAATATAGATATGTTGAACCAAGGTAGGTGTTGTCACACAACTTGTAGTTGCCCCTAGTGGTATCCCATCCGGGACGGTAGAGGAGATAGGCAACTAAAGAGGTGACCCAAGAGATGCCATGGTTCCCAATGCAAGGTGGGAGTCACGTCAACCGAGGCACTCTTCGCTTTAGATCAAGGTGAAACAAGACCTAGGGGGAGACCCTATAACCAATCATAGATGATTGGACCCAAACAAAGGTTCCCAAGGATAATTAAATGAAGAGTTACGGAAACCAATGCAAGGTTGAGTGGACCTAGAAGTTAAAGTATGGTTGAAGGTGGTTTGAGAGATGGCTAGTGTTTCAACCAATGTATGATTTAGGCCACATAATCAGGTATAATGACAAGGTATAGTACCATGTGCTACACAAGTGGGTCCTACTTTCTTGGGATATGTGAAATGGCTTAAAGTGGACCCACAAGGTGAAGTTAAGGGATGCAATTGGCACTAGAGGATATGTAATGAGTAGATCTATGGATCTAAGTTGAATTTAGGAGTACCCATGTACCGGATCTAAGGTTTGACATAATTCCCAAGGAGTGCGACTTGCTTTGAGGAGGACTAGTGCCTTGTTGGATGGGCTAATGGAGTCAAAAGGTATGTCAAAGTGTAGATCGAGACACCTAGAGGTCAAGTCAAGTGGGCTAAATGAGGTTGAATGGTTGGATCTTGCTAGATCTAGGTTTTCATGAAATGACCCAAGTAGACCACAATCCCTTAAAACAAGGAATGCTACCCCCAAGGCAGATCGTCACAAAATGATACTCTAGACCTAGGTTTCGAGGTATGCCCGTTCCAAATCCACAAAAATCTCAACCACCCATGTCCTCAAAGTGGGCAAACTCACTTACCCAAGGGGGTGCGACCTTGCTCAAGGAGGGCTAACAGATGGATAAGGTGGGCCAAATCAATTCCAATGGCCACCAAACTGTAGATCCAAGTAGCTTATGCACCGATCTATGTGGATTTAGACAATCAAGTCAATCCAAGGGTTAGATCTTACTAGATCTGAGTTTTAAGATGCCAAGTAGTTCAAAAGGGGGGTTTTAATCCCTTAAAGTGTGGAATGATGCCCACAAGGTAGAAATCACCAAAGTAAAAGTTTGGGGGTAGGTTATCAAATGTGTAGATTGCAAATCAAGTGGGATCTCACCTACCCATGTGCTAGATCTAACCAAACAAGCCTCTCCAAGGAAGTGCGATTTGGCTCAAGAGGGCTTTATTGCCTTGAAAAGTGTGTCAATTTTAACCCAATCACCACCAAACTATAGATCCCACTAGGGGTGGATGCTATAGAGGTGGGTTTTTAATATCTCTTCAAAAGCAAGGCTAGATCTAAGTAGATCTAAGAAAAACCAAAATGAGGGTTTTGATCAATTAGGGTTTTTGTGATCTAGAAATTATGGATGATTCAAGAAAGAAGAAGATCATACCTTTGGAGCATACCTGGATGAAGAGATGAATGCTAGTTGAGATGAGGATTACTTTTGCCAAAGATCAAATGGAGAATTTTTGAAGCCTGTTGTCCGCCAGATTGCACACCAGCAGCGAAAATCTTTCAAAAGCTGTCTCTTCACTATAAGTGAGAGGGGTGTGGCCTTGGGGGCAAGCAATGAGCCAGGTACTGTCACCTGAATCCTAGCTCCTCCGTTTAGGCAAACTCTTAACGAAGCCAAGGGGCGTAGTCCCTACAAAAGAGTTGTCTAAGGCTCTTGTGTGTTTAAAATGTTTTTAGGTGTTGTGATGCGGATGGGTGTTGTTTAAGAGTTTTTTGAAAGTGAGAGACACAATAATACTTTAATGAAAAACAAGATAATGCAATCCACGTTTCAAAATAGAAGATGAGAGATACACTGAATCAGAAATAAATCACCTTTACGAAAATTAACACAAATGCTCCAATATTGATAAATAAGCAAATAAAATATTGTGACTAAGGACCAGTGCCTTATGGAGTCAAAATGTAAAAGTGATTGTGA
Source organism: Larix kaempferi (assembly GCA_027924585.1). Taxonomy (NCBI): domain Eukaryota; kingdom Viridiplantae; phylum Streptophyta; class Pinopsida; order Pinales; family Pinaceae; genus Larix; species Larix kaempferi. Next base: position 3,031,582 of record BSBM01001024.1, on the reverse strand, counting down.
AATGCTTGATACAAGTGTTTGAGATAAAAGTTTTTTGAGATCGTTTTGCAGCTTATCTTGGTAAATTAAAGATTTTAGTGGTCTTGATTATTATGGCTAAGAACAAGGATATTCAAAAGGGTGGAACCTTAACCAAGAAAAACAAACTGGCAACCTTTTAGGTGATAGGTCGGGAGCACCCAGATTGCAAAGAGGGCAAGTGTGCTTACGGCTTGACCGCCCTCGAGTCTGACAGTGGATTCCCGGCACCACCTCTTCAGGAAGTTCGTAGTGATTTTGCCTTGGTTGGGGTTTTGGGGTAAAATTTTAATTAATGTTATCACTTGTGAATTTAAACAAGTCTTACACCTTTCTGAGTACTAGCCCAACCGTTTCCGGTTGGCAGAGCATACGGGTGTAGGACACGAGACCAAGATAAATTAATTAAAAGGGAAAAATGTGTGGAATTTTTATTATTATTAGAGCACTTTGTTTAACTCTCCGACAGAGAGCGCTCTTGACTTGATCTTATGACCACAGTTCAAGAGACTTGCTAATTAACAAATGCCTAATGCAGGGAATGATGCAAGACTAAGATGCTCTCCGATAGAGAGTGCTCTTGACTTGGATTTGGTCAAGTTCAAGAGACTTTAGTTCGTTTTAAGAAGCAGAAAGTAGTTGTAGTAGCAAGATAATTCAACTTTTAAAATGATTAAACAATGTGATAGATTTGAAAGATATTAAATACTACCAATAATACTACTTGCTAAATAAAATGAAACTGGAAAATCTAATGTTCTACCACACAAATTCTAATCTAATAGGTGGGATCAACCTCCGAACAAGGTCAACCACTTAGAAGCCACCAGTCCTGGAAACCTTCCAGCTAGTTGGATGTCCACAAGAAGATGATGGGGGAACGAGTAGCTACCACAAAGTTATGTGGCCTTTGGGATACCATCCCAAAGTTAGCTCTACTCTGGTCAAGGTTTGGAAGAGAAAATACAAGATGAAAAGTAAAGTACTAAACAGAAAATAAACTCTAATCTACCCAAGAATCTCTTTCAGGTCAAAGACCGTACTCGGGAGAGCATGGGGGTAAGTGAATCGGAAATGATAACAAAAATAACTTATTGGAATGGAAACTAATCTAAGAGCATATTAAAAGATCTAAACTAGAAACTCAAACCAATCAAAGAAGACTACAAGGCTTCCCCAAATGGGGAAGTGAACGTGGGGGCTTAAAAATTCCACCTGCAACTTTATTATGAGAGTACAACTGCCCTTGGGAATGAAACCCTTGTAGGGACTTTGAAAGAAATAACTTGGAAAATATTTAAAATAAGCTTCTAAGAGCTATTACAAAAGGATAAATACTAGTCTTGGTTTGGATCGTCTTTTTGTCCTCTTGATAACTTCTTGTATTTGAAGCTTCTTCTTGTTTATCAAAGCTCTTCTTTCTCAAGGAAAGATCTATCACAAATGAGCAACTCAAATACCCATTAGATGTTAGATAACCAAAACAAGATGGAAACTACCTAGATCTATCAATCAAATAAAACTAAGGAGATGCAAGTTTTTTGAATTTTTAAATGAGATCTAACACAAACTACCAAATTCCAAAGTGTAAGATCTAAACTAGTAATAATGTAAATGCAAAACCAACTATGATAATAAGAGACTAGATCCTAAATATGTAAATGCAAGCATGAGATCTAAGATTAACCTTTCAATGAAATGAGAACAACTACTAGATCTTACCAAGACTTGTTGTGTTTTTATGTGTTTTGTAGGTTTTTTAAAGGGTGGACGAAAGATAGAAGGAGGGCAAAAACGAATGGGAAGTGGGGTATGGGAGATGGTATGAAGAGAGGATGGATTGGAATGGGACGAAAGGGAGGAGATAGGGCAAATGGAGATGGGACGAGAGAAAAGAGAGAAAGCCAAAAAGAGATGGGACGAGAGCAATGTGAAGGCTTAAGATCTAAGGCAAAAGGTAATGGGAAGGAAGGAGAAGAAGGTAAAAGAAATGGGACGAGTGGAGAGGAAGAGAAGGTAGATGGGGCAAAAAGAAATGGGATGAATCAAGAGGAAGAAGGCACTCAAGGTAGGGTAAGACGAGAGCAAAGAGAGAGGGCGAATGGAATGAAAAGAGGAGGAAATTTTGGAGGGGGACGAGAGGAAGGAGATGGGATGGCTAGGGCTGGACTATGGCAAAAGATGAAAGGGCTAGCAAGTCAAATCAAAAGGGTTTCAAAGAGAAGATAAGATGGCTTGAAGAAAAGAAGCCTAAAGTAACCAAGGTTTTTTTAAAAAATGATTTTGTTTTAAGGATGGATCTTGGGGCAAAGTCTCTTTGTGCTTCTTCTTGGAACAACCTCAACCCTTGTAGATCCTGGAAAGACAACAATGTTAAAAATCACTTGTGATGATGAAGATGGGCTAGATGCAGCTGAGCTCACACCCTCCCACACCTGGAAAAACCTATTCAAAGACAAACAACTCAATGCAAAAGTGAGATCAAATATATGACTAGTATGCTACGAAAACCAAGGTTATATCAATGCTAGTATAACTGAGTACGTCCTATTCATATAACTCATTGATCAACATTGCATAATAAACGAAATTGCAAACCACAAATGGTAGATCTTATGTTCTAGAATATAGACTTCTAAAGCTAGTTACTTGATCAATCACATAAGCATTAAATTGAAAGCATAGAAAGAAGTCACCTCACAAGAGAAGCATTCATCAATGTTGCACAAATCGCATGGACCTCCAAACTCGAATTTTATTTCAAGATAGCAATTGCTATGATCTAGTACAAATTTGCCAGAGTAATGGTGCACAAAAATTCCATGAGATAATAACCCAAATGGGCCTCTCTTTATAGTAAAACAACTAGCTAAAACCCTAGGTCAAATTGGCATAGACATGAAGGTCGAATTCCAATCAAAACTAAGCTTGGAGAGCTAATTCGAATGACAACTCAACTTGTTGGTAGGTTGAATGGATAGGTGGCAAGCTCGACTTTGTAGATTGCATGGGAAGTATCACCTCTCGAATGGGGAAGTTACAACAAGGATCCACGTGAGCTAGAGGTAGGTGCGTGAGCTTTGAGAGGAGGGTGAGTTGGTTGGTGGAGGATGGCGAGTTGGGTGGTGGATGACAAGTGGAGATGTGGTAGGTACTAACTCGTGATTTGCAAAGGGAGCCAAGCTATGGGATTGGGTGAGTCGTGAGGGCGCCCACCTTAGACTTAAATGCAAAACCACCAACCCATTTATCAATTGACAACTCACCAAATCGATTTTTGCATGAAGAAGGGCGAATTACCTTAAGTGGATCTCTTGCTGGTGACTGGATAGTTGACTTAATCCACTTGGAGTTGATTGGAATCTTCATAAATGTCTATTGCCATGTCATTTAGCCTTTTATTTTAATCAAATTGATTAATTTTGGAGAGATTTGGATTATCTCCAAAATATTCAATTTTATTATTTTAATTAATAATTTCTCTGTAAATGACTTTTTAGAGAAAATATTAATTATGAGGTTGAATTGACATCCGAAAGTTGGGTTTAGCTGGTCCACGGGTCATGTGTGATTTTTGGCTTATGAAACGAGCCATCAAACACTAAATTCGGACCCCAGATGACTGACATATTACAGACTCAAATTTCTCTATTTAAACTATAGAGAAATTTAATTAAAATTAATTAAAAAATTAAAAACCCCAAATCCGACGCGTCCGGTAAAATTTATTTGAAATTTTTTCAGGGGGTCCTGGAGACTTAGGACATGACCAGAACCTATTCTAATAGTGTCTAGTAGGTTTATATATTATAGTTGGACTCTAATAACCCCCCATGGCACAAATTTCCAAAATCGGGCATTCCAGCTTTGGAGGAAGCGGGAGAAAAACCAAGAGATTATATCTCGCCTGAAGTAAAGTATAATCTGACGGTGAAAAAACTCCCTGGAATACCTTAGTTGTTTAATCCAGTCATGGGGAACCGAGCCACTCAGACCCTACTAGCACACTTTATTACAAACCCCCATGGGGCCATGGTCATGTCGACTCAAAAAACAAAACTGGCTAGCCAAAACTGGCTAGACCCAAATATCTGAAACCCAGATACTCTGGAAGTGAACACTGATGTGTTCCAACACTGGCGGCTCAATGAGGTTTCAACTATTGTACAGATCAGTTGATAACAAAGCCCTCTTGCCAAATTGATTTTTCCAAGCCACATATGTGTCCCTCTAACCTGTCAAAACCAAGGAGCAAAGCATCAATCAGTTTAATATGTTGAAGGTAGATACAAGCAGGAAAGAGATAAGCAAAGAATAGTTGGTGCAAAGACAAAACCACTCCCTGTTTAACCCAAAACGTCCTCCTCCAAGCTTGAAGGGCAAGCCTCCCCACCAATTCGCACTTGTTGAAGAAGTCTTCTCCACCTGTAAAAAAGATATGGCAAATATGCAAGATAGCTACAATAGATCCTCCAGTGCAATGGACAAAAGCATTTACAATCAAAACAACCAACATCCACTCCAACCCAAGCATGTACTCCAAAAGATAGAAATTTTATTCCAAGAGTCAAGAGCCAAAAATCTCTAGATGATTTTACAATGAGAGGCTCCCTTCTTAAATAGGATGGGGAGAGAGCATAATCCTAACCACTTTTTACATGACTGGCTAAGATTAAAAGATCTAATCAATGGTTGAGATGAGCTCAACAATAAAATACATGGATCAACCATAAAATATAATAATAAGTGGATAAAATCGCCCTAGGAGAGGGGATCCCACAAAATCATGATGACAAAATGTAAAAATAAGCTTATGGTGGGTCCAAGGGGTAATTTTATCCACCCTTGGTCAATCCCCATAGCACAATAATAACAAAATAGTCATCAATATACCAAATCGTGCCTTTATGGACAAATCGTAGGCCTCCAAAGACCTCAGAAATCATCAGAAAGTGTCATAAGTGATGGATGTGGGCCCCGATGAAGCTGAAACTGCTGGAGAAGGTGCGGAAGACATCCCACTCATCATCCCTGATCATCTCATGCCAAAACTTTGCCTCGGTAGCCCAAATCGAATTCCTCTGTAGCCATTTCTACCAATCCAAAACTACCTCGGGAAGCGTGTACCTGTCCCAAACTGCCTCCTGGAGTGCGTGCGCTGTCAAGGTGAGGGCACCAGTGTGTCCGGAAGGGGGGTAATATGGTAAAAACAAGTGGCTGGACCACCCCCTCCATCATCAGCGCCCTAGGTGAACCAAATAAAAATCATCTCTGCTCTGACAGGGTCTCCGACAGACCAAAACTGCACTAGGACAGCCTACTGAGGTTAAATCATCACTGTAACTGCCCGGAACTGAAAATAGACTGTCTCATTGGACTCAGAAGGTCCAAAACCATCCAAGATGTGTACTCATACACCATATAGCTCTCTGCATGATCATATAATATACCCAATATACCGGAACATGTGAAATAATAATAATCTGTAAATGATCAAATAATGCTGAAACCATAGATCATCATCATAAACTTGTATTTGATGCATAGAACCATCATGTACATGTACATAGACCATATATCATCTACCTGTGTCATCATAAGGTCCAATAATCTCATGTCTTGTGATTGACCTTGGTTAAAGTAGGCTTGACCTGGTCAATATTGACTTAATATAACTCAGACTACCATCTGAAGCTGCTGCAAAGTGTCAAAGGTTAATGTATGCTCTACAACTCATTCAAATAGCAATTATAACACAAAGTAGTCATTACTGGTGATCTAAATCCAAATATATACTGTCATTAATTATTTATATGACTCAGACTAGACTTTCAAGACCATACTCACTTCATAGTTGTGATCAATTTGCTAGTGAAGGGTGAAGGCTAAAAATAAACTGGCTAGGCCAAAGGGTGACTGATTGACTTAACATTGTGACGCTTTGGATATGGGAAAGGGAATACACACCATAATATATACTGAATGAGCAATAACACAGGGAATGGCGGTGTCTCACAAATGGATAAGTTGTTTAGAGAGTGCTTATTCAACTTAGGCTTCATGTCTACATCAAGTTGATCCAGGTTCATTAGGATCATTTAATTTCATTTCATGGCCTTTTTGGCCTACATAACCCTTCGGATCTCAGGTGCGCTAATAAGCACAACTAGTTGCAGCTTGCATCCAGGGCATGTTTTTATACATACATAAGGTTAGTAATTGTTTAGATATAGCTTTTAAGAATCATTGCTTTTTGGACCTTTCTTATACTCTTCGAGGAGTATTTTTTTTAGCAGTTCGTCGCTCTTGCCCTTTTTAGTTTCCATGGGCGAATTTAGAAGTTTCCATAAGTAGTACATGAGGTTTCAGTTTTAGTCAACAACATCTCAAGTGACTAGGGGGAGTTCGAGCCAATGCCAAACATCGGGACAACCGACCAGAATGATTTAGGCCTACAATCCAACTCACCAGAGGTAAGTTTTGTCACCAACTCAGAGCCGAGACACAATAAACAGGGAAGCTCATCCAATACAGAGGCTACAGTGGGGAAAAGATCCTCCATGCCACTAGTCAAGTAGTAAGTCAGGGTGATAAAATAAAAGGTAGGTAATGGATGGATGAAGACAATGAGTAATGGAGCCAACACTAGCAAGCCAAGGTATGGTGGAATGATCACCTCTATTGTCCCTAGGGAGGGTGAAACCAATGAGTATGAGAAGTGAACTTCTAAGTCTGAGTAAGGACAGTAGAATATATATATAATATAAGATCAACCAGGTCCACATATCTATATGATCGCCAGATCATGACACTAATGCTAAGACATGCCATAAGAATGAATATAAAAACAATATAACCATAACACCATGATATACCTGCTGAGTCATATACCTGAATGCTCATCCTCTGAACCATCATCTGTCATCTGAAACTGCTACTGTAACTCTGGGCACTACTGACTGCTCTGCATAAATGGTATAATGGCTACATCGGTCATCTCTCTCAGTGTCCTGAGACTCAGTCATGGCATGGGGAATACATATGCTGTCCAAAATCTGATAGTGATCCATAGATAGCTGCTCATCTCATCATCTCAAAGTAAAGGAACTGGCTGAAATGTGCTCTGGAATCTGAGAAATAATGTATGGTAGCCCAGCTACTATATATGTGATAACAGTAGGCCTCTACCCTCCTCTGCAGCGGCGCCAAAAATGTTATCACGCAACTTGTAGTTGTCCCTAGTGGTATCCCATCCGGGATGGTAGAGGAGATGGACAACTAAAGAGGTGACCCAAGAGATGCCACGGTTCCAAATACAAGCTGGGAGTCGCGTCAATCGAGGCACTCTTCACTTTAGATCAAGATGAATCAAGACCTAGGGGGAGACCCTATTACCGATCAAAGATGATTGGACCAAAACAAAGGTTCCTAGGGATATCTAAAAGACAAGTTACGGAAACCAATGCAAGGTTAGGTGAACCAAGAAGTTTAAATTTGGTTGAAAGAGGCTTAGGGAATGACTTATGTTTCAACCAATGAAAGATTTAGGCCACATGATGAGATAAGATGACAAGATCTAGTACCATGAAATACACAGGTGGGGCCCACTTCGTTGGGATATGTAAATCTCTCAAATGGGACCCTCAAGGTGAAGTTAGGGGTGTAAATGAGTAGATCTATGGATCTAAAGTGAAATTAGAGATACCCACATATGGGATCTAGGAGATGACACAACTCCCAAGGAGTGCGAATTTCCCTAGGTGGACTAGTGCCTTGATGGATGGGCTAATGGAGTCAAAAGAGATGTGGAAATGTAGATCGAGATGCCTAGGATACAAATCAAGTGGGCTATTTGAGATGTGATGGTTGGATCTTACTAGATCTAATATTTCACTAAGTGACCCATGTGGACAACTTTCCCCAAAACAAGGAATGCTACCCCCAAGGCAGAACTTCACTAAGTGAGACACTAGATGTAGGTTTCAAGGTATGCTCTTTCCAAAACCAATGGAATCTCAACCACCCAGTTTCTCAAAGTGGGACAACTCAATCACCCAAGGAGTGCGACTTTTCCCAAGGAGGGCTAAAAGCATGGAAAGGTGTGTCAAATCAAACCCAAAGGCCACCAAAGTTTAGATCCAAGTAGTTTAGGCAAGTATGAATGTGTATCTTGAAAATCATGGGCATCCAATGGCTAGATCTCCATAGATCTGAGATTGAACATGCATCACCAAATTGATCCAAGTGGGGCTCAACCCTCAAAATGAGGAATGGGGCCCACAAGGCAAAAATCAATGAAGTGAGGCACTAGGGGTAGGTTATCAAGTATGGAGAGTGTGAATCAAGTGGGATCTTACCTACCCATGTGTTAGATCTAACCCAACTAGCTTCTCCCAAGGGGTGCGATTTGCCTCAAGAGGGCTACTTTGCCTTGAAAGTGTGTCAAATGGAACCCAATCACCACCAAACTATAGATCTGAATTGCCGTGGATGCTATAGAGGTGGGTTTTCAATATCTTTTCAAAAGCTAGGCTAGATCCAAATAGATCTAAGAAAAAGTAAAAATGAGGGTTTTTAATCAATTAGGGTTTTTATGATCTAGAAGTTATGGGTAAGCCAAGGAAGAAGAAGACCATACCTTTGGAGCATACCTGGATGAAGAGATGAATGCTAGTTGAGATGAGGATTACTTTTGCCAAAGATCAAATGAAGAATTTTTTTGAAGCCCTCTTGCCAAATCAATTTTCTCCAAGCCACATATGTGTCCCTCTAACCTATCAAAACCAAGGAGCAAAGCATCAATCAGTTTAACATGTTGAAGGTAGATACAAGCAAGAAAGAGATAAGCAAAGAATAGTTGGTACAAAGACAAAACCACTCCCTGTTTAACCAAAACGTCCTCCTCCAAGCTTGAAGGGCAAGCCTCCCCACCAATTCGCACTTGTAAAAGAAGTCTTCTCCACCTGTAAAAAGATATGGCAAAATATGCAAGATAGGTACAATAGATCCTCCGGTGCAATGGACAAAAGCATTTACAATCAAAGCAACCAACATCCACTCCAAACCCAAGCATGTACTCCAAAAGATAGAAATTTTATTCCAAGAGCCAAGAGTAAAAATCTCTAGATGATTTTACAATGAGAAGCTCTCTCCTTAAATAGGATGGAGAGAGGCCATAATTCTAACCACTTTTTGAATGATTGGCTAAGATTAAAAGATCAAATGATCTAATCAATGGTTGAGATGAGCTCAACAATAAAATACATGGATCAATAACAATATGTGGACAAACTCTCCCCAGAAGAGGGGATCCCACCAAATCATGATGATAAAATATAAGAAATAACTCATGGTGGGTCCAAGGGGTAATTTCTAACACCCTTGGTCAATCCCCATGGCACAATGTCCAAAAATAATCATGCTAGACACCAAATCGTGCCTCTTTGGGAAAGTCGTGAGCCTTTGGGGTCTCCAGAAATCATCAAAAAGTGCCATAAGTGATGGATGTGGGTCCCGATGAAGCTGAAATTGCTGGAGAAGGTGTGGAAGACATCGCACTCATCATCACTGATCATCCCATGCCATAACCTTAACTCAGTAGCCCAAATCGAATTCTTCTGTAGCCATTTTTACCATTTCTGGACTGCCTCGGGAAGTGTGAAACTGCCCAAACTGCCTCCTGGAGTGCTTGTGCTGTCAAGGTGAGGGCACCAGGCTGTCTGGGAGGGGGGTAATATCGTAATATCAAGTGGCTGGACCACCCCCTCCATGCACAACTCCCTAGGTGATCTCACCCAATCTCTGCTCTGCTCTGACAAGGCCTCTGATAGACCAAATTTACACTAGGATAGCCAACTGAGGCTCAAACATCACTATAACTTCCCGGAACTGAAAACAGACTATCTCATTGGACTCAGAAGGTCCAAGTCCATCTAAAATGTGTACTCATACACCATATAAACCTCTGCATGGTCCAAAATAAATACTCATCATATCTCGCAAACCAAATAATAATAATCTGTAAAAGTGCTGAAAAGCACAAATCATCATCATAAGCCTGAAATCATTGCATAATCCCACAATGGTGACTTGTACCAGACCATATATCATCTCTCTGTATCATCTGAGGTTTGCCACCTCATGTCCCGTGGTTGACTATTGGTCAAACTGGGTTTGACCAAGTCAACATGACCATAATATAACTCAAACTGTCACCAAGCTGCTGCAGGGTGTCAAAGGTTAAAGCATGCTTTACAATCCATTCAAATAGCAATTATAACAAGAAGTAATCATAACTGGCGATCTACATCCAAATATATAAGGTCATTAATTATTATTATTACTCAGACTAGACTTTCAAGACCATACGCACTTCATAGTTGCGATCAATTTGCTAGTGAAGGGTGAAGGCTTAGAAATAGAGTGGCGAGGCCAAGGGATGACTTACTGATTCAACACTGTGACACTTTGGATATGGGAAGGGAATACATACCATAGCATATAATGGACAAGCAATAACACAGGGAATGGCGGTGTCTCACAGATGGGTAAGTTGTTCAAAGAGTGTTTATTCACCTTAGCAGATGCGCACAATCCTTAATACAAAGAAGGCCAGCAATCTTTTTGATGTAGAATTTAAGTTCCATTGCTTTTTGGGCCTTTGGTTTTCCATAGCCTTTGATCTATGTGTGTTTATAAACACATTGCATAGATTTACATTTTATTTAGGCTTCTTGCTGCAGGTGTGTTTTTAAGGCACTTGTTTATCTGAGCACTTCTAGGTGTGTCTTTAGACAACTTGTTTACCTAGGTATTACATTTCACAATAGATATAACATTTGATATTTCTTTGCCAGATTCATTTGGCTTTTTCACAATAGATATAACATTTGATATTTCTTTGTCAGGTTCATTTGGATTTTTCACAATATTTCTTTTGCATTCATGGCAGTACTATCCGTTTCAGGTTTAGCCAACAACATCTTTAGGGACTAGGGGGACTAAGCCAACTCACCAATGGTAAGTTCTGTCACCAACTTAGAGCCGAGACACAATAAACAGGGAAGCTTATCCAATACAGAGGCTACAGTGGGGGAAGGTCCTCCATGCCACTAGTCAAATAGTAAGTCAAGGTAATGAACAAACTGGGTAGGTAATGGATGGATGAAGACAATGAATAATGAGACCAACACTAGCAAGCCAAAGTATGGTGGGAATGATCACCTCTAATCTCCCTAAGGAGGGTAAAACCGATGAGTATAGGTCAAGAACTTCTAGGTCTGAGTAGGGACAATATGATATATATAAAGTACAACCAGGTCCACATATCTATATGATCGCCAGATCATGATACTAAATGCCAAGACATGCTATAAGAATGGATAAAAAAGCAACATAACCATAACACCAAAATATACCTGCTGAGTCATATACTTGAATGCTCAATCGTCTGAACCAACATCTGTCCTCTGAAACTGCTGCTGTAACTCTGGTCACTACTGATTGCTCTGTATAAATGGCCAAATGGCTACATCAGTCCTCTCTCTGAGTGTCCTGAAGCTCAGTCATGGTATGGGGAATATATCTGCTATCCATAATCTGATAGTGATCCATTTATAGATGCTCATCTCAGCATCTCAAATGCAAAGGAACTGGCTGAATAGTGCTTTGGAATCTGAAAAAGAATGTATGGTAGCCTGGCTACTATATTTGTGATAACATCTAGCTCCAGCTGGGAAGAGTGCTCTAAGGGAGAGAGCGCTTGAGAACCTCATAATCTCTGGTCTCGAACCACTCTGCATCAATCCTCAATCCAGCACTGCAACATCCTTGCTTTCAGCTTTTATTTTGCACCTGTATCTGCGGTCATAAACACTAGAATACCTCATGGAGCATGTATGGGAAATATATAAAATAAATCTGAAACTTAAATCTACTCTAAAACATAAACTGAAATGCATAAAATAAATTTTTAATCTAACATGGCATATATCATTACTCATCTTTCATTATTTTTATTACTGTGCAGGAAGAAAAGAAAACTTTTTCAGGAAAATACACTTCACTCAACTTGCACAGGCAGCCAAAAATAAAATAGAGAACTAATCACTCTTCAATGGGTGCAGGAGGTGAGACAAGCTTAGGAAGGAGCAAGAGTCAACTCAATCAATCAAATCAATCAAGCAGACAACAGAAAAGGGGGCATTACTCAGCACACAGGAAAAAGAAAAAGCACACAAACCCTATTGCTCAAGTGAGCTTATTCAGAAGACTACCTACTCTAAACAGGCAAGGCAAGGCAAGGTAGGGGAGAGTCAGGGATGATAATCCCTTAACTCCCTTTGGTTGATAGGGAGTAAGATACGCTGGCCAGTCCCAGTAGTAAGAAAACACATCTCATCCAAGCAACGCTCAACGGTAAGCGGTCCGACCCAAAAGTCACCAGATCCCCTGGATCGTATATAAAATAAATCATTAGGTATAATGACTCTGTCACCAATTTCAAACTTTTGGGGATTTACAGATTTAGGGATGACTTGGATAACACGCTCAGGAATAGGCTGGATGTCAGAATTGCTTCTAGGTTGAGGTGTAACTATGCCTGCATTCCTATCAAGAGGAATAGCATCAAACCTGGGAGATCCACCGTCTAAAGGTATGGCTACCCTACCAATCAGGACTTCTCAAACTATTCTCCTAGGCAGACTTTCCACTCTTGGTTCTTCAATTTGAGGGTGAATGATATACTTTGGAGTTTCCCCCACAGTCAAAAGGTCTCTATCGACATCCTCATCTACTTCTGGTAGGTTTAGGTTTTCAAAATTTATGCTACTACCTTCTCCATATGGGACAGGAATGGTCATGTTCTCTAAAGTTGCGAGATAATTAGTGGGAAAGGACAAATGACTAGGAACCAAGCTAGGAACGTTCTGAGTTCCTGTGTCTAAGAATGTTGGTGAAGAAATAGGAGTGTAAGATGAATTTGTGGAGTTCAAATTCTCTTCACCAATGGGTAATTCACGGGGAAAAAGAAAATGAGGGATGTTAGGATAAGATGAAAACAAACTCGGCTCACTAGGCTCTTCCTGAAAAACAACTAAGTTATTCAAGGAAAAGTCCTCTCTAGGGGCATCAAGGGTTAAGGCATGTTCTTGCCAACTCAGGGAGTTGTCATCAACTTGCCTCAAAACCCCATCTTCCAAGAACAAATGGGACAGATGATCAGGAACATCAAAAAGGTGATAATCCGTTGGTTCTTCATCATTCCCCTCAGAAAGGGGAAAATGTGTTCCATCATTGTTATTTGTCCAAGGAGTGATGAGAGGTAAGCCTTGTATTGTTCTTTCTTTGTTGAGGTCAACCAGGAAAAACCACTTGTGGACTGTCGTAGGTATATATTCACCCCTTCTTATTCGATCAAAGTTAACCTCAGAAGTATTTAGTTGAGTAGTGGGCTTAGGTTGTTTAATGTGTGAACCGATACCACTAGGTTGGCTCAAAGCCCCAAGTTCTTCTGACACTTCACCTCGAATATGATGTCTTTTATTGCAGCATGGGGGACATATCCTATAACTCTTGAATAACCAATGTATGTTCTGAAATGCTTTAGAGACTTCACTAAAGCGTAGCCCTGTTTGTCCATGATAGTATATTTCAATTCTGAATTTTAAAGGGCTATACGCATGAAGGCAATTGGTTGCTCAAACCCTTCGAAGTTCTTCTGGAGCAACACCCCGGCAATTGTGTCTTCTGAGGCAAAAGAGAATATCATGAAATCTTTTGTGTAGTCAGGGCTGATTAACACAGGTGATCTAGTAATAGCATCTTTGATGGTTGCAAAGGCTTCCCTCCCTTCATCATTCCAAACAAATTTAGCATTCTTTTTTAACAACCGCTGCATGGGCTTCATTAGCTCGGCTAAATTTGGGATGAATCTTCTTATGAAGTTGATATGATCGTTGAAAGATTGGAGACCCTTAACATTTCTTGGAAGGGGAATTTTCTGAATAGCTTCAACTCTTTCGGGGTCAACTTTGACCCCGTCTTTGTTAACAATGTGACCTAAAAGCTTACCTTCCTCGGTGCCAAAGACTGATTTAACCGGATTTAAAGAAATCCCATACTCTTTGCATCTTTCAAATACCTTCCTAAGGTGACCAACATGGCTAGATTTTTCTTTTGAGAATACAGTCAAGTCATCTTGGTATATCTCAATGATTTTTCCTACCAATTCCTTGAAGGCATAATCCATGGCTCTTTGAAAAGTGGCCCCAGCATTTGTGAGACCAAAGGGCATTCTTAGATATTCAAAGGTTCCCCAAGGGGTTGTGAATGCAGTTTTGTGTCTATCTTCTTCTCTGAGGTCTACTTGATTGTAACCCGAAAAGCCATCCAGCATTGACATCATGCTTGATCCAGTGACCCGTTGGAGGAGGGTCTCCATATTTGGGAGGAGGTAATTGTCTTTCTGACATGCTATGTTTAGATTTCTGAAGTCTATACATATTCTTAAACTGCCGTTCTTCTTTCTAACTACCACTAAGTTGGAGCGCCATGAAGTATGTCGAGTGGGTGCTATAATGCGTGCTACCAACATCTATTCTAATTCTTGCTTGACAATAGGGGCCAGCTTAGGATTTATTTGTCTCATCTTTTGCCAGAAAGGTTTGCCCTTTTGACATTCGGGTTTCAAGGGAATGGTGTGTTGAAAGACATCTTCCCTATATGCTTTAAGCTCATCATAAGTGAAGGAAAATATATCCCTAAATTCTCTTAGCAAGTTTATAAGGGCATTCCTTTCTTCTTCAGAGACACCTTTTCCAATTTTTAGTAATTTTGGTTCTGTTTCCGTTCCGATGTTGATTTCAATGTACTCACTCGGCTTCATCTGGTCCACACTACTCTTTCTCCTATCCTATCTGTCAAAAATGTTTTCTAAGGCAACAAAACCTCGTGGAACAGGATTTGAGCGGTTACCCTCATCTTGATAGTCTTTGCCTTCCTCCTGATCATTTGGTTTATAATTTAAGAACTCATCAATGTTATTTATGAACTTTAGTATTTGTTCATCATCTCTGAAAACTTGCCAATGTTCTATATTATCAGGAAAGGAAGGTTTGAAGTTGATTTCCAAAGGGCAATGCCCCTCTAACATTTCATCTAACGGTTGAAGTGTTGAAGCTGAAACTGCAAGTCTATCCGTGGCACTATTCTGATCTCGAGGGATTGCTTCTATATTAAGGGAATCAAAGAATTCCATTGTGTCCCAGATTGCATTTCGGTACTTCTTAAGTCTCTGACACTTACATGCAAACTGACCCTTAATCTGTTGGACAATTAAATCTGAATCCCCTTTTATAGTTAACAGTTTGATTCCCATGTCCTTGGCAATCTCTATGCCTAGTAGAAGTGCCTCATACTCTTCCACATTGTTGGTTGCCTCGAACTCTAATTTGAAAGCAAAGTTGAAGACCTTACCTTCTGGTGAGATGATGACAACCCCAGCCCCTTTTCCTGCTCTAGAGTATGCTCCATCAAAATTCATTTTCCATAACTTATTTGTTTTTTCACTCTTAATCTCCTCATGAATTGGATCTAAAAAGGTGGAGTTGATTTGGTAGGTCCCTATTTCACCAGTATTGCAAATATATTCATTTGATGGTTTTTTAGGATTCTCAACATGGTATCTCCTTTCCTTTTCAGTGTGCAGTTTTACAAGTGAATTTTCGGAAGCTGGAACTATTGCATAAGACCAATCTAGCTGTATAGAGCCACCCAAAGTTGCACCCCACTTTCTATAGAGTAGCATACCCCACTTATATGGTACATCTATGACAAGGATGTCCGGATACTTGGGCAATCTAACAGGTTGGTTTTCTATCATCCCTTCGACCTCAACTGGTCTAGAATCCATGGCACATACATTTTGGTAGGGCCTGGTGGTTTTAAAGTTAAGCTGTTGCATAACTTTTTTGGTCATTAGACTTGCAGCAGATCTTGGATCTAACATACAATTGTGTAGAAGAAGGTCACCTATCATCAATGATATATAGAAAGGGGGGTGAGCTTCTTTTCTTGTTTCCCTAGTATGCAGGATTATAGGAGGGTCCTCATAAATTTTGCCATAGCTGGTTGAAGGTTTCTCTACATTGTCCGAAAAAGTGACCTTCTTAGGGGTTTGAGGATTAAGAGGAGTGGGTGGACTGGGGCTGATAGTACATGTAGGAATGGGTACTTCCAGTGCTTTTAACAGCTTTTCTTTTTGACCAGGAATTTTATAGAGCTCATTTATGGGTACAAGCACCTTAGTAGTATTGAACCAATTATTCCAATCAAAATTCAATTTACTAGAGTCAGTTGATTCAGTTGGAATAGTTACCTTTGGTGGCTGCATGGCAGGTGCAGGATTTGATCTTCTTTGGTAACCAACCCCTTTAAACTTATGCATATTGTGAAGTTGTTCATTGGAAGGTCTCTCTCCAAAATTCTTAGTCATATTGTTTGGCTCATGATTGCACTGTTCGGCTTGTTTCCAACTTTCTCTGGGAATGTTGCGGATGTCTCCTACCGCATTTATGTACTCAGGATCGCTTGATGTTGGCTCACTGGTACTACCCTCTGGAAACCCATGCTCTTGCACATAGTTTGCAAAGTAGCGAGAGAATTCCTCATGGAAAGCTTTGCAAGCTCTGCAGAATGAGATATAGGTCTCAGTCATGTTAGCAACCTCTATTTGACTTGGAGGCCTCTTTTCATTGTTGGGAGCCTTTTTCTACCAATTGTTTTTGGAAGGGTAGTTTCTTTGAATCGGTTGAGTCTGCTGGATTTGTTGGACATGTTGAACATGAGCTCTTTCCATGTTTATAGTTTTATTTTGTACCTCCTTCATTTGAACCACATGTTTCTGCTCATCCTTTTCCATCCTCTCACATATCTCCATCATCTTCTTTTCATATGATTCCTTTATAGCTGAAAGATCTTTTTCTTTAGGTTCGGGAGCTTTTGAAGGGATTGAAGATCTAGAATATCCTTGGATGTTTGACTCCCCAGAAGACATCATGTTTTTGTCAATCTTAGTAGCCAAATTCTGAGCTTGGAGCAAAGTAGTGGGTTCCTTATCCCTTATTTGGTATTGTATCTTGCCACTCAATGCTTCTATGTAATAGTCCAATAATGAAGCTGCAGGAGGTGCATAAGTGACAGGGATGGAATTAGATAACTCTGTGAACTTAGCATTGAATTCATCCATAGTTTCAGTATCTGACTTCTTCATGTTGGTTAAGGATGCTACTAGATGTCTAGGCTCCTTTTTGCTGCCAAATTTGTTGAGGAAAGCAGTCTTGAAAGCTGCTATGGTGGCAAAAGAGTTTTTTGGTAGGTTGTCATAACAATTTCTAGCGTTACCATCCAGAGATAAGGCAAAGAGGGTCATGTAGACATCTTCATGCTTGTCAGTGCCTCTGACATATGAACCACAATGTCTGGAAAAATTTCTGATGTGTTGCTCAGCAGAGGTAGAGGCATTAGTGCCATTAAAAGTCATGAGTTTGTCGATAGCTTTTTCAGGAACGTCATGGGGTTGACCTGCTATCTGAGGGAAGTTGAGTTGAGTAAAAAACTCACCCATTGTGGAAAGGAAACAATTATTAGTTTCAAGATTTTCAAAATTTTCTAGGTTTTCTTGGAACAAAGAATGGATGTCTAAAATAGACTCAGATCCAAGTTCTTCAAGGATCCTACGAGATGCAAGCTTGTTTAGTCTTCTCCTATAAACCTTTTCAGGCTCAGCGATAAAACTAAGCAAGCCTTCATAATTTCTTCTAGTTGAATACCTTGAGGTGTTAACTGACAGTGGAGTCGCCAGGTGGATTTAAGTCTAATTTCAGAGAGTGATTTGACTAAAAAATCTACCAAAGAGGAAAACTAAAAAGGGCAGTGGAGTCGTCGGATAGATATCAGAATCTATCAAAAAGGTAAAACAAACTAGAAAAAAATTAAGGTCGTCCAGGAACAAAAAGATTTGTCCCCAGCAACGGCGCCAAAGATGTTGTTCGCCAAGATGCACACCAACAACATAAATCTTTCGAAAGTTGTTCCCTCACTACAAGTGGGGAAGGTGTGGCCTTGGGGGCAAGCAATGATTCAGGTACTATTACTTGAATCCCAGCTCCTCCGTTTAGGCTAACTCCTAATGAATCCAAGCGGGGTAGTCCCTACAAAGAGTTTAACTATGGCTCAATGTGTTTTTAAATGTGTTTAAGTGTGTCGTGATACGGATGGGTGTTGTTTAGGAGTTTTAAAGATGAAAAGACAAGATCACAAATTACTTAATATAAAACCCAAGGTAAAATGCAATCCACGTTGCGATACAAGATTAGCAGTATATCAAAAGGCTTGCGAAGATGAGATAGCATCCACAGATAAATGACTAAAATGGACAAATGGCCCAACAATATGAATATATGAAAATGTAACAAATAGACCAGTGCCTTATGGAGTCAAAAATTATATAGTGCTGGGGGATGTTGAAAGTACAAGTCTTGAAGAATCGTTCGTGAGATCGTTGTGCAAATTATCTTGGTAAATGAAAAGTTTTAGTGGTCTTGATTATTAGGATAAGAACAATGAGGTAAGCAAAAGTTCGGAAAGTTATACTTTCAGTGGCTTCCCCTTCTGATGGTATGTCGGACCGCCCAGATTTCAAAGAGTCAGTGTCCAATGACTTAACCACCCTGATGTCTAAGACAACAGTAACTTCCGGCCCCACCAGGTTTAGGAACTTTGCCCACTACCTGAGTATGTCTCGAAAAATCAACGCCGGTTCGTTGGTTGTGGGGGTGAAAATTTTATTATGTTGTAGAAGTTATTCAGATCTAACACCTTTCTGAGTACTAGCCCAACCCTTTTAGGTTGGCAGAGCATATGGGTGTCAGATAGCAAGCAAGATGAATTTATTATGGGAGTGTGAGTTGGAAATTTTAATTGTTGTTTAAGCACACAGTTTAGCTCTCCGATAGAGAGTGCTCTTGACTTAATCTTAAGACCAAAGTTCAAGAGACTTAATTGATTGAAATGCCTAATGCAAGGGGAATGCAAGACTATTATGCTCTTCGATAGAGAGTGCTCTTGACTTGGGTTATTTCAAGTTCAAGAGACTTTGTTCATTGTTAAGATAGAAGCAGTTATAAATGGGAACTCATATAATAGCGCAACAAATGACAAAAAATGAAATAAACTGAACAAGTGAAAGAACAACTACTTGCAAAATGAAAGACTAAACAAGATGCATAAAAGAAACTAGGCCAAATCTAACAATTAGCTAAGAAACAAATAACGAAGTGGGATCAACCTCCGAACAAGGTCGACCGCTAGAACCGCTAGTCCCGAAAACCTTCCAGCTAGCTGGATGTCCGCAAGGATGCTAACGGGGAAAGAGAAGTAACCACAAAACTATGTGGCCCTGCCCTTGGGACCCAAGGATACTATCTCAAGTCAAGACTTGGAAGAGAACTAATCTAAGTACAAAAAGCAGATTTTAATCTAAGAATTGAAAATAAAACTAATCTAAGCATGCATGAACAAACTTCCCCAAATGGGAAAGGAGAAACTAAGTGTGGGAGGCACTATCCCACCTAGCCTTTTTATTACTTGGGTTACAATTGCCTTAGGAAAAATCCTTGAAAGGTCTTTTTGAAGAAGAGAACAATTTAGTGAAGCAAAATTTATAAGCCCTTAATGGCTTTTACAAAGGAGAATGGTTTTGGATTTCTGATTTGGTTTAAAAGTTCTCCTTGAATGTAACTTTGATCCTCTTTTGGATTTTGTCTTCACAAGCACTTCTTCTCTTTCGAAGCAACCTACACAAGCTCAACAAAATCTCAACAAGCAACCATTAAGTGTTAATGAAAATCAAAATGAATTTGAAACTACTTATATCTAAGCTATGAAATGTAAACAATGATGAGAAAAGATCTAACTATCTAACTTTGACAAAGGCATAAAACTACTATTAACCAAAGATTTTGTTGCTTTTTTGTAGTGCTTCAAGGAGGAACGAAAGGGAGGAAATGGAGCTTTGAAGTGGAGGGACGAGGTCAAAAGAGAGGGGAAGATCTAGAGGGACGAGTGGGGAGAAGAAGGAGAAAAGAGGAGGATAGTAGGACAAAAAGATGGGAAACGAGAGCTAGAAGGTAGGGAAAAAGATGGAAACTAGAGCTAGAGAGAGGCTAGGGGAAAAATAAATAGCAAATCAAGGAAAAAGAGACTCAAGGAGAAGAGGGGGAGCTAGTAGAGAGAAGCTCTTAGAACCAAGTAACCAAGTGGAGATTTAAATTAAAGATTGATGGAAGAAGCTAGAAATCCTTGTTGCTTGGTCTTGAAAAGATTGAAACTCTTTGGCAACCTGTAGAGTGAAGATGAAACACACAAAGATCTTGAAGCTTGGAAGACATCTGCAAAACCAGTATACTCAAGCGAAAAACATAGATAATAGATGCGTGTGCTAGATTGTTAGCCTTCTTGAAATATTAATCTATGCTTAAGAATCTTAAATACAAAAGCATTATACAATGTCAACTCGTTACAAGATGAAGCATGGCCACCAAGAGCCTCCACGAATTGACCTCCAAAGTCACAATTTTATTCATATATTAAATGATTACAATTCCTTCAGAGTTTCTTTGCTAAATGATCCATGAGGAATGAGGAGAAAATACCTCATTATATAACAATAGACAAGAGCCAGTCTACCCTAATTCGAATTGTCATTGAGAAGGGAGCCAATGGTATGAGTCACCAAATCGAATTCCATCTAATCTCTATCAAATCCATGTCAAGCCAAGTTTTGGAGTGCAACTCCACCAAACAATTCGAGTTGCATTGAAGGAGATGAGGAGGTGGCCTCGACCTAGGCAAGGTGCCCCTCACCTTTCATTGGAATAATCACCAACCAAATGGTAATGTGCCATGTGGTAAACTCGAGCTTCAAAGAGGTTGACGTGAGCTAGCTTTGAGATGGCGTGAATCCTTCACCATTCTAGTGTTTGAGCTGATGTAGGAGTGTGGGTTGAGTTGTATAAGGAGCCAAGCCCATTGGATTGCACATATCAAGGAATGCACCTACCAAAGACTTTAATGCCATCCACCAATCCATTTATCACTTGACACATCACCCAATTCTCAGATTTGAGGAAGGTGGGCGAATTCACTTGGAGAGATCCACTTGTGCTGACTGTACACTTGACTGGATGATGACTGAGATGATTGGAATCTTCATTAATGCTCCATGCCATGTCAATTAGCCTTTTATTTTAATCCATTTGGATTATTTTGGAGAGACTTGGATTATCTCCAAATATTCAATTTTTAATATTTTAATTAATAATTTCTCTGTAAATGGCATTTTTGAGAAATTATTAATTATGAGGTTGAATTGACATCCGGAACTTAGGATAAACTGGTCCGGGGATCATGAATGATTTTTGGCTTAAGGTTGAATCCTTCAATCACTGAATTCGGATCCCGAATGACTGACATATTACAAATTGAAATTTTTCCATTTAAACTATGGAAAAATTTATTAAAAATAAAAGAATAATTAAAAACCCAAAATCGGAGGACCTGGTAAAATTTTTTCAAAATTTTTTCCGAGGGTTCTAGGGACCTAGGACATGACCAAAACCTATTCTAATTGTTTCTAGTAGGCTTATACACATCAGTTGGACTCTAATAACCCCCCATGTCTAAAATTTTCAAAATCGGGCATTCCAGCTTTGGAGGAAACAGGAGAAAACCTCATCGATTATAGCTCGGCTACAGGAAAAGTATAATTGACAAGGGAAAAAACTCCCTGGAATACCTTAGTTGCTTAATCAAGTCATGGGGAACCGAGACACTCAAAATCCTACTAGCACACTTTATTACAAACCCCATGGGGCCATGGTCATGTTGACTGAAAAACACAACTAACTAGCCAAAATTGGCTCGGCACAAATGCTGGATCATCTGATACACTGGAGTACAAACATTCATCATGTTTGTCAAATGGCGGCTCTTCAGATAATTCAACTATGGTACAAAAAGTTGGTAACAGGAATGATCACCTCTAATCTCCCTAAGGAGGTTAAAACTGATGAGTATAGGTCAAGAACTTCTAAGTCTGAGTAGGGACAATATGATATATATAAAGTACAACCAGGTCCACATATCTATATGATCGCGAGATCATGATATAAATGCTAAGACATGCTATAAAAATGGATATAAAAGCAACATAACCATAACACCAAAATATACCTGCTGAGTCATATACCTTAATGCTCAATCATCTGAACCAACATTTGTCCTCTGAAACTGCTGCTGTAACTCTGGGCACTACTGACTGCTCTGTATAAATGGCTAAATGGCTACATCAGTCCTCTCTCTGAGTGTCCTGAAGCTCAGTCATGGCATATATCTGTTGTCCATAATCTGATAGTGATCCATAATAGATACTCATCTCAGCATCTCAAATGCAAAGGAACTGGCTGAATAGTGCTCTAGAATCTGAAAAAGAATGTATGGTAGCTCGGCTACTATATGTGTGATAACAAGACCACAAGCCTCAAAAAATGACCCATACTACAACCGATATAAATATATAAATATATACAAAATGCAAGTAAATCAGCAGAATAAGTAAATAAAGCCGCCAGGAACAACACACCCACAAGATCGACTAATGTGGAAAAATGTTGCAATGACCAGTAATGGGGATGGCAGAACCCTGCAAAATTTCATAATAGATACACCCCTCCACAGCCACGAGACCCCGACGAGAGAGTCCATCAGCAATATCATTATGTTCACAAAAAATATGGATAATAGAAGTATACTGACATAGGCCGAGTAGATGTCTGGTTTGTATCAGCCAGGAGTCAAGTGCAAGGGCATTAATATTAGCCTGTTCATTGGCCCATTGCACAACTATCAAAGAATCCCCAGCTGCATGCTCCAATAATATATCAGCCTTAGAAACAAAATAAAGAACCAACCATAACCCCAAAAGTTCGCCTTTGGTATCGGTACCCTGACCGCCACACAACCAGAGACTGATCTGATCACCATTCGCACACTGAATATATGCACCGGCACCGCAGCAGCCCATTGAAGCCTGAGCAACTCCATCAAATCGAGCACGATTACCCGATACTCAGGATACATGTCCTATACTTTCATAATCCTCATCCCAAGCATTACTTATTTTAACTATAAAGTAGGAAAAATGTTTTTGTTAAGTGAGAAATATAATAATCGTTTTAGAATAAAAGACGGTGGCATGATGGCACACATTTGGCCTCATGGAAGCTCATACTCTAGTGCATAAGGAGTACAAATAGCGTGAAATATCAAAAAGTCCAAAAGGCCAGGGTGGAGTGTAAAGATTAAACAATATTTTTTGAATATCATTATTCAATTTGTCCTTATCCAAGGGAGAGACCTTGGGGGCGATGACTTGACAACATTGATGTCTAGTGTAATGTCCCGTGACCGTCCTGTCTAAGTCTCGGAAGATGGTGTAGTGGTTTATTTAATTCCTGTAAACCACTTATGTGAAGAAAAAACTAGGGAATTTATTAATTAATTATAGTCACAAAGCTATGAAATAGAATTGACTAAGTAAAAGTAACTTTAGTTAATTAATTAATAAAATGAACGTGTTTCTCCATAAGAAGTCATTATTAAATAAAAATTAAAAATAAAAGTTATTTCTCCATCATATATCATTTATTAATTTTCTTAATGGAGAAAAAGAAAGTTTCTTAACGGAGAAAAAGAAAGTTTCTTAATGGAGAAAAAGGAAAAAATGAAAAGAAAGTTTCTTTATGGAGAAAAAGAAAAGGAAAGTAGACAAAGTTGGAATTTTGATCTCATTCTACATTTTCCAATTGAGAGAGTCGATTTGGCTTGGAGAAAGCTTGGGTTTGAGAATGAGAGTTTCAATTTGAAACTCCATGAATACACTAGCTTCGGTGGTGAGATACCCACCCTACCAACTTTGAAGAAGGAAGAATCTGCTGTAGAGGGCGCTTCCATTGCCTGGGTTCTCTGGTAGAAGAGGACACAGCCATAAGAAAGAGATCCTGCTGAAAAGAGGTGTTCCACAGACAGAGTTTCCATCTCCATCAGAGTGTGCAGCCATGGGAAGAAAAACACTGTTGTTTACTTGAAGTTTTAGTGACAAGAAGGGCGTCTCACTTGGAATCATTGCCAACCAAATAGGAAAGATGACTGTTCAGATTTTGTAAAAGTTAGGTGGCAGCCAACGCAGAGGGAGACGTGGTATCTACAGCACTTTTCACTGCTAACTTTCATGTGAAGAAATCGTGGCCTCTTGAGAACATTGAACCAATTGACTGGATCTTCATCTCTCCAATTTGCCCACAATCACTTCCAGGCATGCATGTGTTTTTCTATATTTATTTATATCAGATCTGAGTGGTGCTTTAAAAGCCTGAAATGTGGTGATTGTATGAAGTTATTATTGATGCCTATTGAACAATGCATTGTGAACGATATTTGGTTATGAAACACCATATTTAAAACTCAAGAAAACCAAGTTTCTCTAGTATAAGCAACCACTATACACCTACAGCCGTTAAGCAACAAAATGTTTGACAAAACCTTTAGATGAGCAGCTCTGCTATTAAGCTACAGCAGTACATATTGACATATGTGTTCGGGAAGATTCTTGCTTCAAACATGCAGATGGACACCAACAGGCATTGTTGCATTGGACAGACCAATGGTACAAATATCGGCGCGGCGAAAAAATCGGCAGGGTCTGGGAAACATCGTTTCGGGATATTCCGGCAGCACATCAGCAAAAATTGGCAAACTTAAAAAATACAAAAATATTCATTTTTTTTCAATTTTTAAACATCTAAGAAAAATATCAGTTTGGGATATTACAGTGGTATCAGAGCAAACTGATATTTTTCTTTTTTTGTTGTACTGTAGATGGCTAGTAGGCTTATGTCTCAATAGAATATGAAAGTAAACCCTGATCTCGGCACGCATGCATTTGCATGCAGATCTGTAACCTAGATAATACTGAAATGCTAGAAAGTAGGACGAATTACTGCATGTACATACCAGTATATAGATCTGCTGATGTCGATGAAGATTATCCCAGCATGCAAGAATTGTGCAAGAGGAATAGGAAGATAAGCCAAGTCGTCCTCCAATAGCTAAGTGCGCCCTCCTCCAAGTTATAATTGCTCCTCAATAAATAATACTTGACTGAAGGATGCCCAGATAAGGTGTAGTACGGTTATATTGCCCTTCTGGAGAAGATGGAAGCATCATGCATAAACTCTGATGGCTCAAAGGCCTAAAACGTGAAGATCTCCTCTTGAGGAATTCGCCCAAGGCATGCAAACGTCCTCCAAGAATGATAAGTGCTGATATATAGCTTGAAACTCAAGCTGAGAGACCCTTCTTCTAGGGGAAGGGTAATAGTGCTGCTCTGAGAAGGATGAGAGCTGCATGTAGAGAAATGGACCCCTGTAGACTGCAATACTAATGGGAGGCTATTTGGACAATGTGCCCATGCAAGGGAGAGCAAGCCCAAAGTATAATATATAAAGAGAACTCTGCAGAATCTGAATGATGATAATACCTGATGATGAACAATGCTGAATTTGGATGATCCAACCTGATGATGATCTAGGGAAGATAGATTTCGCTGCCAAAATACACCAGTTAGCTGAGCATGCACTCAACCCCAACTTAGCTCGCTGAGCTCTCCAATTCGAATCCTCAAATCAATAATCATATAAGTGTGTCTTCTCCATTAGCTTTACCTTTCTTTTATAACTTTCACCTGTCAAACCTAACTTTTGACCTAATTAGGTCACTTTACCTTCTAATTCGCAGTTGACTTGCATGCAGGTACCTGGAGACTCTATCAGGTGCATGCATCATGAAATAATGCAGGTGGCCTTCGGCTTAGGTGGCCCCTGTTTATCTACTGGTGATCTAATAACCATTCTAAAGATCCTCTGAAGTTGTATATGGCATCAATCCTCAATAAATTCCACTATAGTAAAAAGGGGAACATTACACACTAAGCTTGAGGATAAGCTAGAAGGCATAGAGAATTTATGGGCATGGAAATATAGGATTGGTCTCATTCTTGAAGAGAATGATCTTTCCCAATACATCAAACGTGAAGTTGCAAAACCTGCGGAAGATGAAGCTAAAGAGAAGCACAAGAAGGACTTGTTATCACCTAAACTGTAGTTACCCCTATGGATGGATCCAGTCATGGATGGCAATAGGGAAGGGCAACTCAAAAGGTGCAACCACGATCACCTCGACCTCCAATATATGGTTGTCACGCCAGTCGAGGCAACCTTCGCTTTATGTTATCTAGCCCAGACAACAAAGGGGGAGACCCGATCTACTCCCGACAGGAGAGATCAAAACCAAGACACCAAATCAGGGTATTTCCAAGTGAAGTTAGGTGTATGGTTTATCCTAGACCTAAAGATGAAGTCACAAGCCAAGTGGGGGTTCAATAGGTATAGCTTTGGTTCATAGTTGATGTAATAGTGACTTATAATGTTTGTAGTGAGATCTAGGGCTAGTGTACTAGTTCAATGTTGGATGATCCACTGCCTTGGGAACTGTGTCCAATGCAGGGTACTTAAGGGTTGTATTGGGGCTAACTAGTACAAGTGACAAGCTTGACCATGATACATGACAGCTTCAAGGGTTTAGTTCACCATGCATAGGTCAAACCACAAGTCAATCCAACAATCTAGGAAGGTTGAATTAACTTGGAGAGAAACCGGTGCCTTGGGAATTGGGAAGTGGAGTCAAAGTATGGTTGACTTGTGGTTTAGGACTCCTAGTACTTGGGACAAGTGGGCAATAGAAGTCTTGATAGATGAATGTGTCTAGATCTAGGTTTGACCAAAGTGGACCACAATCCCTTAAAACAAGGAATGCAATCCCCAAGGCAAGATTTGACAAAGTGATAGTCTAGACCTAGGTTTTGAATTATTCCGGTTTCAAATCTCCAAAAATCTCAAGTACCCAGTTCCTAGAAGTGAGTGAACTCACTTCTCCAAGGTGGTGCGACTTTGCCCAAGGAGGCTGAAAAGTGGGGTTAGGTGGGCCAAAACAAGTCGGATGGCATCCAAACTTTAGATCCGGGTAGATCGGTCAGGTAGAAGTATGGATCTATAATTTCGTGGCAATCCAACGGTTAGATCTTAGTAGATCTGAGTTTAAGTGTTCCAAGTGGTCCAAAATGGGGATTTAATCCCTTAAAATGTGGAATGGGGCCCACAAGGTGAATTTCAGGAAAGTGACAACCTGGGTGTATGTTATTTGATGTGTAGATGTCAAATCAAGTGAAATCTCAAACACCCACCACCTAGATCTAGGTCAACTTGCTCAATCAATGAAGTGCGCCTTGCTTGGGAGAAGCTAAGTTGGCATGGGAGAGGGGTCAAACGGAAGCCAATCCTCACCAAACTATAGATCCGGGATGCCGTGGATGCTATAGAGGTGGGTTTTCAATATTATGCCCAACAACCCACTAGATCTAAGTAGATCTGAGAAAATGTAAAATGAGGGTTTTAAGATATTTAGGGTTTCAACAATTTATGAGCTATGTCAATGGATTGGATAAAGGAAAGAGAAACAAACCTGTGGATCTTACCTGGGTAACCTTGTAGATGCCTTGATGATGATGATCTATGCAAACCCGATCAATTTGAGAAGCTTTGAGGTAGTTTCTATGCAAGTCGATTTGGTCCAAGAAGCCAATGCGCCCTCTCTCCTGCACAACAAACGTCAACAATATCTGATTTGATGCATCAAGAGATAAGACTAATGCCACAAAAGAAGTAACAGAAAGATAGCATAGATCACAATGATGCTAATGATAACCCCCTGATACAAGCGAATGCCAAGAAAGTCGATTTGAAGAAGCCTTGCAAAATCGCCCTTGTTGAAGTCGCCCTCCTGTAGACAAACAATGATTTCCAAAAAAATAGATCTTGCCACAATTTCCAAATGCTAGGTTGCAATAGACTTTCCAATCACCATCTAAGAACACCAGATGCAAAGGAGACCACAAGAATTTCCACAAGAATATTTTTCTATACCAATAATCCAAGAGCCAAAGACCCCTTACAATGAGAGGCTCTCTCCTTTAAATAGGAAGGAGAGGCACCAAAACCCTAACCACTTTTTGAATGAGTGGTTAAGATTAAAAGATACAAATGTCTAATCAATGGTTGAGATGAGCTCAACAACATAATACATGGATCACACATAAAATATAATATAAGTGGACAAAATCGCCCTAGAAGAGGGGAATCCCACCAAATCATGATGATGAAATATCATAAGAGGCTTATGGTGGGTCCAAGGGGTAATTTTATCCCTCCTTGGTCAATCCCCATAGCACAATAACCAATAAATAATCATGAATGTACCAAATCGTGCTTCCATAGTGAAGTCGTGGTCCTCCAAAGACCTCAAAAATCCACAGAAAGTGCCATAAGTGATGGATGCGGGCCCCGATGAAGCTGAAACTGCTGGAGAAGGTGTGGAAGACCCCGATCTATCATCACTGATCATCCCATGCCATAACTTTGTCTCAGTAGCCCAAATCGATTTCCTTAATAGCCATTTCTACCAATTCTGAAATGCCTGGGGAAGCGTGAAACTGCCCCAAACAGCCTCCTGGAGTGCTGGCGCTGTCAAGGTGAGGGCACCAATGTGTCCGGAAGGGGGGTAATATGGTAAAAACAAGTGGCAATGGTTCAAGTGACAAGTGACAATGGTTCAACTATTCAAGATTCCAGAAGAAATGTTCCCAGTGAAGAAGCTTGAGGTAAGCCACCTCAAGATATTTGGGTGCCCTGTATATGTTCACATACCAAAAGAGAAGAGAACCAAGTTGGACCCTTCCGGAAAGAAGGGAATATTTGTTGGGTATTGTGAAGCATCCAAGGCATTCATAATATACATCCCAGGATTCCATCACATGGAAATTATTAGAGATGTAACATTTGATGAAGAAGCAGCTCTCAAGAGATCTAGAAAGTGCTAGTATGAAGAAGTATATGAAGAAGATACACCTCCTAGAAATATAGAAGCTGCTCCCTCCCCTGAAGAGGAAACACCAGAACACCATGATATGATAGAACCTCAAGAACCCCCACCTATGAACATATCACCGAAGAGAAAGCCAGCATGGGCAAGAGAAATTATACAAGAAGCAGAAAGATATGGAGCTCCAGAAGGCTCCATTAGAGCAATCAAGAAACCAAAACCATTTTCTAGCTATGTGGCTTTGATGTGTGATCTTGTAGATCAAGAACCTACCAGTTATGAAAAAGCAGTTCATAAGAAAGAATGGGTAGAAAGAATGATGGAGGAGTACCAATCAATAATGAAGAATGATGTTTGGTATGTAGTTCCCAAACCAAAAGACAAGAGTGTGGTATCCTCCAAATGGATATACAAGATAAAGCATGCTGCGGATGGTAGCATTGAAAAGTATAAGGCAAGGTTTGTGGCCAGAGGATTCTCTTAGAAAGAGGGAATTGACTATGAAGAAACATTTGCACCGGTTGCAAGGTACACTTCCATTAGAACCATCATGGCACTTGCATCCATGATGAAGTGGAGATTACACTAGATGGATGTGAAGACAACCTTCCTGAATGGTGTAATTGAGGAAGAAGTGTACATAGAACAACCACAAGGATTTGAGGTTGAAGATAGAAGAACTCACATATGCAAGTTGAACAAAGCTCTGTATGGATTGAAACAAGCTCCTAGAGCTTAGTATGGGAGAATTGATAGCTTCTTGACAAGCTTGGGCTTTACCAAGAGTAAAGCTGACCCTAACCTTTACCTTAAGGTTATGGATAATGAACCTGTCATACTATTACTATATGTGGATGATCTCTTTCTAACAGGGAATGAGATCAGATCATGGAAAGCAAGAAGAAGCTAGCTACAGAATTTGAGATGAAAGATCTCGGATTAATGCATTACTTCCTAGGTCTGGAAGTATGGCAAGGCCCATAAGAAATCTTTCTCAACCAGGGAAAGTATGTTGTGGAAATCTTGAAAAGATTTGATATGTTGGAATGTAAAGCCATGGTCACTCCCATGGATTCCAACTTGAAGTTGTTAGCTGATGAATCGTCAGAATTAGTGGATGTAACTTAGTACAGACAAATTATTGGGTCATTGATGTATTTGGCGAATACCAGGCCAGATATATGTTTTGTTGTGAACACCCTGAGTCAGTATCTAGTTGAGCCTAGACGTGTTCACCTGATAGCTGCAAAGCATGTGATGAGGTACATATAAGGTACAATAGACTTTGGTCTATATTATCTTGGAGATCATGACTTCAGATTGTATGGTTATACAGATGCAGATTGGGCTGGAAGTGTCTTAGACAGAAAGAGCACATCGGGTGGATGTTATTGTCTGGGATCTGCTATGATCTCGTGGTTTAGCAGGAAGCAGTCTAGTGCGGCTCTCAGCACAGCTGAACCGAAATATATAGCAGCTTGCTCTGCTAGTTCTGAATCCATATGGCTTCGAAAGTTGTTATCAGGAGTATTTGACTTAGAGATGGACTCCACTGTGATCCTGTTTGACAACTAGAGTTGTATCAAGATGACGAAGAATCCAGTGTTCCATGATTAGTCAAAGCACATAGAGATCCGATATTTCTATATACGGGATATGGTGCAGAAAGGAGCTATAAAGCTCAAGTATGTGAGCACTGATGAACAAGTTGCTAATGTATTGACCAAACCTCTGTCTCGAGTAAAGTTTGTTGCTGATGTATTGACCAAACCTCTGTCTCGAGTAAAGTTTGTTGCTGATGTATTGACCAAACCTCTGTCTCGAGTAAAGTTTGTTGCTGATGTATTGACCAAACCTCTGTCTCGAGTAAAGTTTGAGTATTTCTGAGACAAGCTTGGTGTAGTTCAGAAGGACCCTCCTCGAAAGGGGGAGTGATATGGTCGATGATGATATTTGGATCGACGATGAGGTCGATGATGAGGATACTTGTATCGATGATGAGGATACAAATCCGACGATGAGGTCGATGATGAGGATACTTGATACCGACGATGAGGTCGATGATACCGACGATGAGGTCGATGAGTGGTCCTTAGACTTGGTCTAAGTTGACTAGTGGATTGTATCATCCCTGGACTTTAGTCCTAAATGGATCCGGAGACCCGTGTCTTTGAGAAGTGGTCCTTAGACTTGGTCTAAGTGGATGAGTGTATTGTATCATCCCTGGACTTTAGTCCTAAATGGATCCAGAGACCTGTGTCTTCCAGAAGTGGTCCTTAGACTTTGTCTAAGTAGACGAGTGGATTGCATCATCCCTGGACTTTTGTCCTATACGGATCCGGAGACATATGTCTTCGAGAAGTGGTCCTGTTATCACATAACTTGTAGTTGCCCCTAGTGGTATCCCATCTGGGATGGTAGAGGAGATGGACAACTAAAGAGGTGACCCAAGAGATGCCACAGTTCCCAATGCAAGGTGGGAGTCACGTCAACCGAGGCACTCTTCACTTTAGATCTAGATAAATCAAGACCTAGGGGGAGACCCTACTACCAATCAAAGATGATTGGACACAAACAAAGGTTCCTGGGAATGAGTAAATGGTGAGTTACGGAAACCAATGCAATGTAAAGTGGACCTAGAAGTCAAGGTATGGTTGAAGGTGGTTTGAGAGATGATTAGTGTTTCAACCAATATATGATTTAGGCCACATGATGAGCTAAAGAGACAATATCTAGTACCATGTGTTACACAAGTGGGATCTACTTCCTTGGGATATGTGAATGGCTCAAAGGGGACCCACAAGGTGGAATTTAAGGGATGAAATTGGTACTAAGGGTTATATAATGAGTGCATTTATGGATCTAAGTTGAAATTAGGAATACCCACTTACAGGATCTAAGGTTTGACACAATTCCCAAGGAGTGCGACTTGCTTATGGAGGACTAGTGCCTTGTTGGATGGGTTAATGGAGTCAAAAGGTATGTCAAAGTGTAGATCGGGACACCAAGTAGGCAAATCAAGTGGGCTAATTGAGATATAATGGTTGGATCTTTCTAGATCTAATGTTTCATGATATGACCCTAAGTGGACCACAATCCCTTGAAACAAGGAATGCTACCCCCAAGGCAGATCGTCACAAAATGACACACTAGATGTAGGTTTTAAATTATGCTCTTTCCAAATCCACAAAAATCTCAACTACCCACGTCCTTAAAGTGGGCAAACTCAGTCACCCAAGGAAGTGTGACTTTGCTCAAGGAGGGCTAAAAGGTGGGAAAGGTGAGTCAAAACAAGTCCAATGGCCACCAAATTATAGATCCAAGTAGTTTAGGCAATGATCTATGTGGATCTTGAAAATCAAGGAAATCTAAGTGTTATATCTTACTAGATTTGAGTTTTAAGATGCCAAGTAGTTCAAAATGGGGTTTTAATCCCTTAAAATGTGGAATGATGCCCACAAGGTAGAAATCACCAAAGTAAGAGTCTGGGGGTAGGTTATTAAATATGTAGATTGCAAATAAAGTGGGATCTCACCTACCCATGTGCTAGATCTAACCAAACAAGCCTCTCCCAAGGAAGTGTGATTTGCTTCAAGAGGGCTATATTGCCTTGAAAAGTGTGCCAATTTCAACCCAATCACCACCAAACTATAGATCCAACTAGCGGTGGATGCTATAGAGGTGGGTTCTTAATGTCTCTTCAAAAGTAAGGCTAGATCTAAGTAGATCTAAGAAAAACCAAAATGAGGGTTTTGATTAATTAGGGCTTTTATGATCTAGAAATTATGGATGATTCAAAGAAGAAGAAGATCATACCTTTGGAGCATACCTGGATGAAGAGATGAATGCTAGTTGAGATGAGGATTACTTTTGCCAAAGATCAAATGGAGAATTTTTGAAGCCTTCTTGCCAAATCAATTTTTCCAAGCCACATATGTGTGTCCCTCTAACCTGTCAAAACCAAGGAGCAAAGCATCAATCAGTTTAACATGTTGAAGGTAGATACAAGCAAGAAAGAGATAAGCAAAGAATAGTTGGTGCAAAGACAAAACCACTCCCTGTTTAACCCAAAACGTCCTCCTCCAAGCTTGAAGGGAAAGCCTCCCCACCAATTCGCACTTGTTGAAGAAGTCTTCTCCACCTGTAAAGAAAGATATGGCAAATATGCAAGATAGCTACTATAGATCCTCCAGTGCAATGGACAAAAGCATTTACAATCAAAGCAACCAACATCCACTCCAACCCAAGCATGTACTCCAAAAGATAGAAATTTTATTCCAAGAGCCAAGAGCCAAAAATCTCTAGATGATTTTACAATGAGGCTCTCTCCTTAAATAGGATGGAGAGAGACCATAATCCTAACCACTTTTTTACATGAGCGGCTAAGATTAAAAGATCAAAAGATCTAATCAGTGGTTGAGATGAGCTCAACAATAAAATACATGGATCAACCATAAAATATAACCATAAGTGGACAAAATTGCCCTAGGAGAGGGGATCCCACCAAATCATGATGACAAAATATAACAATAAGCTTATAGTGGGTCCAAGGGGTAATTTTAGCCACCCTTGGTCAATCCCCATAGCACAATAATAATAAAATAGTCATCAAAGTACCAAATCATGCCTCTATGGACAAATCGTGGGCCTTAGGAGGCCTCAGAAATCATCAGAAAATGCCATAAATGATGGATGTGGGCCCCGATGAAGCTGAAATTGCTGGAGAAGGTGTGGAAGACATCCCACTCATCATCACTGATCATCCCATGCCAAAACTTTGCCTCAGTAGCTCAAATCGAATTCCTCTGTAGCCATTTCTACCAATCCAAAACTGCCTCGGGAAGCGTGTACCTTCCCCAAACTGCCTCCTGGAGTGCTTGCACTATCAAGGTGAGGGAACCAGGTTATCCAGGAGGGGGGTAATATGGTAAAAACAAGTGGCTGGACCACCCCCTCCATCATCAGCGCCCTAGGTGAACCAAATAAAATCCAACTCTGCTCTGACAGGGTCTCTGACAGACCAAAACTACACTAGGACAGCCTACTGAGGCTCAATCATCACTATAACTGCCCATAACTGAAAACAGACTGTCTCATTGGACTTAGAAGGTCCAAAACTATCCAAGATGTGTACTCATACACCATATGGATCTCTGCATGATCATATAATATATCCAATATACCGGAACAGGTGAAATAATAATAATCTGTAAATGATCAAATAATGCTGAAAACCATAAATCATCATCATAAAACTGTATCTGATGCATAGAACCATCATGTACATGTACATAGACCATATATCATCTATCTGTATCATCACAAGGTCCAATAATCTCATGTCCTGTGATTGACCTTGGTTAAACTAAGTTTGACCAGGTCAATATTGACCAAGTATAACTCAGGCTATCATTAGAAGCTGCTGCAAAGTGTCAAAGGTTAATGCATGCTCTACAACTCATTCAAATAGCAATTATAACAAAAAGTAATCATTATTGGCGATCTACCAACAAATATATAGTGTTATTAATTATTATTATGACTCAGACTAGACTTTCAAGACCATACTCACTTCATAGTTGTGATCAATTTGCTAGTGAAGGGTGAAGGCTAAAAATAAACTGGCTAGGCCAAAGGGTGACTGACTGACTTAACATTGTGACACTTTGGATATGGGAAAGGGAATACACACCATAGTATATACTGAATGAGCAACAACACAGGGAATGGCGGTGTCTCACAAATGGATAAGTTGTTTAGAAAGTGCTTATTCAACTTAGGCATCATGTCTACATCAAGTTGATCTAGGTTCATTAGGATCATTCAATTTCATTTCATGGCCTTTTTGGCCTACATAACCCTTCGGATCTCAAGTGTGTTAATAAGCACAACTAGTTACAGCTTGCATCCAGGGCATGTTTTCATACATATATAAGGTCAGCAATTGTTTAGATATGGCTTTTAAGAACCATTGCTTTTTGGACCTTTCTTATGCATTTCGAGGAGTATTTTTAGCAGTTCATCGCTCTTGCCCTTTTTTAGTTTCCATGGGCGAATTTATAAGTTTCCATAAGTAGTACATGAGCTTTCAGTTTTAGCCAACAACATCTCAAGTGACTAGGGGGAGTTCAAGCCAATGCCAAACATCGGGACAACCAACGAGAATGATGTAGGCCTACAATCCAACTCACCAAAGGTAAGTTTTGTCACCAACTCAGAGCCGAGACACAATAAACAGGGAAGCTCATCCAATACAGAGGCTACAGTGGGGAAAGATCCTCCATGCCACTAGTCAAGTAGTAATTCAGGGTGATAAACTAAAAGGTAGGCAATGGATGGATGAAGACAATGAATAATGGAGCCAACACTAGTAAGCCAAGGTATGGTGGAATGATCACCTCTATTCTCCCTAGGGAGGGTAAAACCAATGAGTATGAATAGTGAACTTCTAAGTCTGAGTAAGGATAGTAGGATATATATAATAAGATCAACCAAGTCCACATATCTATATGATTGCCAGATCATGACACTAAATGCTAAGACATGCCATAAGAATGAATATAAAAGCAATATAATCACAACACCATGATATACCTGCTGAGTCATATACCTGAATGCCCATCCTCTGAACCATCATCTGTCCTCTGAAACTGCTACTGTAACTCTGGGCACTACTGACTGCTCTGTATAAATGGTATAATGGCTACATCGGTCATCTCTCTGAGTGTCCTGAGACTCGGTCATGGCATGGGGAATACATACGCTGTCCAAAATCTGGTAGTGATCCATAGATAGATGCTCATCTCATCATCTCAATGTAAAGGAACTGGCTGAAAAGTGATCTGGAATTTGAAAAATAATGTACGGTAGCCAGGCTACTATATATGTGATAACAGGTCCTTAGACTTGGTCTAAGTGGACGAGTGGATTGTATCATCCCTGGACTTTAGTCCTAAACGGATCCGGAGACCTGTGTCTTCGAGAAGTGGTCCATAGACTTTGTCTAAGTAGACGAGTGGATTGCATCATCCCTGGACTTCTGTCCTAAATGGATCCGAAGACTTGTGTCTTCGAGAAGTGGTTCTTAGACTTTGTCTAAGTTGACGAGTGGATTGCATCGTCCCTAGACATGATATGGTGTCTTAAATTGATAGGGATTGATCATCCCATAAGTGGATCAGGATTGCATCATCCTTGGCTTTATGTCCTAAAGTGATAGGGATTGATCATCCCGTAAGTGGATCGGGATTGTATCATCCTTGGACTTATGTCCCCAAGTGAGAGGGATTGATCATCCCGTAATTGGATCATGTGTATTGTAGGTTATGATGCTGTTGATCAAGAGATCCAGATAATGCTGTTGATCGGAAGATCCAGATGATGATGTTGTTGATCGAGAGAACCAGATGATGCTGTTGATCAAAAGATCCAGATGATGATGCTGTTGATCGAGAGATCCGGATGATGCTACTGATCAGAAGATCCAGATGATGATGTTGTTGATCGGGAGATCCAGATGATGATGTTGTTGATTGAGAGATCCAGATGATGCTATTGCTGTAGCTGATCGAGTGCTGCAGAAGAT
Organism: Larix kaempferi; assembly: GCA_027924585.1. Taxonomy (NCBI): domain Eukaryota; kingdom Viridiplantae; phylum Streptophyta; class Pinopsida; order Pinales; family Pinaceae; genus Larix; species Larix kaempferi. The sequence continues at coordinate 2,994,867 of BSBM01001024.1, read as the reverse complement.
GAAGACTTAGTACTGAAGATGTTGATGTTCCAGTATTGAAGATCTTGAAGATGTTCCAGTAGCTGTTTGAGTTATTGATGATGATTGAAGAAAGATTCCACTGATTTATATATGTATCATGTATCGTGTTGTTGATGACTCCTTGCTCCTGCAGATGTTGTTAGAATATACTTCTCGTTAAGGGGGAGTGTTGAAATATTGTAACTTCTAAGAATATTCTATTTGTACTTTATTATCCGGAGATGTTTCATTCCTCCATCGGGACATTATTATATATCCGTAGATGTTTATTCCTCTGTCGGGATGTTATAACTAGGGTTATTAGACTTCCCTAGTGGGGTTGGCCCTGAGTTAAGTTATTAGGGGTTACTAGACTCTCCTAGGAGAAGTTGGCCTAGTTAGGGTTAAAAGTCAAGTGAAGTAAAGTATAAATAGAGGAGGTGTGTTCCTCATTTAACACTCACTCATTCACTCACTTGTGAATTGCGCATAGGAGAGAGAGAGATTTGGGAAGGAGGAGAAGGAGCTCTTGTTTGGGGATTTCATCTTTGTATTTGTTGGTCATCTATATTGAGGAAGCTTTGCTGGGTTTTCTACCCCATGAGGGTTTCCCAGGATAAATCTGTGTCTATCTTGTGATTGTGTTTTTTTCAGTGATCCTTATTATGCTCTTGTTGTGAATTTTATGCTAAACTTAACAATAATGACTATTCTTTCAGAATTCTGAGTACTTCATCTAGGTGCTTTAAGTGTTCTTCCCATGTTTTGCTGTAGATTAATATGTCATCAAAGAATACCAGAAGAAACTTATGTAGTTGAGCCTTGAAGGTGTGATTCATGCATATGACTGGAAGGTAGTTGGTGCACTAGTGATCCCAAACGACATCACCAAAAACTCATAGTGTCCGTAGTGGCAACGGAAGGCGGTCTTTGGAACATCTTGTTCCCTCACCCTTATCTGATCGTATCCTGATCGGAGGTCAATTTTAGAGAAGTATTTTTCCCCCCCGTAACTCATCCTCAATTCATCTATTCTTGGAATTGGATAACTGTTCTTAATGGTTTTCTTGTTAAGGGCCCTGTAGTTAATGCGAATGCGTAAAGTCCCATCCTTGTTTTTACCAATACCACTAAGGATGCAAATGGACTAGAGTTGGGTCTTGTATAAGCTAATTTGAGCAGTTCTTTAATTGTATTTTCTATTTCATGTTTGTACCTCTTGGGATGTCAGTAAGGTGTAGTGATGACCGCTTGGGTCCCTTCCTCCAACTCAATAATATGCTCAAATCCGCGGTTGGGAGGCCTACATGATGGAAGATCTTTGAATACTTTCTCGTGCTTTTGCTGTAGTGCCTGTATGTCTGCTGGATGTTGTGTGGTGTTATATGGTGGCTTCCTGAATGTGACCAAGCACTTGGCTGTCCACTCTATGTCTCTTTGTCTGAGCATAGGCTCCATCTTGTGTGATGATATTGTTTTAGGTGGGTAGCTAAGTCACTTGACACGAGGACACGGGACATGAAAGACACGAAAATACGAGTGTCCGAGACGGACACGGTAACCCCGGGAATGAGGACACGAAGGACATGTTTTATATACATATATATATTTTTAATATATTAAAATTTAAAAATATAGACATATAGATCCAAAAATCTTTAGAAACTAGAACATTTACAAATATTCAATAGAAATTAGAATCAAAACACATTAATGATTACACATTTGTCATTCATAAATCACGATTCACAACACAGTTGCCATTCACAAATCACAATGAGACACATAGATTCATGTCGGAACCATATTTCTCATTAAGTCATCAAAATCAAAATGTATACATATATGTCGGAATGCCACTGGGCACTGGCAAATGCCAAATAGACTAATAGTAAATACAAAAAGGGGTGGATCAAGATGGAAGAATCCCATATGTCAATAGTCCTCCCCATGCCTGAATCAACAAACTCATCACTGGCATTGCCCTGATCCTCATCCTCCTCCTCCTCCTCTCTGCCCATTTGACGATATGCATATGTTGATGTGGAGGATGACCCCTCCATATGATCACCATCATCAAAAGTGACCGGCTTTAGCATTGGATCATTAAGATCCATGTTGGCTAATGCCAACTCAGTAGTGCTGTCCAAACTCATATCATCAGGAAAGACATCCCACATCTTTGTCTTTCCCTTCACCCACTCCTCTCTCTTCCTGTAAATAAGACTAAGGTTGGAGTGCACATACACCATCGTCTTTGCCCTGGACTGCTCAAGCCTACTCTTCTTCACTCTGTACAAGTTCCCATATGTGCCCCAATTCCTCTCACAACAAGAGGATGATGTAACTTGAGAGATGAACCTCAAGGCTAACTTCTGTAGAATAGGGCATTTTGCCCCATGAGTTGCCCACCAAACATAGGGTTTCTTAACCCCCATGTCTCTAAGCACCTCATAGCCTCCAAATCTCCCAATGCCAGTGGAAAAATCTACAAAACCCTCCTCCACCTCCTCAAGTAGGTCTCTATCCTGAAATAGTCGTCTAAGTGCTATCTTGGTCCCATGTGCAATCTCTGCATCCATGTGAGGAGGGACTCTGTGTGAGGGCCCCGGTCCACCAGTGAGCCACTCTTGAGTGTAGAACTTGGGGTTCAAGGAGTCGGCCAAGTAATGCAAATGTGTGCAATACTTATCACACCTGGAGATAAGAATATCATGAATCATGGTCTATAAGTTCTCTGTTGATGTCCCATACTCAGGACACTCATTCTCCATGACAATGGACCTCATGGACTCAATCATGGAATCCCACCCCTCATAAACATCTGCTAGGATCGGTTGGTCCGTGTCTGCAAACCGCAACAAAGAAATGATTGGCTCCATGATCTTAATGCTAAGATCTACCATGTCCCACCAACCATCATCTAACACCATGTCCTTCACCTTTTGTGAAGCAATCTGATCCGTCTTTCTCCAAAAAGACCAAAACTCTGAAATCACCATGGACCCAAGAGCGGTTTTGACTCTTGAGCATGATGAATGAGGAAGCAAACCGAGTATCTGCAATCTTCAGCAATGAAAGTTGTGTGTACTCTTTGTAGATGGTGAGGGAATTTGTGTGGTTTTGTACAAAGTTACGGATATGGCGTGCATTCTCAATAAGGTTTCCAATCCATGTAACATCTGAAGCAATGGATTTCAGTGCTAAACTCAAGGAATGGACAATGCAAGGTGTCCAAAAAACCTGTAAGAGCAATAAAAGCATGTATAAATGACTCTACAACACTAACATTGCAATGACCAAATTCAAACAACGAGCAAATTAGAAATGAAAGGTGTCCAAAATGAACATACCTGTGGATATTTAGCTTCCACAATCATGCCAACAGCCTTGCAAACAGGTGCATTGTCCATGATGATTTGTACACAAGAATCAACACCTACTTCTTCAATGGTTTTGATGAATAACTCACCCATATACTATGCATCCTTGTATTTCCCAAGAGCGTCCATCGCTTTCAAGAACACTGGTCCACTTTGGGAAGATACCATGAAATTGATGAGTGGATGGCGTGTTGGATCCGTCCATCCGTCAGAAACAATACTCACATCGAATGAGGGCCATGTTGTTCTAATGGCTCAAGAATTTTATCTACCTCCTTCTTTGCTTTAACCAACAATGTGGTTCTAAGCTTCTCTGAACCAGGAGACACATAACCACTTGGAGCTCGTTCCATGAGACTTCGACACATCTCCATAAACAATGGTGACCGTGCAACATTGAATGAGATGAAGTTGAGGTAGAAATAGAATGCAATGGTAAGGTCCACCTCTTCTCGCGCCTCTTGTTGGAGAATCTATCCATTGGACCACTTAGAGATTGCCTCTTTCTTGTTTGATAAGTATCCCCACTCCCATGAATGCCAGGTGGAAATGGAGGCTTGGTGCTAGAGGATTTCCTCAAGAATGGAAGAGGATCATCCTCTTTTTTCTTGCTTGTTGCTGCCACCTTCCCTAAGCCAACATGATCCTCTCTTTCCATATCTCTCCTTTGGTTAACACTCACCGCTTTGCATGAAGAAATCCCACAAGAAGGAAGGGCCAACAAATGGCCCTTAACCCGGTAATATGTGCTCTTGAACTTTTTCTTGTAAAAATTGTATCTCCAAGACACATTGCCTCCCCCACTAATCTTTGCCCCAGGCCCATCTTTCCTTGTCACATACTTCCACAAAGGGTATTTTTTTCTTGGGCTTGTTGTCTTGCTAAAACAAAGTTAAATGGAGCAATAGCATGAGCTCCACTAGCAGCAGATGGAGCACTTGAAGGAGGAGGAGAACCGCTTGTGCTTGGAGGAATAGGAGGGGAGGTACTAGATGGTGCATTTCTCCCTTTCCTTTGCCCCTTAGCTCCTGACCTAGCTGATTGAGACATTCCCTTTCTTGTTTGACGGTTAAGCTTGCAATCCTTTCCACAAATCCACCCCCAATGCACTTGGATTCCCTTGAATAGCTTTCAAATTTCCTTCAAATCTCCTTCACATGCACATAAAAGCCACTCTCAACCTTCTCCTTACTTGCAAATGACAAAAAGAAAGTGAAAAAATGTTTTTAAACCCAACCTGACTGACCTTTTCCGCGGAAAGCGTGTCCTGTTTTCGGGACATGAATCGGACAGTCGGGGACACGATATGAAATCGTGTCCGAGTCGACTTTCGGTCGTGTCCCAATTTCGGACATGACCAAAAGTCGAATCGGACACGATTTCACATCGTGTCGTGTCCGATTCGACCCCACGGGACATGGAGGCCCTTTTGGACGAATCATGTTTCTTAGGTGGGTAGTTATGCATACCTCTCAAAACAACCCGCTGTCCATCTGTTCCCTGAAACTCCATCTCCATGGTCTGGTAGTTTGTAGATTACTTTCCAATTGAATAGAGCCACCGAACTCCCAAAACCACATTCGTATCTGGGATGGAAACCACATAAAAAGAATCTGTCATTGTATAATTCCCTAGGGTTACATTCAATTTTGGAATCCAACGAGTGCAATCCAAACTATGGTTTCCTGCCACTGCCATTGAAAATCCATCAAACCTCTTGGTGTGGATACCTCTCGTCTTTACCCATGCAGCATCAATAAAGTTGTGGGATGCCCCATCATCAATTAGAGCTCCAAACCTGTTACCCTGTATGACCGCTCTTGTTCGGAGAGTGTGGAACCTAGGAACCCCAGATAATGTAGCAATGACATCTCCCTTTATAGCCTCTGAAAACTGCTCCTCTGTTGTGTGAAGTGCCTCCCCCTGTACCTGATCCTGATCCTCCTCATCCTCTCCACTGTCGAAGTATGCCTCTATGTAATGGGCTTTCCCCTTCCCAGAACACTTGTGACTTGGTACCCATGGCTCCTGGAAACTAAAGCATAGTTTCTCCCTTCTAAGTTCCCGGTGGGTATCATCATCCATCCAATCTCTTTTGTGCCATTCTTTTGGGAAAGGTCTCCTATCCTTATCTTTAATAGGCATATTTGTTTTAGGAGGAAACTTGTTTTTTGCAATGGAATCCTGTAAATCTCGGGTACGACTCATGGCATCATGCAAGGTGGTGGGTCTATAAGCCTTAACCTATCCACGTAAGGGTTTAGTGAGAGCCTCGGTAAACAACATAATTAACATGCTATTTGAAATATCTTTCACCATAACAGCTACCCTTTGAAATTCAGATATGAAAGATTCTGGACTACCCGTTTGTTTCAGCTAAGCTAGCCCTTTGAAGTGCACCTCGGGATCTTTCCTGTCAAAGCGCTCGATGAGACTTTGTGTAAACCAATGTAAGAGATGATAGTGTTATGACCTAGTGTCACTAGCCTGTGGTACCACAACTCATGGGCTTTCCTGTCCAAATGCAAGGTGGCCAACTTGATTGTACTTGCCCCCATCATGGGATTAAGTTGGAAGTAAGTGTCCAACGTTTGTACCCAATTCCGCATTGGGCCACTCCAAGTCCTGTCAAAAGTAGGAGTAGTCAGTTTTCCTATTGTGTGTTGTAATTCATAATTCTGGTTGAAGGCCATGTTGTCCTCCGAGATGCACACCAGCAACATAAATCTTTCGAAAGTTGTTCCCTCACTACAAGTGGGGAAGGTCTGGCCTTGGGGGCAAGCAATGAGCTAGGTACTTGTTATCACACCATAGTAGCAGGGCTACTATTCTTGTTTAGCAGATATCTGCACATTCTAGAGCTTCCATTATTCAGAGCATGGCTATGATGATTGTATATTTTGTGATCACTCCTGATTAGAGCAGTGTATTATTCAGAATTATGTTAGACCTTGTGTCAAGGCTGAGCCTTGAGAGTTCAAATTTGATGACCGATGTAACCCTTTATCCCATACAGTTTCAGTTCAGTGCTTAGAGATGTATTGCAGCAGTGTTTCAGATGGTATATGATGTTTATTACTATGATGATGTTGTATGATCTATGGATATTTTATCATTGACTGTGGATTATTATCTTGTTGATTTAATCATGTTCACAGCATCTGCTTGGTATATTATTCTTGATGTGGCAAACTATTTAAAATGAATTATAAATCATAAAATGGACAATTGCTTGCACATTTAGGTCATTTAACAAAACCCACTGGTTTTCCACCTTGCATAGATATGGTCTTTCCTGACACCAGTTGTCTGCTAGTGTAGGCTCCATATTCACTTGACTCCATCCATACATGACCTTCTTTGATTGACTTTAAACCTTGACCTGTCTCATTTGACTTTCTCATACTGAGGACTTCCCCATTTTTCTACCTCTGTGTTTGGACCGCATCCCTGTATGTTCAGTGTCTCGGCTCTAAGTTGGTGACAAAACTTGCCTTTGGTGAGTTGGATTGTAGGCCTAAATCATTCTGGTTGGTTGTTTCGATGTTTGGCATTGGCTCGAACTCCCCCTAGTCACTTGAGATGTTGGCTAAAACTGAAAGCTCATGTTCTACTTATGGAAACTTATAAATTCGCCCATGGAAACTAAAAAGGGCAAGAGCAATGAACAGCTAAAAATACTCCTCGAAGAGTATAAGAAAGGTCCAAAAAGCAATGGTTCTTAAAAGCTATATCTAAACAATTGCTGACCTTATATGTATATGAAAACATGCCCTGGATGCAAGCTGCAACTAGTTGTGCTTTTCAGCACACCTGAGATCCGAAGGGTTATGTAGGCCAAAAAGGCCATGAAATGAAATTGAATGATCCTAATGGACCTGGATCAACTTGATGTAGACATGATGCCTAAGTTGAATAAGCACTCTCTAAGCAACTTATCCATTTGTGAGGCACAGCCATTCCCCGCGTTATTTTGTCCAAGCACAGAGTTTGTAGCTTCCCCCTTCTCCCAGTCCAAAGTATTTTTGAGTTAAGTTAGACAAGTCAACCCCTTGGCCCAACCTTGTTCCTAGCCTTCATCCTTCACTAGCAGTTTGACCATGTCCAATGGGTGAGTTTGTCATTTGAACTATTGTGCAAGTAATTTCATATAACAAAGGAATATGCTAACCTAATTAGTGCCACTGAATGGATGTTATACTTTGAGCTAAGCTGTGAGAAGGATTAGAGGAACATGTCTTAGTCTACTGATATGTTTTTTCCTTGGTTATATATGGACCTAGTCAAACCTAGTTTGACTATGGTCATTTCTTGGGATCCGTGATGATGTGGGCCACATTTGCTTATGGATGATGATTGATGGACCCACATATTCTTGATGATGATGCCATATGATGGATATATGATGCAGATGATGATTGATGCAATTCAACAGTTTTATTTATTACTCCAGATCATCAAATTATACACTGTCCATGTATGGTGGACCCTAAAGCTGGCCCACTAGGGAAACCCATAGTGTATGAGTACACATTCCTAGTGGATTTGGGTCTTCTGGATCCAATGAGACACTTATCTTTCAGTTCCGGGCACTTCTGACAGTGATTGATGCAGTTTTACACTTGTTGACCAGATTTGGGGCTGATTTCCCAGCCTGAGCAGCAGGGGCCATGAGAGGCCAGTTCACCTAGGGCGCTGTATGAGGAGGGGGTGGTCCAGCCACTTGTTTTTACCATTTACCCCCCCTTTTGGAGAGCCTGGTGGGCTCAGCTGGACATCGCAGATGCCCTGGGAGGCAGTTTTGGCACTTTCACAGTTACCGAGGCAATTAAAAAATGGGATAAAGTGGTCACTGAGGAATTTGATTTGGGCAATTGAGGCAAGGTTTTGGCATTTGGTTTTCACAGAGGTCTTCCAGGGTGATCCCACTATCTTCCAGCCAGTTTTCACCATGTGGGTAGGCCCACAGCGATCACAGGAGGTCTTTTACTGCTTGTCTGTCATAGATTTTGAGGATAGATTTGATCATTTATATTATCTTGGACATATTTTATTATTTTATTGTGCTTTGGGATGAGCTAGTAAGGATTGATGCCTCCTAGCCCCACCATGTGCTTCTTATCTCATGTCCTAGTCATTATGAGGTGGGCTTTGGTACTTTTACCCCCTCTAGTGGATGACGTCACCCTCCATGACTATTTTAGACTATGACGTCATCATTATATTGGGTGATCCATGTGATATATTGTTATGATTAATTATTAACCATTGATCATGTAATATGTATTGAGATCTTTTAATCTCAACCACTGATTTGATGTAGTATTGTAAAGTGTTATAGGGTTTTGGTCTTTATTATCCTATATAATGAGGAGACCCCCTATTGTATAGCTCACCTTTGGAGCTCTAGAATATAGGAATAGAACACTTCTTTGTGGAGCATATCTCTCGTCTTGTGGATTCTCTTGCATCTTGAGTATACAGTATCTCTTCTATGTATCATTGTGGATTTTGGTGCTTCTACTAGTTTTCTTGCAGGAAAGTCGAATTGGTGGAGAGGGGGGCAATTTCTTGAGGGTTATTGTTGGAGGGATCCACATATTCTCTCTTGGGTTGATCTTGTGACAGGGAGTATCATTATTGTATCTTCGTGACATAGTTGATGCTTTCTATTACATCTTTCAATCATTTTCATAATCATCTTACTTGACTTGTTTCTTTGATCTTGTCATGTAGGAGGAGGACGATTTGGCTATCTTGGAGGAGGACGATTTGGCTATCTTGGAGGAGGACGTTTTGGTTGGAGCTCTTGGATCTCACTCTTGAATATACACATAGGAGAATGCTATCAATTTGCAAGGTGGCCACAAGCAATTGAGGTAAGATCTACAAGGTATGTGCCTCTTTCCATCCATTCTCCCTTCATTGGTCACATACCCTAATTAATCAAAACCCCAATTTTGGTTTTTCTTAGATCTACTTAGATCTAGCTTTGCTTTTGAAAAGATCTTAAGAACCCACCTCTATAGCATCCACCCCTAGTTGGATCTATAGTTTGGTGGTGATTGGGTTAAAATTAACACACTTTTCAAGGCAATATAGCCCTCTTGAACCAAATCGCACTTCCTTGGAGAGGCTTGTTGGGTTAGATCTAGCATGTGGGTAGGTGAGATCCCACTTGATTTGCAATCTACACACTTGATAACCTACCCCTAGACTTTTACTTGGGTGATTTCTACCTTGTGGGCATCATTCCACATTTTAAGGGATTTAAACCCCCTTTTGAATTACTTGGCACCTTAAAACTCAGATCTAGTAAGATCTAACCCTTGGATTGGCTTGATTTTCTAGATCCACATAGATCAGTGCCTAAACTACTTGGATCTACATTTTGGTGGCCATTGGACTTGATTTGACCATAGCTGTTGGGAGCGGGGAGCGAAGCGGGGAGTGGGAGCGGGAGCGGGAGCGAAAAGCGAAATTTTCAAAAGCTTCCGTTTCGGGAGCGTTTTCGGGAGCGTTTTTTATATAATATATATTTTAATATATTTTGATGCATATAAATTAAGAAAAACATGTATTATGCCAAATTAGCTATAGATAACATCAAAACATAGAATCTAGATATTCATATAACCATTTAGTACACATTGATGATTGATATAACATTAATGATCAATCATCTCGTCTTCTAGATTCTAGGAGCTATAGCTTATAACATTTTCATTGAATGAGCATCATCAAATCATCAATCATCAATCATCAACAACATCAACCTTCAACCTTCAAATTTCAACATATAATATTTGCCATCAAACTAGGCCATAATGTTTACAAAATAGGCCAACCGCCAAAATAAACATGAAAATGAAATACAAAGTACAAAGTACAAACTACAAAGTTACAAACTACAAAGTCAAACTACTATGAATCTACTAAGCTTTCCGCTTGCCACGAGTAACTTCCATTTTCTTTTCTCTTGTTCTAGGTGGAATAGGTGCTGGTGGAAGTGATCGTGGAACATGAGTAGAAGATGAATGGCCCCCGCGGGCTGAAATTGGACGTTGTGAAGCTAAAGGCAAAACTCCTGCATCTGGAAAGCTGCTTCTGCTTGGGGGTGGCATCTCTGTAGGGGTAGTCTGAATTGGATCATCATGATCACCCAATAGTTCAGCCTCCAAGCGCTCTAATGCTATGGCTCCATCCTCCACATTAGCCTCCTCTGGATTGTTGTCCCAAGTCAAAAATGTTCTATCATTCTTGGCCGCCTCACAATAATGGGACAACAACCTCAAGTTGTAGTGCACATAAACCAAGCTTTCTGCGCGATCTACATTCAGACTATTTCTCTTTACACTATGGATGAAGTTGTAGGTGCTCCAACACCTTTCTTCAGAAGAGCTATTAACAACCTGTGATAGCACCCTCAGCGCCAATTTATGCAAATATGTGGCTCCAGAGCCATGCATGTTCCACCAATGGATAGGATCCAATCTGTCTCGATCTTTGGTTGCAAACAGCGAACCAAAGCGTCCATGCTCACTTATGTATATGCTCAATTCACTCCGTACTTGAGCACACTCTTCCTCATCAGGGACCAACTTTTCTAATGCTTGCATATACCCAGCAGCAACCTCTGGATCTGTGTGGGGTTTTTTCCTGACTCCACCCCCAGGTGCAGGTTGGGCCAACCAAATTGGAGAATAGTATTTTGGGGTGAGGACATATGCAAGGGCATGGAGTGGAACATTTAGATTATCCCACCTTTTGACCACAAGTTTATGAATATGGTCATACAAGACTGCATCTCTTTGCTCAACAATGTCTTTGATTTGACCAAGCATGCTATCCATCTGCTCATATACCTCCCCAATCACCGGCTTATCTGTATCTGCAAAACGAATCATGTTATAAACTGGCTTGGTGAACTGCAGAACATACCTAACCTGTGACCAAAAATGACATTCAAGAACGGTGTCCTCCACCTCCTGAAAGTCACTTCTATCCGATGCACTTGCAACTCTGTCTTTCAATTCCTGCCATGGATCACTTGATACATACTAGCCAATGCCTCTCTTACCTTCAAAAGCCTCCTGAAGGTGAGGTAGTAGCTAGCAAATCTAGTCTTTGCAATCTTCAATAGCTCCAACTTAGAGTGATTGCGAAAAATGTGGTGGGCCATGCTATGATTGGTAATAAATTTGATCATTTTCTTACCTCTCTTGTACAAGGCTCCAATCCATCGGTAATTATTGTCCTTCATCTTAACAATATCACGCATCAAAAGGTTCAATGTGTGAACCAAACACCCTGACCAAAATATGTTGGGATACTTATCCATAATGATTGCTCCTGCTGCCTTACAATTAGCAGCGTTATCAGTGATAACTTGAATGACATTGTATGGCCCAATCTCCTGAATGGTTTTAAGTAAAGGTTGTGCAATATTAATAGCGGTCTTGTAGCGATTTGAGTAGTCATGGGTTGAAAGGAAGACCGCACCGCTAGCAGAAACGCCAAGAATATTTATCAACGGCCTGCCTTTAACATTTGTCCACCCATCAGATACAATGGATACCCCATAGTTGGACCAATCATTTGCGAACTTTCCAAGAGCACTATTGATTTTGGCTCTTTCCTTGTCAAGTCCCACGGTTCTAGCTTTGTCATACCCAGGGCTTCTGTATCCTTGAGGGCCACCATTGATGGCTTGTACCATTTCATGCCAATAGGGTGAGCGAAGAACATTGAATGGCACACCACATGCATAGAGAAACCTATAAACTTTTGAATCCACATCATCTCTACAACCTTGGTCAAGGAAATCGGATAATGTTCTTCGTATAGGCGAGACTCCATGGGGAGATGAGGCTCCCGATCGAGCCGATGATGATCCAGCAGCAGCTCCACTACCAAACATTCTCTGTGGGGATTCAGAATCAACCCTCGATCTCTTGGACTTGTTTTGAGCGGCCTCTTCTTCCATCTTGTATTTGCTTCTCTCTTTAGCTCCCACTTTGTCACAAGTTTTGACTCCATGAGACTTACCTACATCGCATGGCATAACCCCACACAAATGCTTTCTCACCCGGGTATATGAACCTGTGTATGTTTTCCCACAATGGGGGCATCCAAACTTTGTGGTTCCACCCCCTCTCCCTCCCCCTTGCCTTGTCACATACTTCCACAAAGGTGTTGTGTCTTTTAGTTTTTGCCCCACATCACCCTCACCCTCATCCTCATCATCATCCTCTTCCCCTTCCTCCTCTTCTCCTTGGTATGCATCACTCTCTACCTCTTCCCCCTCATCACTACCACCACCACATCTACTTCGCAACACCATCATAATGAGAAGAAGTGGAATGAAAAACCAAAACCACATAGCCATCGTGTTTCTTGATTCAAGATGAGAGTCACTTGTTCCCTGCAATAGAATGATGGAGAAGAATATATTGGAAAGAGTAGGAGAAGAGAACATTGCAAGTTTTCCATTTTGTAACATAGTGAAAAAAAATTGCAAAAACAAACAAAGAAGAATTTATAGAGCCTACCTTTTAGCTCTTCAATGGTGGTTGAATGTCTCTATGAAAGCTTCAATCTCCCTTGCAAGCTCTCTCCCCTTCAATCTCCCCTTCAATCTCCCACTCAATGCTCAAAGCTCTCAAAACTCAAAGCTCTCAAACTCTTCTCAATCAAACAAATGAGCAATGGAATGAGTCCAAATGGACTCATTCACCTTTTAATGGCCCAAAGTGACCTATCCCAACAAAAAAAACCCTAAAAAAAATTCCAAAACTCAAATTTTTTTTTCAAAAATCCGCCCGTCCGCGGAATCGGCCTGGGAATCGATTTCGGAATCGTTTTTTGTCTGCGGGTTCGACTGGGAATCGATCCGGGAGCGACGATTCCCCAGCGAATTACCAATTTCCAGGGATCGTTTTTTTTTGCTTGAATTCGCGAATTGGGAAATCGATTCCTGACGGAATCGATCCGGAATCGCGCTTCCAAAATCGATCCCGCATCGATTCCGTCTGGAGCGCGATTCGGGATCGATTCGAGGGGGGGGGGGGTCGATTCCCAGTTGCTTTGGATTTGACACACCTTATCCACCTTTTAGCCCTCCTTGAGCAAGGTCGCACTTCCTTGGGTGACTGCGTTTGCCCACTTCTAGGACCTGGGTAGTTGAGATTTCAGTGGATTTGGAATGGGCATACCTTGAAACCTATATCTAGAGTATCATTTTGTGACGATCTGCCTTGGGGATAGCATTCCCTATTTTAAGGGATTGTGGTCCACTTGGGTCATTTCATGAAATCTTAGATCTAGCAAGATCCAACCATTCTATCTCAATTAGCCCACTTGACTTGACCTCTAGGTGTCCCGATCTACACTTTGACATATCTTTTGACTCCATTAACCCATCCAACAAGGCACTAATCTTCCTTAAGCAAATCGCACTCCTTGGGGATTGTGTCAAACCTTAGATCCAGTAAGTGGGTACTCCGAATTTCAACTTAGATCCATAGATCTACTCATTACATATCCTCTAGTGCCAATTGCATCCCTTAATTTCACCTTGTGGGTCTACTTTAAACCATTTCACATATCCCAAGAAGGTAAGACCCACTTGTGTACCACGTGGTACTACATCTTGTCATCATAACTAATCATGTGGCCTAAATCATACATTGGTTGAAACACTAATCATTTCTCAAACCACCTTCAACCATACTTTAATTTCTAGGTCCACTTTACCTTGCATTGGTTTCCGTAGCTTACCATTTACTCATCTCTAGGAACCTTTGTTTGGGTCCAATCATCTTTGATTGGTTATAGGGTCTCCCCCTAGGTCTTGATTTATCTAGATCTAAAGCGAAGAGTGCCTCGGTTGATGTGACTCCCACCTTGCATTGGGAACTGTGGCATCTCTTGGGTCACCTCTTTAGTTGTCCATCTCCTCTACCGTCCCGGATGGGAAACCACTAGGGACAACTACAAGTTGTGTGATAACAGTACTGTCACCTGAATCCCAGCTCCTCCGTTTAGGCTAACTCCTAACGAAGCCAAGGGGGGTTGTCCCTACACAAAGAGTTGTCTATGGCTCTTATGTTTTAAGTGTTTTTTGGTGTTGAGTGATGCGGATGGGTGTTGTTTAGGAGTTTTTGAAAGATGATGAGAACAAATTAAACATGCAATCCACGTTGCAAATTACAAGATACAATTTAAAGATGAACAATATACTTTGACTTTGAAGATTAAGTAAGCATCCACAAGATAATTCAAAAATGCACAAGGACTAATGGTCCAGATCAAGGTGATACATAAAATTTTTATAGACCAGTGCCAAATGGAGTCAAACAAAAGCTTGTGATGCTGAAAATGTAAGTCTCAGTGATGATTATTCGTGAGATCATTTTGAAATTGTTCTTGGTAAATTTTAAAGTGTTTTTAGATGTTCTTGATTATTAGGGCTGAAAAAGCAAGGTATGCGTCCAACTGGAAAAGTATACTTTCAGTGGCTTCCCCTTGGTGACATGACGGACTGTCCAGTATTCTTCGGCTAGGTGTCCTGAGGATTTAACAAGCACTATAACTCTATGACAAAGGTATTCTTTCTCCGGCGTCACACAATTATGAACTTTTCCCACTACCTGAGTATTTCTCGAAATAACAACGCCGGTTCGTTGGTTATGGGGTAAAGGTTTTATTATGGTTTTCACTTGCAAGATTAACATTTCCAGTCACCGTTCTGAGTACGAGTCCAACTTTTTAGGGTCGGCAGAGCATACTAAGTGATGGAAAGCAACGAAGTAAATTTTAGAAGGGAATGTGAGTTTGAAAGTTTTAAGCTTAGAGCACACAGTTAAACTCTCCGACAGAGAGTGCTCTTGACTTTGTCTTAAGACGAAAGTTCAAGAGACTTTAGCTAATCTATATGCTACGATGCAAGGATAATGCAGTGGGAATGCTCTCCGACAGAGAGTGCTCTTGAGTTGGGTTATGGCAAGTTCAAGAGTCTTTGGTTCTTTTTTAGAAGACAAGCAGCTTATAAACAAGAAACCAAATGATAGCTCAATATGATAAAAAAGAAATAATGCAACTAACAAATAACTTTCACTTGCAAAATGAACTAATCAAGCAATTAGTGTTCTACAATAGAAAGAAACTGATCTAGCAAAAGGAGTAAAAAATGACTTCTACACACTGTTCATGAAATTTCCAGCTAGCTGGTCATACGCAGTACACAGTGGGGAAAGAGAAGTAGCACGCAAGGTCAATGCGGCACTTGGGATCAAATCCCAAGACACTTCTCAAGTCAAAGCTGAATTAAAACTCTAAGCACAAAAGAAATTATTCTAGAAATTCAAAGCAAATCTAAACTAAGAATACACAACACTCTTCCCCAAATGGTTCCCCAAATGGGGAAGAAGAAACCAACTATGGGAGGCCTTATCCCACTTAGCCTTATTTTACTAAGAGAGTACAAATGCCTTTGGGAATGAAACCCTTGAAAGGACTTTGAGAGAAATAAACTTGGAAAATTTGAAACAAGTTCTCAATAGCTATTACAAAGGAGATTGATTAAGTCTTCATGGTTTTGATCTTGGTTCAAATGGTGCTCTTGGTTCAATCTTCTCCTTGGTTTTAAACCTTCTTGTTCTTCTCTTGTTCCTTCTCTTTAAGTTTGGATCTTCTTGGTTCTTTTCTCTTTCAAATACCTATAAAACTCAAATCAACTCAAGGCACCCATTAGCATTAGTACAAAAATAAAAACAAATCTAGATCTAGAAACAAATTGGAAATTAGCTAACTTTGAATGCCAAATTCTAGGATGTAAATGCAAAAAATAGATCTAAATGCAAAACTTGAAACTATGAGATCTAGATGCCAAATCACTTTTTTAAAATGCAAGTTTTAACTTTTGGAATGAGATCTAAGTACAACTAACAATGCACTAGATGCAAATACTAACTAAGATCTAACAAATGCAAAGTGCAAAATAAATGAGATCTAACTATAACTTCAAAGATGAAACTAACACTTAACCCAAACCTCCCTTGTTGTTTTGTGAACCTTTTGTAGTGCTTCAAGGAAGACGAAAGGAGAAAGCTTGGAGAAGTCTAAAGGTAAAAACGAAAGGGAAATGAAGGCAAAAAAAGAGAGGGACGAAAGGTAGGGGATGGAGCTTTGAAGAGGAGGTACGAGAGGAAGCAAAGAGAGGGAGAAACGAATGGAAGAAGTGGAGATCTAAGGAGAGGAGGACGAAAGTGAAAAAAGGGAAGAAATAAGAGAAAAGTTGAAAAAACGAGAGGAGAAAGAAGGTAGGATGAGAGGAGAAGAAAGAGAAAGGAGAGGGACGAATGGAAGGCTAGAAAAGGAGGAGACTAGGAGTAGGACGAGAGCAAGAAACTCAAGGCAAAATCAAAGGAAAGAAAACGAGTGGAAGAGGAGAAGCAAGGCCAAAGTAAGTCAAGGAAACAAACAAGAATCAAACAATGAGGTGGGATCTACCTTGGAACAAGGTGACCACTAGAAGCACTAGTCCCGAAAACCTTCCAGCTAGCTGGATGCACGCAAGGATGCTAGTGGGGATAGAGAAGTAGCCACAAAATTATGTGGCACTTAGGATCAAATCCCAAGCTACTTTCTCAAGACAAAACTTTGATATAGAAACAGAAAGAAGAGAATAGTAACCAGATAGATAAACTGTTTGTTGCTTGATGGATGAGGCAAGTAAGCCCTTTGTTTCTCGATTTTCTTAAAGCAAAAACTCCTTTGGTAACCTGCAGAATGAATGTGTAAACCAAGCAAGATCTTTTGCACTTGGGAGAATACCTGAAAGCCACACACTTAAGAGAAAAGCATAGATTGTATAATATTGTGCTAGATTGTTAGCTTTCTAATCACAAAATCAAATGCTTAAGAATCAAAAGCAAGTAACAAAAAATGGTATCACCTTATACAAGATGAAGCATGGCACACAAAGAGCTTCCACATTGACCTCCAAAGTCTTCAACTTTATTCAAATACTAAACAAGATTACAAAATTCTCCAGAGTTTCTATGCACAAATCTCCATGAGAAAAGAGGAGGCAATGCCTTCCTTAAATAACAAAACTAAGCATACCCTTCCCTAATTCGAATTGGCATGAGGAGAGAGCAAATTGCACTTGACAAATTTGAATTCCAATCTAAATCCAATCAATACTGTGGCTTGGAGTGGTAACTCCAATGAATAACTCAAGTTTCAAATGATGTGGATGGGAAGGTGGCCTCCACCTTGGCAAGGCGCCCCCATCCTTTCCTTGGAACCATCAACCACCAAATGCAAGC
Organism: Larix kaempferi; assembly: GCA_027924585.1. Classification (NCBI taxonomy): domain Eukaryota; kingdom Viridiplantae; phylum Streptophyta; class Pinopsida; order Pinales; family Pinaceae; genus Larix; species Larix kaempferi. The sequence continues at coordinate 2,977,151 of BSBM01001024.1, read as the reverse complement.
TTGCCATGGAGCAACTCGAGCTCCAAACCTAGATTGACGTGAGCTTAGATGGAATGCGTGATTGCTAGTATAGGAGACAAAGCTTTGAGTTATAATCAATGTAACTCGTGCACAATGGGAGCCAAGCCCATGAGGTGGCTAGGGTGCCCACCATAGTCTTTATTATACTCCCACCAATCCATCAAAACAATGACACATCACCAATTCGTAGATCCTCCCTATGCTTGACGTGAATGCATGCAATGAGAGGTTGTAGCTTGGAGTTCTAACTCGTGATTGGGGTGGATCTTTGGAAGGTGAGAGTGGGAGGTGGCCTCCACCTAGGCAAGGCGCCTCCACTCCCGTTCAATGCAACAAATACTTAACTCAAAACCACTTAATATTCATCCACATCACCCAAATCGAGTTTCCACACGAGGAGGGCGAATTCACTTGGAGTTAATCACTGATGCTGACTGGATAGTTGATTGAATGATGACTGAGATGATTGGAATCTTTACTAATGCCTTGTGCCATGTCATTTAGCCACTGAAATAATCCAATTTGGATTATTTTGGAGAGAATTAGATTATCTCCAATTATTAATTTTTTGAATTTAATTAATTAATAATCCTCTTTATTGATTTTTTTAAGAATTATTAATTAAGTGGCCAAATAACGATCTGAAACTTAGGATAAAGCTGTCCGGGGTCTAAGTATGATTTTTTGGCTTAGGAATCAAGCCTCCAATCACTGAAAAACAGCCCCGGACCACTGACATATTGCAAATTGAATTTTTCCATTTAAACTATGGAAAATTAATTATTAAAAAATAAAATAATTAACTGTCCAACGTGTCCGGTAAATTTTTTTCTGACAACGTTTAAAAATCACTACAGACCTAGGAAATGACCACTGACTCGACTCATAGTGTCTAGTAGGTTCATATTCATCAGTTGGACCCTAATAACCCCCCATGGCCAGAATTTCAAAATTGAGCATTCTACCTTTGGAGGAAGCGGGAGAAAACCTTGTCAATTATATCTCGACCGAAGGCAAAGTATAATTGATCAGGGTAAAAAACTCCTTGGAATACCTTAGTTGATAAACTAGTCATGAGTGACCGAGTCACTCAAACCCTACTAGCACACTTTTATTACAAAAACCCCTGGGGCATGGTCATTTCAAGACAAATAACAAACTAACTAGCCAAAACTGGCTAGGCACAAAGGATGGATCATCTGATACACTGGAACACAAACACTCATCATGTTTGTCATATGGCGGCTCTTCAGATAATCCAACTATGTTACAAATAAGTTGGTAACAGGCCCTGTTGTATCCTCTCGGCCCGTTCTTACTCTTCAAATGACATAAGTCTGTAAAGGACATGGCCGACTGAAAATCATCTCTAAGTGCTCTGTATTCCCATAGATATGTCCCCAATGGCTCATCCGGCTCTACCAGTACTATCGGTACTGCTGTGTGGCTATCCAAGAACTGTGGCATGGTAGGTCTAGAGGACCCATTGTAGATATGAGTTTAAATTTGCATATTAGTATGTAAATGGGTTCCACTACTACTTGTGGAAACTCGGTCACTGTTGGGAACCTATGGGATGTTTGGGGTGGACCTTATTTTATCTGCCAACCTGTTGATGGTGGTTAGCATTGCCTTTTGTCCCTGCTATCACACAACTTGTAGCTGCCTGTAAAGGTGATCCTATCCATGATGGTAGAGGTGCTAGGAAACTAAAGAGGTGACCCAAGAGGGCCTCGATTCCCAAGAATGATTGGTTGTCACGCCAATCGAGGCACTCTTCGCTTCTTGCTATCCAAGCCCTAGACAACAAAGGGGGAGACCCTTGCTAGCCAATGAAGGCTAACAAACCAACACAAGGTACTCTAAAGGTAAAGAACGAAGCACAAGAGTAGATCTTGGTGGAGAAATCTAGATCTAGGGAAACGTAGTGGCTTATTAGAGTTAAGAACCGGTTGAGGAGGCTTAGGCAAGATAGAGATTCTCAACCATTAGAAGAAAAGTACCACAATGAGGTTAGGCTAGTAGATCTAGATGGATCTAGTTCATATGAGGAATACCCAAACTAGATCTACCTAGGGTTTAAGCAAATGAGACCAAAGTGGACCCAAAATAGTAGATCCGGGTGTTTAAAGACTAGATCTAGGTGCTTGAAGAGTAGATCTGTGAATATTGAAGGGGTTCAAGCATACCCAACTGATGGATTTGAAAAATTGACCAAAGACCCAACGACGACGTCCCACCTAGAGATGACTAGTGCTAGATCCAGGGGTAAATGGAGTCTGTTTGGGTTGAAACTTTAGATCTAGTGTTTTTATATTTATTCCAAAGTGGGTTTTGATGGCCGTACTCAAAGAAGTACCCGATCTATCAGAACTAGAAAACGAGGGTTTGAACAATGAGGGTTTTAATGGTGACAGTTGGATTAAGCCTCAGAAAAATAAAATACGATGCAAACGTTCCTGGAAATACTTGCTACTAGCCTTGTATGTTGATGATATTCCATTTCCAATCAATTACGAGCGTTTTCCATGCTATGCCAAGTGAAATCGCTATGCCCTCCAAGAGACCAAGTCACCCTCCTCCTACAAAAGAGATCTACAATGAGAATCGATTTGCAAAAGAAAGATGATAATCAATGAAGAAAGACTCAAAAATCATCAAGATGATCCAAAGATACAATAAAGATACTCCCTGAACCAATAACAACTTGAGGAAGAGATATGGAACTCAATCACAATAGCGCCCCCATCAAATCGCTATCTCCATCAATGGTATGTCTCCCTGCAAAAATGGTTGAGCAAAGCATAGATCTGCAAGAATGCTAGAGAGAAAAATACTTTACAATCTCCACACAAAACATTCGACAAAGCTTCCAAGAGTTTTTTGCAAAAAATATTTTATTATCCAAGAGCTCAAAAGCCAAAAGTCCTTTACAATAAGGGGGGTGTCTTCCTTAAATAGGAATGACAGAGACCAAAACCCTAACTACCTTTTAAATGAGTGGTCGAGATAAAAAGATATAACAGTAATAATCAACGGCTCAGATGAGTTGGAAATACAATACATGGATCAACTCAAAATTAGAGGGGGGTGCACTCACCAAAACATCCAAGGGGGATGCACCACATGATAAGTGACTAAGACAAATGATATAAGCACATGGTGGGGCTAGGAGGTAACCAGCATAGATCCATCTTAAATCTGTATCTATCAAGCACCGAGAGGGATCCAATTTTTTGAGGTGTATTTCTTTTTTAAAATTTAAACTCAAGAAAGTTTTTATTTTATAAACGAACATTGATTTTTAAATTACTTTTCATAATATTTTATTTTATGAGCCAACATGGATTTTTTTTAAATACTTTCCATTATTTTTTATTTTGTGAGCCGACATAAAGTTTTTTAATTATTTTGTTAGGAACAAACGTTACAACATCTCCCCCGTACTGGGCTGTAGAGCATCGAGTCTCGGTGCAATCATATCCTTCACTAGCATAGCCCCATGGCACAATAACAAATAATATGACAAGATAACATCATAATGTGACGATATGACCAAATCGTGGCCCCTGAAATACACAACAAAATGCCCAAAATGATGAATACTGGGATGTGTGGACCCCACTGATGCCGAAACAAGTGCTAGAAGGTGTGGACATCATCATCAAAAAATCCCGGACCAATCTCATGCCATTTCCTTGCCCCACTAAAACAAATCGATTTCCTCAATGAGCCATTTTATTGTCGGAAAACCACCTCTACAATTACAAAAATGCTCGTAACTCATTGCCAAGTGTCGCGGACACAAATCTGACTGTAACTAAATGTCTGGAGATGGGTTAATATGGTAATAACGACTGGCTGGATCCCCCATCCCCTAAGGAGTGCCCTAGGCGAACGTGCTAGCTCAGTGAAAGTGCTGGACAAACCATTTCTACATGGCAAACTAGAGAAAAGTGGTAATCTGACCATATGATCACCTGTAAATGCACGAAACTGATAACTGAGTGCACCACTGAGCTCGGAATGCTCAAATCCACTAGGAATGAGTACTCATACATGACGTGACCATCAAAAGATACTTCTGTAAGCTCATACATGCCCAAAATAATAAAAATAATGGTCCGTAAATAATAATAATCATAAAAATCCATCAACCCATCATCTGAAACTGCTGTCTGAGGCATGGAAGCATCTAACGGACACATATGGGCCATGAATAATGCATCTCGAACACTGTCTGCCCAAACTCATCCTGGACCCTACGGTTGACTTGGTCAAACTGGGTTGACCAAGTCAAGAATGATCAAAATAATGATCCAGACCATCAATAACTGTTGCTGCAAGTACAAATGGTTATGATGTGCTCCTTCAATTATATAGTAGCTAGACCAAAGCAGAGAATGATGTTTAACTGGCATAAGCATGTAAATAATATAAATAATATGAGACCAGATCAAAGTAATTAGCTACTATAAACAGGATTTTTCAAGTGTATACTCGTTTACTAACTTGAACAATTTGCTAACCAAGGGTGAGGGTGGAGAAACAAAGGTTAGGCTAGGGTAAGGACTCCACAACCTCAACACTGTAATCTCTCAGATGAAGGAACCAGGGAGACCACCTAGACATATGTTTGATAGAAGATAACATGGGGGTTGGTGGTGTCTCACAAATGGGTAGAGTGATGAGAATGCTTCCAATAGACTCTAGACAAAGAACCTTTTAGCAATTTATTTATTTGTCATCTTTCACATTTAAGGTTTAACATTTTTTTCACTTTAAAGATTTTCACTAGCCATCCTCCAAGAGCAGGTGCCTTGAATAGCCTGGCAGGCCTCAAATAATGGCTCGGTATGACCTCCATTGCCCGCCACCGTCCGTAGGTGCGATGGAGTGAACACCTTGTTGTCGTGTAAGGGCAAATGGGAGTGCGCGTCCCTTGGCCACTGACTAGCTAATATAGTTATGCATGGTTAGTGTTTAACAACACTATTTTTGCTGACTAAGCATTACTTAGATATAGCATTTAAGATCCGATGCTCTAGTGTTTAGCAACACTGTTTGTAGGAATACTTGGTTTCGAGGACTAGAGGAGAACAACCACTATGACTAAAATCACACACTCCAGAGCCGAGACACAATGCAAATTGGGAATCTATCCAACGCAGAGGTCTAGGTGGGGGAAGTCCTCGAGATCACTAGCTAAGGTGTGAGTTGGGATAAAACCAAAATTGGAAGATAACAGATGGACGAAGAAAATGACTAATGGTGCCATGGATAAAAAAGGCCCTAACATAAGGGAATGGACAAGTCAGTACTTCATGCAGTAAGGGTATGACCAACGAGTATATTCAAGAACCTCCTATTAATAGTAACCAACTACTTCTATTCTAAACAAGAAGTAAGCATCAAATATGATAGAGCCAACAACCATCATAATATACCCAGTCATAAACTACCTAGATAAGAGGAAGAGAACATCAACAACCCATATGTACCAAACTATACCTGCTGGATCATATACCTGAGTCACTGATTTGAACTATCTGAACTACACCGAAGCACTGCATCTGAATATAACATGGGCACTGTCATCAATCTGCTCTGGATGATAGAGGAATGGCTATCTCAGACACCAACCTGGTGTCATGGGGCTCAGTCCTTGCATGAGACTGTAAATGTACAAGCTCTGGATGCACTGAATCTACAGGAGTGATCATCATAATGCTGCTCATGATCAGTTGATCTCATCAAAATGTGTAAAGGACTGGCTCAAAAATATACTGGAAATTGATTTGCAATCATGGTAGCTCGGATACTATGGATGTGATAATAGTCCCGCAGTTAAATCTTTCAAAGCAATAATGAGGCTGTTGAAAGCTATTTTATCTTCATCTGCCATGGTCTCTTTACCCTTATCCATCCTAAACTGAGTCCCTGTGTCTTCAACTCTATATCCACTAATTCCACCTCTTCCTCACTTCTGCCCCTGTGCCTGAACCTCTGCCTTCTATAAGTAATAAATATCATGCAAGTCTCGTAGGTGCATTGCACTGCTTATAATTGCATGCTCCGACAGCTAGCGAGGAACATGCTCTGATACCACTGTAATATCCCAATTGATATTTTCTGTCTTTTTGAAGAGTTTCTGATGTAGTTGTTGCTTGCTTGAGGTCTATAACGAAATCAACTCTACAGCATTTTAAATTTTATGAAGCAGACACATGAGGTGTAATGAAGGTGAAAAACAACTGAACAAAAACTATGGTACAAACGACACTAGAAAAAGGGCAAATGGTGTAAAAAAAGGTGCGAAATGGCCGCGAGATAAAACAAAACAAAAAGGGGCAACTAGTTGTCGGACAAAGGTGAAGGTCAATCAAAGGCGAGGGACAACCGACTGCTGCTCTCGAGAGCTTATTGGCCGCAAAAAGGAGGAAGGACTAAAAGCGAGATCAAGGAATATCCCCTCGAGTGAACCCGAGAACATACTCCTGGAGCTGGTGACCACTCATAGGGATAGAGAAGTAATGCCCATCCTCGGTAGCTAGAAAATATGAGTCCCTGTCGCGGACCTCAATCCTGAAGGTGCCCACCAGAAGCCCGGTATGGTTGCCAACCATGTGGTGAAAAACGTGGTGGGATATGACAACCTGATCTCCCGTGGTAAAGGTCCTCCGATTCACCGACGAGGGGTCCACACCTATATCACGGAATACCGATACATCAGCATTTCCACCACTATCAGGGTGCAGGTCCCTACGGCTAGTACGGAGGACGAATCTATGGGATCCTCCATCCAATGGGATAGCAACTTCCCTTGTCAGAACTTCGGGAGTCACCTCCCTTGCGGCGGGCGGGTCAGGCCGTGGAACAACGGACCTAGGGTGCACGACCTCAATCTCGGTCTCACCAATCGTCCAAAAATCAGGAGGCTGGGCAGACAGGCTCCTGGTGGAGGGGTGGGTGGAAGGCGAAGATGCAGCGTGCGTGCTACACCTCTCTCCCGATGGTATAGAAACCTTGGCAGGCAAGAGGAAACTCGGGAAGGCATGCGGGCACGACGAGGGGGGTGGGGTAATGAAGGGCAATGGCTCAAACTCTCCTGTGAACTCGGTGGGGAGGGAGAATTCCTGAAAAAAGATTTGGTCTGATGCATCTCTCTCCCTATCAGGCGGCTCCTGGGAAGGTGGCTCCTCCCACTAGTAGCACGGGGGAAGTCCTCTGGCCTGTCTAGCAATGTTATCATTCATTATGGCCAGCATCTTAGGGATAGTCCTAAAACTTCTCTCCTCCGGGGGTGGGATTACCCTCACTTCCCAGTCGTCCAGGGGAGGGGGAGTGTCTTCACCACGCTCCTCCATTTCATGATCTTCCTCATTATAAGTAGGAAAATTGCGCGTGATTGTCCTCAACTCATCAGGCAGAGAGAACTCCGACCCGTCAATCTCCGTGGTAGAACAATCGTCTAAGTACAGCTGAGCCAACTGCTGCCGGAGGCTCGGAGGATAAGAGTGATCCGTGGGGAATTCCTCTCGTATCTCCATAGGCTCATGCCCCTCAGGAGGAGCTGTCAACTCGTTTTCGGGATATTCGTGGCTGATTTCCTGCATGCCGTCTTCCTCAAAATCCTCATCATGTGAGTGAAATGTGGGGGTGGGGAGCCACTTGTCAAAAGGATGCCCTAATGTGGCCTCATCATCAATATCCTCCCTCTCATCACCGAAGGCCATAAACATTCCCTCCTGGCCCGGCTCACATCCTCCATACGTCTTACGTAGGGCATCCTCCATGCTCTCAATGTGTCCCTCATAAAAGGGCTCCCGGTACACTCTCACCAAGAGCCCATTAGGGCCGGGGATGGAGGCGTAAGATAGATCCATCTGAAGATGCCCTCCTAGGCCGGTAGCCCATTTTCTGGACAAAAGCATACCGTAGACTGGCGGAAGGTCAATCACCACCACGTGGAGATATCTAAGCATGAGAAAAGGTCCTACCTCAAGTTCTTGATCAGGCCATGGGCCAGAACTTGTTTGGAATCTATCCCGCAAACATTTCCATAAGGGCGGGTGACTTCCAGGACCAGAGCCTTCATGATTGGTAACGGCATGACGTTCATTGAGGCCCCCGAATCTAGCATGTAGTTGTGCAACAACATGCCCTGTATACGGAGAGTCAGGTAGAAAGGCTGGTGCCCTCCATTCTTTTTCTCGTAAATAGCGGTGTGAATAGACACCGGGGAATCCTCCGTGTGTGTCTCCTCATTGTGTGTAGTGTCTAGGGAACTAGAGATGTCTGTAGAGGTACCTGATAGGTCCCTCTCTATGGGGACGCTGTCCAGAAAATCAGCGATCTAGCTCTGGACTGAAGGGAGCTTGACTAGTTCAGTCATGGGGATGTTCTGCGTGATTTTGGCTAACTCTTTCTCCAGTTCTATGCCATGCCCAAAGGGCTCGCGAGAAAAATGAGGGCTAGTACAGAGGTTCGGCTGGGGAGCCTCGTGACTCTCCGTGAAAGGTACGGGCCTGGGTTCATCCCTGTGTCTCCTATAGATCTTGATTCGTTGAGGGTCATCGACAACAGGGTGAACCGACAAACAAGAGGGGCCTACTTCTTCAACATCTTCTTCCTCGTCCTCCTCAATGAAGATCCAGCCAAAATTTAGGTCGAACAGTGTGTTATCAATGAAGTTGGTGTTTTCTACGAGTTCTTTGGGCTCGACATAGTTACACTTAGTCTCGGGGTGCTCGTCTTCGCATTTTTCGCACTAATGAATGGCTCTAGTGTCAGGGGTCTCCGGAGCTGCAGGAGGTCTCTTGATCTCTTCAGTGGTGGGCCTCCTGTTTTGGTTCCAATATGGTTTGGGGCCATACAGAGCTTTATATCTATCCGAGTCCCTGTTTTTGGCTAGGTCTCTTGTTAGAAGGGTAAGGGTTTTGATCATTTCCTTCATGTGTTCGGTGTTCCGTAACTCTGTGTCCTCTTTTGCAGGCTCTTTGCCCTTGCGGGCACGGGAATCAGTGCGCGATGAGGAAGGAGCATGAAGGTCGAAGAAGTTTTGTTTTCCCATGGACGTAGCATTTGCTTCAGCTTTGCGGGCATTGTCCTGGGCGATCTTAAGAGTAGTCAGCTCTTTGTCTTTAAGGTGGTACCCTAGCCATCCTTCAAATGAGTCCAGATAGTGAATCAGGATAGCTGGGTCCGTTGGGCGAATGGTTTCAGGTATCTGGGACACAACTTTATCAAATTTGATTTTGAATTCGTGAGTGGTTTCATTCTCCTTTTTCTTAATTCCTGATAGCTGGCTAAGTAAATACTTGCCATCCAGTTTGACCAACCACTGTCCGTTGAGTTTGGTCACGAAATCATCTTAACCAGTGATTGATCCGGCAGGTAATCGATCAAACCACTTGCGGGCATCGCCCTCAAGTGACATAAAAAGACCTCTCATGAAAACATCTTTGTCGGTGGCCCCGTAGGCCTCCATGTGTTGCCACATAGATTCGACGTGATCTTCAATCGTGATGGCTATGCTCCCACTAAACTTTGGAATCTTTTCAAAATACTTGTCAGGCATGTCATGGGGAGCACCCTGAATCTGAGCGAAGTTGAAGGGTGAAGCTCTAGCCATACGGCCGAAGGCACGTGGACCAGGATTAGGGTTGGCCATTTGGTTATTGTTTAGCTGCGGGTTGGGAGCTATGAAGGGGGTGGCACTACCACACTAGGTGAGGCTGTAGAATTAACTGCCTGCCAAAACGAGTTGGGGGAGTGCTCACTAAGGTTTCGTCTGAAGTATGTGATGTGTCAGAACGATCAAGGCTACGTAAGTTTTACGGATGGGTTCAGCCTCCAGTGGAGCCGCGGGGTGGAGTCGCCAGGTGAACTAAATACGTTGTTCACCAAAGGTGGGATGTCGTGGAGGGGAAGTGGTGAGTGAGACAAAAATGTGTTGGCTGCAATAATTATGCAAAAAGAAATCAGCCAACAGAGTTTTAAGTTTAGATGCGATGATACAAGAAAAAAACAAGCAAAAAGACTCAAAACTCAAACAAGACACGGATAGGCCTCTACCTCACCGGCAACGACACCAAAAATGTTATCACACAAACTCTAGTTGCTAAAGAGTAGTGTCCCAACAGGGATGGTAGAGGATGAGCAACTAGGAAGGTGTAACCTGCAATAGCTAGGTCCTCCGTTCAGGGAACGAAAGTCACACCGGACAAGGCTACTGTCGCTTCAGACGAGGCACTTAGCCAAGTCAGGGAGGAGACCCCGCTTGACCAGGTAATGGTCGATAGACAAAAACACACCCAAATCCAAAAGATAGAAAGAAATAAAGACAGGAAATGAGCGTGAATGGGTCCTAAGCTTAATCTCAGCCACAGACTGAACACACAAATGAGGTAGGTGAGTATATAATGTGTGACCAGCGATAGATTATGACAAAAAAAAATATTAGATAGCTGAAATTAACTGAGGATGTGAATGATGCAAGAAGTGAAATTCTGCAATAAAATTGCCCAAGGAAGTGGTTAAACAAAGGGTCAAATGGACCTAGGGCAGCAAGAAATTTATGTTTATATTCACTTCTAGCTAACAAAACCTGATTCCCTAAAGTAAAATGACGTTTTAAACAAGAATCAAGACTACCCAGAACCCCCAAATGACCCAAATCAGCTGAAAGAGAAAAACACCCTAGAGGGGTGTTTTTTGGTGAAATGATCAATGCTAAACCTATGGGTAAATGGAGTCGGAATTTTACCAAACTTGAGATATAGGCTATTAGGCTCAAATAAGAAGCGGGTTTGCAATAAAAACGAAGTTCTAACGGTGGGAAATTTAGTTTTTTGTATTTTAGGGTTGTTTTCCAACTTAGCAAGACAGTGAAAATGACAAAGAAGAGACAAGGAGATGAAGAGTACCCGAGGAAATGGTGAAATGGAGAACTTTGAGTGAAGACTAGCCCGGAAGATCAAGTGTGGAGAAGCCTGCGTGTTTCCTTGAGTGTGAGAAGCAATTGGACACCAATGGCGACCTGGGTACCTGCCACAAGCAAGATATAATCAGTAACTGCAGCAAATAATCAAGTATAACAACAAATAAATGGTTGAAAGATAAAGGAATTGAATAGCTGAAAGCAAATGACAACTCCCTTGTGAATAACTTTGAAGAAAATCGCTAGAGTGGAGCTCCAGCTCTAAGTATAGCGCCCTCCTTCAAATGGCCACCAACGCTGCAAATTTAAACCAGCAAAGAAGTATGGAAAGACAACACAAACTATCTCCACAATGCATCCAAACACTAGCTATCAATCACCACAAAATTTGCTCCACAACACCAAGTATCAAGCTACAAATGGAATGTCTCTCTCTATCAAGTGCAAGTCGAAAATGCCAAGAAGCAGTGTACAATGGGTGAGTGCCTTCTCTTATAGAGAAAGGCAGCTATTTTGGAGGGCTAGGATCAATCCTCCATCCATCAAAACGAGTGGAGGAGATCATCTCTAGTGGGGGTGCGAATTTGCCAAGTGGAGCGCACAAGTGGAGTGGGGGTGCCTCGTAGGGCCCATACAAAACATCAACATCAAGCTAGGGGGTGTCTATATGATGTTTTAGCCCCCTAGCTAATACATCATGGCCCCATATACAGTGAACCATGCAAATCGAATTTCCCTAAGTGGAGAAAAACGCCCCCCATGGGCCAATTCAACCTCTAGAGTGAGCTGTCCAATAGAGGGCTCCACCATGCCCAAATACAATGTCAAACATTACCAATTTACCTTAGGAATCACCTTTTCATTTGCCATCCATTGATTTTTGCCATTTCCAATAGTTGCCTTAGTCAAATTTTGATTTTCCATGTAATTTTTGCTAGTTTTTATTGCTGAAGATGAAATTTGGGCTTTTGACCCACCTAGAGTGCCCGGATTGCCGAACCGTCTGCTGCAATGTGATCGTGGACCCCAAAATTAGTAGGAATGACCACTCGAACGACCCCGATCCATCACTTAGGCGTTATTTGCCCAAAATCTGATTTTTAATTAAAACAGGTCATTAATGACCAGTAATAATTAAAAATCTCACAAACGCATCGATCTTTTTGCATTTTGTAACTTGGAAGCTCATATGGGTCCCCTGTAGATAATAATTGACCAAAATTGAAATTCCAGTCGCAACATTTTTTCGGGCCCATTTTTGGCCTGGTCAACCTAGTTTGACCAAGTCAAATCTGGTCAACACTGGTGCTAGTTGAATATCTGTATGCAATCATGAAGCGAAAGGATTCCTTATACAAGTTAGTAGATTACTAAACATCATGATAATAATATGGTGATAAAAAACTGCAATAAATCTCGGAAAATACAAGGCCCCAGGTGGGATGGGCCCACCACATCCAAAAGACTCAACTTCTATGCACAACCTATAGACTTGACCACCTAGCTGACATTGGGTGATGTGGAATACATGGTGAAGGATAAGGGATGACATGGATGAGGATCATGTGACCTTTTGGATGACTCGGGGAAGTAGGGTCCACTGAGATAAGTATACCGTGACAAAACATGGGGAAGGGCGGTGCCTCACAAATGGGTATAGCAGGGAAACCGCCACTGGTAATTTGACAAGTATCTCACAACTCACATCCGTGCTCGAAGACTCTGTGAGGTTCTTTCCTAGAGCCGCCAAACTGGGTGTCCAGCAAACCGTAACTTGAGACTCTAGGGGACAATCTTGAGCTTGTCCCTTGCTCCCTCTCACCTACTTTCCTCGCATGACTAGGTGAGGAATAACCACTACAGATGCTGACATGTATGGTTGATCTGTGTCCATGTGTGTTTATAAACACATTGCATGGTTTTTACAATGAGTTTCATACTTAGCCCTTTTTTGGCTAGATTTACATTTACAAAAAGCCTCTTTGGCTTGCTTTACATTTCTTCATTTCTTCAATTTACATCAAGGCCCTTTTGGGCTACATACATATCTCAATAGATATAATCATGGTGCTCATACTGCAAAGTAATGGGGGTGATCAATACATGCTTCGACGACCAATGGGGAACACCCGGTGAGGCTACACAATCCTAACTGCATTGCAACATCAGGGGCAACTGACGGGAGCAAATTCCAGGTTTGAGAGTGCATCTCACACACTAAAGAGCCGAGGCACAATAGACAGGGAATCATGGCATACTTAGAGATCAGTGGGGAAAGGGATCCTCAAAGTCACAAATCGGAATCCAAGTCGGGAAATATTATCATGAATGAGTCGGATGGATGGAGAAGGTGAAGGTGGATCCAAAGTCAGCTGCCTAGGGGGACTAAATGATCAAGTCTATACCAAGAATAGGGGTGTGACCCGGTGTGCATATAATAGGAGCCTCCTAGGAAGGGGTGGACTGACATCACCAAGGGCCCAACCACATATCATAAAAAACTAGATCACCACATCAATCATCATATGTAGAGTTAGTGTACTATCATGTATAAACAAGTCTAAGCAACAATCATGAGCAATATATATAAATGCAATACCTTCCGCACTCTATATCTACTGCTGAGGCTGTCTCTGAACTGGATCTCTGCTGAATCCGGGCATAAATAGTAAACCAACAATACTCTGTGATAGTCTCAATCAAAAGAAGACTAGGCAACTGTCTGAATGGGCTCATATCAAAGCCTGGCATGAAAGGGTGACCCTGTGGTAAATGCTAAGTGACATGTCTGTACCACTGTACAACCATCTGTCCCCTCTCATATATCTGCTAGGGGCAATCTGAACAAAACTGTGTGCCTCCTCTGAAGGCATCTGATCTCTGATCTGGAAAAAAAAGTACTGTGCAGTCCTCGGCCGCACAGTCTGCAGTATGGTAGCTCCAGCTAACATAGATGTGATAACACCCTAAAAGCCCATGTAATCAAATATGCAATAAGATCAAGCTAGAAATTATGCATGTATGTACCAATGGCTTGTGCTTGAGCTGTAGAACAATATAAGGCGGACATGCAAGTCATACACTGAGAAAAGACCAAGATATGAGGTGCCCTCTTCAAGATAATTCGCATGCAAAAGATGCGCCTACATCAGTCTTCAGATTGAATAATAAGTGCTTCAGAGATACGAAATGGCTCTAAGAAGTAGGTATTAGGCTTATAGTGGCCTTCTGATCAATATGGAAGCTACATGCAAGCCTCGCACTAGGTCTAGGTCATAAAGCATGTGCTCCCTTAAGGAAATTCGCCCATGCAAGGAAGGTGCCCTCTTGGTATGAAAATCACTGATAACTTTCTCCAGAAGATGATGTAGAAGCCTGTATTTAGTAACAAGGCTAATAATGGCCCTCCAGGAAGAATGGAAGAGACATGCAGACAAAATAGCAATTGTAGGTCTAGATATGAAGATCCCTTCCTCTGTCCAATTCGCCCATGCAGAGAAGGCGATTTCTTCTTGATCCAACCTTTGGAATTTAACCTGCAGGATGGTGTACTGATGAATAGCAATGATGGACCTGTATGATCCAACCCTAGAAGTGACTAGGGTAGATAGATTTCACTGTTGAAATGCACTTGTTGGCTAAGGGGTGCGCCCTCAACCCTAACTCGACTCAGAGCTCTCAACTCGAATCTCACTGATCAATAATAAACTTGGCATGTAGAGCAATTCGCTTTTTCCTTCTTTTATCACTTTGACATTGCATGCCCTGATTTACTTTTCTTTTCTATTTTGCAGTTGATATTGCATGGACTGCTTCCTATATGCATGCACTTAATTAATGTGCTTATGTTGCATGCACTATGAAATATGGCCTGCATGTAATGCATGTAAGTTGCTCCTTGTTCTTGTGGCCCTCTTTTATCTACTGATGACCTAATAACACTGATTATGATCTTCTTTTGTTCCAAATGGTATCAGTCCTCAGTCAATTCCTTGATTGTCAGTACCCAATTGAACCTATGGGAATTATATAGGTTAGCGGGATGGTTCATGTTGCTTAAGCAGAAGAGGACATTACACTGTCCCAAGGGGATCTTGAGTGAGTGCATCTAATGCTTACGCGTGTATGGGAGGTGGACGATAATACCATCTTGCAGTTCCAAGAAGTGCTGAAGGTAGAAGGACATCTTTGAGCCCAAGTTCGTCGGGGGTGAAGTCCAAGTGACTTGAATGTATAATCTGTAGATGTCCTCTCTGATGGACTAGTTGAGAACTTGCCTAGGCGGCCAGAGATGGCTCGACGCATCTAGGGAGAATCTGAACAGGGGAAGGTGCTTTGGGGAGATGGCCACTGACTAGAGAAGTCGAGATGCCTTTTAAAACCAACCATGTGCGCGATCTGTAGAGTGATCTGAAGTGAGGGTTTCCGAGGAGAAGAGTGCAAGGTAGGGTTACCTCTCTCTCCTGGTGGTGGAATCTCTGAAAGACATGACTTTGTGAAGGAAAGAGACCAAGCGGAATATGACATCAAGGCGGAAGGGGTGTACATCAAACTCAGCCTGGATAATGGGTTGCGGAATAGTCCGTTTGCATCGGCTAGTGCGCCTGTTATCACATCCATAGTAATCGGGCTACCATGATTGCAGAGCAGTTTTCTGTGTATTTTTGAGCCAGGCCTTTACACATTTTTGATGAGATCAACCTATGATGAGCAGTATTTTTTTTATGATCACTCACATATATTGAGCAGCCCCAGAGCAAACCTTACAGCCTTGTGCCATGACTGAGCCTCATGACCTCAGACTTGATGACTGAGGTGACCTTTTTCTTCGATATAGAGCAGTGTGATAGTGCCCAGAGTTATACTGCAGCAGTGTTTCAGTGACGATTGATTATCCAGATGACAGATACATGTATATGGCCCAACAGGTATATGGTTATGCATTGGATATACCTTGCTCTTTTTGCTTATCTTAGTAGCTTGACTAGGTATTCAGTGGTCATGATTTGGCGATATATATATATATATATATATATATATATATGGATGTGCTTATTGCTTGGCTGTCTGAAATTAAAGTGTTCTAATTACTCGGAGTAAGAATTTCTTGTTTATACTCGTTGGTTTTACCCTCTTAAGTAGCATGGACGTGGTCATTCCCACCATTTATGGCTTGCTAGTTATGGCATCACCTATCCCTTTCCCCATCCATCCGTTCTCTTCCGTATTTGGTTTCACCTTGACTTACACCTCAGCCTGTGTTATGGAGGACCTCCCCACTTTTGCCTCTATGTTGGATAGATTCCCTGTTTATTTGTGCCTCGGCTTTGAGTTGTGCGATAGAACTTGCCGAAGCCTTGATCCTTCTAGGCTAGGAGGACCCGCTGGTGTTGTTTCCTGAGCTTAGATGAGTTGGATTTGAAGCCTTGACCTCTCTAATTGGTTTCCCCAATGTTTGGTCTTGATTGTGGATGATCCCCCTAGTTGCCTGAGTAGTGTCAGCTAGACTTGAAGCAAATTGTACTACCATCATTACATGCATATGTGTCTCATTATTATATCTTATATGCAAGCCCATGATTATAATTTAAAACTGTGCTTTTAAGCACAATGAAAGAAGGCTATGGAATAAAATGAAAAGCACCCTGGATAAAAGATGCAATTAGTTGTGCTTCTAAGCACTTGCAAAATCCAAAGGGTCATAAGGCCTAAAAAGCAGTGGTTAAAAATATGCTAAATCTAAAGACTGCTGGCCATAATTAAAATTTGATGATTAATTCCTCAAGGAGCCTACGGGTTGGATGTGAGATGGAGTAAGGAACAACTAATTCTAAGTGTCTCCTAGAACCTCAAGTTACGGTTAGTTGTGCACCCAGTCACGGTGGTTCTAGAAAAGATCCCCACAGAGCTGGTTCAAGCTTGGATGTGAGTTGTAGACATTTGCTTAAAGTTGAATAAACACTCCTCAAATCAACTCATTCCATTTGTGAGACACCGCCATTCCTTGTGTGTTTTCTGTCCAACATATGCTTAGGTGGTTTCTCTTTCCCCTATCCAAATTGTCATAGTGTTGAGTTTGTAAAGTCATTCCCTTGTCCTAGCCTTGCCTTTTTCTCCCTCACCCATTCCTCGTATACTCTTGAAGGTCTTTTAGTGAGTAATCAATTGTTTTGATTCTGGACTTATATTTGATGTACTTGTTACCCCCCATCTGCATGGGTGGTCACTTGAAGATTTCATGGTTTGCTCTGAGGTTTTGTTTAGCATTGCTGGTCGTTTTCTATCTCCTCGCAGCATCAACTTTCTGTTTGGGACAGGCTTTTAGCAATCGGAGGGCTGAAATTTCCAAATATCATGAGGCTTCCTGAATTCACAGTCAGCAGAGATTGGGTCTTATAAAGATAAAGTTATGCCACAAAATAAAAAATCTGGTTGCTTCCATAGCTTCTTGGCTGATCAGAGTTGGGTTAAGGCGTGGTTTACTGAGAAGATGTAGAGTCCCTTCGCTTACAAAAGAAATTCCTAGGTCAAGAGGAAACAGTGCAGAGAAGGGACTTTGTTCTCCGGTTACTTCCAGCCTAGATTTAAAGTACATATATGCTGTCCTAAACGCAGAGATGAATGACGGGACGGCAAAAGAAGTTATAGATCAGGCTCAGTGGTTCAAAATAAAAAGGGGTGCTAATATATACACTTGGCAACAGTGGAATCCACTGGCTTAGACATCTTCAGGCAAGGTCAATGTTTGACGGACAATCTACCAAGAGCGGACTCAAGGCCTGATCTCCCTAGCTTAATGCAAGACTAGAACAAATGAGACATAACATAAATAACTTTCCTAGACCTAATTAGAGATCAAGTGACTAGATGTTTTACCTTTCAGATCGTCGATCCTTTCTCCTTGATGTTGCTCCAAGCTTGATGGTCTTCAGATCTCAGCTGCAAAACCTGTCAAGGCAATACAAAACAACACAAGTAGTAAAATGCATCTATACAATAACAGATCTAAGTAAGCAGTTAAGCAGGTGTTGCCAACTAAGTTGTACTTGGTTGGATTATCAAGTGAGCGGGCAGAGTTGAACATGATACATGTTCGTTTTTGATGATTTGATATCCAGCTGGCCTTTTAAAGGGCCCTGGTTTTAACCTTTTTCTACATGTCCATGGCCCTGCGGGGTTTGTAATAAAACGTAGTAGCATGGCGTTTTGTAAAAGACTTGGTTCCCTAGGACTTTTTGGCTAAGTCGGTATTCCAAGGAGTTTTTTCACCTATGAATTATGTCTTGCGTTATTGCATAACATAATTTTTGGGTTTTTCTCCTGCTCCTCCAAAGCTGGAATGCCCGGGGAGGTTAACGGGCCTTAGGGAATTGTTAAAGTCTATGGGTCAATGTATATGAACATGCTAGGCGTTATTTTTGAGTCATATGGACATGTGTTAGGTCCCCCTAGGTAGTTATTTTTTTTTCGGCAGGGTTTATTTTTTCCGTAAATTGGGCCATTTTTTAATGGTTCAATTAAAATTTTTGTAATCGGCCTAGAATTGGTGTCTGGAGGTCTTTTTTGCCTTAGGGGTGCTCGTTTTCTAACTCAGAGCACCCCCTTAACCTCTAAACCCACTTTTCCTAAGGTTTGGGTGATTATTTTTCCACTTTTGGCCAAAAAACCCCAAAAACCCAAAAAAGTCATGAAAAAATAAAAAAAATTGGAAATGGACTTGAAAAAATAAAAAAGTTTTGGAATATTTTGATGACAAGATTGGATCAGCATCAATCTAGGAGCATTTTGGGCTGAATTATAAAGTGGGCAGCCTATTACATGGTTTTTATTCCCCTCTTTTGAGTTGGGCGCACTCTTAAAGGATGGGCGCATTTGTTTGATGGAGATGCCCACGTTTTGAGGGATATGGCAGCCCAATACATGGGCTGTCACACGAGCTGATTGTTAGCTATTTGCTGCTGCGTTTAGGGCAGCTAGATACAGGGAATATGCAGCCCCATCCTCTCCTTCATCTATGCCACCACTCCCATTCTCTTTTAGCAAGTGCGCCCTTCCTCAGTTGGCTATTTTTCCTATAAATTGAGGTGCTCTCTCATTTCTTCTCTAGTTGGAGTTGGGAGAAGGAATTGCTATTGTATCGCTGCTATATTTTGAAGTTAATAAAAGAAGACTTTGGAGGTCATTTGTGTTGTGCCATTGATGAGTGGATGTACGACCTTATTGAATGTCAAGGTAACTTGTGCATAGGCTTCAATTTTTCATAGATTTTTGTACTCATTGGAAAGATCGATACTGATTTGTGAGATAAGCTATTCCAATTTGTTTATTGAAATAGTTTATTGGTACATGCTTGTCAAGAGATCATTATAGTATTTCTCATTTGTTTATCAAAATGCATTAGCGATTTCTTGTGAGTGTTTATCTACATTTGATCTGTGTTAGTGAAGTTTGTAATGTGCAGGTGGTCTTAAGCTGGAAGAAGGAGTGATCTTGTTTGCTTCTCTCTTTTTTCTAATCTTTGTTTTGCAGGTGTAGTCCCTCGGTACCATACAAAATCGGAACTCCAAAGTTTTCAATCCCTAAGAGTCATTGCCTCTCTACCTCTTTCTCTCATAAAGTTTAAAATTTCTCTTTGGTTAACTGGTTACTCATATTTCTGATCTATATACTGAGTCTTATATTTTAAATAGATCAGAATCTTCTATCAAGAAGTTTTAATCTGTTATTTTCAAAGAGTTTATATTTCAGTTGGTTAAAGCTTCTTGTTTATTCAACACTTTCTTTTGAAAATGGTTTAAATCGTAAAAAAATTTCAAGTTTTTTCTGAAGTAGTGTTAGATCTGATTTCAAAGTATTATCTGGCTGTCCTAGAGCTTGAAATTTGTAGCCATTAAAAGCTAGCAAAGATCCCATGTAGACAAGCCCCATAACTTGTTCTGCTTGGTTAATTTCCGTCATTTTAACATAGAATTTTAACTTAGATTTTTCTGGGTTTTAGGCAGGTATCCCAAATACACTCTTAAAGTGTTTTTGGGCATCTTTTACTGATGTTTGCTTGCTGATTTGCAGCATTTGACGAACAGGTAGAGAGAAATGCTGACCAATTTTCGAGGATCCAGGCCATCCGGAGCACCTAGATTTTAAATTTTATGAACCAGTTACTTTTTCTCTCCTATATTGTAAGCCACTAAGTCAATTTAAGACTGGGGCATTTCTTTCGCATTGTAACTAAAGTATCAAACGAGAGTAAGTGGGCTAATTAAGCGCCCACACCCCATCCCCCCAGGGGGAAAAACTGTGTCGGCTCAATTTTTGTGGTTTGCAATTGTTTTAGTTTAGATTTCATTTCCGCACTTAATAAAATCAAACTAGGCTTAAAATCAACCTTGTGAGTCTGTTCCACTGGCAGGCCACAAGTTCACTCAAAACATAGTTTTATCAATTTTTTTTACAAACTCAAAACGCCCCCCTTGCTTTCCCGAATATAATTTCTGTACAAGGGCTTGCCCGAGTACGTGCCTGAAAAGAGACTCCTGGGGTTTAAAAAATATAAAATTTTGGTTCATAAAAATTTTCTAAAAAATATCAAGGTCTTCTCCTGTATGCTCTGTGGCCAACTTGCAGCTCAGTCTGATCCAGTTGGTACACATCAGAAAGGGGGAGATGACTAGTAATAGGATCTAACACCGCCCCGAATAAAAAAACCTTTATGTGCAAATCCGGCACATCATGAACATTTTGTTGTCGTGGGAAAATTTCTCAGAAGGCTTGGGACAAAACTGAGTAGTGACCTCTTGGAAACCGTTAGGCTTGCCCTCGTTGGTACAGTATCTGAACACCTCATTGAGACTCCGATTCAGCCCAAGCCTGAGAGGGAAGCCACACATCAAAATTCCGGACATGTTCCCCCGTACCTTGCGTATATTGGGAACCCACCTGCCATAATAAAAAGATCACTTTCACATTAATCTTAAAATACACCAAGAACACTGGTACAACATTTACGTTTCTACTCATGCATCTATTTCGACTCCATTATAAGGCACTGGTCTATATTGATATTATTTCATGTTATTGACAAATGTTGCAAATAAATGATGATAATAGTGAATGGGAGCAAATGATGTATTGATGAATGATCGTTTTGCTTTATATAAGTATATGCTGCTTTTATCTTGGTTATCAAAAAATATTTTTTCTAACTCCTAGATTAGACACCTTAGTTTTTATTTTTAGGGTCCACCCCCCTTGGCTTCGCTAGGAAAGCCTAGACGGAGGAGTCGAGTCCCAAGTGACAGCACTTGACTCTGACTTGCTCCCAAGGCCACACCAGCAGCTTGAAGACTTTTGCTGCGTTTTCCCAGGTGTGGAACCAGGCGGCAACAGTAGGCAAACTACACAAACATCATCAATGCAACAACATTTGGTGTAAAGCATTTATATTACTGTATAATAAGGGAAAGTACATAGAAGGAAGTGATTACAACCAAGGCTTAATGTAGCAATCCTTCTCCGATCAAGCCAATGCCAAAGCCTCCAAAGGAAGTATGGATCTCTCAAGGGATGAATAGAGATCTCCTAAGCTAATTTCACCAGCATGTAGATACTATAGACTTCCTCCCTTTGGAATGGGAATGAGTTTCACTTATATAGGACTAAGAGGATAGGGTAGGTTGAGATATAGTAGGAGAGAGTTAGGGGATCTCACCAAAGGGCTAGGGAACTGAATGCCAGCTCTCCTATAGGCTAGGGATAGGGATCCACATCAGCCACCTTCGAGAATGGGCTTGAAGATGCACTTTTATCCAATTAACTGACATCGTCGCAGGCTGCAAGAGGACAACCTGCGACGTCGCAGGTTGCATTAAGGTGACCTGCGACGACCTCTCAAAACCTAGAAGAAAAAGGTTAATATCTCTTCCAAGTTGATGACTTAGTCAAAGGAACTTTAGGGAATGTTTACACTGACTATCATGATGGAAAGATTTAGGTGTAATAGAATGCCCCGCAAAGCATGAAGTTGTTGGAACTTGACAGGTGAAATGCTTTGACAAAAGGAATGGCAATGGACTTGTCGGACGAAGGATGCTGCTGCAGTACATTTCACTCTGAGTACACAGTCTCATATGACTCACAACATGGCTGTCGACCAATACAATGTAGATCCATGGTAGTAATGACCGATTGAACACAATCATGGCTACTAGACAGAAGCGTAGATCCATGATGAGATGATAACACAACCACGACCAATACAAAAGTGGATCCGTGTAGCATGACTCGAAACAATCTCCATCGCAACCTGGGTAAAACACGACTCCCTAGGGTCTTCAAGCCAAACCCGCAATGATACGAATCTATCCATGTGATTACAAATGTCTTGACGTCGAACATGGTAGAAACCACTTGATTACTGGTCATTGATGTATATCGTTAACAAGTGCGAGGGAAATCACCATTAATGTCAATGATCCCCAAGGTATCACAGTACATATCGTCAAGCGTGAATAAATGAGTCGAAGTCAAATGCTTAACGAAATCTTTCAATCAAGAGTCAATGATGTAAACTCATGTCGAAAGCGAGGTAACCTACCTGTTATCCACAACTTGTAGTTGTCCCTAAAGGTATCCCATCCGGGATGGTAGAGGAGATGGACAACTAAAGAGGTGACCCAAAAGATGCCACAATTCCCAATGCAAGCTGGGAGTCACGTCAACCAAGGCACTCTTCACTTTAGATCAAGATGAATCAAGACCTAGGGGGAGACCCTATAACCAATCAAAGATGGTTGGACCCAAACAAAAGTTCCTAGGGATATGTAAAAGACAAGTTACGGAAACCAATGCAAGATTAGGTGGACCTAGAAGTTTAAGTGTGATTGAAAGAGGCTTAAGGAATGACTTATGTTTCAACCAATGAATGATTTAGGCCACATAATGAGATCAAAGGACAAGATCTAGTACCATGAAATACACAAGTGGGACCCACTTCCGTGGGAATGGAAATGGTTCAAATGGGACCCACAAGGTGAAGTTAAGGGTGCAAATGGTACCAAGGGGCATGTAATGAGTAGATCTATGGATCTAAGATGAAATTAGAGATGCCCACATATGGGATCTAGGAAATGACACAACTCCCAAGGAGTGCAAATTGCCCTAGGTGGACTAGTGCCTTGATAGATGGGCTAATGGAGTCAAAAGAGATGTGGAAATGTAGATCGGGACACCTAGGATGCAAATCAAGTGGGATATTCAAGATGTGATGGTTGGATCTTAGTAGATCTAATATTTCACCATGTGACCCAAGTGGACAACAATCCCCCAAAATGAGGAATGATACCCCCAAGGTAGAACTTCACAAAGTGAGATACTAGGTAGGGGTTTCAAGGTATGCTTGTTCCAAATCCAATGGGATCTCAACCACCCATGTCCTACAAGTGGGCAAACTCAAACACCCAAGGAGTGCGACTTTGCCTAAGGAGGGTTAAAAGCATGGAAGGGTGTGTCAAATCAAGTCCAATGGTCACCAAATTGTAGATCCAAGTAGTTTAGGCAAGTATCAATGTGGATCTTGAAAATCAAGGGCATCCAATGGCTAGATCTCCATAGATCTGAGATTGAAAATGCATCACCAAATTGACCCAAGTGGGGCACAACCCTCAAAATGAGGAATGGGGCCCACAAGGCAAAAATCCACAAGGCAAAAATCGACAAGGTGAAGCACTAGAGGTAGGTTATCAAGTATGAGGATCATGAATCAAGTGGGATCTCACGTACCCATGTCTTGGAACCAACCAATCTAACTTCTCCCAAGTGGTGCGATTTTGCTCAAGGAGGGCTAAGTGGCTTGGAAAGTGTGTTAAATGGAACTCAATCACCACCAAACTATAGATCCGAATTGCCGTGGATACT
Source organism: Larix kaempferi (assembly GCA_027924585.1). Classification (NCBI taxonomy): domain Eukaryota; kingdom Viridiplantae; phylum Streptophyta; class Pinopsida; order Pinales; family Pinaceae; genus Larix; species Larix kaempferi. The sequence continues at coordinate 2,953,276 of BSBM01001024.1, read as the reverse complement.
ATAGAGGTGGGTTTTCAATATCTTTCTAAAAGCTAGGCGAGATCCAAGTAGATCTAAGAAAAAGTAAAAATGAGGGTTTTAATCAATTAGGGTTTTTATGATCTAGAAGTTATGGATAAGACAAGGAAGAAGAAGACCATAGCTTTGGAGCATACCTGGATGAAGAGATGAATGCTAGTTGAGATGAGGATTACTTTTGCCAAAGATCAAATGAAGAATTTTTGGAGCCCTCTTGCCAAATCGATTTTTCCAAGCCACATGTGTGTCCCTCTAACCTGTCAAAACCAAGGAGCAAAGCATCAATCGGTTTAACATGTTGAAGGTAGATACAAGCAAGAGAGAGATAAGCAAAGAATAGTTGGCACAAAGACAAAACCACTCCCTGTTTAACCAAAACGTCTTCCTCCAAGCTTGAAGGGCAAGCCTCCCCACCAATTCGCACTTGTCAAAAATGTCCTCTTAACCTGTAAAAAAGTATGGCAACATATGCAAGATAGCTACAAGAGATCCTCCAGTGCAATGGACAAAAGCATTTACAATCAAAGCAACCAACATCCACTCCAAGATCCAAGCATGTACTCCAAAAGATAGAAATTTTATTCCAAGAGCCAAGAGCCAAATTCTCTAGATGATTTTACAATGAGGGTGTCTCCTCCTTCTATAGGATAATAAAGACCAAAACCCTAGATCTCAAAACCACTTTATGAAATGAGTGGTTGAGATTAAAAGATATCAATACATGATCAATGGCTAAGATGAAACATAACAATATAACACATGGATCATTCAAATAATGATGACATCATAGCTAAAAGGTACTCATGGAGGGTGACATCATCCACTAGAGGGAGTAAAAGTACAAAATCCCACCTCATATGACTAGGACATGACACATGGAGCTCATGGTGGGGCTAGGAGGCATCAATCCTTACTAGCTCATCCCCATGGCACAATAAAATAATATAATATGTCCAAAATAAATATAAATGATCAAATCTGTCTTCAAAATCTATGACAGTCAAGCAGTAAAAGGCCTCCTGTTGCCTTTGTGGACCCACCCAAGTGGTGAAAACTGGCTGGAAGATAGGGGGTTCACCCTGGAAGACCTTTGTGAAAACCAAGTGCCAAAACCTTGCCTCAATTTCCCAAATCGAATTCCTCAGTGACCCTTTTATCCCATTTCTTGACTGCCTCGATAATTGTGAAAGTGTTGAAACTGCCTCCTAGGGCACTTGCGTTGTCAAACTGAGCCTACCAGGTTCTTTAGCAGGGGGGATAAATGATAATAACAAGTGGCTGGACCACCCCCTCCTCATACAGCTCCCTAGGTGAACTGGCCTCTCATGGCCTTTGCTGCTCAGGCTGGGAAATCAGCCCCAAATCTGGTCAACAAGTGTAAAACTGCATCTATCACTGTCAGAAGTGCCCGGAACTGCAAGATAAGTGTGTCATTGGATCCAAAAGACCCAAATCTACTAAGAATGTGTACTCATACACCATGGGTTTCCCTGATGGGCTAACTGTAGGGTCCACCATATATGGACAGTGCATAATTTGATGATCTGAAGTAATAATAAAACCTGCTGAATTGCATCAATCACCATCTAAATCATATGTCCATCATATAGTATCATAAATAAGAGTATGCAGGCCCATACATCATCATGGATCCCAAGAAATGACCATAGTCAAACTAGGTTTGACTATGTCCATATACAACCAAGGATAAATCATATCAGTAGACTAAGACATGTTCCTCTAATCATACTCACAGCTTAACTTAAAGTATAACATCCATTCAGTGGCATTAATCATGTTAGCATATTCCTTTGTTATTTGTAATTACTTGCACAATAGTTTAAATGACAAACTCACCCATTGGACATGGTCAAACTACTAGCGAAGGATGAAGTCTAGGAACAAGGTTGGGAAAAGGGGGTGACTTGTCTAAACTCAACTAAAAGATACTTTGAACTGGGAAAAGGGGGAAACTACAAACTCTGTGTTGGACAAAATAACACGGGGGATGGCTGTTCCTCACAAATGGGTAAGTTGTTTAGAGAGTGCTTATTCAACTTAGGCATCATGTCTACATCAAGAGTATCCAGGTTCATTAGGATCATTCAATTTCATTTTATGGCCTTTTTGGCCTACATAACCCTTCGGATCTCAGGTGTGTTGATAAGCACAACTAATTGCAGCTTGCATTTAGGGCATGTTTACATATACATATAAGGTCAGCAATTGTTTGGATATAGCATTTAAGAACCATTGCTTTTTTGGACCTTTCTTATACTCTTCGAGGAGTATTTTTTTAGCAGTTCATCGCTCTTGCCCTTTTTAGTTTCCATGGGCGAATTTATATAAGTTTCCATAAGTAGTATATGAGCTTTCAGTTTTAGTCAACAACATCTCAAGTGACTAGGGGGAGTTCGAGCCAGTGCCAAACATTGGGACAACCGATCGCAATGATTTAGGCCTACAATTCAACTCACCAAAGAAAAGTTTTGTCACCAACTCAGAGCCGAGACACTAAACATACAGGGATGCGGTCCAAACACAGAGGTAGAAAAAGGGGAAGTTCTAAGTATTATAAAGTCAAGAAAGACAACTCAAGGTTTAATGCCAAATAAGGAAAGTCATGTATGGATGGAGTCAAGTGAAGGTGTAGCCTAAGCTAGCAGACAAATGGTGTCAAGAAAGACCATATCTATGCAAGGTAGTGAACCAGTGAGTTTTGTCAAACAACCTAAATGTGCAAGTAAATGTCCATTTTATAGTTCATTTTAAGTTTTACACATTTTGCCACATTATGAAAATTATATACCAAGCCAATGCTATGAACAAGACTAAAGCAACAAGATAATAATCCACAGTCAATGATAAAACATCCATAGATCATACAACATCATCACAAGAATAATCATCATATATCATCTGAAACACTGCTGCAATACATCTCTAGGCACTGAACTGAAACTATATGGGATAAAGGGTCACATCGGTCATCAAATCTGAACTCTCAAGGCTCAGCCTTGACACAAGGTCTAACATAAGTCTGAATAATACACTGCTTTGATCATGAGTGATCTCAAAATATACAATCATCATAGCCGAGCTTTGAATAATGGAAGCTCTGGAATGTGCAGATATCTGCTAAGCAAGAATAGTAGCCCTGTTACTATGGTGTGATAACATTGCCATTGAGGCATGCAGGCCCAAGGTAGTCGATTGGTTTCTAGATTCAATCCTCGGATGATGTGTTGAAGTCGACAAAGATGAATCCGTCGAAGGAGGGCCATGATGAATCCCCCATCATTGACACGAAACACGACAAAGGATGTTTTGAAGTAGATCGGATGGCACAGTAACATACAAGACTTTCTCAAAGTAGACCTGACATGGAGAAGGTGTGTTGACTGCAAATGATGAGTGGTGAAAGTATTCTTGAACATGGGCATGGCATGACTTGGTTGTATTGACATGACGAGTACGACACCAACTCCTAATGCAACTGATGATGGAAGTATTCTTTGGATGACCCAAAGGAGTAACACGACTCAGGAAGTGGGCAAAACTCGTGGACAAACGGATGATCCAAGTGCTGTATGCAAATGCAAATGAGTGCCATGTTCAAGAACGACTAGGTACTGCCACTGGTAAAAAGTGTAGCATAAAAGCTTTCCTTTTTCCCTATCATGACTGATGAGTGCCTCATTTGTTTCTTACGAGCTTGATGAGGGTAACCAGATGCGTTGTATAGCTCATCTCATAGATGAGTCCAATCTCAAATATTTTCTAAACCTAGGGAAGGAGGGGTTTGTCCCATAGCCAGCCCTTCTATGCTTAAATTTTAACGAGTCCATAGAAGGTAAAACTCGGTCGTCATTTCATGTTTAGAGAGTCTGAAAAGAACTAAAGAAGACTCCAATGATCATTTTTCAGAAGGTTAGCCTCTTCGCCTGAAAAAGGGTAAAACAACGGGAGAAAGGACTCTTCCAATCATGATTGGCTGGAGTATTCTATTTTCGTAAATAGTGCCCCCTGGTCTGAAAAAGGGGTAAACTATCACCAGGGAGACGACCATTCAAATACTTTAACAAGCGTGAAGGTGACAAGTTCGCTTGGCGATCTTTTCGTATTTCGAGAGCCTAAAAAGAGCTTAAAGATAGACTCCGGGGGGTTTCCTTTTCCGTAAAAGTTTAACAAGCCCGGAAAAGTGATAAATCATAACTCCGTGACTTATTCTCATGGTTTCACGAGCATGAGAAAGAACAAAGAGTTAGTTCGTCATCATTAAACAATCAAATTCTAACGGGCAAAAATATTCAACGAGTTTTTCATACCTGACAAGATCGCTACGATGCGAGAATGGCGCAAATGAAACACTTGACGTCTCTTGCATGCTTGAAAACTAGGTCAAACAGTCAACCGGGTATTCAAATGCAGTAAAATAATCCAAACTATAGCAAATAACCCATAGAGCATCTAAATTTGAAAAAGAATATTCCCTTTTTGTTTATAAATACACAAAATGAAAAAGTACAATGGTCATTGTTCTTACCGTATCTCCCCACTCTGCTCCCTCAGGAAACATCAGGTCTGGATCCTCCCTGAAGTCCGTACCACAGTACGGATAGTCCTCGATCATGAGCAGCTGGCCTTCCAGCCAGGTGAAGAATTCAGAACCATATCCGATGATCGGACCCCCACCTCCATGGTGGGCCATCACCTCCGTCCATCGAGCCATATGCGGATCCCTGGCATCCCTATCATCCAGGGTCACCTGCGGGCGTAAGAGAGGTACCCGGTCCAGCAAGAAAGAGATCACTACTGATCCGTAACCGAACTGCTTGAGTTCACCACGCCGACACTTGGTTAGCGGAGCTCGAAAGTTGGTGAGGAGTCCTGTTATCACATATATAGTAGTCGGGCTACCATACATTCTTTTTCAGATTCCAGAGCACTATTCAGCCAGTTCCTTTGCATTTTAGATGCTGAGATGAGCATCTATAGGGATCATTATCAGATTTTGGACAACAGATATATTCCCCATGCCATGATTGAGTTTCAGGACACTCAAAGAGAGGATTGATGTAGCCATTTAGCCATTTATACAGAGCAGTCAGTAGTGCCCAGAGTTACAGCAGCAGTTTCAGAGGACATATTTTGGTTCAGATGATGAGCATTCAGGTATATGACTCAGTAGGTATATTTTGGTGTTATGGTTATATTGCTTTTATATTCATTCTTATAGCATGTCTTAGTATTTAGCATCATGATCTGGCAATCATATAGATATCTGGACCTGGTTGTACTTTATATATATATATCATATTGTCCCTACTCAGATTTAGAAGTTCTTGGCCTATACTCATCGGTTTTACCCTCCTTAGGGAGATTAGAGGTGATCATTCCCACCATACTTTGGCTTGCTAGTGTTGGTCTCGCTATTCATTGTCTTCATCCATCCATTACCTACCCAGTTTGTTCATTACCTTGACTTACTACTTGACTAGTGGCATGGAGGACCTTTCCCCACAGTAGCCTCTGTATTGGATAAGCTTGCCTGTTTATTGTGTCTCGGCTCTGAGTTGGTGACAAAACTTATCTTTGGTGAGTTGGATTTCCTTGAAACGTCCCCCTAGTCACTAAAGATGTTGTTGGCTAAACCTGAAACTTTTAGTGCTGCCATTAATGCAAAATATGGAAATGAAAAAGTTTTATCTTGTATGAAAAGTCCATTCATGCAATGTGTTTCTCAACACACATGAATGAAAGGCAAGCCAAATGAAAATGGCTATGAAATATCAAATGCTATATCTATTGTGAAATGTAAATACCTAGGTAAACAAGCTGTCTGTGACACACCTAGAAGTGCTCAGGTAAACAAGTGCCTTAAAAACACACCTGCAGCAAGAAGCCTAATTAAATGTAAATCTATGCAATGTGTTTATAAACACACATAGATCAAAGGCTATGGAAACTTTAGGGCCAAAAAGCAATAGAAGTTAAACTCTATATCAAAAATATTGTTGGTCTCATTTGTATTATGGATTGTGCGCATCTGTGAAGGTGAATAAACACTCTTTGAACAACTTACCCATTTGTGAAACACCACCATTCCCTGTGTTATTGCTTGTCCACTATATTCTATGGTGTGTATTCCCTTGTCCATTTCCAATGTGTCACAGTGTTAAGTCAGTAAGTCATCTTTTGACCTAGCCATGCTATTTTTAGCCTTCACCCTTCACTAGCAAATTGATCACAACTATGAAGTGAGTATGACCTTGAAAGTCTAATCTGAGTAATAAATAATAATTAATGACCTATTATTATTGGATTTAGATTGCCAGTTGCTTTAATTGATATTTGAATGGATTGTAGAGCATGTTTTAACCTTTGACACCTTACAGCACCTTGATGACAGTTTGAGTTATATTTTGGTCATGTTGACTTGGTCAAACAAAAGTCAACCACAGGACATGAGGTAGCAGACCTCAGATGCTACAGATAGATGATATATGGTCTGGTACAGGTTACCATGGTGGGCTCATGCAGTGGTTTCAGGCTTATGATGATGATTTGTGCTTTTTCAGCACTTTTACAGATTATTATTATTTGGCCTGCCAGAGATGATGAGTATTTATTTTGGACCATGCAGAGGTTTATATGGTCTATGAGTACGCTTCTTAGATGGATTTGGACCTTCTGAGTCCAATGGAACAGTTTGTTTTCAGTTTCGGGCAGTTACAGTGATTTTTAGCCTCAGTTGGCTATCCTAGTGCATATTTGGTCTATCAGAGGCCTTGTCAGAGTAGAGAAGAGATTGGGTGAGTTCACCTAGGGCGTTGTGCATGCAGGGGGTGGTCCAGCCACTTGATATTACCATATTGCCCCCCTCCTAGACAGCCTGGTGCCCTCATCTTGACAACCCAGGCACTCTAGGAGGTAGTTTGGGCAGTTTCACACTTCCCGAAGCAGTCTAGAAATGGTGAAAATGGCTACTAAAGAATTCGATTTGGGCTACCGAGGCAAAGTTATGGCATGGGATGACTTGTGATGATGAGTGGGATGTCTTCCACACCTTTTCCAGCAGTCACAACTTTTAGTGGGACCCACATCCATCACCTTTGGCACTTTTTGATGATTTTTGGAGCCTTCCAAGGCTCACGACTTTCCCAGAGAGGCACGATTTGGTGTCTTGGTCTTTTATTCTTGGATATTGTGCCATGGGGATTGACCAAGGGTGTTAGAAATTACCCCTTGGACCCACCATGAGCTATGTCTTATGTTTTATCATTATGATTTGGTGGGATCCCCTCTCCTAGGGTGAGTTTGTCCACATATTGTTATATTTTATTATTGATCCATGTATTATATTGTTGAGCTCATCTCAACCATTGATTAGATCTTTTGATCTTTTAATCTTAGCCACTCATTCAAAAAGTGGTTAGGATTATGGCCTCTCTCCATCCTATTTAAATGGGAGAGCTTCTCATTGTAAAATCATCTGGAGAAATTGGCTCTTGGCTTTTTGAATAAAATTTCTACCTTTTGGAGTACATGCTTGGGTTTTGGAGTGGATGTTGGTTGCTTTGATTGTAAATGCTTCTGTCCATTGCATTGGAGGATCTATTGTAGCTATCTTGCATATTTTGCCATATCTTTTTATAGGTGGAGAAGACTTCTTTGACAAGTGCGAATTGGTGGGGAGGCTTGCCCTTCAAGCTTGGAGGAGGACGTTTTGGTTAATGAGGGAGTGGTTTTGTCTTTGTACCAACTATTCTTTGGTTATCTCTTTCTTGCTTGTATCTACCTTCAACATGTTAAACTAATTGATCCTTTGCTCCTTGGTTTTGACAGGTTAGAGGGATACACATGTGGCTTGGAGAAAATCGATTAGGCAAGAGGGCTTCAAAAATGCTTCATTTGATCTTTAGCAAAGGTAATCCTCATCTCAACTAGCATTCATCTCTTCATCCAGGTATGCTCCAAAGGTATGGTCTTCTTCTTCCTTAGCTTATCCATAAATTCTAGATCATAAAAACCCTAATTGATTAAAACCTTCATTTTTCACTTTTTCTTATATCTACTTGGATCTAGCTTGGCTTTGGGTAAGATATTGAAAACCCACCTCTATAGCATCCACGACAATTCGGATCTATAGTTTGGTGAGGATTGGCCTTCACTTGACACACTTTCCAAGGCACATTAGCCTTCTTGAGGGAGGTCGCACTTCTTGAGGGAGGCTAGTGGGGCTATTTCCAAGAGATGGGTAGGTGAGATCCCACTTGATTCATACTCTCCTCACTTGATAACCTACCCCTAGTGTTTCACTTCTTTGATTTTTGCCTTGTGGGCCCCATTCCTCATTTTGACGGTTGTGCCCCACTTGGGTCAATTCGGTGATGCATGTTCAATCTCAGATCTATGGAGATCTAGCCATTGGATGCCCATGATTTTCAAGATCCACATTCATACTTGTCTAAACTACTTGGATCTAGACTTTGGTGGCCTTTGGGTTTGATTTGACACACCTTTCCATGTTTTTAGCCCTCCTTGGGCAAAGTCGCACTTCTTGGGTGATTGAGTTGTCCCACTTTGAGAAACTGGGTGGTTGAGATCCCATTGGATTTGGAAAGAGCATACCTCGAAACCTACATGTAGTGTCTCACTTTGTGAAGTTCTGCCTTGGGGGTAGCATTCCTTGTTTTGGGGAAAGTTGTCCACTTGGGTCACTTAGTGAAATATTTGATCTAGTAAGATCCAACCATCACACTTCAAGTAGCCCACTTGATTTGCATCTTAGGTGTCCCGATCTACAAGTTGATATCCTTTTGACTCCATTGGCCCATCCATTTCAAGGCACTAGTCCACCTTGGGCAATTCGCACTTCTTGCGAATTGTGTCAAGTTGTAGATCCCATATGTGGGTATCTCTACTTTCATCTTAGATCCATAGATCTATCTCTTGCATGCCCCTTGGTACCATTTGCACCCATAACTTCACCTTGTGGGTCTCATTTTGAACCATTTCCATATCCCAAGGAAGTGGGCCCCACTTGTGTATTTCATGGTACTAGATCTGTCCTTTTGGTCTTGATAGGTGGCCCAACCCATTCATTGGTTGAAACAATTGTCACTCCTTAAGCCTCTTCAACCACTACCTAAACTCTTGGGTCCTCCTAACCTTGCACTGGTTTCCGTAACTTGTCATTTACACATCCCTAGGAACCTTTATTTTGGTCCAATCACTTTTGAGTGATCATAGGGTCTCCCCCTTGATCTTGATTTATCTTGATCTAAAGTGAAGAGTGCCTCGGTTGTCGTGACTCCCAGCTTGCATTGGGAACCGTGGCATCTCTTGGGTCACCTCTTTAGTTGTCCATCTCCTCTACTGTCCCGGATGGGATACCTTTAGGGACAACTACAAGTTGTGTGATAACAAGTCCCTCACACCAGTTAAACACCTTGGGAGACATACACTCCTCTGCATATAACATTTGGGACTTGGTAGCCAGATGAGCCGCTTGGCTCTCTGCTATCCTCACTATAGTGAAGGGTATGACGTGCAATGGACGTTCTCGAACCTCTTTAATGGGAATTTTCCCACTAGATGCACGGGTATGTGGAGTACAATGCTGGGCGATCAAGTCATCCACTGTTCAGTCACTCCCTCGCGATTCGGTGAGAGACACGTCTTCCCCCCTTCGGAATAGTCCTGTCAAGAAATAGATGTCATCGACATTTATATTCAGCACGTGCTCCCCGATCGTGAAGTACTGTTGCACTGCATCCCAACTCCGTAACTTGTCATTTACACATCCCTAGGAACCTTTATTTTGGTCCAATCACTTTTGAGTGATCATAGGGTCTCCCCCATGATCTTGATTTATCTTGATCTAAAGTGAAGAGTGCCTCGGTTGTCGTGACTCCCAGCTTGCATTGGGAACCGTGGCATCTCTTGGGTCACCTCTTTAGTTGTCCATCTCCTCTACTGTCCCGGATGGGATACCTTTAGGGACAACTACAAGTTGTGTGATAACAAGTCCCTCACACCAGTTAAACACCTTGGGAGACATACACTCCTTTGCATATAACATTTGGGACTTGGTAGCCAGATGAGCCGCTTGGCTCTCTGCTATCCTCACTATAGTGAAGGGTATGACGTGCAATGGACGTTCTCGAACCTCTTTAATGGGAATTTTCCCACTAGATGCACGGGTATGTGGAGTACAATGCTGGGCGATCAAGTCATCCACTGTTCAGTCACTCCCTCGTGATTCGGTGAGAGACACGTCGTCCCCCCTTCGGAATAGTCCTGTCAAGAAATAGATGTCATCGACATTTATATTCAGCACGTGCTCCCCGATCGTGAAGTATTGTTGCACTGCATCCCAACTCCGGATCATATGCTCCAGTAGTAGGACTTTGGCCCTCATGCCCTGGACCTGGAAGAACTTCAACAGTCCACAGTTTCTCAATGCTTCCACACACAATGGATCATTTGCCGCTTGTACAATGGTCACCAGATTTGTTTAACAGACAATCTACCAAGGGCGGACTCAAGTCCTGATCTCCCTAGCTTAATGCAAGACTAGAACAAATGAGACAGAACATAAATAACTTTCCTAGATCTAATTAGAGATCAAGTGACTAGATGCTTTACCTTTCAGATCGTGGATCCTTTCTTCTTGATGTTGCTCCAAGCTTGATGGTCTTCAGATCTTAGCTGCAAAACCTGTCAAGGCAATACAAAACAACACAAGTAGTAAAATGCATCTATACAATAACAGATCTAAGTAAGCAGTTAAGCAGGCAAACTACACGAACATCATCAATGCAACAACATTTGGTGGAAAGCATTTATATTACTGTATAATAAGGGAAAGTACATAGAAGGAAGTGATTACAACCAAGGCTTAACGTAGCAATCCTTCTTCGATCAAGCCAATGCCAAATCCTCCAAAGGAAGTATGGATCTCTCAAGGGATGAGTAGAGATCTCCTAAGCTAATTTCACCAACATTTAGATACTATAGACTTCCTTCCTTTGGAATGGGAATGAGCTTCACTTATATAGGACTAAGAGGATAGGGTAGGTTGAGATATATTAGGAGAGAGTTAGGGGATCTCACCAAAGGGCTAGGGAACCGAATGCCAGCTCTTCTATAGGCTAGGGATAGGGATCCACATCAGCCACCTTCGAGAATGGGCTCGAAGATGCACTTTTATCCAATTAACTGACATCGTCGTAGGCTGCAAGAGGACAACCCGCGACGTCGCAGGTTGCATTAAGGTGACCTGCGACGACTTCTCAAAACCTAGAAGAAAAAGGTTAATATCTCTTCCAAGTTGATGACTTAGTCAAAGGAACTTCAGGGAATGTTTACACTGACTATCATGATGGCAAGATTTAGGTGTAACAATCAAGATGCATGCAATGATACAGTGAAAGGTGTGGCAAGCAGTGTATTGCCCAAAATCCAGTTGAATGAGTACACACAAAAATTATCCCTGCTTGCACCTTCATATAAGAGGGCTCTTCACATAATCCAAGGTTCAGGGCATTTGTTCTTGTTAATGATAAAATATATGATTCTCAATCGGAATTTTTCACTAGTAAGGAGGACATGCATGATGCAGCACGAGTTGTTCTGGAAGACTTGAATGCCAAGGGAACCACTTCTGTGCCTAATTCAGTATGTGAAGACTGGGCAACGAAAAAATGCCCTTTAGCAACATGCACAAAAAATTAAAGCTTAGGCTGCCTACTTATACTTGTGAGAAAGGCGGAGATGACCATTCTCCAATACTTATCTCTACACTGGAGGTTGGAGGGATTTACTCCACAGGAAGTGAACAAAGGCCGCGATCCCTCTGTCTGTCAAGTGATTAGAGCTGTTTGGGGTTTCTTCATTGCAATAACGCCTCTCAACATTTGTTTTTACTGAGTGCTATTATCTCACGGATTGTTCATCGCAGCATGAAGACCTAAACCACTGGAGTTTAAACAAAGAAAATAGGGGCCAGCATGAAATCGAGACAAAGATGTGGAGCTCGGAATCTTCACCGTGTTCACCAAACAAGTAGGACAGGTGGCCATATAGGAGTTGCTTAAGGATTTTCTATCACCATATGAGTGGAGCGTGGAGCTTGGACCCACATTTCAGTTGGCAACGCTCTCGCATGCACATCTACTATCAGACCTTGCATTTTTCTCTCAGGCGGAATTTCAAAGCAGTTGTTGACCCCCGGGTCACGTGTTCATTAGCAACCGATTGCATTGGTTGAACGGAGATCTCTTTTGAGTTCATGCCATATGAATTATTGTAAGCAACCACGTGGACCAGTCTCCTCGAATGGGATCATGGCACACTGAAATGGGATGGATTTCATGCTTTAGATGAATTGATGGACATTTTTATGATAACCGTTTGTTGGTGCAGCCAGAGGTATTCACCACAGGAGTTATTTGTTCATGAAGCCATGAGCTGATGTGTTGTTGAAGTCGTGGTAGACCCATCGTTCTGTCAGATTTGGGCGACTCTTGTTGTGTATTAAAAAACTAAAGTTAAACATGCCCTTACGCACAAATCCAAGCTCTAATTCAGTGGTGGAAGTGGCGGCCAGCTAACAACGATTTACTTTTGTTAGGCGACAACTTGGAGGTATCTCCGTTGCTACATGGAGATGAGGAGCGACGCCTGTCTGCCTTTTTTATCATCGAATTAATTATCATGATCGACACCTATGTGCTCAAACCCGTGTTTTAGTAGCTGCCGGTTGCATCTTTGACAAGTCTACGTTTTGGGCTTTGTTTTTCCTTCTTTTTGGTTACGTAGGGGTTGGAACCACCTAACTAAAACAAGAGTTCCACTTAATAAGATTAGTGATCATGTATTCGTTGAACAGGAAAATGTGGATTTGGGATCCCACCTTTTTCCAAGTATTTTATTATTTTATTTTTATTTTTTAGGCTTTGGGGTCTATATAAAGGCCAATCTTTTTCATTGTAGAGGATGGAAAAAAGTCGGGAGTTTTTCTTTCCCTTGAGCTTAATAGAAAAATATCATGTTGGGTTTTTCGGACATATTGGGCATCTCTTTCATGGTTGCATGTTTCATTATAAGTTGTGGAGTAAATCTAGCATAGAAGGCCATTATTGGTCCATTGGGCAAGCATTTCCGGTTGTGAAGTTGTTTGTTGATGTTATGTTTTCAAAGATCTTAGGAGTAATAGACTGTAGTTGATTATACTTATATTCTCCTTGTCTTTGATTATGGAATGTACTAGATTAATCTCACTTGTGTGAAACGCAAGGCCCCCTTGAGTTCTCTTTTGACTCCATTCTCCCTTCTGGTATACTAACACTGGTCTTTCCCCGAGGACTGATCCTCCCTTCCTTCCCATCACTTTATCAAATTACTTTAAATCCTACAACCGTTTCTCTAAGGCAGCCTCTTCGATTCACCTTGTCCCCACATTGTGTTTGCCTTAGTGATCCTACCTTAGGGAAACCCCCCTTGAGTTGGAGAAGAGCCAACCTAAAGCGAGGAAGAGAGGAGCTTGGTGACATTGGCTTCTCTTTTGAGAGTTGTCATCGAGCTGGTGTGCTTATTTTTGGGCTTCAACACACGCATGTCAGTTTTGGGTGGCAACAATACTAATTGCTTAATCTCCAGTGAAATGTTACTGTACACTTTAGTCTTGCTATTGTAATAATTAAAGGAGCATATCTTATCCATTTGCACTTGCAACATCAGTCCATTTGAGCCTGGGTCATTATTTTGATCAGTTTTGACGTGGTCAAACCAGTTTGACCAAGTCAATCGTAGGATCCGGGATGAGTTGGACCAATGGTGTCCAAGGTTGATTATTTGTGGTCCTATGATGCCCACTTGATGGTTCCATGCCTTAGACACATGTTTCACATTATGGTTTGATGGATTATTATTATTATTATTATTATTATTTATAGACCAATATTTTTATTTGTCCAGGCATGGATTGAGCTTACAGATGATTATCTAGGTGGTCACATGGTGTATGAGTACTCATCTCTACTACATTTGGGCCTTCTGAGTCAATTGGCACACTTAGATATCTATTTCAGGCACTTTCAGATGAGATTACAGTCAAATTATCAGTTTATTACAGAATTGCCATTATAAAATGGCCTGGCAGCACAACTTAAGATTTATTTGGTTCTCCTAGGGCGCTACAGAGGGAGTATGCGGTCCAACCACTTGTTATTACCATATTACCATACTCCCAGACATTTTGATGCAGTCATATTTGTTCCCGAGGCATCAGGCAGAGAGATACATGCATTTTATTATTTTACAGGTGATTTTCTGAGGATTAAAAATGGAAGAAAGGGTTACTGAGGAAATTGATTTGGGCAATTTAGGCAAAGAATTGGCATGAGGTTTGTTCAAAGGATTTTTGTGATGCATCCCACACATTTCGACACAACTTGCAACATCGAGTGGGGTCCACACACACTTCGGGCTATTATTTGGATATTTATTTATGCTTTTTAGGGGGCCACGATTTGGTCACTTGGTCACTTTATGATGTCATAGGGTCATATTACTTGTTATTGTGTCACAAGGCCATGCTAGTGAAGGATATAATCACGTCCTAGCCCCACCATGTGCGTTATTCACTTGTCTTAGTCACTTGTCATGTGGTACGTCCCCCTAGGGCGTCTTAGTGAGTGTGCCCCTCTCTATTTGTGAGTTGATCCATGTATTGTATTTCCGGCTCATCTTAGCCTTTGATTATTATTGTTATATCTTTTGATCTCCACCACTCATTTAAAAAGTGGTTAGGGTTTTGGTCTCTCTCATTCCTATTTTAGGAAGAGACCCCCCTCATTATAAAGGCACCTTTCGGCTCTGGAGTTCTTGGAATAAAATATTATTTTGCAGATCTACTTCTCAATCTTTGATGAATGTTCTCGTATGTGATTGGAATGCCTTTCTTTTAGACATCTCAGTGATTTTCATGTGATTTCAACATCCTTCTGTGGAGGCCGAATTCATCTTGTGCAGGGCTGTGATTAACTTGGAGGGGCGATTGTGGGGTTTCCCCATCTCCTCTTGGGCAAGACGTTTTCATCTTGAAGGGAGTTTTTCAATTGTGATTCATCCATTGATTTATTCTCTTTGATATGTCATGCATAGTTCTTATTTTATTTGTGGATCAAATCTAACTTGGGTTGTTTGAATTTACAGGTGAAGAAGACATATTTCCTCCTCGGATCTACACATTTTAGCTTGGAATAAACTGGATCTAGCTCGGAATTGTAACTAATTGAAAGGATCATCAATGTACTTGGTGGCCGCAAGCATTTGAGGTAATATCTACAAGTAACATATTGGTTTTCATGCATTTTACCCATTGGTTATTTAAAACCCTCATTGTTAAAACCCTCGTTCTATAGATCTGATAGATCTGGCGATAATTTGGGCTTAATAACTGAAACCCACTTCTTAAATAATTAATAAACCTTAGAGACCAAGTTTGGTGGAAATCCGACCCCATTTATCCTCAGATCCAAGCACTGGCCATCTCTAGGGGAGGATGCACTTGTGGGTTTCAGTCATTTTTGCAGATCTGTCATTTGGGTGTTGCTATTGTTCTTTAAATTCCAGATCTATCATTTAGCCACCTTCCTAGTGCCTTTCCCATCCTAATTTCACTAAATGGGCCCCACCTCACTCCATTTTGACCAAATCGTAGGTGAATCTCACTTGGGTCTTTTAGATTGGCATTAGATCTATCTAGATCTACTTGTTTAACTCCTTTAGTGGAATAATCATTCCTTGGTTGAGTATTAACCTCTTGCATAAGCCTCCTCAATCAATCCCTAACTCTATTTGCCACCCATCTTCCCTAGATCTAGATCTACTTACTCTTGATCTCTCTTTCTCTTAACTTCACATCTTCCTAGAGTGTCTAGAGTAGGTTCGCTAGCCTTCATTAGCTAGCTAGGGTCTTCCCCTTGGTCTTGCACTAGCTTGATCTAAAGCTAAGAGTGTCTCGATTAGCATGACAACCATTTATCTTTGGGAATCGAAGCCCTCTTAGGTCACCTCTTTAGTTGCCCAACACTTCCACCATCCTGGATAGGATCACCTTTTGGGGCAACTACAAGTTGTGTGATAACAACGCCTAAGAAGCAAAGGTAGGTCCCTATATCTCGGAGGCATAGAGAACAGTGGCTTTAATGATCGCCTCCATGAGATAGAGTTTGGACGAGATGTCTTGGAACTAGTTCTGGAAGCACTACCTCTTGATGAGGGATAGGGAACCGTATCCTTTATTGTGTCGAGGCTGATGGGCCTATCGCATGCCAAAACAAGACCCCGTGAATTGTACTCCTTGGTAAATGTAAGATGTGGTGAGCTCAATCCCTTCCCTCCAAAAGTAAAAATGTAAGTCTGTAAGAGATCCCTTCAATGCATTGAATACCATAACCTTGGTTTTACCTAGATGGACAGTCAACTGTCAAAGGCCACAAAAGATGGCCAAGTTATCATTCTACAA
Organism: Larix kaempferi; assembly: GCA_027924585.1. Lineage (NCBI taxonomy): Eukaryota > Viridiplantae > Streptophyta > Pinopsida > Pinales > Pinaceae > Larix > Larix kaempferi. Next base: position 2,936,718 of record BSBM01001024.1, on the reverse strand, counting down.
AAAGGAGAAGGGAGATCAACACCTGATGTAGAAGGAAACCATCACGCTCTTGTATGTGCTCATGGAGGAAAGACTCTAGCTTGTCAATATAGATCCCAAAGAGGAATAATTCTTTTTTGGTCACCTAACAAAGTTTCTAAATTAGGTGTTGATTAGGCTCATTCCTATGACTTCAATTAGGGATACTATTGGGGAGTGGAGACCAATTACTCTTTTGAATGTTCTCCACAAAATTCTTATCAGGGTTGTAGCTCTTCACATTTAGAGTGTTTAGATAGGAGCAGATAGGGTATGTTCAAGGGAGATTTATTTTGGATATTGTGATCTTGGTATGGTAGGCCATGGAATGGGCCAAAGCGTGACGACAGAACTCTCTTTTCTAAAAATTGACTTTGGCATATCATATGATATTGATTCGTTAGTAAGTACAAAAATGCTTTTTTGCCTTGGATTTGGATGCAAAAATGCATCTCCATGGTGAATACCCTTTTTTGTAGGATTTTGCATTTGTCTCAAAAATGGATCTTCCTCTAAGAATATTTTGTTGCATTGCTCTATTAGGAAAGGATGTCCCTTATCCCCCTACTTGTATGTGTTGTTTGTTGATGTCTTAGCTACCTGTTGAAAGCCACTAAAATTTAAGGGAAGATCAAGGAAATCTCTCTTTCGGGAGGGTCTCATATTGTAAATAATAAATGCATAGATGATTTTTATGATATCTATCCACAATGACCAAAGCTGAGTTTATTCAGTTAGATAGTTTCTTGATGTATTTTGTTCTACTATTGGTACACTTGGGTATCCCTTTGGCATAGAGCTTTTTATGGATGCCATGTGGGAATGGTGCTTACGAAAGCTATAAACAAAGATACATTACTAGCATGTTGAGGAGCTTCCTTTGGGGGGTAGGTTGATAGTGATTTCCATAATTCAACAAGCCTCTCATATTTACTGTGTTTCTTGTTGGTTTTTTAGTTCATCATAGTTTAATGGTTTGAAAATTCTTGAGGATGTTCCTGTGGTCAAAATATGGCGAAGACTGTGGGTTGCCAATGCTCCCATGAGATGTCTACATTTTTTATGGGATGTCTAAATTTTTTCCTAAGTAGGAGGGTTGCTTGGTATTGATTGATGTGGCAACTTGGGATAAAGTCGTAGTAGAAAAATGTATTGAGAGGTGCTTGGAAGGTTCAAGTCCTTGGTAGATTTTATTGAGATAAAGGTTTTTACAAGCCCAATGTGTGCACAAGATCTAGGATAACTTTAACCTATGTGATATTATCTCTTCTTTGCACCTTTTCTAAGGTAGAGGATCTTCTATCCTAAAAATCTCGTGGTCTACTTGGACTTGGAAGTGTGTTTCCAAATATGTTTGTTGGAACTGTATGAGTATTAAATGTGGTTGGGACATAGCGCTATGACCAATTTGGAACTGGAAAGATCACAACCAATATCTTGTGAATAATACTCGGTTTCAAGTTTGCAAGCAAAGTAACAACATCATTTTCTTTTCGAAAGACTTGTGGGATTCAAATTGTAGATCATTGGTAGATTGGAGGGTGCTTGATGATCAAGAAGCTCTCTTTTTTCTACACATAATGACCATTCGGGATGAATGACTCTTACCTCTAGTAGCTCATGAGTGATTTTTTCACTTTTATTCTTTTGTGCAAATGGGTGCCTATATGGGCATACATTTGGTGGTTGACTGTCAGGAATTAAGGGTATACCTTGATCATTCTCTCCTCTGGATGGGGGTAAACCCTTTTGCGCCTCAAGTACTTATTGATATTTGTCCAAAATCCTATGCAAGTCAAGATGGATTTCTGGTAAGGTGTTCTCCATAACCTGTATGGCATGGAAGTGATCAATAACACCATATTGGCCTTTCTTTAATAATTTTTCCATCCGATAAGAACTTATGATTTCAGGGGAGCCTGCCTATAGCTATTTGAGGGTGTGAGTATGAGAGTCCTGAGTAAAACTCAAGTATAATTCCTTGAAATCCATAGTGTTTGACTTTGACCCCATTGTGCATAGCCATTCTGCCACTATAACTATATGACAACCATCCATATTGTGGCCAACATATGAGTTTTGAGATGAGTCATTCAATTGTGTTGAAGAATGTAACTTCAAAAGATATTCTTATTTGTATTATCTACATTTGCACTTTCTTAGGGAATTATTTGTGTTGTATTTGATCATGTAAAAGTTATGAAAGAGTCAATGTAAACACTACTAGATGTGTCGGCCTAGAAGAATCTAGAAAAAACATGAAAATAATATTTTATTGTATCCTAGTCAAGTCGACCCTAATGGAGAAGACAAGTCGGCCCTGTTAGTGAAAAAGGTCAGTCTTGTGATTAGTATAAATAGGAGGGTCTCCCTCCTCATTTGGACATGTCACTCACTTACTCAATTTCGCATGAGTAGAGAGAGAAAGTCGAGTCACTTTAGAGAAAAGAGTAGTTGCTTGGAAGACATCTTATTCTTGGGTTATTGTACAAGATTGACATTGTACTTGCTGATGAATCTATACTAAAGAAATTTTGTTGGGTTTTCTGCTCCAAGAGGGTTTCCTAGAATAAATTGTTGTGTACTATTGTTTATGCTGCTTGTCTATCTTTCAGTGATCCTTTACTTTATTGCATTTAAAATTCACATGGTAACAGAGCTAGCCTGAAAGAAGACTTTGTGCAGCAAACTACCGGAAGTGAAAACTAGGGTTTCTTGTTCCGAAAGGTTTTCACCATAGTTTGGCCTGAAAAAGAGGTCAAAGCAACTCGCCCTAGGAGGGCGCATCTTTCTGTGGAGGAAGAATCCAGATCCAAGAATTTTGATTTTTTGACCCTGTCATTGCTGCTTAGGAAAACTAGGGCATTAGATTTTTGAGACTTCTGTCCATAGTTTTGGATGAAGGAAGGGTCTAGTCTACTCAACTCGCCTTGAGGAGGCGCATCTCTCTCTCCACACAGTTTGTCAAGACTCCAAAGTTGAAAAATTAGGGTTTCTCTGACAAACCCTAGGTCAACCAGAAGTCAAATCTCAGAAGACATCGAAGCAAGCACTTAATTGGAGCATCTCAATTGGTAAGTCCTATTATCTTTATTTCCCTTTGAGGTTCTCATTTTATCAAGATGAAAAACAATACCAAGCTTGAGGATAAGCTTGAAGGAGTAGATAACTTCCGTGCCTGGATGTATAGAGTGATGCTTATTCTAGAAGAGAATGAGTTGGACAACTATGTCAAGGAAGAAGTTGCAGAGCCAGAGGGAGATGAAGACAAAGCTAAGCATAAGAAGAATTTAATTAAGGCCACGAGGATCATTGCTGACTCCATTAAGGATCACTTACATTAGAGAAAATTTGAGGTCTAAAATGGGCCTTCTAAGGAAAATAATAAAATAATAGTTAAAATAATGAAATAATAGTTAACATAATAAAATAATATTTATTAAATTTTGGAGGAAGAAAGAAAATAACTATTTTTTGTTCGTATTTTCAACATATATCCCTATGTTTTTACTCAAATTTTGAGCAATAGCACTCGTTGGATGCGAAATTAAATTCCGCATTCAACAAGTACCCACACTGCATACTTTTGATGGGCCTTGCTGCCCCCAAAACAAGAAATACCTGAAAAACCGTGATAATTGTCTCATCATGTTTGTTTAGGTATTTCTTTGTTTTGGGGGTAGCGAGGTCTATCAAAAGTATGCAGTGTGGGTACTCGTGGGATGCAGAATATCATCGCGTTTTTTCAGGTATTTTTTGTTTTGGGTCATCGGGGTCCGTCAAAAGTATGTAGTGTGGATAATTCTGCATCCAACGATTGCTTCCGCTCGAAATTTGAGTAAAAACGCAGGGAGATATGTTGAAAATACGAACAAAAAAAGTAGTCTTTTTTATGACAAATATCACAAGTCAACCATTATGGTTGACTCATTTTATGTTCTATTGGTTCTTGAATTCCAACTCATCAAGAAATTATGGTTGGCTCGTTTTCTTATAAGGCCCATTTTAGACCCCAAATTTCCTCTAATGATTCCCCATATTTCATCTTTGAAGACTCCTAAGGAGATGTTCGATGCATTGAAGAGATTATTCGAAGGGAAGAACAGTAACAGGAAGACAACCTTGAGAACTCAACTCAAGGGTGCGAAGATGCAGAGCTCAAAAGGTATTCAATCTTATTTCAGAAGGGTCTCCCAAATCAAAGAACAATTGGAAGCTATTGGAGATCATGTTGAAAGTGCAGAATTGGTGATGACTACATTGAATGGTCTCCCAAGATCATGGAAGCATTCATTCAAGGAATATCTTCTAGAAGGAAGCTCATCAAATTCAGTAGGCTTCGGGAAACTTGTGATTAGGAAGAAGCCAGAATTGAAGCTAGAGAATAGAAGATGGGTGAAGATGATAACCAAGCCTTGGCAGCTCATGCAAAGAAAAGCAAGAAAGAAGAATACTCTCACAAGTCTAGAAGATTCCAAAAGAATCAAAGACCTCACAAGGACTACTCAAATTTTAGATGTTACAATTGTGATGAAAAAGGACACCTTGCAATAAATTGCCCCAAGAACAAAGGCAACAACAAGAAAGGAAATAAGAAGAAGCATCATGCTCATGCTGCAAAAGATGACGAACCAGTTAAGAAGAAAGCAAGGGAAGATTCTTCAAGTGATGAAGAATATGTTTTGATTTCAGCACTCACAGGTACTGTTACTCATGGAAGCAATGATTGGCTTGTTGATAGTGGTGCTTCCAAGCATATGACAGGTTTCAAGAAGTCCCTCTCCAACTTGACAAAAAAGGACTCACCTCATAAGGTGAAACTTGGAGATTATTACTAGTATCCCATAAAAGGGCTAGGAGAAGCATGCTACAAACTAGACTTAGGAAAGCCTATCAAGATGAAAGATGTTCTTTATGTACCATGACTAAAGAAGAATCTACTTTTCATATAAGACTTAGATGAGAAGGGATTCTGACTAAAATGTGAAGATTTAAAGAGTGGTTACAACTCTTTCTGATTTCCCACAGGACCAGGCAGAATGCCCGCAAGGGGAAAGAGCATACTTTGAGTTATAAGCCAAATGTTTATTTCGGTTTATGCTTGAAAATAAAATGCTTAAAGGAAAAACAGAAAGATATGAAGCACCAGATCTATGTGTGACTTTTTTGATCAACCACCACTAATCAGCAATGCCTTTGTGTGGTGGTGAGAGCGTAATTTGTGGTAACGAGATCGATGTTACTTCTAAATCTACTTCGCGAAATGAAAGTAAAGCAATAAATGAAATAAGTATACAACCCTGCAGTTAAAAGTGTTGTGTGTGTTTGGTGTTCCGTTAGAAAACGTTATACCACAAAACTTGACACTGCAAATCCCCCAGGGTGGATGGGGTGTGGGCGCTGTGTATCTCACTTGCTCTCGTTTAAAATTTTTACAAAAAATAGCTTCAAAGAAATGCTACTTAGTCCATTTACAATTGGATCTAAGGGCTTGCAATTTAATTGAATGATATATAAACAAAATGGGGTCCACCGAGAGTCTTTTCAGCACTTCCTGACAAAAAATTGTCAGAAATTCTTCCTCTTTTATCTTGGACCTGCTAAAAAACCAGTGAGCTAAAAGGATTCAAATTAGTGGATTAGTTGAACAAAATACAAAAAAAATACACTACCTAAGTACGTGGAAAAAATTGGAAATTTTAATGGAAACAAGTACTTAAAATAACAATCTAGATCTATCTTGAAATGAAACTTTTAAGAGCAAACTAGATCTGATATGTGTGCTGAATAAAAGAAGATAAATAATTTATACTTTGTGGATCTAACTTTTATTAAGCAAAAGAAATCAAGTAACTTAAAGAAATTTTGAGTTTTAAGAGATAGTAGAAAAGAGGAGCTCAAGCTCAAGCTTGAACACTGTGAAGGAGAAGAAGCATCTATGGAACAAGACTTATTAGATCCAAATATTCAAATGTAGTGGAGAGAAGATGAAGGAAACCGAGCTCCAAAAATCCTTTCACCTTAGGCAACCTGCAAAACCATACACTTCTCAAGGCAAACAAGATCAATCTAGTACATTTATCAATAAAATTGAGGAGAATATTAGTATAGCCGAATACATCATATTACTCCTACAATCTTGAAAGATGAAACATAAATAAGTAAATTGACAGCTGCAAATACTTATTCTAAGAAGCTAGAATCAATCTACAAGCTTGCAAAAAGAGAATGTAAAGCTAACTAGATATCACCTCAATACTCATCAACAATCACAACCATGAGGGGGAAATGCAACCATGAGCCTCCAAAGCCTTCACAAGATCTTATTCAACAAATAGCACCAAATGCCAAATAGTACATGAGCAGAGGTTCAGTGCTCCATGAAGAAAAGAGGAGCAAAGCCTTGCTTTTATAGAGTTTGAGAGAGAAGGGGGTGCAATCAAGGAGGGAGAGGGCACATTCCTTGAAAGGGGATTCCAAATCCCTTTGATTGAGCTTGATTTGAGCATGATTCAAGGGATGGAAGGTGAGGCGGGTTCCACATAAGGAGGCGCCCCACCTTCCTTCATTGGAAACTCCTCCAACCTTCCACGAAATGTCACATGGGAAAGTCACCCAAGGGAGGAGAGGGCACATTCGCTCTTAAGAAGACAAGTCGGTGCCTATCAATCCTTGATTGATTTATTCCAATATTGATTGAGATATTCCATAAATGCCCTTGCCAACTCAACTGGGCCTTCACCCACTGAAATAGGAATTTGATTTTCTCTCATTTTTTTTAATTAAATAATTCCTCAAAATTAATTTTGAGAGAATATTTATTGAAGTGAAAAATATTCACTTAAAACTTAGGAAAAGTGGGTTTAGGGGTTTTGTGGGTGCTCCGGGTTAGAAAACAAGCACCCCCATGGCAAAATTCACCTCCTAACGGTACTTTTATTACTTTTTTTATTTTTTAATTAAACTATTGAAAAATCTCATTAAACGGGAAAAATTATTTTTGTTTGAATAACTTGAAAATCCTAAGGGACCTAGTACATGTCCACATGACTCATTATTGATTGCTACCATGTGAAAAATACATAGACACATAGGCTTTAATAACCTCCCTAGGTTCGACCACCATGGAAAATACTCCAGCTTTGGAAGTGTGAGTGAAAAACTCAGGAATTATACGCCACTAAAGTGCAATGCATAATTCCTAAGGAAAAAACACTTTAGAGTATCCCCTTGATAGTTAAACCTAAGGTAGGGCAAGCCTTTTACAAAAGTATCATGCTTAGACCAAAAGTTATTACAATTCCCCCATGGAGGTCTGGACATGCAAATTTTACAAAGGGCCAAAAATTTGGCCTAATGAACTTCTGAACTCTGGCAATGAACAATGTAAGTTGTTCAAGTCTTCTAATGTTCACAAGGAGTCCACCTAAGTGAAACTTAGTGGACAACATGTAGTATTTGGCATCTTGGAATTGTTTCAACGATTTTAATTCTCCTATTGTTCCTTTCTCATATATTGTACCTGTCTGTTGGAGTAATTATGTGAATAATTTGAAAATCACACAAGTAATCTAATTATCTTTATCTTTTTTGAATATGGTACTGGTCAATTTCATCTTGTTTTGTGTTGTTAAAATGGTTTTGACTTTTGAGACTTCCATTCTAATTAAATTGCTGGCATTAAAACACTTGACGTGTGAATTGTGAACCTCTAAGTTTAAGTAGTTTCAGAAAATATTAATCATGAATTGATTAACAATAGCAGCCTTAAGAACTAGTTTAAGTTCTACTTTTAACTTATAACATCCAGTTCAGCCTATTCTCAAAGTTCTTATGATAGTCTGACTGGCTTGCGAGCTTATGCAAAAACTAAAACTATTGTTACTTACCAGCTAAACAAGGACATTGGTTTACTAGAATGTGAGTAGCTTTTTCTTTTTTCAATGTTTAATGCATGAAACGCTTTGCTTTTATGTTCTTTAATTCAATTCATTTCATCAATATGTACTACAATCATTAAATTGAGTGTGCAAGATATTCTTAAAGCATACAATATGAGATAAATAAAAAACAGCACTGGAAGCTGTATTTTGAGTGAGTATCTACACCCACACTGTCTTAAATTGTTTACATTCTTCGGATTCTATGTGCAAATTGGCAATCTCATGTTCTAGTTTGATAAATCTAATAATAACGACTCAATTAACCAATAAAGTTTTTGAATACTAAGATTTTCTATTGTCATAACCACTATTATTTGTCTAAATTTTGTTGGTATTTACTTTATTTTGGGTTGATAGAGAACATATTGTTATAGGATGTCAAAGAGTATTATTGTAATAGTCAATAAAAGCTCCGCCTTTTCATTGAACAGATATATGCATCAGACCTGATTTCTCCAAATATGAAGCCACCTCCTTTCACAGATGGAACACCAAATGAAAGTGTGGCTGACGTATTTGTTCGTGTGACACAGCTCATGTCCATATTAGAAACTCAATATTCGAGCGACAATATCATTATTGTCTCACCTGATTCAGACAACTTGACGATACTTCAAGCAGGTCTTACTGGACTGGATCTCCGCAGGTAAAGATTTGCAAGTTTTTATTTAGTGACATAATACAAATTCTACGGTGCTTTGTACGTTTTCGCTTCGCATGTATTGCTGAGCTCTTCTGTTTCTATAACCACAGGCACAGTGAGCTTTCATTTAATCATGGGGAAGTCAGGTTTGTGGATATAAGGAGTATCCCTGCTCCTAAAAAACCCATTACAGGGCTCTTCAAATGTCTAAAGCCTCCCAACTGTACATAATACAGACTGATATCTTTACCATAAATAAAACTTAGTAAATACCTGAAGAAAGGAGAAACATGGAATTGTTTTTTGTTAGCTGTTTCAATCTCTACGTATTCATCTCGTGATTTTATTCGAACAAGTTTATTATCTCACGTGTGTAAGATTCATGTTTGTAATTTTTACACAGTATCACCATGATAAATATTTTATCAAATCCTTTCGGGTGATAAATTCGGGCAGAAAGCAAGGGTTCCTTCATGGTTCCACCAAGAGCCAGATCATACTATTAAGTCATGGTTGTACCATACCCCAGGGGTTCTGGGGTCTCCAATTTGACCCAAAACCTCAGAAAAAAAATTTGTTTTATTTTGCCAGATTCCAGCATGAATGGTCAAGAAAATAATCCGTTTTGATGAATCTTTATGCTCTATTGAAGAATATTGTGTTTTGATGAATCTTTATGCTCTATATAGATTTGGTAGATTTATTAGTACATACTAGTGATAGTACATATTTAAGAAAATATTGTGTTTTAATGTTCAATCTACATAGATTTATTAGTACATACTAGTGATAGTACATATTAGTGATAGATCAATAGAATTCTTTATTAACCAAAGAAGCTGCAAAGCAACAAGTACCTGCCTCCTTAAAATCCCGGTCTTGCTTTGTGACTTTTTATTCATATATGATGCAATGTCACTCAAAATATTTCATACCTTTGTATATCTATATTGTATTAGTTAATAGAATCCCTATACCTCCATGGTACATTAATCCTCTATTTTCAAATGAGATGTATGTGCATATCCTCGTGCAGTCAGAAAGGGATCAAATTATCTTTGTGGGGTATAGAAAACGTTTCGGTGGATTACATTTAATTGCAAATCTATACATGGAAGCTGGGAGCGATGTAACTATACCTACAGTTAACTTCAAGGGTTCCACTGGAATTACCACCCAGAAAACCGTTGTGCACTTAATTCTACAGTACCTATTTAATCACACAGCTAACCGTCGTTTATGTGGGCTTGTTTCCATGGTTTAACAACACCTATTCATGGTTGCTTATCTGTGGATGATCCACTAAGATGGATTATATTGCAGATAGCATTGCTTACAACATAAGTTTATAGAACTAGTAAATTAATATAATAGAATAATTTCGCTGCTTGACCTAGATTTATTCTTGGCGATAGTATTTATCTGTTTGAATTATGTATCTTTATTTTCTAGATTTATTTTTCAAGCCTTTCCCATATTTTCTAAAAATGTTTTGAGAAATGTTTTTCCATATTTTATAAATTTATTTATTAATAAATTATTTCATTTTGCACTTAAAAGGAAAAACTACTCTACTCTACTTTCATTAAGTCATCAATCAAGACCTACTCTCTACTCTACACTGGATCGTATTCTTTTTGATGGTTCCTTTTGAATGTCCTGGCAAAATCTTCATAAACATTTTTTATAAAATTTTGTAATTGAAGAGTATTAATTCCAGATAGGTGGATGTATTTTAGAATTTGGAGTGGACTAGCATCTATGTTTTTACTAAATTGCATTACACGATGAGATAAGTGTACTATTCAGATTGATTTTATGATAGTTATTCAAATTTTGAAATAAAAATTTAATCAAAAATAACTTGTGACCTATCAACTTGGACCATTTATAACATAAATTGTAACACCTTTACAATTATTTTAACGATAATCATTTTAAGGATGCTCCAAAATGTCTAAGCTGGACAACATGAGGTTGTGGCTGGATGTACAAATTACAAGGTAGAAAAAAAATAGAACACGGAATTAAGACTTGAGTATAGTTTTGCAAGTGAGATCAAGTACTTGGCATTCGTGATTCATCCTTATAAAAGGAGGAGGAGTAGAATGAAGCGAGAGCGAGAGTTATATGAGGAGATGAAGAAAGGGTAAGCCAAAGATACATCATCTTTATAACAATTGGACTTGCTCACGCATACTGGCTTGAAGATCGAAAAAGCATAAAAGCTCATGCGGTGAGAATTGTGATGTCAAGAGATACAAGAAAAAGGAAGCAACCCAGCCCAACTCTAGCCAAGTCTGAAGTTCAAGACTGGAACATCTATATGGCTACTGAACTCAATCTCAAACCATTTATTATTTCACCCATGCACAAGTTATTAGTTGGTGGTTGAACCCTTGTATTTCTGCCAAAGTGCCTGTATTTATGGCAGAGGCGACACCGAAATGGGAGTTGCTCATAATCTAGCGGCTGGATCCATTCCTCGTCCACCCAATTTAGGCTAACAACTTTTGGGAGTTCCTTAGATAGATCCATGTAAACACAGATCCGGGCATAAGAGGTATACCTCTGTAATTTTGTCTGCTCCGCCACTTTGATAAATTCACCTAGAGAGTTTCCAATAGCTTGCAAGATTTCCAGATCCCAAAATTCACGGGGCAGAGAGAACAGCCGGATCCAGACTAGAGCAACTTTCATATCTTCGGTTTCTGGGTTGAAACGTTCCTTCCAGGGTCTAAGGTAAAGACCGGCTGAGAAGAAAAAATACGGTCCTCCTTCTAGAATTTTGTCCCGATCTTCCACATTGAAAAAAATAATAGTAAAAAAACCTTTGGCCCCAAGCTGCAGATCATAATGCCCTTTAGGGTTCCACGTGCTTTTGATCCATCGGATCAGATCTTTTTCCTTAGGCCGGAAACCCACAAATTTTCCAAGTAGGGCCTTCTCCTTCCATTGCTCCACCTTTTCCCTAACCTTCTCAGCCCGGATCTGAATAGTTGGGATAGCCGAAGACTTAGGTAGGCATCCACCAAGGCCCAACCTCCGATTGGCCCCCCACGCTCGATCTCCTAGCTTACTCAGCATAGCGTCCTCCCCATCCTCCTTTGCAGGCGGCCCTGTAGGTGCCATAGCCCGGGGCAGCCGTCAGAATCTCTACAGGGGAAACGAATCCCCCGCAAGAGAGCTTTCCCACTGAAAAAATCTCGCCCTGCCGGAAACCCTAGGTTGACTTCCTCCTCGCTCCCCTCTCTCGCATGCGAAAATGCTTCCATGCGTGAACATGACATTAATATCCATACTAGAAATAAATCTTATGATACATCTATGTTTGGGTCCAAGGGTAAGGAAACCTCTAATTCTGAGCTAACTCCTTCATTACACAGATAACTAAGCCAATGACACTATGCCTAGAATACCAAAATGTGTTCTAAAGAAGGCCATGTACAATCCCAATGCACATGCTACCCAGAATTATAGCATAGTAGAAGATCTAGCACAAGATCCTTGTGCAATATCTACTCTTGAGTTCTATAGAGCTTCCCAACCCAATGTAGAAACTTTATCTCGGATTTAGGAGTGTTTGATCCCATGGATAGTCAGGTTATGGATTTCGATTGCGAAAAATTGGAATCCTCGTTTACCCCAACATGTAGCTTTCGAGATTCAAGTGATATCTGGTAAGTCCATTATACATCGTACTATTGTTGATGAGGGTGCCTCCACTTGTATGATGTCTATGTCATGCTGGAAGTCCATAGGGTCACTTGAAGTAGTAGATCCTATAAATATATTAAATTATTTCGATGGCCATGTGTTCAAATCTCATGGAATAATTCTAGCTCTCCCAATAGATATGGGGGGGAAACATTCAATGCTGAAGTGGGTGTGGTTGACACTCCACTAGATTATAACTTGTTATTAGGGAGAATCTAAACCCAAGCAATGATGGCTATAATATCTTCAATATTCCATAGTATTAAGTTTCCACATAATGGGAATATTGTTACCATTGATTAGTTATCATTTTGTACCAATGGATCCAACCATCAGAATGGTTCCAATATCCCATTTGGTTAGCCATTTTGCGAAGGATTGTGAGAATTTCAGGGTGGGAATGTACCCTGCATTGACGGGAACTTTTAACCTACGCCCACCCAACCTACATGCAAATGTATCCTAAATACATGCAATATCTATTGTTTCCATGACTTCTGTATCGAAGGCATATCAGTTTAAGACCTCTTATTTTAATGACTCTTTCAAGTTGCCAACTATTAAAGTTGGGTGCAGTCGGACGAACCAGGCCTTTTCTGCGGCCAAGGTAGCTTACTAAGCCACTATTTAACATGAAACAAACCATGCTAGTCTACATTCCATCTTCGAAGCAAAACACCATTATTCTATGTTTGTTTGGGTTGTTAGTTCTTTGCCTTGTCACGACCCCTTAGACACAATTTTTCCATTCCATGATGCAATTCTTGAGGCAATTTCATTAGGGGATTGGACTTGGAAATATATGCACCAATGTGCATCATTCCTTCTAAGAAAAAGTGACCTTAGAATTGACATAAACAGAACCATTAAGCCGGTTCCTATGGAGTGGTATGGGATCCATCTCGCAACTTTACAAGTTTATGATGAGGGGAACATGGGAATATTTCTCAATCCATCCCCATTGACATCTCTAGGACCCCAAGTGTTGTTGAAAATATATTTATCAATGTTGATTGTTCACCTAAGGAGATTGAAACATGCACACAATTGTTCAAAGAGTATAGAGATGTATTTTCCTGGTCTTAAGAAGAAATGTCGGGACTTGACCCATCGATTGTCGAACATAAGATTAAGACATATCCTAATTCCAAACCTGTCCATAAGAATCTTATACTGGTTAATCCAAGAAAGGCTACTGCTGTCAAAGTAGATGTAGAAAATTTTCTTTGAGAAAATTTCATCTATCTTGTTCCCTTAATTGAATGGGTATCCAATCTAGTACCTATTGACAAGAAACAAGGTAACATCTGCATTTGTACTGATTTTAAGGATGTTAACTTATCCTTCCCTAAGGATAAATTTACTACCCCATTCATTGATCAAATTATTGATGAATGTGTTCAAAATGAGATCTTCTCATTTATGAATGGTTTCTCATGGTATAATCAAATCCAAATCTGTCCCAAAGATCAACACAAAATTGCCTATATATGCCCTTAGAGGACTTTCGCATATAGGAAGATGCCATTTGGATTGAAGACGCCAGATCTACCTCTCAATGATCCATGTCTTGTGCTTTTTACGATATCAAGAAGATTGTAGAATCCTACTTAGATGATTTAACTGCTAAATCAGGGAAGAGAGTGGACCACCCGAAGCACTTGTGGGTAGTCTTTGATATGTGTTGTTATTACAGGATTTGGTATAATCCTCATAAATGTATGTTCTATGTCAAATCAATTCGATTGCTAGGTCCCATCGAATCAAAATATGGTATACTGGTAGATCCGTTCAAGCTAGACACAATAGTGTAGTTTCCTCCCCCGCAAAACTTGAATCAATTGTAGAGCCTTCAAGGAAAAGAAAAAATATTGCATAGATTCACCATTAATTATGTTGAACTCACTAAAGGTTTCATACGCTTACTTAGGAAAGGGATTCCATTTGTTTGGGATGATAATGCTCAAATATTTTTTGATGCATTAAAAAAGGCTCTAGTGTCTTTCGTATTTCCACCTGATACACACCTCGAGTAATGTGGAAAAAATATTCAAGCAATTGGGTGCATCCTTGGGGGAAAGTCACAAGTCAAGTTTGTCATCACTTAACACTTAAATCCTCAGTCTAAGCCAACTCCTAGTGAAGACAAGGGTGGTGATCCCTAATAAAATAAAGCTAAGGATGATTAAGCTAACGCAGAAAAAGTAAATCTAGGAGTTTGAAAATACTGAAACAAGAGAACAACCACAGTGATTTTAATATAGAAGCACACAAGATAATCAATCATGACACATAACGGATTTGAGAAAAATGATTGTAAAGTAGACCAATGCCTTAGTGAATTAAGTATTTGTAGTTGAAAAGGAAATCTTTTGCAGTGCGTCTTGATTAGTTTTAATTTATTAGATGAGTTGAATATGAGTGGGTATATTGATGTTGAGATTGAACCTGCAATGTAAACTGTAAAAGGAAACTATCTAAGAATATGGACCACTTATTCATTATCCTCTAAGCAAGCACACAACAATAATACTAGGTGTCTAACAGGGGGAGACATATAGTCTGTTTTGGGAACCCATCTCACTCTGTAGTTAGTTCAATGTAACTCTTCACTTCTAAAATAAAGATTCAGATGGATTTTCCTATTAAACCAATCACTAATATACCCTTTTTTTATTGTTAACCACAGATTAGGCAAGCCTGCTATGGTCACAAGAGTAGATTGGGGGACAAAAGTCAAGGTCTAGTTACTTGCAAAAAAGAAATAAAAGAAAGCAACTAAACTAAGTGCAGTGGGTATTAAAAATGATTAATATAAGGTCCTGAGTGAGTTTGTGGTCCGACGTTGAATCATAACCAACAAACAATTAATTTTAACTTAATTACTCAAACTAAAGTAGATGAAGGAAAAAATTTAGCAAAAAGTTTTACGCCATGAAAAATGAATCCCCAATGGGGAAAGGGGTGTGGGAGTTGGGTATCCCACTTGCTTCTCTTTTATTATGGCAATTACAATGATGGAATTCTTGTGGTTTTTTATAGACCAGGACCACTAATATTATAGGTTTAATGTTGTAGAAAGAGTTTGATGAAAGGAGGAGAGGAAGAGGAGGCCCTGAATGGCTTGATATTGGAAAAATTGAGCAGCACCTCTATCTACCTATTTGTTAAAAGGTAAATACCAGCCACCTTAAAAGCATGAAAATGCTAGATAAAACGTCAGAAGAATAAACATATTCCTAATATCAA
Organism: Larix kaempferi; assembly: GCA_027924585.1. Lineage (NCBI taxonomy): Eukaryota > Viridiplantae > Streptophyta > Pinopsida > Pinales > Pinaceae > Larix > Larix kaempferi. The sequence continues at coordinate 2,921,148 of BSBM01001024.1, read as the reverse complement.
GTACTGAGAAATAGAAAATAAGCACAAGTACTTAAACATGAACCAGATCTACTAAAGATAAGGAATGAGTAACTAGATCTAGTTAATAGAAAGCATACCTAAAAAAATCATCTTTTGATCTTGAAAGAAACTAATGAACTTAAGCATGTAAAGAACCATAACCAAAAAATAATTTCAAAATAAGTGAAGGAGAGAGTTAGAAAGATGGGATAGCTTGGTAACTTTCAGGCCGTGGAGTCTTCCGGTGGAGACCGGAGAGACTATGCTTCTTCGGAAGTGCTTGAAAATATGTGAGAGTCAAACTAGATCAGCCACCTCTTCAATCTAAGAACCTACAAATACATAGGAATCCTTGCACAAAGAAATGGTTAAACACAAAAGTGTCACCGATAATAGAAACTGAGAAAGTATACAATTAAACTAAAAATACATCCACCTCTAAGAGACCTACAAAAAACATACAATAAGAGAATAATCAAGCTAGAAATTCGCTTACCTACTGGGATATATCTCCCTTTGCAATCCCAAAGCTAACCCAACAAGTATAATAAAATAAGCAGCACAAGTTACCTCATAAAAAAAGCAATTGGCATCCACACACATTAATGCACTACCCCACAGGTTTTCCTCCAAAGCCTTTCTATTCCAAAGAATTATTAAAAAATACAAGAGCGGAGCTTAGGCAGCCTTTCAGTCCTCTGACCATGATCAATGTAAGAATGAATACATGCTTCAATCGATGTAGAGGGTGCACTTCATGGCTGAAAAAGTGAATTCAAATTCTGGAGAGATTAGGGGGCATCGGGAGTGAGTTGAAATCTAGAGGATGGAGCCACCTCTCAAGAGGTGTGTTGGGCCTCCTCATTGGGATTTCCACCCATCCACTACCAATTCGCCACCTAAGGAAATGCTCCCTCACTTTGTAGATATGCTCCCCCCTCTTGATGGAGCTAACTCACCTTTGATGGATTTGATTGATATCACAATGATTCAACCTCTAGTTCACTTGATTTAGTTGTTGATTGAATTTTCCACCACCGAAGACATGTCTTCGACATGTTTCCTTTAATTTTGGGATGTTGATTTTCCCATTATTTTCTATTTTTTGGCTTTTTAATTCACTTTTCAAGAAATAATGAAATCAAGTGATAAATGATCACTAATTTCACTCTCAAAGTGGGTACATGGGTAAAGTGTGTGCTCTGAGTTATAAAACAAGCACCCCCATGGAAAATTTCATTCCCCAACACCCCTTTTATGCCTTTTTGAATGTTTATAATTAAAATATCTTGTTTTTTGATGAGAAATTTTTATTTTAGTGGAAAATTAAAAACACCTAGGGGGACTTGGTGCATGTTCATATGAATAAAAAATAATGAATAGCATAATAATATACATTGACACTAGGATTTAATAACCTCCTAAGGCCTAACCACCAAGATAATTACTCTAGCTTTGGAGGATTGAGTGAAAAACTAAAAAATTATAAGTCGTTGAAGAGCGATATATAGTTAACAAGGAAAAAACACTATAGAGTAATTAGATTGATGTCTAAGTCCTAGGAAATCCAATACTTTTACAAAAATCCATCATGCCACATCATTCATTACAATTCCCCAAAGGGGGTATGAACATGAAAAAATAAAAAAAAGGGCCAAGAATGGCTTGCATGGAATTATGAAAACTAATACTGAACAATTGACTTGTTCAATCTTCATCAGCTCAACTACAAGTCCAACTAAGTACAACTTAGTGGATACAATCTTGCTCCTACTTAGGGACGTGTGCTCAATCTGGTCTGTAGGCAAGGAGAGGATGTGAGAAATCTAGAATCTCTAGTTTCTATAACCTGTAAAATAATGTCAACTTGACAAGCCGACTTTCAGTAGCACATGCTCTTATAAATTCCAATGAAGCATACATTGCATTATTTGACCAAAAATGAAACTAACTAGTGAAAAAGACTATCATTCCTAAGTAGTGAAAAGAAATGCATAAAGTGAATGATCACTCTAAGCATGATAAAGTAAACCTTCTAGGTGAAATAAAAAATCCAATGTAACCACCTAATCATTTTATCAGTTTTAATTTTTTTCGTTGTGTTTGGTTACTAGCCAAAACAAGGATACACTTATTACAAAATGAAAATCCGCATGAGGATTTTGGATGGAAGGATGTATGGGAGATCATAGTCATGAACAATGTCATCAAACTCCTTCTAGAATGGGAAAGTTATCCCACATGATTCTTCTATCCAAGATTTGATATGATTAATATACACATATGTATGATGAGGCAAATCAACCACTCCATCATACTTATCCAAAAGGCTTCTCCGATGATAACTCTCTATATAATCTCTAGGCTGATCCAAATCATAGGAAAACTTTGCATGTGAAGGAAAAGGATGAGATTGATATTTAATTGACTGCATCCAATCGATCTCTTTAGTTTACTTCTTCTCCATGTTTGCATCACTAGTACTCATATATGACTCTAAATTATTATATGAAAAATCCGAATGTGCTTCTTCCATACCAAGACTTCCAAAGGTTTCAAAATCCACACTTCCTTCTCTGGATATATCAAAGATGGGATTTTCTAAATCCATCCAATAATCATTATTCCCATCCTTCAACAAAGGGGGAGTCGTCATCTATTGAATTATACCCTTGGCTATGCATGTCCTCCTCATGATCAAAACTTGCATTCTTAGAAGGTTTGGTTTCAAAAATGTTACAAGGTATAACACTTTCCAAATATTCATCACACTGCAGAGAACACGAAAGAGTGTCATCATACATATTACAAACTTCATCATGGATTTCTTCATAGGATTTTGCAATGGTTTCTTCCTGAAATATGCTAGAGGCAACTCCAAATATTCAATGTTTTCTATCATAATGACATGAGTTGTATCTTCATCAATGTCTTCAATCACGTGACCTTCATAAAATTATTAGATGGAGTCACCGTGGATGTGTTTCTCAAGATTAAAATGCACAATATCCTCTATCCTTACCAGGTGTTCAAAATGTACAAGGGCTTCTACATGATACTCTGTCCTAGGAAGGAATACAGTAAATAAATGTTTAAGGACCCTTTCCAATGTTTCCATACTACCCAAATCATTATTCCACTACTTCAAAACATCCTAAGGAATCTTGAAATGGATGTAATACATTTATTAGGCAGACCCTCAAAAAACCAATAATAAGCATCTCCCTTCAGAGTACTAGCAAACATCTCCATCATATTATCCTTATACAAAATATTGAAGTCATCCAAAACCTTAAAGAAAGACATGACGTGCCGGATGGATGGATCACCATTTACACGAAATAATGGAATATAATTATATACATCCTCACCATCCTAATCAAAGTTAGGAAAACCTGGGATGTTTGAGAAATCGATGGGAGAAAAATGCCTGGCAATGTGAGCATCAAACACTTCATCATCCATATTAGAATTTAGCAACATAAATAAGAAATAACATGGAGTATATTTGGCACAAAATTAGGATATTTGTCTAACAATTAGATTTAAAGGTTTTCACTATGTTGCATGTGCTCATATACACACAACAAGTCTTCACAAATTTATGATAAATAGGTTTTATCACTTCAATGGAGTCACCGTGTGAGAAAAATATGCATTAAAAACCCTCACGAAGTTTTTTTTCTTCTTCTTTTGTTTGTTATAAAAATGAAAAAAAGGTTAGTGGAGTCACTAGATGAAAAAATTAAAGATCTACTCTAAAGGATTTATCTAACAGAGCAAAAACAAAAAGGAGAAAACAAAAGTTGTATTCCAGGAATAAAAATATTTATTCCTGACAACGGTGCCAACGAATGTTTATGCATGATATGCACCTTGTGTAATGTGTCTAAAATATCCAAGCCACTAGGTGCATCCTTGGGTGCAAGTCACGATTCAAGCTTGATGTCACTTAACACTTGACTCCTCGATCTAGGCCAACTCCTAGCAAAGTCAAGGGGGATAATCCCTAATAAAATAAAGCCAATCTCGATTAAGCTAAAGCATAAAAAGTAAATCTAGGACTTTGAAAATACTAAAACAATAGAACAACCACAATGAGTTTAATATATCAACATGCAAGATAATAAATCATGACACATACTTGATTTGAGAAAAAATGATTGTAAATTAGACCAGTGCCTTAGGGAATCAAGTATTTGCTTATGAAAAGGAAATGTTTTGTGGTGCCTCTTGATTGGTTTTAATTTATTATATGATTTGATTAGGAGTGTATTCATAGATGTTGAGATTGAACTTGCACGTGTAAATTTCAAAAGGAAACTATCTAATATTTTGTCCCACTTATTCCTTATCCTCTAAGCGAGTACAAAGAAACAATACCAGGTGTCCAATAGGCGGAGACATATAGTCTGCTTTGGGAACCCCTCTAACTCTGTAGTAAGTAAAATGTAACCCTTTGCTTTGAAAATAAAACTTTGGATGGATTTTCCTATTAAGCTAGCCACTAATATCTCCTTTTTGATTGTTAACTATAGATCAGACAAGCCTGCGATGGTCGCGAGAGCATATTGGGGGACAAAATACAAGGCTCAATTACTTGCCAAAAATAAATAAAAGAAAGCAACTAAACTAAGTGCAGTGGGTGTCAAAAATTATTAATCTAAGGTCCTGAGTGATTTTGTGGTCTGACGTTGAATTAGAACCAACAAACGGTTAATTTTAACTTAATTAAACTAACTAAAGCATATCAAGGAAAAACATTATAAAAAAAATTCACGCCATGTAAAATGACACTAATTCCGAAGGGGGAATGGGGTGTGGGTTTTGGGTATCCCACTTGTTTCTCCTTTATTAAAATAATTATAATGATGGAATGCTTGTGGTATTTTATAGACTAGGACTAGTAAGCTTATAGGTTTAAGGTTGAAGAAAGAGTTTGATGAAGTGTAAAGAGGAAGAGGAGGCCCTAAATGGCCCGAAATTAGAAAAATTGAGCAGCACCTCTCTCTACCTGTTCGTTAAAAGGTAAAAATCGACCACATTAAAAGCACGAAAATGCTACATAAAACGTTATAAGCATACCAATATTCCTAATCTTAAGTATCGAAAGATAGAAACTAAGCACAAGTACTTAAACATGAACTAGATCTACTAAATATAAGGCTTGAATAACTAGATCTAGTTAATAGAAATCATACTTTAAAAAATCATCTTTTGATCTTCTTGAAAGAAACTAATTAACTTAAGAATGTAAAGAACCATAACAAGAAAATAATTTTAAAATAATTAAAGGAGAGAGAGATAGGAAGAAGCTGCAAGCTTAGGAAATTTTGGGTCGTGAAGTCTGCTGGTGGAGAGTGGAGGGACTATGCTTATTCATAAGTGCTTGAAAGGATGGGAGAGTCAAATTAGATCTAGCGCCTCTTCAAGCTAGGCACCTGCAATTACTTAGAAATCCTTGCACAAAGAAATGGTTAAACACAAAGGTGTTTCCGACAATAGAAACTCTAAAAGCATGAAATTAAACTAAAACTACATGCACCTACAATAAACAGACATAAGAGAATAATCAAGCTAGAAATTCCCATACCTACTAAGAGATAACTCCCTTTGTAGTTTGAAATCTAACCAAATAAGTACAAGAAAATAAGTAGCATAAGTTACCTCATAAACAACGCAATTGCCATCCTCACACATTGATGCACTACACCAAAATTTTTCCTCCAAAGCCTTTTTATTCCAAAAATGTATTACAAATTACAATAGCATATTTTAGGAAACCTTTTAGTCCTCTGACCATGATAAATACAAGAGTGAATGCCTACTTAAATAGATGTAGAGGGTGCATTTTCTAGAGAGGGTGCACTTCATCATTGGGAGAGTAAATTGGACTTATGGATAGATTAGAGGGATTGAGAGTTATTTGAACTCCAGAGGATGGCACACCTATCAAGAGGTGCACCCCTCCTCATTGGGATTTCCACCCATCCACTACTAATTCGCCACCTAAGGAAATACGCCCTCACTCTCGAGACATGCGCCCCCATCATGATGGAGCTAACTTGAATCTGTTGTATTTGATTAAGATCACAACTATTCCACCTCTATTTCAATCGATTTGGTTGTCGATTGACTTTTCCACCACTGAAGACATGTCTCCAACATGTTTCCTTTAATTTTGGGATGTTGATTTTCCCATTATTTTCTATTTTTTGGAATTGAAATTAAGTGATAAATAATCACTAATTTCACTCACATAGTGGGTACATGTGTAAAGTGGGTTCTCTGAATTAGAAAACGAGCACCCCCCATGGAAAATTTCACCCCCTAGTACCATTTTTATTCCTTTTCAAATTTTTACATTAATATATTCCATTTTTAATGGGAAATTTTTATTTTAGCAAAAAATTAAAAACACCTAGGGGGGACTTAGTGCATGTTCATATGACTAAAAAATAATTACTAGGATGATAATATACATTGACACTAGGATTTAATAACCTCCTAAGGCCTAACCACCAAGATAATTACTCCAACTTGGGAGGATTGAGTGAAAAACTCAAAAATTATAAGCCCCTGAAGAGCGATATATAATTAACAAGTAAAACGCACTATAGAGTAATTGGATTGATGGTTAAGTCCTAGGAAATCCAAGCCTTTTAAAAAAATCCATCATGCTACGCCATTCATTACAATTCCCCCAAGGGGGTATGAACATGAGAAATGTTTTAAAAGGGCCAAAAATGGCCTGCATGGACTTCTAAACGTTGATATTCAACAATTGACTTGTTCAATTTTCAACAACTCAACTACAAGTCCAACTAAGTACAACTTAGTGGGTAACATGCCCCAATTTTTAGTCCCCCTGATTTCAATAGAGATTTCCTTTTATACATAGAAGCCTTCAAATCGATTGTACGTATGGTCCTGGAGCAGGAAGATGATTCCTATCAAGAATGTGTCATTTATTATTTGAGAAAGAATCTTGCTTGTCCTAAATTAAGGTACTCGTATGTTGAAAAACTTGCACTCGTCGTTGTTCATGTAGTTCAACGACTTTGACATTACATCCTGCTTAGGTGAAAAAATTTCATAGCTAATATCAATCCATTCCAACACATATTGTCCCAAAAAATAATCAAAGGCAAGTATAACAGGTTTATTTTCATCCTTCAGGAATTCAGTTTAGGATTTGCTTATGAAAAATCAAAGAAATCGTTGGCCTTTTCCTAGTTGATGTCGGATTTTCCCCGAAAGGATGAGAGATTTGTTGAAGATCCATCACTAATTAACGAGTATATATTCATCATCAACTCAGAAGACCCCTAGTATGGCGATATTTTGATTTACCTACAAACCTAGAGGGTCCTATCTCAATCTACCCATGAACAAACACATAAAATACGTAACCAATAAAGGCATTACGCCATCATTGGTGATACCTATAAAACCCTTTGTTTGGAAACCCCAGTCTGATTATACCAAGTTGTAACTACAGTTATAAATTCTTTCAAGCCTGTTGAGGGCCCCTCCCGAATCCCTGACTAAATTATATTTAGATTTAACCTTTTAAATATTTTTCAATATAAATTGTATAATGAAAAATGCGGATCACCCACTTCACTAAACCCAACAAAATCACTACATAAATTTCAATACAAAAGAAACATTAAGGACAAGAAAAACCTATTCGTGATGTTTGATCTAGTAGTTGAAGAAGTCACCAAAGGGGTTGCCACTTAATCCGGTCCAAGATTTCAATAATTTACTGATGGACTCCTCGGTTGACCTCCCTACCATACACGGAGTAGTCTTCTTCCTCCCATTCCACCGAGCAAATAGGGGGCACAAAGAACATACAAGCCTAAACACTCAGATGAGGTATCCTAATCCCGAGAGTAGTTTTCAACAAAACTCACATGGACCACACACAATCTCAAACTTCCGTTACGTATTCCATCCAGCATTAGGAAGCAAGAGATCATTTTCTCTTCATTCTCCCTTTTTCTTAAATAGCAAATTTTTGGACGACATGTGTCGTCTCATGCAAAATTTAATTTAGTTTATTAATTCTCTAATATTCATTCTCATGCAACAGGTGTCACTTTCACATTCTAGTGCACATAAGTTCCTCTATTCTCTCTTAGTTGTCTCCCTAGTCGAAAATCCTAATCCCTAGATCAGTGGGTGCATGTGGGGTTAAACTGTAGATATTTTCTAATCTAGATTTAACCAAAATAAATTATCTCTAACTTATTTATTTATGAATTTAATCTAATGCACATCTTCCTAACTCAATGGGTGTACGAAATTTCTACCTCAAATATCCCCTTTCAATAATTTCTTAATTTAAAATACCCTTTCATTCAATTATTCTCAATTTAACAATTACATATCCAAAATTTACTATATGCCTAAATGTTTTAGTGCAAGAGTGAAAATATTTGCATTTCCTTTCGTTGTCTAGGGACCACTTTGATGGGTCCTTCTGATAGTTTCCTTGTCCTCGTGGGTGTACTATGTAGCGAATAGGAATCATTATTGTAATCTTCCGAATACATTTCCATGGTGAATAATGGCGATTGAGGAATACTATATTCCTTATTACGCGCCACTCAACACATCGTATGCGACCAAATCATTGTGGCCTCGCTCGTACGACACACACTTCCTCGGGTGAGATGATAGGGATTCTGACCCATGCGTTGAATTCTATTTCAGGGTTGGTAGCCCGTCATCGTACCCCTACGTATATTTATCATTCTTTACAGCCCATTTTTATTCCATTTGAGATTCATTCGATAATTCATTTTACTTGCTACTACACACACTCAAAGCACACATTAGTAGCGCTGCACCATATAAACTATACCATCATGCATTTTCATCTTTATTCAATTATATTTAAATAAATGGAATTTATTCACATCTGTGGAATAAAAAGCATCGTTTCTTTCATTCATTCATAACATAATCATCAATTCAATATTTCTCAATCAATTGAGCATAATCATCATTTGCTTGTCAATTAGCAGTTTTTATTCAAATAATAAAGCATAACACATTGTTCAAGTTTATTTAACCAGGTCAATAGTCTAGTCAATCAATTGTATCAAGGTGGGCGTTATAGGATGAACATATTATATTTTTGTAAATATTAATATGAAAAAAAATCCACAACTGGTTGTGCTGTGGCAGTACACTGAAAAGATCGGGTGTGTATTCACCAGAGATAATAAGGGGGTTAGATGTATTAGGTGGGAGACCATGTTATGACCGTGTTACCCTAAAGTTTTTCCTAAGTCTTAAACCCATTTAAATGAATTTATAATATTTTTATTAAATCATAATTATTATTTAATTATGATTAAGTGGGGAGAGAGAGAGAACCCACGTGGTTCCAAAATAGCATGCATGAATTATGCATGGATGGGAAAAGTAATGGGGGCCATTCGGTACGTGCCATGGAAGAAGCTTGAATTTTGAGAGAATTTTCCCATGCCTTGGTATGTCGAAGAGAACAGGGGAGAAAATTATTATTCCATAATGAAAAATGAAATGAATTCTTCAACCTGTGAGCCATTCTGTTGATAAATTTATGCTGCAAATCTGTCCATTTTGTCTATGGTCATCCCAGTGAAGTGAAAAATGGTGTATGCAGATGACTTGGTGGATTTCTGAGCACATATGGCAGTGATGTGTGTGATTGTTGTGCATTCAGAAGGAAATCAAGGAGGTTAAGTGCACTGCTTGGCATGGAATTGGTATTTAATCCAATTTTCCTGATTGCCAAGTGTAATTTCTGAAAAGTTTGGGAATTGGTGAGAAGTTTGTCTAGTGAATACACAAGTCTCGGCTCGGGGTTGGTGTTATTTTGAGATATTAATGAGAATAATTACCTATGGTTGGGTGGAGCGTGGAAGCCACACAACTAGTTGCCAATTCAAGTGTTCAACATATAATTTTATTTCATGAGAATGGTGTAATTAACTTTCAATAAAAAATTGCGATAAATTTTTTTCCATGGTTTTCTATTTAATTTCTAGGTTAATAATAAAAATGTTTATTGAAATTATGTTGAATAAGTTTAATTCCGTAAAACTATTATGAATGGATAAATAAGTAGGAATCTCATTCATTTTGTTAATTTTCCTTAACATCATAATTTCGAAATAGTTAATTTTATGGCAAAGACGTGTTAAATTGCTAATTAGTTGGGTAGTCCTATTCTTATTGCGTAGCTCTTGAGGCTCATTTGGTTTATTTGAAAAAGACTAAATGTTTATGTCAAAGCTCCAAAGTAGAGTAAATATTTAAGTCATGATTTTGTTTACTAATTAATTTGTAAACCAAACCATGTGTTAAAGCATGTTTTTAGGTGTTTTTCCTTAAGTGGTATTGTTGTTTGGAAAACCATGGGCTCAAAATATCTAATTCTAAAGGCTTCGAATGTTTCTGTTGAATTCTAAGTACAACTTTAATTATTTTATAAAAACCATGAACCAATTATGAGTGGAATTGGTTTTTAAATTGGAATTAAATAATTATATACAAAATTCAATGAGTTGAATTAATATTAAATATGCAATACAATATGGAAATTAATTTTTATATTAAGAAAGATTGGCAAATATTTTCCTAAATAAATTATGGAAACCCCAACTTGCAGTTCTTTCGTAGTTCTTATGCGCAGTAATTTCCTAAGTAATTTATGGAAACCCCAACTTGTATTTATGTCGCAATACATAGTAAGTTTAAATGAAAATGTTGGAAATAATGTTTATTTTCTTGTTTTAAATGTATAATACATTAAATGAGGATTGGCTATGTATATAACCTTACTTGCTTTTATTCCATTGTAAAAAAAATTTCCTATTTTTATTTACGGAAACCCCACTTCGCACTTTTAGGACAATTCTTATTCTGCACTTAGTAAGCTTAAAAGGATTATGTTAAAATTATAGTTTCCTTTGTCTTAATAAAATGAAAGACAAACTCGACGAATGTATAAGCATGAAACTAATATTTACCTTGTTTCCTTTATGAAAATATATTGGATAATTTTCTAAGGAAGTTCATAGTGCGAAATTCATTTTCTTGTCGTAGTTCACTCTGTCACAGTTCACTCCTTCGCAGTTCACTCTGTCACAGTTCACTTTGTCGCAGTTCACTCTATCACAATTTACTCTGTCACAGCTCAGCTTTCGAACATCACTCTGTAATAGCTCACTCGTCAAAGCTCACTCTGTCACAGCTCACTCGTCGAAGCTCACTTAGTCATAGTTCACTCATCGAAGCCAAAACTTATTTTGGTCCACTATTCATATTTAGTAAAAATAATAATTTATTGGTATTCATATGGGTGCATAGTTATATTTATGTCAAAGTTATTTTTTGTTGAACTAATAAATACAAACATATTCCATATGTCAACTGTTAAGTTTATTCTAATTTGACTAGCAAGATCACTGAAAGAAACATAATCACAAGATAGACAAAGATATTACCCTAGGAAACCCTCATGGGGTAGAAAATCCAACAAATCTTTCCTCAATAAGATGATCAACCAAAATACAAGATGTGCTCCAAGACTTGACCTCCTTCTCTACCTCCTATGTAGACCTCTCAGACACAAGTGCGCTACTTTCTGAGCTGAGCAAGTGTGAGATAAGTGAGGAGCATTCTCCTCTACTTATACTAGTTTCCCGACTAACTATTTCCCTAATGGGGACGACCTCTCCTAGTGAGGTCTAATAACCCCTAATTAATTAACCCGGGTCGACCCCCACATGGTGGATCTAATAACCCTGGTTACCACAATCCATCGGAGGAATAAACATCTACGGGTACATAACAGAATCACCTCGGAGGTATGTAACATCTCCATAATAATAAAGTACAAAATATAATATTCTTAGAAGTTACAATATTCAACACTCCCCCTTAACAAGAAGGATATTATAACAACATCTGCAGGAGCAAGGAGTCATCGACTACATCATACATGATACATCTATAAATCATCAGAAGCTTTCTTCAATACATCATCATCAGTAACTCAACCAGTTACTGGAACATCTCACAATCATCAACATCGTCATCACTCGATTATCAACATTGTCATCATACGATCATCAGCATCGTCATCACACGATCATCAACATCGTCATCACATAATCATTAGCATCGTCATCACAACATACCCTGCAACACACATGATCCTTCCTTTCGGAATCACAATCATGTTTAAGACTATCCTTCCTTTCGGAATGACTGGATTTGTTGTCTAAGGATGATTAATCCACTCAATCTCATTTAGGACTATCCTTCCTTTCAGAATTACTGGATTTACTGTCCAAGGATGATTTAATCCACTCAATTCATTTAGGACTATCCTTCCTTTCGGAATTACTGGATTTACTGTCCAAGGATGATTTAATCCACTCAATTCATTTAGGACTATCCTTCCTTTCGGAATTACTGGATTTAATGTCCAAGGATGATTTAATCCAATCTCATACATTTTGAACTAAGCGCTCAGGGACGATGTAGTCCTATCACGTCCACTAGGGACTTCATTCTTGGAGACATATGTCTACGGATCAATTCAAGGGACCGAAGTCCGGGGATGATACAATCCCCACATGTCCACCAAGGACTTCATTCTCGAAGACATACGTCTACAACTCTCTTTAGGACTGAAGTCCAGGGATGATCCAATCCCTACATGTCCACCAAGGACTTCATTCTTGAAGACATACTTCTACGACTCTCTTTAGGACTGAAGTCCATGGACGATCCAATCCCCAGATGTCCACCAAGGACTTCAATCTTGAATACATACGTCTACGGCTCTCTTTAGGACTGAAGTCCAGGGATGATCCAATCCCCACATGTCCACCAAGGACTTCATTCTCGAAGACATACGTCTACAGCTCTCTTTAGGACTAAAGTCCAAGGATGATCCAATCCCCACATGTCCACCAAGGACTTCATTCTCGAATACATACGTCTACGACTCTCTTTAGGACTGAAGTCCAGGGATGATCCAATCCCCACATGTCCACCAAGGATATCATTCTCAAAGACAGACGTCTACGGCTCTCTTTAGGATTGAAGTCCAGGGATGATCCAATCCCCACCCTGTATCCTCATCAATACATATATCGTTAGTACATCACTAGTACAAGTACATACAAGTATCCTTATCAATACAAGTATCCATATCATAAAAAACATGTATCCTCATCAATACATCAATATAAGCATGCATCCTCATCAATACATCAATATAAGCATGTATCCTCTTCAATACATCAATATAAGTGATATAAGTATTCTAAATATACATATAATAATCTTAAGCATCCATATAAATATCTAGGTGTAATAAACAGGTATCCTCATCATCGACCTTGCTGTCGATGTGGGAAATCTCATCATCAGTGACTATACCACTCCCCCTTTCGAGGAGGGTCCTTTTGAACCACACCAAGCTTGTCTCGGAAATACTCAAATTTTACTCGAGACAGAGGTTTGGTCAATATATCAGCAATTTGTTCCTCAATTCTCACATACTCGAGCTTAATAGCTCCCCTTTGCACCATATCTCGTATATAAAAATATCATATCTCTATGTGTTTTGACTTATCGTGGAATACTGGATTTTCTGTCATCTTAATACAACTTTGATTGTCACACATGATCACAGTGGGATCCATTTCTAATTCAAACACTCCAGATAATAATTTCCGAAGCCACACTGCTTCACAAATAGCAGAGCAGGAAACTATATATTTTGCTTCAGCAGTACTGAGAGCCACACTAGATTGTTTCTTGCTGAACCATGAGATCATGGCAGATCCAAGACCATAACATCCACCTGATGTACTCTTTCTGTCTGAAACACTTCCTGCCCAATCAGAATCTGAGTAACCATGTAATCTGAGTTCATGACTTCCAAGATAGTATAGACCAAAATCTAATGTACCCTTTAGATACCTCATTACATGCTTTGCAGCTATTAAGTGAACCTTTCTAGGTTCTACTAAATACTGACTCAGGGTATTTACAGCAAAGCATATATCTGGTCTGGTATTTGTTAAATACATCAATGACCCAATGATTTGTCTTTATAGAGTTACATCCACTAATTTTGATGAGTCATTAACTAATAACTTCAAGTTGGAGTCCATGGGAGTGGCCATGGCTTTACACTCCAACATATCAAATCTTTTCAAAATCCCCACAGCATACTTACCTTGATTTAAAAATATTCCTTTTGGTTCTTGCCATACTTCTAGACCTAAGAAGTAGTGCATTAATCCGAGATCCTTCATTTCAAATTCTAAAGAAAGCTTATTCTTACATTCGATAATTTGATTCTCATTTCCTGTTAGAAATATATCATCTACATACAACAGTAATATAACAGGTTCATCATCCATAATCTTGAGGTAAAGATTTGGATCATCTTTACTCTTGGTAAATCCCATGCTTGTTAAGAAACTGTCAATCCTTCCGTACCAAGCTCTGGGAGCTTGCTTCAATCCATACAAATCCTTTTTCAGCTTGCATACATGTGTTCTTCCATCTTTAACCTCAAACCCTTGTGGTTGTTCTATGTACACTTCTTCTTCAATTACACCATTCAAAAAGGCTGTCTTAACATCCATTTGGTGTAATTTCCACTTCATCATAGATGCAAGTGCCATGATAGTTCTAATTGAAGTGTACCTAGAAACTGGTGCAAATGTTTCTTCATAGTCAATTCCCTCCTTTTGAGAGAATCCTCTGGCTACAAATCTTGCCTTGTATTTTTCAATGCTACCATCTGCAGCATGTTTTATCTTGAATATCCATTTGGAAGAGACCACACTTTTACCTTTTGGTTTGGGAACTATATCCCAAACATCATTTTTCATTATTGACTGGTATTCTTCTGTCATTGCTTCTACCCACTCCTTCTTCTGAGCTGCCTCTTCATAGCTAGTAGGTTGTTGATCCACAAGATCACACATCAAGGCCACATAGTTGGATACTAGCTTGGGTTTCTTTCTTTCTCTTGTGGAGCCTTCATGAGCTCCATATTTTTTAGCTCCTTAAATAATGTCTCTAGCCCATGCTGGCCTTCTTTTCTTAGATAAGTTTTTAATGGGGGGTTCTTCTGGTTCCAACACGTCATGGTCCTCTGGTGTATCATCTTTAGGGATGGGCACAGCTTCTAAGATTCGAGGATGAGTATCTTCTTCATAGACATCTTCAAGTTGGCACTTCCTATATTTCTTGAGAGCTGCTTCTTCATCAAAAGTTACATCTCTACTTATTTCCTTATGATGAAAACCTGGTATGTAAATTCTGAAAGCTTTGGTTGATTCACAATATCCAACAAATATTCCTTTCTTACCAGAAGGATCCAACTTGGTTCTCTTTTCTTTTGGAATGTGAATGTACAGTGGACATCCAAATATTTTGAGATGACTTACCTCAGGCTTCTTTCCTGTAAACACTTCTTCTGGAGACTTGAATTCAAGAGCACTATGAGATAGTCTATTTTGTACATAGACTACTGTCCTAGTTGCTTCAGCCCATAGATACATGGGTAGATCTTGGTCATGTATCATTGTCTTTACAGCTTCCATGATAGTTCTATTCTTTCTTTCAGCAACCCAATTTTATTGGGGATTGTAGGGAGTGGTTAGTTCCCTCTTGATTCCAGCTTCCTTACAAAAGTCTTCAAATTCATTTGAAGTATAGTCTCCGCCACTATCTGTTCTGAGAATCTTGATTTTCTTTTCTGAGAGATTTTCTATTTAGGCCTTGAACTCTTTAAATTTTCCAAAAACTTCATTCTTTCCTTTTAGAAAGTATATCCAAGTCTTCCTTGAATATTCATCAATGAAAGAGAGATAGTATTCAAACCCACTTAGGGATGTGGTGGGCATTGGTCCACATACATCTGCATGTATTAACTCTAGAGTATTCTTGGTCTTTGTTTCACTCTTTGGAAAGGGGTTCTTGATATTCTTTCCTTTGGCACACCCCTTGCATGTACCATCATGATCAATCTTCAAATCTGGTAATCCTATGACAAATTTACTCACATGAGGTAGTGCTTTGTAGTTAATATGAGCAATCCTTCTGTGCCATAGTTCATTCGGACTAGTGGCTTCATGAACAAGGGAAGCTTCTGGATGTCCTCTGAGTTTGTATAAACCTCCTTCCTCTTCACCAATAACAATTGCATCCTTAAATGATTTTCCTTTGGGCCACATGAGTACTTGTCCATCTATGAATGCAACCCCATAACCTTTCTTATCTAGAGCTGAGATAGAGAGTAAGTTCTTCTTTAATCCTGGGACATATAATATATCTTTCATTTTCAATGATGTTCCAGAATCAAGCTTGTAACTTGCTTCACCAATTCCCTTGATGGGATATTGATAGTCATCTCCTAATGACACCTTCTGTGGAGAAGACTTCTCTTCCAATCTTGAAATTTTTTTCTTTTGTCCAGTCATGTGCTTTGAAGCATCACTATCAATAAGCCATGTATCTTCTCCAGGTGTTATAGATCCTGGGAGTGCAGAGAATAGGACATACTCTTCTGCATCTTCTTCTTCATACCTTTTGGATCTTTTCTTGGGGAGGGGCCTTTCTTCTTCTTCTTCATCTCTTTTAGATATTTTCCTATGAGGCCTTAATTCCTCTTCTTCTTCTTCACTTTCATCTTCTACAAGATGTGCTTGATGTCTTTTAGGGTGAGTATTTTTCTTCTTCTTTAAAGGACAAAATTTAGCAATGTGTCCTTCTTTATGACAAATGAAACATTGGAAAGAGGATAATTTTCTTCTTCCTTTCTTCTGAAATCTTTGTGGAGATGGAGACTCCTTGTGATTATCCCTTTTGAAGTGAGACTGATTTCTCCTTCTCTTAGTGTGTGTAGCCAAGGCTTGATCATCCTCCTTGAGAAGGGCTTCTCTGTTGGCTACCCTAGCTTCTTCTTGAACACAATCCTCCCATACTACATCAAACTTCATACTTTCTTTTCTGGCACACATAGTTTGTATAAATGACTCCCAAGGTCTAGTGAGACCATTTAGAGAAGTCATCACAAGTTCATCTTCATCAAGAGTATCACCAATGGAATCTAGTTGTTCCTTGATTTGGGAGACTCTTGAGAAGTAGTCTTGAATGGATTCTTCTTTGTGCATCTTGGTACTCTTCAACTGAGTTCTTAGATTCATCTTCCTATTGATGTTCTTTCCTTCATACATTCTTCCTAGGGCATCATACATTTCCTTTGGAGTCTTCTTGGATGCCACTTGGGGAATCAAGTGGTCTTTAATCGAATCAGCTATGATTCTCTTTTCCCTAATCAAATCCTTCATATGCTTCTCTTTGGCTTCATCTTCTTCAGGTTCTACAACTTCATCCTTGATATATTGAGCAAGATCATTCTCTTCAAGAATGAGACCAATTTTGTATTTCCATGCCCGAAAATTCTCTATACCTTCTAGCTTGTCTTCAAACTTAGTGTTTGGAGCCATCTTCTCTTGGGGGAGTCCAAGAGATTGGAGATTTAAGAGATGGAGTAATACTTACCAGGACATGAGCTTCCTTTTGCTTTCCGGATCTGCAACAGAATTTCTGGTTTATTGCACTTTTGGTAAAACTAGGGTTTGACTTTCCCGAAGTTCTACCCAACCACAAATCTCGATATAGGGCTCAAAAGATTGATCTTGAGAAGGGATATTCATCCATGCAACCAAAATCCAAAAATACTAACTTTGAGAAACCCTAATTTTGGGAGAGAGAAAAATAATTTCACCTTGTGAAAGATGTTCTATTCAGGCTAGCTCTGATACCATGTTAAGTTTATTCTAATTTGACTAGCAAGATCACTGAAAGAAACATAATCACAAGATAGACAAAGATATTACCCTGGGAAACCCTCATGGGGTAGAAAACCCAGCAAAGCTTTCCTCAATAAGATGATCAACCAAAATACAAGATGTGCTCCAAGACTTGACCTCTTTCTCTACCTCCTATGCAGACCTCTCAGACACAAGTGCGCTACTTTATGAGCTGAGCAAGTGTGAGATAAGTGAGGAGCATTCTCCTCTACTTATACTAGTTTCTCGACTGACTATTTCCCTAATGGGGCCGACCTCTCCTAGTGAGGTCTAATAACCCCTAATTAATTAACCTAGGGCCGACCCCCACATGGTGGATCTAATAACCCTAGTTACCACAATCCATCAGAGGAATAAACATCTCTGGGTACATAATAGAATCACCTCGGAGGTATGTAACATCTTCGAAATAATAAAGGACAAAATATAATATTCTTAGAAGTTACAATATTCAACATCAACCTCGTCGGATTTATATTTATGTTGAAGCTATTTATTTATGTCGAAGATAAATTTTGTTTAATAATCATAATATAAACAAAGTCCATATGCTAAATCTTGTATATTGTGCTTAGTATTGGATGGTTTGGTGGTTTTTGAAAACCATGACCTGAATTAGTTATGCAAAATAGAAATAATTTTTATGTCGAAGCTAAGATTTAGCTTTGTTAATATTCCTTGCATGAATGGTATTTATGCTTGAAAAACCATAGGTTGTATTAAGTTAAATACTATGGGTTGTATGGATAAGGAATTGGATATCGAATTTCCTACACTCAAAACATTAATAATTATTATCATAAATAATTTAGGAGAACCATAGTGTGCAGTTCATAGGTCATGGTTCTTACCGCAAGTGTTACTTTGCAAGTAGTTTTTACTGTGTAGGTTTTGCTATGCATTGTTAAAAGAATTATGGGTTTTTTTGATTAAGTTGAAGCTTCCGCTAATTACGTGTATATATTTTATGCATTCAAATGCAATTGTTATGCATTTGTTATAAATTTTCATATATGAAATATGCATGTAGCTAATGAGCATAAATACATTTTATTATTTTATTATTAAAACAATTAAAAAAAAATTGTGTATTAAGTCTAATGTAACACTAGGTTTGTTACAAATTAGTATCATAGCCAAGGTTACAGCTCTTGAACCTTTGGGAATTCCATTTTATTTATCTGAAATGAATATTTGCATGTTTTAATATTAAATATATATTATGCAGAATTAACAATCATAGTCATGTTCAACAGATTGCTAGTGACAACACAATTTTTAGACCATTGTATTTGCGGATTGCCAGAGTAGTAGGAAAGCAATAATAATAAAATGGAAAACGAGCCTGCATTATCCAATTTTTCTGAGGAAGTTGGTATGAGTGTTCAAAGAACTGATTCTAATGGTCATCATATTGAAATGGGAACAGTGGAAGTGTTTCAAACTTTGAAGGACATACAAATTGGGAATGGAATTTTTTTACAGAGCTTAGAACAAAAAAACAAAATAAATCAACAAGTGATGCATAATATGGTACAGTTACAAGTCAGATACAGTAAGTGTCTTCCATTGTAAGAAGGGAGGAAGAGGATTCAATAAACAAAGAATTTCCTGATAGATATCAACATTCCAGAAATAAAGATGAAGGAAAAAGGGGGTTGCATTGCCAATATCAAACAATTGAAAGTCATCATGGGAATGAGATGCCTAGAATCCAACATGATACTCATCCCAAGAGGCATCAAAAGATAAAAAATGATGGAAATACATTAAAGGGTGAACTCAGGAAAATTAAACCTCCCACTTTTTATGGGGAAAAAGATGGTGAAATTGCATAGATTTGGCTTTTAGAATTGAAGAAATATTTACAATTACATTATTATATTGGTAATGAAGAAGCTTGTATTTCTAT
Organism: Larix kaempferi; assembly: GCA_027924585.1. Taxonomy (NCBI): domain Eukaryota; kingdom Viridiplantae; phylum Streptophyta; class Pinopsida; order Pinales; family Pinaceae; genus Larix; species Larix kaempferi. The sequence continues at coordinate 2,901,318 of BSBM01001024.1, read as the reverse complement.
ATATAATATTCAAGGAAAATCTTATAGGTGGTGGAAGCATCTGAAGAAGGTAGAAAATATGGATGAAAGGAAAATTTCATGGAGGAGTTTTCAAAAGTATTTCAAGCATGAATATTTGTCCCAGCAATACTATGATAAGAAAATGCAAGAGTTATTTGAACTGAGACTAGGAAATATATCTATGGAAGAATATTTGCAAATATTCCTGGAATTACTAAGCTATGTTGAATTTATCCAAGATGAAAAGGTTAAGATTCAATGATTTCTCAGTGGCTTACTATCATTCTACAAGGACCGAATAACTTATGATGAACCCTGCACTTTGAAGGAATGCATTAGGAAAGCTAAATGCTTGTATGAGCAAGGTAAAAATAGACAAGATGTCTATAAAGTCTGGAAGGGTAAATTGAAGGACAAGTAGGACCAAAGGAAAAATGGGTTTAAGCCTCATGGTGTTAAACAAGATTTATTTAATTCTTCCAAACAGTCAAATATGAAAGGTGAATCAAGGTTGACCGAGTCTACAGGACAAACGAAACAATTTCAAGTTAAATATTGGAACTGTGGAGGTGATCACTACCTCAATAATTGTACGGAAAGGAAAAATAAAGTTTTTGGTATGTATAATTGGTAAGAAGATTCTACAATAGAATATATTTCTAGAATTTTTCCTCGCATATATGCAGCTTTGGATAATCGTCAGGAAGAACACTAGTCAACAATGATTGAAATTTAAGGTAAAATAAATGATTTTCCCATTTCAATTTTAATTGATTCCATAGCTTCTTACAGTTATGTAAATACTAATCTGGTTGAATGATGCAATTTATTGAACAATAAGTTACCAAATCATAGAATGGTACAATTGGCTACTGGGATGAAAAGGAAAATTACTTCCATGGTTAAAAATTGTTGTTTGGAAATGAATGGATGTCATACCAAAGTTGATTTGGATATCATTCCTCTCGGTTATTATGATGTGTTGGTTGGAATGGATTGGCTGTAAAAGTATTTTGTAGTTTTGGACTGCCATAAAAAAATTATCACTTGCCTAGATGAGAACAAGAATACAATTAAGATAAATGGCATTCCAAGACCAATTTCCATAAGACAAATTTCATCCATGCAGATGAAGAAATGTTTCAAAAAGGGGTGTCAGTTATATTCCATACATGCAGAGGAAATGAGAACTGAAAAAGAAACAAAATTTAATGAACATCTGGTGTTGAAATAATTTGAGGACGTGTTCCAAGATGTACTCGGGTTACCACCAAAGCGAGATATTGACATTACAATTGATTTGGTGCCTGGAACTATGCCAACATCAAAATATCCTTACAGAATGAGTACCTCACAGCTGAGATAATTGCAAATGCAACTGGAAGAGTTATTAAAGAAGGGTTATATACGACCCAATGTGTCACCATGGGGAGTGCCAGCTCTGTTTGTAAGAAAGAAAGATGGCACACTAAGATTGTGTGTAGATTACAGACAACTGAATAAAGATACAATCAAGAACAAGTATCCACTATCGAGGATTGATGATATCTTTGATCAGTTGAAAGGGGAAAAAGTATTTTCCAAAATTGATTTGAGATCTGGGTATCACCAGGTGTACATAAAAGATGAGACCATTAGCAAAACTGCCTTTAGAACCCATTATGGGAATTATGAATAAATAGTACTGTCTTGCGAATTGACAAATGCCCTGAGCCACATTCACGTGTTAATGAATGGTGTATTTACATAATTTTTGGGCAAGTTCATTATAGTGTTTCTGGATGATATTTTGGTGTATTCCAAATCTGAGGAAGAGCATGAAGAGAATCTTCGGATTACCTTGCAAATCTTGAGATAAAATAAACTATATGCCAAACTTAGAAAATGCTCATTCTATCAGAAGAAAATCTTGTATTTGGGTTACATCATCTTTGACGAAGGCGAAGATGTGGACCCAATGAAAATAAAAACCATACAGGAATGGCCTACTCTGAAAAAAGTAACCGAAGTAAGATAATTTATGGGGCTTGCAGGCTATTACCGAAGGTTCATGGAATATTTCTCTAGGATTGAAAATCCAGTTATCATTACAAAATAAGAACGTGAAGTTTATCTGGAACCAAAAGTGTGAAGATAGCTTCAGACTCTTGAAATAATTACTCACATGTGCTCCAATATTAAAAATTCCAGATCCAGGGTATGTGGTATGTACAGATGCATATCTAGAAAGATTCAGTGGATTTTTTTATGTAAGATGGACATGTGATTTGTTATGAATCACAGAAGCTAAAAGGGCATGAAAATAATTATGCTACTCATGATTTGGAGTTAGCTGCCATAGTTCATACACTTCGGATGTTGAGGCATTATCTCATGGGGAATAGGTTGAAGTTAAATATGGATAATCATAGTCTGAAATATTTGTTTGAACAACCTCATTTGAATGCAAGACAAGCCAGATGGAATGAATTCCTGAGTGAATTCAATTTTGAAATCGAGTACATGAAGGGAAAAGAGAACCGAGTGGAAGATGCACTTAGTAGAAGAATTCAGATAATGCAAATTTCAGCTATCTGCAAATGGAAATCTGATTTAAAAACCAGATTACATGAGGCACTAAAAGCATATGATTTTTATTTGCAATTTGTGACAACAATACAGGTAGGAAACAAGCCTTTAAAATTTTCCAAATATGCATTGACTGAAGATGGAACTCTTCAATTTAATGACAGAATTTATGTACCAGATGAAAATGAATTGAAGAAAATTATATTACATGAAATGCATAATGTGCCTTATGCAGGTCATCCTGGGTACCAAAATACATTGATCGCAATGAAGAAAGAATATTACTAGCCAGGCATGAAGAAAGAAGTGGCCAGATTTATTGCTCAATGCTTGGAATGTTGAAGAGTAAAATAAAAACATAGACATCCTGCTGGTCTACTCAATCCATTGACGATACCATAATGGAAATGGGATGTGGTAACCATTGAATTTATTACAAAGTTACCTAGAACATTGAAGCAACATGAATCCATTATTGTTGTGGTTGAAAAATTTACCAGGTCAACCCATTTTGTTCCGGTGTAGTCAACATTTAAAGCAGCTAAGATCACATAAATCTATATGAGAGAAATTGCTAGGTTGCATGGTGTTCCAAAAGCAATAGTTTCGGATCGAGATCCAAAGTTCACTTTGAAATTTTGGAAAGGGTTGTTTAAGGAATTTGGAACCAAAATCAACCTTAGTACATCTTATCATCCACATATGGATGGATGGGAAAAGAGCATAAATCAAATCATTAAAGACATGCTCAGGGTGTATGTAATGGACAAACCCGGTAAATGGGAAGATACCTGTACTTAGTGGAATTTTCCTACAATAATGGTTACCGTGCATTGTTGAATATGAGTCCCTTTGAAGCATTATATGGCATAAAATGTAATGTTCCAGTGAATTGGGACAAGCCAGTGGATAGGATGATTGTTGGACTAGAAATGCTTCAAGACGTGGAACAACAGATAACCAAGATCAAATAGAACTTGAAAGTAGCTTAGGAAAGATAGAAGAGTTATGCATATAAAAATATAACACATAGAGAATTCCAAGTTGGGGACAAGGTGTTCCTAAAATTTAAAGGCAGGAAAATTTCATTACGGCTGGGTAACTGGAAGAAGTTGAATGTAAGATTTTGTGGACCGTTTGAGATCCTAAGCAGAATTGGATCAGTAGCTTATGAGCTAAGTCTACCTCCTTCAGTTAATGTGCACATTGTTTTTCATGTTTCCTTATTGAAAAAGTATGTTTATGATTCTAATCACATATTGTATTGGTTTGTGGTACATGTGGAACTAGAAGGGGAAATCCAAGTACAACCATTTTGCATATTAGACAAAATAATCAAGACACTCAGGAACAGGGTCATAGGACAGGTAAAAGTCAAATTGACCCATTACAGTCCTGAAGAAGCAACTTAGGAAATGGAATATGTAATGCAAGAAGAATACTCATATATATTTTGAAATGATGTAAATATGTAATGTAATAAGTTTAAAAAAAATTGTTTTGACATGTTTTGGACAATGAAACACCGAGGATGGTTAAGACTCTAAGGGGGAGGGGAATCTAACACCCCTAGTTTGGAAACCCTAATATGATTATACCAAGTTGTAACTATAGTTATAAATTCCTGAAAGGATGAACATATTGTATTTTTGTAAATATTAATATGAAAAAAAATCCACAACTGGTTGTGTTGTGGAAGTACGTTGAAACGATTGGGGACTTTTGTATTCACCGGAGACAGTAAGGGGGTTAGATGTCTTAGGTGGGAGACCATATTATGACCCTTTTACCCTAAAGTTTTTCCTAAGTCTTAAACCCATTTAAATGAATTTATAATATTTTTATTAAATCATAATTATTATTTAATTATGATTGAGTGGAGAGAGAGAGAGAGAGAGAGAGAGAATCCACGCGGTTCCAAAATTGCATGAATTAATTATGCATGGATGGGAAAAGTAACGGGGACCATTCGGTATGTGTCATGGAAGAAGCTTGAATTCTGAGAGAATTTTCCCATGCCTAGGTATGTTGAAGAGAACATAGGAGAAAATTTTTATTCCAGAACAGAAACTGAAATGAATTCCTGAACCTGTGAGCCATTATTTTGATAAATTTCTGCTGCAAATTTATCCATTTTGTCTCTTGTCATCCCAATGAAGTGGAAAATGGTGTATGCAGCTGACTTGGTGGATTTCTGAGCACATATGGAAATGATGTGTTTTACTGTTGTGTAATCAGAAGGAAATAAAGGAGGTTAAGTTCACTGTTTGGTATGGAATTGGTATTTAATCCAATTTTCCTAATTGCCAAGAGTAAATTCTGAAAAGTTTGGGAATTGGTGAGATGTCTGTCTTGTGAATGCATGAGTATCAATGCAGGGGTGGTGTTATGTTGAGAGATTAATGAGCAGAATTACCTATGGTCGGGTGGAGTGTGGAATCCACATAGTCAGTTTCCAATTCAAGTGTTCAACATATAAGTTTATTTCATGAGAATGGTGTAATTAAATTTCAATAATAATTTGCGTTAAAAAATTTCCACAGGTGACTGCAATCCCCTAGGTACTACTGAAATTATAGACCTCATTCCAGCAAGATAAGTTGAATTTGATGGGAAGAAACCCATTGGAATAGAGGCATTAAGGTACCCTCCATCATCCAACAAGAGGAGAAATCAAGGACTGATTTGTTTTTTTGTTCTTTAATTCTGCATTTTGATTAAACTGTGTCTATAACATTTGGTATTTATGTGATAGCAGGAGTCTTTGCTAAGTATTAAATTGGTGACTTTTAATTGATGAATGATGTGAAAGGTATCTTACCTACCAATTGCTGATGATATAAACATATTTTTCTTGTAACTTGTTGTTGATTGATAACTTTGGTTACAAAGAACCATTCCATTTTTGGTCGTTATTAATAGATTCTGCTGGACAACTTTATTAGTCTATATTTTGTACTATGTTTATCACTACACATTGATAGAGTGGTTTGGATACATTCATCATTTGTGAAAAGACATATTCCTGGTCTAGGAATATAGATAATTATTTGGGTGTAAGTTCAGGAAGTCATTAATATAAAAAAAACTCTTGGGTGCCATATTTTTCTTTTCGGTGTTTGTCATGTATTGATCTTGTTACAATGAAATTGTTATTCTTTGTTTTATTTATCATATTATATAAATGATTGTATCTATAATTTTTGTAATACACACACACACACACACACACACACACACACACACACACACACACACACAACAAGATTTGAACCAAAAATCTGACGAATTCCAATGAAATTGACCGTGTCGTCGGATTTCACCTTTGTAATTACGAATTTTGCTTTTTTTTTAAAATTGACCTCTGGCATTGTCAAATTTCTGATGGTCATAGGATATCCGACGATATCCATTGGATATCCCATGATATCTGATGGATATTCAATGGATAGATTATAATGGTAACTATGATAATGTTGTCAGATATCCGACGGATGTTTATTTTTAGAAACTATAAATTATAGAAACATTCTGACATATTTGATATATAAGCGACGGTTTGCGGAAATTACAATCTTCGCACAGATTGTTTTCCGTACAAAAATCCACAATTATTCAAATTGTTACTGTGATTAAAAATAGTGAGGTGTGGAGCTTGATTTTTTAAGATTGATAATCATCAACGAAGCTCTGTATAAGAAAATGTCACATAACAATATTCCGGATCCAGATGAACAAAATCGAAAATTGCTTCCCACAGAAAAGAAAGGGTGATGGGAAATGTTATTATCCATGTATTCAATGCAGGGGATTTAAAAGGAGAAGAATAAAGATCACAACATCCAGAAGACATTGTAGGGAACATGGATACGCTGAGGGGGAATATGAATATCGTCCATTGGTAAGTTTTTCATTATATATGTCTTTATATTGATCATTTTTGTAAAGGTATGTATCATTTTAATAGTTCTTATATTAACTAATATCTATTGATGTTTTCTTGTAATTATAAAGGAAATACCTCCTACGGCATATCGCCCGGAGGACGTGCTTTCAGAACAAGTACTGGAGGAACATGGAGCTATGAATAATGGAGAACAAGTTAATGATCATATTGAAGAAGATGATCATATTGATAACATAGTTGAAGATGATGGTACGAATACAATGATCCATGATACATTTAATGTTAGAATGGATCATCATCATCATCATCATGAAAATGATGACTTTGATGATGTTCATGATTTACCTCTTCTTGATAAGACATACGAACCCCTTTATGAGAGCTCCAACACAAATATTCTCTCTATTATATTGTTTATAATGAACTTGAAGGTTATGAATGGTCTTTCAAAAACATCAGTCACACAGATGTTAATGTATGTAATATATTCCATCACATATATATGATCGCGATAAAGGTTATCTATGTTCCTCTAATAATTTGATTGTTAATTCATTAGTAAAATTAATACGGATAAATATGTTTCATTACTATTATTTATATATTATATTAACTATTTTTGTATTTTAATTTCTTGTAGCTTGATAGCTGAATTTTTGTTTCCACCATCAAATATTTTATCTCGCACATATCAATATTTATCTGCCATCATGAAATAAATTAGAATGCAGTATGAAGCAATTGATGCATGCCTCGATGACCATGTTATATATTATAATCGGCACGAATTTGAAACAGAATGTCCAGAATGTCATATCAGTAGCTATCGAACAACTCAAGTAACAAAAAAGGTGCCTCACAAGGTTCTTCGTTATATTCCCATTATTCCATGTTTGCAATGATTGTTCAGGTTCAAAAAAATAATGCAATTTATGGATTACCATGCACGGAACATAATTCAAGATGACATTATTCGAATGCCTGCATATGGTTCTGCATTTAGATATATGGAGGAAAAATGGACACACTTTAAAGAAGAACCTCGTAATGTTAGGATTTCTCTAGCAGCAGATGGTTTCAATCCATTTGCAGAGATGAGATTTATTTACCCAGTGTGGCCTATTTTTGTTATCAACAATAACATTCCTCCATGGTTGTCATAAAGAGGGAGCACATAATGTTGGCAATGATTATTCTAGGTATGTGTCTACAACAATTTTTTTTAAATGTAGTGGCATCTCATTTATCGTATTTTGTTGCATAATGTCATATATATATATATATATATATATATATATATATATATATATATATATATATATATATATTATCTTTTGTATTATTTATATATCTAAATGGTTGTAATAATTATATATTTTATATGTTCAAATCAATCAGGTAAGTAACAAGTTAAAGATATGAATGTATATATCGAACCTCTTATTGACGAGCTACTAAAGCTATGGAATGGTATAACTATGTATGATGTGTCTAGACCAATACGACAAAGGAAATTTCAATTCCGTGCAATGCTTGTATGGACAGTTCACGATGCCCCAGGGTTAACCCATTTTTGCGGTTTGTAACTATAAGTTCTAATTTAATTGTATTTAATTTTATGAACTAGTTGATATATTATGCATGCATGTTTTTTTAAATAATCCATTCATTTTATATAATTATAATTGACATAGTTAATCCTTATCTTTATGTCGGTCTTCAAACAAAGGGAAAATTTGCATGTCCAGTTTGTGGTCCTAAGATCAAATCTCATCGTTCAAGAAGTTTAAGAAATGAGGTGTTTGATGAGTATAGGCACTTCCTCTCTAAGAATCATAGGTATCAAACTACCGAAAAACATCTATTCAATGGTAAGCAAGAGACTTCATTAAAACCATAGAGAATGACACCTAACCTATGGAAGTTGCAATATAATAGAAATCGTCAAGGTACGTATGGATCAAATTGTCTATCTATCATTGTATATGAAATGTTTTGATTTTTTTTATTGTGTGTTGTTTACTGTAATTGACATTGATTTCTTTAATTTATTTATAAACTATGATTCATGATGGTCGTCGTGATAATGAAGGAATTAGTGGGCTTCCATGAGGAATGACAAGTTATCCTAAACAATTCAGTAGGTTTCCCTACTATGAGCACCTACAAATTTCTCATATGTTTGATACAATGCATATCGAAAAGAATGTGACTAAAACATTATGGCGAATATTGGATGGAAGGAGTGACAAAGACAAAAATGTCAAAATTTGCAATGACATTCAGGAATCCAACCATGCAATGAAATACGTCATTCAATTACATAGAAACGGAGATAAAATTAATATAAATTGACTTCCATGGTTGTTAACGGAGCAACAAAGTAATGTTGTAAAAGAAGTCATGCGAAAAATTAAATTTCCCACCGGATTTTGTTCGAACATGAAGAATATCATAACAAAGAAAGGTGATTTTGTAGGGCTAAAAACGCATGATTGGCATATCTTCATCAAGGTAATTATTATGGTATGTATATTGGTATATTTTTTATTCTAGTGCATATTGTTGGTATTTTTTTGTCTATTTTTTGTAAAAACAAAGAAACGAATTTTATATTGTTACAATATGTTCTACCTCTATCTCTCCCGGACAACTTCGACAACAATGTCAAACAAGTTATATATAATCTTGGAAAATACATGAGGTAAGTAGCGATATTTTGCATGCATAAAGTGTTTGTTTAATTCATTGTAGAACTTATATTTGACATTTGTTTTACTAATTGTTATGCAATATAATGTTTATTTTTGTTAAATATCGTGATTGGTTTGCATCACTTGTAGATGGTTGTCATCTAAAGAAATCCATAAATAAGATATAAAGTATTGGAGGAGAGAAATTCCTCATCTCATGTGTGAAATGCAGAAGCATCTACCTTTGGCATTTTTCAATGCACAAGAACACTATCTCATACACCAAGTTGAGGAGATTGAATTGTGTGGACCTGTACACTCAAGTTCCATGTGGATGGTTGAGAGACACTTGAAATTTTTTAAGGATTTGGTTAGACAACGAGCTCATCCTGAGGGTTCTATGGTGGAGGGATATATGGTATATCGGAACATGATGTATATTAGTGAATATATTCCTAAATTAGTGTCAAAGATCAATTTAGGTCACATTTGTGATCCGAACTCTAATAAAAATTTCAAAGGGGAGTACCTGAAGGGGAAATGTAGATCGAGGAAGGTGAAAGGTAATTATTATCTAGTGGAGATTAATTATAGCACATTTGACTGTTGATTTTTATGTAGATATCATACTTATTTCATTTTTTATATTCAATATGCAACATTTAAAAGTGTATATGTGTTAAGTGAATATACATTTGTACTGTATTTTAATTTTATTTTCATCAAGCAGTTGGTCAAGAGTGGGATGCACTTCATTTATACATCACAAACAATATTGATTGGATGAAGACATGGATTGAACGATGTGAACAATCTGGTCATGGAATAACATGGGAAGGCGTGGCTTCATTAGTTAAAGCAGCTCATCGCAATGGAGATACCAATCTTACACAAATGGAAATCGATTTAGCATATGGCTTAAAAGATAAGCAGGAACGCATATTAATTAGCCATACTATTTAGTTTTTTTACAAATATATTGATGTACACATTTTTTTCCCTGCAAAGCATAAAAATGTAGTACTTATTCAGGTATTCATGATGTAATATTTACGTATATGGTTTGTTTTAGGTAAAACACCATAAGTCTATGTGGTGCAATGGTTGTAAATTTCGCATCAAAAATTTGGATGAAACGAAGAAAACATCAGATTGTGGGATAATTGCAGTCTTTGAGGTGACCAATGTTTCCTCTAGTAGTGAAAGACATCCAGACCTCTCAGAAAATTGATACTATGGGTATTTGGAAGATATTATTAAGTGTGACTTTAACTCCTTCAAATTAGTTCTGTTCATTGTGAAATGGTACAACTTAATATTGAATCAACGTGATCCCGATAGAACTATTATTGAACATGATAATGGATTGACCATGGTTAATACAAGATTGTTTGAGCCATGAATGGATCCCTATGTTCTTCCAGGCCAATGTGAACAGGTATTTTACTCAGAGGTCCAAGTAGAGGAGGTTGGTCATTTGTTGTGAGACACGATCCAAGGGGAAGGCCGGTAAAGTATAATGTAGAGGAATATAATGAAGAGGGTCTTGAAGAAGAAGATGATCATATTGAGGATGATCAACATGAGTTAGTCGATGGTCATGTTTTAGATGAAGATGTCGAAAAATTAGTTGAATCAGATGATGTAGTAGACAAAGTCCATGAAGATGATATCGGCGATGACATGATGATCGAAACTGAAATCGATGACGATGATGATATGGCCAATCCTTACAATGTTGAATCAGGGTTTATAAACAGTACACAACCAGGGTCTACAATTAAGAAACCCAATTGCATATTTGAGGGGCATGAAGGAAACCATGTTTTTGTATGTTCCATTAAATCAATAGTTGCAGGGGAAGAGTTGCTTATTGATTACAATTTGAATCGAGTAGATACAAACACGGTTACTATGGGAGTGGTACATCTAAAAATTTACCCAGTATTGATTTATCCATATGAGACATTGAGACATTAACAGATTATCCATATGATTGGAGAGTTGTAAACTTAGTGATCAAGGTTCAAATCTTAAGGTCAATGTCTATAACTGAACTATTGATATACTCAATGTCTTGTGCAATCAGAAATAAACCAAGGAGGTTAAGTGCACTGTTTGGCATGGAATTGGAATTTAATCCAATTTTCATGATTGCCAAGTGTAAATTATGAAAAGTCTGGGAATTTGTGAGAAGTTTGTCTGGTGAATGCACAAGTCTCAGCTCAGGGGTGGTGTTCTTGGAGGAATGGTAGAACAATGGAGAGAAACACTTTCCCCTTTAAGGAAGGTTACAAGGGAGCTTTAGAATGCTCACAATGATAGGAAGTGGTAGGCTATGAGGAAGATCCAACTCAAATTAAACAACATAACCTTGCTCTAATTTCTCTCTACAAAATGCATTCCAATGGATTCCTTTTATAGGCCAAGAGGTGGCCAACAAACAACTAGATCCAAATGTGAATTCTCCTTCTCCATGAACTAGTTCCAAGGTACATAAGGGGGGATAATTATGTTAATTTTTCGATAATTTCATTCAATATTATCTAGGATCACTAAGAGAATAACAAGCATAGCATAACAATCACAAGAGACAATGAACACAAAACATTTCACCGGGGAAAACCAAGAAGGTGAAAAACTCTGCAACTTCCTCAGCGATAGAATAAGACCAAATACAAAGATCACAAAGATCAATCCCCAAAATATAGATGTCTCCTGCATTTACCCCTCCTCCACTTGTGTGCATTCCTCTCTCTCAAGTATGCGAGTTGGATGAGTGAGTGAATGAATAGAATGAGAGACACACACTCTCTATTTATACAATGACTTGACCTGCCTTTAACCCTAACTGGGATGAATTCCTAAGGAAGCCTAATAACCCATCCACATGACTCATACAGGGCCGACCCCACACAGGTGGTCTAATAACCCATCAAATATAAGTTACGACACTTACAATGTAACTTGCGACACTTGAAAATACAAATGACAACACTTCCAATCGGAGGAATAATACATCTTCGTTGGGGATACAATAAAGTACAAATGTAATATACAAGTGAATATATTCTGAAGTTACAAATACATCAACACTCCCTCTTAAGTAGGAAGATATTCTCTTGACATAGGTCATAAATACATATAAGCACAAGTCTTCAATTTTGGAGTTGGATCATCATCACTGGATCATGGAGCATCATCGTCACTATTGTTGTACTTGTCATCTCAATCACTAGGGATATCTCTCAATTCTTCTCATCATAGGAAGTTCTATAGAGCCAACCCTTTTTCATGCTGGATGTAGGCCTAGCCTCCTGTAGGTCTTCTTTATCTCTGCGAACTGGCCATCATGTGGAATCCTCAGGGATGATTATGTGCGTCAACAAAACCTTGAAAGAGCATCCCAAGACTGATTACAATCTTACTTCTCAACCTATCGGATCTCCCAGGGAGCTATTACATGTGACCTCCACAAAACCTTAAAAGAGTGTCTTTCGATTTGCAAGATCTCTAGAGAGCATCCCAGGACTGATTACGAGCTTATTGCTCAACCTATCGAATCTCCAAGATTGATTACATGGGGTCTGGAAAAACCTCGACAAAGCATCCTAGGACTGATTACGAGCTTATATGCCACGGAAAAAACCTCAAAAGAGCATTTTCTAGATCTCCCAGGGTGTTATTATATGCCATAGGAAAAACCTAGCAGGAGTATCTGCAAATCTCCCAGGGCGCTATTATATGTCCCTCCCAGTCCCTCCAAGCAAAAGCTCGAAAGAGCATTTTCCAGATCTCCCAGGGAGCTATTATATGCCATAGGAAAAACCTAGCAAGAGTATATTCAAATCTCCCAGGGCGTTATTATATGCTTATCGCACAACCTATCCACGGCCATAAAGTATCATCTTGATACTCATGATCAACCTGATCATCCTTGCACGGAGCATCATCCTGATGCTCATGATCATACTAATCATCATCATACAGTACATCATCCTGATCCACATCATCATCACATGATCATCCTGATCATCATCATAGCATCGTCCTGATGCACATCATCATCACATGATCATCCTGATCATCATCATAGAATCGTCCTTATGCATATCATCTGAAGCATCATCCTGATGCTCATCACACATGATCAACCTGATCATTATCATACATAGAAACATCCAGAGCATCATCCTGATGCTCATCACACAACACTTACATCCACATCCATGGGAAGGATCCTCCTACCACCATGATTGGAATGGCTCCTGCAAATGTGTCCCATCACTTCCTCCTTGAAGTATATTCTATCTAAAGAACACTAAGCCTCTCTCTGAAGTACTTGAACTTCACTCTTGCTAGTGGTTTGGTCAACACATCTGCAATCTGCTCATCCGTCGCAACATACTGGAGCTTCATTGCTCCTCTCTGCACCATATCCCTGATATAGTGATATTTTATCTTGATGTGCTTCGACTTGTCATGGAACATTGGATTCTCAGACAACTTCACGCAACTCTGGTTGTCACAATAGATACAAGTAGCATCCAACTGGAGATCAAATAAATCAAACAGTACCTTCCTTAGCCATATTGCCTCACAACTATCCGAACAAGCTGCGACATACTCTGCTTCAACTGCACTCAGTGCTATGCAGGATTTCTTCCTACTAAACCAAGATATCACACCTGATCGCATACTAAAGCAACACCTCGAAGTGCTCTTCCTATCTGCAGCACTGCCTGCCCAATCTGAATCAACGTAACCCTCCAGGTTAAACTTTTGATTCACATCATACTTGAGCCCATAATCAACTGTACCCTTTAGGTACCTCAGAATGTGCTTTACAGCAATTAGGTGAACATGTCTAGGATCCGTCAGGAACTGGCTCAAGGTGTTCACCGCAAAGAAAATATATAGTCTCGTGTTTGTTAGGTACATCAAGAACCCAATCATCTGACGATACATTGTGGTATCAACTGACTCTGATGAAGCATCACTCAATAGCTTCAGGTTCGATGCCATAGGTGTGGCCATGGACTTGCATTCCATCATCCCGAACCGCTTCAGGATCTCTATTGCATACTTCCTTTGTCCAAGGAAGATTCCATCTGCACTTTGCCACACCTCAATACCTAGAAAGTAATACATCATACCCAAGTCCTTCATCTCGAACTCGGCAGCAAGCTTCCTCTTTGTGTCAGCAATCAACTTATCCTCACCTGTCACAAACAAGTCATCCACATACATTAGGAGTATCACTGGATTTCCTTCCTTAACCTTGTAGTAAAGTTTGGAATCCGCTTTACTCTTGGTAAAGCCCAAATTGGACAGAAAGCTGTCTATCCTGCGGTACCATGTCCTGGGTGCTTGCTTCAAGCCTTACAAGGCTTTCTTTAACTTGCACACATATGATTCCCTGTCATGTGTCTCAAAACCGAGTGGCTACTCCACATACACTTCCTCTTCGACTACACCATTCAAGAAAGATGTCTTGACATCCATATGGTGTATCTTCCACTTCATTACTGCAGCCAGAGCAAGAATTGTTCTGATGGAAGTGTATCGCTAGATACACATGCAAAAGTCTCTTCATAATCTATCCCCTCTTTCTAGGAGAATCCACGAGCCACAAAATTTTCCTTGTATTTCTCTATGCTTCCATCTATAGCATGCTTAATCTTGTAGATCCACTTGGAAGTCACAACAAACTTCCCTTCTGGTCTTGGGACCACATCCCAAACATCATTCTTCATGATCGATTGGTATTCCTCGACCATAGCATCCTTCCATTCTTTCTTTTATGTTACTTCTTCATAACTGGAAGGTTCTTTGTTCATTGTCATAGAGTAAGGCAACATAGCTGGTGTGTGACCTTGTCCTTTTTCTTTCTCTCCGTTCCTCCTCTGGAATACCATACCTTTTTGCATCTTGGATGAGCTCTCTAGCCCATGTTGGCTTCCTTTTCTGAGAGTTCTTCTCACGAGGTGGATCTATCAGTTCTTGTGGATCTTCTATTTCACAATCCACTTCTGGAATTGCTTCGTTCATGGTGGTGTCTTGTATTTTGGGTACTCTTGGTTCTTCATTGTCTTCAATAGGTGTCTTCCTTGATTTGATGTATGCTAAGTCTTCATCAAAAGTCACAGCCCTACTGATGTCGATCTTCTTGAACCCTGGAAAGTAGATTCTATATGCCTTCGAGCTTTCACTGTATCCCACAAATATACCCTTCTTTCCTGAAGGACCTAACTTTGTCTTCTTTTCTTTAGGAATATGTGTATATATTGGAAAACCAAATATCCTGAGATGGCTAACTTCTGGTTTCTTACCAGAGAAAAATTCTTCCCGTGTCTTGTTGTCAAGTATCTTGTGAGGTGTTTTGTTTTGCACATATACAGCTGTCCTTGTTGCTTCTACCCATAGGTGCATGGGTGGATCTTGGTCATGAAGCATTTCCTGTGTTGCTTCCATGATTGTTCTATTTTTGCTTTCTGCAACCCCATTTTGTTATGGATTGTAAGGAGTGGTCAACTCCCTCTTAATCCCTGAATCACTGCATAACTTCTTGAAGTCTCCTGAAGTGGACTCTCCACCATTGTCGGATCTAAAGGTCTCGATCTTCTTATCAGTTTGGTTTTCTATCAAGGCTTTGAATTCATTGAACTTATCAAACACTTCATCTTTATTCTTCAAGAAATAAACCCAAGTTTTCCTAGAGAAATCATCAATGAAAGAAACATAATATACATACCCACTTAGAGAACTGGATGACATCAGACCACATACATCGGAGTGGATAATCTCCAAGATTCCTTTTGCCTTGCTTTCACTACTTGGAAATGCCTTCTTTGTGTTCTTTCCTTTTGCACATCCTTTGCAAACACCTTCATACTTTGACTTGATTTCAGGAAGACCTTCTACTACTTTGTTTGCAATTACTAGTGCTCTATAGTGCAGATGTGCAAGCCTTCTATGCCAAATTTCACTTGGCTCCATGGATTCATGTACCATGGCATGTTCATGTTGTCCCTTTAATTTGTGCAATCCTCCCTCTTTCTCTCCAATCACTATTGCATCATCTATGGTCTTGCCTTTTGGATACATAAGTACTTGGACATCCACAAATGAAACTCTCATTCCTTTTTCATCCAAATATGATATGGAGATAAGTTTCTTCTTGAGTCTAGGTGCATATAGAACATCTTGCATCTTTAAAGAATTCCCGGAGTCTAGCTTGTAGGAGGATTCACCACTTCCTTTTATAGGGTATCGATAGTCATCCCCAAGTTTCACCTTATGAGGTGACTCATGTTCAGATAGGTGCATAAGATATTCTTTAAATCCTGTCATATGTTTGGAAGCCCCACTATCAATAAGCCAATCATTACACCCATGTGTAATAGTACCTGTGAGAGAAGATATTAGAACATACTCTTCGTCACTTGAAGAGTCTTCACTTTCTACCTTAGTCTTCTTCCTGGGAGGTTCATAATCCTCAGCAGAGCATGATATCTATTCTTGTTTCTATTCTTCTTCTTGTTGTTGAAGCTCTTTCTATTCTTGGGACATTCTGAGGAAAAGTGTCCCTTCTCATTACATGTGAAGCATATCAGATCTTTCTTCTCTCTTTGATGGTGGTGTGAAGATCTCTTGTGATGAGGTTGCTCCCTCTTGAACTTACTTCTCTTGGTGTGTGCTATGAGAGCTTGATATTCATTTCCCATATTTTCTTCTCAGGCCACAAGCCTAGCTTCTTCTTGTGAACATTCCTCCCACAGTCTACTGAAAGAGATCAATTTATTTCTTGCACAGATACCTTGGATGAAGGAGTCCCATGACCTAGGTAGGCCATTCAATGTGGTCATCACAATTTCTCCATTCTCCATTACTTCATCAATAGCTTCAAGTTTTTCTTTGATTTGAGATACCTTAGTAAAGTAGGATTGGATGGTCTCTCCATTCTCGATCTTTACCCCTTTCAATTGGTTCCGCAGTGTCATCTTCTGATTTATATTCTTTCCTTCAAACAACTTGGTCAATGAGTCAAACATTTACTTAGGTGTATTTAGGGAAGACACATGGGGTATGATATGGTCTTTGATAGAATCAACAATGATTCTCTTGGCCTTGACCAAGTTCTTCTTATGTAAGGCCTTAGCCTCATCTCCCTCTGGAACTGGAACCTATTCACTTATGTAGTTGTCCAATTCATTCTCTTCTAGGATTAACCCAATCCTATACTTCCATGCTCAGAAGTTATCATCTCCCTCAATCTTATCCTCAAGCTTTGTGTGGTGATACATCTTAATGAGAAAATCAACTGTAAATAAAATATTTAGGTCTTACCACTTGATTTGTTGAAACTGGATCTGGAACTGGATTAGGGTTTGTCAGAGAAACCCTAAAAATTCAAACTTTGAATTTCAAACTTCTGATTGGGTGGAAAGATGTGCCTTGCTGAGTTGATCAAGATGGTATACTTAAATTTTGAAGTATGCAAAATTTGACCCATCAAAATTGACTTTGAAACTTTCGGATCTGCAGTTTCTGGTTTTTTGGTCAAAATCTCGAACTAGGGTTTGATAGTGCCCAGGGTTTTGCCCAGCCAGAAAGTTCGATCTTGGTCTCTAAACTTTGATTTTTCTGAGGAGCATCTAGCCGTGGTCTTAGATTCCAAAAATTCCAACTTTCTCCGAAACCCTAATTTCTCGCAGCAGTGACAGGCCAAAAATTGAAAATGCTCAGAATTGAATTCTGTCTCGACAGAAAGATGTTCCCTTGCTAGGAGAGTTAGTCTAGCCTCCTGCCTTTGATGAACTATGGAGAGAAACCCAAAAATTAAGAATCCCTAGCTTCCATAGCTGCACAGTGTCTTCTTCTTAGTACCGCTCTGATACCATGTTAATTTTTCGATAATTTCATTCAATATTATCTAGGATCACTAAGAGAATAACAAGCACAGCATAACAATCACAAGAGACAATGAACGCAAAGCATTTCATCGGGGAAAACCAAGCAGGTGAAAACCCTGCAACTTCCTCGGAGATAGAATAATCCCCAATACAAAGATCAATCCCCAAAAGATAGATGTCTCCAACAGCTACTCCTCCTCCACTTGTGCGCACTCCTCTCTCTCACCTATGCGAGTTGGATGAGTGAGTGAATGAATAGAAGGAGAGACACACACTCTCTATTTATACAATGGCTTGACCTGCCTTTAACGCTAACTAGGTCGACTTCCTAAGGAAGCCAAATAACCCATACACATGACTCATACAGGGCCGACCCCACACAGGTGGTCTAATAAACCATCAAATACAAGATGACACTTACAATCTAACTTACGACACTTGCAAATACAAATGACGACACTTCCAACCGGAGGAATAATACATCTCCGTTGGGGATACAATAAAGAACAAACGTAATATACAAGTGAATATCTTCTAAAGTTACAAATACATCAACAAATTAATTCCACCAAGTGTGTGAGGAGTTGAATTCAGATCCTTGGGGAGGATTGAGCCTTCAATGCATCGTTGGGAGTGAGTGGTACTGTCGTTTTTATAGTAGCATGACTATAAAAGGAAAATCCACGTGGGTGTAGCGTGGGAATTGCTAAGACAACCTATGCAGGTCAACTGTGTGCTACCCACACTACCCTTTATTTTGAAAGTTTCTTGTCACTTATGGACTCATGTTGTGTTTTGGATCTATTGAGGATGCCTGTGGTGAGATGCATTCTTTATGTTTATGACGCCTTACTAGATGAATCTCTGAAATGTCGCATGTGTGCAACTTTTAGGTGTTAACATACTACCTAGTTTAATTATAAATTAACAAAAACAAGTATGGTTTCCATTAGAACTGTTGTGGAAAAAATTACACAAGTTCTCTCTTCCACTTGGTAAGGGGCTAAGCCTTGTAGGTTGCAGCAAGGCCTTAGTCCTTGGAGCCCCTTTGTGTGTGTGGTTGGTATTCCTCCAAGTGATCATGCAATGTATTGTTAGTGTGATTCACATTCAAAAAAAGAAATATGGATAAAAAAAAATGAAAGAGATGGGGGGAGAATGTAAACTCCAATAAAAATCAAAGATATGCTAAACCACTCTTGTATTTCCCAATGGTATAGTTGCACAACACCTTGGAATTGTGGGCTTCAATGGAAACCAACAATATCCCTTAGGGAGTCCTTTATTGTCCAAACTAAATGCTAAGTAGATGGTATAACAATGGAAAGAAACACTTTCCCCTTGAAGGAAGGTGGAAAGGGAGCTTGGGAATGCTCGCAATGATAGGAAGTGGTGGGATATGAGGAAGCTCCAACTCAAATCCAGCATCATAACCTTGCTTTGATTTCTCTCTATAAAATGCATGTCAATGGCTTCCTTTTATAGGCCAAGAGGTGGGGCCAAAAAAAAACTAGATCCAAATGTGAACTCTCTTCCTCCATGAACTAGTTCCAATGTATACAAGGGGGGCTGATTAATTCCACCAAGTGTGTGAGGATACGAATTCAGATCCTTGGGAAGGATTGAGCCTTCAATGCATTGTTGGGAGTGATTGGTCCCATCATTTTGAACGTAGTGCGACTATCGAAGGAAAATTTGTGTGGGTGTAGCGCGAGCATTGCTCAAATAACCTGCGCTATAGCATAGGTCAACTATGTGTTACCTGTGCTACCCTTTCTTTTGGTTGTTTCTTGGCACTTATGGAATCATGCTGTGTTTTGGATCTGTTGAGGATTCATGTGGTGAGATTCTTTATGTTGATGATGCCTTACTAGATGAATTGTCGAAATGTCGCATGTGTGTGAATTTTAGGCATTAATAGACAACCTAGTTTAATGAGAAATGAGAAAACAAGTATGGTTTCCATTAGAACTGTTGTGGAAAAAATTGCACAAGTGCACTCTTCCACTTGGTAAGGGGATAATCCTTGTAGGTTACTCTTCCACTTGGTAAGGGGATAATCCTTGTAGGTTGCAGCAAGGCCTCAGTCCTTGGAGTCCCTTTGTGTGTGTGGTTGGTATTTCTCCAAGTCATCCTACAATAGATTGTTGATGTGATTCACATTCAAACAAAAAATATGGATAAAAACAAAATGAAAGAGACGGGGGGATAATTCAAACTCCAATAAAAATCAAATATATGCCAAACCACTCTTGTATTTCCCAATGGTATAGTTGTACAACACCTAGGTGTTAGGATATTTCAATATTCCATCCTTGTCCTACGTAGCATTATTTATTTTTCCTAGTTGTTGATGATGTCATTCCCCCCCTATTGATTTGCAAATGTCATCCAGGATCCATATACCACCTTTTGAGCCCTGTATAAATCATTTTAAGAAAACTTCAGTCAGTTCCCTATTTTATAGGAACCTACTGAGTGTTCTAGTGCAGTCCACCTGATTTATCTGATTCTTGTGGGGGGTTAAAGCTCCAGATGCCACAGATTGTATCCTCATGCGCCCTTTTCTAACTAGAATGCATGATAGACTCACTATTGCGCCCTCCTTATTCAATTAACTGTTTGTGACTTCAGTTAGCTGAGTTTAGGTTCAGTTCAGTTGACTTTGAGTCTTCCGGAGCACTCCATGGTGATAATCCCTATGCTAGACCAATTGAGGTTTGAATTCTCCTGCATGATTTGAATTCTCTCCATTGTATTATCATTGTTCATTATAATGCTAATTGAGTAGTGTGACATTATTCTGCTCCTATCTGAGTTTTGTTGCATTATTATTCTTTTGCTCTTTTTCACTGCAGTTTTCACTCTTATTCAAATTTCCTGCTCATTATTTCTTTGTGAGGTATCCTCATCTCTTTAGATCTGTTGTGACATAGAATTTCACATGGTATCAAATCCATAGAGCGAATAGGTTGAGAAACTTCTTTTGGTAGTGCACCAGAAACCTCTGGATTTTCACAGCAAATTCTGGTGCCATTGCATTGAATTCATTGGAGAAATCCAATGAGGTCTATCCAAGTGTGAAGGATCTGGATAAAAGTGCCTACTTTCCTAAAGCAGTGCTCAGTAGTATTCTACCTCCATTATTGAGAGTTTGTTGCAAGTTATTCGAATTTTTTGAGTGCAACAGTTATGTTGCAGTAGCAGTAGCAGATATTTTCCATTTTTTTTCCAGGTATTCTACAATAACTTCCATGAATCTAAAATAAAATCCTCCTCTCTCTCCATTCAACTATGATGAGTGGAAACCAAATATGGCAACTTATCTGAAGAGACAAGGTCTTTTTGACATGTGTATTGGTGTTATGAGAGATTTTTCTTCCTATGAAGAAGAGAATGATTGGCTAAATAATTGTGACAGAGCCTTTGTAGAAATGTGTATTGTTATGTCTCCTAGTATGCGTTACCTCAAGGAAACTATTGAAAATCTAAGTGATCTATGGGCCCAACTAGACAAATCATTTGGAAAGCATATAGAAGAGATTGGTGCAAATTATTTGGAGAACAATCCCAGTGATACCTCCTTAAGTGTTCTCCCTAATTATTTCTCAGACTCAATCATATCTCATGATGAAGTTGTTCAAGATGAAGAAGAATATGCAGATTCAACACTCATGTTATCAATGTCTTCTATTTCGAATTCTGAGCAAGATAAGACAATTCATACTCTAGAATTTGAAGAGGTTCTTAAATCCTCTCTTTCACATGAGTATGCTGGTGTGCAGAATGATGATCTATTGAATGTTTTGGAGGTTAAATCATAGTTTGGAGGTGATACATTCCCCCTCCTTGATCACATGCTTCCTATGAACTTATATTTCATCATTGGCACATGCTCTCAGAGTTTCTTTGAAGATGGAGGACACTACCATTCTCTTGGGTTCAAGTCTCAGGCATATTTTGTTGATTTTGGTTTTGATCTCACCCCTTTTGGTTCAAAAGAGATCACACGAAACCATCTATCAATTCTTGGAGATGATTTGAATTCCAATCCACCACCATCATGTCATAGTTCATTTGGTTATGATCTCACCTATGTTGGTTCAAAAGAGATATCAAAGAACTATCTACACAATCCTCGATTTGATCCTACCTCAGCTGGTTTGAATCACAGGTTCTAGGATGATATTAATATTTTTGGATTTGTTCTCACCATGTTCGGTCTGAAGAGCAAGTTCAGAAAGCCTCCATATTCACTTGCATCCACTGAAGGAGAATACAAGCGTATGTTTTTGGAGCATGATCCACTTCTTCCCAAGAGGAAGATACCTCCAGGCATATGATCAAGCATCACACCTACTTGAGTTTGGAGCAATTAATATTTTGGTGTGTTTCAGTCCAATTTGACGGGGGGGTTCCCATGAGGTTTTCCCCATTTCCTTGGTTCATGGACTGTTATTTATTTTTTATAATTTATTTGATTGCATAGGTGAACTTTGGTCTTAGTAAATAGGGCCCAAGATTCAAAAGTATGGATTAAGGGGAGGTGTTAGGATATTTGAATACTCCATCCTTGTCCTACCTAGCATTATTTATTTTTACTAGTTGTTGATGATTTCATTTCCCCCTTAGTGGTGTGAAGATGTCATCCAGGATCCATATACCACCTTCTAAGCCTTGCATGCATCATTTTAGGACCACTTCATTCATTTACCTATTTTGTAGGAACCTATTGAGTGTTCCAGCGCAGTCCACCTAAGTGATCTGAATCTTGTGGGGGGTTAGAGCTCCAGATGCCACTGATGTGGCCTCATGCGCCCTTTTCTGACTGGCATGCATGAAAGACTCACAATTGCACCCTCCTTAGCCATTTAACTGATTGTGACTTCAGTTAGCTGAGTTTAGGTTCAGTTCAGTTGACTTTGAGTCTTCCGGAGCACTCTAGTGGTGATAATCCCTATCCTAGACCGAGGTTCAAATTATCCTACATGATTTAAATTCTCTCCATTGCATTATCATTGTTCATTATATTTATAATTGAGTAGTGTGACATTATTCAGCTCCTATTTGAGTTCTATTGCATTATTCTTCTTCTTCTCTTTTTTACTGCAGTTTTCACTCTTATTCAAATTTTCTGCTCATTCTTTCTTTGTGAGGTATCCTCAACTCTTTAGATCTGTTGTGACATAGAATTTCACACTAGGAGGTGTGGGATTCAAGGGAATCCACAATATCACTTAGGGATTCCTTTCTTGTCCAAACTAAATGCTAAGTAGATGTTAGAACAATGGAGAGAAACACTTTCCCCTTGAAGGAAGGTGTCAAGGGAGCTTGGGAATGCTCACAATGATAGGAAGTGGTGGGCTATGAGGAAGCTCCAACTCAAATCTAGCAGCATAACATTGCTCTATTTTCTCTCTACAAAATGCATGCCAATAGCTTCCTTTTATAGGCCAAGAGGTGGCCAACAAACAACTAGATCCAAATGTGAACGCTCCTCCTCCATCAACTAGTTCCAAGGTACACAAGGGGGGGCTTATTAATGCCACCAAGTGTGTGAGGAGATGAATGCATATCCTTGGGGAGGATTGAGCCTTCAATGTGCCACTCAGAGTGAGTGGTCCCTTATTTTTTACAGTAGTGCAGCTATCGAAGGAAAATTCACATGGGTGTAGCACAGGAATTGCTCAGATAACCCACGCTATAGTGCAGGTCAATTGTGTGTTACTTGCGCTACCCTTTATTTTGATTGTTTCTTGGAACTTATGGAATCATGCTATGTTTGAGATATGTTTAGGATGCCTGTGGTGAGATGCATTATTTATGTTGATGGCACCTTACTGGATGATTCACCGAAATGTCACATGTGTGCAAATTTTAGGCGTTAACAATAGGTGAGCCTTAGGGGTGCATGAGTTAGTTAACTGGTAGTACATAGTAAAAGGAGGTGCATCAAGGATTTGAAAGCTAAAAATAGCATAGATGATTCCAAATAAGGGTGCATAAGGTAGTTGAATGACATTCGTCTTTAGTGATGAAATCAAGGAGAGGGTTCTGGATCCCTAAATTTTAGGAGGTCCCTAACATTTAGGAGACTGACTCAACATGTCCCAAAAATCATGGAATAGGGTGCATCCATGGGTGATGAGACCAAATATGACAAATCAATGGTCAATTGATAATCCCAATGATAGAAACTATTCACTAGGAGGTCAACAACATGGTCTAAGCACTAGGGAAAAACAAATAATGTCTATATGGGTAATATATCCCTTCACTCCCCTAATCCTAAATTATGTGAGGAAATAAAAAATAGGGCCTTGGTAACAAAGATCAAAGGTCACCCTTTATAAAAATTGAATATATTTGTCCAAATCAAACGAGGAAAGAGGAAAAACCCAGTGGGAACAAAACCCCCCATCAAAAAGGACATGAATAATATCTAAGTTGTGTTCACCATGGAATCAATCACCCCAAGGAGTGATTTAAGAAGAGTGAAATTATTTTTTGTAAAATTCTTGGTGAAGATGTATGCAACTTGCTCTTCAGAAGGACTGTACTGCAGTGAAATGATGTGATCATCCACCAAACCTATGATGTAGTGCATGTGGATATCAATATGGTTGTTTCTTTTCCTATGAACTAGATCTGTTGAGATATTGATAGCATTTTGATTTCCACACAAGATGATAGGAGGAGAACCAAAGCGAATCCCAAACTCAAGAAAAATTACTTGCAACCAAGTGGTCTGTGTGGATGTGTCATGTCCCAAATTTGGAATTGGGTCACAATGGCCTAATCACTTTAGCCATATTCATTAGAGCTTGTAAAATTGATGTTAAGGGTCAAATAATTGCCAAGGAGGAAAATTACTAGTTTCCTAGGTTTGGGGTGGAAGCTTTGGGATTTGGAATGAGGGGGATAATAAATGATGTTTAGACATTAGAAGGGTTCAAGTATTTAATAAATAGAGTGAATAAAGAAATTCAAGAGAAATCCTAGGTGACAAATGGTTTTGGATACATATGGAGTATGTGGGACCCACACTAGCTTGATTTTTCATAATACATGGTATCTCTCTTTTGCAAATTCGAATTAATGGGAATGTGAACACTCTTGGGTGAGTTGGTAAGTCATAACACATGTCATTGAGCATCTTAGGTCGAATTGGGAAGGATTGGTAACCTCCATCGAAGATAAAGAGTCAAAGTGGAAGTTTGTGGACACTTGGGCTAGATTCCCTAGCCCCTATGACACCAATGATGGAGCATCTATGACAACTATGACAAATTGCAGACCTGAACTCTGACATCTAACCACTATGACATGTCAGCCCCAAAAATAGGCTCAAGAAAGTCGAATTTGGGAGTTGGAGAAGCCAAAGAGACTCAAAATCGAATTTGGGAGAAGATGGAAGGTTGGAACTATGAGACAAGTGGCAAATGTGGAATATTTACTAAATGGAAATCTATTGAATCTATTGAGAGGATTTCGACCCTTAGAAGAGGGAGAGTTAGTGGATGACTAGTTTCTTGCCTTAGCCAATTTCGAGGGTGAAAGATTCCCATCCAAGTTGGCAATTGGAAAGGCCATTCAGACCTTTCATTTGGAGCTTTAATGGAGTCTTTATTTGCAGGTGTAAGCTACAGGGCAGCTCATGGTTTCTTCTATTGCAGCTCACTCCTTCAACCATTTCCAGTTTTGATGGCATATTCTTGATCCTTGAGGGAGGGCGTTTTTGGTGAGATATTGTACTCTTTGGGGGAGCTTCTAATGCCCCATTTATTTTTTAATATGAATTAAATACTCTTTTCTTCATCTCCAGAAAGTTTCAGGTCGAAATTCCAAGTAGAAATGTACCAATCTCATTTTTAATGGAAGAACAATGCCATTTCCCCACTACCTTGTTGTGAACCAATGTATTGATGATGATTTCGAATGAATGGATGATTCTATGATGAATTTGTGATTAATGGACAGCCATGGATGTATTTTACAAGTTTCATGTACTTTACTTGAGCATTTGAAGTATTTTTACTCAGTTTAATTGCATTGGGAGAAGAAATAGTGCCATTTCCCCAAGGGTCGAATTGGTGATTTTTGCAATTGAATGGGCGGGGGTGAGAACAGTTGTAATAAAACATTAATGGTTCATATGAGACCTTAATAACATAATTAACACATTACATACCTCTGTTCATAAATTTGAGTGGGTTGGGAGGCATTTGGGAAGCCATTTTCAGTACTTACCTCAGGGGGATTTGAACCCCAAATTACTAGTAAAATTGCATACTTGGTCCAGAATATTAAGAGAGTTTGTAGAGGTCTTTTGGTGGCCATATGTTATCCCTGAACATCATATTCAATTCCTAATATTATTCATACACCTTCCTTGAATATTTGAAGGAATTTGGAGTCAATTTGAGACCTAGAGACCAATACTAGTCAAAGGGAAATCACTAGTAAAGTTATCTACATTGACCAGAATTGAAAGAGTATTTGCAGAAGTGTTTTAAAGGTACAAAGGCATCCCTGAAACACATATTTATGTTCTAATTTCATTCATATACCTTGTCAGAAGATTTGGGATCATTTGGGGCAAATTTGGGACCTAGAGATCAAAACTAGTCAAAGGTCGAACCAAGGAAAAAAAGTGGAAAATTGCCATTTTAATAAAATTCCTAACAAGGGACATTACAGTGGTATCAGAGCATGGTCCTTGCACCTGTGTATTAGGTACATACATTCAAGAATAATTGGCAGCCATGTCTTACTATTATGATGAATCCTATGAGTACAATTCTTATGAGGAAAATGCATATGCTTATGAGCAATATGAAGCAGAATGTGAATGGTATGAGGAAGAGGTGCCATCATGCAACACTTCTTACAATTTCAAGAGAAATGAAGATTATTCTTATGACTTTAAATCTGATGAATATGAGTGTGTCACACCAACCAAGGATAATTCTATGAGTGAGTTCCAAAGATGGAGAGCAAAATATAAAACCTTGCCCCAACAATATCAAAAATATCAAGAATATCTTGCTTTTAGAAAAAATACACAAAATGCCATGTCTTTTGAGTACTATGCTGAACATGCTTTTGAAAATAGGCCCAAAAATGAAGATGTGGAGTTAGTGAAGAAAGGTTTATGCCCTTCTTGTAAAAACCCTTGGAGCAAGTATCATATATGTGTGCATGAAATGATGTCCTCCTTGAGGAGAGCTTTTGAGATTTATTCAAGAAGAGATTCCAAATATATTGATCCTAAGGAAAACAAGGGGCAAAATGCATCAGCTTGCTTTAAGGAGCAAAAGGAAGAGATATCACAAGAGCATGAAGAAGATTCTATTGAAAATATGGAAGATCATTTCGAGACACCTTCTAGCTTAGACATGAACCAAAGAGCATCTACTGATGGATGCTTAAACTATGAAGGAGTACCTACTGATGGGTGCTCACACCTCTATGTTGGTGACATAGAGATCACTTTTGAAAGTGTTTCTACAAGTACAAGTTTTATTAAGCATGATAATGAAGACCTTGTTGCAGTTGAAGAAGAACCAAGATCAACTTCCCCATCACCACTTGAGCTTCATGAACTTAGTTGGTCCAAGAAAAATTGAAGAAGATGAGGAGGTTCATTTGCAAGAGCCTCATTTTCTTTAAGGGTCCTTAAAGATGAATGAAAATAAGATCCAAGAGTCCCTCAGCATTCTCCATGACACTCAAGCATTGGTGTCAAATTCTTTTTGGAGAGCGACTTCATTGGAGGAAACATCCTTCCTTGAAGACATGGAGAAGATTCAAAGAGAAATGTGTCACATCAAAGCATTATAGGACATGGGATCCTCACCTATGTCATTGGAGCATAGTTGATTGGTCACTTGAAGCTTGTATGCACTTGGAAAATGGTGGTCTATTTGCTTGGAGGTTGGAGAGCACTCTTAATTGTTGGGGTGCAATACAAGCAATGGGACCCTGGAATAATTTTTGTCTCATTGGTTTCATTTTTTGGGGGGAAGCAAGCAGTATGGGAGATGGATTCCCCAATTAATAAAGTGATTTTAATCAGAGTAGTGCAGCAGCAAGCATGGTGGTTCCTCTCTAAAATATTCATGGAAACTCAAAGACTCAAGGTTTGGCAATTTAATGTCAACTTCAAAGAATTATACAGAAAGCAGGTTCTTCAACACGCATGTTTGAAATTGCTTGAGGACAAGCAATATTGGGAAGGGAGGATTTGTCATGTCCCAAATTTGGAATTGGGTCACAATGGCCTAATCACTTTAGCCATATTCATTAGAGTTTGTAAAATTGATGTTAAGGGTCAAATAATTGCCAAGGAGGAAAATTACTAGTTTCCTAGGTTTGGGGTGGAAGCTTTGGGATTTGGAATAAGGGGGATAATAAATGATGTTTAGAAATTAGAAGGGTTCAAGTATTTAATAAATAGAGTGAATAAAGAAATTCAAGAGAAATCCTAGGTGACAAATGGTTTTGGAGACATATGGAGGATGTGGGACCCACACTAGCTTGATTTTTCATAATACATGGTATCTCTCTTTTGCAAATTCGAATTAATGGGAATGTGAACACTCTTGGGTGAGTTGGTAAGTCATAACACATTTAATTGAGCATCTTAGGTCTAATTGGGAAGGATTGGTAACCTCCATGGAAGATAAAGAGTCAAAGTGGAAGTTTGTGGACACTTGGGCTAGATTCCCTAGCCCCTATGACACCAATGATGGAGCATCTATGACAAATTGCAGACCTGACCGCTAACATCTGACCACTATGACATGTCAGCCCCAAAAATAGGCTCAAGGAAGTCTAATTTGGGAGTTGGAGAAGCCAAAGAGACTCAAAATCGAATTTGGGAGAAGATGGAAGGTTGGAACTAGGAGACAAGTGGCAAATGTGGAATATTTCCTAAATGGAAATCTATTGAATCTATTGAGAGGATTTCGACCCTTAGAAGGATAATGTTGGTTATAAAATGTAGAAATGAAGTATGAGAATAGCTTTTGATCATTTGTATAATTTGCAATTGCATTTGTGAAGAGGGAGAGCTAGTGGATGACTAGTTTCTTGCCTTAGCCAATTTCGAGGGTGAAAGATTCCCATCCAAGTTGGAAATTGGAAAGGCCATTCAGACCTTTCATTTGGAGCTTTAATGGAGTCTTTATTTTCAGGTGTAAGCTACAGGGTAGCTCATGGTTTCTTCTATTGCAGCTCACTCCTTCAACCATTTCCAGTTTTGATGGCATATTCTTGATCCTTGAGGGAGGGCGTTTTTGGTGAGCTATTGTACTCTTTGGGGGAGCTTCTAATGCTCCATTTATTTTTTAATATGAATTAAATACTCTGTTCTTCATCTCCAGAAAGTTTCAGGTCGAAATTCCAAGTAGAAATGTATAAATCTCATTTTTAATGGAAGAACAATGCCATTTCCCCACTACCTTGTTGTGAACCAATGTATTGATGATGATTTCGAATGAATGGATGATTCTATGATGAATTTGTGATTAATGGACTGCCATGGATGTATTTTACAAGTTTCATGTACTATACTTGAGCATTTGAAGTATTTTTACTCAGTTTAATTGCATTGGGAGAAGAAATAGTGCCATTTCCCCAAGGGTCGAATTGGTGATTTTTGCAGTTGAATGGGAGAGGGTGAGAACAGTTGAAATAAACCATTAATGGTTCATATGAGACCTTGATAACATAATTAACACATTACATACCTCTGTTCATAAATTTTAGTGGGTTTGGAGGCATTTGGGAAGCCATTTTCAGTACTTATCTCAGGGGGATTTGAACCCCAAATTACTAGTAAAATTGCATACTTGGTCCAGAATCTTAAGAGAGTTTGCAGAGGTATTTTGGTGGCCATATGTTATCCCTGAACATCATATTCAAGTACTAATATCA
The DNA here is from genome assembly GCA_027924585.1 of Larix kaempferi. Lineage (NCBI taxonomy): Eukaryota > Viridiplantae > Streptophyta > Pinopsida > Pinales > Pinaceae > Larix > Larix kaempferi. The sequence continues at coordinate 2,871,295 of BSBM01001024.1, read as the reverse complement.
TTAATACACCTTCCTTGAATATTTGAAGGAATTTGGAGTCAATTTGAGACCTAGAGACCAATAGTAGTCAAAGGGAAATCACTAGTAAAGTTACCTACATTGACCAGAATTGAAAGAGTATTTGCAGAAGTGTTTTAAAGGTACAAAGGCATCCTTGAAACACATATTTATTTTCTAATATCATTCATATACCTTCTCAGAATATTTGGGATCATTTGGGGCAAATTTGGGACCTAGAGATCAAAACTAGTCAAAGGTCGAACCAAGGAAAAAAAGTGGAAAATTGTCATTTTAATAAAATTCCTAACAAGGGACATTACAGGATGCATTGAAAACACCTCTATACTCAGTTTCAATAGATGATTAGGCAATGGCTAACTGCTTCTTTCTCAAGCAACATTTAGGACTAGAACTAATGATGAAAAAAAAAAACCATAAGTGGAATTTTTATCTGAGCTATCAATAGACCAATTAGAATCAGTGTACCCAACAAGATCTAGTGGATATTCGGCTACATAATGGATACCAAAATTATTTGTCCCTTGCACATAGTGAAGGATCCTCTTTGCTACTTTCTAGTGGAGTTCATGGGGCTCCTTCATGTATATGGAAACAACACTGAATACAAAAGATATTTTGGGGCGAGTATGTGTGAGAAACACGATAATCCCAATTAACTGTCTACACAATGTCGTATTGTTCACCAAAGGTGAAGAACCACCATCCTCAAGACTGACACCAGAGAGGAAGGGGAATATTTCTAAATTGCAATATGACATATGAAAATTGTTAAGCAAATCTAATGCATACTTGGATTGTTTGACTTTGATACCTGAAGTAAACTGTGCTATCTCAAGTCCAAGAAACTGCTTCAACAGACCCAAACCTATCATGGAAAATGAACTATGCAAAGCAAACTTAATGGAAGAAATACCTGCAGATGAACTCCTTGTGATCAACAAATCATATACATACAAGACAATGAGTAAAAGAGAGTCACCATTATGCTTCATGTACACATTTGGATCTGATTTTCATATTTGGAAGTCTTGTGAAAGAAGGAAGGAATCCATATTAGCATACCAAGCTCTAGGAGCTTGCTTGAGCCCATAAAGAGAATTCCTCAGTCTACACACAAGTGAAGGATCATGAGTGTATCCTTATAGATACAGAATATATATCTCATCCTCAATATATTCATGGATGAAAGAACTCTTGACATCCATATGGTGCACCTCCCAGTGCTTGGATGCAGCAATGGAAAAAACTAATATGATAGAGTCCATGTTGGCTACATGATCGAATGTCTCTATGTAATCAATTCATTGGAATTGAGAGAATCCATTTTCCACCAACAGAGCCTTATACTTGTATGTGATCCCATCTGAAGCCATCTTGGTTTGATATACCCACTTTTGTTGAACAAGATTTCTTCTAAGAGGAAGTGAAACTAGCTGCCAAGTTTCATTATTTTGAAGAGATTGGTACTCTTGATCCATTGCAGCTTGCCATATTAGATAGTGGGAGGCCTCATAATTCTTTTTTGGATTAGATCTAATCATCATGAAACACCTCTCAGGGAGAAGTGGATCAGTAGCAAAGATTACAAGACTTGTACTTTGAAACCGTGATCTTGTTCTTGTTGGACCATGTGGATTACCTAAAAATACACCATCTTCTTCAATGATATTCTCATCCCATTTAGGCCTTGAAGTTGGATCTATTGGATCATTTGGATCTGGATCAACATGTTCATCTTCATCATTGGTAAAAAAATTTGAACTATCATATGAGGAGGATTCACTTTCTTGATCATCTTCAAGTGACGGTGTTGAGTTATCTTGTTAGATGTCTTGCAAAGGACCTTCTTCAAACTACACACCCACTCAATGAGAGTCTTAATGGTGCAAGGGTCCAACAGTTTTTATCCCTTATAACATTCAACATAACCAACAAAGATGCATTCAAGGATTTGAGTTTGTAAGGACTTTCTCTTCTCTAGAGGAATCCTGGCCCAAGCTTTGGAACCAAAGATTCTAAAATGAGACACATTAGGTTTGTTGGTTGTGGAGCCAGATCTTATAGTCTCATAGATGATATTGTATCAGCCGTGTTTGTACCCCATTTCTATATGATATGTAGGTGGACTGTACACTCACCCCAGCGGGGGGGCATCGCCCCCCCATGGGGTTCCAGGGGGGACCATCCCCCCTGGATGGGGGGTCCGGGGGTAGCGCCCCTGAGAAATGGGGGTTCGGGGGCAATGGCCCTGAAGAAAATTTTTGGGGTTGTTTTCGCCAGCTGTTTTGCGGTCCCATGGTTTTGGGTATCCCGTGGTATTTTCCCATTGTATTTCCCTTATAAAAGAAAGACATTGTAATACGGCTAGGGTTGTTGATGTATTAGGTTTTATGCATTGTAAAGATCTTTGAGATCGAGAGAGAGACTGTGAAACAGAGAAGAGGAAGTGCAGCGGTTGTGATGCAGGTTGTATCCCTTCGACTTGCTGGACGGTAATAATAATAAGGACTAGCAAATTCAGTGTGGACGTAGCCCAAGTTGGGTGAACCACGATATATCTGTGTCTCTCTTGTAATGTGTATGTGTGATTATATTTGCATTTCTGTTTATTGTTATTGCTCTACGATCCTGTTTTTCTAACAATTGGTATCAGGGCCAAAGGTCTATTTGGCAGTTAAACCCGCAGGAAGCTAGGGTTTCTGGTTCGAGTGGGAGCAATGGCAGAAGAAGGAAAGTTTAAGGTCGAGAAGTTTAACGGCCAAAAATTCGGGTTATGGAAGATGCAAATGGAGGACTATCTGTACCAGAAGGATCTATTCCTACCGTTGGGAGGAAAAGCAAAGAAGCCGACGACTATGAAGGACGAAGAATGGGTGGTTCTTGACAGAAAGGCTCTGGGAACAATACGGTTGAGCCTGGCTTCGTCGGTGGCTTTCAATATCTCAAAAGAAACGACAACAGAGGGTTTGATGAAAGCATTAAGTAAGCTGTATGAAAAACCCTCGGCTTCCAACAAGGTATTTCTAATGAAGTGTTTATTTAATATGAAGATGTCTGAAGGTGGATCTGTTACTGATCATTTAAATGAGTTTAATGCGGTTACAAATCAGCTAAGTTTTGTAAGTGTGAACTTTGATGATGAGGTTAGGTCTCTTCTAATCTTGTGTTCATTGCCAGAAAGCTGGAATAGCTTGGTCATGGCTGTAAGTAACTCTGTCTCTGGTTCAAACACCTTGAAATTTGATGATGTTATTGGTGTTATTCTTAGCGAGGAAATGCGAAGAAAAAGCATAGGTGAGACATCAGGTAATGCATTGACCATGGAGAGTAGAGGAAGACAAAAGGAGAGAGGAAAGAGCCAAGGTAATCGTGGAAAGTCTAAAACGGGCAGATCCAAGTCTAGACTGGGAAAGATAGAGTGTTGGAACTGCGGAAAGAAAGGACATCTGAAGAAAGACTGCAAATCTCTAAAGAAGAAAGGAGATGCACAGAAGGAAACTACCCAGGAAGCAAATGTAGCAGGTGATGTGTTACAAGATGCTTTGATTCTTGCATTAGATAATACTAGTGATTATTGGGTAGTAGATTCAGGAGCTTCATGTCATGCTACACCCCATAGGAAATACTTTCATGAGTATGTTCCTAGCGATTTTGGACATGTTTTATTGGGTGATGATGAGCCATGTAAAATTGTTGGAATGGGTAAGGTATGGATAAAAGTTAAGAATGGAACTGATTGATTGTTGAAAGATGTTAGGCATATTCCTGCTATGAAAAGAAATCTGATCTCAACAGGGCAGTTGGGAGATGGCGGCTGTCTATCTACGTTCGGAGAAAAGTGGTGGAAGATCACTAAAGGATCAATGATGATAGCAAAAGGAGACAGAGTAGGTACGTTGTATTTATGTCCTCATAATACTAACCATTCTATCTCTTTAGATTCCACAGGAACAGATACAGCATTGTGGCATCATAGGCTTGGCCACATGAGTGAGAAGGGGATACAGATTCTCCTCTCAAGGAAGTTGCTGCCGGATTTGAAGCAGGTAAGTTTGGAATTCTCTGAAAACTGTGTTTATGGAAAACAAAAGAGAGTCAAATTTCTCAGGGTTGGGAAACAGAAGAAGAATGAAAAATTAGAGCTTGTGCATACAGATGTATGGGGACCGGATCAGGTACAATCTCCTGGTGGCTCTCATTATTATGTTACATTTATTGATGATGCAACTAGAAAAACTTGGGTTTATTGCATTAGACAGAAATATGATGTGTTTGCTACTTTTAAGAAGTGGAAAGATTTGGTTGAGAATGAGACAGGAAAAAGGTTGAAGTGTCTCAGATCTGATAATGGAGGTGAGTACTGCGGCAAGGAGTTTGATAGGTACTGTTCATACCATGGGATTCATAGAGAGAAGACAGTCCCAGGAACACCACAGGAAAATGGTGTGTCAAAAAGGATGAACAGAATGATCATGGAGCGTGCAAGGTGTATGAGACTGCATGCAGGGCTGCCCTTACAGTTTTGGGCGGATGCTGTAAATACTGTTGTTTATTTAATAAACAGAGGACCTTTAAGTTCTTTGGATGGTGGTATTCCAGAGGAAGCATGGACAGATAAAAAGGTAAACTACTCATTTCTGCGTACGTTTGGTTGTGAAGCATTTTTCCATATTGATAAAGAAAATAGAACAAAGCTTGAAGCTAAATCCAAGAAATGTACCTTTATTGGATATGGGGTTGATGAATTTGGTTATCGTTTATGGGATTATGAAAATAACAAAATCATCAGGAGTAGAGATGTGATATTCAATGAAAAGGTCATGTATAAAGATCAGTTGCAGGGAAAGAAACATGAAAAAGAAAGCACAGAGTACATAGTGCTTGATGAAGTTAAAGAAAATGAAGTTCCGAAGGTGCCAGAAAATCAAGAGCAGCAACAAGTACCTGAAACTCCTGCAACTGTAAGAATATCTACCAGGTTAAGTAGACTCCCTGAACGATACTCTCCTTCAATGTATTATTTATTGATGACTGATTCTGGTGAACCAGAATGTTATGAAGAAGCAATGCAGGTGGAAACTAGAAAGAAGTGGGAGCAAGGCATGAATGAGGAGATGGACTCATTGGTAGGAAACCAGACTTGGGATTTGGTTAAGTTGCCTGCTGGTAAAAGAGCATTGCAAAACAAATGGATTTACAGGTTGAAGGAAGGAGAAGGAGCTAAGAAGCGGTACAAGGCCAGACTTGTTGTAAAGGGGTTTACACAGAAGAAAGGTATAGATTTTGATGAAATATTTTCTCCTGTTGTAAATATGACTTCAATTAGGACTATCTTAAGTCTAGTGGCGGTAGAAGATTTGCATCTTGAACAGTTAGATGTAAAAACAGCCTTCCTCCATGGGGATTTGGAGAAAGAAATATATATGCAGCAGCCACAAGGGTATGAGGTCAAAGGTAAGGAGGATCTGGTATGCAGGTTGAAAAAGAGCTTGTATGGTTTGAAGCAAGCTCCAAGGCAGTGGTATCTAAAGTTTGACAGGTTTATGACAGAACAAGGTTATAGTAGATGTCATTCTGACCACTGTGTTTATTTCAAGAAGCTAGACAATGGAAGATATATTATCTTGTTATTGTATGTGGATGACATGCTTGTTGCAGGGTCTGACATGCAGGATATAAATGTACTAAAAAGGAAGCTAGCTAATTCATTTGCGATGAAGGATTTGGGTGCTGCAAATCAAATCCTTGGTATAGAATAATGAGAGACAAGAAAAATCGCAAATTGACATTGTCTCAAAGTGAGTACATACAAAAGGTGTTGGAGAGGTTCAGAATGCAGAATGCAAAACTTGTAAGTACACCTTTGGCTAACCATTTTAGTCTAAGTAAGGAAATGTGTCCCAAGACACAAGAAGAGACAGATTACATGTCCAAGATTCCCTATCAATCAGCAGTTGGCAGCTTGATGTATTCCATGGTGTGCACAAGACCAGATATTGCACATGCAGTGGGAGTTCTGAGTAGATATATGAACAATCCATGTAAAGAACATTGGAAGGCAGTATAGTGGATTCTCAGGTATTTGAGAGGTACTACCACTGAGGCATTATGTTTTGGAGGTTCAGACACTGTTCTACAGGGATATGTTGATGCAGATATGGCAGGTGACAAGGATAGCAGGAGGAGCACCACAGGGTATGTGTTTACTGTAGGTGGAACAACAATAAGCTGGATTTCGAAACTACAGAAGGTTGTTGCACTTTCAACAACAGAAGCAGAGTTTGTTGCCATTACAGAGGCTAGTAAAGAGATGATTTGGTTGCAAAGGTTTATGGAGGAAGTGGGTAAGAAGAAGAAGGATAGCAGATTGTATAGTGACAGCCAGAGTGCCATTCACCTTGCAAAGAACTCAGCATTCCATTCCAGGACTAAACATATACAGCTCAAGTACCATTTCATACGCTCTGTTCTGGAAGATGAACTGTTAAAGTTGGAAAAGATACATACTAGCCAGAATCCTGCAGACATGTTCACAAAGGTAGTGACCAGAGAGAAACTGAGTTCGTGCTCGGTTTCAGTTGGCCTTCTAGCATGAAGGTGAAGAGGAGAAATTTTCCAAGTCCAAGTCCAGCAAGTGCAGCAGTGGTGGAGTTGTTGTGATCAGTCTCCAAGTGGGAGATTGTTGGTTGTGGGGCCAGATCTTGTAGTCTCATAGATGATATTGTATCAGCCGTGTTTGTACCCCAGTTTTATATGATATGTAGGTGGACTGTACACTCACCCCAGCGGGGAGGTGTGGGGGGGCATCGCCCCCCCACGGGGTTCCAGGGGGGACCACCCCCCCTTGGCTGGGGGGTTCGGGGGCCAGCGGTCCCCTGGCGGGGGTTCGGCGGCAGCGCCCCCGAAGAAAATTTTTGGGGCTGTTTTCGCCAGCTGTTTTGCGGGCCCATGGTTTTGGGTATCCCTTGGTATTTTCCCATTGTATTTCCCTTATAAAAGAAAGACATTGTAATACGTCTAGGGTTGTTGATGTATTAGGTTTTATGCATTGTAAAGATCTTTGAGATCGAGAGAGAGACTGTGAAACAGAGAAGAGGAAGTGTAGCGGTTGTGCTGCAGGTTGTATCCCTTCGACTTGTTGGATGGTAATAATAATAAGGACTGGCAAATTCAGTGTGGACGTAGCCCAAGTTGGGTGAACCACAATATATCTGTGTCTCTCTTGTAATGTGTATGTGTGATTATATTTTCATTTCTGTTTATTGTTATTGCTCTGCGATCTTGTTTTTCTAACAAGGTTTGTTCTTTGTACAAGCTTTCAATGGAGTTGTGCCTTTCAAATCCTTGTGAGGAAATCAATTCTGGATGTATGCAACACAGTTCATGGCCTCTGCCCACAGCTTAGGAGATATTTTCTTTGACTCAAGCATACATGTGGTCATATCTTTTAGATATATGTTCTTTCACTCTACCACACCCTTCTATTGTGGTGTGTAAGGGACAGTATGTTGCATATGGATGCTTGCATTAGTACAAAATTGTTGCAAATCATTTTTCACATACTCCCCTCCATTTTCAGTATGAATCACCTTAATCATATTTCTAGAAATATTTTCAACGTAAGCCTTAAAAACTTTAAAAATTTCATACAATTCTGACTTGAACTTGAGGAAATAGACCCAACAATATCTTGAATAATCATTTATGAATGTTAATACATATCTAGCATTAATCAAGTAAGGGTTAGGAAGGGGTTCAGTGATGTCACTGTGAATCAATTGCCACTTGAGAATTTGATGTCTAGAAGACCATCAACCATACACTGCTTGTGCAATTCTTGCAAATATTTGAAGTTGAGGTGACCAAACCTCTCCTTCCATATCCTATTGAATTCATTTGCATGTGTCAGAAGTGCATTTGATGTTGAATAGGGAAGAAAATGATAGAACTCATAGATCCTCGAATCATCATTTGCAAAACCAATTGCAATGACTTTTCCAATTGAGATCTCACAAATATCTACATCATCAGGAGTGAACACAACCTTCTTTGGAACTCATGTGTATTTCATTTGATATATTGAGATATGACTTGCATCCAATGAAGGAACACATAGAACATTGATGAAGCTCCCATAGTCAAAATTGATTCTTCATTTACCTCTGGATGGAATTTGAGAATCATCACCCATGAGAATAGAAGGAGCACCAATGGGATCAAATGTAGAGAAGGATTCCCTGGATGAAAACATGTGTCTAGATGCACTAGAGTCAATGATGAAGGAAAGAGACTTTGAAAAACCATCTATCAATGCATGACATCTCTATTTGTGATCATATATTGATCCAGTTTATTTTCTTCTTGCACCTTCAGGAAGAGCAATGTTGTTTTTCGCTAGAAATTGTGCCATGATATCAATCGTTTTATTCATGCATGAGATTTCAAGGTGGAAACCCATGCTGCAATATTCACAATTGGTCCTCTCTTTCATCTTCTTCTTGTCCTTCCTTGAATTCGAAGGTCCTTTTGATGAATTTGAATTATCCTTTTGCCACTGATCTGGCTGCCTCTTGTCTTTGGAATTCTTCTTTCCTTTGAAATTATTGGATTCTCCAACAGCAAGCACATGGTGCTTGGATGGTTTGATGGATTCCATCTAAACCAATTTTTCCTACTCCTTTGTGAGAGACTCCATGAATGCGCTTGGGGTGTGCATATTCCAATTTGGAACTGCCAATTTAGTAGTATGAATGGTAGATACAGATACAAAATACTTAGGACCCAAATTTGATATGATTTACAGAATGAGTTGATCATCCTTCTTCTATATGGCACACTGCTTGAACTGGAGGACCAATGTCTTGAACTTGGTTAAGTAATCTTGTATGGTGTTGAAGTTACCGGGGATCAATGATATTAACTCATTTTCCAATTGGTGACCTCTCATATCATATTTTTTTCCAATAAGGATTCAAGCTTGGTCCATACTTCATTTGGAGTAGATAGACTATAAAGATGAAATAGTAGATCCATGGAGATGCTGAAACATAGAAATCCATAGGCTTGATCAAGTTTGTAGAAGTATATGTATTTCTCCACATATGAATTTGGTTTGATTTCAGTCCCCATTGTAACTTTGTAGAGACCTTTGCTTCAAAGTAGGATCTTTATTTCATCCTTCCATTCGAAATAGTTGAATGGAGTGAGTAACAATGCTGAAGACTGCACCATTTCTTTTATTGTTGTGCTCTTGGTGATAGTAAACTTGAAAAAAAAATGTGCAAGGATGTCTTACTTTAGTAGTATGCACATTCAGGAGTGCATCACACCTGGGCATACCACTTTGGTAAACCAAAATGACCAGATGCAATTTCCCCAGGAATTATGTGAACTCTCCTTTGCTTCTAGTGCAAGGCTGGATGAAACTACACCTGCAAAACACTTTGGAAACTCTCTGAAGGCCTACCTCGCTGGGAAAGGATCTGATACCATGTGAAATTTTGCACAGTATATATCACAAACAAAATTATTCCTCTCTAATTTTCACAAATATGCACACAAAAATTGAGCAGAAAATTGAGATAATTCACCAGAGAGAAGGAGATTGCGTGGGATGATTTTCATTAGTATGATATTCATCCATATGTGGGCTAACAAAATATGTTACAAAACTGAAATTTTTGGGCCTATGATGGATTTCAAAATCCATGCATTAATTAAGACTACTTTGGAAGCTTCACCCAAGTAGACATGAGAACTAGTTACAACTCTGATGAAATGGAATTTAACTGATGGTAGGTGAAAGACGATGGTTTGATTATTTGGTAGGAATATTGATCATTGCTGCTCTACTAGGGCTTAATATTTAACCTAGCCTCATGTAACCATTCATATCTCCCATGGAGGCCTCCAACGGAGGTCGCTACAACCCTTCCTTTAGCCCGGCTATATCCCACGCACTCCAACTACCAAAGCTCTCCTCTTAACAGGGACGACCACGCCTTTAGTGAAAACGAGATCTCATAAAGGAAAAGGAGGAGAGGGAATCACGACTCCTTTAAAATCATCTCCAAACCCAAAGGATAAATCACATGAAGATGCAACCCCAAGTCACATGCAGACAAAGGACACAAACAAGTGCAAGCCCAAAATGCTGCAAATACATAGGTATGAGGTCACTTCAAACCTTGTCAACCAAAAAATTCAATACATGCAGGATCATGCAATAATCTGCAAGTTTATAGGATTATGTCCAACATAAAAGAATCTCACTCGGTGGCTCACCAACACCTGGAATCCAAAAGGATAGTGTGAACTTAAACTTGGATCTAAAGGCTTCTTCACCATAATCTTCCAGAACCTTGAAGACAAGCACATAATATTCCAAGGAGGACCATACTTCCTACACTCTATAGGATTGTACATGCAAAACTGGAAAGAGCACTTTAGTCCAGAGAAATAATATTTTAAAGTGGTTCATGTCTGGCTGCGGATTTATTCTCTACACTAGGATTACTGGAACCTGGAAACCCTAGACAGAATAGGAAGCACCCTGGGAACCTTTTTTCAGGCTTCTGATGCCACCCTAGCCGCTCGTTACACCTCTTATGCCTGCATATGCATCTATATGGATATCTCCGCTGCCCTCCCTGAAGCAATTTTCCTTTCCTATCAAGACTCCGATTGGATCTAGACAATAGATTATGAGCATATTCCCTTCAGATGAAGGAAGTGCCATGAACATGGACACCTTTTACATGAATGCCCTCTAAACGCCAAACCTTCTCCACCTCATACGCATAGAAAAACCGATGAGGAGGGATTTACCAGAGCTACTACCCGTAGAAGACAGGGTAAGAAAACCTATGTTCCAAGCGCCCCCACAAACCTTGAGCATCAAAATAGATTCTCAGTCCTCTCCCAGTAAAACCCCGAAGGCTCGAAACCTCTTATCCATGCTTGCACCCCCCTCCACTTTTTAGGACCCCATATTCAAAGATGTTTTGCTCTTGTCAACCACGCTTCCTGCTAAGGGAGGTCCGGCGGAACCCGAGGACATGGAGTTAGGAGAACTAGACTTAGAAGCCATCCAAGAATCCTGGATGAAAAATGATCTCCGCAATATACCCCAACTCCAAATGGAACTCTTTAAAGAAGCCTATCACTCCCTTGCCTTGTAGCAGAATTTTCCAACCCCAGCGGATGCGGCTCTAATCCCCACTGCTCACAATAAACTAGGAGTGAAAACACTAAAATGCAAGGATATGCCCAAGGGAAAAAATGACCTCACGAAAAAAGGAAGAAATCCTAACAAGCAACTTATTGAGGAATTGGGAGCGCATCTAATAGATTTTGGCCAGAGTGCCAAGATCGACACACACTTTCAATCAATGATTTAATGGAGCTGAAATTCATCAGCTGGAACATAAGGGGAATCAAAAGTGATTCCAAAAGGAGAATCCTGAAAAAAAAGACTATTGCTGAAAAACCTGCTCTCTTAATGCTACAAGAAACAAAATCAACGGAGCACAAGCTCCACATTTTCATAAAAAAATGTTGGAAAAAAGCAGAAATAACAGTTGTGGATTCCAAAGGGGCGCCTGGAGGCATCGCAATAGCTTGGGATATCGATGTCATAATAATGGAAGGTTTCTTTTCCATTCCTAATACTCTTTTTGGGTGGTATCGCATTCATGGAACCACTCACAGTGGAGTGATCACTAATGTTTATGGCACGCAATTCATGAAGCAAAAACTAAAATTTATAAGCCATCTCTCATGGCTTAACCGATAGCTGCTGAACACTCATTGGATAATCGGAGGAGATTTCAATATCATCACTTCTCTCAATGAAAATTAAGGAGGCATACATAGACTGGATAGAGATAGTCTAGCGCTTCAAGCTCTCATTCGTGACCTTTCTTTGGCCGACATGAAGACCAGCAATGGAATCTTCACCTGGAATAATAGACGAGGAGGAGAGAACCAGGTATCCTCTCGTTTGGATCGTTTTCTGATCTCAAATTATCTTTTTCAGAATCAGCTCAACCTCTCTAGTACCATCCTACCGATTGCTGGCTTAGACCATTGGCCTGTCTGTCTCCACCTGGATTGGAATGCTCCTAACTCCCGAAGAACTTTCATATTCGAGCAATTCTGGTTAATTCAACCAAACTTTAAAGACAAAATTAATGAATGTTGGAAAACCTCGGACCTTGTGGAAGTAACCACCATGTACCGCTTTCAACAAAAAATAAACTTGATCAAAAACTAGCTAAAGCACTGGAACAAAACCGAATTCGACCACATTCAGGAGGATAAACGAAAGCTGGAAGGAGAATTAGCCGGAATTAAATCCCAATCCATCCATCAGGGATACAAAAAAGAGCTAAAGTAGTAGGAAAAAGATCTCTAGAATCAAATCGACATCAGAAGTTAGTAGGATAAATTATTTGGCACAAAAAAACTAGAATCCAATGGTTCAAGGGAGGAGAGAAAAACACTAAATTATTCCACAATGCACTAATTCAATGCAGACAAACCAACATGATCACCAGGTTGAACACTACTACAGGTGATACTCTACTCAACAAGGAAGACATTGAGCATGAGTTGGTTCTCTTCTATAAAAATATAATGAGAGACACCATGTCGTATAGAGTGCAAAGCCTTCTGGGAAACTCTCGACTCCAGAAAGATCCCACTCTCAGATAAAACATATAAGCTCAGGTGGGGACATCAGTAGAAAGGATACTTCACCATCAAGGAGTCCTACAACCTTTCTCATGCAGGCCCTCTCCAACCCAAAGACATTTTCTGTACAAATATCTGGGACTCGCACCTCTGGCCGAAAGTCAAAACTTTCCTCTGGTTGGTTGCAAGGAAAAAGATCCTGACTTGGGACCGGCTTCTCAAACGGAGTTTTGAGGGACCATCGATCTGCATTTTATGTAATCCGAAGGAGGAAAACCAGGAGCATCTCCTCAATAGCTACAACTTTTCCTCCACTTTGTGGGATTGGGGCGCAACCATCTTTCGTCGCTCTGACTGTAACAAGGAAGACATCAGAGCCACCATCCGAGACTGGCAGACAAAACCTTTTTCCAATCCCATCTTGAACCGAATTTGGTTGCTCTTCACTAGATTTTTTCTCTGGAACATTTGGAAAGAGTGCAATAGAAGAATATTCCATAATAACACTCTTCCCCTGGAAAGTATACAAGCTCACATTCACTCCAACCTTCAAGAAACCCTGCTGTTGGGAGCCTGGTCGGACTCAAATCACATTTGTTAGTTCCTGGAAAAAATCATCATGAAGGATTGGAACTTTAATGTCACCCCGCAACACCCTAGAACCTCCATCCCCACTGTCTCCAAGTTCATCCCCTCCTCTTGGTCCCTGCCGCTCGACCCCCCATAAAAGTCAATTTGGATGAAGCCTCAAAAGGAAATCCTGGGATTGCAGGAATTGGAGGAGTATTCAAAAGTATCACTGGCGAGATCATCACATATACACTGATCATCTAGGGATCACTACCAACAATGTGGTTGAATTGACTGCTCTCAGCATAGGATTAAAAATTGCTCATAGAGAAGGTTGGACAGTTTTAACAACTGAAGGAGATTCTCAAATCATTATCAACATGGCTCATAGGATCCAGTGTGGCATCGCTCTAACCAAGTTAACTAAACACTGGCGATTGGAGGGGATCCAGGAACATTTGCAATAGCACATACAACACTTTCAGGTTGTAAATGCTAGCCATGTTCGTCGCACGACCAACAAGCTAGCTGATCATCTTTCCAATCATTGAGCTATCTCTTCTCATGTCATGATAGAATCCCCTGGAATAGCTTCAAAGAGTAGCTTCTTATACTGCAACTAACATACCTAGCCACTCAGGATCATGTTCCCCCACTGCGGGTGCTAAGTGGCTTCCACCCCAACGAAGAGCTAGACAATCAAGAGGCAAGACACATGCCCATACATGCCAACCATGAGGCTGGGCACGTGCCCGCCCAAACCATCCACGCGTCCCTGCTCGCATGATATATCGGACCTCCCGTCCAGTCACTCCTTGCTCCAACGTGCACTCCGTCTTGTCCTGGTCCGGCTCTTTGTTATGGAAATCACTCCCACGACGAGCTTTGAGTGGGGAGGTACACCAACACTAATGGTAAGAAGAGACAACATGAGGAAGCACCCTTGTACCTCCTTATGAGTTAATAGATTGGGCAGAAGAGTGGATAACGCTGGGTTCATAGCTCTGAGACTATCCCTCTATAGAAGGGATACTGTTAGTGATTGGTTTCCTGGTTTGATTGCAGTCACAACAACAATTCCACCCACGAGATGTTGCATCAGGTTTAGGACCAAGCCGTCCGACCTTTCTCTAGGCCCGCCGGTTTGTTTCATGTGCAGCATAGTGGTGTTGGCCCATCAATTTAAGGAGGAGATCCCATCGCATTCCCATAAAGAAATTCAGGATGCCGAAGAGGATTGCTAGGTGACTCGGGGCTGCCTCTCGAACTCAAAAATTCAAAATGAGTTTGAGGCACTGGTTCCGGACCCGGGGAATACTATAGGATGCACCACTCTCTACCAACGGACTCTGGACTTTCACTGGCTATAGAAAATGGTTCTCGGAAAGACCCGGGCCGAACAAGGTAAAGCTCACACTGAAATTCTGCTCCAGTAGGATGAAATGGTGGGGTACCTTAAACAGATCCTCCACAACCATAACCAGATTGCTCACAAGCTCGACATTGGGCTTGTCAACAAGCCTGGTGCTCAGGAAGGCCCGACCGGTTTGAATATCTAGCTTGGTTTTAGTCAGCACATGTCTTTATTTCGGTTTAGCTTTATCATTTTAGTTTTTGCTGCTGTTTTTTAGTTTTTTGGCAATCTTACCGTGTAGAGAGACAGAAACTCTCATACCTTTTAGCATCATATTGTTTTCTTTCGGGGATGACTTATTAATTTTTGATTTTGGGTCTGTTTTCCCAGCCTTGGGAGGGCCCTGCTACACTCTGTATATTTTTCTAGAAGTAATATAAGGAACTACACTAACTTACAAAAAAAAATGATGGTAGGTGAGCCTAAGAGGTGCATGAGGAAGTTAACTGGAAGTTGGTAGGCCAAGGAGGTGCATCAATGAGTTGTAGTCTCAAAATAGCAGATATTATTCCAAAGAAGGGCGCATAAGGAAATTCACTGATGAAATGAAGGAGAGGGATTTGGATCCCTAAATTTTAGGAGGTCCCTAAAATTTAGGAGACTCAATCAACATGTCCCAAAAATTATGGAAGAGATAAAATCAGTGGGTGATGAGACCAAATATGACAAATAAATGGTCTAGGGATAATCCCAATTATGGAAACTATGCACTAGGAGGTCAACAACATGGTCTAAGTACTAGGGAAAGACAAATAATGTCTATGACTAAAGTATAGATGGGTAATATATCCTAAAAATTATGGAGGAGATTACTCTTCAAGAGTTAAAAGAAGTAATATAATCCATGTAGAAGGACACAATCCCAATATTAGATGGCTTCTTGTAGATTTTTTTCTGCTTTCTTATAATTATTTGAGAAGGACCTTCTAGTAGTCATTGAAGAATGAAGAACTTCGGGTAGGATTATTGTAATGTTCAGATCATCCTTTATAGCCCTTATTCCAAATGCTTATAATGTGAAAATTAGGAGTATTATAGACCCATTTCCTTGTGTAATTTTATTTACAAATTGATTTCTAAAGTGGTAGCAAGAAGAATGAAGGAATTATGTCTGAAGTTATGTTAGAGGAACAATTTGATTTTATGAAAGGCAGACAAATACATGATGCAATAAGTATTGCATAGAAGGTGATCCACTCTTCCAAGATTAAGAATCAACTTATAGCCATTGTTAAGGTGGACCTATCTAAGGCCTATGACAGGGTCAACTAATTTTTTTCTGAGATTAGTTATCCTTCAAAGTGGTTTCCAATTACCTTTTGTGGACTGGGTTTTATCTTGTGTTCAATCTGTATCCTTTGTGGTTTTAATGAATGGATCTGCCTCCCATTTATTTATACCTAGGAGGGGGTTGAGGAAAGGGTGTCCCTTCACACCATCGATCTTCATTTTGATTGTGGAAGGGTTGAGTAAAGCCATTCTTCATCCTCAAACCTATGGAATTATCAGGGGAATCAAAGTTGGGGGAAATGTCAACATCAACACTTGCTTTTTGTGGATGAAATTCTATTGTTCTTGGATGGATCCAGAGGGGATATTACAAAGTTTAAATAAATAATTGTTCTTTTTTTGAAGCATCGGGGATGGTGATCAATGTTAGGAAGTCTAATATTTCCTTCATGAATCTAGAACAGGTTAGTATTGATTGGATTATCTCATAGTTTTATTTTATTGTGCTGGATCTTCTAGATGGACTTACATATCTTGGATTCATTTTGAATTCAATGAATATCTTCGACATGACTATGCATGGATACTAGGAAAAATTGAGAAGAGACTCATGTTTTTGTGTAACAAATGGATGACTAAAGATGGTAGACTGGTTTTGTCAAAATCTATTTTGGAAGCGATATATGCTTACTGGATCTCCCTAAAATATGTCCCCGTAGGTACCATGGATCAAATCAGCAAATTATGCTATAATTATTTTTGGAAATGGAACAAAGAGGAATATTCATTTCCCTAGTTGGCATGGGGTAAGCTTGATATACCAAAGGAACTTTGTGGATGGGGGATAAAACATCCCACTAATTTTGTTAAGGTGTTGTTGGCTAAAGGGGTTTGGCACATTCTAAAGGGAGAAGGGTTGTGCGTAAAGGTGGTTTCCCATAAATATATTTTCCCCTTAAAACTTAAGAATTGTGTAATATCACCAATATGATATTTGGTAATATTATCTCCTCAATTAGAAAACCAATTGGTGAAATCAAGACTAGGTTCTAGAATAGAAAACTAGGAGGAGGACATTGTCTGTTTCCAAACAACTTTGAATGGCACCGGGGGATTCAAATGTCATATATGAGGAATGAATTGGGATTAGAAACCTATGATTTAATTATGCACAAATTTAGGTCGAATTTATGGAGAAAAAGTATCATCTAGATTTATCACTTACCTCGACAGTTGCACTTCTCTGAGTACATCCCACCTAGGATCGCCACAAGGACCAGGTAGTGTTAGTATGAAGGAATTATGTGGAAAATCAACGGATTCTAGTGAAAATATGGAGATAAATATGCTTCATAAAAGTAAAACCTATCATATCATTCACTCATCTCAATGGTTTACTCTTGTGCAATGGATATTGGAAACTAGGAGAAAGTTCGATTCTAGGACAACTCAACTAGGTATTTTCCAAATGAATTCAAATGGTATCTCAGCCCCACGATTTTATGGTTTAGTGGTTGGTATGGGTCCAAATATGTTTATACTGACTGCAGAAACTCACATAAAGTGATTTGGAGGTATTAAAGTCAAGTTATGACAACCAATACTAAAACTATGCAATTTTCCAATGCATTCTGAGAACAATGAGAACTGCTAGTTTTCTGACAATTCCAAATGGAATAAATGGGTCACAATTTATGGAAGTGGATTACTATATGTGAAAAAACAAATTACCATTAATATTACCATGATTTAATCATACTTTTGGAGGATCAATTAATAGTTAATTGGAAGAGAACTTGTAGAGTGTCAAATTAAGTAGATATTTGCAATACACAACAATTGTAGCAAAATGAGTAAGAGAGGCACTTTTTATTGTTGGATCAGAGTTGAGAATAGATTTATGTTACATTAAAGGTCCATGGTTATGCATGAGAATCCACCAGAGTTCATAGGGGCGCAACCCATCAATATCCCTCTCTGAAGGCTACAATGTACTACATGAAACAATACAGAAAGGACATGAATGCCAACTTATCAAATAGACATGGAAGGGGATGGAAATATGGTATATTCTTTTCTTTATTATCTATGAAGAATACTATATATATCCTTTCTCAATCACTATCTAAATTGCTCCATCTGGCTACAATGGACAGAAGGGGCACATCTCCCAACCGATGACAAGTGGCACATCTCCCAAGTCTAGAAGTGCAGAGCTCCTCAACACAAATGAAAAATAGACAAAAAATTCTTCATGGAGGATCTCATACTCCTTTTATAAGCTTCTGGTGGATTCTTTGGTAAGTTACATTGTGTATGGACCACATGCCTTATCAATTGCACCCTCACTAGTTAAAATTAGGACTTCCGGCTTTTCTTGAGATTCATTCCTTGATTTCTTGTCTTTTTTGCTTTAGGCTGCTTTTCCTACTTTTAGGAAAAAATTGGAAACTTCTTCTTTCTTTGATTTTCTGCCACTTTCCTTCTTTTCACTACTTTCCTGCTTTTCAGTTGCTTTCCTGCTTTTCAGCTTCTTTCTTACTTTTCATTGCTTTTTCCATATTTCTTTGGATCCATTTTATATTTTCCTTCCAATCTTCCTAGGTGCCACCAAATAGTCAATATTCTCTCATAAAATCATAAATAAAATATTGATAAATAATTATTATGAGAGAATAGGTCCTTATCTTATTTCTCTAATGTTATTTGACCCAATATTATTTTTCCTTGCAAACAAATTCGAATTGGATGTGCAAACTTTCACAATGGGGAAGATATTTCTTCATATGGCCCACCTTTACTACTTAACTCACAATTTCACCTGAAGCATCAATTCCTCTTTCACATTGGTTAGGAGTTTGTACTTTCTACTTGGATTTCCTGCTTGTAATCATTGCCAACCTTATGATTATTTTCATCAATAATTTCAAACCACAAGAATACTTTGGCTTATTTGATGATCTAACTAGGGTTCCTCATCTCCTTAATGCATTTTTCTAGTCCAACATATTTTAATGTGGCATTGTTCCTAACTTTGGACCTTAGTATTAACTAATAATTATCCCAAATCATCACGTAGGTGAATAAACATGGACAAGTCTAGGTGACTTAGGCAATTGTGGTCCATGGCCAAATTTGGGGACATTACAAATGGATGAGATCAATGTTTAAATATGCCATACATGTTTCTCCAATGTGGAGGGCTTTAACCTCTGCTTTTTATTTAGTTGGGGATTGGCTCATCTGGAATTTTGGTAATGGGCGTAGGCTGCGGCTTGGTCAAGATCCCAGGATCGGATATAATGGTGATCATAGGATTCCTAGGCATAAGATTGAGCATTTAGAGGAACTGGGTATTTTGTTTTTAATCCATATTAATGATGTTCAAAATACTTCTACAGTGAAACAAGAATGGATTAGTGCTAAAAAGTTGGTTTTCTCCAATGAAGACACAGTCCTGTGGAAAAAATATTTAAAGAGTCTCCAATATTGTAGCATTTGAATAGTGGACATGGAGGATGTCATTATTTGGTAAAGGAACAAAGTGGAAGGTTCTTATATACGTATATTGGGTTAGAGAGTCTTACGGGAAGAAGAATACATCCCTAACCAACCGTGGTGGATCCCCATGATTTGGAAGCTTAATTGTCCTCTCAAATTCAAGCTATTTTTGTGGCTAGTTTTGCATAATAAAGTTTCCATATGGTATATCATGATAAAGAGATTTTGGATTGGTCCAGGTTGGTGACCTTTATGCAAGGAAGGAAATGAATCTTCAGAGCATCTTTTCACATGATTTTCCATATACAAAAAGGATGTGGGAATATGTGACTCAAGTAAAATGGATGCTTCTTGTCTAGAAAGGTAGGTAGGCATATATAGGAAGATTTCCATATATGGACGAATAAGGATCCAATGGATTTACAAGATTTATTGATGTGGGGCTCTTGGCTCTCCAGAAACAAAGTTATATTCAATGAGGTATACATTGCTCCTACCATATATGCATCCAAAATTTTGGCTATTCTCAGTCTTTTTATTCAGGATAATGGTCCACAAAGGATTTGAAGGGTGGTCGAGGAGGTCATTGAAAAAGATGGGGCTTCACAAGTAAGGCCTCCTATAGGTGGTGCTAGGGGAATCATCTATTTCACATATCAACATTAGATACATTTCTCTACAGGTGTGGGAGAGAGCATGAACAACCGTGCTAAATCGATGGCTTTATAATTGATCTTACTGCTTTCCCACTCAAAGGGAGTTCAAAATATTCAAATTTTTGGTGATTCAAAGTTGGTGGTGGATTGGATGAGGCGTAAACATCCACCAAAGAACATTCATTTTCAGGCCTTATATGAGGATCTTCTTAGAATTACAAGCTTGTTTCAGAAGACCTCCTTTCAACACATTTTCAAAGAAAGAAATGCATGGGAATACCGATTGTTTAAGTATGATTTACATGAAAGAGAGGGATATTGACAACTATGGGAAAATGAAAATGATAAAATATTGGAATTTTATTGAGGACCACATCTTGGATGAATGAAGGTTCCAATATATTTTTGTTTTTCTTTTAGAACACTCATATGGAAAACTCTTTATGCATATGAATTAAAGATAATCAATTATGTAAGAGGTTTAATGAGTTTTTTGTCATTTTTTTAAGATGTTTTTTGGAATTTTATGTTGTTGGAACATAAATCCATCTAGACCATAGGTTAAAACACTTTCATTAATTCCCTAGGTGTTAGATATAATGTTTTATGTGGTAGGCTACCAAAGTCAATAGTCTAGACCATAGTTGTTCACTTTTTCCAACTTTAGGCCATTGGTGCACTTACCATTCTATCATGATCCTGCTTTTACATCCTAGAGCACATTTCCTGTTTTATTCCTTCTTTTCTAAGATAAAGACAACTTTTTACTGCTTTTCAGAAAGATTAGGATAAGGAAGTTGCACTAGGATTTATTTGGGTAAGCTTGCTACTTTTTTCCTTACACCACTTCCATATTTTTCTCCATAAAGCCACTCTTTAGTTGATTTTGGGTCACTCATGGTCCATCAAGCCTTTACTTTCCCATTCGTGACCACTTGCTGTGAGTTGGATATAGATACTTGCCTAGATTAGGGATTTAGTCTATTATCAGCCTTCTTTTTTGTGAGATTTTAGAATTCCCTTTAGTGCATTCGATTTTCTCTCATGAGGTGTATTATTTATTGTACTCTTATTGTTCAATAATATGAAGATGGAGTTTTACTCAATTGAGTTTCTTCTCTCAATTTAATTCTACTGAAATTTTCTCCCTTCTTTGCATTCTTGCAAAACTAATTGTGAGGTTTCTTTAATAAACTAGATTCAGGTTGTGACAAATTATCACATGGTATTAGAGCCATAAAATTCTCACATGGTATCAAATCTTCGTGGTACTGAATTTCCTCTTAAGTGTTTTTTGCAGGTCTTTTGTGCAGGTACAACAACTTCATGGATTCGAAAGTTGTTCCTCCTCTTACTCCATTCAATTATGTTGAGTGGAAGCCAATGATGGTTGCATATGTAAAGAGACAATGTCTCTATGATGTGTCTATTGGTGTTGTGATCGATACAGAGTCCTTTGAAGAGAATATTGAATGGTTGAATGACTGTGAAAGAGTATTCAAAATTATGTGTTTGGAAATGTCTTCAGATATCCACTACATTATTGGTTCTGCAGACTATCCTTTTGAGCTATGGTCCAACTTGGACAGGGCTCTAGATAAGTAGAAGATTGATGCATGGAGCAAGCCTATGAACATCTCCTCATGTGTTCTCCCTCCTGAAGTCTTGGCCTCAAATATTTTTGAAGAAGTTTTTCAAGATGAAGAAAAAGAAATTGCATAAATTTCAACACATACAGTTCCTATTGACGATAGTCTCTTTGTTTTGAATGCTTCATCTTCTTTCCTTGAAGCAATAATTGAAGAGAATTTTATGTGGCTCTAGAAGTTTAAAAATCAGATCTCTCTCCTTCATATGTGGCTGCTAATGATGAAGAAAGTTCAACTAATGG
Source organism: Larix kaempferi (assembly GCA_027924585.1). Lineage (NCBI taxonomy): Eukaryota > Viridiplantae > Streptophyta > Pinopsida > Pinales > Pinaceae > Larix > Larix kaempferi. Next base: position 2,849,319 of record BSBM01001024.1, on the reverse strand, counting down.
AGATGCCATTGTTGAAGAGGATTATGTCCATTCATAGTTCTCATATCATTATTTATAGTTTGATCTTGAGGATGACAAGTTAGTTGTTGATGATCCTGTGCATACTTCACAAGCTAATTGTGGACAATATGTTGATCCTAAGGATGATTTGAAGGTTATATCAGATCTCAACAGTGCTCCATTTGCATCCACTGACAATGATCTCATGCCTTATACATATTCCTACAAGATGTATGGCACACTTCCTCAGGGCTGCACTGAAGATGGAGGACACCGCCACATGCTTGGGATTGATTCTCAGGCTCATAAGGTCTCTTTTGGAACCGATATTAACTCACATGGTTCAATGTTCAAGTCTGAATAACATTCACAGTTTCTTGGGTTCAAGTCTCAAGCATATCATGGTACGATTGGTTCCAAAGAGCTTCTAGATTCACTTGCATCCATTGGTGGATAATTCAAGCACATATTTTGGGAGCATGATCCTCTTTTTTCAAATAGGAAGATACCTCCGGACATATGATCAAGTTCACACATACTTGAGTTTAGAAAATCAATTTTTGGTGTGTTTCATGTCAATTCTTGAGGGAGGATTTTGTTCCCATGAGGTTTTCCCTATTTCCTCAATTTACATGGACATAGAATAATTGTAATGGGGTGACGACAAGCCTATGTTTCTTGGGACCTACACATACTTTAATCACTCTAAGTCAAGCTTAAGGGGGGTGTTGGAACATAAATCCATCTAGACAATAGGTTAAAATACTTTCATTAAGTCCCTAGGTGTTTAGATATAATGTTTCATGTGTTAGACTACCAAAGTTAATAGTCTAAACCATAGTTGTCCAATTTTTCCAACTTTAGACCATTGGAGTGCCTACCATTCTATTATGATCCTAATTTTATAGCCTAGAGAGCATTTCCTGCTTTATTCCTACTTTTCTAAGATAAATACAACTTTTTATTGCTTTTCAAAATGATTAGGATAAGGAAGTCGCACTAGGATCTATTTGGGTAAGCTTGCTACTTTTTTCCTTATAGCACTTCCATATTTTTCTCCATAAAGCCACTCTTTAGCTGATTTTGGGTCACTCATGGTCCATCAAGCCTTTACTTTCCCATTCATGACCACTTGCGATGAGTTGGATATAGATACTTGCCTAGATTGGGGATTTAGTCTATTATAAGCCTGCTTTTTGTGAGCTTTTCGAATTTCCTTTAGTGCATTAAATTTTCTCCCATGAGGTATATTATTTATTGTACTTTTATTGTTCAATAATATGAATATGGAGTTTTACTCAATTGAGTTTCTTTTCTCAAGTTAATTCTGCTGAAATTTTATTCCTTCTCTGCATTCTTGCAAAACTAATTGTGAGGTTTCTTTAGTGAACTAGATTCAGGTTGTGACAAATTCTCACATGGTATCAAGGCCATAGAATTCTTACATATGCTTGTACGTGACCCAATCACAAGAACATAATGATTTAGAACACATTTTGAGGATATCTATGGGATTTATGAATCTATTTTGTTATCAAAAAACTATAAAAAGGCTTATTGTGCCTCTGTAAATGGTGATTTATTTAAATGAAATAAATTGTGTTCTTTTTTTCCGAGGAAAAAAAGAACAAATATGTAAAAGGATTTTTATAATTTAACAATTATTTAATATTTGTAAGTCATTTTTGTGGATCATAATATGCTAAAGATTAAGATAGAGATGTGTCATCCACATTAATGACTATTTTTTGGGGGGCATCTTGAGTTTCTTTGAAAAGATCTACCCATTCCCACCAATTACAAATATCTAAGGGTTGATCTCGTCATTAAGTTGATTGTGTGTTAGGTCTCCTATTCCTTTTCAAAACACTAATAAATTTCTTACTTTAGTGTTCATAATCTTGGGAGTTGAGAAAGCTCTTGATATGGGTGGGATTCGACTCTCATGGATGCAGATCTTACCCATAGTAATTGGGGGACAACCCCCAACAATCATGATGATACTCTACTCAATGTTAAGGTTCTACCTACATCAAATTGATGCTGCCTTGTTTACATTTATGTCTAGGCCTAACGTAGTTTTTATCTCATAAATTGTCTTTGTTATGCTTTTTATTGATTACCTTTATGATGGAAGTTTAAAGTTTAGACTTAAAAACATTTAGTAAATAACTAACCCAATTTTAAGTTTTAACAATATCTGTAAACCCTACATTTATGCCTCTATTTTTTTTTATATAAAACACACTTTATACACATATTCTTAAAATATTACTAATTAACATGACAATTTAATTTAAAAAACATCATTCAATAAAAACATGCTACAATGGTAGTGAAATGTTGCAAGGAAACACGATCTAATAATTTTCAATCTTTGATGGAGCATCTAGTTACAACCTTTAATGGATATGATGCAGAAGTCTTATGCAAAAAGTTAATAATAATTTATTTCATTTTCATTTATATGGACAAATGCTTTACATAATTTTATAGATGGAAAGGTTATGATATATATATTACGGAGATGGTTTCTAAGAATTTTCAATCTTTGATGGAGCATCTAGGTACAACCAATAGGATGTAGAAGTCTTATGAAAAAAGTTAAGAATAATTTATTTCATTTTCATTAATATGGAAAAATGCTTTACATAATTTTATAGATGGAAAGGTTTTGATATATATTACGGAGATGGTGATTAGGATAAAAATGCCTAGGGAAATCCGAAATTCTAATAGGTTAGCTAAAGCTAAATTCTAAGAGCTTTAAGCAAAATTTCATTAGGCACTCTATAAAATAAATAAACAAATCAAAACATTTGAGAAAATCACCTTGTTTATGTGATCAAACAATATAAGCAGGTTCATTAATATGAAAGTTGAGATCTAATATTATTTTGGAGCAGGCGGCGGGCGACTCACTGACCATCGTGAATTGGGCCAATTATGTGGCCATTATTCATGCACTCACCCTCAACACCTGGATGGATCAGATTAAACATCTCCTGGACATTTGCCCTCAGAATCATATTATTCATATTTTTCTGGAGCATAATTCAGTTGCCGATGCTCTTTCACGTCGTGGCCTTGTCTCAACTGAAGGTCACATCCACTATGAGATCCCTTCCGGTGCGGCCCAGTCTTCCACTGGGTTCTGGCACCTCTTTCCTCCTTGGGGTTCTCTTTTTGGATGGTTTTTTTGTGTTGATCTGCCTAGTAGTGGGTGTGTTTTTACCTTATTCCTCTTCTATTTTTTCACCTCCTTTTTGCGATGTCGGTGAGGTGTTTTTATGTACATGGCTGTCATATAAGCCATTTCTCCTTTCCTTCTCCTTTCCCTGTGCTCCTTTTCCCGTGGTCTTGGTATCATTTGGAGGATTGGTATATCTTGGTTCCTTCTTGTTATTTCGGTATTTTGTACCAATGGGCATGTGCTCTTCGATGTTTGTCCCTCTTGTCCTTTATGGGGTGTCCCGTCTCAACTGTTTTGAGCTTTTTCCGAGATATGGTCGTATGTTGGTCTACTTGGGTTGATTTTTTTAGATCGGGTATGGAATGTAACCTTTTATACTTCATTAATCAAATATAGTATTTTTCTGTTGAAAAAAGAAAGTTGAAGTCTCATAATGCACAATCAAACAAGGTCGATGGGATACATGCAATGTGCATATCTTCAATGTTGTGACTAATACAAAAAGTGTATAACATCCTTTATAATAGTGAATTTGTTAATATATTATTTTCATAAAACTTCATTATGATTAGAAAACACAAACAATATGATATGTATTGGTTTTGGGTCATGGTTTAGTGGTAACTTGGTGTACTTGTTGTGATAATAACCTAGGTCCACATTTTAAGAAATATCTTTTTCTTTTTTATAAAGTCTTTTGAACATTGTTATTAAAAATATTTAATATTATTAATAAAAATATAAATTTTTATAATAAAAAAATATCATACATTACGTCTTCACATATTTTAAATAGTCATATACAAATATTATTATAAAAAAACATAATAAATAATTATGATTACATGACCAATATAAAAAATCAACATTTTAAAGCATATTTATTTAATTACAATATTAATATCAATTAATTTTAAAATATTAATATAAATAAATAAAACATAATAAATAATTATGATTACATAACAATATAAAAAATCAACATTTTAGAGCCTATTTTATTTAATTACAACATTAACATCAATTAGTTTTAAAATCGAACATATCATACACTACTATACACAACTATAATGATAAGTAAAAAATTAACTACTCAAGTAATAAATACATTTATCAATTCCATCAATTTATTAAAAGAGAAATTATATGTCTCCACACACATCAAGTTCAAAGAAAGCATCATCTACATGAGTAAAGCCATTAAAAAATTCCACTACCACCTTCAAAATTCTCTGAATGTATGGGAGATGGTTAAACTTTTGGGTTGTGTATGCGTTAAGAATTACACTAATTAATAAAAAGTATACTCTTGCTTACACTTAATTGATATTACTTCGACCAATTCACATTCAGCGTGTACATAGAACAATATGAAGATAGTTTGTGTGGTCGCAAATATAATTGTGACATTTTAGTTTAAATATGGTTAGTTTAATATTCACCAAGAGCTTTCTAACTATATATATTTAGGTGGACAGTTTATTAAATTGAAGAAATACATTTATTAAACTGTTACGATGTTTATTATATATAGATTTAGGTGGACAGTTTATTAAATTGAAGAAAGACATTTATTAAATTGTTATGATGTTTATTATTAGATTTTCGCTTCACAAATATGTTTCATCAACTCTATTGCATCTATCTATTAATAAATGCACGTGTGTTACATCACGTATTCTTTAAGATAGAAAAATGATGTATTTAATTTAATATAATATTTTGATTTATTAACTCATTTTTGCAAAGATTTTATTTTTATCAAAATATTATAAAAGAAATATTAATGATAATTTCAAATTGAAAATTATGAGATAGGTTTCAAATATAAAGGTAATTTAAGTTATAGATTTAAACACATTAAGCCAGTTATTTTTTAAATTTAAATTATTTATGTTTAAGTGCGATATTAATAACTTTAAAGTAAGCATAAGTCATTTTAAAGTTTTTTGTATTTAAGGTTTGTGTAACCGGATATGAATAGAAAGTTGATGTCATGGATCTACAATTTGTCTATTTTTTTCTTGAATATAGGGGTTCCCAACTTGTTTTGGCACCTAAGGTCATGTGGAATTGCCTTGCCTCGATTGTAGTGGCTTGACCAAACTACGCCTATTACAACTAGACTATAAATCTTTGCCTAAGGTTTACCCATAAATTCAACTTATGGTATAAACCATCAAATGAAACTAAATCCTACTCAACCAAGTTCATTCAATAGTCTAACATGTGTTGAACCACAACCTTTAAAACATCCCAACATTACGTATACTTAACCAGATTCAACACTTTGCAAATATCAACAATTAAACAACATAAAGAATCATAGGAAATAGAACATTCATCCCAATAAACAAGCCACAATGCACCTGCACATGTACAGGAAAAACCAAAGGTGGATTCCTTAAACTTGATTTGTAAGAAGAATGTTTATAGCATATGACAAGGGAGGGTGGACACCTTCCTGCCCCTCTTACAAAATTACAAAGAATCTAAGAAAAAATAGCCTCTTTCCAATGCCCATTAGTCTTGTACAAACCAACCTCTAAAGCTCTCGTAGGCCTACCTCCTACAGTTTTTTTTCACCTCTTCACTTTTCACTTAGCTAGTGCCAATTCACCCTATTGTGCAAAACCCACAACTTAGCATTATTGTAGACATCACTTTGAAATTGTGTGAATGACTCACTTGCCAAATATGATGCCTTAGAAACTTTGAGTGTCCACTATATATACAAGTCTTTCCAATCCTTTTCAAGCCCCTCCAATTCTAAGTGGATCCAAGTGCCCACATCTGACTCAATTGTGCCCACATGACTTGTCTTTTGATGTCCATATCTAATGGTATTGTGCATGTCATGACACACGATCACAAGTACATCTGATGCTTGAGTGCCCACAAGTCCACCCATGTCATCTGCATCCATCACAATTGTGCACAACAGGTGCACCTGACACAAGTGTGCCTAGTATGTGCACCCAAATGCGCCTGGAAAGTGAACCTAAAGGTTCCCATCATAAGTATGCCTGAGGTGCACCAAGTAAGCTACGCCCAAGTGCACCTAGGAAGTGCTTCTGGAAAGGTGCCTCAAATTGTTCCCAATTGTGCCCAAAAGGTGCACCCAACAAGTACTGCATGAAACCAATATTAATCCATTTGACATGTGTCGAAGTACTCTTGGTCTTTGTACATCCAACCAAGTGCACCGATTTAGTCCACCCAACCAAGTATTCCCAAGCCATATATAAGTGATTCAATTCTTCTTTCCACTTCGTTTGTCATGCATAGTGCATACCTATGAACGAGGTTTCCCACAACAAACTTATTTTCCTTGCCAATTTCTCTCCAAGCTTCTCTTGTTCCATCCAAGTAATGTGAGTTGCCAATGTATTCTATGATCCCAACCTTCAAGCAACGGTTCCCGACATGTCCATGGCATGCCTTGCCAATCGGCCAAGGAACCCCAAAAATCTAGTCATCAACCCCATGTCATGTCTATCTATGTTGACTAGTAACCACCAAGGCGATCGTGCAACATAGGTGTCCAACTCTCTCAAGGCTAGGGTGTAATACCCCAGTTTTGACCCTGTACTGTAAATTTGTAAATATTGATGTAAAAGGTTAGATTCTAGAAAGAAATGGTCAGGATAACCAAGACTATGTAAATATGTACATTTGGGTATTAATATAAAATCTCTAATGTCTGCAGAGGAAGAAGGACGAAGAAGAGATGGGGGGCTATGAATACACAAGAGGGGAAGTGATAGCCGGTTAAAGGAAAATAACCCCATTGGGATTAAGTTTATATCCTTAGCCTTAGCCATTTAACCCAAATTTCTTAAACCATGCTTGAGATTCATACTTTAATTAAAGAATTATTTAATTAACCTAAGAGGGGATTAAGAGGAGAAAAGTGGTTCCATGTGGAGTGGCCACATGGAAAATTAAATTATGCTTATAAAAGTGAGAATTCAAGCTTGGGAGGGGTTCGTTCCATCATGCATTCCAACCATTCAAATTCATTCCTCTTCCTTACCATCACCTTGGACTGCCATAGCTCGGTACCGTATAAGAGAACCAAAATGTCATTGTTGAATATGAATTATGCATTCCATTAACCTGGGTATATTGGTGTGTGAGAAAAACCTGGCTTGCAACTTGTTCCCTAGAATCTAAATTCAGAGACTTCTTGTCCAACCTATCCTAGAGAGATAGAATGGAATTCGTGGTTTCCCAAGGGACTGTTAACTCAGAGAAAGGGGCTTGTTCTTGGCGTTGTGCAAGTTGACGGGGAAGGATAATTGAGGATTGGGACAATTGTAGAGGGGGTTTAGGCACCAATGGGTTGCATGAGAGATTCAGTTGTATAGAGTGGGATTGAGGAAGAGATTTTCCCTTGTGGATTGATAGCCCCATCTTGGGGGTGGCTTGTCAAAGTAAGATATGGCTTGATAAAGACTATGGATGGGAGGAACATCCTTCACTTGCAACCAGTTGGAGAGTAATTGATTAAAAATATAAGTCTTTAACTATGTATGAATGCCATGGTTAATGTTATGCCTGCATAATGTTTAATTTATTGTTTGTGATTGTATATGTGAATGGATATCTTGGTATGCTATGAATGGTTTCATGTTAGAAATAATTGCATATGATAATTTGGGCCACTATATGTGATAATTCCATTGTGCAACTGTATGTATAATGAAAACATGAGATTTGGATATGAGTGGTGAATGAGTACCCTATAGTCTCAATGGTTTAAAGAGGTGACTAGGTACGTTATACAGTGGTATCATAACCAAGGTTTTCAACAATGGGACTACATGGGCCGAAATTTGCCAATTTTAGAGGTTGCACAAAAAATGATTAAAATAATTTTCCTATGAAATTCATGGTTTTAATGCTCAAATGATATTATCATATTCAACATGAGGGTCTATGCCAAGAAAATTCATAAGGAAAATTGCAAATCTATGAGGGAATCTAGAAATTCGAGTGAAAATTCAAACCCATGCCAAAGTTACAGTCTCTATTGGTAGACATAAAATCTACAGTCATGATATTAATGGAAAGATTTTTGTCAGGAAGAAAATTTAGGTGTAATTTTCTATTGGCCAAATGTGAATTTCGAGTGGACATATGTTGACGAGAGAATGTCAAGTGTAACCCTATTAAAACTGTATGTAACACATATTCATATATGATTATATATATAAAATTTGAAATTTAATTGTCTTTGAAGATTTTAAAAATTTCAGGAAATTTCATGTGGGGCCCACAATTTCCATGTGTAACAAGGTGACGTCGATCAATTACATGGATAGTTATGATGTGGACTAGCCACATGGGAATCAACAGACAAATGTCATCATTGGGAAGGGTCATGATCCTAGGTGGCATGGTTGAATACCTAGTTGGCGCCGGTCAGAGGAATATGGGACAAGTCCGATCCAATTGTTGATTATCACCAGAGATCAATGGATCTGGATGGATTTCAGGGTCCCGAAGGGACCATGGGTTAACAAGAAGGGGCACTCCCAAAACCAAAACCACTATAGGTGTGTGGTTTTCCCCATAGTTTTTTTGGAGGCTCAAACGTAGTTTCCAAAACCACCATCAGTTCCTCTGAAACTGCTCAATCACCCCTTTGAAACCACGTTCTTTAGGATCTAACCCGCCGACGGCCCAAATCAATCGTGCAATTTGGATCATGAAAGATCTGACCATTCATGCAAGGAAAGGTGCATGAGAAATAATAAAGGGACCCATGCCGCAAACAATGGATATTTGATCATGCAAGTTGGATCAGGAAATATATGACCGTTCACGCAAGAAAATATGCACGAGAAGTAATAAAGGTACCCTGTCACCAATGGATAGGATTAAATCGTACATGTTTCAACTATTAATATTGACCATCTGGTCAAAGGGGAGATTATTTTTGTTTATCCAGTGGGATTATGCACCAATGACTGATATATAACCCGAGTCTGCGAGGAGATAAGATCGTGATCATTCATGTAAGTGATAGACTACATGTGTAAAGGTTCTGGAAAAGAGGAAACTGAATACATAAAACTATTAATCGATGATGGGAAACACTTACCATCTATTGTAGAAACATTCACCAATGATCAGGAAACCATTTATGGGAAAAAGGGGTAAAATAACACCGCAAATATACACAAATGAATGGAAAATGGCAACGATTTCGACCTTTGTTCTCAGGTGCCAGGAATTGAAACATATAGTGGAACTTATGTGCTAGATTGCGCAAAATCATAGGATTTATAAATAATAACAATAAAAACGAGGGTATTTCCCTCAACCAGGTTGCAAAGGGGCAAGCCCGCTGGACCCCCATTATTGTTTTTTGTAAATCTACATGGTTAATTTTTGAGTTTAAAGGCAACTACAAGAACAATATAAAATTTGGAAAAACTGAGGATTATAAATAGCTGTGATTTTTAGCTCTAGTATCGGAATTGAGCATGGCCATATTCATTGGAAGACTTATCAAAAAGTGAATAAATATGAACATGTTTATCACCAGAGGGACTTACAGAATTTTCTAGGAATTAAAATGAAAGAGGGCCTATAGGTATTATTTGTCAAAAAAGTCAAATGGTGTTTCCCAAAATTATATATATATATATGAATATATGAAATTTTTATTTTAGAATTAATTTTTTTCTAGCACATGTAAGAACATGAACACATTGCAAGTACTGTTTAGAATTAAACACGGTCACATGACATGTTTCCAAAAATATATAGAACAATAAAATGGAAGAAGGGGAGCTTTCATACATCCATAAATAAGATGTCAAAGGTCAATATATTAGCGTGGGAAATGTAGAAATGGAAACAAATGGGCATAGAGAATATGTAAATCCACGAGAATTTGTGGAAATGGTGAGAATTATGATGATGGAAGTATAGAGTTATAGGGAAACCAATGAGAGGATGTTGAGGGCCTAGGAACAAAAAAACGAACTAAACACTTAGCTAATGAAGAGTCTTAATATGCTACAAAGGAAAATGAAAATGGGATCAACCTCAATTGAGGAGAAAGAAAGAATATAAGGCTTAAGGAAGAGATAACATGAGATATCTGAGCACTCTAAAATTGCTACCAGGAGTCATAAGAAGCGCTACTCACCACACTATGTAGTTAGGAAATATATACATTTGAGGGTTCTAGCAACCGCCTAGAAATGTCTCCAATTAAACATCATCATAGAAGGCATGCGAAAGATGAGTTGCAAGGGGAACTTAGAAAATTAAACCTCCCACTTTTAATGAGGAGAACAAAAAGGGGGACGATGTTGAAGCTTGGTTGTTGAGGATGAGAAAATATCTTCAAATACATAATTATTCCTCTAACATGAAAGCTAGGATTCCCATCTACAACTTACAGGGAAAGGCTTCCATTCGGTGGGACCAATTGGTTCAAGTGAAACATATCAGTGAAAATATAATTTCATGGACGCAATTCAAGAAGTACTTCCATAAAAAAGTACTTATCAAAAATTTATAATGATAAGAAGATGAAAGAGTTCTTTGAACTCAAATTAGGAAGCATGAGCATGGATGAGTATGAAAAGAAGTTTTTAGAACTGTCAAGATAGATTGGGTTTATCAAGGAGGAGAAGGTAAATATACAGAAAAATTTAAGTGGTTTTCTTTCATTTTACAGGGATAAAATTCAGTATGATGAACCCAAGACTCTTAAATAAAAAATTTGGAAGGCCAAGCACATGTATGATTAGAACAAAGGGAGGGAATTTTTTTATAAGTCTTGGAGAGATAGTAGGGAGGATAAGCATGATGAAAGGAAGAAAGTATTGAAACCATCTTTCTTCAGGAACCAACAAAATTCATATTAGCAAAGTAAATGGGCTGAGGATGACATAATCTACTAGAAAATAAATGAGGCAAAAAAAATGTTGGGGATGTGAAGGAAACCATTTGTATAAATATTTCCCATAAAGGGGAGACAAAATGAGAAATGTGATCAATTTACAGGAAGCAAGTATTGTGGAGGATGTAGGCAGGATCATTCCCAGAATTTATGCAGACTTGGAAACCATATAGGTAGACTAGTCTGACATGATTGAGGTTGAAGGTAAACTTTCCAATCAACCTATTGCTATTCTCATTGATTCATGAGCAATTCATAGTTATATTGCTCCTAATTTAGTGGAAATATTTTAGCTTAAGTAAAGTAAGTATGATAGATCATGGACGATTTAATTGGTTACTGGAACAAAAAGGAATATTAATGAATTAGTAAAGGGTTGTTCTTTGGATATGAATGGAATGAACAATTTTGTAGATTTGGACATAATACCACTTATTAGGGTAGACTGGTTATATGCACACCATGTGATATTGGATTGTCATAACAAGTCATTTATTTGTCTTGATGAAGAAGGGCAACAAAAGATAGTGAAGGGAATTCCAAGGCCTATTTCCATAAGAGAAACTTCAACTTTGCAATTAAAGAGGTGCTTCAGAAAAGGATTTTAGTTGTATGCAACTCATGTGTAAAAACCAAAGAAGTGTAAAATCCCAAGTTTAGAATACTTTCCAATTTTGCAAGATTTTTCAGTAGTGTTTGAAGAAATACCAAGATTGCCACCAAAAATAGATATTGATTTCTCTATTGATTTGATGCCTAGAGTTTCCCCAGATTCCAAAGTTCCATAAATAATGAGTTAAATTGAGTTAAAAGAGTTACTACACATGTAGTTGAAAGAATTGTTGAAGAAATGGTATATATTCCCAAGTGCATCTCCTTGGGGAGCACCGATACTATTTGTAATGAAAAAGTATGGAACTTTGAGGTTAACCTATTATACTATAGAACGAGAACCCACATGAGTTCTTGTTTTTTTGGAGGTCACATTTAGTAGTTGTTTTTGCCTCCATTTTGAAAAGTGGTGCTACTAGTAGCACCCTTTTTTTTTGGCCCAAATTTACAACTTTTTAAAAACTCAATTGGGTGCACTTGCAATCCAAACCATAAATCGACCCTCAAATTGAACAAATAGCAACCAACCCCCAATCGAGGATTGAAAATTACAACTTGATTGTCATTGTCGTCTTAACAATTGACATCGTTGCAATGATCGTTGTAACAAAAAGGCGAAAATCAACCTGCGACTCAAAAAGAGGTGCTACCAATAGCACTCCTTTTTTTTGTCAAGTGCATTTTCCTAGAAAAAAATAAGCTTTTTTAGAAAAATAGAAATGAAAAAAAAACATTAAAACAACTTGAAAAGAAAAAAACAACAACACACAAACACTTAAAAAAAAAAGAAACAACACATTAAAAAATTCAAAAACACTTACATTATTATAAAATTTACAAACACAAATTCAAAAAAATGTAAAAAAAGGTTGTAAAAAACATTTCAATTTTTTTTTTAATTTTAATAATTTATTAAAATTAAAAAAAATTGAACTTTTTTCTAAAAAACTATTTTTTTTTTAATTTAAAAAAAATTGAAAAAAAAACACAAAACAACAAAATACAAAAATTTAAAATTTATAAAAAGAAATAAAAAAAAATTGAATTTTAATTAAAATTTTATATTTTATATTTTATAAAATATTTTAATTATAAACTTAAAATTTAAAATTTATAAATTTAAAATTATATATATATATATTAAAAAAATAAACTCTACCGCCCACATGTCCCCCTCTGCTTCTGCCCTCTCCCCCTCTCCCTGCCCCTCCCCATCACCCATGTGATTCTCAGAATCACACCACCCGAAGGCACGACGCTTGGGTGCATGAGAGAGCAACGTTGCTCTCTCGTGCGCCCAAGTGCCATCCCTTAGGGGGGAATTTTGAGAATCACGCAGGGGAGGGGGGGAGTGGGGAGAGGGAGAGAGTGTGAGGTAAAGAGAGAGAGGGAGGCAGGGGAGGGGCACAAGTGGGGGCTAGTTTTATTTTTTTATTTTTTTTATAAAATTTTAAATTTATAATTATTTTTTAAAATATCAATTTAAAATTATTATTATTATATTTTGTATTTTTTTACAATTTAAAAAAATTGTAAAACAATACAATTTTACAAGTATGTTTTCCTTCAAAAAATTTCAAATCTTTTACAATTTCGTTAAAAAAGTTTTAATTTTTTTAAAACGATTTAGCTTTTTTGACTTTTTTTTTTCATTTTGATTTTTTTTTACATTTTTTTAAATTTATTTGAGAAATTTTTGTTTATAAATTCTATAGTGTTATAAAAAAATTGTTTTTTTTTTTAAATTTGTTTATTTTAATATTTTGCCAATTTTTTTATATTATGTTTTCTTAAAATCGTTTCTTTTAAATTTTAACCTTGAATAAAAGTTAGGGTGATTCTAGGAGGCCCATTTTTTTAATTATGGGGTTGATTTAGGGTTTTGATTACAACAAAACTACCCCAGGTTACCAAAAAGATGTAATTTACCCCCGCCCCCCCCAAATGAAAAAAGGGTGATACTGGTATCACCCCTTTTTCATTTTGGGGTTGTTTTTTGGTGTTTTTGACACAAAAATATGATTTTTATGGTTAGAGTTCTCATTCTTCATATATATTTCTTGTTCTATTTATTGTATATTGCGTTGGTTTTGTATTGAATTCGGATAGTTGAACAAAGTCACTGCGAGGAATAAATATACACTTCCTAGAACTTATGACTTGTTTGATTAGCTTAGAGGAGAAAGGATTTTCTCAAAGATAGATTTGAGATCTACTTACCATCAAGTGAGGATAAAAGATGAAGACAATAGAAATATATCCTTTAGGACTAGATATGGTCATTATGAGTTTGTGATGGTGCCATTTGGGTTAACAAATGCACCAATTACATTCATGTGATTGATGAATGGGATATTCAGAAAGTATTTATATAAGTTTGTCATTGTATTTATGGATTACATTCTTATTGCACCGAGAGGCGCTCTACAACCCAGTATGACGAAGATCTTGTAACATGTGTGAGTTTGTCGAGTAACAAAAGAATACAAAGTAAAAAATATTGAATATTTTGTCGGCCATAAACAAAAAAAATAATACAAAGCAAAAAATAAATATGAGACTTAAACTAGAGACTTTAGAGATTAGGATTAGGTGATAAATATTATGTCAGTCATAAACAAAAAAGAATAAAACAAAGTAAAAAGTAAATATGAGACTTAACTTTAGAAACTTTACTTTTTACTTTTAATACAAAGTAAAAGGTAAATATGATATACTAGAGCGTTTGTCGAGTTTGTCAAGTAACAAAATAATACAAAGTAAACAAAAAAGAATAATACAAAGTAAAAAGTAATAAATATTATGTTGGCCATAAACAAAAAAGAATAATACAAAGTAAAAAGTAAATATGAAACTTAAACTAGAGACTTTAGAGCTTATGATTAGGTGGCTCAGGTATTGCACTCAAGGAGCTATTCAAGGACAGGTTTGCACCTTGGGAGATTTGATCCCTTTCGGTGCTTGATAGAGCCTAGGATTTGGATCTATGCTGGTTTATTCAAAATCAGAAGAGGAGCATGAGGAGCACTTTATATTAGTACTGCTAGTGTTAAGAGAACATTATCTCTATGGCAAGCTAGGTAAATCTTCTTTCTATTAGAGGAAAATTCATTACTTGGGGCATATCATCTCTAAATAAGGAGTAGCAGTGGATCCAGAGAAGATGTAATGTCCCCATTTTGACCCCCTTTGTATTAAATCATAAATGATGTAAATATTGTAATTTAATCATGGTGAGGAGCTCAAGGCCAAGGCCCCACCATTGATTTAGCGTTTCATGTATCGGTTCTTGTGCTAGATAGGCACAATGTAAATAAGACATTATGTAAATACGAATTTTAATGAAAAATACCCACAACTAGCTATGCAATGCAACAAAGAGATGGGGGCATGATCCTACAATGAATAGGATGGGGAAATTATTCAAACCCTTGAGCCAATGGTGTTAATCCATGTGTCAATGAGAAAACCCATAAACCCTCAACTACCCATTTTGGGTTATGGACTCAATCATTTAATTCTTCCAAGAGTTGGTTGAGGCAGTTAATGCCTTGGGAATGAAGAGGTATGGCAGCCAATTTCGTGCATGGGCAAGCCATCAACCTGGGAATTTCTATTTTTGCTTCTTGGGCAAGAAAAAACCCACGAAATAGTGCCCAAAGCCATTCTGAACCCATAGTCTTTTCCCTCTCACGTAGTCTGAACTACGGGGCCTTTTCCCATCACGTTTTCCACCATTTTTCCTGCATTTTCCATGCCTGGGAGCTCGTTTTTGCATTGGACAGCAGCTGGGAGAGAAGGGCCATGATTTGGGACTGTTATGGAGGCTGTTTTTTCCCCAGAATGTCCATGGACATTTTTTTAAAAACAGATTTTGGCTTCCCAGGGTTGTTCCCCATCTTCCGGTTTCGTTTTTGGGTTTCCCACGTTTTTCTGAAGCTAATGAAAACCCCATCTTTGGGTATCTCACTGTAAAAACGTTTTATCATGCCCAATAAGTGTGGTTCTGCTGTTATGTGCATCCCGGTTTTGATTTGAACCTGTGAGCAATAAAATTGGACTGGTAGTGGACATAATTGGCTTGATAAACCTAGTGGAGGGAGTAACCTCTCAAGAAGATCAAGAGGGCTTTGGATACTTTTCTATGCACACCGTGAGAGCACTAGAAAGGAAGGTATGGCTTGAGGGACTGTGTGGTAGTGAAGAGAATACTTCCTTGTGTTGGGTGTGTAGGCATTGTGAGTGCCAAGCTGAATAGATCTTGTAGAGGTATCCATAGCTCTGTGGTTGAGCTCACTAGCTTAGCAATTCTTCCTTTCCATTTCCTAGCAGCCTGATAAACCCAATTGTAGATTGGCTTGGCTCATCTTGGTGTATGCTTGGCTATGTGTGAGTCTGCTGTTCCCTGGTTCCTTGTAGAGATCATGCCCAGCTCGGGGTGGCAGTTGTACCAAGAGGTTGATAAGCACAACTGGCCTATGGTTGGGTGGAACGTTGCAGTTGCATAGCCAATTTCTTGGGGCTACGTTGTTAAGATAAGTATTCTCTTGTGTTAACTCTGCAATTATTATTTGATGAATATCTTGAATGTATGATGGATGTGTTATTGATATTATTCCGCTGTGTTTTTCTTATAATCATACATCCCATATGACTTTTATATTATGTGATGTGAATGCTTAGTTAAAAGTTCATGGGGCTAGATGCCCGGATTTAGTATCACGATCCTCTCTATCATGCTGGTATGATAGGAGGGGACGTTTCAGAAGATAGAAGCTATTATGGGATGGACTACACCCAAGAATGTATGAGAAGTAAGGTCATTCTAGGGATTAGCTATAGGAGATTTATAGAGGGCTTTTCCAAAGTGGCACATCCAATTACATCATTGCAGAAGAAAGGAGTTTAGTTTCAGTGGACACCATGGTGTGAAGAAAGTTTCTAGCATAGTAAAGAGATTGCTCACTAGTACACCAATTCTCAAGATTGTTGATCCAAATGAGGATTTTGTAGTATGTATAGATGCTTGTCAATAAGGAATTAGTGGAGTCCTTATGAAAAATGGACATGTGATTTGTTATGAATCAGTAAAACTTAGAAATCATGAGAAAAAGTATGTCACACATGACTTGGAACTTGCTTGTATTGTGCATGCATTAAAGATGTGGAGGCATCATCTCATGTGCAGAAAATTTTAGTTGAGAGCAAACCATAGTGGGATGAAATATTTATTTGAGAAACAAAATTTAAATGCAAGACAAACAAGATGGCTGGAATTTATGTGTGAGTTTGATTTTGATATCAAACATATTAAAGGAAGGGAGAACAAGGTTTTTGATGCACTTAGTAGAAGATTTCATGCTATGCATGCTTCAGGCATTAATATGTGCAAATCATATTTAAAAACTAGAATTATTGAGGAAATCATCTAAGATGAAAATTACCTTAAGGTAAAACAAGACTTACAACAAGAAAATGTACAACAAAAATATGAAGGTTGTAGCTTGGGAGACAATGGAATTCTTGTATACAAAAATACAGTCTATGTTCCGAATTTTGGGGAATTAAGGGAATTGGTAATGAATGAGATGCATAATGTACCATATGCACGACATCCTGAATACCAAAAGAAAATTGCAATATTAAGAACTCATTTTTTTCCAAGAATGAAGAAATATATTGTTGATTATATAGCAAGGTGCATTGAATGTCAAAGAGTAAAGGTTGAGCATAGATATCCAATGGATTGCTTCAACCATTATCAATACTTGAGTGGAAATGGGATGTTGTGACCATTGACTTCATCACTAAGTTTCCTAGGACAAGAAAGCAAAATGATTCCATCATGGTGGTGGTGGATAAGTTAACAAAAGCTGCTCACTTTATACCAGTCAAGTCAATCCATAAGTAAACTTTTATAGAAAATATTTATATGAAAGAGATTGCCAAGTTACATGCGATATCTAAGGAAATAGTTTCAGATAGAGATCCAAAGTTTACTTCGAAATTTTGGAAGGACTTATTCAAGGGATTTGGAACAAATTTGAATTTAAGAACATCATATCATCCACAAAAATATGGGTTGACTAAGAGAGTCAATAAAGTTATTGAAAATATGGTAAGAATGTATGTGATGGATCAACCATCAAAATGAGAAGATTACATCTATTTGGTAGAGTTTGCATGTAATAATGGATATCATGCTTCTCTGAAGACGGGTTCATTTGAGGCATGCTATGGTAGAAAGTGCAATACTCTAATCAGTTGGGATAATCCAGTTGATAGAGTAATAATTGGGCCAGAATTACTTAGAGAAATTAAAGAGCAGATGGTAAAAATCAGGCATAATATGAAAGTAGTAGAGGACAGATAGAAGAGTTATGCAAACAAAGAAAGAGAAGTAAAATAATTTAAAGTGGGGGATCATGTGTATTTGAAAGTTAGGCCAAAAAGAGTTCCCTGAAATTGGGAATATATCTAAAGCTTGTAGCCCAATTTTGTGGGTCATTTGAAATTTTGGATAGGATAGGGCATGTATCTTATGCATTAGCATTGCATGCTTTTCTGTGTGTGCATAATGTATTTCATGTGTATTTATTAAATAAATATATGCATGATCCTAACCACATAATTGATTGGGATGTGATCCAAGTGGAAATGGAAGGTGATATTCCAATACATCCAATGATCATATTAAAAAAGAAAGTAACATTGTTGAGGAACAAGGCCATCATACAAGTAAATGTCCAATGGACCCATTATAGTTCTGAAGAAGAAACATGGGAGCTTGAGGACGCGATGCGGGGGCATACCCGCAACTATTTTGAAGTTTTGATAATAAAAAAATTGTAAATGTACATAGTGTTGATGATGCATTGAGGATGGTGCATAAATTAAGGGGTGGGATATAATACCCCAGTTTTGACCATGTACTATAAATTTGTAAATATTGATGTATATGGATAGAAACCATAAAAAAATGGTCAAGATGACCAAGACTATGTAAATATGTACATTTTGATATTAATATAAAATCTAGAATGGTTGAAGAGGAAGAAGGATGAAGAAGAGATGTGGGGCTATGAATCCACAAGAGGAGAAGTCATGATAGTGGGTTAAGGGACAATGACCCCAATGGGATTAATTTTATATCCTTAGCCTTATCCATTTAACCCAAAGTTCATTAACCACGATTGAGATTCATGCTTTAATTATAGCATTATTTAATTAACCTAAGAGGGGATTAAGAGGATGAAAGTTGTTCCATGTGGAGTGGACACATGGAAAATTAAAATATGCTTATAAAAGTGAGAATTCAAGCTTGGCAGGGGTTCATTCCTTCATGCATTTCGACCATTCTAACTCATAAGTTCCTCTTCCTTACTATCACCTTGGGATGCCATAACTTGGTACCCTAACAGAGAACCAACATGTCATTTTGGAATATGAATTATGCATGCCATAAACCCAAGTAGACTAGTGTGTGAGAGGATCCTGACATACAACTTGTTCCCTAGAATCCCAATTCGAATACTTGTTGTCTAGCTTGTTCTAGAGCTCTAGAAGGGAACCATAGACTGCCCAAGGGACTGTTAACTTAGAGAAGGGGGCTTGTTCCTATCATTGTGTAGGTTGACAAGGAAGGAGAATTGAGGATTGGGATATCTATGGAGGGGTTTTAGGAACCAGTGAGTTGCATGAGAGATTCAATTGTATAGAGTGGGATTGAGGAAGATATTTTCCCTTGTGGATTGATATCCCTAGCTCGGGGGTGTCCTATCAAAGTAAGATATGGATTGATAGATCCTATGGTTGGGAGGAAAATCTTCACCTACAACCAGTTGGAGAATATTTGATTAGAAATATAAGTATCTAAATTTGTATGAATGTATTGGTTAATTATGTGTTTGCATACTATTTAATTTACTATTTAGTATTGCATATGTGAATGGGTTTCTTGGCATGCTTTGTATGGTTTCATGCTAGAAATAATTGCATATGATAATTTGGGCCATTATATGTGATAATTCTCTTGTGTAACTGTACGTATTTTGAAAAGAAGATATTTGGATATGAGTTGTGAATGAGTGCCCTATGGTCTCAATGGTTTAATGAGGCGACTAGGTACATTTCATAGGGACTTACATTCTTTCCTCTGAAATTCATTTCCATCATTGAAATTATCCACAAGAACCTATTGTCCTCCAAGTCTACTACCCATACTCATTCATCCATATATAGTTCGATCCTCTAAACAAACTGCATGGTCACTGCAGTAATACTAGTGCAATTGATCATTGTCCAATGGTACCTTTTAACAAATCAAATTTTGTAACTCAGTAAACAATGTCTCATGGATGCCACAATCACGTTTGTTGGATCTTGCTATGATCATGGCCTAAGTTTCTACTACTACTACAACTACCTTCTATTGTTGTGGTAACCCAACCTCCATTAAGAAGGATGTCAAAATGTGTAATGTCCCCAGTTTGACCCTTATAATATTTTGGGCTATAACATAAATATTGTATGCATATTATGTATGATTCCTAGCATGGAGCTCAAGGCCAAGGCCCCGTTAGTGAACACTCGACCTCGAAGAGGAAATTATTAGATATTATGCTACCCATGTGCTAGTGAACCATGGGAATTGTAAATATGCATTTTAATATAAAATACCAACAACTAGCTATGCAATGCAGCAAGAGATGGGGGCATGATTTTAAAAGGAATTGGGAGGGAAAACATTCAAACCCTTGAGCCAATCAAGTCAAGCCAAGTGTCAATAAGAGAACCCATCAAACCCTCAACTACCCATGTTGACTTTTGTACCCAATCATTGATTTCTTCCAAGAGTTGGATGAGGTAGTTAATGCCTTGGAGAATGGGAGGTATGGCTGTCCAAATTCGAGTATGGGAAAGCCACCCTACATGGAAAAATGTGTTTGGCTTCTTGGGAAAGAAAAATAGCCATTATCCATCAATCAGTTCCTCTCCCTCACGAGTTGGGAGCTACCTGGGCATTTTCTAACCATGTTTTTATGGTTTTCCTTGATCCTCGGCTGGGAGAAGGGCATTTTTGTGTTGTATACCAATGGGGAAGAAGGGGAAATCGAACTGGGGTTCAATAGAGACCGTTTTGGGCTATTGAATGCTGAGATATTTGGGGAAGAAATCGTTTTCCTCCCTGTGGTTGTTTGCCCCATCCCACAATCTGTTTTTGGTTGGAAACGTTTTTGGGAAAACCCATAACCATCTTATTCGTAAATCCCATTGTTTAAAATGTATATCCATGCCCAATGTTGTGCTTGCTGTGTGAGAAAAGAGTATGTTGGGGTATGGGTTATGGGAATCTATTACTTTGGCTTGAGACTGAGTGCAAGCATCCAGGGTTCAAATGTAGCCTGATAAACCCAACTGTGGACTGGCTTGGCTCAGATGAAATGATTAATTGGCTGTGTGTGAGCTTGAATGTCCCCCGTTCCTTGTAAGAATCATGCCGAGCTCGGGGGTGGCATTTGTGTTGAGAGATTGATGAACACAACTAGCCTATGGTTGGGTGGAACGTTGAAATGACATAGCTAGTTGTTTGGGACCGCATTATAGAGAGATGAGTATATTCTCTTATGTGTATTTAGTTCTGCATTGTTTTAATTAATTGATGATTAGTATTGATATATTGAGTGCATATGAAAATATGTGTGTGGATGAATTTATTTCCGCTGTGCATATTTGTTTGATTTACATCTGCACACGTTTGTTTTTAACTGTATGCATCTAATGAATGGGCTGAGTTTTATGAAAATCCCCATAGATTGGTTGCATGTTCCCTTCCTTGCATTGGGTCCAAGGGTGGGTACATTACATTTGGTATCAGAGCTGCTGGTTTCAGCATTGGGCCTTCATGGGCTACCTATCACAGTTGTAGAGGTAAGTATGCTTCCTGCTCAGCACAGACTATTAAGAAAAGTTTCAAAATTTCAAGATTTTTCAAAAAAATTCTAAGTGTTTTGCCTAACTGTTTTGGCGAGTCTCGTGGAGTTGAGTCGATGTGTTTCGGTGAACCTCACTGAGTTGCGCCGAAGTTGCCTGCTAGAATTGGTGAGTTGCGCCAAAGTTGCCGGCTAGAACTGGTGAGTTTGCGCCAAAGTTGGCGGTGAAACTTGGCGAGTTGTTCCACAATGAACCGACAAAAAATCAATAAGTTCACCGAAAAAGAAGGAAAATCTCAGCGGAAAGTTATGAGTTTTGGGCCGAAACGGATTGGAAGGAAAAAATGAGTTTTCGACCAGAAGAACTCGACGAGTTGGTCCACAACGACGAAAGGACTCGACAAGTTGGTCCAAATTTTTTTTCTAAGTGTCTTTCGGCGACAAAAATTGGCAAGTTGGTCTGCAACAACAGAAGAACTCAGCGATTTGGTCTGCAACGGTGGAAGGACTTGGCAAGTTGGTCCGAAATTTTTTTCTAAGTGTCTTTCGGTGATAGAACTCGGCAAGTTGGTCCGCAACAATGGAAGAAATCAACGAGTTGGTCCACAACGGCGGAAGGACTTGGCGAGTTGGTCCGAAAAATTTCAAAAATTTTCTAAGTGTTTTCGGCGGAAGAACTCGGCAAGTTGGTCCAAAACTGCGGAAGAACTCGGCGAGTTGCTCCGCAACAGGTCGAAAAAGACAGGTGAGTTCTCTGACTAGAAGAACTCGACGAGTTACTCTGCAACAGGTTGGAAGAACTCGATGAGTTGCTCCGCAACAGGTTGAAAGAACTCAGTGAGTTGCTCTGAAACAAGGAATTTCAGCTGTTTTCCAGGGAGATTTTTCAGGTGCCAAAAGTTGAAAAATGCCATGGAACTTATGCACCAGATTGCGTGAAATTGAAGGATTTACAAAAAAAGAAAAAGAAAAAGAAAAACCAAGGCACTGCTCTCGACCCACCCTGTAGTGGTGCAAGGAAACCATAAGGGGGCAAGCCCCCTTGACCCTCGTCGTCCCCCGGAGACAGTCGTTTAAAGTGTGAAATGCATTCTCTATGCTTGGGAGGAGAAGCATGAATTGCATAGAAGGTTGTGGAAGCCTTATTAAGAATAATTGGCTGTAATGTACATTGCGGAAGAGCAATGGGAGCAGCAAGACAATCTTGATAAGAGGGAAATTCCTCACCTTAAACTATTTATGTTTATAGCATAAGAATTGCATGTTTGGAAAATAGCAAGAATGAATGTCATACACTTATGAATATACTGAATTGCTAATTCATGGGAAGATCATAGCTAATGATTGCTTGTATACTTGGTAGGGAAGCCAAGAAAAGGATCAGCTATGATGTGGAGGAGGAACTCCATGTCATGATGAGGAATTGGAAAGGGAGAATTCCTTAACTCCTCTCTTGCTATTGTGTTTTTATTTTTTGAGTTTTATATACTAGAAATTATGGCATAGGGATGCTGGAAATGCATGAGAATAATGCATATGAATTAGTGGGCATGATTAGAAGAGTTATTGCGTAATGCATGTGAATTGCTTATGCATGAGCATGATGTTACATACTGATAAAGGTAGTGAGGTTACAAATACAATAGCCCATTAATGGTATCCCCTATGATTGATGACTATTAATGCTGTTGATAATGGTTGTGGGAATCAGACCATAGAAGTATGATTGAAAACACAAGAGATTAGATAGATGAGATGAATATGCACTAGATGGCATATAAATAAACATTGCATGGTGCATGTGAAAATGTTTGTGCATATATATGATATTGCATATTGGTAAAATAGTAAGGTTTTACGTATACAATGAACCACTTAAGATAATTATTGTGGTTGCTAATAATTAGTTGTGTTCGCATTGGTTGTAGGACCAAAGACAACCGAAGCAGGGCTAAGGATATGGATGATGTTGTTGCATATGACAAAAAACTTATAAGGAAAGGATGGTGCAAAAAATCTATGATCATGAGGTTGGAAAAATGACTGTGTATCATTGGTAAGAGGCCAACTGATCAGGTAACATCAAGCGATGTTAATAACAACCATGCATGTAATGGTTAATTATGCTTAATTACATGAATGTTGAAAGAGGATTTGGTAAGATCCCTTCAACTATGTTTAAACTATGTTGATTTGGTTTGCATGTGGTATTGAGTTCCTGAAGGTGAATGCCAACCTACCAAGTATGGTCAAGTGTGGGTAAGTGAAGGCAAGGAGCCTTACACCCTATAGTGCATTCATATGAAATTATACCATACCGTTTGTGTATGTTGGTTGTGAGTTTAGCAACCAAAGCAAGTGATAACTTATGGTCTTGTTGTAGTGTATGCCATATGAGATAGGCATGGTTAGGCCATAATATGTTGAAATGCCTAGTATTCATGGATTAATGCAAGGTTGTATTGAGAGATTATGCATTGAGTGAATGAACATTAAAAGATTATGTAAATGTTCTGAAGGTGCATGCATATGTGTGGGTGCACATGTTGAGATGCATTGTGTGAATGCATGGGTGTGATATATATATGTTTCAATGCAGTTAGATAATAGATGAAATGGTGGACTATTGTTAATCCTGAGACCATTTCATGAGCTTCCATGAATGCAGGAGAAAGACTGCATGAAGAAGGTAGACATGTGATGGGATACTAGAGCACTCTATTGGAAGGACAAAGTTGCATGGAATATGAAGTAATGAGTATTTACATTTTATTTAAATTGCATGGATAGTGTGACAGTGTCTTGCAATTTTATTGTGATAATGATGCATATATAGAAATGTATATATTTCATTGCATTTCAAATGTTTACAACTGAAGGTGTTTGAATTATTGAGTGTTATAATTCTGAGATCACTTCAGTGACTGTTGTGGCAATGGAAGGATTATATGCATAGATACTCACAACGTGTTTGGCTGATTGAAGTTTCAGATTTTAGGTAGAAAAGTCTTGCGTATGGCAATAAGGATAAGTCCATATCAGAGACCAATATCTACCATGTGCAGAAGCCAAAAGTTATGAGAGGGTTCTCATGGTTGTGAATTATGCATGAAACAAATCTGAAAATTTTCTGTTTTAAGTTTATGAGAATAATCTCATGGTTGCAAATCTAATTTTTGTAGGAAAACAGATTTGTAAATTTCAGATTTGAAATTTTGCTAATAATTGCTAATGACTGTTTGGCTTATATAAAATTGTGTCCTGGAGGACATGTTGTAGGTGGATGTTCATGTATGGTAGCAAGGGTCAAACCATAATGGACAGAGTGATACCACTTATGAGAGCCAAACAATATGAGGATAGCCTCATTGCTAAGCAAATTAATTTCTGTAGTAGACAGAATTGCAAATGCATATTGAATTTAATTATTAATGACATTGATTGGTTATGTAACAATCACATTTGAAGCTTATTGCTAAATGTTGTTGACTGTTTGTCTATTTGATAAATGTGCCAGGATGACACATTGCAAGAAGACCATGTGTGATGGCCTGCAAAATCCAAACTAGATGGGAAGGACCCCATGCTTTGGAAATGGGTTTCGGGTGGAACACCACTGTAAATGATGATAATGTCTCAATTGAACTGCATGTTGGTAAACCATGTGAGTGAGACAGTGAAATTGTTCCAAGAAGGCATGTGTGGGTTATGAAACATGAAAATATTGGGGTGGTAACCCGAAGTATTGTTGACTTAGAGAAGGGAGCCCCCATTCTTCGCAAATGAAGGAAAGATACATTTGAAAAGGAATAAGTATTCTGTAACCCTAACTCCGATTATATATGTCTGGTTATTAGGTTTAATATGCAGAGCATGTTTTATTATTTCATTATTATTCCAAACTACTTGAGTATGATTAGGGCCTACATGACCCCCATCAGAAAGGGATGCATACCTTTCGGGTGCTGGGTTATGTTTGGGTTGTCAATATTGACTACACCCTAAGGGAATGGACGCATTCCTGGTGTTTCAATACTTGATAGTGAATGATATGAAATATGTTTACAATTTTAGAGTAGCAATACTGATGAGCTTGCTTATCCTTCTTGTGCTATCAGCTTGCACAGATGCAATTGGGTGTTGCACATGGATGAAGCAAAATGAAAGGTTGTTATGAAGGGTTGTTGCATGCCCAATAAATCCAGTCAGTACACTGGTTTGGAATTATTTACTTGGATGTTGTGTGGTGTGAGTGGGTATCATGGGGCCATGACAGCCTACAGTAAAGAAAGTCACCTATAGAGTTCCTAAAAGGGAACCATTGGTTTTCCCGGGAGAGGGAATGCCATCCTTGTGTGGATGAAGAATTGTTATGCACATGGAGGGTTGTGACATGCCTGAAAGGATGATGCAAGCCTAAGGCAGAGTGGTATATCCTTGACCTATAATGGTCAGTGGCACAGTTTGTTTCCATTGGTCGATGACCCAGACGAATGTGCTGGCTCAGCAATGGAGAGGGCCAACCAGGTATGGGACTGGTAGGGCACCACAAATGCTTGGTAAACCCAGTCGGCATGAAGGTGTACTGGTTGGGCATTAACTATTTGATGTTGTGGAGAAACATGTGTGTTGGCAAAACATCCAAGTCCATAGGCGATCCCAAGGGTTGCAAAGCGAAGCAGGACCCTGTGGACCAGAAAGAAAAATGCACAATACAGATAAGTATTCATTTTCATTTATTTCTTGTTTGGAATAATGAAGATTTCAGGTATAAGTCTTATGACAACCAAGCTAATGCACTGTTGTTTCTTTGTTGGAAACCTTGGCCATTGCAGGAAGTAAGGACCTTGAAAGAGCCACAAATGCTTGGTAAGCCAGAGAGTAACTGGTTGTGCACTATAAATTATTTATAAAACCAGAGAGTAACTGGTTGTGCACTATAAAATTCTTGGTAAATCCAGAGAGTAACTGATGCTCGATAAATTCAGAGAATATTTGGTGGGAACCTTAACCACTTGATGTTGTGGAGTAGCCAGTGTGCTGGCCGAACATTCCTTAATTAATTGATAAAAACCCAGTCGGCGTACTAGCCTGGAATTGCCTATTTGAATGGTTGTGGAGTAGCCTGCGTGCTGACCCAACATTCATTATCGTACTCACGGGAAATCCAAAGCTATTAAAGCAAAGAAGGATCCCGTGGAATAAAGAGAAGACATGCAATACAGATAAGTATTTGGTTATCTTGCAACTCTTGCTTATGAATATACGTGTGTATATGATTTAATTATGATTTCTTAAACTCTTGTTTAGAGATAAACCTTATGAAAATAAACTAAACACGTGAATTGATTCAATGTTTGAGTATAGGTATTGCTGGAAGCAAGGACTATGAAGACATCATAAGGATGCATGTGGACATGTGACTATCCTAAAGAGCTCAGTATGGGCAGTAATGAAAGATGGTGCTAGTGGAACTGTGTGGGTCCTAGCAACCAAAGGTTCTATAAGCAACAATGGGGAAGGGTTCCCTAGCTAAAAATCATTAGACAAACCTTAGACACTAAGTGTCATAGCCAAGAAAGGGAAAGGAAAGAATTCACATTGAAATGAAAGAGGCTAAGGAGCATAAAACCACAAGTGATGGTGTGGCTCCGGATTGGAACAAGACTAAGAGGGGGAAAATTTTTACTCTTCTCTTTCCTTTTGACTGATGCATCTTAGAAAAAAAAGATTGTTGAGTGCATGTCATAAATGAAAACAAATTGTGTTTAATTGCTAGAAATGAATTGTGAATGCTGAAATAGTTATTTTCCTATGAAAGGATGAACATGAATGAGTTCATGTGTATGTGGGAAAGCATGAAATGTGTGGAAGTCTCATCAGTAAAGCATGGACATTCCAAGTCAATTGGGAAAATAATTGACTAATTTTGATATTGTGTTATGCTTGTCCTAATAGGAATTGCCATGATGAGTCTCAGAGGTGAGACATTGAAATCCATTGTTGCAGCCGTTACTAGCCAAATAATTGCTAGTGAGAAAAGTGAGAGCCAGTTGTGCACACTGATCATGGCAGTGGACCAGCAACTATTTGTTTTAGCTAAAAATATTCCTCAGATAGTTGCCAGGGAAGCAAGAAAGATGGCACCCATGAAATTCCAGACTTGTAGATCAGCTGGAAGGTGAATAAAAGAAAGGGACCGTTGTAGAGAAATGCCCACCTGCAAAGATGGAAGATCAAAGCCAGCAGGAGCAGTTGTGGAAGCCAAAGGACTTGGTCCTGAAAGCTCAAAGTGAAGAGATGAAATGTAGGACAGACCTGCCACCATTTGTGAATTTTGAAGCATGTGTAAAGTGGGTATTTATTCCTAAGTATTGGAACACCGAGGATGGTGTTAGTCCAAGGGGAGGGGAATGTAATGTCCCCAGTTTGACCCTTATAATATTTTGGGCTATAACGTAAATATTGTATGCATATTATGTATGATTCCTAGCATGGAGCTCAAGGCCAAGGCCCCGCTAGTGAACACTCGACCTCGAAGAGGCAATTATTGGATATTATGCTACCCATGTGCTAGTGAACCATGGGAATTGTAAATATGCATTTTAATATAAAATACCCACAACTAGCTATGCAATGCAACAAGAGATGGGGGCATGATTTTAAAAGGAATTGGGAGGGAAAACATTCAAACCCTTGATCCAATCAAGTCAATCCAAGTGTCAATAAGAGAACCCATCAAACCCTCAACTACCCATGTTGACTTTTGTACCCAATCATTGATTTCTCCCAAGAGTTGGTTGAGGTAGTTAATGCCTTGGGGAATGGGAGGTATGGCTATCCAAATTTGAGTATGGGCAAGCCACCCTGCATGGAAAAATGTGTTTGGCTTCTTGGGAAAGAAAAAGAGCCATGAATTGCTCCCCAAGACATTATCCATCAACTAGTTCCTCTCCCTCACGAGTTGGGAGCTTCCTGGGCTTTTTTCAGCCATGTTTTTATGGTTTTCCTTTATCCTCAGCTGGGAGAAGGGCGTTTTTGTGTTGTATACCAGTGGGGAAGAAGGGGAAATTGAACTAGGGTTCAATAGAGACCGTTTTGGGCTGTTGAATGCTGAGATATTTGGGGAAGAAATCGTTTTCCTCCCTGTGGTTGTTTGCCCCATCCCACAATCCATTTTTGATTGGAATTTTTTTTGGAAAAACCCATGGCCATCTTATTCGTAAATCCCATTATTTAAAATGTGTATCCATGCCCAATGTTGTGCTTGCTGTGTGAGAAAAGAGTATGTTGGGGTATGGGTTATGGGTATCTATTGCTTTGGCTTGAGCTTGAGTGCAAGCATCCAGGGTTCAAATGTAGCCTGATAAACCCAGCTGTGGACTGGCTTGGCTCAGATGAAATGATTAATTGGATGTGTGTGAGATTGAATGTCCCCTGTTCCTTGTAAGAATCATGCCGCGCTTGGGGGTAGCATTTGTGTTGAGAGATTGATGAACACAACTGGCCTATGGTTGGGTGGAACGTTGCAACGACATAGCTAGTTGTTTGGGACCGCATTATAGTGAGATGAGTATATTCTCTTATGTGTATTTACTTCTGCATTATTTTAATTAATTGATGACTATTATTGATATATTGAGTGCATATGAAAATATGTGTGTGAATGAATTTATTTCCGCTGTGCATATTTGTTTGATTTACATCTGCACACATTTGTTTTTAACTATATGCATCTAATGAATGGGCTTAGTTTTATGAAAAGCCCCATAGATTGGTAGCATGTTCCCTTCCTTGCATTGGGTCCAAGGATGGGTACATTACAAAATGACTAATTATTGTAATATCCAAACATATTATTGCTTTAGTACTTAGTTAATACTACCATGCATTCATACATTGCATGCCCCCATGTGTTAGAATAGTCAAGTGATTTGTCTAACTATCACATCCATTCCATGAGAATGCACATCCTCATGCTAAAACTGATCATTTAATTTTTCACTTTATTCATCATATACACCTTCAATGAACAAAGGAAAGGTCACCGCCTTTTCCTCAATACTACCATGTTACCTACTACAACTCAAAAGAATTTTCCAATGTGGCCTAGGATTCATTTGTTATAATTTTAAATGCAGTAACATATGTTGATGTTTTTGTAACTTCAGAAAATATTCACTTGTATATTGTATTTGTACTTTATTGTATCCCTAATGGAGATGTATTATTCCTCCGATTGGAAGTGTCGACAGTTGTACTTGCATGTGTCGCAAGTTATATTGTAAGTGTCGTAACTTATACTTGATGGGTTATTAGACCACCTTGATGGGGTCGGCCCTATATGAGTCATGTGGGTCAAAGGGTTATTAGACCACCCTAGTTGGGTCAGCCCAGTTAGAATTATTTTAAGTGGTTAAGTTGGGGTCGACCTAGTTAGAGTTAAAAGACAAGTCAAGTTAGTGTATAAATAGATAGCGTGTCTCTCTCATTTTACACATTATATTATTTCACTCACTTCGCATTAGTGAGAAAGAGGAGGAGTGCACCCAAGTGGAGGAGGAGCATGCTGCTGAAGTTATCTATCTCTTGGGTTTGATCATTGTGATCCTTGTATTGATGCTTATTCTATCTCTGAGAAAGTTGCGGGGTTTTTCAACTTCTTGGTTTTCCCCGGTAAAATGTTTTGTGTCTCTTGTCTCTTGTCTCTTATGCTTGATATGTTGTACATGTTATTCGTTCAGTTAAGATCCTAGATATATTAAATTAAATGATGAAAATATAGCATGGTATCAGAGCTAGCCTGAAGGAAGGCATGATATGGCATTTATGAGACTTGTTGCACTTGCGACAAATTGGAAGCTAGGGCTTGATATAGCAAAAACTAGTCATTGTGGAAATTTTGCTATAAATACATTTTGGTGAAGGTTCAGGATCTGCAAATTTCATAGGTGGTAGACAACATCTCCATGTACCTTGTGTCAGAAGCACAACATCTAATTTGCTGTACTTTCTATTTTATGATCAGTACAATCTAGGGTTTCTGCCTCTTCCGGATCTCAGTCATAAACAAGTGACCTAGGAAAAAAGGTCACAACTTGGGATTGGAAGCTCCAAATGAAATTTCGTAAAAATTGACAGGTATAGAACGGATTGTTGTTTCTCAGGTAAGTTTTTCAAAGTCCAAAGTTGAACCAGTGACACATGGAACGTTGTACAAGTTCGCTCTTCTGTTTTATCCCATAAACAGGTCATGTTGCGACACTTGGCATAAATCTCTCTCAGAGACTCCAATTGAGGTCAGACCTGTGGGGTTGGAAAGATGACAGGTCAGGATACCACAGGGAAAAATTTCAAACCCCGTGGTTTCAAAATTTCCGAGTACACCAGAAACAATTAGGTGCATATTTCTGTCAAAATAGAATTGGATTCTGAGCACCTTCATTCTTGGCTTGTCATTGCTGCGGGAATTTAGGGTTTCAGAGAAAGTTGTAATTCTTGGAATCGGATACCATGGCTGGATTTGCCTCATCAAAATCGAAATTTAGAGACCAAGATCAAATTTTTTGTTTGGGAAGAAGGCTGGGCTTGATCAAACCCTATTTCGGGATTTTGATCAGAAAGGTGGAAAATTAGGGCTTCTGCAAAAGTTGGAATTTTTGAAATCTGTGACCACGGCTGGAAGCTCCTCATAAAAATCGAAGTTTAGAACACAAGATCAAACCTTTTGGATGGGAAGATACGAAAGTTCGGGATCCTATCTAGAAGATCCGAAAGTTTCAAAAGCAATTTTGAGGGGTCAAATTTTGCAGATTTCAAAATTGAAGTATACCAGCTTGATCAACTCATCAAGGTGCATCTTTTCATCCAATCAGAGGTTTGAAATTCAATGTTTGAATTTTTAGGGTTTCTCTTACAAACCTTAGTCCAGCTCCAGATCGAGTTTCAGCAAATCAAAGTGGATTGGGTTAATCCTAGAAGAGAATGAATTGGACACCTGCATAAGTGAAGAAGCTCCAGTTCCAGAGGGAGATAAGGCTAAGGCCTTACATAGGAATGCTACAAGTGATCTCGACAGGTATGACTTGAGGAAATACAGGTACGTTTTGAAATCTGTTCATGATTAAGTTTATGGTATGTTTGTCTTCATATTATTGAGGTTAGTACAATCTTGATTAATTTTAGACTTGTCTTATCACCCTAGTAAAAGTATGAATGCATGATAGAAGACATTCACTGATTAGGGTTATGACACTTATGATTGTACTAATGCACTATGGTGTTGCATGAGGTTGATGTTGTCTGCTAACATGAAAGGTACACCAAGAAAGTTCTAGTTCAAGAACATATGACAAAGGTGACATGAAGACAAAGACTCACGGATCACATAGAAGCTCTACTTACGAGGTATGTATAATTTGGTTCTACATTGGTTAACTTATGAGATATGCAGATTACTAGCACAAGTCATTTAAAAGAACAAGAAGACATTATGCAGGTATGTTAGAAATAACTAGATAACATGATAATCCAGGTATGTTTTTCCTATATCAAGTTAGAACCCTACCTTGTGTTAGGATCTCTTATATAAGTATACCTTTGTATGATTGATGATTGTTCATGAAGTTATAAGTTTGAGTAATTATGGGTTTATGCATATTATGTTTCTTACTTTGATTGATGATATGAATAACCAGAAGAGTCCTATGGTCAATAAGGATATGCATGAGTAATAGAAGTCCTCACTGAAACCTTAAATACTAATGCTTGTGATAAATTACCTGTGTGTGAAATGATCATGGCCATAGATGTTAAGAGTATTTAGGATCATAATGTTTTGATAGTATTGAGATTATACTAATGGATGTATGATCATGTATGAGATCTTGAGGATGACATTAGTGCACACTTAAGCATGCATAGTGGCCCAAGATGAATATAAGTTGAAGGACAGGTAATCCAGGAAGCAAAGATCAAGAGGGAGCACACTCCAGTAGTTCCTACAAGGAAGAAAAGATTGAGAGGGAGTCCACCCTACAACTAAACAAAAATAAGTATTTGAATTGTCATTTATTATATGATTACTTAAATGATGTTGTCCAATCATGTACATACTTATGTTCCTAGATTTAGGATGTACATTTTACATTTTAGAAAAGTTGCATTAATGAACAAGATACTACTAATATGCAAGTAATGGGTAAGTGGCCTATGGTACTGTACAACATTCCATTGCTACTTATCTAGAATGAAACCTATTTGATAACATGTTAGGAGTAGTGCAAACTCTTAACAATGTTATGGTAGAGATGGAAAGCATCTAGAAAGTTACGGGATATGGATAAATGTTGTATTGAAACATTG
This sequence comes from Larix kaempferi, assembly GCA_027924585.1. Classification (NCBI taxonomy): domain Eukaryota; kingdom Viridiplantae; phylum Streptophyta; class Pinopsida; order Pinales; family Pinaceae; genus Larix; species Larix kaempferi. Next base: position 2,816,291 of record BSBM01001024.1, on the reverse strand, counting down.
GCTAAGATAATTGCATGACTGTATGACATATGTCTTTATGCATAAGAATGTTTTTTTGAAAAACTATGAGAAATTTCTAATCATGCAATTGAATTTGACTTGTAGGAAAGATCGTGTACAATCACCTACAAAAGAAGGACAACAAAATTTGCTCCAGCAATGAAGTTCGAGAAAAATATCTATTGAAGATATTGAAGAAATCTAAAGTTCCCAAGATTCGGGATGCAGTAATAGAAGAATGCCATGATAGAGGAATGCCAATCGATCTAGAAGAATGATGTTTGGGATGGGGTCCCAAGACCAGATGGGAAGTTTGTTGTGACTTCCAAGTGGATCTATAAGATCAAGCATGCTACATATGGTAGCATAGAGAAATACAAGGCGAGGTTTGTATCTGGTGGATTCTCCCAGAAAGAGAGAATAGATTATGAAGAGACTTTTGCTCCTGTAGCCAGTTACACTTCCATCAGAGCAGTACTTTCTCTGGCTGCAGTGATGAAGTGGAAGATACACCAGATGGATGTCAAGATATATTTCTTGAATGGTGTAGTTGAAGAGGAAGTGTATGTGGAGAGTCCACTTGGTTTTGAGACACATGATAGGGTGTCACATGTGTGCAGATTGAAGAAATCCTTGTATGGCTTGAAGCAAGATCCTAGGACTTGGTATGGTGGGATAGACAACTTTCTATCTAGTTTGGGATTTACCAAGAGTAAAGCAAATTCCAACCTTTACTACAAGGTTGAGGAAGGAAATCCATTGATACTCCTACTATATGTGGATGACCTGTTTGTGATAGGTGAGGATACATTGATTGCTGACACGAAGAGGAAGCTTGATGACGAGTTCGAGATGAAGGACTTGGGTATGATGCATTACTTTCTAGTTATGGAGGTGTGGCAGAGTGCATATGCAATCTTCCTTGGACAAGGGAAGTATGCAGTAGAGATCCTGAAGCGGTTCGGGATGATGGACTACAAGGCCATGGCCACACCTATGGCATCGAACTTGAAGCTTCTGTGTGATGCTTCATCTGAGCCGGTTGATGTCACGGTGTATCGTTAGATGATTGGGTCCTTTATGTACCTAACGAACATGAGACCGGATATTTTCTTTGCAGTGAACACATTGAGCCAGTTCTTGACGGATCCCAGAGGTGTTCACCTAGTTGTTGTAAAGCATATTATGATATTGGGCAGGCAGTGCTGCAGATAGGAAGAGCACTTTAGGGTGTTGCTTCAGTATGGGATCAGGTGTGATATCTTGGTTTAGAAGGAAGAAGTCCAGTGTAGTACTGAGTACAGCCGAAGCAGAGTATGTTGTAGCATGTTCGACCAGTTGTGAGGCAGTATGGCTTAGGAAGCTACTATCTGAGTTATTTGATCTCTCGTTGGATGCTTCCTGTATCTATTGTGGCAACTAGAGTTGTGTGAATTTGTTAGAGAACCTGGTGTTCCATGACAGTTCGAAGCACATCGAGATCAAATATCACTATATCAGGGATATGGTGCAGAGAGGAGAAGTGAATCTCCTGTATGTTGCAACGGGTGAGAAGATTGCATATGTGTTGACCAAACCACTATCTAGAGTGAAGTTTGAGTACTTCAGAGAGAGGCTTGGTGTTCTTCACATAGAAGATACTTTGAGGAAGAAGTGATGGGACACATTTGTAGGAGCCATTCCAAGCATGGTGGCAGGAGGATCCTCCCATGGATGTGGATGTAAGCACTGTGTGATGAGCATCAGGACGATGCTTCAGATGATATACATCAGGATGATGTTGTGTCGATGATTAGGATGATCATATGTGATGAGTATCAGGATGATGCTCTGGATGATATGCATCAGGACGATGCTATGATGATGATCAGGATGATCATATGTAATGAGTATCAGGATGATGCTCTGGATAATATGCATCCAGACGATGCTATGATGATGATCAGGATGATCATATATGATGATATGCATCAGGTATATGCTTGGCATCATCAGTTGGATCATGTGTGATGAGTCCCGAAGACGTAGATGCACATGAGATTTTCTGACAAAGGTGTAGATGTGTTCTCCCAAGGTTGTGATGTAATTGATGATCCATTCTTTACAAGGTGTAGATGTGTTCTCCCACGGTAAAGATGTAAGGGCTAGAGCCATTCTTTACAAGGTGTAGATGTGATCTCCCACGGTAAAGATGTAAGAGCTGGAGCCATTCTTCACAAGGTGTAGATGTGTTTTCCCACGGTGAAGATGTAAGGGTTGAAGCCATTTTTCACAAAAGTGTAGATGTGTTCTCCCATGGTGAAAAAGTAAGCACTGTAGCCTTCCCCGAATGGTGGTAGATGTGTTCTCCCATGTCGGTGGTGTAAGTGCTGTGTATGTGCATTCAGGCCATGCTTTGTGGAGGGTGAGATGACATGATCAGTATGATCATGAGTATCAGGATGATACTCCGAGGCCGTGGATAGGTTGTGCAGGGGTAGCATGTAATACGTCCTAGAGGTATGGATAGGTTGTGCTAGTCACGTAAAATACCTTTGATTCTCTTTAGAGTTCTTGCTGAGAAAGACACTCTTTTAAGGTTTTTCTAGACCACATGTAATACGTCCTGGAGTTCCGGATAGGTTTTGATAGGCACGTAAAAGTCCTCGGATGCTCTTTAGAGTTCTTGTCGGTCGTGCTATGCACATAAATGTTCTTGGGACAATCTTTTAAGGTTTTGTGACAGTCACATGTAATATCTCCCTGAGAGATCTTGTCGGTCATGCTTAAGCACACAAAGGATCCTGGGATACTCTTTTGAGGTTTTGTTGATGCACGTAATTAGTCCTGAGGATTCCATAGTATGGCCAGTGATGATGAAGACCTGCAGGAGGCTAGGCCTATATCCAGCATGAAAAAGGGATGGATTTGTAGAAATTCCTATGATGAGAAGAATTCAGATATAGCCCATTGATATAGATGTCGGGTACAGTAGCAGTGATGATGATAATTCTCCGTGATCCAGTGATGATGATCTAGCTCTAGAATTGAAGACTTGTGCCTATATGTATTGATGACTTGTGTCAAGATAATACCTTCCTAGTTAATAGGGAGTGTTGATGTATTTGTAATTTCGAAAGATATTAACATGTATATTGTATTTGTGCTTTATTGTATCCCCAACGGAGATGTATTATTCCTTCGATTGGAAGTGTCGAGAGTTGTACTTGCATGTGTCGCAAGTTATATTGTAAGTGTTGTAACTTATACTTGATGGGTTATTAGACCACCTTGATGGGGTCGGCCCTGTATGAGTCATGTGGGTCAAAGGGTTATTAGACCACCCTAGTGGGGTCGGCCCAGTCAGCATTATTTTAAGTGGTTAAGTTGGGGTTGACCTAGTTAGAGTTAAAAGACAAGTCAAGTTAGTGTATAAATAGAGAGTGTGTCTCTCTCATTTTACACATTCTATTATTTCACTCACTTCACATTAGTGAGAGAGAGGAGGAGTGAGCACAAGTGGAGGAGGAGCATGCTGCTGAAGTTATATATCTCTTGGGTTTGATCATTGTGATCCTTGTATTGATGCTTATTCTATCTCCGAGGAAGTTGCGAGGTTTTTCACCTTCTTGGTTTTCCCCGGTGAAATGTTTTGTGTCTCTTGTCTCTTGTCTCTTATGCTTTATATGTTGTACATGTTATTTGTTTAGTTAAGATCCTAGATCTATTGAATTAAATGATGAAAAACTAACAACATAAAGGATCACTGAAATATAAACAAGCACATCATAGACAATAGAACACAAAAATTTATCATGGGAAACCCTCGTGGGCAAAAAACCCGGCAAAACCTCTTCAATATATATTCATTAGAAAGTACAATGTCAATCCTCGTGCAATAATAAAAAACAAGAAGTCTTCAATAGAAGCTACTCTCCTTGACTCTATCTCTCTACTCATGCGAACTTGATGAGTGAGTGAGGTTTCCAAATTAGGAGGGTGAGCCTCCTATTTATACTAATCAGTGACTTAACTGTTTTACCTAACATGTCCGACTTGACCTCTCAAACAGGGTCGACTTGCCAATTATACAATAAAATATTTTTTTCTGGATTCTTCTAGGCCGACATAACTATTAGGGTTTACATTGACTCTTTCAATGAATTTTACATGATCAAATACAACATCAATAATTCCCAAAGGAAGTTAATACAAATAATAAAAATAAAACAAATAAGAATTTCTTCTGAAGTTACATTCTGCAACACTCCCTCTTAACAAGGAAGGTATTCTTCTATTACTGTCACCATCATCAACCAGTTGCTGCACTTATGTACTATGACCATTGACTTATGACATCTCTCGAATCTATACTTCACAAGGAGTTTTGAACCATCAAATCATATGGTGGGTCCAGCCCAGGAGCATATATTATGTCGCACACAATGACCACCTGCATTACCTCTCCCTGTATCATGAACCGAGAAAGACATCTAATGGGTCCAACCCAGGAACGTACATTATGTCGCATACCACAACCACCTGTGTTACCTCACGACATGTCAAGATCATCTCGTGAGTGCATCCTATGAGAATCAATTACATCACATAACCAATGGCTACCTACTACCATGTCACATATCAACATCGAGACAACACAACCTTGTGAGTGTAGCCTAGGAGACTCAATTATGTCACATAACCCGTGACTACCCGCTACCACGTCAGCCCATGTGAAAAATAACCAAGGTCTGAAACCTACTTCTTCACACATGTGTGTTTTCCAACATAACACTACAGTCAGGAGACTCAATTACGTCACACACAGTGACTACCTACTGCAACCTCAGGGGTGTAGTCTAGGAGACTCAATTACGCCACATGACCTGTGACTACCTGCTACAACCCCGTGAGTGTATTCCAGGAGACTCAATTATGTCACATAACCCGTGAATACTCGCTACAACTCACATCTCAAGTGGAGACATGCCTAGGAGACTCAATTACGTCACATGACCCGTGACTACCTATGTCTCACACGTTTTATTTTACTCATCACTCCTTCTTGATATGGACCACTCCAAGCTTGTCCTTGAAGTATTCAAACTTCACTCTCAATAAAGGCTTGGTCAACACATCAATTATCTGCTATTCTGTCACTATATATTGGAGCATCACTGCTCCTCTCTGCACCATATCATGGATATAGTGATACCTTATCTCGATGTGCTTCGGCTTGTCATGAAACGCTAGGTTCTCAGAAAACTGCACAGGTTGTCACAGAGAATACATGTCACCTCTAACTTGAGATCAAAAAAATATGCAAGCAACTTTTGAAGCCATAATTCCCCCTAGCTTGTCTAACAAGCTTCCATATACTCTTCTTCAGTTGTACTGAGTGACACACTCATCTACTTCCTACTAAATGATGAGATCATACCAAATACCAAACTAAAGTAGCACCCTGATGTGCTCTTTCTATCCGTGACACTATCGGCCCAATATGCATCAACATAACCCCACAGATTAATCATCTGATCTAATGAATATATGAAGCCACAATCAACCATACCACTTAGGTACCTCAACACATTCTTTTCCGCAACCATGTGAACATGTCTCAACTCTACCATGTACTGACTCAGTGTGTTCACCATGAAGCATAAATTCAGCCTTGTTTTTGTTAAATACATCAACGAACCAATCATCTGCCTATAAACCATGGAATCCACCATATCTGAAGAAGTATCACACAACAAATTCAGATTCGATGCCATATGTGTGGTCATGGATTTGCAATCCATCATCCTGAATATCTTTAGGATCTCTACTGCATTTTTTCCCTGAGTCAAGAAAATTTCCTCTGGATTCTGCCATACCTCAAGACCTATGAAATAATGCATCATACCTAGGTCTTTCATCTCAAACAACGCAACAAGATTCCTCTTCGTTTCTACTATGAGATTATCATCATCTGTCATAAACAAATCATCTACATACAACAGTATAATCACCTGTTTCTTGTCCTCAACCTTGTAGTAAAGGTTGGAATCTGCTTTACTCTTGGTGAATCCCAAGCTCACGAAAAATCCATCAATTATATCGTACCATGTCCTGGGTTCCTGTTCTAATGAGTCTTCCTATCATGTGCCTCAAATCGTAGTGGCTTCTCTACATACACTTCCTTCTCTACTATGCCATTCAAGAAGGCAGTATTCACATCCATCTGATGTACCTTCCACTTTATTTCTATGTCTATAGCAAGTATAGATATGATTGAAGTGTATCTAGCCGCGGGAGCAAATGTCTCCTCATAATCTATGCCTTATTTCTGGGAGAATTCTTGAGCCACAAATCTTGCTTTATATTTATCAACACTTCCGTCTGCTGCATGATTTATCTTGTAGATCCATTTGGAAGACACTACTGACTTCCCTTATGGTCTCAGAACCACATCCCATACATCATTCTTCATGATTGACTGATACTCCTCGATCATAGCATCCTTCCATACTTTATTTTCAGCTACCTCTTCATAACTATAAGGCTCTGCATCAATTATATCACACAAGAATGCTACATAGATGGAATATGGTCGAGGTCTCTTGCTTTCTCTGGAAGTCCCTTCTGGAGCACCATACTTTTCTGAATCTTGAATAATCTCTCGTGCCCAAGTTGGTATTCTCTTATGAGTTTTCACCTCTCGGGGTGGATCTATAGGTCTATGTGGTTCTGTCATATCATGGTATTTTAATGTTTATTCTGGAATCATCTCTTCCATAACCATGTCTCTAACTTCGAGAGCTTCAAGTTCTTCTTCATGTGATTCATCGGAGTGAATCTTCCTTGATCCACTGAAGGTTTTATCTTCATCAAAGGTAACATCTTTGCTAGTATTGATCTTCTTGAAGCCCGATATATAGATTCTGTAAGCCTTTGACGAGTCACTGTATTCAACAAAGATGCCCTTCTTCCCTGAAGGCTACAACTTGGTTCTTTTCTCTTTTGGAACATGTATGTAAACATGACAACCAAATATTTTGAGATGGATAACTTCTTGCTTCTCTCCTATGAACATATCTTCAGATGTCTTGTTCTCAAGTACATGGTGTGGAGTTTTGTTTTGTACATAGACTATTGTTCTTGCTTCTTCCACCCATAAGTGCATTGGAAATTCATGATCATGGATCATGGCCATCACTACTTCCATTATTGTTCTATTCTTTCTTTCTACAACACCATTCTGTTGTGGATTGCAGGGAGTGCTCATCTCCCTCTTAATCCCTAATTATTTACATAAGTTTTTGAAGTCCCCCGAAGTGAATTCACCTCCATTATCTTATCTTAAGGTCTTTATTTTATTCTCAGTGTGATTTTATACAAGGGATTTGAATTCTTTGAATTTTCTAAATAATCCATCTTTAGTTTTCAAAAAATAAATCTAGGTTTTGCAAGAATAATCATCAATAAAATATACATAGTATGCATACCCTCTTAGTGAGTTGGAAGACATAAGTTCACATACATCTGAGTGAATAATTTCCAAGATATTCTTAGCTTTGTTGTCACTGCTTGGAAATGGTTTCTTCACATTCTTCCCTTTCACATATCCTTTGCATATGCCTTCGTGTATTTTATAGATATTGAGTAGTCCATTCACCATATTTCTCACGATTGGTAATGCCTTGTAGTTGATATGTGAAAACCTTCTATGGCATAGTTCACTTGGTTCCATAGTTTCGTGAACCAATGCTTGTTCTGGTTGTCCCTTGATTTTGTACAGTCCTCCCTCTTGCACTCCAATCACTATTGCACCATCAACAAAAGAAAATCAAAATCCTTTCTCATCTAAGGTTGAGATGGAAAATAGATTCTTCTTTAGTCCTGGTACATATAGGACATCTTTCCTCTTGATAGGATTTCATGATTAAAGCTTGTAAGAAGCCTCTCCTACACCTTTTATGGGATATTGGTAATCGTCTCCAAGTTTCACCTTATGAGGTGAGTCCTTTTCTGTCAATTTGGTGAGAGCATCCTTGAAACCAGTCATATGCTTGGAAGAACCACTATCAACAATCCAATCATTGCTTCCATGAAAAACTATACCTGTAAGTGTTGAAATCAGAACATATTCTTCATCGCTTGAAGAATCTTCCCTTGCTTTATTATTTACTGGTTCATCATCCTCCACAACATGAGTATGATGCCTCTTCTGATTTCCTTTCTTGTTGTTGCCTTTATTCTTAGGACAATTTCTTGCAATGTGTCCCATCTCATCACAAGTGCAAGATTTGAATTTTGAGTAGTCTCTCGGAGGTCTTTGATTCTTGTGGAATATTCTAGACTCATGAGAATGATCTTCTTTATTGTTCCTCTTTGTATGAGCTTCCAGGGCTTGGTTATATTCTTCACCTAACTTCTCTTATCTGGCTTCAATCATTGCTTCTTCCTTAGTGCAAGTTTCCCAAAGTGCACTGAATCTGATAAGTTTCTTTTTGGAAAATATTCCTTGAATAAATGACTCCCATGATCTTGGAAGACCATTCAAGTTGGTCATTACTAGTTTTGAATTCTCAACATGGTCTCCAATATATTCTAGTTTATCTTTGATATGGGAGACCCTTATGAAGTAAGATTGAATGCTTTCACAAATTTGCATCTTCACACCCTTGAGTTGAGTTCTCAAGGTCATCTTTCTATTAATGTTATTCCCTTCAAACAATCTCTTCAGTGCATCAAACATCTCTTTCAGAGTTTGCAGATATGAGATGTGGGGGATCAAGTGATCCTTGATGGAATCAACAATGATCCTTTTGGACTTTATCAAGTTCTTCTTATGCTTTCCTTTATATCCATCTAACTCTGCAACTTCTTCTTTGATATAATTGTCCAACTCATAATCTTTCAGAATGAGCATCACTATATAATTCCCAGAACATACTTTATCTGCTCGTTCAAGCTTATCCTCAAGCTTGGTATGGTTTTTCATCTAGATTAAAATGAGAACCTCAAATGCAAATAAGGATAGTAAGACTTACCAATTGAGATGATCCAACCAAGTGCTTGCTTCAATGTCTTATGAGATCTGACTTTAGGATGACCTAGGGTTTGTTAGAGAAACCCTGATTTTTCAACATCAGGATATTGAAAACTTAATGGATGAAAATATGTAGCTCCCTAAGGCGATTTGAGAAAAAGTATTTTTTCTTCCAAAACTGTGGATAGATTAGTGAAAAATATGATTCCCTAGTTTTCCCGAGAAATAGTGGTAGGCTCAAAAATGAAATTTCTCTGATCGGAATTCAACCTCCATAGAAAAATGCACCCTCCTAGGGAAATTTTAGGCTTGACCTCCTTTTTCAACCAAACTATAGTGCAAATATTCCGGAAAGGGAAACCCTAGTTTTCACTTCTGGCAGTTGCAGTTGCAGTTGCACAATGTTTTCTTTCAGGTTAGCTCTGAAACCATGTTAGAATTTTAAATGCAATAACATAAAGGATCACTGCAAGATAAACAAGCACAAAATAGATAATAAAACACAACAATTTATCCTGGTAAACCCTTGTGGGGCAGAAAACCCAACAAAACTTCTTCAATATAGATTTGTTAGAAAGTACAATGTCAATCCTCATGCAATAACCCAAAACAAGAATTCTTTAATAGAAGCTACTCTCCTTTACTCTATATCTCTACTCACGATAACTTGATGAGTGAGTGAGGTGTCCAAATGAGGAGGGCGAGCCTCCTATTTATACTATGCAGTGACTTGACCTTTTTCCCTAAAAGGGACGACTTGACCTCTCAAATAGGACCAACTTGTTAATTACACAATAAAATATTCTTTTCTGGATTCTTCCAAGATGACATAACTATTAGGGTTTACATTAACTGTTTCAATGACTTTTACATGATCAAATACAAAATTAATAATTCCCAAAGGAATTACGATAGAAATAATAGAAATAAACCAAATAAAAATATCTTCCGAAGTTACATTCTTCAACATCATTCCCTACTTCTAGGTAGTGATATTTCCCTATGATATAATCCATGAAAATGAAATGGGAAGTGGTTTCCATTCCATAACCAAAGTGCCTGACTTGTCATTCATACTCAATTATTTCAGAACTTCCTCCTTCTTTGATGGTATACAACCCACTTCTTCAAATAGAGAAAACATAAACTAGACGTCATAAATCTCCATAGGAAATCTACAAAACACCACAATATTAGTTGGGTCTCTATATAATAATTCTTCGTTGAGCCACTACTGCATCCAACTACGAGTCTTAAACTAACTTTGTGTCTATAACTTGTTGTTTCTTTTTCTTGGATCCCTTCATCTTGGTTTTCTCTTGCATTGATTTACTCATCCCCTTATCTAGTGGTTTATTCTCCTCAATATTTTCTACTAGGAATTGCAAGCCCTTTCAAAAAATAGAGGTGTCAACCTCATCTTGTAAGTATTCATGAATATGAAGAGTACTTAACTCATGCAAGGATCTATGAACTTTCTCCTCAACCATGTCATCCCCTTTGAAACTAAGAATCTTGCCACGTGAGTACTTGTGTGCATTTCTCCAGCCTAACACTTAAAATGTTTTTTTTTTTAAGTGAGACTTGCATATGTCCTACCTATTATTGTGCATAATTTGTGTGCAATAAGGTGTTCCCTAGTGAGTTTCCTCGCTATCAACCTCCACAGCTACTGCTGGTGCAAGTACCATCCTACCTACAACATCATGTTTTTGGTCATCCAGAGTGCACAATAGTTCATTCATTCAATATTAACTATGATAAGGTATCTAGGGCTACCAACCTATGTTCTATGAATCCTTCACCATATTGGGCACCTAAGTGGATACTCTTCCTAGAACCAAATTCTATTTTTGTTGTATAATGGTGGAAGGTAAGTATGTGGACCCACTAGTTTCCTAAATCAACTTTATGGACGACATTATTGGAATCCTTTCCAACTTCCTTCTAGTCATCATTGACACACCAAAATTATTTGCTTTATCTAATAACAACAAATAGTTCCCATGGGGCACTACAACAACTTTTCCAAGCTTGATAAATCCTTTCTCTAAGGCAATTGTATGGTCATCCAATGGATCCATTTTCAAGTACAAACTATCAAACCATTCCCCAACCTTCAAAGGTGCAAAATGAACTAATCATATCATCGACTTAATTATTAATTTCACCACCTTGAATGTGGCTATGTTTCTCTTAAGATTATGGTGAATTTTTGTAGGAATCCATTCTCTTACAAATCTATGGGTTGAACCATTGTTAATCAATATTTCCACCTTCAATCCACTCATGGTTGCATTTACAAAACAAAGTCCATTCAATCCTTCACCTTGTGAATAATGTTTATGGCCTTTTGCCACAAAATTACCCAGACTTGTTTTTAAGGCACCTATAGGCTAGAACCTCCATCATTTCCTCTAAAGTCTCTTCCACTTGTCTTTCTCCTAAGGCTATTGGATTTTCCATCTCTACTAGTTGCACTTGGGCTTCTTCCAATACTTCCAATTTCACCTTCAAATGTCAATTAATGGAAAAATGATTTTGATTACAAAGGAAACAAGCACCTTCTTACCTTTGGACTTAGCAATTTATGTTGCATATTTTTGCTGAAGTGGCTTGCTTCCTTCTAAATGATTCGAACATATGTACCCAAGTTTCCACTTGGTCTTCTAAATTATGCAACTTCTAAGTCGAAGCTTCAACCCACACACTAGTATTCTCTAGCTTCATCACATGTTCCAAGTACATGTCACAAAACTCTTGATCCTAACATTCCCAATCCATGTCCACATATTCCATCTTGGTATTCCATAACTCTTTCTCTACTCCATACATGTTTCAACCCAAAAGTGGTTTGACCTTTTAGGAACATATAGAAAGTCTATCCATGTCTCCAAAAATTGGTTCACCTTGTTGCCTCAAGGCTACTCTTGTCCACCTGCATAATATATCAATGAAGTCTTATATTTCAATATAAGTCACAATATAGAGTGCCTAATTTCCCAATTTATGTGTAGATGAACTACCTTGGTTGTCTATTGCACCCACACAAAAAGTATACAATCACAACTTTTAATTTATCCTAGATTGCTTATCAACTTTCCCTAAGGTCTATGCCATGCCTTAAGTTTCCTAAGCCTTGGAAAGGTGCACCTGAATTTCCTACCACCAACTTTCCTTCAAAAAGTGGTGAATATTTTCTTTGATACCAAATATCATGGAAGTGATAGTGGTGAAGATAAATGTGCTAACCGATGTTTATCTTTGAATACCACCTTTCATAAGCATACCGTCTGCCTAATTTTTTCCTTCAAAACTAGGTGTTTCCCGGCTTTGCTTCAACACATAAGGTCTTTGGAACTACCTTTCCTTGGCCAAACTATGCCTATTACAACCAAACTAAACATCTTTTCCTAATTTCTATTGATAAATTTGACTTAGACTACAAACCATCAAATGAAACTAAGTTCTACTCAACCAAGTTCATTCAATAATTTGGCATGCATCCAACCATAGCCCTTAAAACATCCCAATAAAAATTATACTTAGACATATTCAACACTTATCCAATACTTCACTTATACAATTCTTATAATTAACCAACATAAATACTTTCAAGAAATAGAACAACATTCATCCCAGTAAACAAGCCACAATACACATGAACATGCATATGCAATACCCAAGGAAAATGACTAGAACTTTATTTATGAGAATCATATTTACAATACACAACAAGGGAGGGGAACCACCTACCTTCCCATGTTTTATAGAAGTACAAAGAATCTAAATAAAAATATCCTCCTACCAATAGCCAACAATATTTTACGAACCAACCTATGAATCAATCGCAAACATTCCTCCTACAGGCCATGTTCACATCTTCACCTTTCACCTAGGTAGTGAAAATTTACCCTATTGTCACAAACCCAAAACTTAGCACAATTGCAGAGCTCACTTTGAACTTGTGTGATTGAATCACTTTCCAAAGATGATTGCTTAGCAACTTTGAGTTATCCAATATATATATGATTATTACCAACCTCTTGCAAAACCCTCCAAGTGTAAGTGTACCCAAGTGCCTGCATCCAACTCAATTGTTCCCACATGACTTGTCAATCAAGATCCTTCTTCAATGGTGTCATGCATGTTGTGACATGTGATCACAAGTACAACTGGTTCTTGAGTGCCCACAAGTGCACCTATTGCATCTATTTTCATCGCAACCGTGTTATGTTAGTGTGCTCATCACAACCGTTCCTAGTAGATGTGCTTGAATGCAATAGGAAAGTGTTCCTAAAGGTTCTCTCACAAGTGTGTTGGCAAGTGTGCCCAAAGTGCATCCAATAAGCTGTGTTGAAGTGCACCTAGAAAGTGATTTTGGCAAGGTGCACCCAAGTGTTCCAATTGTATTGTTCCCAAGAGCACCCATATGGTGCACCCAACAAATGCATGAAGCCAACATCAATCCATATGATGTGCATCTAAGTGATCCCAGTCAATGTGCATCGAACCAAGTGCACCCGCTTAGTCTGCGCAACCAATGTTTTCCCAACCAAATCTACCCAAGTAAGTTATTTCTACTTTTTCTATCATGCATAATGCATGCCTACGAATAAGGTTTCTTACAATAACCTTCTTTTCCTTGCCAAGTTCCCTCTAATATTATCTTACTCTATCCAACTAATGAAAGCTGCCAATGTATGTTGTTCACCCATCCTTAGGGAAAGTGTGCCCAACATGTCTGTGGTGTGCCTTGGAAACAGGCCAAGTCACCCCAAAAACAACTCATCTATCCATTGACCTCATTTCATGTATGTCTATTCCAACTAGTCACCACCAAGGTGATCATATGGAAGAGGTTCTTGAATCCTCTCAATGCTAGGGTCTTACAGTTTCTCTCTTTATTTTATATCCAAGAATAATTTTTTCTCTTTCAGTTCTCTCTGTGTTGTTAGTTTCTTTGTGTATTTGGTTTTCATAATATGGTATCAGATCCATAGTGAGAAGAAGGCAAAGGGAAGCAAGGGAATGACCTACAGACTTCCAAGTTCAATGATACATTGAGGGACTTTGATTTTTACACACCAAGAAGATGAAGGGGCTTTGGACTAGCCCAAACTAGGTATTATTTATTTGGTTTAAAAGACACGAATCAATATTTTCCTTGATTTAAAGTGAGGGTCATACTTTAAGAGAGACAATTAGTTTTACTTGAATTTAAAGCCATATTTAAATTATTTTCCTATGTTAAATCGAAGATTAGGGATGAAAAAGAGAGGTAGGAACATTGATTTGCGGAGTACCGAGTAGATTTGTTTTGGAGCAATTGATTATAGCTTGTACATATTCATGGATAGATTCAAACAACTATACAAAATCCATGCCACAAAAAATGTTGGGTTTCTTTTATCATCTTTAAATCTCTAAAAGTTTCATTGTAATTTTTGTTTTAAGGCTATATTTCTACATTTTTTAGTGATTTATACAATTTAAGTGGGAAATTTCTCCATTTTTTGCAATTGTTTAGCATATTTTTGTTAGATTTGTGCTTTTTTTTTCTTCCATATTTTCACTTTTTTTTGGTTTTGGTAAAACTTTGCCTAACGTGTGGGCGATTCAATGGTTTGGGAGAAAACATTATGTTTTTTCGATATACCTTCAAGCGATTCAACATGATTGTATCTTATTTTTAGCATGTACTTGTAGTTATGGCTATTGTGGGTGCATTTTTTTTTCTATGAAATATGCAATTTGAAGGAGAAAAGCATAGACTTTTTTTAAGCTTAGTCTTTATTTCAACACTTTTATTTATAAAATTATTTGATAAAATGGCTAGTTTGTCCAATATCATATTGGAGGGTAGCCATAAATTCTCTAAATAAAAAATAATACACGGAAACATGGTATCTTAGCCATTTTTTGTACAGGTTTCTGGATCAACTTGTGTTGAGGAAGGAAAATCAACTAGAAATAGTAGACAAAGACCAAGAAAAATATGTAGTAATGCTCATAAATCTATCTATGACTCATGAGATGCTTTTGCAAGTGTAGGATGCGTGGGAATAAAAAGGATGTTGCAACAATCTAGAATGAATTACAAGACTTACATTAAGTCTCAAAAGGTAGAGCCTTCTTTTTGAAAAATATATTTTTTCTATTAAGATGGAAGAGAATGTATCTTTAGAAGAACATTTGGTAGAGATACAGGATATTAAAGAATAGTTGAAATACATTGGGTGGAAGACATCATAAAAATACATGGTGAGAATCACACTCGAAATTTTACTAGTTGCATTTGAGCATTTTATTGAAACACTTAATTATTACTGCTACTAACAAAGGCCTAAATTTTGAGGATTTATGCATAAATCTCTTGCAAAGGCAAGTGGAAAAAATAGTTTGGCAATGAATGTACATTAGTGAGTTCAAAACTAGGATTGGAAACAAAATTCGAGGGAAAGGGAAAGTTTTCCAGAAAGAAACATGGAAGAAATAGTCAAGGAAACAGAGATGGATTAAGTAATTAGAAGAGATTCACATGTCATTATTACAGAAAAGTGGGCCATACGAAGAAGTTTTGCATAAAGAAGTTGTGGGATGAGAAGCACAACCATGGAGAACACCAAAAATATATTTCTCTCTTCATTTTCATGGCTAATAAAGTAGATTATGGAGAGTCATAAACTTGGTATAGTTATTATCGTTCATCATGATATTTCACCAATAGACATTATTAGTTTGTTAAATATGATGCTTATGTTTCATTTGTGGTTTTTGTGGTGGGGATGAGTTCAAAATAGAAGGTAAAAGAAATGTATAGATTACCTTGGGAGGTAAGTATCCGATCTTTCTTAATGTATACTATGTGCTAGGAATGGAACATATTTTTATTTCATTGAGTCAAATATGAAGCAAAGGCCCCACTTACATGTTATTTTCAGTGAACATAAATGCTACATGATTGACACGGGAAGTAAGAAAACAATTTCTCTTGGTGTTAAAAATTGTAGACTAGTTAGATTGGTTAATATAAAGGAGGAAAAAGATCATGATGTGCATGGAAAATTTTAGGGGCTAATCTTAACCCATGGGATACATTTAGGGGTTTGAAATTTTTAATGGGATAATTATTTATTAAGAACCCATTAGGTATGATTGGCCCACATTTTATTTACTTATTTTTAATGAATAAGAGGTTAGCCCTATCGAATTTAAAAAAGGAAGCCAAGATAAAACAATTTATCCCTTCTAAAAATGGATTTAAACCTCTATTATCCCACAAACATCGCTAGGAAGCTCCCATTCGCCCCTGACTTCTAGAAATGGAAGTTGCTAGGGGTTCTTTCACCTTCTGTCCATCATGGAAATATAAGTCGAAGTTACATTCGTCCACATTTTATGGGTTCAATATCGTTTTGCAAGTTGCTTAATGTACACACGAGAAGGGCATATGATATTTACTATAAAGTATTATAGAAACCCATTTGCATCTAAGAGATTTCTAAATCCCATCACATAAGATCCAAAGTTTCCCTAAGAAACATGAGGATTGTAAAGCTTGCGATCGATAATGCGGAAATAAAGTTTTTGTTGGTGTTTGGGGCATCATGCTTAGGGGATGGGACTTCATTTATAGCCGTGTAATTGGGAATGCAAGGGGCCATGACTTGACAAGGAGAAACTTGTCAAAAGATTCACCAATACTACACAAGGTTTTATAATTTAGTGAAAGCTTCACCAATATTTTACAAGGTTTTATAATTTAGTGAAATATTAGCTAAGAATTTACACAATTATACAATTCAATGAGAGATTTGTGAATAAATTATATATACATAATATAAAATTAATAAAATACCCTTCATATTTTCCTATATATATTGGTGATTCACCTATTTATTATACATAGAAATTTAGGGGGTGTTCTTAAAGATTCCATGCTCAAAAGGTGGTACATTTATGGATTTAATCCCATAAGATATAGTTTTGTAGTTGAGTGAAAGTGCATTTAATGTGGTGTTTGTATTCCATTGGTTTGGAAAGTGGTGGATACAATGTATGGCAAGGATCTCTAGCCCAATTTCCAAGCTCTCGTGACTCCATATTCTCGTTCAGTTTATAATGACATTCAATGTTTTGTACCGTGTTTTAAATTGGGTTAAACTTATCAAGGGAGAATCAAAGGATTTTACATTATGGTTGTTTTAACACGACATATTTTTTATCTCCCTTGTCTTACAACTATAAAAAGAAAGGAGATTGAAGAGCTTTTAAAAAGAATGGCTTTGAGATAATTCAATAAATTAGCACAGTCATTCTTCTATTCCATGCATGCGAGTTGCTTTTGGTTTAACTATTGTGCATTTTGATGGAAGTTGATTGTTAGTGTTGTAACTTGTATTGCGTGTCCTTTGTTTTGGTTCATATTCCTTACCTGTCAAATTTAAGTAACTTGTTGATTATGCATTCACGACAAGTCTTAGTCTATGAATTATTATGCTTAACCCCTTTCTTGTTATCTTATACTTTGTAGCATTTTAAAACCCTAAATATTGAACCCTATCCCTTGATTCTCGTCATTCGTTGTTCTTTGGAGGCCATAGCCGCAAGTAGGAGAGTGATAAATTTTCAGCATGATACAAGCATTATCAAACAGGAAATTTTGTTCCAAATACAAGTTTTGAATAATATATACATATGTATTCTTTAACATCAGCCCAGGGTTTTCAGTTTTCAAACATTTCACACATTTATCTCCTATCCATCGATCCTCTACTCAGACACGCTTTCAATGAATCCAGTCTAAAAACCTTGGATGTGAAACAAGTGTCATTGGAAATATATTTTGACCGCAAAGAAGATTCTGTCAGTTATGATGTAAATATTAAATGGATGCAAGGTGATTATCGATTTATTCATGAGAAAGGGTTTTAGTGAAGGAGTTTTGGCATCTCGTGCTTGGACCATGGTGAATCTAAAGGCATTCTGACATTTTATGATTAATCCAGTGGCTCATTGTTTTGAGAATTCTCCTTGTACTCTGTTTTACCATGACACAGTCACATGGGCTCGATCTTTTCCCCCTCACGCATTTAACCTCCATTTCATTTTGCATGATTCAAATTTCATATTTTATTGGATGCCCCATTTTTAATCCATGATCCCACTCTCCCAAATTCAAAGTCACTATCCCCTCATATTCCTTTTGATGACCCCCTCTCACATATTCAACCGACTCCCTTTGCATTGTTTCGATATCGATCCCCCCTCCAAACTATTATTTGATATCGATACTTTGAAGACAATCATACCCATGATTTCAATATTTCGTATTACCCTGCTCTGTTCTAGGATTCTCCATGTTCAAGCTAATTTTTTAGCCAAAATTTTGTGAGAACTTTTGTAGTAACCTTAAACTCATAAAACCACTAAACAACAAAGAACCAACATGCAAAGGATATCTCTATACCAACAATGGATCTTATATCTTGTAAACTCATAAAAACCAATGAACAAACAATAACCAATATGCATAGAAGATCTATATACAAAAGAGTGGATCTAATCAACAAATACATAAAATATTCTATGGAGATTTAAGGAGCCATACCTGATTAGATGACCTAGTATCTACCATTACCTTGAAAACTATAATACCAACAACTGAAGGTGGGGGGACGACTCTCCACCCAAACAACCCCCAACCAATGGCTGAGGCCCCAAAGCCCCCAACAATTAACCCTATGCCAGAGCTTGCTTGCTTTCCTCTTTGTGTCAGCCTCTTCTTTCTTCCTTGGATCCTCCAAGCTCATCCTCCAAAATTCCAAAAAGACCAAAACAAGATCCCCCTCTCTTCTTCTCCTCCTCCTTTTATCTTCCCTTTCTCCCAATTTTCTTAATTTCTTTAATGAAATTTGTTTTCCTTCATTTTTATTTCATATTCCTTTTTATTATTTACCTTTTATTAATTATTTACATTTCATTATAAATATTCCACAATATGCATACATGAGGGTTGTTACATACTTCCCCCCTTCAAGAAACTTTGTCCTGAAGTTATAATCTTCAAGAAATAAATACAATACTTATTCAATCAATCAATCAAGTAAATACTAGAATATATAGGTAGCTAGTACTATTGTGAAGTTAAGAGATTTATATGTGTGGCCACCACATAGAAGCATCCAAACCACACAAATACAATCAAATGCCCTAAGTTACAAAATTCTCTTAAGTAATTCCCTATGAGTCTAGTATGCAACCATAACAACAGTTATGCATCATACACACAGAATCATTAGACAATTAATTAATAATTAATAACTCTGTATTTGTTTACTTCCTCTTTCCTTACTCACCCTCTCCTTGAGAATCATACCATCCGCCACCTCCATAAACCTACCCTCCAACTATGGATGGCCCCACTCGCCATGGCACGGGCCCTCTACTGTAACTTGTCCATGGATCATACAGTAGGCATCAAAAGTTCCCAGGGAGGTTATCGTGACATTTCCACCCTCCCAACTTCTGGTATTAATATGGCCTCATTAGATTCTAACCATAATCATCATATAGTAGGAATCATAAGTTCTACAGGAAGTTACTGCGGCATTTTTCACCTTCCCAACTTCTGGTAATAGTACGACCTCATTGGTATTAACCGACATCTGGTTCCCGGTACCCCAATCTTGATACCAGGATCATTATACCCCAAGAATCTCGAAAGGATATCCTAAACATACTCCACAAGAACCCTCAAGGAACTAGCCCCAGGAATCATAAGTCCTTCTACATAAACCTCCCTCCCGGTGAGTATGTCTCCAATTGTGGACTCTGGTCACATCAGAAGTTCTCCGAGAAGTATCCGTGGAATTGACACCTTCCCAACTTCTGGTACTAAAGTCAAGAGATACTAGAATAGAATTAATTATTGGGATTGTCCCCCATCACATAATATATTTATAATATACATTCTCATTCATGGTTATGGGATCCCACGATATCATAGAATTATTAGCCTCATCAGGATATTTGAGTGGATCACCTGGAACAACTTGCACTTACCATAATGAATAATCATTAGTAACCGTTTCTAAATATATCATGGATCAACCTTGAATCATGTGCTGACAAGAATGTCTAGCCACCAGTTCATATTGCATTGTGTTACATCATAAGCCCTTGTCACAATAAGTCATGCCAAGTTTAACATCTAATGCATTTAGGTGCTATGTGCTACCATAATAACATAAATGGTCATGATACTTTCATAATTTCACTAAGCATCTCTTTAATATGTCATGATAAGTTTCCATAATTCAACATTAGTAATATCAACATGGAGTAACAACTTACATAATCCATCATCATATCAAAATATGCATTCCGTGGGGAGAAATAAGGATTAGAATGAAATGATAACACGTCATATACCAAATGTCTTATATAATCTATTATTCCTCACTAATACATGACAGAGCTGTAAAATACCATAATAAACCTCAACATGGTTTCATACCATTTATGTGCCAAATGTCATTTATCTCTAGATGCCATGATAATCTATTAAAATGCTAAATTAATACCATCTCGAAATAATATCATTCTATGTTCCATACACCATCTATCTTATAAAAAACCATAACGTCATGAAGTAACATCTAGAAGTATCGCATGCACATGCTAATAACCACATGCCTTAGGTGGAATGGAGCTATATGCTAATAACCACATGTCTTCTTAAGTAACACAAGGGTGCATGGTATTATGAAAATTCATCTCATGACCATCAACTTAAAACATAGCACATATAGAATGGAATATAAATATCAAGAACACTCCTATCATGATTAACCAACTCATTACATGGCATGTATAGATATAGATACCTTAATATGTATTGAACATATAAGAATGAGTACCTAAATATCACATATCTTGCTATACACACTAGCATTTTTGAACACAAAATTCGACGGCATAGATGTCTGATTTTTGACATCATGCTGTCGACCATTCGACAAACATCTTCGTTTTTAAACATTGGTCGCACTTTGGCGGATATCCAACAGTAAAACGAACGCATCGAATATCCGACAAGACTATGTCGGATATCTAACAACTCCTCTTTTAATATTCCCGTCGAATATCTGACAACTCTCACTTTATAGGAGGTCAGATATTCGACAACAGAGGCGTTGGATATCCGGCACAATTGACATCAAATACCGATGTCTTTAACCATGGGTGGTATGGCGGTGACTTCGAATGAGGCATCGGATATCCAGCATGATTGGAATCAAAGACCGACACCTTTAGCTTTTGGTGGTATGGTGGCGATGTCATATTCTTCGTAAGCGTCCATCAGATATTCGACGGTATTTGCATTGTAAGAAGTCAGATATCCAACATTTTTAGCCATCGGTGGTATGGCGATGGTGTTGGATATATTGGAAGTGGACATCGGATATACGACATATTTGTGGAATTAAAAAAAAAGAAATACATATATCCTGTGACATGAAAAATTCACCTAAGCTAGAGAAAAACAATTTCCTTCCATGCCCCATGATACAAGTGTTGGCAACCAAACCCATCCCACCCTTTATTATCTATTTCCTACTGAGACAATAAATAAATAAAATATCCAAATTTGTAAAATATTTTATTAGATAGGTCACCAGACTACACTAGAAACTCACATTGGAAATATATTGACATCTGTATAACCTTTCAACTTCCATTATGACTGGAAATCCACCATCACCATGACTAGTAAGAACAACATAAGAAAATGACTACTTCTAACAAAGTGATGATAATAGACCAACCTATAAGAAGCATCAACATTAGATCAACCACACAAAAACTACATATATCCAATATAAAAGAACTTCCCCCAAATCCATGTGTCAAAATTACTCCCATGTATCCAAAGTTATGTTGTCTTGCCTTTGATAACTTGTCTCCCAAACTTCTCATGCTTATATTTCTCCAAATTGAATATGGATGTATGCTCAAAGAAACTAGAGTAGCTAGTATAGATATGCTTGGAGCTTGGACTCACTTCCATAATAGAAGATACACTCAATAGTAAAGTGTACAAGGGCTTATTTGTCAAAGTATCACTAAAATTGTTGGCAAGATTACCAAACCTTCGAAACAAAGGATTCTTGCTAATAAAAATATGTAGGCATAGATACATGATTTTTTTTATGCTTTCATAATTAAACAACATTATAAACCCTTTAAGAAGACCTACTTACTAATGCTTCTACTTTTGACAACTAAGCACCACTATGCCAATTACATCAATAGATTGTATGCATTGTTCTTCACAATCAAACAATAGAACTAGGAATCAAGTAACAAAATCTATTTTGTTTTCCAAATATGGTCTAATGTTGTTCATAGTTTTTTGTAGGTTACCTTTTTCTTATTTTTACAATAGGATGCATAGAAATGTGCTTGCCTCTGAATGATCAACTAACATCCCCAACTTTCCTTGATGTTTTGTACAAGCATTTCTTAAGCATTTTGATTAGTCTCAGTTGTACTTGTGAACAATTTAAGTGTTTCATAAGTTCTTTGTTGTTGAAAGTCTTTGATCATGTCTTCTTCTATCACAAACAAGAGTGGAGTTCTAATAGGGACAACAAACCAACAAGTCAAACAATATCTTTTTGTTTCATTAATAGTATTTTCTTAACAATTATTTGAATGTCTATTTGAGCTTCAATTTTATATGTACTAGTAATAAAATATATCATATTTTTGATAGTGCATGAAAGACAGATAAATAAATTACAAATTTAATTAAATATGTTGTTTTTTCCATTGATATTTTCAATGCATCACTTGTGAATTTCTAGCAGGGGGGACTTTAACTCATAGGTTCCTTTCTTATTTCAAAATAACCAAAATTATATATTTAGAATATAAGGCAGCTCAAAGCAATACTAACGAAACAATAAAATATGAGAAGTGAGGTTCCTATACGCCAATTATAAAGCAACACCTTTAGTTGTGTTGACCTTGTTTTGCTAAAGAAACTATAGTCCTACATACTCATTAGATATATTTTTGTGCTAATAATATGGTTTCCAAGTATAGATGCATCTATTTTAAAAAAAAATACAGATATCCCGTGACATGAAAAAAATCACCTAAGCTACAGAAATCTATAATAAAGAGAAATATGACCACAACATTCCAATTTTTGAGTGTTGTTGATGAAACCACCAAGAACAAACATTACTTTGATCTTATATCTAATAAGTATGCGAAAACCTTCACGCATATATCATATCAAAACCTTCACACGGGTGGATTGAACCAATATTACTCTGTTTTGGCAATGCATCACTCAATAAAACCCCAAATAGCTTCCATATTCAAATCTATATTTCTGACTAATGAAATATAAGTTGAAAAAATGTGTTGGGTATCGAATTGATACAATTGCAAGTTAGTAAATAGGGGAGAGTAAATGTGTTCTTCTTATCTATGTATATGTATCCCCTGCATTCAAATCTTAATGGCCATCTCATAAAACTGAATTGAACTACTAAGGATACTGAAGAAATACTCTTGTAGAAGAGACATTTTCCCATGTTCCTTAGGTTCTTCAACCATTGATGATCTCAAAATGAATTATGTAGGATCTTTAGATAAATAAAGTGCATTGGATTTTGGATCTTCCATGAATATTTTTTATTATAAGGATTCCTCTCACTCCCCAAAATCCCTAGATGTTTCAAGCACTATGTTTCCATTGGTATAATCTGGACCAAATGTAATAGAATGTTGAGCCATGGTTATTCAAGGACATAAAATATACAAGGAGATTGATATTCTAAGTTAAGAACCTACAAGTGAGGAAAATGCCATTACAAAGTTGGGCATTTCTGTAGAGGTGTTGGAATATTTATCAATGAAAATTATTGATGACTTAGGCAATCTGCTCCTGAATGAAGACAAATTACAATAAGGGGAAGACAAAACATGAAGATGTTAGAGATGACACAGGTTATAAAATTGATAGTTCATTCAAGTGCCAAATTAGTTATTACTTGTATAAAAATGACACGAAGGAGGTTGAGAAAGATAAATATGAGAAAAGTTTATCATAAAATATAGATGGAATATAAAAAAGGTGATGTAAAGTGGATGAAAATGAAAGAAATTGAAAGGGTTATGGAGAACATAGAAGAAAAAACTGATGATTGTCGGAAAGAACTGTAGTCAATTATAGATGTGAAAAAGGTGGCCAGACAAGGTGGAAAGGATGAGTTAATCTATATGGTGGAAACTACAAAATATTTGTAAGATGCTACTAATTGCACATGACATTGTCTTCTCCTTGACCTAAGGATGGATTATGCATAACTTATTTGTGTGCTTATAACAAGTTTGAGTTTCCAAAGTTCCATGTGGCCTTATAGAATGCACACAAAATACCATCCTATTTCAAAGACTTAGTCTTGACCATATCTATTAGAGTAGTTGTCAACTCATCCAAAGTGATTGCTTACACAACCTTGTATGGGCTTCATATATTCTATGTAGGGCCACATTGAGACAAGTCTGCATGGCCATTCTACATCTCTAATCTGTGAGAATTCAAGACTAATACGTTGACTTGTAGTGGCATACAAACTTTTTCTCAATCTTCTGCTTCAATAGTCTCTCTTATGTTGTGTTTTATTCATTGGTCAATATCTATTGCATAACTAGTGGAGTTGATTTTTGATTTGGGAGAAATGGGAGAAATGGGGGAAATTAAATTTGATTTGTGACCAAATGATAATACCGTTAAACATCAATCTCTCGTCTTAATCCCAAGGTTAAAGAAAAATTGAAAAAGGAGATCAAGGGAAAGATGGTTATAGGTCTGATATTTCCTATAAAAGAGTCTATTTGGATTAATCACATTGTCATTTAGAGCAAGAAAGATATGGATGGTATCAAGGTCTGTTTGGCTTTTAGAAGTTAGTTATTCATGTATGTGGGAAATGAAGCGTGCTCTTTTACATATTTATTCTTCAAATACCATCAATTCAAGATGGAAAAAGAGGACAACCAAAATACCTCCTTTACCATTAAATGGAGTTTTTTTGCTTACAATGTTATGATTTTTGGACTCAATAATTCACTAGTTGTCTTCTCTATAATTGTGTACAAAAAATTCCAATAGTTTTGAAAGAACTATGAAAATGGATGGATATAACTAAAAATGTTTTAAAGCAGCTACAATTTAAAAGTATGACATATTGCATCATTGCTCTTACCTGTGTCCTGTAAATACGCATCTGTTTCTGATACTTATATTTTCTTGGAACAACTTACTTTGATTTGTGGAGCTTGACAATGTCTACATTTGCTTCACCTTTCAACATACTACAAATATTTTCCTGTTGCAATAATTTCATGGTAGGACCCCTCAAATAAAGATTTGCTTGTTTATGAAAATAACAAAATGAACCTAAAAAAATACAGTCTCAGTAGTCTCAATGAAGAAAAACAACATTAATAATGATTACATTTGATGAACATTTTAATTTAATAATGTAAATTACAATAATATTCGAGTAAAATAATGGGTAATAAGAGTTCACCTGAGGAAACATGGACAACACCAAATCAAAGTACATAATGCCACCGATCACATCAAAACAAAAAATTTTCTTTTGAAATTTCAAAATGTTTCCCAAGGCTATCTGTAACAAGTTCCAAGGTATGAGTGAAATAGCCATAGTAAAATTTCAACACTACAATTATACACCAGAAGAAATTTTATAAGTCATGGAATACATGCTATGACAATAATGCTTCAAAGAAATAACTGTGGGAAATGGATCATTCCTTACCTTGTCAGAGGCTTGGAAAGTAGGATAAGATGCTTTAGTTTCATAACAAGCCCCGAGAAATTGTCAAAATTTAAATGACACACGAGTGGGTTGTAGAAAGGCAACACCGACATAGCCATTCATTGAGATCCTCTCTGTTTCGAGAATAATTTAATATTGTCTACTGAATAGGGCCAACCACATGAAGGTGGAAGATCTTATGGCCCCTCCCCCCCTCACATCACTCTCAATTCCCCATACCCAATGCATGTACTTGAAAAAAAAAATACGTGCAAATTCATGCAGATTTCATCATAAACAAACATTTACCATTCATTCAATAAAAGCTAAGATTCATTAAACCATTCATTCATTCAATAAAAGCTAAGATTCATTAAACCATTCATTCATTCAGTCAACACATT